>OX451740.1:426028471-427488471 GCA_948472305.1 Vicia faba | reverse complement strand
TTCTTTGGTTTATTGATGTTTCACCATCTTTTCCATGTTATCTTCCTATCTTTTTAGCCGATGTTTCGCCATTGCACATTCTTTTAGCCGATGTTTCGCCATCGCACATGTTTGTAGCCGATGTCTTGCCATCGCACATGTTTGTTATCCTACTTTGATTTTCAATATCATTGTTAGGTGTAATTTTTCATCATTTTATCTGATATTTTGTTGTCATGATGGTGTCTTATCGCCTTATTTAAGTTTGTGTTGCCATGCAATGTCTTTTCATCTGTTTCTGCTATTTTATCATCATTGTTGACATTTTTGTTGTTCTATCTGATGTTTTTCCATCTTGTCTGTTGGTTTTACTTCCTTAACTAAAAAACACAAACCAACCAAAATATATGAGCCGAACTACGGCTACTCTGATTCCTTAAAAGGGGTACGTAGGCATTGGGGTAGGGCCCAGACGAGCACAACTTTTATTTTCCCTACATTATTTTCTCCTTTCTTTTGCATGCATTCCCTGTACAACTTAGATATAGATTTTTACACACCCATTAGATTAGACAACAAGAGTGGATACCGTAGAGTACTATAGGCGTGTGGGATGCTAATACCTCCCCCTCGCGTAACAGACTCCCTTACCCTATCTCTCGGTTGTAAGACAATGACTTCTCCCTTCTCAGGTTTTCTTGATGTTTACCTTTCCCTTCACGTGGGATAAAAGACGTTCGATGGCGACTTCATTGTTTAATGATTTTCCGCCAGTTGCTTCAGCTGAAGACTTCATTGGTGACAAATTGACCTATTGCTGGTCCATCCCGGAGTCGATCCTAGATCTTGTATGTTTATTTCTTTGGGTGTTTATTTATTTCCAGTTTTGTATATACTATATACTGCTTGCATATGTTTGTGCATGCATTTTATGACTTTCCATATATTTGGTTATCTGCTATCATGTTGGGTGGGTGTTACAAGAGGTAAAAGGCCCAATATCCAGGCCAAGTGACAACCATAGGAACCTTAGGAATAGAGTGGAACATGAATGACTAGTCGACTTTGGTTTGCTAGTGCGATCATGTCGTCCACGCTCAGATGAGAGTACAAATGGGGTGCTATCGTTTCACATAGGTGTTTCGATGATAGTGGCTTCAGGCGCAACCATGATTCTGATTTACCCTTGCCTTACCCTGACCTAGTTTACACCTGTGAGCGGGGATGGAATATTGATTCTTACAGGTACCGTTGGTGACTCTTTTCTGTTGGTGACTGAGTTTCTAAAAAAGGAATGACTGGTTATTTTACAAAGTTCTGGATCTTAGTTTCCCGACATATTCAGAACATCACATCAGATACCTTGATTTCTATGTGTTTGCATCACCTCATGGAATATTTATTTTCTATAAAAAAATTCGAAAAAAGAGAGTATGTGTGATCGGTGGATCTGGAACTGACTGTTTAAAGCTGGTTCGCGAAATGTCGCGGTAAGCAAGAGTCGCCACCGTCTTTTATTTTCTCCAACATGGACAGGACAAAAGCACAGAAAAATTCCTTATGAGATTATCTCTCGGTTCGGGAGGTAGATTTATAGAAAGGGAAGGTGTTAGCACCCTTTCTATCCATGGTTATCCATGGGCTCTTAGATACTTGCTCATTGTGTTTTCAAAATGTTTGTTTGCTTTTCAAAGTGTGAGTGGGTTTGAAAAAGTTTCGTTTAAAGATTTCAGAATGACTCTTGTATCAATCCTCAAGAGTGTTTGAAAAATTGTTTTGAAAGCTTTTTGAAAAGTGTCGGTGTGAAAAGAGTTTTGATTTGTTTTTTAGAGCAATTATCTATGAGTCATCTACCTACCCTAAGGAATTAGGTTGTGTAAAAGTCCTTAAGATAGTGCCATCCCACCATTGAGAGGTAGGTAGCACCACCGTTGGAGGTGTTCGGGTCAATTCGATGGTTAGGGACAGTGTGGTCACCAGAGCAACAGTAGGACACCTTAGAAGCTACCCTTATGCCATTGATCTTTTTATTCCGAGGCAACTGTTTCGAGGCAACTATTCCGAGGCAACCGTTCCGAGGCAACTAGATCAATGGACATAAGGACTCACTAAGACGTCCTATACTCGACGACAACGTTTCGAGGGGCAAGGCAACAGTGAGGCGTACCCTAGGAGTGGTGTGTGAATTGCGTGTCATTTTCAGTTATATTTTATCTTGTCATGCATTGGGTGAGCTACGCTTTGATTTTATTTGGGCCATTCATTCTTTCATGTGATTAGCAGTTAAAAGGTGCCGAAATTAAAATGCAGAAAATAAAAGTCCTACGCTATTACAAGGCGCGGGTCTATACATCGCCAAATTAACAAAGACCCTATTTTGAATAAAAGTGCAGAAAGTAAATGTCCTAATTACTATTACAAAGCTTTGGCAATTACATAATATTTGAAATGAAAATAAAGGGCAAACGCGCGAAGATAAATTAAAATCGAATATGCGAGGGCGTTGGACCCTTTGAAGAAATGAAATTGAAATTGAAAATGCTAATTAATTATTTAATAAGAACAGGAATTGTTTTTTGTGTTTTTTTGGTATTTATGAAAATAAAAGGAAATTAATTAAAATTAGAAATAAAACCCTAGTTCTAAATTGTTTTTAATTATTAAAGAAAAAATATTTAAGTTTTAACCTAATTTAACCTAATTATTTAATGACATATTTATTTACAAAATTAATTAATAGTTAACAATAATAATGATAAGAGGAAATATTTATTAAGAAAAAAAAAGAAGCTAAAAGCCCTAATTTCTATATTTTTTAGTTATTAAGAAAACATTAAAATTTAAAACCCTAAATTAAACTAAATTGATTAATAAAATTTATTTACAAAATAATTAGTGAATTAAATATTAAATAACAATAAACATGTTTTTTTTTTCCTGGTTTTTATATTATAAAAATTATTTTGTGAATTAAATAAAAGAAATAATTAAACATTAAAAAATTAAAAGAAATCAAAATAGAAATCAAGAATAATGCAAACCATGGGAGGGGGTATCAGGCCCTTTTTGGAGGTGTATTGAAGCATTTTTGGCCCACTAGAATCAGGCCCTTTTGACTTTTCTGGCGCGTGTGAGGAGTGGTTGACTGGTGTCCATGGTGGACTGCCCATCCTGGCCCTTGGATTGGGACTTCTGGGCGCGTGGCAAGCCAAGGCGTTGGGCGTATGGTACTCCTTTGGATGAGAGCTACGTTGGAACATGCTAATGCAAAAATCATGAAATATATAAGGGGACCTGGGAATCGAACCCAGGTCCCAGTGCCTGCATGACAAGTCATCTTCCACCAAGCCAAATGCGTTTATTTGTTAGTATAATAGGATATAAACAATACATATGAAAAGAAGCTATCATGCTGGATGTTAAAAAATCGCGCCAATTATTCAAATGGACCAACCATGTGCCAACAACTCAGCATCTTCTTCATGGTTTCTTCGTTTTGTCTAAAAATACAGAATAGATAGCGGGGGTTTTAAACCCCCACTAAGTCAAACCTGCAAAAATAGCGAACAACATATAGTTAAAAAGAAAAAGGGCGCGATGGGTGATTTCCATTCGTGTGAAGGTCCTGAATTCAGTGGTACAAGTTTGGTGGCCCAATTTTTCCATATGGGGAAAGCCCCAATTCAAAGCTTCTGCAACCCTAGCAATCGTTAATGGTGAATCGTGATACAGGCAATATTAATCCAATTGAGTTATGTCATTAGCTTCAGAAGGTCCATGTTAGTATAAATCAACATTAAAAACGCATGAACAATGCATGTAAATTCAAATACGAATATCAAATATTTTATGAACAGGGTGACTCGGTTATACCAAATCCTTGAGTATGGAAGGTTGGTTTCGATTGCAAAAGCTTCCTGGTAGTCTTGGCAAGCTTGTGGAATACTTTTTGAGCTTTGAATCACCCTCTAGCTATGAAAACAGTTTTGACTTTTTTGTGAAAAAATGCAAGTTTGTTCTCCTATTCTCAGCGCAACTTCTGTGTCCTTAGCATTAGGTTTATGTTTGCATATGTATATGGAAGGAATTAGGTCAGAAAAATCAAGCCCATAATCCATTCATTGATGTTTTTGATATTTGATTTTCAAGCATCTTTTTCCAAATCTTTTTCATGCCAATCATTGCCAATTGTGGAAGATTTTGTCCCTTGATGTGGTACACGAAATATTTAGGTCTTAATGGGAGAATATGTTGCACATAAAGATTTGGAAAACATGTTTTAGTATTTTTCTCATAATTAATTTTAATTAAATGAATTAATAGGATTAAAAATTCAATTAATTGATTAAAAATAAGAAAATAACTCCCTTTTAGCTTAATGGGTCGTGCATAGCTTTTGGGTAATGATTCATGGAAGAAATTGAGGCCCATTAGCAATTTTGAGGCATTTGAAGCAAAGTTGACTTTTCAAAATTCCCAAAAATTTCCCAACTTCCACAAGGCATATCTTGCTCAATTTTTAAGCTTTGATCATGTTCTTGGACATTTTCGAAAGGTCTTGAAGTCCTATAACCAATGCCTTTTGTCCCATGTCATTTTGATTTACCAATATCAAGTTATGGTCTTTGAATTAAAGTGCCTTTTTGTTGACTTTTGAAAATGACCTATAATGTTGAAATTGATAACTTTTTGTGAGAGCATTTCTTGGACTTGAAGTGTGAAGATGAGTTGTAGGAAATGTCATCCTCTTCAAAATGAGCTTTGGATGGAATTTTTCTGATAAACCATGTGGAAGTTATGCCTTGGTCAATTTGCAGTTGACTTTTCCAACTGTCCAAAAATAGAAACTTTTGCATCTTGAGACTTTTTGAGCCATGCCTTGAGAATCATGATCAAGAATTGATCAAATGATGTTTGTGGCTTCAAAATAAGATGTTGACCAAATTTTTTGACTTTTGACTGTCAAATGACCATTTTGCCCCTGCAGTTGACTGTGAAGCCATTAGGGTTTTTGACTGTGCAATCTGGTGCTGTGAGTCTTGAAATTTGGCATGAGGATGCTTGACAATGTTTGTAGGTATGTGGGACTTGATTGGACCCTTGTAAACTTCAATTTCTTTGCCAGAACCAAAACCCTAATTTTTGACTGTTAGGAGGCCATTGGACTGTGCAACCCTTCGGGAGATTTTGAAGCATGCTCTTAGCAAATCTTGAAGAAAATGGGAGGGCAAATTTTGGGGTACAACAGTATGTATGTCTAATTCACATATGCATGCTATTTCCAGGATACTTAGAAGTTGTCATCAGGATGAGTAACAACATGAGCACAAGTGCAGAAACTCTTAGGAAGAAGGATGTATACCAGTTTGTGTTTTATAGGGGTTGATTGAGAGAGTTGGGAGCCTTTGTTAATGGTCCGAATGAAATCATCTTCAGGAAACGGTATGGAAATTTGTTACCACTAGTGAATGATTTTTATGAGGAATGGGAGTTAAGAGTGCTTCTTCAGTTCTACGATCCACAGCTATGTTGTTTTACTTTCCAAGATTACTAGATAACACCAACTCTTGAAGAGTATGCATATACTCTTGATATAAAGGTCACAGACAATATTCCTTTTACTCAAGTACCTGAAACTCCCAATTACATGGCTATCGCTAAAGCTCTTTATTTTACCGTTAGCGAAGTGGAAGGCAATTGGATCAAGAAATGTGACACGCATGGTATCTCTCGGGATTATCTAATAAACAAGGGTAAGGGATTTGCAGAAGAAGGAAAGTGGATGGCTTTCAATGCATTACTGGATATGTTAATTTATGGTTTAGTCCTCTTACCTATGGTAGAAAGGTTGGTGGATTTGGCAGCAATTTGTGTCTTTATGAATAACAACCCGATACCGACATTGTTAGCTGATACTAATTATACTATTCATTCTCGGCATGGTAAGAGAGGGGATGTGGTATGCGGTACGACTTTACTTTATAAGTGGTTCATGATGCACTTACCTACCAAGGGCCCGTTTGTCGACACTGCTGAGACATCTCTTTGGGCCCCGCGGATCATGGGACTCACTTCTTACGACATTGTCTGGCACAACATGGGAATTCTAAAGGAGTACATTACAAGTTGTGGTGAGTTTCCTAATGTTCCACTCATTAGAACCAAGGGTTGCATCAACTAAAATCCCATATTGGTACGACTTCAATTTGGATTCGTAATGACAAATGGACCTACTGAGCGGGAAGTGAAGGAAACCGTCTATTTCGGCAAAAAAGGAGATGCTGCTATGTTTGAAAGGGTGAAGGTCTCCTGGAAACACATTCATCGAAAATGAACGCTTTCTTTTGATAGAAGTGGAGGTGTGGCTCTTGACGCTTACTCAAAATGGATTCAGAGTCGGGTAAAGGTGTTGTTGTTGCCTTATAAGAGGGAAGAACCATTGTACCCACAACCTTTGTTTGATCTGGAGGATGATCATCTTTCTCATGGCAGGATGTCTTCTAAGTAATTCGCGCCAGGAGAATTCGAAGTTGTACCAATGGCGTGCCTCAAAAATGCCAAAGCTGAGAATATTAAGCTACAAGCTGATCTGAAAGATAAAAATATTGAGTTTTCCTTTGCTTTACAAGAAAAGAAAAGACTCTGGAGGAAGAATAGGGAGAAAGATCATCTACTAGAGGTTCGTGGATCATGTGAACATTCAAAGAGGTCAAGGATTGAGACTTCCAGCTTAACCATTCTCAGGGATAATGCATTTTTGAAAAATCAACAAAGGATTAAGAGTCTCCAAGTAGTAGAAGAAAAGTTAAGAGCGTGTGTAATACGGTGGGAGAACTGACTTGGGATGTTTTGTGTTTTGATTGCAATTGTTGCGGTTAACAAGATTCGCCACTGACATTTCTTTTATCCAAAAGGAAAGGTTGAAAAGAATAGGAAAGACCTTTGAGATTATTTCTTGAGTTCGGGGGGTAGATTATGAAAAGGGAAGGTATTATCACCCTTTTCATCCATAGTTATCTATGGGCTCTTAGTTGCTTTCTAGATCACTGGCTTTATTTGAAAATGTGCTTTGTGGTGGTTTTTGAAATTATTTTTGAAAAGACGCCTTCGTTTAGGCAAACTTTGTAATGGTTCTCGTTTCGTAAGAACGTATACAAAGTGTTGGACTTTTGAAAATATTTCATGTTTTGAAAGTGTTTGGTATGTGTTTGTTTTGAAAGTGAGCAAGCAACTAAGAACGTTTCTACCTACTCAAAAGTCTTTTGTTCATTTCTTTCCTTTCCTTTGATATTTCTATCTTACCATTGATTAATAAGAAGCCTTATCTTTGGATGTAAAGGGGCGGGCGTGGGTCATCGTATAGTCATGATAGAAATATTGGGAGATATCTTAGCATTTCTCTTTGAGAGACTAAGATCATTTGAAAGGCAACATTTGTAGCGTCATCGAGGGACTATGATCTTGTATTTTGATTGCTTTTGCTAAGACATCCCACATGGATAACATGACCATTTTTTTAGGCAACAAAGTGGATTTAACCTTAGGGGTGCATGTGTGAAAGTGTGTTTGATTTGCATGCATTATTTATCTTGAATTATGGTTATCTACTTGTTGGTTTTATCTTTCCATATAAACCCTAATTTACTAGCATTGATATGAAAGCAATAAATTACAGAAAGTAAATTTACTACGCTATTACATCATTAGGGGATGGGGTATACAAATTTACAAATGGGGATTTCAAGAAATTAAACCTAATTATCTATTACAACCATATTGAAACTTGAATAATATATAAGAATTGAAAGGAATATAATGTACAAGGATATGAATGGAAAAGAAATGGATTTTTGTTTGGATTTTGTTAAGAAAGAGTCTTGGTTTTAACTTAATAATCTAAAAGAAAATAATTAATTAAATTAAGAAAATTAAACCTAAATTAATTAAGAAAAGAAATTAAATTTAATCAAGAAAGCATTTTTAGATTTTTTTAGAAAAAGTTTTAAGTTTAATCAAAATAGCATGGAAATTAATTAATTAAAAGAAAACCTAAGTTCTAAGTTAATTAAAAAAGAAAATAACTAAACCTAAATCTAATTACTAATTTATTTAAGAAAATAATTAAATTTGTTTAAGAAAATATTTTTTTTTTCTTTTTGTATTAAAAAATAAAATAAGTATATAGTATAATAAATAAAATATTTTTGAAATTTTTGATTTAATAAATAATAATAATAAAAATAATAAATTAAAGAAAATAAAATAAAATATAAAAAATAAAGTCAGGAGGTAAAAATGGAATTTAGGGTGTTTGTTAGAAAAAAAACAGTTTTTTCTTTGAAGCCTGACCCAAGTTTGATTTTGTTTGGAAATCAGAAAAATAATAAAAATAAGATAAATAGGCTGTGTTGTCAAAAGGAAATAGGGGGTCAGAATAAGCAAAAATGGTAAAACCCAATGTGCAGGGCCCAAACGCGCTGGCTGGAAGCAAATAAAAGAAATGTTGGAAAAATGAAAAAAAAGTGGCAGCGCTGGGGCTTGAACCCACACCCTTGACATAATACGCGTGCTGCCTTACCACTGGGGTGACTATACATCTATTAACTTAAACAAAACCATAAATATATATATTACAAATCCATTCCTAGAAATGAACTTTATCTTCAACCTCCAGCCAGGGTCCATGTATCTCATTCATTTCTCATCCATTCTCAAAACTTCCAACATCAAACTTGTTAGAAATTTTACCAGGATTTTAGAAATGTAAACAATTTGGACTAATAATGAAAGATGAGCATGTATTTCTAAAAGTTCCAAATCCTGACCTAACTTTTTTCAGATATTCAAACTTAAAATTCTCTAAGCTCATACAAAATAAATGAAAACTATGGATATGTACAGCTTCAGGGCAATGATATCTACATTTTTACTTCAGAATGTATGCACAAAAAATGCTTGTATCAAGATATTGAAGTTTGAAAACTTACCTCTTGCAACTAGATTCGTGTGTGGAGTTTGAGCAAAATTTGAGATGGTCGGATGATCTCTTTAGCTTGCCTGGACCTCCTTGAGTATGTTTCAACTCCTACTTTGCTTTGAGGATGGATGAAACTCCCAACTCAAGTCAAGTTGTAAGCTTCAGTTTTGAAAATGGTGGATGGTTATGGAGAGATTACAGTCAGGAAATAGAGCCTTGGATCACTTTCATATGAAGTATGTAAAGTGTTTGTATGATTAAAACTCAATACGCACGAGTGGATTTAGAGATGGCTATGTGAAATTCAAACTGTCAAGTTGTGGCAGATTTTGAGTTGCAGAGTGCTTGGGAGTGTTTTGGGGTGCTTCAGATCGGCCATTATGTTGCAATAGACTTGTGTATATGTATGGAAAAGGTTAGAGATCAATTGCACTCAAGGTTTCTGAGTTCTAGCCTCTTGGCTCTATAACTTGCTTTTGAAGAAAAGTGAGAAGACAAGTCTCAAAGTGTTGTACAAGCATGGTCTGAGTTGGTAGAGGCCTTAGACATGTTGCTTTTGGTTTTGACTTTACTTGTGTGCAGAGAAAGCAATTGAGAGGCTCAAGAAGTTGACAATTGCAAAAGTAATGCTTTATCAAAATGGAAATGACAACTTTGTGCCATAAATGGAAAATCATTTTGGACAAAGCTTCAAACACTTGGATAAGGGCCTAATCAGTTGTGTAAACCATTAATTTTGGAGTGAAAAACAAGTTTGAGGCCTGCAAAGTGAGGATTATGCAGCATGGCTATGGATTTGGTTCATGTTCCTCACAAAATATGTCTTGCAAAACAAGTTTGAAACCCTAACTTCTTTCCTTCGATTATCTTAGCTCAAGTATGGTCTTGATGAGTTCCTGGACATTTTGGAAATCTTGTAACATCCTCTACAAACTTCAAGTTAGACATTTTTGAAGATTCAATTTGGAACTAGGTGAAACGTTTCCATGAAGTTAGGTCAAAATTCTGGCTAAAATACTCAAAATTTCACTAAGTATTTTAGTTTCATGGACATGTCTTCATAAATTCATAACTTGAAATCCAAGAATTTCTAGAAAAAGTTCTTCCCTTCAATGTTTTAGATCTCATTGGGATATACAACTTTCATGTTGGAATTTTTCCTTGAATCATCTTGCATCATGGTGGAAATATGGCACAAAGTTATGAAACAATGTTAACTTTCCAACACTTAGAAAAATTTCTAAGTCCTAGAATTTTGAATTTTCAAAGATAACTTTGACTTTTCAATTTCTTGATGAACAAACTTCATATTTTGACAGTTCTTGATGAAATATGATTTTTGAAACTTGATTTTGATCAAAAAGTCAATGTTTGACTTTTCAGTGTACAGTTGACTTTTCATCAGTTGACTGAAATTCATCTATCAATCCAATGATCTTGAGAGGTGATTTGAAATATGAAATTAGGACAAGATGGTGCATTTGAATCCTTGAGATCATGTCTTAAACAAATAAGTCATTTTCTTGGTCAAAAGTCAAGAACTGAGCCTTCTAAATCAAAACCCTAGTTTTGACCATTTCGCCCTTTTGGTGTTCTGATCAAATTTCTTTGAGGAATTATGATCCAAACTTGATCAATTGACATATATGAGTTCATAATGTTGATATCAATAAAAAATTATGAAGTTTGATTGTAAATTGACTACAATTGACTTTTTCCCTAATACAGTTGATTTTAGGTCAACTGATCAACTGACTGAGCAAAAATGTGATCCAAAGCTTGAAACTTGACATGGGAAATATTGGGGATCCAAAATGATCCGTGAAAATCATATAAGGAATTAGAAGTTCAATTATCTTTGTACAAACTCAAACCCTAATTTTGAGTTGTCAGTGCTTGAGGAGGTGTCTTGAGCTGATCAAACCTTGTGTAGTCTTGAATCAATGGAGATCTTATGAGAGATTTCTTGAGAAATGAGAGGGAAAATTTTGGGGTACAACAACGTGTCATGGAGAAAAGGTTAAAGAATTAGAAAGGCAATTTACTGAAGTCAGAATGCAAGATCAGAAGCGTGAAGAGCAGATGGCTCGTGTGATGGAAGAAAATGCTAAGCTCAAGTCAGATAGAAGAATTAGAGAGTGCACCTATATCTATTTCTTTGCCAGAATGCAAAAAATGTGATCATTTCCTGGAGCAATGTCAGTACTTAGAAGAACAATTATTCTGAAAGGATGTGGTGATTAAAAGCCTTGTTGAAGAGTAGGAGTGCCCAAGGACAAGACAAATATTCCAAGAGATCAAGTAGTGGAGCGAGGAGCATTTCCAGGAGGAGGGACCTTTATTTCATGTCAGAATGGGGGACCTACCCCTTTGATTTTTATCATTTCTTTGTTTTTGTTAAAGTGATCACCACCAGTCTTGTTGGATGGGATCTTTTTTATCTTGTACAAATTTCGTGGATTTTGAGAATTGGTGTTTTTATGTTTTTGTAAATAAAGAAGTTTGTTTTTGCACTTGTATCTTTATTTTTTTATTTGGATTTTATCGTGCTCGGGTGTTATTCTTAATGGTCGACGAAGCTTGTAAATGCCTGGAAATAACACAAACATATCATGCATATCATACATCTCATACATTGCAGGTCATCTCAGGATATTTTTCTCATCTTAATTCTACTTTTCTTATCCAGAATTCAAGACGACTACTCATTGGTATTCCACTAGAAACAATTTACCAAGACAGATGGAACAAGTTCAAGCTGAACTCACTGAAATGAGAGCCCAGATGGCTACTCAGATGACGCAGTTCATGAAAGTCCTCACTAATGTGAATCATCGACTAAAAGAATTGGATGCCTTTATCAATAACCAACGCCACTATCCAGCGGATGATGGGAATCAAGGGCTCTATCAGGACATTTCTGTTGGACTGGGATATGTACAAGACCAGCCCATTGGGAATTTCCACAGGTCACCTGGCAACCCTTTCCTGCGCAACATGAGGAAATTTCCCCCGTCTCTGGGACCTCGTCTTGTGGGGAACCGAAGAGATAATCTGGGTGGTGTAATAAATTGTCAAGAGCAGGACTTTGAGTTTGATCAGGACGAAGATCAGTTATCTGTACTTTGTTCTAAGCAAGAAGTTCAGGTTGAGGATAGAAGGTATCAGTTGTTGGAAGAGCGTTTGAAGATCATGGAAGGGAAAGGAGTCCTTGGTATGGATGCCAATTATTTTGGGCTAGTATATGGGGTGAAGGTTCCTCCAAAGTTCAAACCACCGGTCTTTGACAAGTAAAACAATTCATCATCTCCCGTTACTCATGCAACTGCTTATTTCCAGAAGATGTCGGTACATACTGAGGAGAGGACCGTCAACACCAACAAATCAATGTTGTTTCTATTCCTGTTAATGCTCCTCCATAGAAGAGACAAAATCCGATGCCCCAACAACAAAGACAACAAGATGCTCCTTGTCAGTATAATAATCAACAACAGAGACAATTGAGAAAATTTGACCCCTTACCAGTATCTCCTACTGAAGCACTCAACCATTTGCTCTATTTGAAGTTGATTAGCTTGAGAAATATGCCACCACCCCCTGGAAGACTTCCTCCTAACTATGATGCTAACGCAAGATGTGAATTCCATTATGGCAGAATTGGTCATTCAATAGACAATTGTTTTATGTTGAAGTGTAGAATACAAGACTTGTTGCATGCCAAGGCGATTGAGTTTACTCCAGTGACTGGTCCAAATGTTACCCAAAACCTAATCCCTAGACATGGAGGGGGTGTTGTTAATATGATTGATGATAATGGAGAAACACTGAATTTAGTTATGAATGTGGAACAAGTAACTACTCTGTTATGGTATGTTAAGAGGTATTTGCTTGACAATTCTATTTTCTCGGGTTGTTCTTCAGACTGTGCCAAGTGTAGAGAGCAACCAAAGGGCTGTGATGATTTGAAAGCTGGCATCCAATTCATGATGAATGAAGGTTCCCTACAGTTAGATAGAAGACCAAGATACCGAAAGGGTATCGAAGATGATGATGTTGTGGTATCTATTCCTTACACCCCTGCGCGCATTCCTACTCCATCTAGGGCACCTCCTTTGATGATTACGGTACATGGACCCATGCTGTATACCAGTAAGAAGGCCATCCCATGGCATTATAGTGCTGATGTTTATTACCACAGGGTGAGGCAAGAGGTAAGTCCTCGTCCTTCTGAGGAAGAAATTACTGAAGACAGCAAAGGGGATATTCATAATTTCTCCGATGAAAGTCGAATAACTAGAAGTGGAAGAGTGTTTGGTCCCTCTAATGTACAAAATGCGGCTGATGCTTCTGCAAGAGAAAAGGGAAAACAATAGGTGATGATTGGTAATCCAAGGGTTATTCCAGCCAATGTGACAAAACCAATTCCAGTACCGGAAACTTCTTCGGTCCCCGATGAAGTTGAGGAGTTAATGCGAATTATCAGGAAAAGCGATTATAGCATAATTGATCAGTTAAGCCATACCCCTTCTAAGATGTATATATTATCCTTTTTGATCTATTCAGAACATAACATAAATGCTTTGATGAAGTTGTTGAAGAATGCATTCGTGCCGCATGAGATAACAATCAATCAGTTCGAGAACGTTTATGCTAACATAACTGCTGGGAACAATCTGGGCTTCACGAATTTTGATCTTCCTCCAGAAGGGAGAGAGCATAACAAAGCATTACATATTTCTATGGAATGCAGTGGCACTACTCTATCCCAATTTTTGGTGGATACAGGGTCGTCTTTAAACGTACTACCCAAGTCAGCATTGATGAAAATTGATTATTCCGGCCTGGAGTTACGTCTTAGCGACTTGATGGTAAAAGCCTTTGATGGGTCTCGAAGAGCAGTATTTGGGGAGGTGGAATTACCTATCAAGGTGGGCCCTCACACTTTCAATACTACTTTCTGTGTGATGGACATACAACCAGCATATTGTTGTTTGTTGGGGCGACCGTGGATTCACAAGGCAGGGGCAGTCACCTCTACTCTTCACCAGAAACTAAAGTATCCTACAGAGGGAAAAGTGATAACTGTATGTGGCGAGGAAGAGTACATTGTGAGTCATTTGACATCATTCTGCTATATTGTGGTGGAAGGTGAAATACATGAGACTCCTTTTCAGGCGTTTGAGACAATCCATGCGGTTAATTTTCCTCCTCCATAACAGAAAAAGAAGCCGGAAACTGTTATGTCTTCTCTCAAGGATTCTAAAGTGGTGGTGGAGAACGGAAACCCTGAAGGTTGGGGTCAGGTGCTGGATGTTACCCCAAAATTCAACAAATTCGGTCTTGGTTTCATCCAGGGTCAGCAAAGTGCAACTTCCAGAGCTTCTGGTTTATCTACTCCAGTGAAATTCTCTCGTCCTAGTGCTACTCAAGAAGGATGCACCAATGTATTTGGTGACGATAGGGTTGACAAATACAATATTGAAGATTGGATTCGTCCAAGCATTCCAGGCCAAGCACTCAACGATTGGACTTCTGTAGACGTTATCCGAGTTTCAAGCGCTGGGGAGTAATTTTCTTATTTTCTTTTGTTATCATGACATAATTCCTGCGCTCTACCCAAGGCGTAGTGAACCATTTGTGTAGGGCCACCATGTTTATTTTCAAAAAAGTGTCATGAATAAAGGACGTTTTTGCATTCAAAATTTTTGTTCCATTCTTTTCTTTAAATGGCAATGTTTCCCTTTTCACACACCATCACTAAAACACAAAAATATCATTTATGCAAATGCACTTCCACCACAAATTATATTAATAAAGACTCTGCTATCACTCACTATGACTTTGAAAATCCGATCTATCAAGCCGAAGAGGAGGCATATGAGGATTGTGATCTTCCCGAGGAATTAGCAAGGTTGTTAAAACAAGAAGAGAAGGTTATCCAGCCAAATCAAGAGTCAATTGAGGTGGTGAACATTGGGATAAAAGGGGTAAAAAGAGAGGTCAAGATAGGGGCAGATCTCGAGGAAAGTATGAAAGTCAGATTGATTGAGCTACTCCGTGAATATGTTGATATCTTCGCTTGGTCTTATGAAGACATGCCAGGTTTGGATACAGATATTGTGGTGCATCGACTACCACTAAAAAAGGTTGCTCCCCTGTCAAGCAAAAGCTCTGAAGAACTCATCCTGAGATGTCCAAAAAGATTAAAGAAGAGGTTCAAAAGCAGTTGGATGCGAATTTCTTAAAAGTCATCAACTATCCTCCATGGATTGAAAATATTGTTCTTGTGCCAAAGAAAGACGGTAAGGTCAGGATGTGCGTGGCTTATAGGGATTTGAACAGAGCCATCCCTTAGGGTGATTTTCCTCTCCCTCATATTGATGTGTTGGTCGATAATACTTCTCATTCTAAGGTTTTTTCCTTCATGGATGGTTTTTCGGGTTACAATCAAATTAAGATGGCTCCGGAAGATTTGGAGAAGATAATGTTTATCACACCTTGGGGAACCTTTTGCTATAAGGTGATGCCGTTTGGATTGAAAAATATTGGGGCAACGTATCAGCATGCTATGGTTACTCTCTTTCATGATATGATTCACAAGGAGATTGAGGTATATGTGGATGATATGATTGCTAAATCTGACACGGAAGAGGAGTATATGGTTCATCTGGAGAAGTTGTTCAAGAGACTGAGACAATTCCTGTTCAGGCTGAATCCAAATAAATGCACCTTCGAGGCAAGGTCCGACAAGTTGTTGGGATTTATTGTAAGTGAAAAAGGCATCGAGGTTGACCCAACTAATGTGAAGGCGATATAAGAAATTCCCAAACCAAAAAAAGAAAAGGAAGTCTGTGGTTTCTTGGGGAGGCTAAACTATATTTCTCGGTTTATTTCTCATCTCACGGCCACATGTGAACCTTTATTCATATTTCTAAAGAAAAATCAGACAGTAAGGTGGAATGAAAATTGTCAAAAGGAATTTGACAAAATAAAGGAGTATTTGCAGGAACCCCCGATACTCATGTCGTCGATGGAAGGAAAGCCATTAATCATGTATTTAACTGTGTTGGAAAACTCTATGGGTTGTGTCCTTGGTCAGCATGAGGAGACAAGGAAGAAAGAACAAGCCATTTATTACTTGAGTAACAAGTTTACGGAGTGCGAGTCAAGATACTCATTGCTGGAAAAGACTTGTTGTGAACTTGCTTGGGCTGCCATACGCTTAAGACAATACATATTAACTCACACCACCTACTTGATATCCAAAATGGATCCAATCAAGTACATTTTTGAGAACCCGACTCTTACAGGCAGGGTAGACCATTGGCAGATGATACTCACTGAATATGATATCCAGTACACTACGCAAAAGGTGATCAAAGGTAGTATATTGTTCGATTATCTTGCTCATCAGCCCATGGACGATTATGAATCGATGAAGTTTGACTTTCTAGATGAGGAAATAGTGTACATTCGGGATTGTAATATACCAAGTGTTGTACCCCAAAATTTGCCCTCGCATTTTTCCCCAAGAAAACTCAGCTTCAAGCCTTTCCTGATTTTTCAAACTGACTCAAGAATCGGACAAACGGACTTTTCTTAACAGTCAAGCAAAATTAGGGTTTTTACTGGTTTTATAGCCCTAGAACAGTTCAAGCAGTTGGCTTAGGTTTTTGGTTGATTTTGGTTCAATTTTGATCAGGCGAATGTTATTTGGCATTTAATCAGGAATTAAGGGTTTTATGGGCATATTCTCAAAAAGGTTAAAATTCCACAGCACTTTGCCGTTTATTCCGAGATTCAGTTAAATTCGCATTGTTTTGATTTAATCAGCGAGAGGGGGCAGTTGGTTTGAATTCACCAAGTCAAAGGATGTGTGCAGTTTGGAATTACAGTGCTTGGCAAAGAATCAGTAAGAAAGGATTGCATCTGATCAGTTTTTGTGTTCGACTGTGGTTGCTTTGAATGATGGAGACGTCCAATTCATTTATTTTGATCAACAAGGTTTAGTTGATTATTTATGGTTCTAAGAATTAAATACTTGAAATTTAACTTTCATTTTATTTAATTTAAGGAATTATAAATAACAAGTAAATAAAGAAAAGGAATTGAAAAAAAATTAAATGTCAATGGAATTTTTATTTCATATTTAATAGTTGTTACAATTATTATTATTTGGATACAAGTATTTATTACGAAGTATTTAAAATAATAATAGTGTACAAAAATTAAATTGAAAATAAAAAATTCTATCCTATTTCTAATTCTTCATTCTTCACTTCGCTCCGGTGCTCCATTTTTTATCTGCAAAAAGAAGAAGAAAAGTCAGAAAGCAGTTGAATTAAAAAAGACAGATAAAATTTGCTCATCATTAGGGGCCACTGATTGGGATCAGTTAACCCTCTCTGCAAATCACGGGATTTCTCCCGGTTCAAAAAGAGGGAAGAATTTCATTTTTATTCATGAATGCAAAATGTCAAATGCATAGAATCTCAAACTGCATAGTTTCAAAATCTCAAACTTCAAATGCAAACCAAACTGGAAATCCAATTCCACTTTCTATCAAAAGCAAAAGGTACAGTTTGCTGTCAAATGCCAAAGTCTACTCAAAGATATCAAAGAAAAATCAAAGAAGTACAATTTGCTGTCACAAGTACCCAAGCTGTCAAAAAGGATTTGGAAAAGATATCAAAGAAAAGACAAAGTGTAGCAAGCTGTCAAAGAAAGATAAGGATGCAAAGAAAAATATTTTATGCAAAGCAAATTTTTTTTCATCATTTCCCATCAGAATAGGCCCCTTCAGAAAGTACAGAAATAAAATCATATTAAATTCTTTAAACTGTACTAAAAAATCAGAAGAGGAGGGAAAGAAGCAGGGTCAGGCTTTAGGCTGAGGCAGCAAGGATACAAGGAAAGATATACAAGAAGAGAACTCAGTACAACACGGTAAAAAGGAGGAAGAAAAAGATACAAAGGCCTAAAGCCTCACATACTGAGGCAGAACCCGTAACCATAATATACATCAAACCACAATAACCTGCAAGCTGAAACCAAACTCAAAAAGACAAAAACCTGCTGAACTGAAGCCTCTAAGCTTCAAACTATGAACCTGCATCAGCCCTTTTCCAAGATAGTGTAAAGCCTAGGCATACTAAATCCACACAAACCTGTTTCAAGTCTCCAGCACCAACCTGTTTCAAGCCTATAAGCACAAAAAGCCCCAAGCTTAACATCCTGCCTGAAACCCTCCACCTGCATAACTCAGAACAGAAGCCAAGCCTAAACCAGTATCAAAAACCAACAAAGGTCCTAAGCATATCATCTACTGTCAACACACCAATCCAACTAAACACAACCAGTTCAAAAAACCAGAAATCCCCAAACCAGTTAAATCTACATCAGTAAAAACCATCAACCCTCATAAACCTGAACCATACCAAGCCTATCCATCAAAAAGCCATACCAGTATACAAACTTATCAAGCCATAAAGCCTGTTCAAAAGCCTAACCTGCTATGTCAACAAGCCAAGAAAGTTCAAAGCCTTTCCATCTCTACAAAAATGAAGCAAAACAACAAAATCTGCAAAATCAACCCTAGGCCTCAGAAGTGGGCTTCATCATAGGCAAAGATATCAACCAAGCATCATATCTGCCAAGTCCAAACCTCAAAGACAATATATTCAAAGGCAACTCCTAAGCCTCAGAAGGAACAACATCATAGGCAAAGCAACGATTCGAAGCAAGTTTTAGGCAATCCAGAAAGAAGCTAATCAAAACAATAAAGTTGTTTCAACCATAGCATATCCAGGGCAACAAAAACCCTCAGACCTCTAGGATCATCATAGGGAAACATAAACAAGCGTACAGTGGCAAAAGGGACAGAAGGAGAAGAGAAGCATCAAAAGCAACAAATATACAGTGGCATAGAAGAAGAAGAAAAAAGTGAATCTTTTTAAAAGAGGGTTTTTCAGCTAACATCATCATAAAACCCTCATACGGCAAGAAGTGAGAACGAAATACCAGGGACATCAAGTTCATCAGCATCACGCTTTTTTTCCTCTTCGCCATCAAAGCCTCCTAGGCACCTTCATCTCCTTCCTTCCCCTCTCCAGTAAAGGTAAGACGTTTCTTTTCCCTCCTCACGTACCTCCAATAAAAATCAATAACGCACGACATGAGAAAGCAACCAAACAGTTAATCAAGAATACGCAGAAAATCACAAACATGCAAGAACTAAAACAAACCCTAACGAATCAAATTGATTACCGAGTTCTGGCGCCTCAACACTATCGCTGGAGGGAAGGGGAAACGGAGATCGCCGGTGGCTGAGGCAAGAGGCTCATGCTGGACGCTCGAGAACGAATAAAGGAGATGAAACTCAAGTGAACGGCGCGCCGCTGCTAACCCTAAGCCTTTGTTCCAATTGAACAACAAAACGCCTAACCCTAAAAATGCTGCTCCAGCAGTCAGTGGGCCTGACCCGTTTCTAATCTCCTTTGAAGCCCAACAAAGTTACTAACATTTTTTATACAAACCATTTGATTAATTACTAACTTCTCCATTTTTCATACATAATGTCTTAAAGCCATACGTTTTATTTCCTAAATACATTTCATAATTAAAATACATTTTTGTCATATACTAAAAAATTGAAAATACTTTCTCTTTTTTTATTTATTTGCTCTTTTATTTAAAACATATTTTGTACATACTAAGTAAATATACATTGTTTTTTTGCATAATTTAATTTCTAAATACTTGATTAAAATATATTTGTACATATCACATTTTTATCATATAGTTAAAATAAAAAGCTTTTTCCATTCTTTTAATCAAAGTGTATACTTGTACATAATAATAGAAATACATTTTTTCTCTAATATTAAAATTCACAAACATTTGACTAAAATACTTTTTTGTATATAATAAACAATAATACGTCATTTCATAATTTAATTAAAACTTGAGCATTTAATTTAAAACACTTTTCTTTTGTACATATCTAAATACAAAATCCAAGATTCATTAAAACACATATCTAGGTCAAATACCCTAATACGCTTCAATTTCACATTTCGCACCTGTAAATAATTACACACAACGCATATACTTGTACACTTACAATATATTTCACATTATACATATACACTTACACAATGCAAATCCATTCACATTGCCCTATACACATTTGTTTGTCTTACATTTGTATATTCGATATTTACATTTGATCGCAAATTCGATTTGGTTATAACTTATTGGATACTATAAGTCTCATCCCCTTTTGTACATTTATACCCCCACTCCCGGACACTATTTTGTAATAGCGTAGATTTTACATTTCCGCAATTTACAGTTTTCCAATTATACCATGGTTAGACCTAGGGTTTGTATGTACATAAAATCAAACGCTAGATAACCTAATACAAGACAAATACATGTAATCAATACACAATCACACTTGCACCCTCTAGGGTAATCCCACATGTTGCCTTCCAAAATGGGCCATGCTTGCACGTCGAGTATCTTTGGCAAAACAAAATCAAATGATCATAAGTCTCAAAGTGTTGCCTAAACGGAATGATCATAGTCCCTTCAAAGCAAATTGCCAAAGACACTTGGCATCATTGCATTCATGGTCCATACGATAACCCGCGCCCGTCCCGAATAAACTTCCTAAACGCAAGATTGTCTACCAATTTCAATGGTAGAACAAAATTGTTAAAAGGGGTTAAAACATAACAAAAAACCTTTGAGTACAATAGGGTAGACAAAACTCTTAGTTACTTGAGATCAATTTGCAAAAACACTTGCCTTCTTTTCAAAAAAACCACAATCCACAACACTTTCAAACAAACTCTCAAAAACATTTGAAACATCTTTTCGAAAAGATCCACACTTTTGTAAAACACTCAATCACGAGTCAAATACATTAGTTGCCTAAGACAAGGCATCTTTTTCCAAAACATTTTCAAAAAAAAAGCACCCACACACACACCATTTTCAAGCAATCGAAGAAACAAGGCAAGTGATCTAAAAAACCAAGTAACTAAGAGCCCATGGATAACCATGGATGAAAAGGGTGCTAATACCTTCCCTTTTCATAATCTACCCCCCGAACCCACGAAATATCTCAAAAGGTTTTTGCTGTGCTTTTTTAACCTTTCCTTTAGGATAAAATAAAAAGTCGGTGGCGACTCTTGCTCAACCGCACAAGTGCGAATATGAACGCAAAACACTAGTCAGTTCTCCCACCGTATCACAGAACTGGCGACTCTGCTGGGGACAATTCTTTTTAATGGGGTTACCTTAGGGTTTAGATCACCTTTTACTTTCAACTGATTGCTTTGTTTGTTTTACATTTGTGGGCTTTGTATCGGAGTTTTATAGATCCTAACCCGGATCTGGGGATACCTTCTTAGAAAGTAGCAACAAGGCTGTGAGGGAACTGTGCGGGGTATACCGACATGGTTGAAACAGTCTGCTACGTTGATGTGGCACTTTGGTGTGTACCGGTAACCCTTGAGTTCAGTCAAGGAGAGTACGGGGCCGCCGCGTGGTGTCGCGAAGCATCAACTGGCCTTAGGAACCTTAATTGAACCATCGTGGCCTTTTTAGGGTAGTGAGATAACTGACTTTGGTGCAGTCCGAGGTTGGTTGATACTCGATACTACACTCAATTGAGGGTTGCTTTCCTGGAATATTTCGGTCGCCAGTTCAGTGGCTAAATCGAAACGATGAACAATGAAAGCAATCCAGTGATATTGGGACCCTTAGAACCCGGTTACTTTTGATAAGACAGGTTTTAACCAACAAACTGAAAGAGGGTAGTACCTGAACCTCATACAAGCCTAAACCTAAGGCCTTGTTTGCTTTGTGTGAATATGTTTGTCTGTATATACACTTACTTGCTTGTGCATACATGCACATAACATCATGACATCATACCATAGCATTTTTAATAACCATTTCAAGGATCTCGAGGGTTCTTTTGATGCAGGGTTACGTTAAACCAGACGTCTATCAAGGGGCAAGGGGTTTCTCCTCTAACCAATGCAATCAAAAAAATCAAGTGCAACAACTTGAATCAGTGGCTATGACCCACTCGACATGGTGAGCTTGATTCTAGTGGAAAGACATCCGCCGATACAAAGTTCTCCAAACAAAAAATCAAGTGCAACAACTTGAATCAGTGGCTATGACCCACTTGACATGGTGAGCTTGATTCTCGCGGAAGGACGTCCACCGGTGCAGAGATCTCCAATCAACGATCCAAGTTTAAACCTCTAACGTTTTCTTGTGTTTACCCCAAGAGATCCTTGAAAGCATGCATCCACATATCATGCATTGCATTTTGACAATCTTTCCTTTTTCAGGTTTCCTTACTCTCCTGCTGTTTATTTCAGTAAGAGATGGCTCTAGAGCGGTCTGTCAAAGACATCCAAGACCAGACTGCTCAGCTGCAGGAGATGTTCCTGAACTTGTCTCTGGGGCAAGAAGAGATGAAAGCTCTCCTCACCAAGGGCTTGGGGAATTCCAACAATGCCAGGAGTGATCAGATTGCGGAGCTGCAGTTTGATCTGACAACACTGAGGACTCAAATGATGGGACAGTTGGTGGGCCAGATGGCTCTCATCCAAGACCTATCTCAAAGGCAAGAGGAACTCAGAGTTCTTGTCCGCCAACTGCTTCCAAACAACCAACTGGGGCAAACATCTGATGTCGAAGAGCAAGTCACCGCTCGGCCTCCATCCATTCAAGAAGACAAGGGGAAAGCTCCTTTGCTAGCTTCAGGGTCACGAACCCATCAACAACCTCGCCAGCGTCAACGGGGCAATCGGCGTAAACAGGAAAAGTCGGGAAGACAGTTTACGGAGACTGAAATACCATCATTCTTCATACTGAAGCACCTGTTGGAGGTCAACTTACTTACTGTAAAGGACCCTCCTCAGAAGCTCAATATCTCCTCTCCTCACTATAATCCCGACGCATTCTGTGTTTACCACTCCTATAGCCCGGGACACGGCACCAACGACTGTTGGGCCTTGAAGAACAAGATTCAAGATCTGATCGACATCGGGGTGCTGGAATTCATGCCAGACGGCGAGATGAAAATCTTCCGTTAAAGGGGTTCTCCACCTGAAGTGACGAAGCTCGAGCTGAAAGACTTTTGTTTCTTTTTGAATTTTCAAAGTTGTAATTTCTTTTGCTGTCAAACAATTATCTGTTGATGTTAAACTCTGTTTTCATTAATGCATTGCATATGTTTGTCTTGAATTCATCCATTCGTTTCACTACTCTTATGCTTTTCTTTATGATATTTAAACTCTTGATAAAAAGCTGTAAGCCTTTAGAGGGAGGATGACGAAAAAATACCATAATCTCATACAGTATGCTTTTGAACAGACCTTGCTAATGATGTACAGGCATTTCTTTCAATTCCCAAACACTGGAGTTATAAGGAAGTTAATCCCTAGTCAACCCCTTCGAGCCAAAGAAGTAGGAGTTTTCTGTTCTAAACAATCAAAACCTTTGATATAAACCTGGGGCAGGGTAGTCTCTCAGTTAATTCAAAAGAAAACACGCATTGAAGTCGCAAACTCTCAGTTCGTAATACAACGAACGACGTCAAGAAAGAAAGCATTCCTTTGGAATCGAAAGACAAGGGTGGTTCCCTATCACATAGACAGTCAATCTCTCAAAAGACAAAAGCCCGCCAAGCCAAAACCTATAAAGGAGGCTTAAGAAAGCTGGGGCATCCCGATGACTGTAATCTCAAAAACGGGAATAGTCAGGCAAAAGTTAGGGATAACAAATCAAAATCAAAATAGTGAGGTCATTACAAAATCCTCAACAACATGAAAAAAAATGTTGAAAAAGAAAAGGAGATGATGACTGTCTCCCCAAATTCAAACTGGTGAACCATCACCCGAAAGTCGGTCCAAACTCAAAATAGAGTGTGACGCACGATTAACTGAGCTTAGGTTGAAGAACATCACGAAGAGCGGGTGGGTACAAATATACTTTGGGCCTTTATCCTTTGTTTCTTAAACCGTGAACCAGGCCACGTTACAACCCTTCAAAAGTCCTAATTGAAGCATGAGTTAGTTCGAAAGCATAGTGTTACAAAAGGTATCCTGACTCCTGTAGGGCTTTGCTCTAAATCTTGTGTTAACTTGTCTTATGAAAAGTTTTCTGCTAAAAACGCATTTTTCAAAACTTCGAGACAAACATAAACTTTGCATTATTCGAATATCACTGTCTGCATTTAACCCTTTTGTTTGACAGCGAAGAAGTTCATACAGCGCATGTTCGGAGGAACGAAAACTCTCTCAGTAAGTCAAAATCACTTCAAGAGGATAACACTTCCATCAAATCCCCTTATTAACAAGGGGCATGACATGTCACAATTCAATTAACCTGGGGCAGTCCAGTCAAGGTCCAACAGATCTTTCAATTCAATTAACCTGGGGCAGTCCAGTCAAGGTCCAACAGGTCTTTCAAAATTCAATTAACCTGGGGCAGTCCAGTCAAGGTCCAACAGATCTTTCAATTCAATTAACCTGGGGCAGTCCAGTCAAGGTCCAACAGGTCTTTCAAAATTCAATTAACCTGGGGCAGTCCAGTCAAGGTCCAACAGGTCCTTCAAAATCCAATTAACCTGGGGCAGTCTAGTCAAGATTTCAGGAAATCTCTCAATATGCAGAGTAATCTGATTCAAGATTCCTTCATCACCACTTGGGGCATTCGAATGTCAAAAGTGTTCAACAAATCAATTACAACATTTCCAGACTCAATTCCTGTATCTAGCCAGGGCATGTCTGAAGAGTTTGAAGATTCGATTCCTGTATCCAGCCAGGGCATATCTATCAACTATCACCTTTCCAGATTCGATTCCTGTATCCAGCCAGGGCATGTCTGAAGAATTCCAGATCAACACCTGTAACAATCCAGGAAACATCTGTGAACGACCGATGGTAGACCAACACCTGTAATAAGCCAGGAATTTATCTACATCACCACTTGGGGCATTCGAATGTCAAAAGTGTTCAAAACCCGATGCAGTTTTACACAAGCTCATCTTCAGGAAGCCCTACACCGGTTCCTCTTCAAGGCTTCTGAAAGAAGTTTACGGATTCTTCCCAACAACGAATGTTAATCTACCAACTTGTTCAGACTCTTCTCAACCGTTGAAAACAGTTTACGGACGCTTCCCAACAACGGATGCGGCTCTATTGCTGATTCAACTTCAAGATTTCTGAAAATAGTTCACGGGTTCTCCAAGTAAACAGATGTTAACCTATCACTTGTTCAGATTCTTCTCAAGCCTTCTGAAAACAGTTCATGGATTCTTCCCAAGTAACGGATGTTAATCTATCAGCTTGTTCAGATGCAACCTTTGAAATTAGTTTACGGACGCTTCCCAACAACGGATGCGACTCTATTGCTGATTCAACTTCAAAACTTCTGAAAACAGTTCATGGATTCTTCCCAAGTAACGGATGTTAATCTATCAGCTTGTTCAGATGCAACCTTCGAAATTAGTTTACGGACGCTTCCCAACAACGGATGCGGCTCTATTGCTGATTCAACTTCAAGATTTCTGAAAATAGTTCACGGGTTCTCCAAGTAACAGATGTTAACCTATCGCTTGTTCAGATTCTTCTCAAGCTAACAACCACGGAAGATCGCGCTCGCCAAAATTCTTCCTATCCCCAGCGGAGTTCATCAAAATTCCCCAGCAGTAACTTATCTTTGCAAATCCCCAGCCAGAGAATCCTCCGGAATTCAATTCCCCTCAGAGTTTAAGCTTCAGTATCCCCAGCGGAGCCAGACCTTTGAACCTTCTCCCCACAGAGTTTTGGAGAGGGCAAATCTTGAGTTCCCCAGTGAAGTCGCCAGGGTTACTTCCCATCAAGCCGAAGATTCTCAATCTGGCCTCCCCAGCATGAGTCTACTAGATTGGAACCCCCCAATAGAGGTCATAAGGAATTCTCTTCCCCAGCGACAGCCAAGGATTTATTTTCCCCGGCAGCAGTCAAGAGGCTTTTATCTTCAGCCATCTCGGATTCATGTATCCTCGGCAAGATTAGCTCATCAGCTCACATGCGCATCCATCACATTCATAAATATTGATGTCACGTACATTGCATCATGCATCATAACATTGCATACAACTAACCCTTTGCCTTTTCAGGAAAGATCAGTCGACAGACACAGATCAACTCCCAAGATTCATCCAGAAATAGTTCAGATGTGACCCGGACACGGCGACATTCTAATACTTATTCCAGATTCATTCAGACGCATCATCAAGAAACCCTACACCGGTTCCTCTTCAACTTCAAGATTTCTGAAAATAATTTACGGATTCTTCCCAACAACGGATGTCAATCTACCAACTGATTCAGACTCTTCTCAACTTCTGAAAACAGTTTACAGGTTCTTCCCTACAACGGATGCCAATCTACCGACTTGTTCAGACTCTGCTCAACTTCTGAAACAGTTTACGGATTCTTCCCTACAACGGATGTCAATCTACCGACTTGTTCAGACTCTGCTTAACTTCTGAAATAGTTTACGGATTCTTCCCAACAACGGATGTCAATCTACCAACTTGTTCAGACTCTTCACAATTTCTGAAAATAGTTTACGGATTCTTCCCAACAACGGATGTCAATCTACCAACTTGTTCAGACTCTTCACAATTTTTGAAAATAGTTTACGGACACGTCCCAACAACGGATGCTGCTCTATTGCTTATTCAATCTCAGATAGCTTACAGATTCTCCAGATATGGACGTCAATCTGTTGCTTGTTCAGACCCCAATTCAGAGATGTTCCAAAACAGGGATGCCTTTCTGACACTTATCCACTCACTTTTGACATACATTTCAACATTTCCAGATGGCATCTATAAGCCCATCCTCCTACCAGCAGTCGCCGAATGGCATCTGTAAGCCCATTCTCAGATGGCATCTCTAAGCCCATCCCCCGACAAAATTCTATCGCACCAGATGGCATCCTTAAGCCCATCACCAAATGGCATCTGTAAGCCCATTCACATCTACCATCATATCACCGAGTGCAAATTTTCTGGGCACTTTAGTGTTCAATCTTCTTTTACCTTCAAGTCGTGAAAGGCAAACTTGCCAATCTAACTCTTCAGGTCCAAGAAGATTAAACATGGGCAACTGTTGTACCCCAAAATTTGCCCTCGCATTTTCCCCCAAGAAATCTCAGCTTCAAGCCTTTCCTGATTTTTCAAACTGACTCAAGAATCGGACAAACGGACTTTTCTTAACAGTCAAGCAAAATTAGGGTTTTTACTGGTTTTTATAGCCCTAGAACAGTTCAAGCAGTTGGCTTAGGTTTTTGGTTGATTTTGGTTCAATTTTGATCAGGCGAATGTTATTTGGCATTTAATCAGGAATTAAGGGTTTTATGGGCATATTCTCAAAAAGGTTAAAATTCCACAGCACTTTGCCGTTTATTCCGAGATTCGGGTTAAATTCGCATTGTTTTGATTTAATCAGCGAGAGGGGGCAGTTGGTTTGAATTCACCAAGTCAAAGGATGTGTGCAGTTTGGAATTACACTGCTTGGCAAAGAATCAGTAAGAAAGGATTGCATCTGATCAGTTTTTGTGTTCGACTGTGCGTTGCTTTGAATGATGGAGACGTCCAGTTCATTTATTTTGATCAACAAGGTTTAGTTGATTATTTATGGTTCTAAGAATTAAATACTTGAAATTTAACTTTCATTTTATTTAATTTAAGGAATTATAAATAACAAGTAAATAAAGAAAAGGAATTGAAAAGAATTAAATGTCAATGGAATTTTTATTTCATATTTAATAGTTGTTACAATTATTATTATTTGGATACAAGTATTTATTACGAAGTATTTAAAATAATAATAGTGTACAAAAATTAAATTGAAAATAAAAAATTCTATCCTATTTCTAATTCTTCATTCTTCACTTCGCTCCGGTGCTCCATTTTTTATCTGCAAAAAGAAGAAGAAAAGTCAGAAAGCAGTTGAATTAAAAAAGACAGATAAAATTTGCTCATCATTAGGGGCCACTGATTGGGATCAGTTAACCCTCTCTGCAAATCACGGGATTTCTCCCGGTTCACAAAGAGGGAAGAATTTCATTTTTATTCATGAATGCAAAATGTCAAATGCATAGAATCTCAAACTGCATAGTTTCAAAATCTCAAACTTCAAATGCAAACCAAACTGGAAATCCAATTCCACTTTCTATCAAAAGCAAAAGGTACAGTTTGCTGTCAAATGCCAAAGTCTACTCAAAGATATCAAAGAAAAATCAAAGAAGTACAATTTGCTGTCACAAGTACCCAAGCTGTCAAAAAGGATTTGGAAAAGATATCAAAGAAAAGACAAAGTGTAGCAAGCTGTCAAAGAAAGATAAGGATGCAAAGAAAAATATTTTATGCAAAGCAAATTTTTTTCATCATTTCCCATCAGAATAGGCCCCTTCAGAAAGTACAGAAATAAAATCATATTAAATTCTTTAAACTGTACTAAAAAATCAGAAGAGGAGGGAAAGAAGCAGGGTCAGGCTTTAGGCTGAGGCAGCAGGGATACAAGGAAAGATATACAAGAAGAGAACTCAGTACAACACGGTAAAAAGGAGGAAGAAAAAGATACAAAGGCCTAAAGCCTCACATACTGAGGCAGAACCCGTAACCATAATATACATCAAACCACAATAACCTGCAAGCTGAAACCAAACTCAAAAAGACAAAAACCTGCTGAACTGAAGCCTCTAAGCTTCAAACTATGAACCTGCATCATCCCTTTTCCAAGACAGTGTAAAGCCTAGGCATACTAAATCCACACAAACCTGTTTCAAGTCTCCAGCACCAACCTGTTTCAAGCCTATAAGCACAAAAAGCCCCAAGCTTAACATCCTGCCTGAAACCCTCCACCTGCATAACTCAGAACAGAAGCCAAGCCTAAACCAGTATCAAAAACCAACAAAGGTCCTAAGCATATCATCTACTGTCAACACACCAATCCAACTAAACACAGCCAGTTCAAAAAACCAGAAATCCCCAAACCAGTTAAATCTACATCAGTAAAAACCATCAACCCTCATAAACCTGAACCATACCAAGCCTATCCATCAAAAAGCCATACCAGTATACAAACTTATCAAGCCATAAAGCCTGTTCAAAAGCCTAACCTGCTATGTCAACAAGCCAAGAAAGTTCAAAGCCTTTCCATCTCTGCAAAAATGAAGCAAAACAACAAAATCTGCAAAATCAACCCTAGGCCTCAGAAGTGGGCTTCATCATAGGCAAAGATATCAACCAAGCATCATATCTGCCAAGTCCAAACCTCAAAGACAATATATTCAAAGGCAACTCCTAAGCCTCAGAAGGAACAACATCATAGGCAAAGCAACGATTCGAAGCAAGTTTTAGGCAATCCAGAAAGAAGCTAATCAAAACAATAAAGTTGTTTCAACCATAGCATATCCAGGGCAACAAAAACCCTCAGACCTCTAGGATCATCACAGGGCAACATAAACAAGCGTACAGTGGCAAAAGGGACAGAAGGAGAAGAGAAGCATCAAAAGCAACAAATATACAGTGGCATAGAAGAAGAAGAAAAAAGTGAATCTTTTTAAAAGAGGGTTTTTCAGCTAACATCATCATAAAACCCTCATACGGCAAGAAGTGAGAACGAAATACCAGGGACATCAAGTTCATCAGCATCACGCTTTTTTTCCTCTTCGCCATCAAAGCCTCCTAGGCACCTTCATCTCCTTCCTTCCCCTCTCCAGTAAAGGTAAGACGTTTCTTTTCCCTCCTCACGTACCTCCAATAAAAATCAATAACGCACGACATGAGAAAGCAACCAAACAGTTAATCAAGAATACGCAGAAAATCACAAACATGCAAGAACTAAAACAAACCCTAACGAATCAAATTGATTACCGAGTTCTGGCGCCTCAACACTATCGCTGGAGGGAAGGGGAAACGGAGATCGCCGGTGGCTGAGGCAAGAGGCTCATGCTGGACGCTCGAGAACGAATAAAGGAGATGAAACTCAAGTGAACGGCGCGCCGCTGCTAACCCTAAGCCTTTGTTCCAATTGAACAACAAAACGCCTAACCCTAAAAACGCTGCTCCAGCAGTCAGTGGGCCTGACCCGTTTCTAATCTCCTTTGAAGCCCAACAAAGTTACTAACATTTTTTATACAAACCATTTGATTAATTACTAACTTCTCCATTTTTCATACATAATGTCTTAAAGCCATACGTTTTATTTCCTAAATACATTTCATAATTAAAATTCATTTTTGTCATATACTAAAAAATTGAAAATACTTTCTCTTTTTTTATTTATTTGCTCTTTTATTTAAAACATATTTTGTACATACTAAGTAAATATACATTGTTTTTTTGCATAATTTAATTTCTAAATACTTGATTAAAATATATTTGTACATATCACATTTTTATCATATAGTTAAAATAAAAAGCTTTTTCCATTCTTTTAATCAAATTGTATACTTGTACATAATAATAGAAATACATTTTTTCTCTAATATTAAAATTCACAAACATTTGACTAAAATACTTTTTTGTATATAATAAACAATAATACGTCATTTCATAATTTAATTAAAACTTGAGCATTTAATTTAAAACACTTTTCTTTTGTACATATCTAAATACAAAATCCAAGATTCATTAAAACACATATCTAGGTCAAATACCCTAATACGCTTCAATTTCACATTTCGCACCTGTAAATAATTACACACAACGCATATACTTGTACACTTACAATATATTTCACATTATACATATACACTTACATAATGCAAATCCATTCACATTGCCCTATACACATTTGTTTGTCTTACATTTGTATATTCGATATTTACATTTGATCGCAAATTCGATTTGGTTGTAACTTATTGGATACTATAAGTCTCATCCCCTTTTGTACATTTATACCCCCACTCCCGGACACTATTTTGTAATAGCGTAGATTTTACATTTCCGCAATTTACAGTTTTCCAATTATACCATGGTTAGACCTAGGGTTTGTATGTACATAAAATCAAACGCTAGATAACCTAATACAAGACAAATACATGTAATCAATACACAATCACACTTGCACCCTCTAGGGTAATCCCACATGTTGCCTTCCAAAATGGGCCATGCTTGCATGTCGAGTATCTTTGGCAAAACAAAATCAAATGATCATAAGTCTCAAAGTGTTGCCTAAACGGAATGATCATAGTCCCTTCAAAGCAAATTGCCAAAGACACTTGGCATTATTGCATTCATGGTCCATACGATAACCCGCGCCCGTCCCGAATAAACTTCCTAAACGCAAGATTGTCTACCAATTTCAATGGTAGAACAAAATTGTTAAAAGGGGTTAAAACATAACAAAAAACCTTTGAGTACAATAGGGTAGACAAAACTCTTAGTTACTTGAGATCAATTTGCAAAAACACTTGCCTTCTTTTCAAAAAAACCACAATCCACAACACTTTCAAACAAACTCTCAAAAACATTTGAAACATCTTTTCAAAAAGATCCACACTTTTGTAAAACACTCAATCACGAGTCAAATACATTAGTTGCCTAAGACAAGGCATCTTTTTCCAAAACATTTTCAAAAAAAAAGCACCCACACACACACCATTTTCAAGCAATCGAAGAAACAAGGCAAGTGATCTAAAAAACCAAGTAACTAAGAGCCCATGGATAACCATGGATGAAAAGGGTGCTAATACCTTCCCTTTTCATAATCTACCCCCCGAACCCACGAAATATCTCAAAAGGTTTTTGCTGTGCTTTTTTAACCTTTCCTTTAGGATAAAATAAAAAGTCGGTGGCGACTCTTGCTCAACCGCACAAGTGCGAATACGAACGCAAAACACTAGTCAGTTCTCCCACCGTATCACACCAAGCCCAGATGAAGGACCCGAGCCAAGATCACATTGGACGCTTGTGTTCAACGGTGCCTCCAATGCCATAGGCAATGACGTCAAAGCTGTTATCACTTCCCCTGAGGGATTCCATATTCCTTTCACAACTCGCATTTTCTTCGAGTGTTCTAAAAATATGGCCGAATATGAAGCTTGCATTTATGGCATTGAAGCAGCAATCGACTTGCGGATCAAATATTTGAAAGTTTACAGGGATTCCAATCTTGTTATCAGCCAGATTAATGGATATTGGGAGACTCGTCATCAGAACCTGATTCCCTATCATGAGCATGCAATGAGGTTGATCCCGTACTTCGAAGAGATCACATTTGAACACATTTCCAGAGAAGAGAACAATTTAGCTGATGCACTGGCAACTTTGTCTTTCATGTTCAAAGTTAAGTGGGCTAACGAAGCACCTTCTATTACCATCAGAAGGTTAGATGATCCAACTTTTTGCTTTGAAGACAATTTGGAATTAGACGACAAACCTTGGTTCTATGATATCAAAAAATATCTTGAAACGCAAGAATACCCTGAAGAGGCGTCCATCACAGATAAGAAGTTCTTGAGAAGATTTTTGGCCAAGTTCTTTCTCAGTGGTGATGTGTTGTATAAGAGGCATCATGATGGTTTAATGCTCAGATGTGTTGAAAAAAGAGAAGTAGCTAGAATCATTGAAGAGATACATGAGGGTGACTTCGGGACTCACTCCGGCGGGCATACCATGGCCAAAAATATTTTGCGAGCTGGTTATTATTGGTCCACCATGCAGACTGACTGTTATAATCATGCACGAATTTGCCACATATGTTAAGTCTATGCTGATAAAGTACATGTGCCGCCCGTACCACTGAATGTCTTGACTTCCCCTTGGCAGTTCACGATATGGGGAATTGATATGATTGGCAAGATGGAACCAACAACATCTAACAGACATCGTTTTATTCTGGTTGCCATCGATTATTTCACTAAATGGGTAGAAGCTGTGTCTTATGCCAATGTCACCAGACAAGTGGTAACCCGGTTCATCAAACACAATATTATTTGTCGTTACAGAGTGCCTGAAAAGACCATTACAGAAATGGGTCTAATTTAAACAACAAAATGATGAAGGAGCTTTGCGAGTCACTAAAAATCAAGCATCATAACTATTCCCCGTATAGGCCGAAGATGAATGGCGATGTCGATGCGGCCAATAAGAACATAAAGAAGACTGTATAGAAGATGGTAGTAACCTATAAAGATTGGCATGAGATGATGCCCTTTGCTTTACATGGTTATCGTACCACTGTGCGTACTTCAACTAGGGCAACCTCATTTTCCTTGGTCTATGGCATGGAAGCAGTGTTACCTGTAGAAGTCGAAATTCCTTCTCTTAGAATCATGATGGATGTTAAGCTTGATGAAGGTGAATAGGTCCAGAATCAGCTAGATCAATTAGAACTTATGGATGAGAAAAGGTTGACAACTGTATGTCATGGTCATGTATATCAGCAAAGGATGAGGAAATATTTTGACAAGAAGGTGTGGCCCCACTGTTACAAGCCAGGTGACCTTGTGCTCAAGAGGATAATTCTTACCCAGGGGGATCCCAGAGGCAAGCGAGATCCAACTTATGAAGGACCATTCGTGGTCAGAAAAGTTTTCCCTGGTGGAGCGATGATGCTTGCAACCATGGAAGAAGAATACTTTCCTCTTCCTATAAATGATGACGTAGTTAAAAAATACTTTGCATGAAAAAAAAATCCACTAAGTCGAAAACCCGAAAGGGCAGCTTAGGCAAAAAGAGGGTGTCCCGGTAATCGAAAACCCAAAAGGGCGATTCCGGTAAAAGTTAGAGACTTAAAGCAAATGACTACGCTCAACATGATTTCCTTTGTTTCTTTCTCTCGGTCACCTGGTGGAGGTTCAGAGCCAATCCAAGACGGTTGTGTCAAAAGTAGGAAGACGAGGGCGTTAAAGTCATAAGAGTTATAGCAGAGTCGGAACTTGATGGATATTCGTATTCACATTTCCATTTCTATACACTTATTTGTTTGGATTTTTCAATTATCTGCTTCCAAATGTAAACGCCTTTTCCACAGGCTGATTTCTCAAATCAATAAAAGATCCTCTTTTATATGTTCACATAATTTCCTTTTTACTGTGTTGTTTGCAAAAACGTCCAATATTTTTGATAAAACATATGCATATAAACTTTGTTGGCCCTACATGAACATGATGATCTAAGTTATAATAGCTTGAAATACGGATAATAAGTACAACTGTCATGATATGCAAGGGGCATGTTAATTTTCTTCTTGTTAATACTCAGCTACTTTCTTATGGGTACTTTGCTAAGTTGTCCCATGGCCTTATACCCTGGGAAAAGGTTTATCTCTCCCCATTTGAATGCTCATACCTTCGAAAAGACAAATAAAATAAAAAACCATTCACAACTTCTCTTCATAATGTTGAGGTCCTGGGTTAGGATACAGTCAAGATTGCAGTGCATCGTCCAGATTGACAAGTCCGGATGAAGACGATCCTCTTCCATGGTGGCATTTATCTATGCTGCATTTTCATGTGTATCTTGATTGACTGTTTTAACATTGTCTGCATGCAGGAACTTGTCTATTTTTGAGTGTCAACCTTAATGCGCTGAATATGTTTACTTTGAAGAATTTATTTTGTTTTCATTTAAACCATTCATTATCACTCTTTAAATGATTTTCTGGCATTTTGATGCCAACTCTTTTGCCTAGTCAAAAGATTGGAGGAAAGGCGATATCTCTGATTGTATGATTTTGGGTAGAACCCTGTTGACGATGTACAAGCCTTATTTCAATCCCTAAATACCAGAGATATAAGGGAGATAGACCCTCATTAAGCCCTTTAAGCTTTCGAAGTAGGAGTTTTTCTTTTGCACGAAAGAAAACCCTTATTTTAACCTGGGGTAGGGTAGATGTTTATTTAATTTGATCGAGCATTCAAACTTCAGAAGGAGTGTCCCATTTGAGGATCACCATATTTTATCCCTCGCATTATGAGGTCGGAAAAGGATCAAAACAACAATGGTTATTTCCCCAGTGAAAAAAAAGTGAAAAAAATCCTAAGGCCGAGATCGAATCGATACATCAAAGGTTATCCCTCGCTGAACAAGGAATGAGGCAGTCACTTTCTTCCAAAAATTTCAAAGACTTAGGGTTACACGACTTATTCAAAATGGAAAGTATAAATAATAAAGAAACAAAAATCCCCGCTAAGTCGAAACTTGAAAACGAGTCGCTTAGGCAAAAGTTAGGGCATCCCACTGGACTTCCAAATTAAAATTTAAAAGAATTGTTCCAGGCAAAAGTTAGGGAAAGTGAAAAAGAATTTGAAAATTATGAAAGGCATAAAAGGATTATCCAATAAAAATCCTCATCAAAAGAAAAGTCGTGTGATTAAACACCCAAAAACCAAAGGTTAGATGACTGTCATGTCCAAAAAAAATTGTTGTGGTTCCTCAACTATCATAAACACATTTGAGAGATGAATGCTCGTGTCAAGATTAACTGAATTTAGGATTGGAGTACATCACGAAGGGGGTGGGCACCAAATAACTTGAGCCTTAAAAACTTTTTTCTAAAAACCATGAACCAGGCCACGTTACAACCTTTAAAAGTCTTAACTGAAACATAGGTTTAACTCGAAAGCATACTACAGTAGGATAGCGTTTCCTAAATTCCAAAATATGTGTTGCATATCCATGTTGGTATCTTATCGCCTGCATCATGTCCATTTTTTATAAAAAAAAGGGAGAAGAGAAGTTTTGAAATTTTGCACTCTAGTTAGTGATTCATTCACAACAGAGATGCGACTTCTTTTCATTCAAGGTTTTCAATTTCATGGTTTACATAATTTTCGCATCAGGGTTGTGATTCCCATAATAAACATTCTCATGCATACAAAACATTTGTTTGACACCAAAAAGAGCGTACACAATGAACATCCGCGAGGAGCTTAATATTGTCAAGAGGGGAAGACTCGACTATTTCGTTGGAAAAAGGCCTTTCGTGTCATGAAAGGTGTTAGTGTCAAAATAACCCCTTACCATTCTTAGTAGTGTTGATGACTCGATGAAACTTCCACTTCCCCAGTAAAGTTAATGATGTTTGACTATCTTCGTGGCTTATGTTATGGTTGCATACCAGAGACTCATAAATCCCCAGCGAAACACCCTTCAGTAGAGTTTTATTTTCCTCAGTGAAGTCCCACTTCCTCAATAAAGTTTTGTTTCCTCAACAAAAGGTTTCATTCCCCACATCTGATCCATTATCTTGGTGTCACCCTCAATGCGATTGAACATTGTCTTCTCTAGAGATTTACAGTTTTGCCCTGATCTTCTCTACCAGAATTCACAATTTAGTTTTGCAACTCCTCTCGGTGTTTGTGTCCTATTTCTACTTGTTGCTCAATTATTACTCCCCGCGAAGTTCCAGCTCTTCAAGGGTTCCTCCTAGGCGGTTCCTTATATCTTCTTTTCTACAACAGATTTTGCAATTTATTTTTGCAAGTCTTGTCAGATTTTGACTTCTGGGTTATTGGCCTCTCGATTGGCCATTCCCCAATGAAGCATTCAAACATGCATCATTACATTGCATCTACTAAAATGCGTAGCATTTCCATTATATGGAGCATTACGCTACATTAAAAAAAATTCAAACATTCATAGGAACATAAGCCCTTACTGTTTCTGTTTTCCCTAGTGATTTTTTTAATTCTTTAGATTATATCCCCAGCGAGGTCTTCACTTTCATTATCTCAGTTTCACCATACAAATATCCTTTTGATGATTAATCATTTGAATGGTTGAGTGTCCACTCTTGATTGTAGTTTAGTTTCTCCCTGGCACGGTCTTCTCGGGTCTTTACTACCCTCGTCGGTTCATTTGAATGTCTATTGATGCACCTTCTGAATACCGGTTTTTCCATGGTATTCACTTTCAGCAGGTTTTTAGTTTTACGCCCTAATCACCTCGCTTTAGGTCGAGCTCTAAGTTTCGTCTCCTCACCCGCGCATGAAATCGAATTTGGTCCTGGTGCTCATCTAGTTTAGTTTCTCCTAACTAGTTATTGAGTCGAGTTTCGTCTCATTTTTGTTTTCATACCTTGGACCCTTTGACGATTTTCGTTTACCGAGTCTCTTTGCAGTGTTCGTGCTGCATCCCTGGTTGAAATCAGTCTCTTTTGTTCCTTGGATTCTTCTATCAGTTTTCTTCACTGTTTATTCATTGATCTGAGACCAGCAGGTGCTCTAGAAACATGCGCTCTCATCACTTTGCTTTGGGTCGAGTTTCGATCTCTTCGCCTATGCATGAAATCCAGTTTTGTCCTGGTACTCATCTAGATTAGTTTCGCATAACTAGTTATTGATTCGAGTTTCATCTCATTTTTTTTTCATACCTTGGACCCTTTGACGGTTTTCATTTACCGAGTCTCTTTGCAGTGTTCGTGTTGCGTCCCTGGTTGAAACAATTCTCTTTTATTCCTTGGATTCTTCTATCAGTTTTCGTAAATATTTATCCATTGATCTGAGACCAACAGGTGCTCTGAGAAACATGCACTTTCATCACTTTTGCTATGGGTCAAGTTTTGCCTCGTTACCCATGCGTGAAATCTAGTTTCGTCCTGGTACTCATCTAGTTTAGTTTCGTCTAACTAGTTTTTGGGTCGAGTTTCGTCTCGTTTTTTTCCTCACTCCTGGGATTCTTTCAGTTCCTTCATACTTTCTATCTTAGATTGAGATTAACAAGTGTTCCTAGAATCACACACTATAGCCACTTTTCCCCGCGTACTTTTCTTTTCCAGAGTCTAGTTTCTCCTATTCACTGTGGTTTGAGTCTTATCTCACCTTTTTTTGTAGTCCAGTTTCTCCCTGGCACATTTATTCTGAAGCTCAGTTTCGTCTACTCTTCTAAGTTTTAGTTCTGTTTCAACTTTATTTATATATGCGTTACAATTTCATTTTGACGTATATCTTGGGAGGTCCAATGTTCATTAAACCCCTTATTTCTCTTTGTCTTTGAGGGGTTCTACTTTTTCTTCAAGAGTGTAAATTTTCGAGTTCTTTCGTATTCAATCATCTTCAACTCTGAACACTCGAAAGTTGTCACTTTTCTCGCTTATCCAGTTAAAGATAATTGAATAGGGGAAACTGTTACACCCCAAAATTTACCCTCTTGATTTTAGATTTTTTTTAGGCTTATGTTTCATCATAAACATCACATTGCATTGCATTAATGCATTGTGTAGGGATCAAAGTATTTTGGTTATTAAGTCTCCCACAAGCCTTATAAGATTGATTATATTGACAAGTTGCTCAAGGAGGGCCCTATTATCTAAACCTATGGATATTTCAAGCCCAAAGGTACCACATATCTCAAGAGATCTTACACACCTCATTGGATCATCAGAAGATTGAGTATTGTGCTGTTTTTAAGGAGAATCACATCCTTTGGATTCATCAGTCAAAATTAGGGTTTTGCCCAAGTTGAAGTTATTGGGGTCTAGATGAGCCAAGTATTGAAGCATCATTCTTTTATCATCATTGGAATTAATTTTGTTCAAAAATCCTCTCTTGATGCTCAGAGGAATTAAGGGTTTGAAGCTTGACCAGTTAACTCCTAGTGTAGAGTGCAAAACTAGGGTTTGAGTTTTAATTAGGGATTCTTTGGAATTTTTGAGTGGAAACTCTTTCCATAGCCTCTATGTGTTTGGAATATCATATGTTTCAAGTTTTGATCATCAATTTTAAAAAGAAGTGGTTCAATTGAATCAAAGGGGAAAAACAGTCATTTTACTCAAAGTCAACAAAGTCAAAGTTGACCAAGTAGACTTTTGGTTAACATGAAGCATTTGACATGTATTTTCATGTGGGATGATCATTGATTATTGATTTTGAAAATAATTGCAAGTTTGAGAGGTTACTTGGATTTGAAGTGATCTTGGTGATTGAAAATTTCACTAAGTGTTCTTGATTTAGGCCTGACTTTACAAGGGCATAAATTTCTCATTTTCAGGGTATTTTGGTGGTTATTTTTGCCAATTGAAGAGGGGGAAAATATCTACAAGTCCCTACAGAGGACAAAAACACACTTCTTACTCAAAATACAAAGTTACGAGCCTTTGAAGTTTAAGGCAAGTTGAGCATTTTTTGGGGCAATTTTAGGCAACTGGCCAGGCAAGGCGAGGCATTTGGCCTAGACAATCCATCAAACAGTTGGTGACATGCCTATAATTTTTGATTCAAGGCATAATTCAAAAATGTGCCTCGTGCACTTTAAAGAGGGCTAAGAAAGCTTCTCATTAAACTTGGAATCTGTCAATTTGGTTTAAAATCGAAGAGGCTGTGATTTGAGGAAGTTGGATATTGAAACTAGGGATTTGAATGGATCTCTTTGATTTCCTTCAGCTTGGGCCATTCGAAGCAGCTTTGTAAGAAGGTCGAAGCCTACTTTGCTCTCTTTGATTTCCTTCAGCTTTGGCTATTCGAAGTAGCTTTGTAGGCTGGTCGAAGTCTCTTTCTTCTTACTTTGTTCTTCTCCAGTTTGGACATTCAAAGCGCCATCTCGAGGGCTGTTCGAAGTCTCTTTCTTCTTAATTCGTTCTTCTTCAGTTTTCACATTCGAAGCGTCATTTTTAGGGCTGGTCGAAGCCTCTTTCTTTTCGTTTCGTTTGAACTCTCAAAGTGTTATCTTGAAGGATGGTCGAAGCCCCATTCTCCTCTCTTCTATTGGAAATTCAAGGTGTCATCTTGAGGGCTGGTCGAAGCCTCATTCTCCTCTCTTCGATTGGACATTCGAAGTGTCATCTTGAGGGCTGGTCAAAGCCTCATTCTCCTCTCTTCGTTTGAACATTCAAAGTGTCATCTTGAGGGCTGGTCGAAGCCTCATTCTCCTCTCTTCGTTTGAACATTAAAAATGTCATCTTGAGGGCTGGTCAGAGCTTTATTTTTCTCTCAACTTGGACCATTCGAAGTGACCTTATGGGTTGGTTGAAATCTCATTTCTGCTCCCTTCGATTCCTCTTAATTTGGACCAATCAAAGTGTTATGTTGGGCAGACCAGCGCGCACGTAGTTTTGGGCAAGTTGGCTTGAGTTGCCCAGGAATCCTAAGCCTCATATCTGGCTCATCCCTTCATCATTTCTTTTGAACCTCAGCTTTTTTCGAAGCTTAGAGTGTGTTCTTTAATTGGCTCAAGGAAAATTTGAGAATGCACGAACCAATTTTCTATGGCCTCATTTAGAAATCAACTGACCTTTGGTGCACGTGTGGGTTGTAGTTTTTGTGCACCCTTCAATTCTATTTGTTTTCAGGATTGATATTGCACATGTTGGCACGAATCACTCACCTCATTTCTTACTCCTTTTGGCCAAACAATCACACTTTTCTTGCCTCCCTATGCTTTCTACATTTTTTTCCAAAATTGGTAACTTTTACCTCAAGCAAAATCACACCATGTGCAATTCTTTCCACCTCACTCCCTTACGCTTCACTCACCTCATTTAATTAACCTCCAAGCTCATCAAAACGCAGCATAAAAGGCCAAATAAACAAACAAAACGCAAGCACATGTTCTCACATTTCCATTTGCCTGTTTTGGCCAAATTGCCCTCCAACGGATTTCTATGAGCTATGACCTTATTGCCCTCACTCTAAACACTCTATATAAACACTGCATTGCTCATTCAAATGGAGGAAAATAGGAGGAAAGGAACGAAATACTGCTCTGGAGGAAGTTCAGATCTAAAACCACTTTTTCTCTCAAAAATTCATTTCTTCGATTCTCCTAGTTTGCTCGTGCGTTTTGAGTGGTTCTTCTTGCATTCTCTTCTCCAAGTGCTAAGGATTGTAGATCGAGGCTTGGTTTGCAGATGGAGTGAAGGAGACGGTAGATACACTTTTGCCTCAAAGGTTAGAATCCTCAACTTTGGATCTTGATTTCTTGCCATGAATTGTATGATTTGAGTTTGAAATCATGTTGTTTGATGTTCATTGAGTGTTTCTGCAGCTTTAGAGCTCTTGATTTAATGAAACATGCATGTATGATGATTCTAAAATATCTTTCTCAGTGCGTGTTTGCAATCTTCATGAGATCCGTTCTTGATTTGTGGTTAATCATTCCAAGTGATTCGAATAGCATGATGTAGATCTTATTTCTGGCTTTAATTTGCACGAAATTTCATAAAAAAATGGTGTGGAAATTAGTATGTGGTGTGGATCTGAACATTGAGCCCTAGCATCAGTTTTTTGCGCGTTTCTGGTTAGGGCTAGAGGTTGAAGATGAAGCGTGTAACCTTCTGATTGGTCCATTTGAATTTTTGCATTTATTTGAAATTTGTTTTATAACTTGATTTTCTTGATTTTTTTTCTTGCTCAAAAATGATCGAAAAATTCTAAAAAATTTCATGAAATTCCAAAATAATATTTCTGACCTTGTGTATTTTTTTTTGGAATTTTTGAAGATGTCCTGATTGGCTTAAAAATTCGTGTGTTAAATTAAATGTTTGTTCAATTTTCAATTTTATTTTGACATTTCATTTACTCCAAAAATTCCACAAAAAATCAATGAAGCTTATTTTCAATTCTAATATTTAAATATAATTTTGGTTGAATATTTTTCGAATTATGATTAGAATTTTAATTTAAATATGTGAATATGTGTTTAATTGATTAATTGCTTGAATTTAATTTAATTTCTAACTTTTGTTTAATTCTAAAAATATGACAAAATAGGTTTTCTGATCCTTGGAGTTTTCTATATTGTTGTAAAAATTTAGTTTGAATTATTTAGAATTGAAACTTAATTGATCAATAATTAAGTTTATTTTCTAAGTAATTAGGGTTTTGATAATCTGTTGTTTGATTTGATTCCAAAAACCAAATTTCTTTGAGTTTCAATTGAATTCAGCTCCTGTTTGAAGTTCATAGATAGATTGAGGATCTCAAAAATATTTTTCTTGAATTAATTGATGAGGTTTGGTATTTCCCACTAATTTATCTTGAAAACTTGCCTAGATTGGTGGTTTCACTAACTAGTTTTGATATTTGAAGCCTATTTGATTTTTTCCTCAACCATCAATGAACTTGAGACTTGCTTTCTAACTTCTAAACATCTTAAAGATGCTGAGAAAACTTTTGTTTGAATTATGGAAGTCCATTTCTATTTTTGATGAATTTTCAAAGTGAAAGTGCTCAATTGATGTTGCATATCTTGTTGCAATTTATTTGATGGCCAAGGAACTTGTGTTAGGCCTATAATTTGCCACTTAATGATCATGTTGCTATTGTTTCCCTCACACCAATTCAAATTAATCCACTTGATTTTCCCATAATTGGTTAATGAGCCCTTTTGATTCATGTCCCTTAACTAATGTTCTTTTCTTGTTTTTGCTCTGAACTTTAAACTTTTGGCTTGAGTTTGAGGTCATCAAATGACCAATGATAACATGTTGAGGAATGATACATCAAGGATAGTCTCATAAAGACTTGGGATCACTTGACCATTTATGCTTGAACCAATCTCATTCATATATGATTTTGATGTTCCCTTTTTCCCTTTTGAATGTTTTGAGGTATATTAAATGCACTTGTGCAACATGCTTTAGAATTAACATTTTAAACTCTTGATCATATCATAATAGCATGTTAAAAGCTTGATTTCAAGTATTTGAATGGTTTAAGTCTTCTAACTTTTGTCTTTGTTTGATTTCCTTGCCTTGCTAACTTGTGATCCAAGTTTGTGATACATTTTGTGGTACCCTTCTTTTGTTATGCTTGTGAACCATGATGAGATGAATGAATAAGAATGTGAAGTGTTTGATAATGGCTTATAAAGTCTTTGATTGTATTCTTTTCTTGATCCTTTGATCCTTGATTGATATTTACTTGTTAATTCAACATGGTGACATGAAAGGAGCAACAATTCTTTAGTTTTGACCTAGTTATTGTTTGAGTTTGCTTGATGCTTCTTACATCTATTTCCCTTGATGTTTGCCATCATACTAATTTTATATTCTCATGATTATATCATCATCCATCCTTTACTGGTTCATCATTTCTCTTTGGAATCACTAATTTGTCTGTTGAATGTGCGAGGGACTCTGAGGAAAAGTTTTCCATTTAGACTTGGTACTGTAGTGTTCCACTTTATTTGTGGAACATAATTGGTTATGTTTGCACTATTCCTGTGCTTGGTATATTTTTCATTATTTTGCAGGATATATGTGTGTGTGTGTGTGTGTGTGTGTGTGTGTGTGTATGTGTATGTGTGTGTGTGTGATTGTGACTGCTATAGTCCTGCTCTTGAAGCTTCAGTGCATATATTTGATGGCGTGATTTCTGAATTGACTTGTTTACTGATGCTAGCTTGCTTGAAGTTCTCTGGGTTTGTCTTTTTTTTTTGCTTGCTCATTTTCTACGGATAGTTATTCGTTTGGTATTTCACTATTTCCCTTTTATTGTTTTTCACTCCTTATTGCTTTCTATTGCATGATGGGACATCTGTTATTGATATATGTCAGGAGTCCCTCTGATTTATTTAAAGACCTGTTTAAGGCGATTCTACATATGTACCTTGCTTTCTACTCATGTTTAAACACTTGTTTGCTTACTTGTTTGGTATTTGCCATTCTCCCTTAGGATTTCTCGTGTAGGGTTAATCCTCGAGTTAGACCTTAGGATAGGAATCCATTTATGCTAACAAAGGGTAGAAATTTCCCTCTTTCATCCCCAACCTTAGGATCAATCTTTGTATGATAACATTATGGATAATGTTAGGCTAGTCTCCCTTAGTTGTTTCTCTTTTCTTTGCATATTGCATTTTAAAACTAAAACTTTTTCTTGGCAAATCACAAAATATTTCTAATAAACTTAAATCCTTCTTCAAGGTAAAAAATACAAACCAATCTTATTTGTTCGTGCGCCTCTTGGATTTGTTTTAAATCTTGTCAAAGTGATGTCTTTCCATCTTTTCCATGTTATCTTCCTATCTTTTAGCCGATGTTTCGCCATCACACATTCTTTTAGCCGATGTTTCGCCATCGCACATGTTGGTTATCCTACCTTGATTCTCAATATCATTTTTAGGTGTGATATTTGTTCTTAGGTTTAATGATGTTTCGCCATCTTTGCCATGTTATCTTCCTATCTTTTATCCGATGTTTCGCCATCGCACATTCTTTTAGCCGATGTTTCGCCATCGCACATGTTTGTTATTCTACCTTGATTCTCAATATCATTGTTAGGTGTGATGTTTGTTCTTTGGTTTATTGATGTTTCACCATCTTTTCCATGTTATCTTCCTATCTTTTAGCCGATGTTTTGCCACCGCACATTCTTTTAACGGATGTTTTTCCATCACACATGTTTGTTATCCTACCTTGATTTTAAATATCATTGTTAGGTGTGATGTTTGTTCTTTGGTTTATTGATGTTTCACCATTTTTCCATGTTATCTTCCTATCTTTTAGCCGATGTTTCGCCACTGCATATTCTTTTATCTGATGTTTCGCCATCACACATGTTTATTATCCTACCTTGAGTCTCATTATCATTGTTAGGTGTGATGTTTTATTCTTTGGTTTATTGATGTTTCATCATCTTTTCCATGTTATCTTACTATCTTTTAGTCGACGTTTCACCATTGCACATTCTTTTAGCTGATGTTTCGCCATCACACATGTTTGTAGCTGATGTCTCACAATCGTACATGTTTGCTATCCTACTTTGATTTTCAATATCATTGTTAGGTGTAATGTTTCATCATTTTGTCTGATATTTTGCTGTTATGCTGGCGTCTTACCGCTTTATCTGAGTTTATGTTGCCATACAATGTCTTGTCATCTCTTTCTGCTATTTTATCATCATTATTGACATTTTTGTTGTTCTATCTGATGTTTTGCCATCTTGTCTTTTGTTTTTACTTCCTTAACTAAAAAACACAAACCAACCAAAATATATGAGCCGAACTGCAGCTTCTCTGATTCCTTAAAAGGGATACATAGGCATTGGGGTAGGGCCCAGGCGAACACAACTTTTATTTTCCCTACATTCTTTTCTCCTTTCTTTTGCATGCATTCCCTGTACAACTTAGATATATATTTTTACACACCCATTAGATTAGACAACAAGAGTGGACACTATAGAGTACTACGGGCGTGTGGGTTGCTAATACCTTCCCCTTGCGTAATATACTCCCTTACCCGATCTCTTGGTCGCAAGACCGTGACTTCTCCCTTCTAAGGTTTTCTCAATGTTTACCTTTCCCTTCATGCGGGATAAATGATGTTCAATGGCGACTTCATTGTTTGATGATTTTCCACCGGTTGTTTCACATACCAATCATAACCTAGAGGATGGGTAATTGAAAAGTTTGTGCGTTTATCACGACCTAGAGGATTAACGACATAAGGATAAATTTATGTACTCATCACGACCTAGAGGATGAATAACATAAACTTGTTAAGTCGAATACCTACCATAAACTAGAGGATAGATAATACGAGGATGAACTTGTGCATTTATCACGACCTAGAGGATAAACGACAAGAGGGCAGGCTTACGTATTTATCATGACCTAGAGGATAAATAATGTAACCTGGATAATTCACATATCTACCACAACCTAGAGGATAGATATTTGAAAAGTGTTTCGATAATCGAATCTTAGATAACTAAACCAAAGATAAGATCAAAGTTTACCAGTTGTGTCTGTTCTCAACCAAGGTAATTGTTTGTTTTATGGATAAGATAATCCAACAATGGGCCCCAAGAAAAATTGTAGTTTTGACCAAAGTAGTTTTGAAAAAATGCCATGCATGATATATATGCATGATTCCTTGGATTTATATGGAACTTAAAATGCATACGTACTGAGTATTTTGTATATGCCCTAAATGTTCATATATGCATCAAATGTTTATATATGCACCAAATATTTGTTGTAAATGTTTTAATATCCTTTCCTTCTATACCATTGGTTTTGTGTCACCCACTCCCCAATGTTGTGTGTTGCATTGTCATAGTGTCTTTGAGTTGATTTGAATAAGGTGAATAAGTATCAGCAAGATTTTGATATTTATATCGCATGCGCAAGCGTAGGCGTGGGCGTAGTTATGGACATAGGCGTGGATGTGGCTATAGTTACAGGCGTGGACGTAGTCGTGGATTTTCTTTCAATATTTTTTCCTAACCTAAATGTTTTTTGATTTTTTATCAAATGCTTCTTTTTATTTGTTTGTCAAATCCCCAAAATAATTTTAACGCAGTATTTACAAGAAATATTCGTAGTATTTTGCAAACAATTTAGAAAAAGAAAAAACATAATTGAAAGATTGGAAGAGTAAATGTTTTATTGATAAATATGCCTCTGAACAGGCGCTAGTATAAGATGCAATTCCTAGAAAGAGGTAATCACAATTTTTTTTAATAAAACTGAAAAATGGCAATGAAAATGATAATTGCTATTGTTGTTTCTCCAATCCTTTTGATAGCTCCAATCTTCTTTGCTTTTGAGTTATATGATTTAGATTAATCCCTCTCCTTCAAAGTCGTAGTCTTGGTTCTTGGATTGCAGTCTATTTGTTCTTTATTTTGAATAAGATTCCTAACTTTTTCCTGGACCTCCCTTTCAGGTTTTCAATCCACCAGGATAATTTTTTTGTTTATGTCCCTAATTTTTGCCTGTATCGCTCGTTAGGGTTTTCAATCCACTGGGACGCTCCTTTTCTCCTAAGTCGCCCGTTTAGGGTTCGAAATTAGCGAGTTTTTATAAATTGTATTTTTTGACAATGTCAGAGTTTGTCGGATATGGCAGTTCTTCCTCATCCATTGTTGTGAGGATAAGACCACCACCCGAAAATGTTGTTTTTACCACATACGGACCTTCGTGGTTGGGTGTCCATTTTCCACGTGAATGAAGGTGAGGTAATAGAATCTTCTTGAGCTCCAAATCTCCTTCTTTGAACACTCGAGGAAGAATCTTCTTGTCAAAGGATTTCTTCATCCGCTTTTGTTATAACTGATCGTGGCACAGAGTTGTCAAGTGTTTTTCTTCAGTGAGGTTAAGTTGATAAATTCGCGTCTGAACCCATTCTGACTCTTCAAGCTTTGTTTCCATTAGAAATCATAGTGATGGAATCTCCACTTAAATAGAGAGTACCGCCTCCATGCCGTATACTAGAGAGAAAGGAGTTTCACCTGTTGACGTACGTACAGAAGTACGATAGCCATGTAGAGCGTAGGGGAGAATTTTGTGCCTATCTTTGTATGTATTCACCATTTTCTGAATGATTTTCTTGATATTATTGGCAGCTTCAACAACCCATTTCATCTTGGGTCGATATAATGAGGAATTATGATGCTCAATTTTGAAGTCATCGCATAATTCCTTCATCATTTTGTTGTTCAAATTGGACCCATTGTCTTTAATGATTTTTCTAGGAACCCCATATCTGCATATAAGATTCTGCTTGATGAACCAAGTAACCACTTGTCTTGTCACACTTGCATAGGACACAACTTCCACCCATTTGGTGAAGTAATTGTTGCCAACTAGTATGACCCGGTGTATGTTAGAGGCTTTCGGTTCGATCATTCATATCATATCAATTCCCTGCATCGAAAATGGTCAAGGAGAACTTAGGACATTCAAAGGAGTCAGTGGCACATGCATTTTGTCGGCGTAGATTTGGAATTTGTGACATGTGTTTGTATAATGGTAGCAATCAGCTTCCATCATCAACCAATATTAACTTTCTCATAAGATCTTTCTAGCCATTTCATGTCCATTTGTATGAGTTCCAAAAGTACCTTCATGGATTTCTCTCATAAGTGTATCTGCTTCATGTTTCTCCATGCACCTGAGTAATACCATATTGTAGTTTCTTTTGTACAACAGATCACCATTCAGAAAGAAATTTGAAGATAGCTTCCACAGAGTTCGCTTGTCAATCACAGAGGCATTTTCTGGGTATTCTTGCTTCTCGAGATACCTTTTAATGTCATAGAAGCAAGGCTTGTTTTTTGGTCGTTCTTCAATGGAAAGGCAATGTGCAGGTTCTTCAAAATGTCTAATTGTAATTCGATGTTCTTGATTTGGCTAGGTCACTTTGAACATGGCTGATAAAGTTGTCGAGGCATCTGCCATCTAATTTTCTTCTCGCAAAACATGATTGAATGTAATCTCAGTAAATTCCATATCTAGCTTCAAAACATGATCGCGACATGGGATCAGTCTGGGATGTTTAGTATCCCATTCACCATTGACTTGCTATATGTCTAATGTTGAGTCTTCATTCACTTCGAGGTGTTTAATTCTTAGATTAATAGCAGCTTCTAGTCCCAAGATACAAGCTTTGTATTCAATGATATTGTTAGTGCAGTCAAAACATAACCTTGCAGTATAAGGTTTGTGAAAATTCTTTGGAGAAGTAATCACTTCCCCAATACCATGTTCTAGTGCGTTTGAATCACCGTTAAACATGAGTGTCCAATGTGCCCCTGGTTTAGGTCCTTCGTCGGGTCATGGTATTTCGTAGTCACCTATAACCATGACATCTTGGTCTGGAAAGTCGAACTTCATTGGTTGATATTCTGGAAAAGGCTGATAATCTAGGTGATCATCTAGTACACTACCCTTGATGGCCTTTTGAGTAACATATTGGATGTCATACTCCAATAGTAACATTTGCCATCGGGAAATTCTTCCCGTAAGAGATCGTTTTTCGAACACATACTTCAAAGGATCCATTATTACTATTAGCCATGTAGTGTAAGTTAACATATACTGCCTCAATCATTTAGTAGCCCAAGCCAATGCTCAACAAGTTTTCTTGAGGAGTTAGTACCTAGTTTCGCAGTCAAAGAATTTCTTACTGAGGTAGTAGATTTCATTCTCTTTTCTACCTCTCTCGTCATGTTGTCCTAATACACATCCCATAGACCCTTCAAGCACTGTCAAATACATGATAAATGGTTTTCCTGGTACTAGTGGCATCAAGATTGATGGCTCTTGTAAATATTGCTTTATCGTTTCGAAAGCTATCTCACAATCATCATTCCACACCATTGTTTGATCTTTTCAAAGTAATTTGCATATAGGCTTGCACATAGCAATTAGTGCGATATTAACCTCGAAATGTAGTTCAATCGTCCTAAGGAACCACAAACCTCTTTTTATGTTCTTGGAGCTGGCATTTCTTGTATGGCTTTTACCTTGTCAGGATCTACTTTAATACCATGTTGACTTACAATAAAGCCTAGTAACTTTCCTGACCTAACACCAAATGTACACTTGTTCGGATTCAACCTCGGTTTGAACTTTCATAGACGCTCGAATAACTTTTGTAAATGTATGATCTGATCCTTCTCTATATGAGATTTGGAAATCATATCATGTATGTATACCTCAACTTATTTGTGGATCATATCATGAAATAGTGTGACCATAGCTCGTTGATAAGTTGCCCCTACGTTCTTTAGACTGAAAGGCACCACCTTGTAACAGAAAGTACCCTAAGGGGTCATGAAAGTAGTACTTTCCATATCTTCGGGTGTAATTTTGATCTGATTATAACCTGAGAAACCATCCATGAATGAGAATACCGAAGCTTAAGCTGTATTATCCACCAAAACATCTATGTGAGGTAACGAGAAATCATCTTTTGGACTTGCTTTGTTCAGATCCCGATAATCTACACACATGCGTACTTTGCCGTCCTTCTTGGGCATTGGCACGATGTTAGCTATCCAAGGTGGATAATCTACCACCGCTAAGAACATAAAATTGTTTAAGGACTTCTTCTCGAATCTTGCTAGACATGTATGGACGAGTCCTTATGAGCTTCTGTCTAACTGGAGAACAACCTTCCTTGAGAGCTACTCTATGTACCACAATATCTGCATCTAATTCTGGCATATCTTTGTAAGACCAGGAAAATATATCCACATATTCATGTAACAACTTGATCAACCTTTCTTTGGCTCTTTCCTCTGATGTTGCCCCTAGCTTGATCTCTTTCAGATCTTCCTCTGTGCCAAGGTAGATAGTCTCAATAGATTCTTGGTATGGTTGTATACTGTAAGCTTTTTGCTCTAACTCCTTTTCTAATTCTTCGGAGAGTTTAATATCTTCATCATCTTCCTCTCCCGCTTGGTTGACGGGTGCATCAAAATTATATCAGAGAGCAGCAGTAACATTATAGGTGATTTTAGGCATGGATCTGCACATGTATCATGTTTTGGTGTAGTTTTAGTGTGTGAATTTGAGAAATGAATATGAATAAAAATTATTGCCATTTTAAAAACATAAGAGATAAATGCAAGAGAAAGACATGGATCTTAATTAAATGTGAAATATAACTCTTTTTAATTGAAAATACCGTTTGAAACAAATTGAGGGACCCTTACAAGCTACCCATATGCCTCGGGCTTGACATAGGTTCTTTAAAATACAAGAAAAATTACTTTGGAAAGAAAAAGATCTTCGGAATATCCACGACTGTCCAATTCTTGAGTTATTTTCCTGGAGCACATTCACGGATGAAATCAGATGCTTCCTTGGTACTTCGCTTGTTAGATATCATCGCCACTTGTCCACCATGCTTTGTTCCTTTCTTGATGAAGGTTTCATGGATGGAAGGAAATTGTGCCTTTCCTTTTAGGGTAGCCTTTGATGATTCGTATCCCAAACCAAAATGATTCTTATTCTCAGGTATCTCCACAAGTTTACCCCCACCTTTTGATATACCATCCTCCACAGATGTTTGTAAATATCTCCATAAAGTCATAGTAGGTTTCTTAATTTTCTCCATCGGTAGGGTTACCATTAAAGCAACCTCTAAGACTTGAAATGGAGTTGCTATGCAGTCCTCATATGCACTAATATATCTGTAGGAATCTATGTAACTTACAAATATGTCCTCTTCATTATTTATTATAACCAATCTTCCTTCAACGAAGAACTTCAATTTCCGATGTAGAGTTGAAGTCACGACCCCCACTGCATGAATCCAAGGTCGTATGAGCAAATATGTATATGCTGGCTCTATATCCATTACTCGGAAAGTAATGTAAAACATATGCGGGCCAATCTTGACAGGAATAATCACTTCTCCAAATACTAAACTTTGTGAACCATCGAAAACTTTGACTATCGTAGAACTTGTCCTTATAACGACGCCATATAATGTTAACCTCATCATACTGGATTTTGGTAACACATTGAGGGATGAACCAGTATCGGTGAGTACTTGGGATAGGCTAGTTCTACCTGTCTGAATGAAAATATGCAATTCCTTGTTGTGAGCTCTACCTTATGGAGGAAACTCATTATTATTGAAGCCTAAATATGATCCAGATGTTAAGTTGGCTACGACATTGTCAAATTGATTCACTGCAATATCTTTTGCAACACGAGTGGAACTTAGAACCTTCATTAAAGAGTCTCGGTGCACTTCAAAATTAAGGAGCAACGGGAGTATACAAATCTTGGTCGGGGTTTGGTGTAGCTGATCCACCACCATATAATCACTCCTCTTGATCATTTTCAAGAATTCTTCCGCCTCTTGGTCGCTAAAATCCTTGCTTAGAGGTTCTTGTTCTTGACTTGCCTCAACCACAGCTTTTCCTTTATCCTTAACCATAACATCACCCTTCTTTTATGGTTTGGGACCATAGATTCGACCACTGCGAGTCATGCCCCCTGTTCTTGCTATATTTGTGATTGTAGGTCCTCAACTTGTTGATGGCTTATATTCTTGCTTTAAACCATTTACATAGGCAATAGAATCATAATTCCATGGTACCTCTTTGTCATTTCCGTAAGGGGTGGGAGATGGCCCCCTAATCACCATTATAGTCTTCAGAATTTCTAAGATCCTCAGAGTTTGTCGTGGTATTATTACTGGTGCTTCTGTTGACTCTCCCCATGGAATCAAAAGAGTTTTCTTAGCATGACTTTGCATTTGGAAAGGAATTACCAATGGCTTCTTCGTACTTCCATCGATCGCAGCTACGTAATCCTCTTTAGGCTATTGCCTAAATTGGACTATGCCCCAATCCACCAATTTCTGTAACGTCTTCTCAAAATATTCATTGTGTTCCAAGAGGAAATCATGTTCAAACAGATACTCCTTCAAAAGATCTATTAGAGTTTTCACTTGTCTAGCTGCCCCAAAGTCATTCATCACCTCAATTGTATTCACAGCTTGCCCACCATGCGAAGGCATGGGGTTTGTCTTGATGTTTATCTTGTCAAAAGTGATATCCTGAGAATCCAACAAATCTTGAACCTTATGTATGAAGGCCCAACATTTTTCTATGGTATGCCCCGTAGAATGGGAATGATATTCACACTTGGCATTTGCATCATACTTTGGCGGGAGTGCCCCAATTGGAGGAGCCAAAGGCTTTAGCTCAACCAAAGATGCTTTGATTAAGTGTTGCAATAATTGACTATGCAGCATGGGGAGAGGATCAAATCTTCTCAGAGGCTTTTCAAACATGTTATGTTGTTGTTGTTCCCATGGAATTACCAATGGTTGTTGTGCCCTTGGATGCGACGCGACAACATTAATTTCTCCTTCCTTCTTTTTCGAGAAGTTAGAAATAAGTCTTTTTTAATTATAAAGGGTACTAGATGATTCCCCTTGTATCTTACAAGTCTTTATTTCTGCTTCAATCCTTTCACCTATAGTTACCAAATTAGAAAATCTGGAAGAGACGCTTCCTACCATCTTATCATAATACAACCCTTGTAAAGTACCCATGAACATATCGACTAATTCTTTCTCCATGAGTGGTGGTTGTACACATTCTTCCATTTCTCTCCACCTTTGCGCATATTCTTTGAAGGACTTATCTTTCTTCTGAGACAAGTTTTGGAGTTGCATACGGTTAAGCGCAATGTCCAAATTGTACTTGTACTATCTCACAAAAGCGTTGGCAATATCATCTTCCCATGTCTGGATATGAACCCACTCTAATTGCATGTACCAATCTAGAGATGCCTCACTCAAACTGTCTTGGAAACAATGGATCATCAACTTCTTATCTTAAGCATAAGCATGCATTTTCTATAATACATGCGTAGATGATTGTTGCCCCAAAATTTACCCCCTTTATTTAGGCTTATGTTTCACCATAAACATCATATTGCATTGCATTCATACATTGTGATGGGATCAAGGTATTTTTGGTTATCAAGTATTGCTCAAGTTGTGGGGATTGATTGTGCTGACAAGTTGCTCAAGAAGAGCCTTATCATCTAAACCTCTGGATCATTCAAGCCCAAAGGTTCCACATATCTTAGGATATCTTGTCCACCTCATTGGATCATCAGAAGATCAAAGATTGTGTTGATTATAAGGAGAATCACTTTCTTTTGATTCCTCAGTTAAAATTAGGGTTTTGGTTGGTTAATGCTATTGATGGATGTGCAAGTCTTGATTTTGAAGTCAAAACACCCAATTGACATTGAAGATATCTTTGTGCAACAAATTGGCCAAGATGTCCAGAGGATTTGAAGTTTTGAGGTTGACTCATCATTCTTCTAAGATGTGGACCAAAATTAGGGTTTGGGATTTCATAAGGTTTTCTTGAGTATTTATAGATGAAACTGTGTACATGTCCTCTCTTATGTTTGGAAGATCATATGTTTGAGGTTTTGGTCATCAATTTTGAAGAGAAGTGGATCAATTGATTCAAAGGGGCAAAATGATCATTTTGGCCAAAATCAGTCAAAGTTAAAGTTGACCAAGTGAAATTTTGGTCAACCATAAATTCAAGGGTGAACTTTTCATTTTTCAAGTCCATTTCGATCATTTCACCAAGAAGATTGAGGTTTGTATTGAAACTTGTTCATGAAGAAATCCTAAAAGTTTCTAAATTTGGAAAATGAGTGTCAACTTTGAAAATTCATATTTTATTCATCTTTGATCAAAAATATGCAAATGAAGTATGCTTGGAAAGCTAAGAGAGAGCTATTTCACATGATTCCATGTTTGAGAACAATGCATGAAGTGGTGGTAAGTTATGAAGCTTGGAAGTCACAAAATTATGGGTCATTTCTCAAAATTTGTGATTTTCATGCCATATTTTGAAGGACCCAATGGAATCAAATGTGAGGCCAATTTCCATAGGGTTAAATAGAATTTCAAGACCTTTTCAAAGAGTGCTCATTTGTGTCAAAATTAAAAAATATGAGCAATTTATGAGCTTTGGAATTTTGAGGCATTTTATTGAAATTTGACCAAGCAAGCAAAATGCAATTTCTTGATAATTCAGATTCCAGCCATTCCTTTTGTCTTAAATCGGGCCCAGGGTTGATTTATGATGTGTTGAGGCCCATGAGGGTGGCCAATTCGTTCCTCATGTGCAACTGTACTTGCTTGATGCCAAAGTTCCAAAAACTTGCCCGATTTTGCAAATTCACCAACACTCTTTCGTTTCAAATAGTCGTGACCTGGCACTTTGAGCATTATTTTATGACCTCATTTGGCTCATAAAACACAGAAAATGAGAGATTTCAAGAGTGAAATGCAGGCTCCATGTGCAACCTCACTTTTGGCCTAAAGTACCAAACTTTCCCTCCAACGGCTTTGAGTGCCAAATACCACTTCTATCCTCTCCCTCTCGTGCTATATAACAACAACCAAGGCTCAGTTGGAAGGGAAGAGGCTCATAATTGCTACATTCCAGATCTGAAAATTTTCAAGTATCTCTGCAAATTGCTTCAAATCTCTCTTATCCTTGGATCATTCTTCAAAATTCTTGGTGGTTCAACTTCAGTGAAGTAAGGAGATCAAGCTTGCACCATTGGATTTCTTCTTTCGTGAAGGAATCGAGTTTCAAGTTTTCATATCAATGTGAGTTTTCTTGAAATTTGATTTACGTGATTCAGTTTGAATTGATGATGTAGATCATGTCTATTGAGTTGCTAGCTGGCTAATCATTAGGATTGATGTATATTTGAGCTTTGATTCAAGCAGAATTGGTGAAATCATGTTCCTAGTTTTGATGTTTGTAGTGAGTTTTTTCAGTTTTTGAGACTTGATTTCTTGATCCATGTTTGATCTCTGAGATTGATTCAAATTGCATAATGTAATATGATATGTTAGCTTTGATTTGCGCTTAATTTGATGAATTTTGGTTGAGAGTTGAGATAGAACGAAGGATCTGAACATGAGGTGTTGGATCTATCTCTGCGTGCATTTTGCCCTAGCCAGAGGTTAAAGATGATGGCGTGGCCTCTTCTGATTGATTTTTTTTGGTTATTTTAATTTATTTGAATTTTGTTTCATAACCGGATTTTCATGATTTTATTTCTTGTTCAAAAATGGTTGAAAAATTATGAAAAATCTAGGAAACCTAAAAATAATATTTCTGACCTTGTGTAATTTTTTTTTATAATTTTTGAAAATGTTTTGATTGGTTTAAAAATTCGTGTGATTATTTAATTATTTGTGTAATGTTTATTTTTGTTTTAATACTTTCTTTAATCCAAAAATTCCACAAAAATTGTGTTAGACTCCTAAAAAATACTTGAAAATTGATTCTGAAATTTGTTTGGTTTTTTTTCTTCCATTTTTTTATCAGAAAATTAATTTGAGAGTTTTATTTGGTTTATTTTGGTTTCATAATTTTTCTTTTCATATTTTCTTTAATCTAAAAATTCTAAAAAAATTCATGAAACTTAAAAATAATATTTCCGACTTTGTGTAATTTTCTTGGAAATTTTAAAAATGTTTTGATTGAGGTTTAAAATTTGAATGACTAATATTTTGTTTGTTGATATTTGATTTTTATTTTGACTTTTTTTAATGCAAAAATCATGAGAAAATTCATGGAAGCGTGTTTGGGTCAGAGGAATAAGGAAATAATTTTGTTTGGCATGAACTTTGTGTTTTGGTCATAATTCCATTTTTGTTGATTAAATAATTGCCTAGTTGTTTAATGAATTAAAAATTACCAAATTTTGAAATTCTTATTGGTTTAAAAATATAAAAAAAATGGTTCCCCTTACTTTTTGAGTTTTCTCATGTTGGATGTATCCTTTTTTTGAATTGTTTGGGCTTTGATCTTAGTTAATCAATTGTGAAGATTAATTTCAAAATAATTAGGGTTTTGTTGCTTACTTAGCAAGTTTCCATTTCAAAATCAACTTGCCTTGAGTTTCAATTGAATTTATCTTTTGTCTAAAGCTCATAGATGGATTGAGAACCTAAGAATGATTTTTCTTTAATTATTGGAATTTGTTTGATATTTTTCCACAAATTATTTTGAAAACTTGTCTAGTTTGGTAGTTTTCCCAATTAGTTTTGAACTTTGAGCCTTATTTGATCCCCTCCTTAACTATTCATGAACTTAAGGCTTGCTTTCTGACTTCTATACACTTCAAAGATGCTGAGATTTTTTTTGTGAGTTTTATTGATCCTTATTTCTACTTTTGATGTATTTTTTAAAGTGAAGGTGATCAATTGAGTTTGCATTCTTTATTGCAACTTGTTCATTGGCCAATGAACTTATGTGAGGCCTGTAATTTGGGCACCTAATTATCATGTTTCTTCTGTTTGTTCACATAAACTCAAGATAATTTATTTAATTTCCTCATAATTGAATGTTGAGCCTCTTGGTGCATACTTTGTAACTTTTGTTTTCTTATTGATTTTCACTTTGAAACTTAAGCTTTTAACTTGAGTTTGAGGTCATCAAGTGGCCAATGATAATATGTATAGAAATTATAATTCAATGATAGTCTCATAAGGAATTGAGAATAATTGATCTCTAGTGCTTGACCAATTTCATTCATATATGAATTTGATGTTCATATCTTTTCTCGTCTTGAATCTTTGAGGTATATTGAATGCACTTGTGCAACATGTATTAGAATAAACTTTTTAATATTTTGATCATATCCTCATAGCATGTTAGAAGATTTATTTCAAATCTTTGAATGGTTTAAGCTCTCTAACTTTGTTTTTGTTTAACTTTCTTTCATTGCTAACTTGTGATCCAAGCTTTGTGGTACACTTTTGTAGAATCCCTCTTCTTTTATGCTTGTAAACCATAATGAATTGAATATGTATGGTTGAGTAATGTTTTCTACTGACTTATAAGGTCTTTGACTATATTATTCTCTAGCTCCTTTGATTCTTGACTGTTACTTGTCCATTCATACATGGTGATAAAAAGGAGCAACAGTTCTTTTAGCTTTGACCTAATTATTGCCTATGCCTACTTGGTGCTTCTCATGTCTAATTCTTTGATATTTTCTATCATGTTTTTCCATTGCCTTATCATGCCATCATCCATCCCTTATATGATTCATCATTTTTTGTGAGATCACTAATTTGTTTGTTGAATGTGCGAGGTACTCTGAGAAAAGTTTCCCTATTTTTTTGAATTGATACTATAGTGTTTCACTTTATTTGTGGAACACAATTATCTATGCTTGCACCATTATTGTGCTTTTCATATTTGATAGTATTTGCAGGATATATGTGACTATGACTGCTATACATCACCTATGGGATATGTTCATATTTGAAGCCTTAGTGCTTATATTTGACGACATGATTTCTGACTTGATTTGTTTGCTAATGCTAGCTTGCTTGAAGATTCTCTAGGTTTATTTTTCTTTCTCATTTGCTACGGACAATCATACGTTTGGTATTGCACTAATTCTTACTGTCTCTGCCATTTATTTCTTTCAAGAAATCATGTGAAGTAGGAAGCAGGAAATAAAGAGCGTGCGCTCAAAGTCACTGTTTAAAGACTCGTAGCAGGCATTCCGCACTTCATTTTCTATATGTGTTGTGCTTGTGTTTGTCTCTTTCTTGTTGATCGACGAGTCATTCAATTTAGAAATTAAGATCACGACTTCGCTCTCATTGCATGCTCCTTATAGGACCTCAGTGTTTTCCTTTATTTCTTATTGATCGATGAGTCACTCAATTTAGAAATTGAGATCACGACTTCGCTCTCATTGCATGTTCCCTATAGGATAGTTTCTGTTAAACTCCCTTTGGCATATTAACCTATATAAGATCCCTCTAGGTATGCTCTCTCGATCTTTTTGGCTTGTTTGCTTGATCTCATCTTTGTGTGTTTATTTTGAGATGATATAACCTCACCATGCCCCCTTAGGATCGCTCGTGTAGGTTTAGTCCTCGAGTTAGACATTATGATAGGTATCCATGCATGCTAACATATGATACAAATTCCCTCTTTCACCCTCAACCTTAGGGTCAATCATTGTATGATAACATTATGGGTAGTTCTAGGTTAGTCTCCCTTAGTTATTTTTCCTTTCTTTGCATATTGCATCTTAAGATTAAAACTTCTTCTTGGTAAATCACAAAACATCTTTAATAAACTTAAATCTTTCTTTAGGTAAAAGATACAAACCAATATTATTTATTTATGCGCCTTTCGGCTTTGCTTTAAACCTTGTTAATGATGTTTTTCCATCCTTACCATGATGTTTTTGCCATCCTTACCATGATATTTTGCCATCCTTACCATGATGTTTTTGCCATCCTTACCATGATGTTTTGCCATCCTTACCATGATGTTTTTCCATATTTACCATGATGTTTTACCATCCTTACCATGATGTTTTTGCCATCCTTACCATGATGTTTTGCCATCCTTACCATGATGTTTTGCCATCATTACCATGATGTTTTGCCATCCTTACCATGATGATTTTCCATCCTCACCATGATGTTTTACCATCCTTACAATTGATGTTTTTCAATCCTTACCATGATATTTTGTTATCTTTTCGCTGATGTTTCGCCATCGCACACATGTTTTTTATCCTACTTTGATTCTCAATATCATTTTTAGGTGTGATGTTTTATCACCAGGTTTATTGATGTTTCTCCATCTTTGCCATGTTATATTTTTCTGATGTTTCGCCATCACACACATGTTTGTTATCTTACTTTGATTCTCAATATCATTGTTAGGTGTGAAGTTTTATCATCTGGTTTATTGATGTTTCATCGTCTTTGCCATCTTATCTTTTCACCGATGTTTCTCCATCACGCACATGTTTGTTATCCTACTTTGATTCTTAATATCATTGTTAGGTGTGATGTTTTGTTCTCTGGTTTATTGATGTTTCGCCATTTTTGCCATGTTATCCTCCTATCTCTTAGCCGATGTTTCGCCATCGCACTTTCTTTTAGTCGGTGTTTCGCCATCGCATATGTTTGTTATCCTACTTTGATTTTCAATATCATTGTTAGGTTTAATGTTTCATCGTCTTGTCTGATATTTTTCTATCATGCATGAGTTTTATCGCCTTATCCGAGTTTATGTTGCCATGCGATGTCTTATCATCTCTTTTTGCTATTTTATCATCATTGTTGACATTTTTGTTGTTCTATCTGATGTTTTGTCATCTTGATTGTTACTTTTGTCTTAACTAAAAAACACAAACCAACCAAAATATATGAGCCGACCTACAACTGCTCTGATTCTTTGAAAGGGATACGTAGGCACTGGGGTAGGGCCCAAGCGAGCACAACTTTTATTTTCCCTACATTATTTTCTCTTTTCTTTTGCATACATTCCCTCTTTGCATTTTATTTTAGCTATTAAGCTTTAGATATATATTTTTACACACCCATTAGATTAGAACAACAAGAGTGGATACCATAGAGTACTACGGGCATGTGGGGTGCTAATATCTTCCCCTCGCGTAACAGACTCCCTTACCTGATCTCTCGGTCGCAAGACCGTGATTTCACCCTTCTCAGGTTTTCTCGATGTTTACCTTTCCCTTTTTAAGGGATAAAAGACGTTCAATGGCGACTTCATTGATTTCATTATCAGATGACGGTTCGGCCGATTTTTTCAATGATTCCTCAGACATGTGAGTCCCGTATATTTTCCAAAGTCAAGTGCTTTGAATTTTGGCGTTGTTGTACCCCAATTTTCCCTATTATTTTTCTTCAAGACATTCCCATGAGATCCTCATTTGCTCAAGGTGGCTCAAGAATTGATCATACAATTTCTCCTCCTAAGTAATGGGTCCACAACTAGGGTTTTGTATTTATCAAGGAATATTGAGTTTTCAAGGTCTCAAATGGTTTTCATGGTTCTCCATAGGTCTTAAAGATTGATCATGTCAAGTTTCAAGCCTTGCATCACAAGTTTACTCAGTTAATGGCTTAGATGATGGAAAATCAATTGTATTGGGTAAAAAGTCAATTATGGTCAACTTACAGTCAAACTTCAAGAATTTTGGTCAACGTCAAGGTTTTGAAGTCATATTCATCATTTTATCAAAGGGTGATCATGATTCCTCAATAAAAGTCCTCAAAACATCAAAAGTCAAAAGTTGCCAAATTAGGGTTTTCTTAAGGACAAGTCAACTGAACTTTGACCAAGCATAACTTTCACATGCTTCATCAGCTTTTCCCCAACCAAATCTCATTTTAAAGGAAATTCAATTCTCTAAAACTTTGTATCTCTATGCTCAAGTACAAAAAATGCATCATTTGAGAGATATAATCCAATACATTATAGGTCATTTCAAAAGTCAATAAAAAGAAACTTCTTGTCAAGGCAACTTACATCAAGATAAATTCTTCAAAAGCAAAAATGATCAACATAGAGGTTGTAGAGGACATATTAAGCTTTCCAAAAAGTAAGATCATCTTTAAAAGATAAAAATTGAGTAAGTTATGACCATTGCAAGTTAGGAAATTTTGAGCAAATGCATGAAGTCCAAATTGAGCAAGCTTGATATTTTGGACTATTGGGCCATGGTTTTGAGGTCCAAACGGGTGTAATACTCTTCATACACCTCAGAATTCACTCTTACACCCTTTGGCCTTGTTTTATTTTTATCATTTTTATTAGTTTTGATTTAATTCATTAATAATACAAAATAAATAAGATAAAAATTATATCTTACTACAAGGTCCAAGCCCATTCGTTTTTGCCCTAAAAATTCTCTATATATTCAGACATCAAGACAAGAACAAAGGACACGAATCCTTGCACCACAAAATTATCAAAAAAAAACATCAAAATTTTCCAAGAACCCTATGTTTTGAAAACCTTATTCTCGAGCCTCCTCACCATCAAACCTCCATTCGATTCATTTACAGGAATATTGAAGGGTAAGTTTGGATCAGTTACCATGATCCGAAGGGATTGAAACATGCATATAGGCTATGTCCGATTCTTATTTTTTATCATTCACATATTTTTAATTCCATGCATTGTTGAACGTTTCTAACAATTCAAATCAGTTTATATGTATGTTCAAAACAGGTTGCAATCGTTACATGGGGTTTTTGACGTCCAGATCTTGACTTGTCGTTCTTGAACCGAGTTAGGGTTCTTGCTTCAAAACTCAAGATCCAAGGACTTTTAGCCAAAACTAATTCCATATTTGGATTCAGGAGGGTTGAATTAGGGGGGATAGGACATTTTGGATCACTAACTATTTATTTTTTGTAGGGTTTAAAGAAACAGGTCGCCGGAGAAGACGACCGGAGCTAGGGCTCTGGAGCTTCTCCGGCCAATGCATTTTATTATATATTATGTTTATTTTTTTAATTATATCAAAAAATGAAACAGGAACGCCAACGGCAAGAGTGCGCGCGATAAGGCATTGGTACTGAAGGGCCTGGGTTCGGTCCAACCTTTTGACACTTTTTTCTCTAATATTTCATATGTTTTGTAGGTTGAATATAAAACATGTTGGATGTAACACCCCTTTTAAATAACCCGCGAATATATTAGTTAAATCAGAGTAACATGGAAAACAGGGATGTCACAATTCAGGATAAATATAAAAACCTCAAATCTACAGTTATCATGCTTTACTGAAGGAATTATTAAGATAAATATTCAAATCAATATCATGTTCTACACAGCGGAAATGTCTCACAACCGGAATAACTTCACTTCATAAGTATTCCCAACATAAATTAAATAATAGAGTATAAAATAAAACTCATCATTCAAACGTTTCCCCCAGTGTTACAACCTATCAGAGCACGACACTGACACGCGGACTTAAAATAACATAGCTCTAGAGCCATCCTCACCAACTCCTGAGCTGCTAACTTTAATCTAAAATCATTAAAGTAAGGGTGAGATTTCTCATAATTAACATGCATTATAAGCTTCTCAATCAACAGTATATCACAAGCATATTATTTCACCCATTTTAGCATAACTCAGATTCAACACACAGTTTCAATCATACAAGTCATTATGCACAAATCAATAGTCAACCAAAGAATTGTAACACTGGAAGACATCCTAACATGTTACAATTCCATGCAAACACAAATGCATGTGGTACCAACACGTGACCAAGTCACCCAACACTGATCCATCATCAACCGGATACAGTAACCATCGATTCGTCCATAACACTCGGACACGAATCCAGCCGAAGCAATCATCGATTCGTCCATAACACTCAGACACGAATCCAGCCGAAGCAATCATCGATTCGTCCATAACACTCGGACACGAATCCAGCCTAACCACCCATCATCTCCCGGGTATCGGTTAATGGCAATATAAGTCAAATTCCACACAATGGGAATTAACTTCACCAAAACAATGCATATGCATGCACATCACCAGCATGCAACATCAAATCAACGGAATATGATCACAACATAATTCCAAATAATGCCAAAACCAATATATCACATGATCACATATCAATAATAATGGATAGAAGGCACAACACATAAGTATCAGTTCTCATTCACCAAATCAGAACAATTTATAATTAATTCTACATCATTCTCAAAATACCAAAGTTTACAAAAAAATCGGGAATTCGACTATTTTTAAAAATAATTTTCATAAAATAATATTTTCTTATTTTATAAGATAGCATTTTAAATTTAAGAAATACTGCCGAAAACGGCACTTAAATCGGACTTACGGTTTGAAAGTTATGAATTTTCAAAGTTTAATATTTTTCAAAAAGTTACGTTTCTGGAAAATGTACTGGAACCCGGTTCCTACCTATACAGGAACCAGTTCCTACGTGCAATTTTGCTAGTTTTTGTACGTTTACACAGTGGAACCCGGTTCCTCCCCACTGGGAACCGGTTCCCACGACCTGCAGAGCCAAAAACTGCTATTTTGACAGCATTTAATCATTCCAATCCCATCCAATTCATACCCATACGAATCCAACTCACAGCAATGTCAAAACAAGTTATAGTGTATGATTCCAATGAGATTATAACACACCATAACATCATACAATTCCCTCATAACATCAAATTGAATCAAAACATAAAATTCATGGAATTGGGGTTTGAATTTCATAAATCCTAAATTGGGATTTCTAACAGACTTAATCAATCCTATTGATTCCAAAACCTATAAGGCATATTAAATAATTGAAATCACCCCTTACCTCGCGATGATCCTTCGAATTCACGGCGTTTGGCTTTTTCCTCTCTTCTCTTCTCTTCTCCAATTTCACGTACAATGACTTTTCCCAAATAACTTCTTTTTCTTTTCCTTTTTATCCTTCTTTTATATTCCTATTATTATTTTCCAAATAATAGTAATAAATTAGTCATTATTTAGTAGAGCTTTTTACTTCACACACCTCTAATTCAACCTTACACCCCCCGATCTTCCTTTTTAATTTCATAATTAATTCATCCATTTAATCCAAAATATTATTAATCAAGCCTTTAATTAATTTAATAATTAAATTCCTAATTATTTAACACTTGAATTAATTTGGGGTGTCACAACTCTCCCCTACTAAAAGAGTTTTCGTCCTCGAAAACATACCTTAGACGAACAGTTCGAGATACGAGTCCTTCATCTGACTCTCCAGCTCCCAAGTGACATTTCCATCTGCTGGTCCTCCCCAAGCCACTCTTACCAACGCGATCTCCTTGTCTCGCAACTGTTTCAACTTCTGATCCTCAATTCTCGCAGGTACCACTTCCATAATCAAATTCTCTCGTACCTGTATATCGTCTACCCGAATCTCATGAGACGGATCAACAATGTACTTCCTTAGCTGAGATACATGAAAAACATCATGCAAATTTGAAAGTGACGGCGGCAAAGAAATCTGATAAGCAACTTTCCCAACTCTCTTGGTAATCTGAAACGGACCAATAAAACATGGAGTCAACTTCTTTGACTTCAAAGCTCGACCAATACCGGTCATCGGAGTAACCCGCATAAAAACATGTTCTCCTTCGCTAAACTCAAGATCTTTCCTCCTCTTATCGTGATAACTTTTTTGACGACTCTGAGAAGTCCTCATCTTCTCCTGAATCATCTTAATCTTTTCCGAAGTCTGTTGGACAATTTCTGGTCCAATCATAGCACTCTCTCCAGATTCATACCAACACAACAGTGTCCGACACCTCCTACCATACAATGCCTTAAACGGAGCCATACCAATGCTCGAATGAAAACTATTGTTGTAGGTAAACTCAATCAATGGTAGATAACTATCCCAAGCTCCACCTTTCTCCAACACACAAGCTCTTAACAAATCTTCCAACGACTGAATCGTTCTCTCCGTCTGACCATCTGTCTGTGGATGATAAGCGGAACTGAAACGCAACTTAGTACCCAAAGCTTCTTGCAATCCCGTCCAGAATTTAGATGTAAACCTCGGATCTCGATCCGACACAATACTAGAAGGAATACCGTGCAAACTTACAATCTTCTCAACATACAATTCTGCCAACCTTTCCATCGGATAATCCATTCTTATCGGAATAAAGTGAGCAGATTTCGTCAACCGATCAACAATAACCCAGATAGAATCACAATTCTTCGATGTCCTTGGCAAACCAGACACAAAATCTATAGAGATTCCATCCCATTTCCATTCCGGAACAAACAATGATTCCATCAATCCTGACGGTTTCTGATGCTCAACCTTCGACTTCTGACAAACCAAACAAGCATACACAAACTCAGCAATTTCCTTTTTCATTCCCGGCCACCAAAACAACTTCTTCAAATCATGGTACATTTTAGTAGCACCAGGATGAATACTCAATCCACTACGATGTCCTTCTTCCAAAATACTCTTCCTAATCTCTGTAACATCTGGAACACACACCCTATTACGAAATCTCATAACACCATTCTCATCAATCCAGAACTCGCCTCCTTGACCTTGGTTGATCAATGTCAATTTATCAACTAACCCAACATCGGACTTCTGTCCATTCCGAATTTCTTCCAGAATACCACTAGTCAGTTTCAACATACCCAATTTCACACTATTCGGAGTAGTTTCACATACCAAACTTAAATCTCTGAACTGCTCAACCAAGTCTAATTCACGGACCATTAACATCGACATATGCAAGGACTTCCTACTCAAGGCATCCGCAACAACGTTTTCCTTACCAAGATGGTAATTCAAACCGAAATCATAATCCTTTAGAAATTATAACCATCTCCTCTGCCTCATATTCAACTCTTTCTGATCAAAGAGATACCTCAGACTTTTGTGATCACTGAACACCTCAAACCGAGAACCATATAAATAATGCCTCCACAACTTCAAAACAAACACAACAGCTGCCAACTCCAAATCACGAGTCGGATAATTCCTTTCATGTACTTTCAATTGTCTCGAATCATAAGCCACCACCTACTTATCTTGCATCAACACACCACCTAATCCCATTAATGATGCGTCCCAATACACAACAAAAGACTTAGTCGGATTTGGCAAAATCAAGATCGGAGCACTTGTCAACCTCCTCTTCAGCTCTTGAAATCCTTTCTCACATTCAACATCCCAAACAAACATCTGACCCTTCCTGGTCAACTTAGTCAACGATAACGCTAATTTGGAAAATCCTTCTATAAACTTCCTATAATAACCTGCAAGACCCAGAAAACTACGGATCTCAGAAGCATTCTTCGGCGCTTCCCACTGAGATACTTCTTCTACCTTCGTAGGATCCACAACAATTCCATTCTTGGAAATTACATGGCCAAGAAAACTTACTTCACTTAACAGAATTCACACTTGGACAACTTCGCATAAAGCTTCTTCTCTTTCAACAATTCCAACACAACTCTGAGATGTTCTGCATGCTCTTCATCGCTCTTCGAATAAATTAGAATATAATCAATGAACACCACCACAAACTTATCAAGATACGGATGAAATATCCTGTTCATATACTCCATGAAAACACCAGGTGCATTAGTAACTCCAAACGGCATAATAGAATACTTGTAATGTCCATACCTCGTTCTAAATGCAGTTTTATGAATATCTTCCGACTTCACACGAATATGATGATATCCAGATCTCAGATCAATCTTACTAAATACACAAGCTCCAACTAGTTGATCCATCAAATCATCGATCCTCGGCAAAGGATACCGATTCTTGATTGTAACTTTATTCAGCTGTCTGTAATCAACACATAATCTCATTGAACCTTCTTTCTTCTTAACCAACAACACTGAATCACCCCACGGCGAAACACTCGGACGAATAAACTTCTTCTCAAGTAACCCCTCCAACTGTTTCTTTAACTCCGCTAATTCAGATGCCGACATACGGTAAGGCGCCATCGACATCGGAATAGTTCCAGGAATCAAATCTATAGTAAATTCTACAACCCTCTCAGGTGGCAATTCACTAACGTCTTCCGGAAACACCTCTGGAAATTCATTCACCATTGGCAATCCATCACTCTTTGCTTTTCCCTCCGCTTCTATTGCAGAATACAACATAAATACCAAACCACCATCTTTCACAGCTTGGTTCATCTATTTAACCGACATAGTCATATCTTCGACACCAACCTCTTCAGGAAAAATAACCGTCTTCGCAAAACAGTTGATGTGAACCTGGTTGAATTCCAACCAGTTCATTCCAAGGATGATATCAAGTTGTTCTAACGGTAGGCACACTAAATCCATACCGAAACCCCTACCAAAAATCACAATAGGACAGTTCCTACAAACATACGAAGTAGTCACTGAACCCGACGCAAGAGTATCAATAACCATACTTCCATCCATATTAGAAATTTCTAAATTCAATCTTTTAGCACAATCCAAAGAAATAAAAGAATGCGTAGCTCCAATATCAATAATCGCAATCAAAGGTATGTCATTAATAAAACATGTACCTTTAATCAGCTGATCATCTGGCTTAGTCTCTGACTCAGACAATGCAAACACTTTACCACCAGCTTGCTCCTTCTTGGGTTTTGTACACTGAGGACGAGTATGACCTTCTTCACCACAGTTGTAACAAGTCACCACTCTTACTCTGCAATCATTGGCCACATGGCCGAGTTTCCCACACTTGAAACACTTCTTTGCATCATTCTTGCACTCATTAGCTCTATGCCCCATTTCACCACATCTGTAACACTTAATGGAAGAACCAGAGTCTCCCCCACTAGGCTTCCTCCAACCACCATATTTCTGATTACTTCTATCATAAGGCTTACCACGATCCATCTGTTGCTTACCCTTCCTATCAACATACCCTCGAGCATTCGACTTAGTGCTAGCAAGATCCTCCTCTAAAATCCTACTACAGTCAACCAGATCAGGAAATCTTCGGATACGCTGATACCGAATACCCTACTTAATCTCATCACGAAGACCATTCTCAAACTTGATACATTTGGAAAATTCTCCATCTGCATCGTTAGTATAATGAGCATAATACTTCGCTAACTCAGTAAACTTTGAAGCATACTCACTGACAGTCTTGTTACCCTGCTTGAGTTCCAGAAACTCAATCTCCTTCTTGCCTCTGATGTCCTCAGGAAAGTACCTCTTCAGAAAAGCCCTCCTGAACACAGCCCAAGTCAACACAATACCATCTTCTTCCATTTCAGTTCTGGTAGCAACCCACCAGTCATCAGCTTCCTCTGCTAACATGTGAGTTCCGTATCTCACCTTCAGCCCTTCAACACAGTCAATTACTCTGAAGATCCTCTCGATCTCCTTCAACCACTTCTGAGCACCTTCGGGATCATGTGCACCCTTGAACAATGGAGGATCATTCCTCTGAAAATTCCCCAATTGTCGGTCAGCACCAATCACAGCTTCCTGCTGGTTCCCTCCGAGTACTCCAGCCAACATTCTCAATGCTTCAGCAAGAGCATCGTCGTTTCTTCCGTTACCTCTTCCGGCCATTGTTCTGTAACATTACAAAACAACCTCATCAGCACACGAGTATCGACAGTGTCATCTTACACTAGTCGCATACAAAAGGGATAACGACACAAGACAAGACCGACTATGCTCTGATACCACTATTGTAACACCCCTTCTAAATAACCCGCGAATATATTAGTTAAATCAGAGTAACATGGAAAACAGGGATGTCACAATTCAGGATAAATATAAAAACCTCAAATCTACAGTTATCATGCTTTACTGAAGGAATTATTAAGATAAATATTCAAATCAAAATCATGTTCTACACAGCGGAAATGTCTCACAACCGGAATAACTTCACTTCATAAGTATTCCCAACATAAATTAAACAATAGAGTATAAAATAAAACTCATCATTCAAACGTTTCCCCCAGTGGTATAACCTATCAGAGCACGACACTAACACGCGGACTTAAAATAACATAGCTCTAGAGCCATCCTCACCAACTCTTGAGCTGCTAACTTTAATCTGAAATCATTAAAGTAAGGGTGAGATTTCTCATAATTAACATGCATTATAAACTTCTCAATCAACAGTATATCACAAGCATATTATTTCACCAATTTTAGCATAACTCAGATTCAACACACAGTTTCAATCATTCAAGTCATTATGCACAAATCAATAGTCAACCAAAGAATTGTAACACTGGAAGACATCCTAACATGTTACAATTCCATGCAAACACAAATGCAGACACTATGCATGTGGTACCAACACGTTACCAAGTCACCCAACACTGATCCATCATCAACCGGATACAGTAACCATCGTTTCGTCCATAACACTCGGACACGAATCCAGCCGAAGCAATCATCGATTCGTCCATAACACTCGGACACGAATCCAGCCTAACCACCCATCATCTCCCGGGTATCGGTTAACGGCAATACAAGTCAAATTCCACACAATGGGAATTAACTTCACCAAAACAATGCATATGCATGCACACCACCAGCATGCAACATCAAATCAACGGAATATGATCACAACATAATTCCAAATAATGACAAAACCAATATATCACATGATCACATCTCAATCATAATGGATAGCAGGCACAACACATAATTATCAGTTCTCATTCACCAAATCAGAACAATTTACAAACAATTCTACATCATTCTCAAAATACCAAAGTTTACAAAAAAATCGGGAATTCGACTCTTTTTAAAAATAATTTTCATAAAATAATGTTTTTCTTATTTTATAAGATAGAATTTTAAATTTAAGAAATACTGCCAAAAACGGCACTCAAATCAGACTTACGGTTTGAAAGTTATGAATTTTCAAAGTTTAATATTTTTCAAAAAGTTACGTTTCTGGAAAATGTACTGGAACCCGGTTCCTACCTATACAGGAACCGGTTCCTACGTGCAATTTTGCTAGTTTTTATACGTTTACACAGTGGAACCCGGTTCCTCCCCACTGGGAACCGGTTCCCACGATCTGCAGAGCCAAAAACTGCTATTTTGACAGCATTTAATCATTCCAATCCCATCCAATTCATACCCATACGAATCCAACTCACAGCAATATCAAAACAAGTTATAGTGCATGATTCCAATGAGATTATAACACACCATAACATCATACAATTCCCTCATAACATCAAATTGAATCAAAACATAAAATTCATGGAATTGGGGTTTGAATTTCATAAATCCTAAATTGGGATTTCTAACAGACTTAATCAATCCTATTGATTCCAAATCCTATAAGGCATATTAAATAATTGAAATCACCCCTTACCTCGCGACGATCCTTTGAATTCACGGCGTTTGGCTTTTTCCTCTCTTCTCTTCTCTTCTCCAATTTCACGCACAATGACTTTTCCCAAATAACTTCTTTTTCTTTTCCTTTTTATCCTTCTTTTATATTCCTATTATTATTTTCCAAATAATAGTAATAAATTAGTCATTATTTAGTAGAGCTTTTTACTTCACACACCTCTAATTCAACCTTACACCCCCCGGTCTTCCTTTTTAATTTCATAATTAATTCATCCATTTAATCCAAAATATTATTAATTAAGACCTTAACTAATTTAATAATTAAATTCCTAATTATTTAACACTTGAATTAATTTGGGGTGTCACATTGGACGCGTATCCTAGGATAGGTGCACGCATGGCCTGGTGGTATGCATGCTGTTTGCTCGCCTTAAAGGGCGTGAGTTTAACACCTACCCCTACTCATTTGTTTATTTTTTTCAATTCTATATTTCTCATTCTTTTACTAACCCTTTTTCAAAACCTTTTCTAACAAAACTCTTATTTCTTAGGTTAATCAATTTCTTAGGTTAAATTAATTTTTAGGTTAATTAATTTTTTAGGTTAATTAATTTTTGGGTTTTAATTAAATTTAGGTTTTAATCAATAAACCATAATTTTGATTTTTTAGGTTTTCTCAATTAACTTAAAATCGACTTAGATTTTAGGGATTGCCTAGTTTAATTATCTAACTTTTTTAATCAATTAAAATTAATTAGACGTTAGGTTAATTATCAAGTCTTCTTTTTTATCAAACAATTTTCCTCTTATTTTACAATCTTCGCACGCTTTATTATTTTCGCATTAGTTTTTCTATTATGTAACTACTACAGAATGTAATAGTTTAACTAGTATTTTTACTTGCTTTAATTTTCCCCCTAGTTTTATGGTTTGTACCCCCTTTCCCGAAGCTTTGTAATAGCGTAAGATTTTTAATTTTCTGCTTTACTACTTTTCTTATAACTACTAGTAATTAGGGTTTGTATGGAAAGACTAAAAACAATATAGAAAGCCTTAATCTCAAGATAAAATAACTGAATCAATACACTATTCACACACGCACCTCTAGGATAACCTCACTTGTTGCCTTTGGAAAATACAGTAATGCCACTCGAACGTGGGGATGCTTTAGCAAAGTCCTTCCGATACAAAAGATCATAGTCCCTTTATGAACCTTTCGACGTTTCCTTCGGTAAATGATCTAGTCCCTTAAATGATAATTACTAAAGCGACTTTACGAGTTGCCTTTGATGACTGTACAACGACCCTCGCTTGTCTCTTCACATCCAACGAAGGGGCTTCCTACTTAGGGATGTCAATGGGGCGGGCCGGGGCCGGGGGGACACTTCCCCATCTTTTTCCCCGCCATCAAATTCATTCCCCGTCCCCGTCCCCGATCTCCGTCACGGGGGAATTTCTATCCCCATCCCCGTTCCCCGCGGATCCCCGTTCCCCGCGGGGATCCCCATAGATCCTACATTTATTCATTAATATTTTATTTTTTTAAAATGTTTATATTTTCTATAAAAATAAAAAGCACAAAGAATTCACATATTTATTATGTTATTAAAAAATACTAGTATTTGACATTTATTATTTTTTATTAAAAATACTAATGGAACACAAAATAATAATATTTTTTTTATAAATTTCTATAAAATGCTATAAAATTCAACAAAATGAACTATAATACTTTTTAAAGTAACAATATGCCTAAACAACTAAAAAAATCCAACAACATAATTATGCTTAAAAAACTATACTTCATCAAAACTAATAAGGGATAATTATAAAATTTAGCATCATGAGTATGCTTGAAAAGCTAAAAAATACTTCATAATAAGTCAACTAAAAGCAAAAGTCAACATATCTCTATTTGCTCAATTGATAACACACGTAAAGTAGAAATATCAAAATACTTAAAACAAAGTTACATATAAATAAACTAAAATATTAAGCAAAATATCCAAACAAGTAATGATCAATCATGTCTCTCTTTCCAACTTCTCCTTGCAAGGTCTTCTTCCTCATTCCACAATTAGATATGACTTTCTTTTTCCTACGAAAAGTAAACAATCAATAATTATATTTACTTAAAAAAATACTTTAAAAACTAAAAGGTAATCAACACTAATATGTAAATTACCTTATTATCATCATCATCATCATCATCCATATCTTCATCCACACATTCGAATTGAGTCAACGTTTTTGAATAACCTAAGAAACAAATAGCTAAATTAAAATTTAAAAATCCTTTTAAATTAATCTTGTAAAAGATAAAAATATATTACCTTTTATATCTTTTCGGATCCAATCTTGAGTGCACATAAAAGCCTCTAAAGTGTCTTCCTTCAACCTACTATGTTGTTGACTTAAAACACGACCACTAGTACTAAAGGCGGACTCTGAAGCAATGGTAGAGATAAGAATTGCTAAAAAGCCCCTTGCAATCTTTTGCAAAGTTGGAAATTTCAAACCATTTTGTTTCCACCATCCTAAGATGTCAAAATTTTCCTTTTTTTGTTTATCAAGCAAGACACCATCTTCCAAGTAGGAAGTAAATTCTGACTTGACATTTGTAGTTGAAGTATTTTCCATCACATATTCTGAATAAGCCTTCTCCCAATCTTGACTTGTGACATCAATGTCATCTACCAATGTTGATGCACCAACTTCACTACTTGTAGGAACCATATCATTATTTGGTTGATATTCTTCAACTAAATCTTCACACATTTGTATTACCTTTTCCAATTCTTTGGGAGCATTATTCCCATACATAAGTGGGAAGAAGTAATTCAACAAAGTTATTTTATATCTAGGATCCAAAACAGCCCCTATTGCCATCACCCCATTAATCAAACTCCAATATTTGTCAAACTTCACTATCATACTTCTTGCCATACTTTGTATAGTATCACTAGAAGAATCTTCCCACTTTCTTAAAGCTAATCTTATTTGACAAACTTTGGGAAAATAAATGTTTGATGTTGGATACTTAGTACCCGAGAACAACTCAGTGACACTAAAAAATAATTTCAACTTGTCACAAATTTCTCTTGCCATTTTCCAATCTTCTTCACTTGGTGCACACTTATATTGGGAATCACGGCGTTGTTTTAAACGTTTAAAAACTTGTTCGTAAGGCAATGCAGAAGCAAGCATTAAATAAGTAGAGTTCCATCTTGTTCTACAATCTTGTGCAAGCTTCTTTTCATAAGTCATGTTCAATTGATTACAAGTTTCTTTAAATTTCTCCTCCCTCTTTGGTGTTGCTACCCAAAAACCGACACTTTCCCTAATCTTTTCAATTGAACTAGAAATTGTTTGCATGCCATCTTTCACTATCAAGTTTAATATGTGGGTGCAACAACGCATATGAAACAATTTCCCTTTTAAAATAAAAGAAGAAGGTGACATCTTATCAATCAAATGGTCAATCAGAGCATCATTGGTGCTACAATTATCAACGGTTAATGTTGACAATTTTCTATCAATATTCCAATCCATCAAACAATCTACCAAAAAATCACAAATGACCTCAGGAGTATGTGGCGTAGGGACATAAATGAACCTAAAAATAAATTATAATAAATATCACATAAAATAACTATATTATAATAATAACGTAAATGGAAGGGAGAAGTTACCTGATGATCCGATTCTGCAAAATCCAATTTTCATCAATGTAATGAGCTGTAACAGACATATATCCTTTGTTCTGGTTGCTAGCAGTCCACATATCAGTAGTTATTGCAATGCGGCTTTTATTCTTTGCAAGTATTTTCATTTGCTTTGACTTCTCACTTTCATACAACTTCATTATATCATTCTTCATGGTGTTGCGAGAAACTATCTTGAACAAAGGTTGAAGAGAATGGCTATAATTTCTAAAACCAATATGGTTAACCATCATGATGGGATATTCATGCAATATAATCATCTTCGCGAGTTCATTCCTAGAAACATCTTGATTAAATGTATAATTTCCAACCACAAATGATTCATGTCTGTTTCCGGATTTTTTTTCTGTCACTTTAAGCATGGCTTGTTTTGGACCTCTCTCTGTGCGTTTTGGACATATGCTAATATGATCAAATAAATGTTTAGTACCATTTTTTGTATCACCACCAATTTTCTTATCACAAGATTTGCATATAGCCTTCCAAATGCCTCCTATTTTTTGCCTTTTAAAATAGGGCCAAGCATCTGATTTTAATCCCCTTTTGTTAGAACTTGTAGTGGGTTCAACGGGAGCTTCAGGATCTTGATTTTCTATATTTATTTCATTTGGAGTAGATTGAACTTCCTGTGTGAGTGAAACTCCACTACTTTCTATAGGAACTTCATTCCCTTCCAAAGCAACATTAGGACTATTAGATGATTGAACTTCACCAACCATTCTTTTACCAAAAACCTGGCACACACAAACACAAATTTTAAAAGGCTACATGGAAGTAGAACAAAAATAATAAATATATGAAAAAATAATAAATAAATGAAATAGTAAATACATGAAATTCACACAAAAAATAATTAATAAGAAAAATCTTATATTTCTAAATATATGATGCATTACACATATTTCTAAATATGCCTTATTTACTGTAACTTTTCAATTAGAAATAATAACATATATTAATTAATTATATACATTGAGAATACATTTATTTACCTATATACATGATATATTTACTCGTGTAAAAAGTTATATGTTATTATTTCACTTAATGACTTTGGTTTTATAATTAGAAATATAAGATATATATTTTTTTATGGGTGATAGCATGATATATTATTGTTTATATGTTATTATTTCATTAATAATTAGAAATATAAGATATTTGGTTTTTTTTATGGGTGATACCGTGATAGTATGATATATTGATTCATTTAAAAAGTAATATTTTTTTGTTTAATATAGAAAATTAAATTATAGTGTGATATATTAATAAAAAATAGGAAAAGTATATTTTAATATTTTTTAAGGAAAAACTGACGACATTATTTTAATTACAAATGCATAGTATAGATAAAAAATGAACACAAAAATATTTAAAAGGAGATAAAAATGAGTAATTTTTTGATTATTTTATATTTTTTTAATATGCAAATGATTTGATAACTCTAAAATTTCTAAACAATTTAATTTAAATTTAATCAAAATAATCAACTTTTCCTATAAGCAATTACATGAACAGGTTTATGAGAATCAAGGAGAAACAATCTACTTTTTTCTATAAACAATAATATAAACAGATTTATGAGAATCAAAGAGAAATAATCTATTTTTTCCTATAAATAATTACATGAACAAATTTATGAAAATCAAACCTTATTGATGAAATTGTAAGAGCTGTGAATAATGGAAGCACACCAAATAGAGAAGATGGAATTGGAAGAGGAAGATGAATGGAGATTTGACTGGAGAAGAAAAAAAGGAGTCTAACGTGTGAGACTCTAAATGTCTGGCAGAATAAAATGAAACGCTTCAACTTTTTTAGGGTCTAATATTTACATTTCTCTCTCTTAATAAATACATGAATATTTATTTATTTATTTTTATAAATAAACATAAAGGAAATGACTAAAAAACCTAATCTAAAATATATATATTAAATTAACTATATTAAAATAATAGGCGGGGCGGGGTCCCCGCGGGGCGGGGGGTGTATTCCCCGTCCCTGTCCCCGAAATGCTCTCGGGGGAATTTTTCTCCCCATCCCCGCCCCCACGGGGGAAAATTCCCCATCTTTGGGGCCCCGAACGGGGCGTTCCCCGCGGGGATCCCCATTAACAGGTCCAAACTGACATCCCTATTCCTACTAACTAATGATTGGGTAGCACTATCTAAAGGAGGAGGAAAAGTACAATAAAGACCTTGAGTAGGTAGAACGCTCGTAATCACTTGCTCACAAATCTCTTTAAAACAAAAACATTTCACACAAACACTTTCAAAATATTTTCAAAACACTTTGTACATATTCTCGAGGACGGATACGAGAATGATTACAAAGTCTTGCCTTACTATTGGCATTTCAAAATATTTCAAACACACTGTTGTATGCCAAAAAGTTTCCTCCCATTTTCTTCAAGACATTCTTCTAGGGTTCTAAAATGATCAAGGATTCTCAAGAGTTGATCAAACAAACTCACCTCCTAAGCAAGGGATCCACAACTAAGGTTTCATCCTGCACAAGGAAGAATGGGTTTCAAAGGTCTACAATGTTTTGCATGGTTCTTGATGGGTCTTCAACAGTGCTCATGTTTGCTCAGTCAATGGCTCAGATGATTGAAAGTCAACTGTATTGCGTAAAATGTCAATTGTGGTTAATATACAGTCAAACTTCAAGATTTTTGGTCATCAACATTTTAAAGTGATATTCATCATTTGATGAAATGTTGATCATTATTCCTCAAGGAAAGTCCTCAAGTCATCAAAAGTCAAAAGTTGTCAAATTAGGGTTTCCTTAGGAGAAGTCAACTGAACTTTGACCAAGCATAACTTTCACATGCTTCATCAACTTTTCCCTAACCAAAGCCTATTTTGAAGGAAATTAAATTCTATACAACTTCTTATATGTATGCTCAAATCCAAAAAGTGCTTCATTTGAGAGATATGAGCCCATACATTATAGGTCATTTCAAAAGTCAACAAAAAGACACTTTTATTCAAGGCAACTTACATCAAGATAAAGTCTCCAAATGCAAAAATGATCAAAGGAGAAATTGAAGAGGATATCTTGATCTTTCCAAAAAGTCCTAGATGACTTTAAAAAGATGAAAATTGAGAGAATTATGACCATTTAAAGTTGGGAAAGTTTGGTAAAATGCAAAGCAAGTAAACTTGAAATTTAGAACTTGTGGGCTTAACCTTTTAGGTTTCAAACATGTCCATGACCTTATGGAAGACTACTAAGCTCACTCATACCTTGTCTTATGTTTTCTTATTAATTTATTTATATTTATTTTGTTTTGATTCAAATAAATACAAAATAAATTAAATAAGGTACAAGATAATTGGGCCAAGCACATGATTGGTTTCTTAATCATCTAGAGGCCCAAAACAATTCAGCACAACTTGCCAAATCGTGTGATCATGGAAAAGGCAAGGAATATTTCAAAATGGAAGCTTTTTAATATGTAGGATTTTTGTCTAAACATGGACATGATTACATGAGATTATTGCCATGTTTAGTGATCCATTCCTCTCTCTATATATGCATAACAAAATCAGATAAAAAGGACATGATTCCCTGCCTGAAAAAATCCTCTAGAGTTCACAAAAATTTCAAAGAAAAGTGTGAACTTATAGTTCACGATCAATCCACCTTCCGGAAGAACCAATCATCCTTATCATTTCCTGAGACTCTCAGAGGTCTCCCCAGATCCAGGAAAGAAGCTATCCACGTCCAGAATCGCTTCTCCAAGCACACATGTTGTAGGTATAATTTTGAAACTTGAAATGATAATCTATGCAGATCTAACTAATCCTGTGTGTTTATATATGTTTGTGATAAAACTTTAGATAGGTTAGAACCATTATATGTAAGCTATGATGCCAAGATCTGTGAATGCCATTGTTAGGGCAATAAGAACACCTTGTTTCGGATCTCATGATATAGGACGATTCAGGCAAAAATTACACCATTATTAAAACCGCAACCCTTGATTTAGGGGGATAAGGCATTTTTATATCACTAAGGCTTTCTATTTTGTAGGTTTTAATAAAGCAGTCCACCGGAGAAGGAAACCAAAGCTAGGGCTCCGGTGCTTCTCCGATAGTTAGAAGTGTTTTTTATATTTGTTGTTTTTGTTTGGTTTATATGAACGAAAGTAATAGCCACCCCATCAGTAAGCGTGTGTTTGTAAGGGTGTTAGTGTACCAGGGCATGGGTTCGATCCCTGCCCCTGATATTTTATTTTCCATGTTTATTTTTCACAAATCCAATGCAGGTTAGGCCAATGCGCGCATCATACACCCTATCATCACTCCCTTTGGATCTAAATAGATCCAGATCTAATGGCTCTAGAGAAGGACCCCACGATGCACATTCTTGAGTCAGCCACATGGAACCACATGCAGGCATGCTGCGCTATTATAATGGGCCTAACATATTAACTTCTTCATGTCCCCCCTGGGTTTACTTTTCCAGGCCCATTTTGTTTTTTCTTTTACAAATTCTTTTTTAAAACATAATTAATTTTTTCTAATTGATTAATTAAAACTAACCTAGATTTAGGATAAAATCAACTTAAATTTTTTATTTAAATTAAATTAACTTTTTTTTTTCGTAAATAAATTAATCAAATTAATTAATTTAATTAAAGTTTTTTTCAATTAAAAATAAGTTAGGTTTTATTAGGTTTTAATTCCATTTTTCTCAAAAATAAACAAAAAAATCAATTAATCGTCATTTATTTTCCTTCAAATAAACTCTTTGTCTCTTCTTGCAATCTTAGCGCTTTTCTCATTTTTCGCATTAATTTTACATAATATTGTAACTGATAAATGTTGTCATAGTTTAAACTAGGGTTTACTATTTTTTTCCCATTTTTGTGGTTTTGTATCCCCCTTCCCGAAGCATTGTAATAGCATAGGAAATTTAAATTATGTCTTTACCGCTTTCCCAATAAACAACTAGATGCATGCTAATAGGCTTGTATGGAAAGATTAAAAGCAACCATAGCTAACCCTAATATGCAAGATAAATAAATTGAATTGAAACACCATTCACACATGCACCTCTAGTGTAACCACACTTGTTACCTCGGATAAAAACCAATCATATCCCTCGAACGTAGGGATACCATTAGTAAAGACCCTCGATTAAAAATCATCTTAAAGATAAAAGTCCCTCGATGACCCATCAATGCTTCCTTAGGTAAATGATATTGTCCCTCGATGTCGCCTATAAATACATGATCATAGTCCCTTTGAATTGCTAAAGCTATCCCTATATGTTGCCTTTATGACTGTACGATGACTCGCGCTTGTCCCTCAAACATTTCAACGATAGGGCTTCCTACTAACTAATGGTAGGGTAGCACTATCTAAGGAGGAGGAAGATAACACGGAAGAATTTTGAGTAGGCAGGTAGCTCGTAATCGCCACACAAAAATAAAACATTTCCACAAAACACTTCTTTTCTGAAATATTTTTAAAACAAACACTTTGTATGCATTCTCAACTAATACGAGAATCATTACAAAGTTGCCGAACTTAGGCATTTTCAAAATGTTTTCAAACTTACACATTCACAAAGCATTTTCAAAAGTGAGCTAGCGATCAAGAGCCCGTAGATAACTACAGATGAAAAGGGTGCTAACACCTTCCCTTTTCATAACCTACCCCCCCTCACTCAGAAAATTTCTCAAAGGTCTTTCCTATTCTTTTCACCCTTTCCTTTATTAGATAAAAGAAAAGTCGGTGGCGACTCTTGCTATCCAAAACATTTGCAATAAAACGTAAAACCAAAAGTCAATTCTCCCACCGTATTACAGAACTGGTGACTCTATTGGGGAGAACTAAAAAGTGGGCTTACCTTAAGCATTAGATCAAATTTTAAATGCTTTACTTTCTTGATTTGTATGCTTTACATTTCGGGGTTTTGCTCGGGATTATTTTTGTAAATATCCTATACCCGGATCATGGGCATTTAAGGTAAGTAGAAATATATCGTGATAACTGTATGGCGTATACCGATACGGTTGAAGCAACGACTATGTTAGTTTGACACATTGGTTGGTGTCGGTGTCCCTTGAGTTAAGTTAAGGAGAATGTTGGGCTGCCGCGTGGTGTCATAAAGCACTAACTGACCGTAGAATTTTAGTTGACAAAACTTAGCCATTAGAAAGTAGTGAGATAGCTAGCTTTGGTGCAGAATGAAGTTGGTTGATACTCGATGCTACACTCATTGAGATCAGACTCTCGGGATTTTTCAATCGCAAATCAAATGCTTGTGCTGAAACAATTCTTGGGAGAAAGATCAGTGATATTAAAGCTCCTAGAACCCGGTTACTTCTTTTAGGACAGGTTGAGCCAACTAAAACATCAAGAGGGTACTTACCTACAAACTCCATGCAAGCTTAAACCTAAGGCCTTGTGTGTTTTGTTTGTGTATGATTAAATGTTCGAACATGATATTATAACATCATGACATCATACCATATCTTTTTCACTAACCATTTCAAGGACAAATGCATTTATCTTTGTTCTTTGTTGTAGGTGATGGCATCCACTCGCAGAAATACTATCCAGATAAACTTTGTAAGGGTGCCTCATCATCTTAAGGAGTTAGTCTCAAGGATTCCAGAAAGTTCTCCATTCATCAAAAGGCATGGTCGACTACTCAGTCTGGTTACCCCAGGTTTTGACGAAGACAAGATGAGTGTTCTATTCCAGTTCTTTGACCCTACACATCATTGTTACACCTTTCCAGAATATCAGTTGGTACCCACAATGAAATATTTTTCTAAGCTGCTGGGAGTACCCATTTTGGATTAGATACCCTTTGCCGGTTTAGAGAAAGCTCCACAATCTGAAGAGATTGCAGCAGCCTTACATCTGAAACGGTCCGACATTATATCTAATTTGGAAACAAGAAGCTGAGTCAAGGGTTTTCTTGCTAAATTTCTATTAGAGAAGGCTCATATGTTTCTGGATGCTATGAGTTTTCAGGCTTTCGAGGAAATCTTGGCTTTGTTGATCTATGGTTTGGTACTATTCCCTAATCCAGACTAACTCATAGATGTAAATGCTGTCAAAATTTTCCTCACTCATAACCATGTGCCTACTTTACTTGGAGATTTTTTACATTCTCTTCACACTCGTACTATGAAGACACGAGGAACTCTCATGTGTTGTATACCTCTCCTATCCAGGTGTTTTATTTCACACTTTCCCCGCTCGATAATGAAGAATTAATAAGCTTTGAGGTGGTCACAAAGAATAATGTCACTTTCTCATACATACATCTATTGGTATTCCCGACCTCACGAGGATATCACTATCATTGACCTCTATGGGGAATTCCCTAATGTTCCACTCCATGGCATTAAGGGAGGTATTACATACAACCCTTCCCTGGCTCTATGTCAATTTGGTTATGCTCGAACAGATGGTCCTTGTGACACACTTATCCAAGGTATTGTGTTCGATTACAAAAATTATCTTTAAGGTTATCGTTAAAGGTTTATACATGCTTGGGACATGGTGAGCACGATTGATAGTAAGGCTTTAGGATAGAAGAAATCCATCCCTCTAGAGCCCTATCTCAAATGGGTACGAGCTCGCGCTCAAAACCTTATGATTCCATATCCAGTTGTTCTACCGGTGATCATGGATCCTGTTGTCGAAGGAGACATTTCTTGTACCATCCTCCATCCAAACATGCCCACTGACCTTGAAGAATTACAGAAGTTGTAGATTCAACTCAAGGAATAACGAGACACCTTTGTGACTCAATTCTATGTGAGTGAAAAGAAAGTGTTGGAGCTCACAAAGCAACTTCACGAGGAGCAGAGTCTTAATGCATACATCAACATGAAGAGTAGGCGTCCATGGGAAACTTAGAGTTTTAGGAGTTTTCAATTTATTTCTTTGTAATCCTTTGTATTCACATAAGCTTATTAATAAAAAAAATTGTTTTTGTTTCCTCTTGGTTAGAAAATTTAAATCTCTTAAGGTCCTTGAAAACATTGCATTTATATATCATGCATCATTACATAACAGGTTTTTCATACAGGTTTTCTCACCTACTTACTATTTATTTCAGTATAAGATGGCCCTGGAACAACTTGTTAAGGACCTCCAAGCTCAGCATGCACAATTTAAAGAGACTCTTCTGAATCTAGAACAGGAATAGAAAAATTTGATGGCACTCATCGCAAAGAAAACTAAAAAGTTAGATGTTATCCTCAATATGGGGAGAAGATTCAAAGGTCCTACTCAACCGATTCAAGTAGACGATATTTCCTCTAAGGAAGACTGTTGTACCCCAAAATTTACCCTCTTTTCATACACACATATCATTGATTTTATGGTTATGGAATAAAGGTATATTTATCAAGCTTCGTCAGGTTACAAGTGACATTTATTTCGCCAATGGATGTTCTCAGAGTATTTTCTGTGCTGAAGATCGGTTCGCTGTTTTGCAAAGATTCGGGGTTCAAAGATTCACAAGTCCAACCCGGTGCGTCATATTCAGGTGTTCTTTCGCTAAGATATCTCTAATAACGTATTCTTAAATTTAGGTTCGACTCAAGAGTCAATTATTTAAAGAATGTCTCTGAATGTGTGAGTTTTCTCGAAGAAATATGGTGAAAAAGTGTGCTGAAAGTGCAGTTTTCACGCACTAAAATATTCATAACTTGAAGATCGAGGCTTGTTTTGAACCAGTTCCAGTGGCCAAAATTTCGTCTTGACGTCATCTATGTTTTCATCTCTAACGTCTGGAAGCCAATTTCGACCAGAAGGTCTTCAAAAATATGGATTTATCAAGTATTTTCATACAGAATATTTGTGACAGAAGTTTATTTGCGTCATGTTTAGAAAATCATAACTTGGTCGATTTTCATTGTATCGAGCTGGTTCTGGCACCAAAATTTTACAAATTGAGTTGGTTAATTTTTCACAGGAGGTATTGAATTCAAACGGTATCCAAAAGGCCTTCATTTTTTGCTCAGAGTGCGTGTGACGTGCTGAAAATCCTGAATGCTGAATATTATTTCATCTGGGTTGAAACTTCGAAAATTCATAACTCAGTCAATTTTTATCGGATTGGGCCCATCTTTTTACACAAGGTAACTGACTCAGATATCTACAACTTTTCTTCCAAAGTACAAACTTTGGTTATGCTCCGATCAATACCATTTTTTTATTGAAGAACGTGTCAGAGTTGACACTGGAGCCCAAACTAAATTTGTCTGAGCCAAAACTTTATAAATTCATAACTAATTCACCGTTTATCCGATTGAGCCCATTTTCAGACAGGAGTTAGTTATCGATGTCAGATACATTTTGTTTTCATATTTCAACTTCAAAAATTGCATTTAAGTCCCGACGATTTAGCCTGGAATGCATCAGACTCAAGTGAATATTGGAGGCTCAATTTCACATTCAAAGCCCATATCTTTTCTCTAATTTCCATTATAAAATCTCATTCTTTTTATCTATTTTATCTATTTTCCTTCTTTCTGTTTAAAACCTTTTTCATAAAACCTAATATTTTTCATAAACCTTTGATTTTTCCTCCTAAACTCGAATAATTAATTTCAGGTTTTTTAAATTTAATTTTAGGTTTTTTAAATTTAATTTTAGGTTTTAATTTAATTTTAGGTTTTTAATTTCATTGTTTGTTTTTGGTTTCTAACCAATTTGTCTTTTTCAATCTTAAATTCACTTAACCACAAAACTTTTTTCACAAACATTTTTTTTACAAAAAAACCTAATTTAATTTTTAGGTTAATTAATTTTATATTTTTTAACTTTTTTTTTTCCAAAATTAACCTTTTTTTAATTAAAACTAATTAGAAGTTAGATATTTTAATTAACTTTTTTCAAAATTAACTTTTTTTTATTAATTAAAATTAATTAGGTTTTTTTAGGTTTATTTAATTAATTATCATAAATCATTTTTTTCATAAAAAATAACCAAAACATTTTCTTTGCTATTTTCATCTTATTTTCATTTTCCTAGATAAAGTGTATAGGGCGCGTTCAATTGTAATAGTGTAGTTTTATTTTTCTCGCTTTTTTTTTATCATTATCATGTAATTGCTTCCGGGATGTAATAGTTTTAGGATTTCTTTTCCTCACTATTCACTATTATGTAATTGTCCCAAAGCTCTGTAATAGCTTAGGTTTACATTTCCGCCTTTATCTCCTGCTACTATTATTTATGCAATGCTTAGATTAATAGGATTGTATGGAAAGATAAAAATGAACGATAGAAAACCCTAATTGCAAGATAAATATAACTGAAAAAACACACTGTTGCACACTTGCACCCCTAGGGTTGGTTGCCTCGGAAAACAATGGTCATGTCCCTCGAACATAGGGATATCTTACCAAAAGACCCTCAATCTAAAAGTCATCATAAAGATCATAGTCCCTTAACGTCCCTCGAGTTTCCTACGAGAAATGATCTTGTCCCTCGATGTTGCCGACAAATATATGATGACAGTCCCTTCGAAATGCTAAGGTATCCTTACATGTTGCTTTCAATGACCATTACGTCCATTTCGATAGTCCATCAAACATCCAACGACTAGGGTTACCTACTCACTAATAGTAGGATAACACGGTCTTAAGGATAGGAGGAAAAGAACGCTTTTTTTCGAGTAGGTAGATAACTGTTAGGTACTTGATCAAAACAAAAAATCTTTTACACCATACACTTTCAAACAAACTTTCCAAAATAAAGTTTTTAAAACACTACGTAACACTCTTGAGGACAGAAACAAGGGTTAAAACGAAGTAAAACAAAACTTTTCAAAACAAAGCACACACAAGTAATTTCAAAATGAGCAAGTACCTGAGAGCCCATGGAAAACCATGGATGGAAAGGGTGCTAACACCTTCCCTTTCTATAATCTACCCCCGTACTCAGAAATATTCTCGAAAAAGGTTTTTTCTGTTCTTTTTCCTTTTCCTGATTGGATAAAATAAAAGCGGTGGCAACTCTTGCTTACCTCGATATTTTGCGAACAAAAAACACAAACTAGTGTTAACAGTCGGTTCTGCCACCGTATCACAGAACTGGTGACTCTGCTGGGGAAATATAAAGTGGGGTTTACCTTAGGATCTCGGTCATTTTAAAATTTCTTTCTTATTTTGCCTTGCCTGCTTTAAATTCAAGGTTTTTGTTTGAGTATTATGAAAGATCCTACACTTGGATCTGGGGACACTTTTTAGGAAAACAGTAATAGATCACGGAGACTGTACGATTTAGACCGATATGGTTTAAGCGATGGTTGTGTTGGTGTGACACTTTAGTTGGTACCAGTATCCTTCGTGTGGAAACGAGGAGAATACGAGGCCGCCGCGTGGTGTCGTGAAGCACTAACGGACCTTAGAACCTTAGTTGAACAAACTTGGCCATTAGAAAGTAGTGAGATAGCCGACCTCGGTATAAAGCTTAGAATTGGTTGATACTCAATGCTACACTCATTGAGATCAGACTTTCGGGATATTTCGGCCGCAAGAAAAGATTGCTTGAGCTGAAACAATTCCCGATAAAGGATGATCAGTGATATTGAGAATCTTTAGAACCCGATTACTTTTCTAAGACAGGTTTGAAACCAACTAAACTTCAAGAGGGTATGATCTTAAAATCCATGCAAGCCTAAACCTAAGGTTGTTTGCGTGACTTGTGTGCTTTCAACTTGAACTACTTGCAGAGTTTTATTACCTGACAACATGAGTTCCTTGCAGGTTTTGTTTACAGTTATTATCCAGTAACTTGGATTTATTGCAGGGTTTACTTGCTTACATCACTTTGCACCTTTGCTTAAACGCATAGCATACACATCATAACATTATACCATAACATTTCCTTAACCATTTCAAGGATCTCAAGGGCCTGTGGTGCAGGTTTTGATGAACCAAACGTCTAGCAAGGGGCAAGGGGATTTATTTTCCTCTAGCCAATGTCATCAGAAGATCAAAACTCAACAACTTGAGTCAGGGGCTATGACCCACTTGATATGGTGAGCTTGAATCTCGTAGAAGGACTCTCAATGATACAAAGTTCTTCAATTAAAGCTGCAAAATTCAACTTCTGACATTTTCTTGTTTACCCCGCGAGATCCTTGAAAACATTGCATACATATATAATACATATCATTGCATAAGCAGGTTTCAAAGCAGGTTTCAAAGCAGGTATCTCATGTTCTCGCTGTTTATTTCATCAATGGCTCTCCAACAAGAAAACAGAGATCTCCAAGCTCAAGATGCCCAGATCAAGGAATTTCTCCTGAATCTAACCAAGGGGCAAGAAGACCTGAAAACACTCTTCACCGGGAATCTGACAAAGGAACGTCCTGACAACAACAAGGATGAACAATTGGAACAACTGCAAGCTGAGGTAGAAGCAATGAGAATCCATATGCTGGGGCAGATGGCTCTTATCCAAAACTTTGCTCGAGGACAAGAAGGGCTAAGAGCCTTCCTCAACAAGCTTCACCAATATGGATGAAGATCCATGAAACAGACAGTTAAAATTGTGGATCAATGTATTAATCAGCCCCTAGTGAGAGAAGAGGTTGGTTTGATCAGGAAAAGACCTTTCCAGATTGCTACTACATCACAAGCCCAACCACAACCTTGCCAACGACAACGGGGCAATCAACATAAGAAGAATACATCCAAAAGATGCTTCACCGAAATCAACATGTCATTGGCTCAAGCATTGCAACGCATGTTGAGGGCCAAGTTGGTTATGTTAAGGGACCCTCCTCAGAATCCCAACATAGCCTCCCCAAGGTACAATCGAAATGCAAGATGCGTGTACCACTCCAACAGTCCTGGACATGACACCAACATCTGTTGAGCATTGAGAAATAAAATTCAAGACCTGGTTGATGAAGGAGCGCTAGAATTCGCACAAGACGGTCAAGCTGAGTTCTTCTGCCATCCCTCCAAGGCATACCATTTGAAGTGACAAATTCTCACAAGAAGACTTTTCGTTCATTAGAATTTTCAATGTGTAATTTTATTTTGATTTTTTTGAAAATTTATTCATATTAAACCTCGTTATTTCATCAATGCATTGCACATGTTTGTATTGAATCAATTCATTAGTATTCACTATTTCAAAAATGCGTTCTTATTTCCTTTTGTGATATTCAACTCTCGATTAAAAAACTCTAAGCCTTAGAGGGAGGATGATGAAAATGATACCACAATCTCTACAGTATGCTTTTGAACAGACCCTGCTGACGATGTACATACATTGTTTCAAATCCTAAATAGTGGAGTTATAAGGAATATAATCCCTAGTTAACCCCTTTGAGCCAAAGAAGTAGGAGTTTTTCTTTTCACACAAATTAAAACCCTTAATCGTAACCTAGGGCATGGTAGTTCTCTCAGTTAATTTAGAGGCGCATTCAGTCGTAATCTTCCGCTTCGTACACAATGAATGGCATCGAAGACTTCCTTCCAAATCAAAAGACGGTGATGGGTCCGTATAATCGTCAAGACATGCATTCATTTTCTCTCAAAATAAAAGCCCGCTAAGTCAAAATCTATGAAGGAGACTTAAGAAAAACTGGGGCATCCCGCTGACTGTAATCACAAAAGAAACAGTTCAGGCAAAAGAAGGGATAACGGAAACCAAAAAAAAGAGGTTACTATAAATCCTAGACAAAAAGAAGATTACAAAAAAGACTGCCTTTTCAAAACAAATGTTCAATTTCTGAATCATCACCAAGTATCAGAGCAAAGATTCCAGACTCAATCGGGATCTAAACGCGCAATTAACTGAGCATGGGACTGAAGAACATCACGAAGAGCGGGTTGGGTACAAATAAAATTTGAGCCTTTATTCTTTGTTTCTTGATCCGTGAACCAGGCCACGTTATAACCCTTAAAAGTCCTAGCTGAAGCATGGGTTAGTTTGAGAGCATACCGTTACAAAGGTATCCTGACTCCTGTAGGCTTTGTTACGAATCCTGAGTTGATATCACATTCTTCCAAATTTCGTTTTGCTACACAAAACACATTTTCAAAAAATTTCAAGACAGACATGAGTTTTTCATTCTTTAAATGACATTGTTTGCATATGACTAATTATTGGACAGCAGAGAAATCCACACAATGGATATTCAATGAACAGACATCCTCTCAATGGACAAAATCACCTCAGCGGGAAAGACACTTCCAATAACAGGTCTTCCATAAGAAAGGGGCATGACATGATGTCTAAACACAGCTGGGGAAGTTTCTCCAAAAGTGCCAAATAACCAGGGACAGATCTCCATCTGAATCGCTTGGGGCATTACGCACGCATTCCAGCAACGAATCATGTGCCATCAAGAAAACATTTTGACAGTACTACAACACAACACTATGGACAGTGACAACTCTCTACATCCTGAAAGCATGGACATAGTCGGAAAATACTAAGCATGAAATAAAGACCCTCTAGGTTGACATACCTAGGCAAAAATAAGGGCATCCCGGCGAATCAAAAGGGTTTGGGCAAAAATTAGGGATAAAAATGAAAAACTCTGTACACCCGGCAAGTCGAAAACCTGAAAAGGCGGCTTGGACAAAAAAGGGTATTCCGGTGGACTGAGAACCCGAAAGGGAGGTCCAGACAAAAGTTAGGGATTTAAAACGTACGACTATGTCCCGTCACCTGTCTATCAGTCGAAGACTTATACCTTGATCAACATTCATCAAGAGCACCAGAATTCAGATACAGTTCATATACGCTCTAGATACGGATGCCATTCTGATACTCATTCAGATTCAACTTTCAGATACAGTTTAGATACGCTCCAGATACGGATGTCACTTTGATACTCATTCAGATTCAGCTTTCAGATACAGTTCAGATACGCTCCAGATACGGATGCCATTCTGATACTCATTCAGATTCAGCTTTCAGATACACTTCAGATACGACCCAGATAAGGATGCCATTCTGATACTCATTCAGATTCAACTTTCAGATACAGTTCAGATACGCTCCAAATATGGATGTCATTCTGACACTCATTCAGATTCAGCTTTCAGATACAGTTTAGATACGCTCCAGATACGGATGCCATTCTGATACTCATTCAGATTCAGCTTTCAGATACAGTTCATTTACGCTCCAGATACGGATGCCATTTTGATACTCATTCAGATTTAGCTTTCAGATACAGTTCAGATATGCTCCAGATACGAAATCCATTCTGATACTCATCCAGATTTAGCTTTCAGATACAGTTCAGATACGCTCCAGATAAAAATTCCATTCTGATACTCATTCAGATTCATCTTTCAGATACAGTTCAGATACACTCTAGAGACGGATGTCATTCTGACACTTATTCAACACATGTTTCAAGTACAGTTCAGATATGATCTAGAGACGGATGTCATCCTGACACTCATTAAATACATGTTCAAGTACAATCACGACATAGATCCATCCATAAAATCTCCGCATGTACTTTTTCCAGCATGGTACAAGGGGCAGATACAATGTGAAGCGAAGTCACTATCACACACGCGGCCGTGATATTTATATTCCCCACAGATTAAGGACAACCAAAGTCCAATCTCTAGTTCCCCAAGCAGGAATCACTTCCCCAGGAGGTTCCTTTAGAAAGATGATATCTGCATTCCCCAGCCGAGTTTTATAACCATGAGCAGTTTATAAAGCCATCTCACGAGCAGAGTTTATTTCTATGACAACGGAAGCTCAATCTACAACAGATCTCTTCTCTCCAACAATGGAAGTTCATCCCCATCTAAGTTTATTTCCCCAAATCAGCATATCTTCCAACAGAGTATCTCCCTTCCCTATAAAGTCATTCCCCCGCAAGATCATTCTCAGACAGAGTCTCTCCTGGCAGAATATTCTCAAGCAGAATGGATGTAAATCTCCAGCTAATCATCTTCGATCACTATCCCCAGCGGAAACAAAGAACTGAACTCCTTATACTCTCCAGCAGCAGTCCAGGATTTATTTTCCCCAGTTAGAGAATATCACAATAGCATTGTATATCCATACATAATGGCATGTGCATACATATTATACAACACAATCTCATTTATTTTGAGAACACCATTACTCAATACATTTCATACATCATGACATTACATACGACTAACTCTTTACCTTTCAGGGAAAGATGCAATCAAGTTCTCACAGTTTTCTCTGGTTCAGTCAAACCGACACTAAGGTTTCTATTCTAGTTAAATATGTTTTAAGACTTTCGTCTGGGTCAGCCGAATCGCCGCCAAGATTCCCCTGATTTTTATGCCAGTCAAAGTTAATCCGAGACCTCTCCGGGGATCAGTCAAATTGATACTAAGATTTCTCTCCCAGTTGAAGTTCTCATAAATTTTCTTTGGTTTAGTCAAACCGACACTAAGGTTTCTATTCTAGTTGAAGATGTTTTAAGACTTTCGTTTGGGTCAGCCGAATCACCGCCAAGATTCCCCTAATTTCTATGCCAGTCAAAGTTAATCCGAGACTTCTCCCAGGATCAGTCAAATCGATACTAAGATTTCTCTCCCAATTGAAGCTCTCACAAGTTTTCCCTATTTCAGTCAAATTGATACTAAGATTTCTATTCCAGTTCAAGCTAGGAAGCCCAAAAATCGACCGGATAATATCTTGATTTCTCCAAAATACTACGAAGCTTGGAATTGACCAGATAATGGTATATCTCAAATTCAAGATATGAAGCCTGGAAATCAACCGAATAATATCTTAATTTATCCAAACTACTGAAGCCTGGGACACGACTGGATAATAGTACAAATACTACGAAGCCTGGAATCGACCAGATAGTGGTATATCTCAAATTTAAGCTATGAAGCCTGGAAATCGACCGGATAACAGCTTAATTTCCCCAAATTACTGAAGCCTGGAGCACGACCAGATAACGGTATAAGACACTGTGAAGATTGGAGCACGACCAAATAGCGGCAAGAGACACTGTGAATCCTGGAGCACGACCAGATAACAGTATGAGGTACTGCGAAACTTGGAATTTTACCAAATAGCAGTTTACTCAGCCAATTACTATGAATCCTGTAAACGACCGAATATTAGTATGCCTTAAATTCAAGTTGAAACCAGGTTGCGACCGGATAACCACTTAATTTCTTCTGAAGCCTGGAACACGACCATATAAGAATTGAGAAATAGAAAAGCCTAGAGCATGACCAGATAGCAAGTTTAATCTCATCTCCCCAGTAAGTCACTGTGAAACCTGGAGCACGACCAAATAACAGTTAATCTTATTATCCTCAACAAATCACTGTAAAGCCTGGAGCACGACCAGATAGCAAATCATTTTCATCTCCTCGACTAAGAGACGATTCCTCAGTAGAGTAACAAACAACTGAAGCTCTTAAAATTCTATTTCTCCTAAGACATAGAGCAACATTCCTCAGAAGATTCCTCCTCAATGACAGGAACAAGGATTCTCATCAAAGGAATATCTCGGGAAATCAACATCCTCTAGATGGCATCTTTAAGCCCATCTTCGACGATTCTCCGTCATATCTTCCGGATGGCATCTTTATGCCCATCTCTAGTGATCTGATGTCATCTCCTCCAAATGGCATCTGTAAGCCCATTCCCGATACTACTTACACAGTCCAGCACAATCTCAGACGAGTGAATATTTTTAGGCACTCTAGTGTTCAATCATTTTCCACCTTCAGATCACGAAAGGCAGACAATCCAATCTAAATCTTCAGGTTTAAGAAAATTGAACAGGGGCAGTTGTTGTACCCCAAAATTTACCCTGTTTTCATACACGCATATCATTGATTTTATGGTTATGGAATAAAGGTATATTTATCAAGCTTCGTCAGGTTACAAGTGACGTTTATTTCGCTAATGGATGTTCTCAGTGTATTTTCCGTGCTGAAGATCGGTTCGCCGTTTTGCAAAGATTCGGGGTTCAAAGATTCACAAGTCCAACCCGGCGCATCATATTCAAGTGTTCTTTCGCCAAGATATCTCTAATAAAGTATTCTTAAATTCAGGTTTGGCTCAATAGTCAATTCTTTAAATATGGTCTCCGAATGTGTGAGTTTTCTCGAAGAAATATAGTGAAAAAGTGTGCTAAAAGTGCATCTTTTACGCACTAAAAAATTCATAACTTGAAGATCTTGGCTTGTTTTGAACCTGTTCTGGTGGCCAAAATTCCGTCTTGACGTTATCCGTCTGGAAGCCAATTTCGACCAGAAGGTCTTCAAAAATGTGGATTTATCAAGTATTTTCATACAGAAAATTTGTGACAGAAGTTTATTTGCGTCATGTTCAGAAAATCATAACTTTGTCGATTTTCATCATATCGAGCTGGTTCTGGCGCCAAAATTTCACAAATTGAGTTGGCTAAGTTTTCACAGGAGGTATTGAATTCGAACGATATCCAAAAGGCCTTCGTTTTTTGCTCAGAGTGCACGTGACACGCTGAAAATCCTGAATGCTGAATATTATTTCATCTGGGTCGAAACTTCGAAAATTCATAACTCAGTCAATTTTTATCGGATTGAGCCCATCTTTTTATACAAGGTCACTGACTCAGATATCTGCAACTTTTCTTCCAAAATCGAGACCGGTTTATGCTTCGATCAATACCATATTTTTATTGAAGAACGTGTCAGAGTTGACACTGGAGCCCAAACTAAGTTTGTCTGAGCCAAAACTTCAAAAATTCATAACTAATTCACTGTTTATTTGATTCAGCCCATTTTCGGACTGGAGTTAGTTCTCGATGTCGGCTATATTTTTTTTCACATTTCAACTTCAAAAATTGCATTTAAGTCCCAGTGATTTAGCCTGGAATGCATCAGACTCAAGTGAACATTGGAGGCCCAATTGCATATTCAAAGCCCATATCTTTGCTCTAATTTCCATTATATAATCTCATTCTTTTCACACAAAGAACGACGGAAAAAATACCTTTGCCACAACCCTGTCAAAATATCAAATTCCTTCAAAAACCCTAAAAATCTTAAAATCCTTGTTACAAACCCATATCTCACTACAAACAAGCCATCCTTGTTACAAACCCACATCTCACTACTTCTCCAGTAAGGGTAAGGCTGGTTTGATCTATATGATCAAAAGGGTGTAGGAGCATTCATACATGCCATATCGGTTTTAACATTACAAAATTTCATATATTTGCTTTATTTGTATTTCATGATATAGTAATTTATTTAATGTGTTCATTGGATTCAACACTACAGATTTAGACAGGATCTCATGCAGGATTATTACAAAACACTGAGGCCAAAACAGAATAACCACCAATGCATGACGAGGCAGACATCTTGAGAAGGTTAAGGGCGGGGGTTCAACACCCACCCCTATTGGTTTTGGTTTTCTTCCATTCCTTTTATCTATTTTACCTATTTTCCTTCTTTTTGTTTAAAACCTTTTTCATAAAACCTAATATTTTTCACAAACCTTTGATTTTTCCTCTTAAACTCGAATAATTAATTTTAGGTTTTTTAAATTTAATTTTAGGTTTTTTTAATTTAATTTTAGGTTTTAATTTAATTTTAGGTTTTTAATTTCATTGTTTGTTTTTGGTTTCTAACCAATTTGTCTTTTTCAATCTTAAATTCACTTAACCACAAAACTTTTTTCACAAACATTTTTTTTACAAAAAAACCTAATTTAATTTTTAAGTTAATTAATTTTATATTTTTTAACTTTTTTTTTCCAAAATTAACCTTTTTTTAAATTAAAACTAATTAGAATTTAGATATTTTAATTAACTTTTTTCAAAATTTACATTTTTTTTATTAATTAAAGTTAATTAGGTTTTTTTAGGTTTTTTTTAATTAATTATCATAAATCATTTTTTTCATAAAAAATCACCAAAACTTTTTTCTTTGCTATTTTCATCTTATTTTTATTTTCCTAGATAAAGTGTATAGAGCGTGTTCAATTGTAATAGCGTAGCTTTATTTTTCTCGTTTTTTTATCATTATCATGTAATTGTTTCCAGGATGTAATAGTTTTAGGATTTCTTTTCCACACTATTCACTATTATGTAATTGTCCCAAAGCTCTGTAATAGCTTAGGTTTACATTTCCGCCTTTATCTCCTGCTACTATTATTTATGCAATGCTTAGATTAATAGGATTGTATGGAAAAATAAAAATGAACGATAGAAAACCCTAATTGCAAGATAAATATAACTGAAAAAACACATTGTTGCACACTTGCACCCCTAGGGTACTCCCCACTTGGTTGCCTCGGAAAACAATGGTCATGTTCCTCGAACGTAGGGATATCTTACCAAAAGACCCTCAATCTAAAAGTCATCATAAAGATCATAATCCCTTAACGTCCCTCGAGTTGCCTACAAGAAATGATCTTGTCCCTCGATGTTGCCTACGAATATATGATGATAGTCCCTTCAAAATGCTAAGGTATCCTTACATGTTGCCTTCAATGACCATTACGTCCCTTTCGATAGTCCCTCAAACATCCAACGACTAAGGTTACCTATTCACTAATAGTAGGATAACACGGTCTAAAGGATAGGAGGAAAAAAACGCCTTTTTTCGAGTAGGTAGATAATTGTTAGGTACTTGCTCAAAACAACAAATCTTTTACACCATACACTTTCAAACAAACTTTTCAAACTAAAGTTTTCAAAACACTTCGTAACACTCTTGAGGAGAGAAACAAGGGTTAAAGCGAAGTAAAACAAAACTTTTCAAAATAAAGCGCACACAAGCAATAGCAAGTACCTAAGAGCCCATGGAAAACTATGGATGGAAATGGTGCTAACCCTTCCCTTTCTATAATCTACCCCCGTACTCAGAAACATTCTCGAAAAAGGTTTTTTCTGTTCTTTTTCCTTTTCCTGATTGGATAAAATAAATGTCGATGGCGAATCTTGCTTACCGCGACATTTTGCAAACAAAAAATGCAAACCAGTATTAATAGTCGGTTCTGCCACCGTATCACAAAGATGATAACCAATAAGAGGATGGTAGAAGCATCATGTCCGAAGGTAGAAATAATCAGGGTTTTGAAGAAGAAGACTACTTTAATGAATAATATTCTCCTACAGATGACAAGTACAAGCAGTTGGAAGAACGTCTCAAAGTTATGGAAATCCAGAAAGTGCCTGGATTAGATTTTGGAGAACTAGGTCTAATCCCGGGGGTGGTCATCCCTCAAAAATTCAAGGTCCCCGTCTTTGCTAAATATGATGGGGTCTCTTGTCCCAAACATCATATGAGGTTATATGTTTGAAAGATCTAACCTCATACTATTGACAGGAAATTATGGGTCCATTTCTTTCAAGAAAGCTCATTCGGCACTCAACTCGAATGGTTATATCAGCTGGAAGGAACCAACATACATACGTGGGAAGTCTTGGATGCTGTTTTTCACAAGAAGTATCAATATAATGTTGACCTTGCACCGACTCGTGTGCAATTGCAAAACATGTCCATGGGCTCGTATGAAGGGTTCAAGGAGTATGCACAAAAATGGAGGGATTTAGCTAGAAGGGTGCAACCTCTCTTGTTTGACCGAGAATTAGTTGACATGTTTATAGGAACTCTAACATGCCCATTATTTAAACTGCTCATTGGGAGTTCTTAAGCTGGTTTTACTGAGCTAATACTGACATGAGAAATAGTTGAAAGTGGTATTAAAAGTGGGATGATTCTAATGGCCACGTCTTATAATGCTGTGAAAAAGCCATTAGGTGTCAAAAAAGAAGCTAATATTGTCTATGGCCAGAAGGGCCATAGTAAAAATGACCGCCATCAGTCTGTGGGAGCGATATTGATCTTTAATCCAGTGCCTGTTCAACAACAATAAGGAAACCAATGAAGGTTAGATGCTTCGGTAAGGCAGTATAACAAGATCTACATGCCTTTATCTTAGGCATTGCAACATTTGTTAAAAGCTGAACTCATTTCACTGCGGGATCCTCCTCAGAATCCCAACACATCATCTCCTAAGTACAATCCGAACACGAAGTTTTCCTATCATTCTAACAGTCCTGGGTACGACACCAACAACTATTGGGCCCTGAAAAACAAAATTCAGAACATGATTGATAATAAGGAAATTAAGTTCGACCCTCCGAAGACCCCGAACGTGATTACTGCACCCATGCCGAAGCATGACAAAGGCATAAGTGCTATTGAAGATTTTATGTATGTTACCACTATAGGTTATATGGTTACTCCTCTCTTAACAATCCAAAATAATCTGTTACAAGCCTGTTTATTTCCGGGATGTGTTAAAGAATGTTATTGTTGTGCAGTCCAACCCAATGGTTGTAGGTTACTGAAGGAAGGCATCAGGGCCTGATGGATGAACACATAATTTTGATCGAGAAAATTTTGTATGTTGAGAATTTATGTCAAGATTTGTCTATAGTATCTGGTACTCCTGTCAGGATCACTTCCAAAGGTCCTGTAAAGCTTACTGCCAATCCAAAAGCTACTCCTTTGAATATCTCCATATTTAGAACCATCTTGTATTCTTCGTAAAGATATTCTGTGGAACTATGGATTCGACGTCTACTACCACGGCGTCAAATAAGAGTTGTCTGATGAAGATACTGAAGAGGCCGACCCCAACATTGACAATATTGCAGGGACCAGAATAGTTACTAGAAGCGGAAGGATTTTCTCCCTGGAAATATCTCCAAAACATGTTGCCACACCTGTTCAAGTCATAGTTACCAAACCAACTATCGAGGCTCGGGGTAAAGAGCCAATGATAGAGCCTTCCCAGACGGAGGAGCCTAAATAAATCACAGTTGAAGACACCTATAGACAAGAGGTGAAAGAGGTTTTGAAGATCATTCGCAAAAGTTACTATAAAATTATTGAACAGTTGGGGAAGACCCCGTCCAAAATCTCCTTGTTATCTTTACTGATGTGTTCTAAAGCCCATGCGTAGGCTTTAGTAAAATTCTTGAAGACTGCTCACGTGCCAGAAGAAATTTCAGCTGATCAATTTAGAAGTTACGTGGCTAGCTTAACAACTGATAGTGGATTAGGCTTCTCTGATGTTGACTTAACGCCGGAGGGGAGAAATCATAATAGGGCCCTGTATGTCTCCATTAAATGTAGGGGCACTACGTTGGTTCATGTGTTGATTGATACTAGTTCTTCGTTGAAAGTTTTACCAAAAGGCGCTCTTGACCGTCTGGATTATGAAGGGGTTGTGGTGAAACCCAGTGACATTATAGTTATATCTTTTGACGGGTCCAAAAGAATGGTGCATGGAAAAGTGGACCTACCAATCAAAGTGGGTTCACATATATTTGAGTCCACTTTCTATGTAATGGACATTCGGCTAACTTATTCTTTCCTATTGGGGCGTCCCAGGATCCATGGGGCAGGTGTTGTCACCTCCACCTTGCACCAAAATTTAAAGTATCCTGTAAAAGGAAAGATTTGTACTGTCTGGGGAAAGAGGAGTACATGGTCAGCCACCTGAATTCATTCTGGTACATGAAGATGGACGGGGAATTCATCGAGACTCCCTGTCAGACTTTTGAAATGATTTCCCCTAGTGTTATTAAATATGTTTCTTCCCTTCCAAAGACCGTCGGGATTCGGAACAAGATGGTTTCCTTGAAAGATGCCAAAGCTACTATAGAAGAAGGTGGTTGTACTATTTGGGGTCAGCTTATTGATATCCCTTAAATCTGACAAGTTTGGTTAGGGCTTTACTGCAGAGGGTCAAAGAGTTATTCATCGTGCTCGGGCTGGAAGACCTCTATTTTGTATCATCAATAACGAAGTCAACACTATAGAGGATGCTGACAATGATTGTGACTTCGACAGCTGGATATTCCCTACCATTGGCAACAAAATCAATAATTAGAAAGCGGAAGATATTATCCCTATATCTTTTAGTCAGAAGTAATAGCTATATTCCTGTCTTATTTCTTTTAAAAGGTTTTGGTTATGTAATAAACAATGACTTTAAACCTGTATCTTACCCGGGGCACAATGGTTCATTTGTTAAGGGTTGATAATTCATAAACATTGTTCATTTAATAAAAACATTGGACGTTTTGCATTCAACTTTTATGGTCCCTATTTTTCTTTTATTTATTATATTTTCAAAATAGCTATGTGTTCTTACACACACCCACACACTACATTCCAGATCCTCGTCCACTCTGGATCTCGTTGATAACAATTTTTCTATTGCCCCTTATGACTTTGTAAATCTGATCTACCAAGCCGAGGACGAAGGTAAAGAAGATTATGATATACCCGAAGAACTTGCCAGACTCTTATTACAAGAAGAAAAGGCTATCCAACCACATGAAGAGCCAGTTAAAGTTTTAAATTTGGGTACCAAGACAGACATAAAAGAAGTCAAGATAGGCGCCAACTTAGGGAGCAATGTCAAGAACAGGTTAATTCAGATGTTGCATGACTATGTTGATATCTTTTCTTGGTCGTACGAAGACATGCCAGGGCTTGCCACTGATATCATGGTCCATCGTCTGCCAATGAAAGAGGGTTGTTCTCTAGTTAAATATGCGTCCCGAGATGTCAGAGAAGATCAAAACTAAGGTTATGAAGCAGTTCAATGCAGGCTTCTTAGCAGTGACATTCTATCCTCAATGTGTTTCTAATTTTTTTCCAGTTCCAAAGAAAGACGACATGGTTTGAATGTGGGTAGATTACAGGGACCTGAATAGGGCGAGCCCCAAAGACGATATCCCGCTTCCACATATTGATGTCTTGGTCAATAATACCGCTTAGCACAAGGTATTATCCTTCATGGATGGTTTCTTAGGTTATAATCAGATCGATATGGCACTTGAAGACATGGCTAAAACTACCTTTGTCACATAGTGGGGCACTTTCTGTTACAAGGTTATGCCTTTTGGGTTGAAGAATGTCGGGGCGACTTATTAGTGTGCCATGGTAGCTCTATTCCATGACATGATTCATCAAGATATAGAGGTATACGTCGACGACATGATAGAAAGGTCAATGACTGAAGAAGATCATCTTGATCATCTGCATAAACTATTTGAAAGACTGAGGAAGTATAAGTTAAGGTTAAACCCAAACAAGTGCACCTTTGGGGTGAGATCCGGTAAACTCCTGGGTTTCATCGTCAGTGGTAAAGGTATTAAGGTTGATCCCGCCAAGGTCAAAGCCATTCAAGAGATTCCTACTCCTCGTACCGAGAATCAAGTCAGAGGTTTCTTAGAGGCACTGAATTACATTTCCCGATTAATTTCACATTTGACTGCTATTTATGAGCCAATCTTCAAGTTGTTAAAGAAATTTCAAGTAGTAAAGTGGAATGACGAATGTCAAATAGCCTTTGATAAAATTAAGGAATATCTACAAGAACCTCCTATTCTGATTCCACCGGTTGAAGGAAGACCTCTAATCATGTACCTAACAGTGCTAGAGAACTCAATGGGGTGTGTACTAGGCCAGCATGACGAGTCTGGCCGAAAAGAGTATGCAACATACTACCTTAGCAAAAAGTTTACTGACTGTGAAACAAGATATTCACTACTCAAGGAAACTTTTTACGCTTTTTCATGGGCGGCTCGCCGACTAAGACAATATATGTTGACCCATACTACCTTGTTCATCTCTAAAATGGATCCCATCAAGTACATATTCGAGAAGCCAGCTCTTTTCGGAAGAATAATCCGATGGCAAATGATCCTGACAGAATACAATATTCAGTACACCATTCAAAAAGCAATCAAAGGAATTATATTGGCAGATAATTTGGCACATCAAGCTGTAGACGACTATCAGTCTATGAATTTTGAATTCTCGGACGAGAATATTATGCTAGTTACAAATTATGAAGAACTTGGACTATATAAAGGACCTAGGCCAGGATCCCGATGGACTATGGTTTTTGAAGGAGCTTCTAACGCACTTGGAAATGAAATTGGTGTTGTAATTATCTATCCTCGCGGTTGTCATACACCATTCACTGCCAAACTTTTCTTTGACTGCACCAATAATATGGCCGAATATGAAGCGTGCATCATGGGTATTAAGGCTGCTATTGACATGAGAATCAAGTTCTTAAATGTATATGGGGATTCAACTCTGGTAATTAGTCAGGTTAAGGGAGATTGGGATACGAATTATCCAAATCTTATCCCTTAACGAGAGTATGTGCTAACCTTAATTTCGTATTTCAAAGAGATTACTTTTGAGCATACCCAAGAGAAGAGAGTCAGTTGGCGGATGCATCGGCTACCATGTCATCCATGTTCAAGTTCAGATGGGATAATGAGGATCCCAGAATTACCATTTAAAGATTAGACGAACTGGCACACTGCTATGAAATTGACATTGATGGAGTAGAAGAAAAACATTGGTTTCATGAAGTGAAAAGGTAGCTTGAAGCTCAAGAATACCCTGAAGGGGAATCGGTCAATGATAAGAAATTCCTACAGAGGTTCTTGGCTAAGTTCTTCTTGAGAAATGGAATTTTATACAAGCGCAACCATGATTCGAATCTACTTTGTTATGTGAACAAGAAGGAAGCAGAAGAAATTATGCAAGATATGCACGGAGGTGTCTTTGGTACTCACTCCAGTGGGCATACTATAGCTAAAAATATTTTAAGAGCAGGTTACTATTGGTCGACTATGGAAACCAACTATCACCACCACTCAAGAACTTGTCATAAGTTCCAGATCTACACTGATAAAGTTCACGTGCCTCCGGTTCCTCGCAATGTTTTGACTGCTCCTTGGCCGTTCGCAATGTGAGACATTTATATTATCGGGGAAATCAAACCTACTGCCTCTAACAGACATTGCTTCATCCTAGTCACCATTGATTACTTTACAAAGTGGGTGGAAGCAGCTTCATTCGCCTATGTTACCAAGTAAAAGGGTTCGGGAAAAAATTAGGGATAAAAATCAAAAAATATGTACACCCAGCAAGTCAAAAACCTGAAAAGGCGGCTTGGGCAAAAAAGGGTATTCCGGTGGATTGAGAACCCAAAAGGGAGGTCCAGGCAAACTTTAGGGATTTAAAACGTACGACTATGTCCCATCACCTTTCTATCAGTGGAAGACTTATACCTTGATCAACATTCATCAAGAGCACCAAAATTCAGATACAGTTCAGATACGCTCTAGATACGGGTGCCATTCTGATACTCATTCAGATTCAACTTTCAAATACAGTTTAGATACGCTCCAGATATGGATGTAACTTTGATACTCATTCAGATTCAGCTTTCAGATACAGTTCAGATACGCTCCAGATACGGATGCCATTCGGATACTCATTCAGATTCAGCTTTCAGATACACTTCAGATATCCATATACGAATGCCATTCTGATACTCATTCAGATTCATCTTTCAGATACAGTTTAGATACACTCCAGATACGGATGTCATTCTGATACTCATTCAGATTCAGCTTTCAGATACAGTTCAGATACACTCTAGATACGGATGCCATTCTGATACTCATTCAGATTCAGCTTTTAGATACAGTTCAGATACGCTCCAGATACGGATGCAATTCTGATACTCATTCAGATTCAGCTTTCAGATAAAGTTCAGATATGCTCCAGGTACGGAAGCCATTCTGATACTCATCCAGATTCATCTTTCAGATACAGTTCAGATATGCTCCAGATACGGATGTCATTCTGATACTCATTCAGATTCATCTTTCAGATACAGTTCAGATACACTCTAGAGATGGATGTCATTCTGACACTCATTCAACACATGTTTTAAGTACAGTTCAGATATGATCCAAAGACGGATGTTATCCTGACACTCATTAAATACATGTTCAAGTACAATCACGACATAAATCCATCCACAAAATCTCCGCATGTACTTTTTCCAGCATGGTACAAGGGGCAGAGACAGTGGGAAGCGAAGTCACTATCACATACGCGCCCGTGATATTTATATTCCCCACAGAGTAAGGAAAACCAAAGTCCGATCTCCATTTCACCAAGCAGGAATCAGTTCCCCAGGAGGTTCCTTTAGAAAGCTGATATATGCATTCCCCAGCCGAGTTTTATAACCATGAGCAGTTTATAAAGCCATCTCCCGAGCAGAGTTTATTTCTATGACAACGGAAGCTCAATCTACAACAGAGCTCTTCTCTCCAATAATGGAAGTTCATCCCCAGCTGAGTTTATTTCTCTAAATCAGCAGATCTTCCAACAGAGTATCTCCCTTCCCTACAGAGTCATTCCCCCGCAAGATTATTCTCAGACAGAGTCTCTCCCGGCAGAATATTCTCAAGCATAATGGATGTAAATCCTCAGCTAATCATCTTCGGTCATTATCCCCAGCGGAAACAAAGAACTCAACTCCTTATACTCTCCAGCAGCAGTCCAGGATTTATTTTCCCTAGTTAGAGAATATCACAATAGCATTGTATATCCATACATAATGGCATGTGCATACATATTATACAGCACAATCTCATTTATTTTGAGAACATCATTACTCAATACATTTCATACATCATGACATTATATACGACTAACTCTTTACCTTTCAGGGAAAGATGCAATCAAGTTCTCACAGTTTTCTCTAGTTCAGTCAAACCGACACTAAGGTTTCTATTCTAGTTAAAGATGTTTTAAGACTTTCGTCTAGGTCAGCCGAATCGCCACCAAGATTCCCCTGATTTCTATGCCAGTCAAAGTTAATCCGAGACCTCTTCGGGAATTAGTCAAATTGATACTAAGATTTCTCTCCCAGTTGAAGTTCTCATAAATTTTCTCTGGTTCAGTCAAACCGACAATAAGGTTTCTATTCTAGTTGAAGATGTTTTAAGACTTTTGTCTGGGTCAGCCGAATCGCCGCCAAGATTCCCCTGATTTATATGCCAGTCAAAGTTAATCCGAGACCTCTCCTGGGATCAGTCAAATCAATACTAAGATTTCTCTCCTAGTTGAAGTTATCACAAGCTTTCCCTAGTTCAGTAAAATTGATACTAATATTTCTATTCCAGTTCAAGCTATGAAGCCCAAAAATCGACTGGATAATATCTTGATTTCTCCAAAATACTACGAAGCTTGGAATCGACCAGATAGTGGTATATCTCAAATTCAAGATATGAAGCCCGGAAATCGACCAAATAATATCTTAATTTATCCAAACTACTGAAGCCTAGGACACAACCGGATAATAGTACAAATACTACGAAGCCTGGAATCGACCAGATAATGGTATATCTCAAATTTAAGCTATGAAGCCCAGAAATCGACCGGATAACAACTTAATTTCCCCAAATTACAGAAGCCTGGAGCATGACCAGATAACAGTATAAGACGCTGTGAATACTGGAGCACGACCAGATAGCGGCAAGAGACACTAAAACCGGGAGCACGACCAGATAACAGTATGAGGTACTACGAAGCTTAGAATTTTACCAAATAGCAGTTTACTCGGCCAATTACTATGAAGCCTGGAAACGAACGGATATTAGTATGCCTTAAATTCAAGTTGAAACCCGGATGCGACCGGATAACCACTTAATTTCTTCTGAAGCCTGGAACATAACCAGATAAGAATTGAGAAATTGAAAAGCATAGAGCACGACCAGATAGCAAGTTTAATCTCATCTCCCCAGTAAGTCACTATGAAACCTGGAGCATGACCAGATAACAGTTAATCTTATTATCTTTAACAAATCATTGTAAATCCTGGAGCACGACCAGATAACAGTTCATTTTCATCTCCTCGACTAAGAGATGATTCCTCAGTAGAGTAACGGACAACTGAAGCTCCTAAAATTCTATCTCTCCCAACACAGAGACCAACATTCCTCAGTAGATTCCTCCTGAATGACAGGAACAGGAATTCTCATCAAAGGAATATCTCGAGAAATCAACATCCTCTAGATGGCATCTTTAATCCCATCTCCGACGATTCTCCGTCATATCTTCCGGATGGCATCTTTAAGCCCATCTCTAGTGATCTGTCGTCATCTCCTCCAAATGGCATCTGTAAGCCCATTCCCAATACTACCTACACAGTCCAGCACCATCTTAGACGAGTGCAAATTTTTAGGCACTCTAGTGTTCAATCACCTTCCACCTTCAGATCACGAAAGGCAGATAAGCCAATCTAAATCTTCAGGTTTAAGAAAATTGAACAGGGGCAGCTGTTGTACCCTAAAATTTACCCTGTTTTCATACACACATATCATTGATTTTATGGTTATGGAATAAAGGTATATTTATCAAGCTTCTTCAGGTTACAAGTGACGTTAATTTCACCAATGAATATTCTCAAAGTATTTTCCATGCTGAAGATCGGTTCGCCATTTTGGAAAGATTCGGGGTTGAAAGATTCACAAGTCCAACCCGACGCGTCATATTCAGGTGTTCTTTCGCCAAGATATCTCTAATAACGTATTCTTAAATTCAAGTTCGGCTCAAGAGTCAATTCTTTAAATAAGGTCTCCGAATGTGTGAGTTTTCTCGAAGAAATATTGTGAAAAAGTGTGCTGGAAATGCATTTTTTACGCACTAAAAAATTCATAACTTGAAGATCGTGGCTTGTTTTGAACCCGTTCCGGTGGCCAAAATTCTATCTTGACATTATCTACATTTTCATCCCTCACGGCTGGAAGCCAATTTCGACCAGAAGGTCTTCAAAAATGTAGATTTATCAAGTATTTTCGTACAGAAAATTTGTGACAGAAATTTATTTGCATCATGTTCAGAAAATCATAACTTGGTCGATTTTCATCGTATTGAGCTGGTTCTGGCCCCAAAATTTCACAAATTGAGTTGGCTAAGTTTTCAAAGGAGGTATTGAATTCGAACGGTATCGAAAAGGCCTTCGTTTTTTGCTCAGAGTGCGCGTGACGCGTTGAAAATCCTGAATGCTGAATATTATTTCATCTGGGTCAAAACTTCGAAAATTCATAACCCAGTCAATTTTTATCGGATTGAGCCCATCTTTTTACACAAGGTTACTGACTCAGAGATCTACAACTTTTCTTCCAAAGTCGAGACCAGGTTATGCTCCGATCAATACCAGCTTTTTATTGAAGAACGTATCAGAGTTGACACTGGAGCCCAAACTAAGTTTGTCTGAGCCAACACTTCAAAAATTCATAACTAATTCACCGTTTATCCGATTCAGCCCATTTTCGTACTGGAGTTAGTTCTCGATGTCGGCTATAATTATTTTCACATTTCAACTTCAAAAATTGCATTTAAGTCCCAGCGATTTAGCCTAGAATGCATCAGACTCAAGTGAACATTGAAGGCCCAATTGCACATTCAAAGTCCATATCTTTGCTCTAATTTCCATTATATAATCTCATTCTTTTCACACAAAGAACGACGAAAAAAAATCTTTGCCACAACCCTGTCAAAATATCAAATTCCTTCAAAAACCCTAAAAACTTTAAAATCCTTGTAACAAACCCCCATCTCACTACAAACAAGTCATCCTGGTTACAAACCCACATCTCACTATTTTTCCAGTAAGGGTAAGGCTGATTTGATCTCAATGATCAAAAGGGTGTAGGAGCATTCATACATGCCATATCGGTTTTAAAATTACAAATTTTCATATATTTGTTTTATTTGTATTTCATGATATAGTAATTTATTTAATGTGTTCATGAGATTCAACACTGCAGATTTAGACAGGGTCCCATGCAGCGTTATTACAAAACACTGAGGCCGAAACAGAATAACCACCAATGTATGACGAGGCTGATATCCTGAGAAGGTTAAGGGAGGGGGTTCAACATCCACCCCTATTGGTTTTTGTTTTCTTCCATTCCTTTTATCTATTTTACCTATTTTCCTTATTTCTGTTTAAAACCTTTTTCATAAAACCAAATATTTTTCATAAACCTTTGATTTTTCCTCCTAAACTCGAATAATTAATTTTAGGTTTTTTAAATTTAATTTTAGGTTTTTTAAATTTAATTTTAGGTTTTAATTTAATTTTAGGTTTTTAATTTCATTGTTTGTTTTTGATTTCTAACCAATTTGTCTTTTTCAATCTTAAATTCACTTAATCACAAAACTTTTTTCACAAACATTTTTTACAAAAAAACCTAATTTAATTTTTAAGTTAATTAATTTTATATTTTTTAACTTTTTTTCCAAAATTAACCATTTTTTAATTAAAACTAATTAGAATTTAGATATTTTAATTAACTTTTTTCAAAATTAACATTTTTTTTATTAATTAAAATTAATTAGGTTTTTTAAGGTTTTTTTAGGTTTATTTAATTAATTATCATAAATCATTTTTTTCATAAAAAATCACCAAAACATTTTATTTGCTATTTTCATCTTATTTTTATTTTCCTGGATAAAGTGTATAGGGCGCGTTCAATTGTAATAGCGTAGCTTTATTTTTCCTGCTTTATTTTATCATTATCATGTAATTGCTTCCGGGATGTAATAGTTTTAGAATTTCTTTTCTGCATTATTCACTATTATGTAATTTCCCCAAAGCTCTGTAATAGCTTAGGTCTACATTTCCGCCTTTATCTCCTGCTATTATATTTTATGCATTGCTTAGATTAATAGGATTGTATGGAAAGATAAAAATGAACGATAGAAAACCCTAATTGCAAGATAAATATAACTGAAAAAACACATTGTTGCACACTTGCACCCCTAGGGTACTCCCCACTTGGTTGCCTCGGAAAACAATGGTCATGTCCCTCGAACGTAGGGATATCTTAGCAAAAGACCCTCAATCTAAAAGTCATCATAAATATTATAGTCCTTTAACGTCCCTCGAGTTGCCTACGTGAAATGATCTTGTCTCTCGATGTTGCCTACGAATATATGATGATAGTCCCTTCAAAATGCTAAGGTATCCTTACATGTTGCCTTCAATGACCATTACGTCCCTTTCTATAGTCCCTCAAACATCCAACAACTAGGGTTACCTACTCACTAATAGTAGGATAACACGGTCTAAAGGATAGGAGGAAAAGAACGCCTTTTTTCGAGTATGTAGATAACTGTTAGGTACTTGCTCAAAACAACAAATCTTTTACACCATACACTTTCAAACAAACTTTTCAAACTAAAGTTATCAAAACACTTCGTAACACTCTTAAGGACAGAAACAAGGGTTAAAACGAAGTAAAACAAAACTTTTCAAAAAACAGCACACACAAGCAATTTCAAAATGAGCAAGTACCTAAGAGCCCATGGAAAACCATGGATGGAAAGGGTGCTAAAACCTTCCCTCTCTATAATCTACCCCCCATACTCAGAAACAATCTCGAAAAAGGTTTTTTCTGTTCTTTTTCATTTTCCTGATTGGATAAAATAAAAGTCGATGATGACTTTTGCTTACCGCGACATTTTGCAAACAAAAAACGCAAACCAGTATTAATAGTCGGTTCTGCCACCGTATCACAAAGATGACAACCAATAAGAGGATGGTAGAAGCATCAAGTCCGAAGGTAGAAATAATCAGGGTTTTAAAGAAGAAGACTACTCTGATGAACAATATTCTCCTACAGATTACAAGTACAAGCAGTTGGAAGACCGTCTCAAAGTTATGGAAATCCAGAAAGTGCCTGGATTGGATTTTGGAGAACTAGGTCTGATCCCGGGAGTGGTCATCCCTCAAAAATTCAAGGTCCCCGTCTTTGCTAAATATGATGGGGTCTCTTGTCCCAAACTTCATCTGAGGTTGTATGTTCGAAAGATCTAACCTCATACTGCTGACAGGAAATTATGGGTCCATTTCTTTCAAGAAAGCTTGTTCGGCACTCAACTCGAATGGTTATATCAGCTGGAAGGAACCAACATACATACGTGGGAAGGCTTAGCTGCTGATTTTTACAAGAAGTATCAATATAATGTTGACCTTGCACCGACTCGTGTGCAATTTCAAAACATGTCCATAGGCTCGTATGAAGGGTTCAAGGAGTATACACAAAAATGGAGGGATTTATCTAGAAGGGTGAAACCTCTCTTGTTTGACCGATAATTAGTTGACTTGTTTATATGCACTCTAACATGCCCATTATTTAATCTGCTCATTGGGAGTTCTTAAGTTGGTTTTACTGAGCTGATACTGACATGAGAAATAGTTGAAAGTGGTATTAAGAGTGGGAAGATTCTAATGGCCACGTCTTATAATGTTGTGAAAAAGCCATTAGGTGAAAAAAAAGAAGCCAATATTGTCTATGGCCAGAAGGGCCATAGTAAAAATGACCGCCATCAGTCTGTGGGAGCGATATTGATCTCTAATCCATCGCCTGTTCAACAACAATAAGGCAACCGATGAAGGTCAGACGCTTTGGTAAGGCAGTATAACAAGATTTACATGCCTTTATCTCAGGCATTGCAACATTTGTTAAAAGCTGAACTCATTTCACTGCGGGATCCTCCTCAGAATCCCAACACATCCTCTCTTAAGTATAATCCGAACGCGAAGTTTTCCTATCATTCTAACAGTCTTGGGCACGACACCAACAACTACTGGGCCCTAAAAAACAAAATTCAGGACATGATTGATAATAAGGAAATTAAGTTCGACCCTCCGGAGACCCCGAATGTGATTACTGCACCAATGCCGAAGCATGACAAAGGCATAAGTGCTATTGAAGATGTTCTGTATGTTACCACTATAGGTGATGTGGTTACTTCTCTCTTAACAATCCAAAATAATCTGTTACAAGCTTGTTTATTTCTGGGATGTGTTAAAGAATGTTATTGTTGTGCAGTCCAACCCAATGGCTGCAGGTTACTGAAGGAAGGAGTTCAGGGCCTGATGGATGAACACATAATTTTGATCGAGAAAATTCTGTATGTTGAGAATTTATGTCAAGATTTGTCTATAGTATCTGGTACTCCTGTCAGGATCACTTCCAAAGGTCCTGTGAGGATTAACGCTAATCCAAAAGTTGCTCCTTTGATTATCACCATATTTGGAACCATCTTGTATTCTTCGAATAAAGCTATTCTGTGGAACTATGGATTTGAAGTCTACTACCATGGCATCAAATAAGAGTTGTCTGATGAAGATACTGGAGAGGCTAATCCCAACATTGACAATATTGCAGGGACCAGAATAGTTACTAGAAGCAGAAGGATTTTCTCCCTGGAAATCTCTCTAAAAAATGTTGCTACACCTGTTCAAGTCATAGTTACCAAACCAACTTTCGAGGCTCAGGGTAAAGAGCCAATGATAGAGCCTTCCCAGATGGAGGAGCCTAAATAAATCACAGTTGAAAACACCTATAGACAAGAGGTGAAAGTGGTTTTGAAGATCATTCACAAAAGTTACTATAAAATTATTGAACAGCTGGGGCAGACCCCGTCCAAAATCTCCTTGTTATCTTTACTGATGTGTTCTAAATCCCATGCGCAGGCTTTAGTAAAATTCTTGAAGACCGCTTACGTGCCATAAGAAATTTCGGATAATCAATTTGGAAGTTACGTGGCTAGCTTAACAACTGATAGTGATTAGGCTTCTCTGATGTTGACTTGACGTCGGAGGGGAGAAATCATAATAGGGCCCTGTATGTCTCCATTGAATGCAGGGGCACTACGTTGGTTCATGTGTTGATTGATACTAGTTCTTTGTCGAATATTTTACCAAAAGGCGCTCTTGACCGTCTGGATTGGGAAAGGGTTATGCTGAAACCCGGTGACATTATAGTTATATCTTTTGACGGGTCCAAAAGAATGGTGCATGGAAAAGTGGACCTCCTAATCAAAGTGGGTTCACATATATTTGAGTCCACCTTCTATGTAATGGACATTCGGATAACTTATTCTTGCCTATTGGGGCATCCTTGGATCCATGGGGCAGGTGTTGTCACCTCCACCTTGCACCAAAAATTAAAGTATCCTATAAAAGGAAAGATTTGTACTGTCTGCGGAAAAGAGGAGTACATGGTCAGCCACCTGAATTTATTCTGGTACATGAAGATGGATGGGGAATTCATCAAGACTCCCTGTCATACTTTTGAAATGATTTCCCCTAGTTCTATTAAATATGTTTCTGCCCTTCCAAAGACCGCCAGGATTCGGCACAAGATGGTTTCCTTGAAAGATGCCAAAGTTACTATAGAAGAAGGTGGTTGTACTATTTGAGGTCAGCTTCTTGATATCCCTTATAAATCTGACAAGTTTGGTTAGGGCTTTACTGCAGAGGGTCAAAGAGTTATTCATCGTGCTCGGGCTGGAAGACCTCTATTCTGTATCATCAATAACGAAGTCAACACTATAGAGGATGCTGACAGTGATTGTGACTTCGACAGCTGGATATTCCCTACCATTGGCAACAGAATCAATAATTAGAAAGCGGAAGATATTATCCCTATATCTTTTAGTCAGAAGTAATAGCTATATTCCTGTCTTATTTCTTTTAAAAGGTTTTGGTTATGTAATAAACAATGACTTTAAACCTGTATCTTACCCGGGGCATAATGGTTCATTTGTTAAGGGTTGATAATTCATAAACATTGTTCATTTAATAAAAACATTGGACGTTTTGCATTCAACTTTTATGGTCCCTATTTTTCTTTTATTTATTATATTTCCAAAATAGCTATGTGTTCTTACACACACCCACACACTACACTCCAGATCCTCGTCCACTCTGGATCTCATTGATAACAATTTTTCTATTGCCCCTTATGACTTTGTAAATCTGATCTACCAAGCCGAGGACGAAGGTAAAGAAGATTATGATATACCCGAAGAACTTGCCAGACTCTTATTACAAGAAGAAAAGGCTATCCAACCACATGAAGAGCCAGTTAAAGTTTTAAATTTGGGTACCAAGACAGACATAAAAGAAGTCAAGATAGGCGCCAACTTAGGGAGCAATGTCAAGAACAGGTTAATTCTGATGTTGCATGACTATGTTGATATCTTTTCTTGGTCGTACGAAGACATGCCAGGGCTTGCCACTGATATCATGGTCCATCGTCTGCCAATGAAAGAGGGTTGTTCTCTAGTTAAATATGCGTCCCGAGATGTCAGAGAAGATCAAAATTGAGGTTATGAAGCAGTTCAATGCAGGCTTCTTAGCAGTGACATTCTATCCTCAATGTGTTTCTAATTTTTTTCCAGTTCCAAAGAAAGACGACATGGTTTGAATGTGGGTACTTTACAGGGACCTGAATAGGGCGAGCCCCAAAGACGATATCCCGCTTCCACATATTGATGTCTTGGTCAATAATACCGCTTAGCACAAGGTATTATCCTTCATGGATGGTTTCTTAGGTTATAATCAGATCAATATGGCACTTGAAGACATGGCTAAAACTACCTTTGTCACATAGTGGGGCACTTTCTGTTACAAGGTTATGCCTTTTGGGTTGAAGAATGTCGGGGCGACTTATTAGTGTGCCATGGTAGCTCTATTCCATGACATGATTCATCAAGATATAGAGGTATACGTCGACGACATGATAGAAAGGTCAATGACTGAAGAAGATCATCTTGATCATCTGCATAAACTATTTGAAAGACTGAGGAAGTATAAGTTAAGGTTAAACCCAAACAAGTGCACCTTTGGGGTGAGATCCGGTAAACTCCTGGGTTTCATCGTCAGTGGTAAAGGTATTAAGGTTGATCCCGCCAAGGTCAAAGCCATTCAAGAGATTCCTACTCCTCGTACCGAGAATCAAGTCAGAGGTTTCTTAGAGGCACTGAATTACATTTCCCGATTAATTTCACATTTGACTGCTACTTATGAGCCAATCTTCAAGTTGTTAAAGAAATTTCAAGTAGTAAAGTGGAATGACGAATGTCAAATAGCCTTTGATAAAATTAAGGAATATCTACAAGAACCTCCTATTCTGATTCCACCGGTTGAAGGAAGACCTCTAATCATGTACCTAACAGTGCTAGAGAACTCAATGGGGTGTGTACTAGGCCAGCATGACGAGTCTGGCCGAAAAGAGTATGCAACATACTACCTTAGCAAAAAGTTTACTGACTGTGAAACAAGATATTCACTACTCAAGGAAACTTTTTACGCTTTTTCATGGGCGGCTCGCCGACTAAGACAATATATGTTGACCCATACTACCTTGTTCATCTCTAAAATGGATCCCATCAAGTACATATTCGAGAAGCCAGCTCTTTTCAGAAGAATAATCCGATGGCAAATGATCCTGACAGAATACAATATTCAGTACACCATTCAAAAAGCAATCAAAGGAATTATATTGGCAGATAATTTGGCACATCAAGCTGTAGACGACTATCAGTCTATGAATTTTGAATTCTCGGACGAGAATATTATGCTAGTTACAAATTATTAAGAACTTGGACTATATAAAGGACCTAGGCCAGGATCCCGATGGACTATGGTTTTTGAAGGAGCTTCTAACGCACTTGGAAATGAAATTGGTGTTGTAATTATCTATCCTCACGGTTGTCATACACCATTCACTGCCAAACTTTTCTTTGACTGCACCAATAATATGGCCGAATATGAAGCGTGCATCATGGGTATTAAGGCTGCTATTGACATGAGAATCAAGTTCTTAAATGTATATGGGGATTCAACTCTGGTAATTAGTCAGGTTAAGGGAGATTGGGATACGAATTATCCAAATCTTATCCCTTAACGAGAGTATGTGCTAACCTTAATTTCGTATTTCAAAGAGATTACTTTTGAGCATACCCAAGAGAAGTGAGTCAGTTGGCGGATGCATCGGCTACCATGTCATCCATGTTCAAGTTCAGATGGGATAATGAGGCTCCCAGAATTACCATTTAAAGATTAGACGAACTGGCACACTGCTATGAAATTGACATTGATGGAGTAGAAGAAAAACATTGGTTTCATGAAGTGAAAAGGTAGCTTAAAGCTCAAGAATACCCTGAAGGGGAATCGTTCAATGATAAGAAATTCCTACATAGGTTCTTGGCTAAGTTCTTCTTGAGCAATGGAATTTTATACAAGCGCAACCATGATTCGAATCTACTTTGTTATGTGAACAAGAAGGAAGCAGAAGAAATTATGCAAGATATGCACGGAGGTGTCTTTGGTACTCACTCCAGTGGGCATACTATAGCTAAAAATATTTTAAGAGCAGGTTACTATTGGTCGACTATGGAAACCAACTATCACCACCACTCAAGAACTTGTCATAAGTTCCAGATCTACACTGATAAAGTTCACGTGCCTCCGGTTCCTCGCAATGTTTTGACTGCTCCTTGGCCGTTCGCAATGTGAGACATTTATATGATCGGAGAAATCAAACCTACTGCCTCTAACAGACATTGCTTCATCCTAGTCACCATTGATTACTTTACAAAGTGGGTGGAAGCAGCTTCATTCGCCTATGTTACCAAGTAAAAGGGTTCGGGAAAAAATTAGGGATAAAAATCAAAAAATATGTACACCCAGCAAGTCAAAAACCTGAAAAAGCGGCTTGGGCAAAAAATGGTATTCCGGTGGATTGAGAACCCAAAAGGGAGGTCCAGGAAAACTTTAGGGATTTAAAACGTACGACTATGTTCCATCACCTTTCTATCAGTGGAAGACTTATACCTTGATCAACATTCATCAAGAGCACCAAAATTCAGATACAGTTCATATACGCTCTAGATACGGGTGCCATTCTGATACTCATTCAGATTCAACTTTCAGATACAGTTTAGATACGCTCCAGATATGGATGTAACTTTGATACTCATTCAGATTCAGCTTTCAGATACAGTTCAGATACGCTCCAGATACGGATGCCATTCTGATACTCATTCAGATTCAGCTTTCAGATACACTTCAGATATCCAGATACGAATGCCATTCTGATACTCATTCAGATTCATCTTTCAGATACAGTTTAGATACACTCCAGATACGGATGTCATTCTGATACTCATTCAGATTCAGCTTTCAGATACAGTTCAGATACACTCTAGATACGGATGCCATTCTGATACTCATTCAGATTCAGCTTTTAGATACAGTTCAGATACGCTCCAGATATGGATGCAATTCTGATACTCATTCAGATTCAGCTTTCAGATAAAGTTCAGATATGCTCCAGGTACGGAAGCCATTCTGATACTCATCCAGATTCATCTTTCAGATACAGTTCAGATACGCTCTAGATACGGATGCCATTCTGATACTCATTCAGATTCATCTTTCAGATACAGTTCAGATACACTCTAGAGATGGATGTCATTCTGACACTCATTCAACACATGTTTTAAGTACAGTTCAGATATGATCCAAAGACGGATGTTATCCTGACACTCATTAAATACATGTTCAAGTACAATCACGACATATATCCATCCACAAAATCTCCGCATGTACTTTTTCCAGCATGGTACAAGGGGAAGAGACAGTGGGAAGCGAAGTCACTATCACATACGCGCCCATGATATTTATATTCCCCACAGAGTAAGGAAAACCAAAGTCCGATCTCCATTTCACCAAGCAGGAATCACTTCCCCAGGAGGTTCCTTTAGAAAGCTGATATATACATTCCCCAGCCGAGTTTTATAACCATGAGCAGTTTATAAAGCCATCTCCCGAGCAGAGTTTATTTCTATGACAACGGAAGTTCAATCTACAACAGAGCTCTTCTCTCCAATAATGGAAGTTCATCCCCAGCTGAGTTTATTTCTCTAAATCAGCAGATCTTCCAACAGAGTATCTCCCTTCCCTACAGAGTCATTCCCCCGCAAGATTATTCTCAGACAGAGTCTCTCCCGGCAGAATATTATCAAGCATAATGGATGTAAATCCTCAGCTAATCATCTTCGGTCATTATCCCCAGCGGAAACAAAGAACTCAACTCCTTATACTCTCCAGCAGCAGTCCAGGATTTATTTTCTCTAGTTAGAGAATATCACAATAGCATTGTATATCCATACATAATGGCATGTGCATACATATTATACAGCACAATCTCATTTATTTTGAGAACATCATTACTCAATACATTTCATACATCATGACATTATATACGACTAACTCTTTACCTTTCAGGGAAAGATGCAATCAAGTTCTCACAGTTTTCTCTAGTTCAGTCAAACCGACACTAAGGTTTCTATTCTAGTTAAAGATGTTTTAAGACTTTCGTCTAGGTCAGCCGAATCGCCACCAAGATTCCCCTGATTTCTATGCCAGTCAAAGTTAATCCGAGACCTCTTCGGGAATCAGTCAAATTGATACTAAGATTTCTCTCCCAGTTGAAGTTCTCACAAATTTTCTCTGGTTCAGTCAAACCGACAATAAGGTTTCTATTCTAGTTGAAGATGTTTTAAGACTTTTGTCTGGGTCAGCCGAATCGCCGCCAAGATTCCCTTGATTTATATGCCAGTCAAAGTTAATCCAAGACCTCTCCTGGGATCAGTCAAATCAATACTAAGATTTCTCTCCTAGTTAAAGTTCTCACAAGCTTTCCCTAGTTCAGTAAAATTGATACTAATATTTCTATTCCAGTTCAAGCTATGAAGCCCAAAAATCGACCGGATAATATCTTGATTTCTCCAAAATACTACGAAGCTTGGAATCGACCAGATAGTGGTATATCTCAAATTCAAGATATGAAGCCCGGAAATCGACCAAATAATATCTTAATTTATCCAAACTACTGAAGCCTGGGACACAACCGGATAATAGTACAAATACTACGAAGCCTGGAATCGACCAGATAATGGTATATCTCAAATTTAAGCAATGAAGCCCAGAAATCGACCAGATAACGACTTAATTTCCCCAAATTACTGAAGCCTGGAGCATGACCAGATAACAGTATAAGACGCTGTGAATACTGGAGCACGACCAGATAGCGGCAAGAGACACTAAAACCGGGAGCACGACCAGATAACAGTATGAGGTACTACGAATCTTAGAATTTTACCAAATAGCAGTTTACTCGGCCAATTACTATGAAGCCTGGAAACGAACGGATATTAGTATGCCTTAAATTCAAGTTGAAACCCGGATGCGACCGGATAACCACTTAATTTCTTCTGAAGCCTGGAATATAACCAGATAAGAATTGAGAAATTGCAAAGCCTAGAGCACGACCAGATAGCAAGTTTAATCTCATCTCCCCAGTAAGTCACTATGAAACCTGGAGCATGACCAGATAACAGTTAATCTTATTATCTTCAACAAATCATTGTAAATCCTGGAGCACGACCAGATAGCAGTTCATTTTCATCTCCTCGACTAAGAGATGATTCCTCAGTAGAGTAACGGACAACTGAAGCTCCTAAAATTCTATCTCTCCCAACACAGAGACCAACATTCCTCAGCAGATTCCTCCTGAATGACAGGAACAGGAATTCTCATCAAAGGAATATCTCGAGAAATCAACATCCTCTAGATGGCATCTTTAATCCCATCTCCGACGATTCTCCGTCATATCTTCCGGATGGAATCTTTAAGCCCATCTCTAGTGATCTGTCGTCATCTCCTCCAAATGGCATCTGTAAGCCCATTCCCAATACTACCTACACAGTCCAGCACCATCTTAGACGAGTGCAAATTTTTAGGCACTCTAGTGTTCAATCATCTTCCACCTTCAGATCACGAAAGGCAGATAAGCCAATCTAAATCTTCAGGTTTAAGAAAATTGAACAGGGGCAGCTGTTGTACCCTAAAATTTACCCTATTTTCATACACACATATCATTGATTTTATGGTTATGGAATAAAGGTATATTTATCAAGCTTCTTCAGGTTACAAGTGACGTTAATTTCGCCAATGAATATTCTCAAAGTATTTTTCCATGCTGAAGATCGGTTCGCCATTTTGGAAAGATTCGGGGTTGAAAGATTCACAAGTCCAACCCGGCGCGTCATATTCAGGTGTTCTTTCGCCAAGATATCTCTAATAACGTATTCTTAAATTCAAGTTCGGCTCAAGAGTCAATTCTTTAAATAAGGTCTCCGAATGTGTGAGTTTTCTCGAAGAAATATTGTGAAAAGTGTGCTGGAAGTGCATTTTTTACGCACTAAAAAATTCATAACTTGAAGATCGTGGCTTGTTTTGAACCCGTTCCGGTGGCCAAAATTCTGTCTTGATATTATCTACATTTTCATCCCTCACGGCTGGAAGCCAATTTCGACCAGAAGGTCTTCAAAAATGTAGATTTATCAAGTATTTTCGTACAGAAAATTTGTGACAGAAATTTATTTGCATCATGTTCAGAAAATCATAACTTGGTCGATTTTCATCGTATTGAGTTGGTTCTGGCCCCAAAATTTCACAAATTGAGTTGGCTAAGTTTTCAAAGGAGGTATTGAATTCGAACGGTATCGAAAAGGCCTTCGTTTTTTGCTCAGAGTGCGCGTGACGCGTTGAAAATCCTGAATGCTGAATATTATTTCATCTGGGTCAAAACTTCGAAAATTCATAACCCAGTCAATTTTTATCGGATTGAGCCCATCTTTTTACACAAGGTTACTGACTCAGAGATCTACAACTTTTCTTCCAAAGTCGAGACCAGGTTATGCTCCGATCAATACCAGCTTTTTATTGAAGAACGTATCAGAGTTGACACTGGAGCCCAAACTAAGTTTGTCTGAGCCAACACTTCAAAAATTCATAACTAATTCACCGTTTATCCGATTCAGCCCATTTTCGTACTGGAGTTAGTTCTCGATGTCGGCTATAATTATTTTCACATTTCAACTTCAAAAATTGCATTTAAGTCCCAGCGATTTAGCCTAGAATGCATCAGACTCAAGTGAACATTGAAGGCCCAATTGCACATTCAAAGTCCATATCTTTGCTCTAATTTCCATTATATAATCTCATTCTTTTCACACAAAGAACGACGAAAAAAAATCTTTGCCACAACCCTGTCAAAATATCAAATTCCTTCAAAAACCCTAAAAACTTTAAAATCCTTGTAACAAACCCCCATCTCACTACAAACAAGTCATCCTGGTTACAAACCCACATCTCACTATTTTTCCAGTAAGGGTAAGGCTGATTTGATCTCAATGATCAAAAGGGTGTAGGAGCATTCATACATGCCATATCGGTTTTAAAATTACAAATTTTCATATATTTGTTTTATTTGTATTTCATGATATAGTAATTTATTTAATGTGTTCATGAGATTCAACACTGCAGATTTAGACAGGGTCCCATGCAGCGTTATTACAAAACACTGAGGCCGAAACAGAATAACCACCAATGTATGACGAGGCTGATATCCTGAGAAGGTTAAGGGAGGGGGTTCAACATCCACCCCTATTGGTTTTTGTTTTCTTCCATTCCTTTTATCTATTTTACCTATTTTCCTTATTTCTGTTTAAAACCTTTTTCATAAAACCAAATATTTTTCATAAACCTTTGATTTTTCCTCCTAAACTCGAATAATTAATTTTAGGTTTTTTAAATTTAATTTTAGGTTTTTTAAATTTAATTTTAGGTTTTAATTTAATTTTAGGTTTTTAATTTCATTGTTTATTTTTGATTTCTAACCAATTTGTCTTTTTCAATCTTAAATTCACTTAATCACAAAACTTTTTTCACAAACATTTTTTACAAAAAAACCTAATTTAATTTTTAAGTTAATTAATTTTATATTTTTTAACTTTTTTTCCAAAATTAACCATTTTTTAATTAAAACTAATTAGAATTTAGATATTTTAATTAACTTTTTTCAAAATTAACATTTTTTTTATTAATTAAAATTAATTAGGTTTTTTAAGGTTTTTTTAGGTTTATTTAATTAATTATCATAAATCATTTTTTTCATAAAAAATCACCAAAACATTTTATTTGCTATTTTCATCTTATTTTTATTTTCCTGGATAAAGTGTATAGGGCGCGTTCAATTGTAATAGCGTAGCTTTATTTTTCCTGCTTTATTTTATCATTATCATGTAATTGCTTCCGGGATGTAATAGTTTTAGAATTTCTTTTCTGCATTATTCACTATTATGTAATTTCCCCAAAGCTCTGTAATAGCTTAGGTCTACATTTCCGCCTTTATCTCCTGCTATTATATTTTATGCATTGCTTAGATTAATAGGATTGTATGGAAAGATAAAAATGAACGATAGAAAACCCTAATTGCAAGATAAATATAACTGAAAAAACACATTGTTGCACACTTGCACCCCTAGGGTACTCCCCACTTGGTTGCCTCGGAAAACAATGGTCATGTCCCTCGAACGTAGGGATATCTTAGCAAAAGACCCTCAATCTAAAAGTCATCATAAAGATTATAGTCCTTTAACGTCCCTCGAGTTGCCTACGTGAAATGATCTTGTCTCTCGATGTTGCCTACGAATATATGATGATAGTCCCTTCAAAATGCTAAGGTATCCTTACATGTTGCCTTCAATGACCATTACGTCCCTTTCTATAGTCCCTCAAACATCCAACAACTAGGGTTACCTACTCACTAATAGTAGGATAACACGGTCTAAAGGATAGGAGGAAAAGAACGCCTTTTTTCGAGTATGTAGATAACTGTTAGGTACTTGCTCAAAACAACAAATCTTTTACACCATACACTTTCAAACAAACTTTTCAAACTAAAGTTATCAAAACACTTCGTAACACTCTTAAGGACAGAAACAAGGGTTAAAACGAAGTAAAACAAAACTTTTCAAAAAACAGCACACACAAGCAATTTCAAAATGAGCAAGTACCTAAGAGCCCATGGAAAACCATGGATGGAAAGGGTGCTAAAACCTTCCCTCTCTATAATCTACCCCCCATACTCAGAAACAATCTCGAAAAAGGTTTTTTCTGTTCTTTTTCATTTTCCTGATTGGATAAAATAAAAGTCGATGATGACTTTTGCTTACCGCGACATTTTGCAAACAAAAAACGCAAACCAGTATTAATAGTCGGTTCTGCCACCGTATCACAAAGATGACAACCAATAAGAGGATGGTAGAAGCATCAAGTCCGAAGGTAGAAATAATCAGGGTTTTGAAGAAGAAGACTACTCTGATGAACAATATTCTCCTACAGATTACAAGTACAAGCAGTTGGAAGACCGTCTCAAAGTTATGGAAATCCAGAAAGTGCCTGGATTGGATTTTGGAGAACTAGGTCTGATCCCGGGAGTGGTCATCCCTCAAAAATTCAAGGTCCCCGTCTTTGCTAAATATGATGGGGTCTCTTGTCCCAAACTTCATCTGAGGTTGTATGTTCGAAAGATCTAACCTCATACTGCTGACATGAAATTATGGGTCCATTTCTTTCAAGAAAGCTTGTTCGGCACTCAACTCGAATGGTTATATCAGCTGGAAGGAACCAACATACATACGTGGGAAGGCTTAGCTGCTGATTTTTACAAGAAGTATCAATATAATGTTGACCTTGCACCGACTCGTGTGTAATTTCAAAACATGTCCATAGGCTCGTATGAAGGGTTCAAGGAGTATACACAAAAATGGAGGGATTTATCTAGAAGGGTGCAACCTCTCTTGTCTGACCGATAATTAGTTGACTTGTTTATATGCACTCTAACATGCCCATTATTTAATCTGCTCATTGGGAGTTCTTAAGCTGGTTTTACTGAGCTGATACTGACATGAGAAATAGTTGAAAGTGGTATTAAGAGTGGGAAGATTCTAATGGCCACGTCTTATAATGTTGTGAAAAAGCCATTAGGTGAAAAAAAAGAAGCCAATATTGTCTATGGCCAGAAGGGCCATAGTAAAAATGACCGCCATCAGTCTGTGGGAGCGATATTGATCTCTAATCCATCGCCTGTTCAACAACAATAAGGCAACCGATGAAGGTCAGACGCTTTGGTAAGGCAGTATAACAAGATTTACATGCCTTTATCTCAGGCATTGCAACATTTGTTAAAAGCTGAACTCATTTCACTGCGGGATCCTCCTCAGAATCCCAACACATCCTCTCTTAAGTATAATCCGAACGCGAAGTTTTCCTATCATTCTAACAGTCTTGGGCACGACACCAACAACTACTGGGCCCTAAAAAACAAAATTCAGGACATGATTGATAATAAGGAAATTAAGTTCGACCCTCCGGAGACCCCGAATGTGATTACTGCACCAATGCCGAAGCATGACAAAGGCATAAGTGCTATTGAAGATGTTCTGTATGTTACCACTATAGGTGATGTGGTTACTCCTCTCTTAACAATCCAAAATAATCTGTTACAAGCTTGTTTATTTCTGGGATGTGTTAAAGAATGTTATTGTTGTGCAGTCCAACCCAATGGCTGCAGGTTACTGAAGGAAGGAGTTCAGGGCCTGATGGATGAACACATAATTTTGATCGAGAAAATTCTGTATGTTGAGAATTTATGTCAAGATTTGTCTATAGTATCTGGTACTCCTGTCAGGATCACTTCCAAAGGTCCTGTGAGGATTAACGCTAATCCAAAAGTTGCTCCTTTGATTATCACCATATTTGGAACCATCTTGTATTCTTCGAATAAAGCTATTCTGTGGAACTATGGATTTGAAGTCTACTACCATGGCATCAAATAAGAGTTTTCTGATGAAGATACTGGAGAGGCTAATCCTAACATTGACAATATTGCAGGGACCAGAATAGTTACTAGAAGCAGAAGGATTTTCTCCCTGGAAATCTCTCTAAAAAATGTTGCTACACCTGTTCAAGTCATAGTTACCAAACCAACTTTCGAGGCTCAGGGTAAAGAGCCAATGATAGAGCCTTCCCAGATGGAGGAGCCTAAATAAATCACAGTTGAAAACACCTATAGACAAGAGGTGAAAGTGGTTTTGAAGATCATTCACAAAAGTTACTATAAAATTATTGAACAGCTGGGGCAGACCCCGTCCAAAATCTCCTTGTTATCTTTACTGATGTGTTCTAAAGCCCATGCGCAGGCTTTAGTAAAATTCTTGAAGACCGCTTACGTGCCATAAGAAATTCCGGATAATCAATTTGGAAGTTACGTGGCTAGCTTAACAACTGATAGTGATTAGGCTTCTCTGATGTTGACTTGACGTCGGAGGGGAGAAATCATAATAGGGCCCTGTATGTCTCCATTGAATGCAGGGGCACTACGTTGGTTCATGTGTTGATTGATACTAGTTCTTTGTCGAATATTTTACCAAAAGGCGCTCTTGACCGTCTGGATTGGGAAAGGGTTATGCTGAAACCCGGTGACATTATAGTTATATCTTTTGACGGGTCCAAAAGAATGGTGCATGGAAAAGTGGACCTCCTAATCAAAGTGGGTTCACATATATTTGAGTCCACCTTCTATGTAATGGACATTCGAATAACTTATTCTTGCCTATTGGGGCATCCTTGGATCCATGGGGCAGGTGTTGTCACCTCCACCTTGCACCAAAAATTAAAGTATCCTATAAAAGGAAAGATTTGTACTGTCTGCGGAAAAGAGGAGTACATGGTCAGCCACCTGAATTTATTCTGGTACATGAAGATGGATGGGGAATTCATCAAGACTCCCTGTCATACTTTTGAAATGATTTCCCCTAGTTCTATTAAATATGTTTATGCCCTTCCAAAGACCGCCAGGATTCGGCACAAGATGGTTTCCTTGAAAGATGCCAAAGCTACTATAGAAGAAGGTGGTTGTACTATTTGAGGTCAGCTTCTTGATATCCCTTATAAATCTGACAAGTTTGGTTAGGGCTTTACTGCAGAGGGTCAAAGAGTTATTCATCGTGCTCGGGCTGGAAGACCTCTATTCTGTATCATCAATAACGAAGTCAACACTATAGAGGATGCTGACAGTGATTGTGACTTCGACAGCTGGATATTCCCTACCATTGGCAACAGAATCAATAATTAGAAAGCGGAAGATATTATCCCTATATCTTTTAGTCAGAAGTAATAGCTATATTCCTGTCTTATTTCTTTTAAAAGGTTTTGGTTATGTAATAAACAATGACTTTAAACCTGTATCTTACCCGGGGCACAATGGTTCATTTGTTAAGGGTTGATAATTCATAAACATTGTTCATTTAATAAAAACATTGGACGTTTTGCATTCAACTTTTATGGTCCCTATTTTTCTTTTATTTATTATATTTTCAAAATAGCTATGTGTTCTTACACACACCCACACACTACATTGCAGATCCTCGTCCACTCTGGATCTCGTTGATAACAATTTTTCTATTGCCCCTTATGACTTTGTAAATCTGATCTACCAAGCCGAGGACGAAGGTAAGGAAGATTATGATATACCTGGAGAACTTGCCAGACTCTTATTACAAGAAGAAAAGGCTATCCAACCACATGAAGAGCCAATTAAAGTTTTAAATTTGGGTACCGAGACAAATATAAAAGAAGTCAAGATAGGCGCCAACTTAGAGAGCCGTGTCAAGAACAGGTTAATTCAAATGTTGCATGACTATGTAGATATCTTTTCTTGGTCATACAAAGACATGCCAGGGCTTGACACTGATATCATGGTCCATCGTCTGCCAATGAAAGAGGGTTGTTCTCTAGTTAAATATGCGTCCCGAGATGTCAGAGAAGATCAAAATTGAGGTTATGAAGCAGTTCAATGCAGGCTTCTTAGCAGTGACATTCTATCCTCAATGTGTTGCTAATGTTTTTCCAGTTCCAAAGAAAGACGACATGGTGCGAATGTGGGTAGATTACAGGGACCTGAATAGGGCGAGCCCCAAAGACGATTTCCCGTTTCCACATATTGATGTTTTCATCGACAATACCGCTCAGCACAAGGTATTCTCCTTCATGGATGGTTTCTTAGGTTATAATCAGATCAAGATGGAACTTGAAGACATGGCTAAGACTACCTTCGTCACATAGTGGGGCACTTTCTGTTACAAGGTTATGCCTTTTGGGTTGAAGAATGTCGGGGCAACTTATTAGTGTGCCATGGTAGCTCTATTCCATGACATGATTCATCAGGATATAGAGGTATACGTCGACGACATGATAGAAAGGTCACAGACTGAAGAAGATCATCTTGGTCATCTGCATAACTATTTGAAAGACCGAGGAAGTATAAGCTAAGGTTAAACCCAAACAAGTGTACCTTTGGGGTGAGATCCGGTAAGCTCCTGGGTTTCGTCGTCAATGGTAAAGGTATTGAGGTTGATCCCGCCAAGGTCAAAGCCATTCAATATATTCCTACTCCTCGTACCGAGAATCAAGTCAGAGGTTTCTTAGGAGGACTGAATTACATTTCCCGATTAATTTCACATTTGACTGCTACTTATGAGCCAATCTTCAAGCTGTTGAAGAAAGATCAAGTAGTAAAGTGGAATGACGAATGTCAAATAGAATTTGATAAAATTAAGGAATATCTACAAGAACCTCCTATTCTAATTCCACCAGTTGAAGGAAGACCTCTAATCATGTACCTAACAGTGCTAGAGAACTCAATGGGGGTGTGTACTGGGCCAGCATGACGAGTCTGGCCGAAAAGAGCATGCAACATACTACCTTACCAAAAACTTTACTGACTGTGAAACAAGATATTCACTGCTCAAGAAAACTTTTTACTCTTTGTCATGGGCTGCCCGCCGACTAAGACAATATATGTTGACCCATACTACCTTGTTCATCTCTAAAATGGATCCCATCAAGTACATATTCGAGAAGCCAGCTCTTTTTGGAAGAATAATCTGATGGCAAATGATCCTGGCAAAATACAACATTCAGTACACCACTCAAAAATAAATCAAAGGAATTCTATTGGAAGATCATTTGGAACATCAAGTTGTAGATGACTATCAGTCTATGAATTTTAAATTCTCGGACGATAATATTATGCTAGTTACAAATTATGAAGAACCTGGATTGTATAAAGGACCTAGGCCAGGATCCCGATGGACTATGGTTTTCGAAGGAGCTTCTAACGCACTTGGAAATGAAATCGGTGTTGTAATTATCTATCCTCAGGGTTGTCATACACCATTCACTGTCAGACTTTGCTTTGACTGCACCAATAATATGGCCGAATATAAAGCGTGCATCATGGGTATTAAGGCTGCTATTGACATGAGAATCAAGTTCTTAAATGTATATGGGGATTCAACTCTGGTAATTAGTCAGGTTAAGGGAGATTGGGATATGAAGCATCTGAATCTTATCCCTTACCGAGAGTATGTGCTAACCTTAATTCCGTATTTCGAAGAGATTACTTTTGACCATACCCAAGAGAAGAGAATCAGTTGGCGGATGCATCGGCTACCATGTCATCCATGTTCAAGTTCAGATGGGACAATGAGGCTCCCAGAATTACCATTTAAAGATTAGACGAATTGGAACGCTGCTATGAAATTGACAATGATGGAGTAGAAGAAAAACATTGGTTTCATGAAGTGAAAAGGTACCTTGAAGCTCAAGAATACCCTGAAGGGGAATCGGTCAATGATAAGAAATTCCTACGGAGGTTCTCGGCTAAGTTCTTCTTGAGCAATGGAATTTTATACAAGCACAACCATGATTCGAATCTACTTCGTTATGTGAACAAGAAGGAAGCAGAAGAAATTATGCAAGATATGCACGAAGGTGTCTTTGGTACTCACTCCAGTGGGCATACTATGGCTAAAAAGATTTTAAGAGCAGGTTACTATTGGTCGACTATGGAAACCAACTGTCACCACCAATCAAGAACTTGTCATAATTTCCAAATCTACACTGATAAAGTTCATGTGCCTCTGCTTCCTCTCAATGTTTTGACTGCTCCTTGGCCGTTTGCAATGTGGGGCATTTATATGATCAGAGAAATCAAAACTACTACCTCTAACGGACATCGCTTCATCCTCGTCACCATTGATTGCTTTACAAAGTGGGTGGAAGCAGCTTCATTCGCCTTTGTTACCAAGAATGTGAGGGCCCGACTCATTAAGCATAATATGATCTGTTGGTATGGCATCCCCAAAAGGATTATCACAGACAATAGTACTAATCTCAACAACATTATGACCACTGAACTCTGCATGCAATTCAAGATCAAGTATTATAACTCTTCTCTGTATCGACCGAAGATGAATGGCACGGTGGAAGTTGCCAACAAGAACATTAAGAAGATTATACAGAAGATGGTTATAACCTAAAAATACTGGAACAAGATGTTATCGTTTGCTCTTCTTGGCTATTGCACTTCAGCACGAACATCAATTGGGGAAACTTTATTCTCTTTGGTTTACGGTAAGGAAGTTGTCCTACTTGTCGAAGTTCAGATTCCTTCTCTGAGAATTATGAAAAATTCAGACTTAGACGAAGATGAGTGGATTCAGACTAGGCTAGACCAGTTGAATCTGATTGACGAGAAGAGGCTCGTGGTTGTCTGTCACGATTAGATATATCAGAAACGTATGATTAAAGCATTCAATAAGAAAATCAAGCATCAAGTATATCAGGCTGGTGACTTGGTAATAAAGTGCATCATTCTATCGCAAGGTGATCCCAGGGGCAAATGGACTCCCACCTATGAAGGGCCATTTGTAGTCAAGAAGATATTTTCTGGCGGTGCTATGATACTGACCACCTTGAACGATGGAGATTTTATGCACCTTGTGAATGCAAACATAGTCAGAAGATACTAAGCATGAAAACAACCCACTAGGTTGACTGGCCTAGGCAAAAAATAAGGGCATCCCGACAAACCAAAAGGGTTTGGGAAAAATTAGGGATATATATAAAATATTGTACACCCGAGAAGCAAAAAACCTGAAAAGGCGACTTGGGCAAGAAAGGGCATCCCAGTGGACTAAAAACCCTAAAGGGCGGTCCAGGAAAAAAATTAAGGATTAAAGCGTATGACTGTGTCCCGTTGGATCACTTACATCAACCTTTATTACCAACATCAAGTTCAAATGGTACATATCAATCCAATCACTTTCTTCCAACAGCAAGGGATGATATGCTTGAAGACATATGGGAAATAGAAGAGTTGGAACCTAATGAGATTATTCCCACAGAGCTATTATCTTGTTTTCACCTTGTACTCTTTTCATTTCATGACAATTTCCTCTTACTAGGATTTTTGTCTCATTGTAAAACAATCGCCTATTTATGGGCAAATGATCAATACAAATACATCCTAAAATTCAAATCCTATTTTACTTTTTCTGTTTTGTTTGCAAAAACGTCTAATGACTAAAATTGAATGAACATATGCATATGAATATGATTAACAGTTAACAAATACATATATAAAACAAGGAATAACCAATTACTCAAGACTCTAGGAGTTTATATAATGTTCAAGTCGTCACGTATCCCCATAGAGAGATCCTCAAAGGATTATCCCCATAAAGTAGTCTTAATAAGATCATCTTCAACAAATATATATTCCCCGTAAAATGTAATGCACTCATCATACTCACCAGACGATCGCTCTAGCAGATAAGATAGTATGATCTTTTTCCTGACAATATCACCCACCTACGGAGTCCCAATTGGTACAATTTATGGAAAATTCTCTTCCCTGTCTGGGTTTATGCCTCCAAAACTGTAAAACCCCTTGCAAATTTCTTTTCTCCAGCATAGCTCATTTCCTCGGCAAGGGTGTTTCCTTAGCAGAGTATTTCTCCGTCAATAGGGTTTATTTCCTCAACAAGGTTTATTTCCCCGACATGGTTTATTTCCCCAACAGATTATAGTCTCCCCATCTTGAGTCTGTTTCTACCATAAATTACCGGAAAGATTCCCACCTCCAGCAAAGAGAAGTCCGGGTTCCTATCCCCAGAGAGTTTCTACTTAATCTGAAACCAAATCAAATATCGTTCAACCTTATTCTCTCTAGACGAGTCGATATCCATATCAGAAACTCAGTCAGACAACACCTAGAAAGTTTATCCATCTCTTTTATCCCCAATCAGGGTATATAAGAACTAAAATCCCAGTAGAGCCATGAACAACCAATGTTCTTGGACTCTTCTCCCCAAACATGAATCAGCATTCCCCAGCAGAGTTTCCTCAAGAAGAAAGTAAGAATACCCATCAAGATCGAAGCTACACATACTCTTCATCCCTAGCAACAGTCAGGGATTTATTTTCCCAGACAAAGATGTTGCACGGGTTTATAAATACACTTTAACAACATTTCACATCCATACATCATTTACAAACGTCATAGCATATGCATATAAAATGCATATAACAAGCTCTCGTTTATTTTGAGAATATCATTATGCAATGCATTTCATACATCATGACATTGCATACAACTAACTCTTTACCTTTTCAGGTAAGTTCAACCAATGGATGAATATCATCAACTACCTACATGACCAGACAATCTTCTTAAAGGCTACATGTGACAAATGGCTACTTAAGAAATTTCCTCAGAGGGTCATTTTCGAGCCATATTTTCTAGTTGAAGTCGGGCGTAGACATCTTCTAGTACATCATTCAGATGAAAACGAGCGTAGATTACTTCTGATACTTTTTTGGAAAAGTCAGGCATAGACTCCTTCCAACATCCTTTTCCAGTTGAAGTCGGGAGTAGACATCTTATGGCTCAAATTAAATCTAGCGTAGATTTATTCTGAAACTCCTTTAAAAAGATGGGGCGTAGACTTTTTCCAACACATGTTCTAGTTAAATTCGGGTGTAGACATCTTCTGGGTCCGATTAAATCGAGCGTAGATTTATTCTGATACTCCTTCAGAAAGGTCAGGCATAGACTCTTTCTAACACATGTTCTAGTTGAAGTCGTGCGTAGACATCTTCTAGTACATAATTTATATTAAATCGAGCGTAGATTTATTCTGATACTCCTTCAGAAAAGTCGGGCATACACTCTTTCCAAAACTTGTTTTAGTTGAAGTTGGGTGTAGACATCTTATAGTACATCATTCAGACGAAATTGAGCGTAGATTCCTTCTGAAACTCTTTTGGAAAAGTCGGGCGTAGACTCCTTCCAACATCTTCTTCTAGTTGAAGTCGGTCGTAGACATCTTCTGGCTCAAATTAAATCAAGCGTAGATTTATTTTGATACTCCTTCAGAAAAGTGGGGCGCAGACTATTTTCAACACCTGTTCTAGTTGAAGTCCGACGTAGACATCTTCTAGTACATCATTCAGATGAAATTGAGTGTAGATTCCTTCTGATAGTCTTCTGGAAAATTTGGGTGTAGACTTTTCCAACACAATTTTCTAGTTGAAGTTTGGCGTAGGCATCCTCTAGCGCATCATTCAGATAAAATCAAGCGTAGATCACTTCTGAAGCTCCTTTGGAAAAGTCGGGTGTAGACTCCTTGAAATAATTCTTCTAGTTGAAGTCAGGCATAGACATTTTCTGGTTCAGATTAAATAAAGTGTAGATTTATTCTGAGTATCCTTTTGGACCAAGTTTGGAGTAGACTCACTCCAAATACATCTTCTAAATACAAAGTTGGGCGTAGAATTAGTTTAATTTCTATCAACAATTATTTTGGATGGCATCTATAAGCCCATCTTCGATGACTCTCTGTCACCTTTCTAAATGGCATCTTTAAGCCCATTTCCAGTATAATCAACCAACAGTATTACTCTGTACACCAGCGAGTGCAAATTTATGGGCACTTAATTGTTCAATCATCTTCCACCTTCAAGTCATGAATGGCAGACATGCCAATCTAACTCTCCAAGTTTAAGAATATTGAACAGGGGCAGCTGTTGTACCCCAAAATTTGCCCTCCCATTTTCTTCAAGACATTCTTCTAGGGTTCTCAAATGCTCAAGGATTCTCAAGAGTTAATCAAATAAACTCACCTCCTAAGCAAGGGGTCCACAACTAGGGTTCATCCTGCACAAGGAAGAATGGGTTTTAAAGGTCTACAATGGTTTGCATGGTTCTTCATAGGTCTTCAACAGTTCTCATGTTTGCTCAGTCAATGGCTCAGATGATTGAAAGTAAATTGTATTGGGTAAAAGTCAACTATGGTTAATATACAATCAAACTTTAATATTTTTGGTCAACATCAACATTTTGAAGAGATATTCATCATTTATCAAAGGTTTATCATGATTCCTCAAGGAAAGTCCTCAAATCATCTAAAGTCAAAAGTTGTCAAATTAGGGTTTCCTTAGGAGAAGTCAACTGATCTTTGACCAAGCATAACTTTCACATGATTCATCAACTTTTCCCCAACCAAATCCAATTTTGAAGGAAATTCAATTCTCTATAACTTTATGTATGTATGTGTTGTATCCCAATTTTCCCCCTAAGATCCCTTCATCATATCATCTCAATTGAATCATAACAAGATCACATTAGGGTTTGGTTCTTCTCTCTATCTCTAGATTTTGCTCTAGGAGGAATTACCAAGCACCTTGACTTGTATTTTATGATCATCTATGTTTTTTATTGATTATCCTTCAACTAATAAGTACAATGAGTGTTTTCCCCAATTGTTGATATTGTACGTGAAAGCACAATACGTTCCATGAAGATTGATCTATAGATTCATGAGTTCATTTATGTGCCTTCCTCAATAAAGCTTCATTGAGATTCAAGCCTCATCATTGAAGATGTTTTGAAATAATATGATTTAAAAGTATTTTATGATTCATCATGCCTCATGTTGTCAAAATTAGTTCAAAAGTACAAAGGTTGATTGAATAAGTTTGACTCAATTGGACAAGTATTGGATTTCAATGATTACAAGTGCATATCTCCTTAAATTCTCAAATTTTGGAAGTGGTTTTGATTGCTATGGTTTCTCCTTATCATCCTCAAAAACCTTCAATCAAATAACAAAGGTATTTATGCAAAAAGGTTGATCAAAATTGCGAAGTTTTTTCAAAGCATTTTCTTGTTATAGGAGCTAGGGTTTTGAACTTCAAAGGGGTATATCTTGCTCATATTTTGGTATTTTTGAATGATTAAAAATACATCCTTCTCTTCAAATGGTTATTAACAAATCTTTTCAAAATTTTCAAGGAAATTTTGTGTGGAAGAAACTTGATAATGAAAAAAGATTACAAGTCCTCCAAATGAACCCTCAAATTCCCATATGTGACTTCAAAAGATCATAACTTGGTCAATTTTTATCCCCTTGAGTCAATTATTTTTCCATAATGATCTTAAGGATGTGAACTTCAAATCCTCTTTTGTTTGCAAAGCTTTAAAATGGATGAAAGATGCCCTAAGGGTGCAAAAGATTATAGGTCATCGTATTAATTTTCACAAATTTTGCAAGACCATAACTTTTTCAATACTTGGTATTTTTTAGTGATCCAAGTTCCACAATGCTCCTTAAGAAGTCTATTTTCACGATATCATCATTGATTAAGGAAATTTTTTGGAGGAAAGTCTTGTTTGAACTCAAAACATTATAGGTCACTTTTGAAGAAAAATTTGAATTTTTTCTAAGTACAAAAAGTCAGCCTCTTTTTTCCAAAATTGACTCAGTACAACTTCTTGCTCAAGCATCCATTTGGTTAAATTCTTTGCACATTGTAAAGCTTGTAAGTTCCTCTTTCTAAAGCTTCAAGAATCATACTCTAAGACCCCTTGAAATGAAAATTCCATTGGTTCAAAATGGTATCTTGAAACCCAAGTGTCCTCCCAAGACAGAATTGGAAATCCATAATGTGGCTTCTAATAACCAAGTTTGAGCATGTTTTCGCTTCTAATCATGTTTAGCAACTTCCTAAAAGCGTTTAGCAATATAAAACGCATGATTTGGATGAGTTTTGGTGCAAAACAAGTCACACTTTACTCATGTTGTATGTCCACGTGAATTCACTCAATTACACCCTCATCCGCACGCTTAAGCATTGCTTCATCCTCTCCTATAAATAAGATGCATATCCCACTTATTTTTACAAGCTTTTGATAGCCAATTGACCCCTGTTCAGATCCCACACAAACTCTGAATTTGAATTTCTGATGTCTTACATTCTCATCTTCAAACACCAAAAGTTCAATTCAGTTAGCTTCATTGAACTTCTCTGAAGCTAACCATACAATTATCCTCAAGATTCGTGACCTAGATTGATCCATAAAAGTCTAGTTTCAGAGAAACTTCTCACCACTTTGTTCAGGTAGATTTCTTGGCCAAATAGATCCAAATAAAAGACTAATCTACTCTATGTATCCTTCTGATCCTCATGCTCATTATAATCGATAATTTCATTGAGATTTGAGTGAGATATCCCAGATTGTTCTATTCGCTATTTTTTATGGTTTTCTTCAAACACAGCCTTGCACAGTTTATATAAATTTGGCGCGATGGTACCATTAGAATCGTCTTGAAGAGACGAATCTAATGGTACCAGTCTAGTTTGCTAATTTTATAGTTTGTGAGATACGATTTGGGGCTAGCTGGAGGTTGAGGATGATGACATGTTCGTCTTTAACCAATGACATGTAGCCACATTATTTTTTGGAAATGAATGTCGTATGCCTGCCTTACCATGTGTGTGCCTCATGAGCCCTTGAATTTGATTACTTTAGTGAGTCAAACTCCATCTAACGTGCCATATTTTAAGTTGTTTTATTTTAAAAATAATTGATCAGGTGTGATATCCAATAAAGTCCATGACATGCATAATGCGCCAGATCCACTGGATCTGTTTACTAACGCATTTTGACAATGACCAGATGGTCCATATTTTTTTTGTTATTATTTTATTTCTGATTTTTCTATTTAATTGTTTTAAATTTCAAAAATTCATAGAAAATTCATCTTAATTCCAAAAAATCTGAAAAAATTATGGAAAATACTTTTGATTTTTCTCTTTCTGATTTTTATTTTCTCACAATATTATTTTATGTTTTGGTATTTTTTACTTTATTTGAATTGTTTTAAATGTTTAAAAATACTTTTATTCATTTTTAAATTTTGAAAAAAAATAGGAAAGGATCCAATTACATTGTGACAAATATTGGTGACCTCATTTATTTTTTATTTCTGACTTTACCATTTTTATTTATTTTTGGTTTATTTTGTCTATTCCTTTTAATTTTAAAAATAGTTTTTGACTTTAAAAAATTACCAAAAATTTTATATAAACATTTGAACTCATTTCTGATTTTTCGGTAGTCTTATTTAATTATTCTTGATTAATTTGAACATAGTTGCTATTTTTCTCTCTTATTTTCATTTTTAATAATTTTAAAAACCCTTTTATTTTATTTTAAATACAAATTTATTCCTATATATATATATATATTCTGGCCGATCTTGGGTTAAAATTTTGATCAAGAACTTTGTTAACTTTAGTGGATCCATGGTGTTGAGACTAACTCCATAAAAATGGATGAATAATTTTAATAATAATTTGATTCAATTTTTGGTTCAAAATGTGGTTTACTCATTTCCCCTTCCCTCTTCATCTTATCACATTCTTATTGCACTAAGTGTTATTGGAGCATGATTTACATATCATGTCTTAAAACATAAGGTTCATAGATTGCTATTGACCGGCCTCAAAATAGTTGCGACTTCAATATAAGTCCTTAAATAGATGATATACTTGACAAAAAGCAAATGCAACTTGTTGTTGAGAGGCTTTGGTTCTACCAATCCTCTAATGAGTTCCAAATGAAAGTTTCAAGATGGTCATCCAACTAACCACTAATTCCTAAAAATTGACTTTATTTTATGCTTTTATTTTATTCTTTTACTTTATGTTCTATTTACTTTAGCATTTAAATTTCATACTCTTTTCATCTTTGCTCATTTGAGCCTTTATCTTCATGTCATTTTTATTTTGCTCACTTGAGCTTTTCATTTCTTTTGAAGATACCTAATAACCAACTTAAACCCTAAAAAAAATTTAATGTTACTTGGACTACTTGGTTACTATCCTTGGCATTTTGGAGTTATTGGACTTCTTATACTTAAGATTAGAAGCTTTGATCTACCTTGATACCTTGTGACCTTAATAGTTATTTTGTCTGGAGTTATTGGGGTTTACCCCAAGACATTGGGTTGTTTGTTTGCTTTGTGTGCAGATTATTGTGATTACATGCTTTTTCTGTGATCTGGAATTCATCTGGGTACAGCTGTTACTCTGTCCAATTTTTGTGAAGACTTAATGCAAATTGAAGCTTGGTATTATTAAGAGGTTTATTAATTGTTTGCTTGGTTTGAAATCCTAAGGATGAAATTCTATATTGACTCATTATGTCAAGTGTTGGCTTCTTGTTTAGTTAGATGGTTCTTCTCCTTAGCTTTTACCTTATTCTTTAGAATAGTCTCTTCATCTCTTCCCATCTTCTTTAATTTCAAAAATCTTCTCCCTCCTTTTGAAAAATCTTCTTGTTTTAAAACTTGAACCATTTTCATAATAAACTTGGACTTATGTCCATGTATTTTAAAAAAACAAAATTCTTAATCAAGTTTCAATCAACTTTACAATACCTTGACATTTTTGTGAGAAGACTAAAAGTCAATCAATCTCATCCAAACCTTTTTCCACTTTGGCTTTTTACCCTTAAAATGTTTTCTCAAAAGATTATACTCTTGTCAATCCTTGTAGTGATGCAAACAACTATACTTCTACAATATATAGTGAAGAGAGATATATTCCACTTGGGTGTTGAGTGAGGTTTTGTTGATTTTAAAATCCAAGCCATATCCTCCACTTTGAGATGATACAAACTCTCCTTTCTCATGATTGTGGGTAGTACATATGTTTTCCACTCGGACAATGACGATGATGTCTTATCTCTTAAAATTAACCAACACAATTGTATTTTAAATTTTTTCAAAGAGGAACTACGTGTACCCTGACCCCCTATTGCAGAGAAGGTGGTACGTAGGCACTAAAGGCTCACGACCGCGGCGGGTACAAAAAATCATAAAATATATTTCTTTTCTCATCTCAACCATCTATTTATATACAACATTTTATAGCCAAAATATACAGATTTTTCAAAGAGGTTCTTGCAGAGTACCGTAGATGTTTAGGATTCTAATACCTTCCCTTTGCATAACCAATCCCCTTACCTAAAATCTTTCCCCCCTTTTTTGGTTTATTCACTCTTTTCCCGTTCCTTTGGAAATAATAAAGTGCGCTGGCGATTCTTATTTTGATCTGTGCGAGTCAAGTCAATCCAATGGCTTTATCTCAATATTTCTAACGCTACAGAAAAAATGGCGACTTCATTGGGGAAATAAGATCGACCTATTATCGGTCCATCCCTAAGTGGGTTGAGCCTATCTCTGTTTATTTGTGTATATGTTATTATTTGTTCTATATTGTTTGTTGTATATATGCTTGTTTGCAGGATTTTTCTGGTTTTCAGGGTTCGCTGATCTTTGTGTGGTGAGATAAGTCCTATACTCGTACTTGAGTGCACTTATGTTAGGAATGGATATATAGTCATGTTAACTTTAAGTGAGTAATCCCAAAAAAGGAGACATGAGATCCCCCACTCAGTGGAGGCCCCTTTGATTGTAGTGTCGTTTACCGAGTAATCGGGAAAATATGCTGCTTTCGACCTGGGAGCCTGCTGAAGTTGAGGACCGTAGAACCCCTAACCCATATTTTCCTTTTAGGCGTAGTGCATAAACTATGACGTAGTAATCTAGAAGTAGTTGTCACGCGGTACTACGCTCGGACGAGTTTTTCTTGAGAATATTACTAATTACCAAGTTAATTGAGAAGTTGGTAATATCCGAAAGAAGGATCTAAACTCTGGGAACCTCTAGATCCTTGTTCGGAAGGTGATAACTTTTAAAACATACCTTATGGGTAGTACCTTCTACCCCATGCTCGTGACATTGAAGCTATGAACCTCATTTTTGTGATCTTGTGTGTGGTTGTTGCATCATGCATTCTGCACCCATGAGCATCTCTTAAATACATTTTATTTCAAGGGACTTAAAAGTTGACTATTTGTGAATATCTCAGTTACTTCTTAACTATGGATTCAGGAAAAAGAAAGACCGGAAAGTACAGTTTCAAAGATCCCAAGTTATATGAGTTGATGATTCTGATTCCCGAGATTGATTGTCCTGCAGATTTTTGGAGGAAGTATGGATCCATCATTTCTCTCACGAAGCTTATGATGAAGGAGGATATTCTCTCATCTTTGGTCCAGTTCTATGATCCGATGTATCAGTGCTTTACTTTCACTAATTATCAGTTGATGCCTACACTAGAGGAGTATTCTTATCTGCTGGGTTTACCTATTATCGACCGTGTTCCTTTTACTGGTTTGAAGGTGGAGCCAAAATCACATGAGATTGCTGCTTTGATCCATCTGGGGAAGTCTGAGGTTGAAGCCCACATGACTACTAAAGGAGGGATTAAAGGATTACCATCTCAATTATTATTGGAGAAAGCTCTCTACTTTTCTAGGATGAAGAGTCCAGTTACTTTTGAAGCTATCTTTTCTCTACTTGCTTACGGGTTGTCCTTATTTCCTAATGTAGACAAATTTGTTGATATCAATGCCATCAGGATCTTTATGATTGGAAACCCGGTTCCTACATTGTTGGGTGATGCTTATTACTCTATTCATATTAGGGATTCTTATCATGGAGGGATGATCATCTGTTACACGCCTCTGTTATATCAGTGGTTTACTTCTCATATGCCTCGGTCTGATGCTTTCTGGGATGTCAGAAAGGAACCCCATTTGGCTCCTAAGGTCATGGCACTTACTCATTCAGATATTGTTTGGTATCATCAGGCTTGTTATGATGTAGAGATTTTCGACAGTTGTGGTAGTTTCCCCAATGTACCTCTTCTTCGTACAAAGGGAGGAATTAACTACAACCATGTTCTTGCGCGATGACAACTTGGATATCCGATGAGGGATAAACCAAATAGTATTCATTTGAGTAATTTATTCCTGAAAGAGGGAGAAGACCATAAGGAAGCTATGGAGCATATTGTGAAGGCATGGCGTCACATTCACAGTAAGAGTAGGAAGGACTTCGGACCTAGGGGGGATGTTTCTTTAGAGCCTTATCTTCAGTGGGTACAAGCAAGAACTATTCAGTTAAAGATGTCGTATTCTTGGGAAGTACCCATGCCTGATATGTTTGTGAATACCACTCATCCCCTATTGGATGATGTGGAAGAACTACATTTTGCTTTAGTCAGGATGCAACAAGAAAAGGAAGCCCGGAAGAATAAGTGCCAAACCCTAGAGGTTTCCTACCGAGCAGACTTGAAAGAGAAAGACGACTTGATCGAGATTCTTGAGAGTCAAGATATAGAGACGATGGAGAGGCAATGGGATTTATTTTCTCCTAAGCCTCAATCAAGCCATAGTTGCTCACTTCCTGATTCAGATGATTGGATGGAGGTCGCCACCAGATATGCGGAAGAAAACCAGAGGTTGAAGGCTCAGATTGCCAGACTTACAGGGAAGCGTCAACATATAGAGTGATCTCCATCAGCTTTACTTCTTAGGGTTTTAAACTTTACTTTCATCTTGTACTTGGGATTATTGAAACTTGTAATCAATTTTAAAGATATTATAATAAAATTATTTCAATATTTCAAATGTATTATTACCTTGATATATGCAAAATTGTCTATAAATATTTAAGTCCCTTGAAATATTAATAAGAAAATAAATCATATACATTGCACATCCTGCATCATATTGCACATTTTTCTTGCATCTTTTGTGCATATCCAGGCGTCTTACTGAGCTTCTTTACTTCGTTCAGCAAGCTGTCTCACCAGTACAATACCCGAGCTAATTTCTGAAGAAAGATGGATAACCTGGGGAATAAGAGAATCACGAGCTACGCAAGGAGGTTTCTGCCCTAAAGGCAGGTATGGCCAATCTCACTGCTCTGATTAAATCTCTGGCGGCTGCTCAGAATTAACCACCATTTGTTCAGCCTCAACAAACAATGGTTACTACTGAAGCTCCGACTGTTCCTGTTTCTGCTACTCTAGTTGTTGCTCAAAATTGTATGCCTCCAGGATATCCTTGGCGAATGCCATAGAACATTATGCTAGAAGGTTTTAATCAGGATCCTCAGATTGCTCTGCTTGCTCAGGCTGCTGCTGCTCCCGCACCTCCTGCGGTGCACGTTACCCCTACTGCTAGAAACGAGATTCACCATGTTGCACCTCCCTTGGTGAATGTGATTCCGTTTTCTAATGATGAAATGTATCGCCCTATTCCTCCACCAAGTGAAAGCTTGGATTTTTATGATTGAATGGACGATTTCCAAGACCATTTTGGCAAAATGCAGAAAGAGTTGAAGGCCTTCTGGGGAGAAGAGTTGTTTGGGCAGAATGTGAATGATATGTGTTTGGTGCCAAATGTGAAAATACCTGCAAAGTTCAAAGTACCGGAGTTTTAAAAGCACAAGGGCAACACTTGCCCTCGTGCTCACTTGGTGATGTATGTAAGAAGAATGTCTACTCATAAATATGATCAACACCTGTTGATTCATTTCTTTCAAGACAGTTTAATCGGTGCAACGTTGAAATGGTACATGAGCCTGGACGGTGCCATTATTCACTCTTTTAATGACTTTGGTGAAGCATTCATCAGACAGTACAAATACAATATGGATATGGTGCCCGAACGTGATCAACTCTGGGCCATGGTTCAGAATGACAAAGAATCATTTAAGGAATATGCACAAAGATGGCTTGAGGTAGGCGCCCAAGTGATTCCTCTAATGGAAAAAAGAGATGAGAAAGATTTTCCTGAAGACACTAGGTGCATTCTATTATGAGAGAATGGTGGCGAGTGCACCCATTGATTTTACTAAAATGGTGGGAATGGGTGTCCGTTTGGAAGAGGCTGTAAGAGAAGGTCGTTTGTCAAAAAGTGAAAGTTCCAGCAATATGAAGAAGCCATCATATGGATTTGTTAAGAAGAAAGAAGGAGAAGACAAATGTTGTTATTCCACAGATAAGGGTTAATCCCTCTAGAAGAAATCATCAGCGTCATAAATAGGTTGCCTCGATAACTCCGGTTGTAAATATGGCTCCGACTACCGTTGCTTATCAAAGACAAGCCCCTCAGGGAAGTCAAGGGAGGAATCAGAGGAGAGAGCCTTTTGAATCTATCCCTATGAGTTATTCAGAGCTACTCCTAGCATTGATCTAGAAAATGTTGGTCCAGACTAGGCCAACTTCTTCTATACCATCCCTTTTACCTTTGTACTACAAGGCAGACCAGACGTGCGCTTTTCATCAGGGTGCACCAGGGTATAATGTGTAAAATTGTTATCCTCTGAACTCTGAGGTACAGAAAATGGTTAGATCTGCTCTTTTGTCCTTCAAAGATGTCAGCCCTAATGTAAAAGATAATCCTCTCCCAAAGCATGGAGGAGAGAATGTTGTTAACATGGTTGCTAGTTATCCTGGGGACTTCTGAGTTTTTGATATCAACTTGGTCAGAGAAGACTTGGTAAAGATGCATACAGACCTTTGCGAGTTTAGTTACTATACTCATGACCATGCTGGTTGTGGTATCTGTAGTACTAATATACAAGGTTGCGATAAGATAAAGGATGATTTGCAAGAGATGATGGATGAAGGCCCCATCCATATAATCAGGCCTAGGGCAGAGTATATGGAGGAAGTGAACATGGTCTTTGGATGTCCTGGAGAGTTTAGTATATTTGATATGGAACATATCAATGATGATCTTGTACAATTGCATGCTATTTACTGCCACGTGGCTGGTCAAGTAGAGCACCATTATGGATCTTGTCGGGTTTGCTGCAGGGATTCTCGAGGATGTTTAATTGTAAGGAAAGGTATTCAGATGTTGTTGGATAATGGAACTATCAAGGTTTCAGGCCAAAGAGATGATTACCATGAGGTTAATGAGATTGAGGTTTGCTGGGATGAGGAAGAATCAGATGATAAATATGCTTCCTTGGATGAATTCTTTTCCTCATATGAAAGTATGTTCTCTAACAATGATTCTTTGATGTCCAAATTTTCTGAAGAAGGTTTGAACATGATTATGCCATGTTTCAGTGATTCTCCCCTGTTGAAATTAAATACTGTAGCAAGCCAGTTGTTTCCCCAGTGGTCATTTGCTTGCCAGGGCCCGTTCCTTATAAATCCGATAAAGTTGTACTGTACAAGTATAATGCTACAATTTTAGAGGATGGTGTGGAAGTTCTCATCCATCCTTTGTCTAGTGTTGGAAATATTGCTAAGACTAGTAGAGTGACCCGCAGTGTTCGTGTATTTGCACCAGTTGTTCGGGGAAATGATAATGCTGGTAAGAAGGCTATGGAAAATGTTGAAGATAAGAAGGCTGCATGGGGAATCAAGTAGAGCTACCCTATAGAAGTACGTCGATGATATTTTTAAGATAATCAAAATGAGTGACTACCGAATTGCGGATCAATTATCGCAGACTCCTTCAAAAATATCTATCTTGGAATTATTGATGAATTATGCCGTCCATAGAGAATCTTTAAAGAGGGTGTTGGACCAGGCCTTCGTGGAGTATGACATGCCGTTAGATCAATTCAGCAGAGTGGTAGGAAATATTACATCATGCAATAACCTAAGCTTTTGCGATGATGAATTACCTAACGAGGGGAGAATCACAATTAGGCTCTCTATATATCCATGAACTGTAAAAGCGATTCATTATCAAATGTGCTGATTGATAATGGATCTTCCTCGAATGTGATATCAAGGAGTATGATAATGAAGTTGAAATATCAAGGGGCTCCTATGCGCCCGAGTGGTATTATTGTCAAAGGTTTCGATGGGTCAAGGAAGTCGGTTATTGGTGAGGTCGATCTGCCTATTCATATAGGTCCGCATCTGTTCCAGATCACTTTCCAAGTCATGGATATTGTACCCGCATATAGTTATCTATTGGGAAGACCATGGATACATGAAGCAGGGGCCGTCACCTCCACTCTGCACCAAAAGCTGAAATTCGTGCGTGAAGGCAAGATGGTTATTATAAATGGAGAGCAAGCATTACTGATATCTCATCTATCATCTTTTAGTGTTGTAGAGGCAGATGAAGCTACTGTTGGGATGCATTTCCAGGCTCTATCTGTTGATAATGTAAGAAGGAATGAGAATTCTATGGCTTCATTCAAAGATGCTCAGCAGGTTGTACGCAATGGTCCAAGTAAAGTATGGGGACAGGTCGTTGATCCTCCGATAAACAAGAACAGGGCTGGTTTAGGATTCTCTGCAAAGAATGGCAAAGGTGAGAGTTTGAAAGCAAAGTCTACTATGAGCAGCTATCATGATGTTTTCCGCAGTGGAGGCTATCTCCATCCAATTGTTTCTGGAGTTAACGTTATTAAGGATGATGAAGAAGGACAAGAAGTGGCGAATTATGTGACGCCTGGAGTCAGAATCCAGAACTGGGTCACTTATGATGTTCCCTCTTGCATCCATGTCTCAAATTAATTTGTCTTTTCTTTGCAAAAAGCTTTCATTATGCCCAAGATGAAATTTAATATTGTATCGACTTATATGTTTGCTTTGATCATTAAAATCATAAATAAAAGTTGTCTTTGATTCTTAAAAATTGTGTCTTTTATTTTTCTTCTTTTTCATGGAAAATGGTAATAATAAAAAACCTTTTGAATAGAATAATAATTGAAAATAAATCTGCATAATCACTTGATATATGTGTCAGTTTCTAAAAGCAATCACAAATCACATGTGCAGATTAATTAATAAACCTGTTGGATACAATGACCCTGCACCCTCTCCCAACATTGAATATCCTGTGTTTGGGACAGAAGAAGAAGAATATGATGAGATTTCCGAAGAGGTTTCACGGTTGCTCGAGCACGAGGAAAAGACCATTCAGCCATATAAAGAATCATTGGAAACAATCAATTTGGATTCAGAAGAAGAGCCAAAGGAAGTCAAGATTGAGGCATCGTTGCATCCTGATGTGAATAGCAGGTTGACTGAGCTATTGAAAGAGTATGGATATTTTTTCTTGGTCTTACCAAGATATGACGGGTCTAGATACTGATATTGTAGAGCATCATTTGCCTTTGAAGCTAGAGTGCCTGCCCGTCAAGCAGAAGTTGAGAGAACTCACCCTGATATGGCAGTAAAAGTCAAAGAAGAAGTCTTAAAATAGATAAATGTCGGTTTTTTTGTGACATCAGTGTATCCTTAATGGATAGCCAACATTGTGCCTGTACCAAAGAAAGATGGAAAAGTCCTCTTGTGTGTAGATTACAGAGATCTAAATAAAGCTAGTCCAAAAGATGATTTTTCGTTGCCACACATTGATATACTGGTTGATAGCACAAAAAAATTTAAAGTATTCTCGTTCATGGACAAATTTTTCGGATATAATCAAATAAGAATGGCTCCTGAGGACATGGAAAAAACAACATTTATCACACCCTGGGGAACATTCTGTTACAGAGTGATGCCCTTCGGGTTGAAGAACACTGGTGCAACGTACCAGAGGGCTATGACAACCCTATTCCATGATCTAATGCACAAGGAAATTGAGGTATATGTTGATGACATGATTTCCAAATCACATACCGAAGAAGGGAATGTAGAAGATTTGTTGAAGTTATTCCAGCGTTTAAGGAAGTATTGTCTCCGCTTGATTACAAATTAATGCACTTTCCGTGTCCGATCAGGGAAGTTGTTGGGATTTATTGTTAGTCAGAAAGGGATTGAAGTTGACCCAGATAAGGTCAAAGCGATCCAAGAAATGTCTACACCAAGGACTGAGAAGCAAGTTAGAGGCTTCCTTGAGCGTTTGAATTATATTTCCATATTCATCTCCCACATGACAGTAACATGTGAACCGATTTTTATGTTGCTAAAGAAATATCAAGGTTGTGTGTTGACAGATGATTGCCAAAAGGAATTTGAAAATATCAAATAATATTTGCTTGAACCTCCTATCTTGCTCCCTCCTGTTGAAGGGAGACCATTGATCATGTATCTAACAGTGTTGAATAGTTCTATGGGCTGTATTTTGGGACAACAAGATGAGGCGGGAAAGAAAGAATATGCCATATACTACCTCAGTAAGAAATTTACTGATTGGGAGTCACGGTATTCTATGTTGGAGAAGACATGTTGTGCTCTGGCCTGGGCGGAAAAGCGGCTGTGACAATATATATTTAATAATACTAATTGGTTGATTTCCAAAATGGATCCAATTAAGTATATTTTTGAATAGTCTTCTCTTACAGGGAGGATTGCCCGTTGGAAAATGTTATTGTCCGAGTATGACATTGAGTACCACACTCAAAAGGCCATAAAAAGCTGTGTATTGGCGGATTATCTTGCTCACCAACCAGTATATGACTATCAATCTGTCAAGTTTGACTTCCCTGATGAGGATGTGATGTTCTTGAAAGCTAAAGGTTGTGATGAACCTTTGCTTGAGGAAGGTCCAGATCCTGAATCTCGCTGGGGCATGGTATTTGATGGAGAAGTGAATGCTTATGGAAAAGGAATTGGTGCGGTGATCGTCACTCCACATGTATCAAACATTCCTTTTACTGCAAGGCTGGCATTTGATTGTACTGATAATATGGCGGAATATGAGGCTTGCATTATGGGTCTCGAGGAGTCCATTGATCTTAGAATCAAGGTTCTAGATGTGTATGGTGATTCGAATTTGGTAGTTAATCAGATTAAAGGAGAATGGGATACTCGTCACCCTGGCTTGACCCCTTACAAAGATTATGCTAGAAGACTATTACCCTTCTTTAACAAAGTTGAATTCCATCACATTCCAAGTGATGAAAATCATATGGCGGATGCTTTGGTAACTCTGGCTTCTATGTATCAGGTTAATACTTGGAATGAAGTGCCTCGTATCATGGTACGACATTTGGATAGACTGACTCATGTGTTTACAACAGAGGATGTGGTAGAAGGAAAACCTTAGTATTCTGATATCAAGCATTTTCTCCAAACCCAAGAATACCCAATTAGTGCATACAATAAAGATAGAAAGACATTGAGAAGGTTGACAGGCAACTTTTTCCTTAATGAAGATGTATTGTATAAAAGAAATCATGACATGGTGTTGCTCAGATGCGTGGATATACACGAAGAAGACATGTTGATGCATGAGGTTCATGAAGGTTCATTTGGTACCCATACCAATGGACATTCAATGGCGAAAAAGATGCTTAAGGCAGGTTACTATTGGTTGACGATGGAATATGACTGTTACAAATTTGCAAAGAAGTGTCATAAATGCCAGATATATGTTGATAAAATTCATGTACCTTCGACACTTCTCAATGTTATTTCTTACCCATGGCCTTTCTCTATGTGGGGTATTAACATTATCGTAATGATTGAACCAATGGCGTTAAATGGGCATCATTTTATTTTAGTGGAAATTGATTATTTTACCAAATGGGTGGAGGCAGCTTCATTTGCTAATGTCACTAAACAGGTAGTAGTGCGTTTCATTAAGAACAACCTCATATGTCGGTATGGTGTGCCAAGCAGGATTATCACCGACAATGGCTCAAATCTAAATAACAAAATGATGTCTGAAATTTGTGAGGAATTTAAGATTTTCCATCATAATTCATCTTCCTACAGGGCAAAGATGAATGGGGATATTGAAGCGTCCAATAAGAACATCAAGAAGATCATCCAGAAAATGGTTGTTACTTATAAAGATTGGCATGAAATGCTTCCTTTTTCTCTGCATGGGTACTGAACGTCTGTACACACTTCAATAGGGGCAACCCCGTTCTCTCTTGTATATGGAATGGAAGCAGTGCTCCCTATTGGAGTTGAGATTCCCTCTTTGCGTGTAATAATCGAAGCCGAGTTGCCGGAAGCTGAATGGGTCCAGAACCTGTTTGACCAGCTGAATTTAATAGAAGAGAAAAGAATAACGGCCTTGTGTCATGGTAAATTGTATCAAAAGAGGATGAAGAAAGCCTTTGATAAGAAGGTCAAACCTCATGAATTCAGAGAAGGCGACCTCGTGCTCAGGAAGATCATGTCTTTTAACACTGATTCTAGGGGCAAGTGGACTCCCAATTTTGAAGGCCCATATCTTGTCAAGAAAGCCTTCTCTAGAGGTGCACTAATTCTTGAAACAATGGATGGTGAGGAGTTCCCACGCCCTGTGAATGCTGATGCAGTCAAGAAATACTTCACCTAGAAAAATAAAAGAACAACTCGCTAAGATGAAAACCTGAAAGGGCGGCTTAGGCAAAAAAGAACGTCTCGGTAGGCCGAAAACCCAAAAGGGCGGTCTAGGCAAAAATTAGAGACATAAATAGAATAAATTTTCCCGGTAGGTTGAAAACCCGCAAGGGTAACCTAGGCAAAAGTTATGGATTTTTCTGGAAAGTAATTGCATCGGACAAGACTTGATCAATGGAGTAACAATTTGCTTGGATCTTGCTACTCTTCGACCAAAGTTTCAGCTCAGGGGTTCAAAGTTGTTAGGGAGAATAGTGGTCATTGTAATTCAATATATCTTTTCCAATATATATTACCATGTTCCAAACTTTTTAATTATCTATGGAGTCTTGCCATTCATGGGCTACCATTCTATTAATAAAGCTTGAGCCTTTTGTCCAATTCTTTGCAATTCTTATTTTATTCAGCTTATAAAGATTTTTTTTATTATTGATAGTAATGATTAAAGAAAACAAATTGAATAAAAAAATTATTTTTTGAAAATAATTTACAAATTACAAATTGCTTTAAATTTTGTGATACAAGGAGAACAAAATTAGTGGCTTTAGGGACAGATAAACTAAAAGGTTTGCATGACATGAAGACTTTGTCCAAGATTCCCGGGTGAAGGCTTCACTCATATAATTAAAGTCTTTTCTCCCTGTACCTGCTGAGTTGGACTCATTTGCGAAGCATCTTCTTTCGGTAGTTTTAGCATATTGTTCGTTCGCCCGATAGTCAGGCGAGGGAAATGTCTTATTTAAGAAAGTGTTGAAACAGTTATTAACTTTTTGGGTTTCCCCCTCCCTCCCCCGCCAAGTGTTGGATTGGATTTCAAATCCCCATAAATTTTCTTGCTGTAGTGTTTGATTTCATGATTGCCCCAGGTAAACTTGAAATGATATACTTCTCTAAAATTGTTGTCCCCATGAGTTTTCATGCTTTCTACCCAGAAAGGTTGGTGCAACTATCGCTCTTGGTATTAAAGAATGTACCTCAATGTCTCCTTCGGCGAGAATGTATTAGCCTCCCTAATGGAGTCAGTATGTCATTCCCCAACTTATTTCTCAATGATGTGATATTGTTATCCCTAGTAAAATCAACCATGGAAAAATTGTGAACTTCGAACATTTTTGTTTTCCCTGCTGATGTCTGTGTGGTCTTCCCAGTCGAACTTGGAGAAGATGCTATATCGCCATGTTATTTACTATTATTGATCTTGTTCCTTCCCACTGAATATAAGTTTTTAAATAGGAATTTTATTTCCTCGATTGGTGCTTACTATCTTATGGATTTCCATCCTGAGTGTGATTTTAGTCGGGTATTAATTGTACCCATTTTTGGTCTTATGAGTACCCCCTAGTGTTATGTGTCTATTTTGTTAGCATATACAAGATAACGTTCATACTTTCATACAATCATCTTGCATAATCATTGCTCATTTTCATTTTTTTAATATCTTGTTGGTATATAACCCTATTCTGCAAAGTTGTGTTACCCTCTCTCCAATAGAGTGTTAACCTTAAGCAAAAAAAAGTATATTCTTTGAACTACCCCACTGAGTTATCCCCCGTGGAAGAATTTCTGTTTTAGCATTCTTTTCAGCTCGTTGTCTGGATGGAATGGGATTCCCTCTTAAGTTTATTTCTCAGAAGATATATTTTGGATGATTGCTTCATTCTGGTTTATTTCTACTTGGAGTGGGTACCCTTAGCAATATAGTTATTTAGATCTCAGCAAGCTTTGAGCTTTGGTTTAAGAATATGCATTTATTTTGCACGAGAAGATTTTACTTCCTCAACAGGATAATATTGGCATTTCCCCGGGAAGTCAAATTTCTTTCCCCAGGGAATCATTATTGCAATTCCTACTCATAAAAAGCAAATGGCAGATCTCTTTATTTGAGCAACATGCATTTCCCTAGTAAGTCTGATAGCTCCCATGGAAGATTCGAATTTTTTGTTACTCCAATGGATGGTATCCTTGTCATTATGGAAGGTATTTCGTTGTTGAGATTTTATTACTCCAATGGATGTTAGCCTTGTCATTATAGAAGGTAGTTCGTTGTTGAGATTTTGTTACTTCAATGGATGGTAGCCTTGTCATTATGGAATGTAGTTCATTGTTGAGATTTTGTTACTCCAATGGATGGTAGCCTTGTCATTATGGAAGGTAGTTCGTTGTTGATATTTTGTTACTCCAATGGATGGTAGCCTTATCATTATGGAGGTAGTTCATTGTTGATATTTTGTTACTCAAATGGATGGTAGCCTTGTCATTATGGAAGATAGTTCATTGTTGAGATTTTGTTACTCTAATGGATGGTAGCCATATCATTATGGAAGGTAGTTCATTGTTGAGATTTTGTTACTCCAATGAATGGTAGCCTTGTCATTATGGAAGGTAATTTGTTGTTTAGATTTTGTTACTCCAATGGATGGTAGCCTTTTCATTATGGAAGGTAGTTCGTTGTTGATATTTTGTTACGCCAATGGATGGTAGTTCGTTGTTAAGATTTTGTTACTCCAATGAATGGTAGCCTTGTCATTATGGAAGGTTGTTCATTGTTGAGTTTTTGTTACTCCAATGGATAGTAGCCTTGTCATTATGGAAGGTAGTTCTTTGTTGAGATCTTTTTCCGATGGATGGTAGCCTTGTCATTATGGAAGGTAGTTTGTCGTTTAGATTCTGTTTCTCAGAAGAATTTCATTTGTTCACAGTCATGAGTACTGAGTACATCTTGAAATTTACTGGTTTTATCTTACCATTCCCTTTCCCCGGTGGGTCAAAGTTACTTTTTCTGCTACCCCCTCAGTGAGTTGGTAGTTCCCAGTTATCTGTCGATCACCGTTATCCTCTCTCCTCAATTTTGAGTTGACGATGCTTTAGATCCTCTCTTGGGAATTACCCCAACAGAGTCTTGTTTTTTCTTCACCAGTGATTTATTTTCCTGGTTAATTTTTCCTTTGTTTCCCCTTTTACTTTTTACATCCCCAGTGGTGTCTTGCGCCCCTTTAGATTTGTTCATCTGCATTCATAATCATAAGCATTGCATGGTATCTTAGGGAAAAAATAGGGCTTTTTTTATATTTAAGTATCTTCAATCGCGTCGATACGAAGATTTTGACATTCGTATCTCCGGATAGAAGACACTTAAATAAGGGAATCTGGTTTACCCAAATTTCCCCCCATAAGATCCCTTCATCATATCATCTCAATTCAATCACAACAAGATCACATTAGGGTTTGGTTCTTCTCTCTATCTATAGCTTTTGCTCTAGGAGGAATCACCAAGCACCTTGACTTGTATTTTATGATCATCTATATTTTGTATTTATTATCCTTCAACTAATAAATACAATGAGTGTTTGCTCCAATTGTTGATATTGTAGGTGAAAGCATAATACATTCCATCAAGATTGATCTATGGATTCATGAGTTCACTTTTGTGCCTTCCTCAACAAAGCTTCATTGAGATTCAAGCCTCATCATTGAACATGTTTAGAAATAATATGATGGAAAAGTCTTTTATGATTCATCATTTCTCAAGTTGTCAAAATTAGTTCAAAAGTACAAGGGTTGATTGAAGAAGTTTGACTCAATTGGACAAGTATTGGATTTCAATGATTACAAGTGCATATCTCATTAAATCCTCAAAACTTGGAAGTGGTTTTGATTTCTATGGTTTCTACTTATCATCCTCAACAACTTATAATCACATAACAAAGGTATTTGTGCAAAAATGTTGATCAAAATTGCAAAGTTTTCTCAAAGCATTTTCTTGCTCTAAGAACTAGGGTTTTGAACTTCAAAGGGGTATATCTTGTTCATATTTTGGTATTTTTGAATGATTCCAAAGACATACTTATCTTCAAATGGTTATTAACAAATCACTTCAAAAGTTTCAAAGAAATTTTGCATGGAAGAAACTTAATGATGAAGAAAGATTACAAGTCCTCCAAATGAACCCTCAAATTCCCTTATGTGACTTCAAAAGATCATAACTTGGTAAATTTGTATACCCTTGAGTCAATTATTTTTCCATAATGATCTTCAGGATGTGAAATTCAACTCTTCTTTTATATGCAAAGCTTGAAAATGGATGAAAGATTCCCTAAGGATGCAAAATATTATAGGTCATCTCAAGAATTTTCACAAATTTTGCAAGACCATAAATTTTTCAATACTTGGTATTTTTGAGTGATCCAAGTTCTACAATGCTCATTAAGAAGTCTATTTCAAGCTAGCATCATTTATTAAAGAAATATTTTGGAGGAAAGTCTTGTTTGAACTCAAAACATTATAGGTCACTTTTGAAGAAAAATTTGAATTTTTTTTAAGTACAAAACGTCAGCCTCTTTTTTCCAACTTTGACTCAGCATAACTTCTTGCTCAAGCATTCATTTGGTTCCATTCTTTGCACATTGTAAAGCTTGTAACTTCCACTTTCTAAATCTTCAAGATTCATACTCTAAGACCCCTTGAATTAAAAATTCCATTGGTTCAAAAATGGTATCTTGAAACCTAACTTTCCTCCCAAGACAGAATTGGAAATCCATAATATGGCTTCTAACCACCAAGTTTGCGCGTGTTTTCACTTCTAATCATATTTAGAAACTTCCTAAAAGCGTTTAGCATCATAAAACGCATGATTTGGCTGAGTTTTGGTGCAAAACAAGTCACACTTTCCTCATGTTGTACGTCCACGCGAATTCACTCAATTACACCCTCATTCACACGCTTAAGCATTGCTTCATCCTCTTCTATAAATAAGATGCATATACCACCTATTTTTACAAGCTTTTGATAGCCAATTGACCCTTGTTTAGATCCCACATGAACTCTGAATTTGAATATCTGATTTCTTACATTCTCACCTTCAAACACCAAAAGCTCCATTCAGTTAGCTTCGTTGAACTTCTCTGAAGCTAACCATACAATTATCCTCAAGAATCATGACCTATGTTGATCCATAAAAGTCCATTTTTAGAGAAACTTCTCACTACTTTGTTCAGGTAGATTTCTTGGCCATATCGATCCAAATAAAAGACTAATTTACTCTATGTATCCTTCTGATCCTCGTGCTCTTTATAAGTTGTAATTTCATTGAGATTTGAGTGAGATATCCCAGATTGTTGTATTCGCTATTTTTTCTGGTTTTCTTCAAACACAACCTTGCACAGTTTATATAAATTTGGCGCGGTAGTACCATTAGAATTGTCTTGAAGAGACGGATCTAATGGTACCAATTTGGTTTGCTAATTTTACAGTTTGTGAGATACGATTTGGGGATGGTTGGAGGTTGAAGATGATGACATGCTTGTCTTCAACCAATGACATGTAGCCACGTTATTTTTTTGAAACGGATGTAGTATGCCTACCTTACCATACCCGTGCCTCAGGAGCCCTTGGTTCTGATTACTTTAGTAAGTTAGACTCCATCAAACGTGCCATATTTTTTGTTTTATTTTGAAAATAATTGATCAGGTGTGATATCCAATAAAGTCCATGACATGCACAACGTGCCAGATCCACTGGATCTATTTACTAACATGTTTTGACAATGATCAGATGACCCATATTTTTTTGGTTTATTATTTTATTTCTGATTTTTCTATTTAATTGTTTTAAAATTCAAAAATTCATAGAAAATTCATCTTAATTCCAAAAAATCTGAAAAATTATGGAAAATACTTTTGATTTTTCTCTTTCTGATTTTTATATTTTCACAATTTTATTTTGTGTTTTGGAATTTTTTTATAATTTTAGACTTTATTTGAATTGTTTTAAATGTTTAAAAATACTTTTATTCATTTTTAAGTTCTGAAAACCATAGGGAAGGATCCAATGACATTGTGACAAATATTGGTGACCTCATTTATTGTTTATTTCTCACCTTACTATTTTTCTTTATTTTTGGTTTATTTTTTATATTTCTTTTAAATTTAAAAATAGTTTCTAACTTTAAAAACTTACCAAAAATTTTATATAAACATTTTAACTCATTTCTGATTTTTCAATAGTCTTATTTAATTTTTCTTGATTAATTTGAACATAGATTCTATTTTTCTCTTTTATTTTCATTTTTAATCATTTTAAAAACCCTTTTCTTTTATTTTAAATACAAATTTATTCCTATATATATATATATATATATTCTGGCTGATCTTTGGTTAAAATTTTTATCATGAACTTTGTTAACATCATTAGATCCATGGTGTTGTGTCTAACCCCATAAAAATGGATGAATGATTTTAATAATAGTTTGATTAAATTTTTGGTTCAAAATGTGGTTTACTCATTTCCCCTTCCCTCTTCATCTTATCCCATTCTTATTGCACTAATTGTTATTGGAGCATGATTTACATATCATGTCTCAAAACATAAGGTACTTAGATTGCTATTGACCGACCTCAAAATATGCGTGACTTCTATATAAGTCCACTAACGATTGCTTAACATAACGCTAAATTTTTTCCTGATTTGAGAAAATGATCATTCGTGGCCCAAACCGATGTTTCCAAGCCCAAGTATGTTAATTTGAACCCTCTGGTCCAATAACCTTGAGATCCATTGTTAGGAGGCTTTGGTTCTACCAATCCTCTAATGAAACTTCATCAATTTTGGTCAAAGTGGATCACTTAAACATCATTGATCATTAAGTGTTATCTTGAGAATCCTTAAATGGATGATATACTTGACAAAAAGCAAATGCAACTTGTTTTTGAGAGGCTTTGGTTCTACCAATCCTCTAATGAGATCCAAATGCAAGTTTCAAGATGGTCATCCAACTAACCACTAATTCCTAACAATTGACTTTATTTTATGCTTTTCTTTTATGCTTTTACTTTATGTACCATTTACTTTAGCATTTACATTTCTTGCTCTTTTCACCTTTGATCATTTGAGCCTTTATCTTCATGTCATTTTTATTTTGATCACTTGAGCTTTTCATTTCTTTTGAAGATACCTAATAACCAACTTAAGCCCTAAAAAAACTTTAATGTTACTTGGACTACTTGGTTACTATCCTTGGCATATTGGTGTTATTGGACTTCTTGGACTTAGGATTAGAAGCTATGATCTACCTTGAGACCTTGTGACCTCAATAGTTATTTTGTCTGGAGTTCTTGGGGTTTACCCTAAGACATTGGGTTGTTTGTTTGGTTTGTGTGCAGGTTATTATGATTACATGCTTTGTCTATGATATGGAATTCACCTGTGTACAACTGTTACTCTGTGTAATCTTTGTGAAGACTTAATGAAAATTGAAGCTTGGTATTCTTAATAGGTTTATTAATTGTTTGCTTTGTTTCAAATCCATGGGATGGAATTCTACATTGACTCATTATGTGAAGTGTTAGCTTCTTGTTAGGTTAGATGGTTCTTCTCCTTAGCTTTTATCTTACGCTTTAGGATAGTCTCTTCATCTCCTCCCATCTTCTTTAATTTCAAAAATATTCTCCCTCCTTTTGAAAAATCTTCTTGTTTTAAAACTTGAACCATTTTCATAATAAACTTGGACTTATGTCCATGTATTTTCAAAAAAAAATTATTTCTTAATCAAGTTTCAATCAACTTGACAATACCTTGACATTTTTGTGAGATGGCTAAAAGTCAATCAATCTCATTCGAACCAATTTTCCACTTTGGATTTTTACCCTTAAAACTTTTTCTAAAAAGATTAGACTCTTGTCAATCCTTGTAGTGATGCAAATAACTATACTTCTATAATATATAGTGAAGAGAGATATTTTCCACTTGGGTGTTGAGTGGGGTTTTGTTGATTTTAAAATCCAAGCCATATCTTCCACTTGGCTGTTGAGTGGAGTACCGTAGATGTTTAGGGTGCTAATACCTTCCTTTTGCATAACCAACCCCCTTACCTAGAATTTTCCACCTCTTTTCTAGGTTATTCGCTCTTTTCCCATTCCTTTGGAAACAATAAAGCGTACTGGCGATTTTTATTTTGATTTGTGTGAGTCAAGTCAATCCAGTGGATTTGTCTCAACATTTCTACCACTATAGTATGCTCAAATCTAAAAAGTTTTTGATTTGAGAGATATGAGCCCATAAATTATAGGTCATTTTAAAAGTCAACAAAAAGACACTTTTTGTCAAGGCAACTTACATCAAGATATAGTCTACAAATGCAAACATGATCAAAAGATAAATTGAAGAGGACATCTTGAGCTTTCTAAAAAGTCAAAGATCACTTTCAAAAGATGAAAATTGAGAGAATTATGACCACTACAAGTTGGGAAATTTTGGTAATATGCATGAAATGCAAAGCAAGTAAACTTGAAATTTTAAACTTGTGGGCCTAACCTTTTAGGTTTCAAACATGCATGTGATCTTATGGAAGACTCCTAAGCTCACTCATACCTTGTCTTATGTTTTCTTATTATTTTTTTTTAATTTTTTTTATTCCAATAAATACAAAATAAATTAAATAAGGTACAAGATAATTGGGCCAAGCACATGATTGGTTTCTTAATCAACTAGAGGCCCAAAACAATTCATCACAACTTGCCAAATCGTGTGATCATGGAAAAGGAAAGGAATATTTCAAAACGAAAGCTTTTTAATATGTTGGATTTTTGTCTAAACATGGACTTGATTACATGAGATTCTTGCCATGTTTAGTGATCCATTCCTCTCTCCATATATGCACAACAAAATCAGATATAAAGGACACGATTCCTTGCCTAAAAAATCCTCTAGAGTTCACAAAATTTTCAAATAAAAGTGTGAACTTATAGCGCATGATCCAGCCACCTTCAAGCAGAGCCAAGCATCCTTATCATTTCTTGAGACTCTCAGAGGTCTCCCCAGATCCAGGAACGATGCTATCCATGTTCAGAATCGCTTCTCCAAGCACACCGGTTGTAAGTATAATTTTGAAACTTGAAATTATAATCTATGCATATCTAATTAATACCGTGTGTTTATATGTGTTTGTGATAAAGCTTTAGACAGGTTAGGACCAATACATGCAAGTTATAATGTTAGGATCTCTGAATGGCATTGTTAGGGCATCAAGAACACCTTGTTTCGGATCTCACGATATAAGACGATTCAGGCAAAAATGACACCATTATTGAAACTGTAACCCTTGATTTAGGGGGATAAGGAATTTTTAGATCACTAAGGCTTTATATTTGCAGGTTTTAAGAAAGTAGTCCACCGGAGAAGGAAATCGGAGCTAGGGCTCCGACGCTTCTCCGACCGTTAGAAGTGTTTTTTATATTTGTTGTTTTTGTTTGGTTTATATGAACGAAAGTAATAGCCGCCCCAGCGGTAAGTGTGTGTTTGTAAGGGTGTTAGTGTACCAGGGCATGGGTTCGATCCCTGCCCTTGGTATTTTATTTTCCATGTTTATTTTTCATAGATCTAATGCAGGTCATGCCATTGCATGCATCATACACCATATCATCACTCCATTTGGATCTCAACAGATCTAGATCTAATGGCTCTAGAGAAGGCGCCCATGATGCATATTATGGAGTCACCCACATGGAACCACACGCAGGCATGTTGGAATGTTGTAATGGGCCTAACAAATTCACTTCTTCATACCCCCTGGGTTTACTTTTGCAGGCCCATTTTGGTTTTTCTTTTGCAAATTCTTTTTTAAAACATAATTAAATTTTTTCTAATTGATTAATTAAAACTTACATAGATTTAGGATAAAATCAACTTGACTTTTTTTTATTTAAATTAAATTAACTTTTTTTTTGTAAATAAATTAATCAAATTAATTAATTTAATTAAAGTTTTCTTCTATTAAAAATAACTTAGTTTTTATTAGGTTTTAAATTTCGTTTTTCTCAAAAATAAACAAAAAAATAAATTAATCGTCATTTATTTTCCTTCAAATAAACTCTTTATCTCTTCTTACAATCTTAGCGCTTTTCTCATTTTTCGCATTAATTTCACATAATATTGTAACTGATAAAGGCTGTAATAGTTTAAACTAGGGTTTACTGTTTTTCCCCATTTTTATGGTTTTGTACCCCCCCTTCCCGAAGCATTGTAATAGCATACAAAATTTAAATTTTGTCTTTACCGCTTTCCCTATAAACTGCTAGATGCATGCTAATAGGCTTGTATAGAATGATTAAAAGCAACCATTGCTAACCCTAATATACAAGATAAATAAATTGAATTGAAACACCATTCACACATGCACCTCTAGGGTAACCATAGTTATTGCCTCGAATAAAAAACAGTCATATCCCTCGAACGTAGGGATACCATTAGCAAATACCCTCGGTTAAAAATCATCATAAAGATCATATTCCCTCGATGACCCATCAATGCTGCCTTCGGTAAATCATCTTGTCCCTCGATGTTGCCTATGAATACATGATGATAGTCCCTTCTAATTGCTAAAGGTATCCCTATATGTTGCCTTTATGACTGTACAATGACCCGCACCTGCCCCTCAAATATCCAATGATAGGGCTTCCTACTAACTAATGGTAGGGTAGCACTATCTAAGGAGGAAGAAGATAACACGAAATACTTTTGAGTAGGGGATTTATCTATTTGAACATGTTATCATGACATCATAACATCATAACATCATCATATCATGACTAACCATTTCAAGGATCTTGGGGATTTATCTTTGTTCTTTGTTGCAGGGTCATGGCCTCTAGTCATAGGAATACCATCCCAATCAACTTCATGAGGATACCTTCTCAGCTTAAGGAGTTAGTCTCAAAAGTCCCCGACAATTCTTAATTCACCAAGAGACATGGTCATCTACTCAGTCTGGTTACTATTGGTTTTCAGAAAGACATAATGAGCGTTCTTTTCTAGTTCTTTGATACAAAGCATCACTATTTTACCTTACCGGATTATCCGTTGGTGCCCACAATGGAAGAATTCTCTAAATTGCTCGAAGCTCCTATTCTTGATTAGATTCCTTTCACCGGTCTAGAGAAAGCTCCAAAACCTAAATAATTTGCACTAGCCCTACATCTGAAACGACCAGAAAATGTATCCAATTGGGAAACAAGGAACAGAGTCAAGGGTTTCTCTCCTAAATTTATAATAGAGAAGGCTCAGGGATTTCTAGATGCCATGAATTTTCCGCTTTTGAGGATATGATGACTTTTTTGATCTATGGGTTGGTATTATTCCCTAATCCGAAGAAATTCATAGATATGAGTGCCATCAAGATATTTCTCACTCACAATCCGGTACCAACTTTTCTCAGAGATGTCCTTCATTCCCTCCAAACTCGTACTGTGAAGAAGCGAGGAACTCTTATGTGTTGCTTACCTCTACTGTCCAGGTGGTTTATTTCGCACCTACCCCGACCAGTGATAAAGAACAAACAAGGTTTGAGGTGATCTCAAAGCTTGATGTCACTCACTCATGCAGATATCCATTGGTGTTCTCGATATCAGGCAGATATCACTATTGTTGATCCTTGTGGGGAATTCCCTAATGTACCACTCCTTGGTATAAGAGGGGGCATCACTTACAACCCTTCTCTAGCTTTGCATCAGTTCGATTATGCTCAAAGGGACGATCCTCATGATATGCTGATTCAGGGTATTGTGTTCGACTATGGGAATGATCCTCAAAATAACCATCAAAGGTTTATACGTGCTTGGGGCGCGATCAACAAAATTGATAGTAAGACTTCAGGACACGAAAATTACTTTCCTCTAGATCCTTACCTCAAATGGGTGCAGTCTCGTGCTCAGAATCTCAAAATGCCATATTCTGCTATCTTACCAGTAATCATAGAGCCTGCTGTTGAAGGAGATATTTCTCATACTTCTCTTTATCTTGATATGCCTAGAAACCTCGAAGAACTACATAAGTTCTGGATTCAACTAAAGGAAGAAATGGATACCTTCGAAGATCAGTTCTATGCTAGTGAGAAGAAAGTACCAGAGCTAATGAAACGACTCAACGAAGAACAAAGCCTTAACACATATGTCAACACAAAGAGGAAGCGTCCATGGGAGACTTGAATTCATATATTTTCTATTTTGTAACTCTTTTATTAAAAGCAATTGTAATCTTAGTTTATTACTAAAATTTCTCTTGTTTCCTTTTGTTTAAAAAAATTTAAATCCCACGATGATCCTTGAAAATATTGCATTTGCATGTCATGCATCATTACATAAACAGGTTTTTCCCATACATGTCTTATCATATTATTGTTGTTTATTTTAGTAAAAGATGGCTCTTGAACATACTGTTAAGGAACTCCAAGCTCAGAATTCCCAATTCCAGGAGACACTCTTGAAATTATTATTCTCAATATGGGAAGAAGATTCAAAGGTCCTGTTAAACAAGTTCAAACTATTGATATCACTTTTGATGAAGATGACAACCAAGAAGACGATGGTAGAAGTGTCAGGGCTGAAGGTGGAAGCAACCTTGGTTCTTGTAAGATGCCTGAGGACTAAGACTATTCATATAAACAATATCCTACTGCAGATGACAGATATAAGCAGCTAGAAGATTTCCTCAAGGACATGGAAATCTAGAAAGTACCTGGATTAGATTTTGGAGAGGTGGGTCTTATTCTGGGGGTGGTTATCCCTCACAAGTTAAAATTCCCTAGTTTTTCTAAATATGATGATGTGTCTTGTCCGAAACATTATCAGCATATGTTTGGAAGATCCAACCCCATACTAGTGACAAAAAGTTATGGGTTCATTTCTTTCAAGAAAGTTTGTCTGGTACACAACTCGAGTGGTTATATCAGCTGGAAGGAACCAACATTCGTACTTGGGAAGACTTGGCCGCTTCCTTCTACAAGTAGTATCAATAAAATGATAACCTTGCAGCGACTTGTGTGCAATTACAAAACATGACTATGGGTTCGAATGAAGGATTCAATGGTTCTCATTCTATGTTTTCCAATTCTATTTTTCTCATTCTTTTACTAACCCCTTTTCAAAACCTTTTCTAACAAAACCCTAATTTCTTAGGTTAATTAATTTCTTAAGTTAAATTATTTTTTAGATTAATTAATTTTTTAGGTTCATTAATATTTGGGTTTTAATGAATTTTAGGTCTTAACCAATAAACCCTAATTTGATTTTTTTAGGTTTTCTCAATTAACTTAAAATCGACTTAGATTTGAGGGTTTCCCTAGTTAAATTACCTGACTTTTTTAATCAATTAAAATTAATTAGACGTTAGGTTAATTATCAAGTCTTTTTTTCATCATTTAATTTTCCTCTTATTTTACAATCTTCACGCACTATATTATTTTCGCATTAGTTTTTCTATTATGTAATTGCTACGGAATGTAATAGTTTAACTAGGTTTTTACTTGCTTTACATTTTCTCCCAGTTTTATGGTTTGTACCCCCTTTCCTGAAGCTTTGTAATAATGTAGGAATTTTAATTTCTTGCTCAACTGTTTTCCTTATAACTGCTAGTAATTAGGGTTTGTATGGCAAAACTAAAAACAATCTAGAAAACCCTAATCTCAAGATAAAATAATTCAATCAATACACAATTCACACACACACACCTTTAGGGTAACCTCACTTGTTGCCTTCAGAAATACAGTCATGTCCCTCGAATATGGGGATGCTTTAGCAAAGTCCCCCTGATACAAAAGATCATAGTCCCTCGATGACCCTTTCGATGTTGCCTTCGGTAAATAATATAGTCCCTTAAATGATAATTGCTAAAGCGACTTTACGAGTTGCCTTCGATGATTGTACGATGACCCTCGCCTTTCCCTTCACATCCAACGGTAGGGCTTCATACTAACTAATGGTAGGGTAGCACTATATAAAGGAGGAGTGAATATACAATAAAGACCTTGAGTAAGTAGAACGCTCATAATCACTTGCTCACAAATCTCTTCAAAACAAAAACATTTCACACAAACACTTTCAAAATATTTTTAAAATACTTTGTATGCATTCTCAAGGACGTATACGAGAATCATTACAAAGTCATGCCTTACTATTGGCATTTCAAAATATTTCAAACACACATACACAAAAGCATATTTTCAAAAACAAAGTGAGCTAGCGACTAAGAGCCAGTAGATAACTACGGATAACAAGGGTGATACCACCTTCCCTTTTCATAACCAACCCCCCGAACTCAAAAATCTCAAAGGTCTTTCTTGTTCTTTTCACCCTTTCATTATTGGATAAAATAAAAGTCAGTGGCGACTCTTGTTATCAGCAACATTTTCGATAAAACGCAAAACCAAATCAGTTCTCCCACCGTATTACAGGCGGGATAACCACATCTAGAACTAGACCCATTTCGAGAGCATCGACGTTGAAAGAATTGTACCCCTCCACAGCCTTTAACCTTTCTTAAAGAGATTTATACTGATTGAGCACCAACAAATTATCAACCATCTTGGGTTGGCTGTGTCTGAGTAGCATCTTCAAAATCAAGGTCTCCACATTGTAAGTTTAGGTAATTGTCTGCATTGTTGACCCGAATCTGCAAAGTATGGGATGCCCCTACCTTCAATGGAGATGGAACAAACCCTTCAGTATCAACTTGCCTGACCTCTTATTTTACTACACTTGACTTTAAAGGTCTTGACTCTGGTTCTCTTCTTGGTTGGTGACCGCTTGATACACCATTAGTTTGGGTTACTTCTTCTAAGGAGGCCCTAGGAATTTGGTCTTGTCTCTTAATGATGTTCTTCAAGGCTAGGAGAACTTGGCTCATATCTCCCTTCATCGAGTCAATGTTTCCTTTCACTTGCTCCAAATCTTCCTTGAAGGTAACTTGGCTAGAGGTGGTGCTTTTCTACCAATGGTTTAACTGGAGATCATTTTGAAAAATAATGAGTTTTTTATAAAATGTGAAATGTGATGCTTGCGAATGCATGGATGCATATGAATATGCTAAGAGTTTTTCCTTTGTCTTATTCACGTTGGATTCCTTTATATATTTATTCTAGGTTTTTCTTTTTATAGGTGAGGATCTAAAAAATAAATACACAAACGAGATATGGAAACATAAACTTTTAAACAATTATCCTTAAAATGGGAACACAATTCAGATATTGAAAAATATTTGAACCAAAACATCAAAATTTAATTTCTAGAAGGAATAACAAAGAGAAACAAAATTTTCTAAGTGCACCTGCAGATATCTGCTCTGCAACCATCAACCATTTTTCTACAAAGTTTGAGGAAGTCTTTAACACCTTTCGGGAGAGGGACCATCACATTTTCCGCATCTCTCAAACTTCTAAGGATGTCACAAATGAGATTGTTGGCTAAGAAGGCGAGTCTTGCATGTTTGTATTTATAGAACTGATATTCTTGCTAGATGTCCAAAATTATATTATGATTATCCTTTGCTGCTTTGGCGATCTTTGCATACTGCTCTTCCCAATATAATTTTTCAGCCCTCATCTCTGTATAGAGTCTACTTTGTATGAGGAAATTCTTTCAGAGGTCTTCTAACTCATGATAAACTTGCTCATATTCACTAGTTCTTTGGGTGAGAAGTCTTTCTTCCCTCATCTTCTTGAGACGTTCTCCTACATCCGATTCTTGGCTATCTTGGAGTCTCATAGTAAGATACTGAATTTTCTCTTCTTGATCTAAAGGAGCTTGGGCAAAACATTGAATTTGAGCCATCAAAATTTCTTTCATCTCCTTTTTCCTTAGCAACATCTTCCAAATGTTGGTTGTGAGAATCCAAGTTGAAGGCAACACTTAACAATCCTCCAGTCGAATATTTTAGCTTAAGACTCTCTTTTTCAAATGCTTCATGATCTTTCTGAATTTATTGGTCCTTTAACTCAAGATCGTGTTTCATATGTCTTTTCTCCTTAGCTAAGTTATGAAGGTTAAGCTCAAATTCTTCTTTCTCCTTTTGGGCTTGATTCAAGGCTTTCTTCAAGTCGTCTATTTCTTCTAAGGACATAGGTAGAGGATCTGGGACATCTGGCTAGTAATCTAGATCAACATCGAATGGTAGTTTAACAACTTGCACCCTATCCAAAACCCGTTGAGTTTAAGGTTCTTTCGCCATAACATTCTTCCTTCCGACCTTTCTTTTATTAACCCTATTCCAAGCTTGGATGATTTTGTTGAGCAACTCTTAGTCATTTTTTCCCAAGTCATGAATGATCAATTGTTGAAGTTGTTCATCGGAGGGTTTATCCTTTAAAGGGTACTCGAGTTGTCGCAAAGCCAAAGTAGGGTTGTAATTTATGTATCCACTCGACCTAATTAATGTAACATTCGGAAAATCTCCACAACTGTAAATGATGTCTTCAATGTTTAGCTTCCCTGCATACCATAACACAGAATCAGCAGTAAGAGACCTTAATTTTTTAGGCCACTCAAATTGTGTCAAAGTTTTAATCATGTAGTCCTACTTATAGAGATGAGACATAAACTAAGAATATAGAAGTGGGATACAACAGATCAGCATACCCTTCCCCTTTTTGTAACGAGTGTGAAGAACATAGTAAATATCAACAAGTAAACAGGAGTTGGGTCCACATTCAAAGCTTTCGCGCCCCAAAACGAACTAATAGTTGCAGGGTCGATATTGTCCAAAGTCTGCGGAAACAAAATTACACCCAAGACCAGTAGTCCTAAATAATCGATACAAGACTCCCATTCTTTCTTATTGGAAAAAGAAAGGGCTTTAGCCTCCAAAAATTTTCTTTTAATCCCTCGTACATCACCTTTTTTTTTTGTAATCAAGTGAGAACTCAGGATAAGAGATCCCTAAACGATTTGCTAGGTCCTTAACATCAATTGTCTGTCCAATTCATACATAAGCCTTTTCCTTAGAAAAATTCAAGAGCCTATCAAATTCTTCCAAAGTCGGCGCTAGTTGAAAGTTTTGGAAGGTAAAACACCTTAACAAAGAATTGTAGAACTGGACCAAGGAAGAAATAGCATCCAATTATACATCCACTTTTGTCAACTCAAGGGTATCCCCATAATGGTGAGTAAACTGTAAGTCTCAGAGTGCCTAAGAGGGGGGGGGGGTGAATTAGGTCTTATAAAAATTTATTCGGTTTTATGAGAATGCTTGGTAGTAATTTTTGGTTAAGTGTTTGAAGGTTTTGATTATATCTTTATCTTTTCCTGATTATGGTGATGAAAGCGATAAATGCGAAAAAGTAAAGAACACGGTGATATATCCTGGTTCCCCTCACAATCCGAGAGTACTCCAGTCCCCTTTCCAACACGAAAGAGATTTCACTATAGTTAGAATGATTGTATAGCCTATGCTTACTATCTAACCTATAGGGTGATCAAAGGTTCTTAACACCTTTAAGACCAAACAAACACTAATGTGAATGAAGAACAATCCTCTTCAAATCACAACACTTACTTCCAACAATCCTGGATAGTAAGGGAATAATTTCTTTAAGTAATACAATGATTTAGTTTGAAGTATATGGAGAGCTTTATCAATCTTCAATTGATCTTTTTCTTCAAGATAAAAACAATTCTCAACAATGTATATAAATGTTCACAATGTATGTATAAAACTTGTAATGATAATGAAAGTGTATATGGCAAGTTTCACAAAATTATGAACACATGAAAGTTTTTGTTCAAAATGTGAATGATGAAAAATTGTTTATTGAAGAAGGTTTTTGTTAATTTGAAAATTGAAGCATTGTTTTTTGAAATAAGAAAATCTGAATTTTATAAAGTCATAAGAACCTCTTCATTCATGCCAATTCATATGAAAAGTTGCAATGCATTCATGAAAAGATACCACTTGAAAAATGTTCAAAAAACAAAGTAAAAGCTGCACTGGTTCGCTAGGAACCGGTTCCGACACTGACAAAACCCGGTTCTTAGTGAACGTTATAAGTTGAAATTCAAAAATATCACGCAGGAACCGGTTCCCCTATTGGTACAACCCGGTTCCTGGTACAAAAACCAGGGACATGTTTTTTGAGAAATGCTAGAACCCGGTTCCCTGTTAGGGAGGAACCGGATCCTAAAGGGTTATTTTCAAAAATACTTTTTGAAAGATATTTCAAACAAATCTTTCCTTGATGTTAAAGTTATGGAATATGTATATGTTGATGAATGCATATTGTGAACATCTATATTCAAGATTTTAAGAATTATTTATACCATTTAACATTTGATGATTCTTCAATAATCTTCAATAATCTTCAAGACTTTTATTTGATGTTGATAAGATTTTTGCACATCCTTTGAATGTTGATGTCCATGTTGTCTTCATCAAAACACATGCTTTAAATATGACTTGAGAAGCTTGCAATTACATTCTCCCCCTTTTTGATGATGACAACCAAGTCTTGAAAACGATTTCTTGAAATGTTTATGTTGTTTTGTATAGCAAACATGTTGAGAAAATGCAAGGCTCCCCCTAAATTGTATGCTCCCCCTAAGTCCATGATTCTTTGAATTTTTGGAGTGAGTTTGATATTTATTTGGGCCTGCAATTTATTTGAAACAAAACAACACACATATGCATATTTTTCTCCCCCTTTGTTAACATCAAAAAGGATGGGGGAAAAGAGTGAAATAAATACATATAAAAATTAAGACGTTAAAAAAAATATAAAAGAATTAAGACGTGCATTTTAAGAGAAACATTAGATATCACCTTCATCCAAAATACCAAGTTCTCTTCGGATTTTGAAGAAAGGTTCTCGAGCAAGCGGTTTAGTGAAGATATCTGCGAGTTGGTTATGAGTATCCACAAAAGTGACTTCGACATCTCCTTTAAGTACATGATCACGGAGAAAATGATGTCGAATATCTATATGTTTTGTTCTTGAATGCATGACCTAATTCTTTGTAATATTGATAGCACTTGTATTGTCGCATCGAAGAGGAATGCATCCGAGATCAAGTCCGTAATCACGGAGTTGTTGCTTGAGCCAAAGAATTTGTGCACAACAACTACCCGCTGCTATGTATTCTGCTTCGGCCGTGCTAAGAGCAACACATGCTTGCTTTTTACAAGCCCATGATACTAATGCATTTCCAATAAGGTGACAAGTACCACTTGTGCTTTTACTATCAGTTTTACAACCGGCATAATCCGCGTCAGAATAACCAATTAAAGTGCAAGTACTACCTTTTGGATACCATAGGCCGACATTGATTGTTCCTTTAAGATACTTCATGATCCTTTTAACTGCCATGAGGTGTGATTCCTTTGGATTTGCTGGAAAGCGAGCGCAAATACAAACACGGATTCATCTTGATCAACATATGTACCGGAGCCCATTGGAGTATTCATGGCTTTACAATTGTCCATATCAAACTTTTTCAATAATTCTTTGTAATACTTAGATTGATTGATGAAGATTACATCTTCTAGTTGCTTGATTTGTAGTCCAAGAAAGTAGTTCATCTTTCCCATCATAGACATCTCGAATTCTCCTTGCATCATCAATGAGAATTCCTCACACATTTCTTTGTTAGTAGATCAAAAAATGATATCATCAACATAGACTTGAACCAATAAAGTGTTACTTTGGATTTTCTTAATGAACAAGGTTTTATCAACCTTACCCTTTTCGAAACCTTTTTCACACAAAAAATTGCTAAGTCTATCATACCATGCTCTTGGTGCTTGCTTTAAGCCATAAAGAGCCTTTCTCAACTTAAAGACATGTGAAGGATGTTTGAAGTCTTCAAATCCCGGGGGTTGTTTGACATAGACTTCTTCATTGATGTATCCATTCAAGAATGCGCTTTTGACGTCCATTTGAAAAAGCTGAAAATTTAATGAACAAGCATAAGCAAGTAAAAGACGTATAGCTTCTAACCTTGCAACCGGAGCAAATGTTTCTTCAAAGTCGATTCCTTCCTCTTGATTGTAACCTTGGGCAACCAACCTTTCTTTGTTTCGAACAATTAGACCATTCTCATCAAGTTTGTTATTAAACACCCATCGGGTACCTATGATGTGTTTACCACTTGGTCTAGGAACAAGTTCCCAAACTTGATTTCTCTCGAATTGATTTAATTCTTCTTGCATAGAAATAATCCATTGATCATCTCCTAAGGCTTCATCAACTTTGGTAGGTTCAATTTGAAAAACAAACGCCATGTTTAAGCAAGCATCTTTTAGATTCAATCTTGTTGATACTCCTTGGCTAATGTCACCAATAATTTTATCAATAGGATGGTCTCTATGAGTTCTCCATTCTTTTGGTAGATCATTGGTGTTTGAATCTTATTGTACAATGTTTTCTTGATTTTCCGGTGATTTCTTAATTTGATCAATTGAAAGATCTTTCGGGGGTAAATCTATAGGATCATCATCATCACAAACAACTACTTCCTCCTTGGAGGGGTTAGTTTCATCAAAAGATACATGCATAGACTCTTCAATAGTTAAAGTTCTTTTATTATAAATTCTATATGATTTACTAGAAAGCGAATAACCAAGAAATATACCTTCGTCGAATTTCTCGTCAAACTTACCAAGATTATCTTTGTCATTATTAAGAACAAAGCACTTGCATCCAAAAATGTGAAAGTGAGCAATATTTGGCTTTCTTCCTTTGAAGAGTTCATATGGAGTCTTCTTTATTATAGGTCTAATGATAACTCGATTTCCAACATAACATGCTGTACTAACCGCATCCGCCCAAAAATATTTAGGAAGATTTGCATCACTAAGCATTGTTCTTGCAAGTTCCACTAGAAACCTATTCTTTCTTTCAACTACTCCATTTTGTTGTGGAGTTCTAGGTGCTGAAAAATTATGAGAGATACCATGTTCTTCACAAAAATTCTTCAAATTGAGCATTTTGGAATTCTCCACCATGATCACTTCTTATGGATACAATTTTTAGTGATTTTTCGTTTTGGATTTGCTTAGCATACTTCTTAAAAGCTTTAAAGGCATCACTTTTCTGCACAAGAAACAAAGTCCAAGAATATCTAGTAAAATCATCAATAATGACCAAAGCGTATACATTACCTCCAAAGCTTTTTGTTCTTGATGGACCAAAGAGATCCATGTGTAACAATTATAGTGGCCTTGTAGTAGACACCACATTCTTAGATTTGAAAGTTGTTTTGGTCTGTTTGCCCTTTTGGCATGCATTACATAATTTGTCTTTGATGAACCTCATCTTTGGTAGACCAATAACTAAGTCATGCTTAACCAATTTGTTCAAGTGCTCCATGTGAATGTGAGCGATCCTCTTGTGCCATAACCAAGCGTCATTGTTGTTTACCATAAGACATTGTACCTTCAGAGACAAATCATCTAAAGTAATCATAAAAATATTGTTAGTTCTTATACCTTTGAGTTTTACCTCATTGGTTGCCTCATCCATAATGAGACATTCATCTTTGTTGAATTTGATCTTGAACCCTCTATCGCAAAGTTGACTTATGCTAAGAAGATTGTGCTTTAATCCTTCAACATAGAGAACATCCTCAATTTGAATGGATGGAGGTGTGCCAACTATTCCAACGCCAAGAATCTTTCCTTTGGTGTTGTCTCCATAGGTGACATACCCTTTGGCTTTATGTACTAGATATGAAAATTGGTGTACATCTCCTGTCATATGCTTTGAACATCTACTATCAAGATACCAAACATTTGATGTGGATTTCAAGCATACCTACACAAACAAATTATTCTTTGTTAGGTACCCAAGTTGCCTTGGGTCCTTCATAGTTAGTTCCCTTTTTCACCCACACATAATGCCCACTTGCTATACTAAAGTTTCTAACATAGCAAGCATTAGGTGTATGGCCTTTAATACAACAATAAAAACAAGTAGGTTCTAAGTTACTTCTATATCTAGAAGGATAAGATTTCTTCTTAGAAAATGTTTTCTTTTTCGATACATTAGTCTTTTTCTTTTGATGATTATGAACAACTTGCTTCTTTTCTACTTTCTTGGGATTGAAACTATTACTAGCCTTTACAAAAACAGCGGGATTGTTACTTGGTTTCTTAGTATTCACATAACCAAGACCCCTTTTATCATTTGGATAACGTTGTTGGCTTAGTAATCCTTCCAATCCTATTTGTCCTTTTTCATATCGTTCAATGACTCTTTTCAATTGAACAATTTGAAAGACATTTGATTCACACTTGGAGCATGCAAAGTTTTCTTTTTCTTTAATAAAATTCTGTTTTTGAAGTTCAAAATCTTTAGTCATGGTGTCAATTTTTTCTAAACAACTTAGAAGTTCTTTTTCTTGATTTGACACCTTTTTGTATAAACTTTTGCATTCTTTCAAGAGTTCATCAATAGCATCTTGAACATCATCATCAAAAAGATTAAATTCATTAATAACCTCTTCTTCATTGTCGGAGTGATGTGAAGCCATTAATGCTAGATTTGCACATTCGTCGCTTTCCGAATCGGATGAAGAACTTATCTCATTATCTTCCCATGCAACATAAGCCTTTTTGTTCTTGAACTCCTTTTTGACTTTGAATCCATTTTTCTTGGAGAGTTTTGGACAATCCGGCTTTATGTGACCTTGCTTTCCACATTCATAACATGTGAAATCTTGTGTTGATGTGGAGGCATCTTTATCTTTATGATTATAAAATTTCTTCCTCTTGACAAAGTTAGCATTATGAAGATTAGTTTTATGACCAAAATATTTTCCTAACCTTTTTACAAGAAGCAAGAAGTTTTCATCTTCCTCCGATGCATCTTTATCTTGACTTTCGTTTGAATCAACTTTCAAGGCAATGCCTTTGGATTTCTTCTCTAAATTTTCATATTTTTCAAGTCTACCGAGTTCCGTTTCGTATTCTTGAAGTTTGCCAAATAATGTAGCGGAAGTCATTGCGGAGAGACTCTTCTTTTCCGAGATTGCCGTTACCTTTGGTTGCCATTCCCTAGTCAATGATCTAAGGATTTTCAAGTTGAGTTCATCATTTGTCAAGGTTTTACCAAGAGCATTTAAGTGATTTGTCAAATGCACAAATCTCTTTTGTAAGTCAAGAATGGATTCTCCGGGCTGCATTCGAAATAGTTCATATTCTTGACTCAAGGTATTTAGCCTTGATCTTTTTACTTCAGCCGTTCCTTCATGAGTTTGAACCAGGGTATCCCATATTTCTTTTGTTGTCTTGCAGTTCGAGACACGGAAAAATTCGTCCATACTGAGTGCACCTTGAAGAAGGTTTATTGCCTTTTTGTCATAGAGAACTTTCTTTTTATCATCGTCGTCCCATGCAGTTTTGGGCTTTGCAGAACCAATGCCATTGATTACTGGTATCGGGATAAATGGACCATTTTCAACAGCATCCCATACTTCCTCTCCTTGTGCTTCTAAATGCGCCTTCATGCGTATTTTCCAGAAGTCAAAATATTCACCACAGAATAGAGGAGGCTTGTTGTTACTACCACCATCTCTGATAACTGGTTGAAGATTTGTGGAAGCCATTCTGGATCTTTAGGAACAAGTTACCTATAACTTGCTCTGATGCCAATTGTAAGTCTCAGAGTGCCTAAGAGGGGGGGGGGGGTGAATTAGGTCTTATAAAAATTTATTCGGTTTTATGAGAATGCTTGGTAGTAATTTTTGGTTAAGTGTTTGAAGGTTTTGATTATATATTTATCTTTTCCTGATTATGGTGATGAAGGCGATAAATGCGGAAAAGTAAAGAACACAGTGATATATCCTGGTTCCCCTCACAATCCGAGAGTACTCCAGTCCCCTTTCCAACACGAAAGAGATTTCACTATAGTTAGAATGATTGTACAGCCTATGCTTACTATCTAACCTATAGGGTGATCAAAGGTTCTTAACACCTTTAAGACCAAACAAACACTAATGTGAATGAAGAACAATCCTCTTCAAATCACAACACTTACTTCCAACAATCCTGGATAGTAAGGGAATAATTTCTTTAAGTAATACAATGATTTAGTTTGAAGTATATGGAGAGCTTTATCAATCTTCAATTGATCTTCTTCTTCAAGATAAAAACAATTCTCAACAATGTATATAAATGTTCACAATGTATGTATGAAACTTGTAATGATAATGAAAGTATATAGGGCAAGTTTCACAAAATTATGAACACGTGAAAGTTTTTGTTCAAAATGTGATGATGAAAAATTGTTTATTGAAGAAGGTTTTTGTTAATTTGAAAATTGAAGCATTGTTTTTTGAAATAAGAAAATCTGCATTTTATAAAGTCATAAGAACCTCTTCATTCATGCCAATTCATATGAAAAGTTGCAATGCATTCATGAAAAGATACCACTTGAAAAATGTTCAAAAAACAAACTAAAAGCTGCACTGGTTCTCTAGGAACCAGTTCTGACACTGACAGAACCCGGTTCTTAGTGAACGTTATAAGTTGAAATTCAAAAATATCACGCAGGAACCGGTTCCCCTATTGGTACAACCCGGTTCCTGGTACAAAAACCAGGGACATGTTTTTTGAGAAATGCTGGAACCCGGTTCCCTGTTAGGGAGGAACCGGTTCCTAAAGGGTTATTTTCAAAAATACTTTTTGAAAGATATTTCAAATAAAGCTTTCCTTGATGTTAAAGTTATGGAATATGTATATGTTGATGAATGCATATTGTGAACATCTATATTCAAGATTTTAAGAATTATTTATACCATTTGACATTTGATGATTCTTCAATAATCTTCAATAATCTTCAAGACTTTTATTTGATGTTGATAAGCTTTTTGCACATCCTTTGAATGTTGATGTCCATGTTATCTTCATCAAAACACGTGATTTAAATATGACTTGAGAAGCTTGCAATTACATAAACATCTTCAAACTTTTTTAGACATTGTCCCTTTGATAATCTTGATCTTCGTCATATCTGGACTGAAGACACTAACACAGACAAGTTATTTCCCTCTGGCATCCATTTTTAAGATACTCACCAAAAACCTTTGATTATTATTATTTTAATACTGTGAATAAGACAAACAAAAAATAATGGAAAATAATGAATATGTGAGATGCAAAATGCATGAATGCATGATGATGGTGACGAATTTATGAAAAGTATCCTTAATTGGTAGGTTCCTAGTTTTGGCCTACGAATATTCTATCCTCCCCATAAGGTGGTTTCCTTAATGGTATCATGGATAACAATAGAGCGAAACGCATAAAGGTCTCCCTTAAGCGGATCCTCTTTGTAGACCGAAACTTTCGTCTCTAAAGTCGTAAAAGGTCTCACCATGAGAGTTTGGTTTAAGGGTTATACAAAAAGTCATAGATTTCATTTCAAAGTCCTACCCCCAAGAGGATACCTCTTGAGACATATTTCTTTTTTGGAATTCCATCGACTCTAGGCGAAGTTATCACAAAAACTCATTGGGATGATGTATCCCCTTGGCCAATAGACGAACCTTCTTTCTAAGGTTTTTGAAAATATAATTTTGAAAATATATTTTTGAAATAAAATCCCGGCAACAAATGATAAGAAGATAATAATAATATAATAATAAACAAAAGTAAATAAATAAATAAATAAAGAAAATATAGAAAAAATAAAAAAAATAAAAAACCCTAAAAAGACCCTAAAACAAAAAGGAAAGGCTTCCAAACCCTAGGGTTGAGTCACCAGCTGTAATAACCGGCTGAAAAATATAGAGCCGCCACCATAATTTTTTATCCTATGACGGGAATATAACGGAATAACCCTAATTAATGATACAAAGATTCTAAGTTCTTGACTCACTTTAGATGAAGGGAATGTGTTAGGCACCCTTCATCTACCTTATTCACAGAGATACTAGGGTTTAGGTTTAGGATTTAGGAATAGGGTTTTAATTTTTTAGTTAAGGGAACTCGCATTGGTTTTTAAGTCGCGTGCCTACGTATCTTCTTATGATGAATCAGAGTCCCAATTCGTAGTTCAGAGTTGTTTGGTTAGTTTTTTTTATGGAGTATGGAAATATCTCGAATTCTCCTTGAACTAAGTCTGGGTGTGTGAATATCGGAATTGTAAACAGAGTTTGTAGTCTATAGAAAAAGTTTCCAAAATATTTTTTTGAAAATATATAAATTTGAGTTATGTTAGTGAAAAGGGGTTAGTATTTGATTGGTTAGATGTTTTCGAATATATTATGCAATATGGGAAAATATTTGACGCAAATATACAAAAAGAGTTAGTATTTTAAAAGGAGATTTTAATTAGATATTTTATAATTTATTAAAAATATGTTAAATATTTTTATAAAAAATAAATATTACAAATATTTACTAATTATGCAAAAATAATTTAATGCAAAATATGATATGTATAATAAAATAGAAGATGTAAAATAAGTAAATTAAAAGAATTATGGAAAATTAAATAATTTAAGGTATGAGGGGTCTAAAAGTTAAGTCTAGGGGTGTACTAGAAATATATTCAGGCCCAAAAGAAAATCTGAGCCCAAATAGCAGGGGGGGTGAATTGGCGTTGGGTAGTAAAATATTGGGGGGGGGGGTGGATATCAGGGTGTCATATCCCAATTTTTGACCTAAGATCCCATTTATATTTTTTGCATTTTTATACAGAAGTCAAGGTCACGAAATAAGATCGGTTTTAACCTCTCACCTTCGAGCATTGACTATGCAGAGATTGTCAAGTGTTTTGGACATTTTCAGCCTATGTATCACTAACTTGTAATCATATACAAAAGGTGTATGTTCTTTTTTTACTTGTTTCATGTGCAGAGACAGGTCTGAATCAAGAGCATCAGGCGTCGTGCTTCAATTAGGGTTTTGAGTCTCCCAAGCCAGAAGTACGATTGATTGTGGACTCTCGAAGATTGATTCATCAAGGCACAACCTCTAATCTCAGAGCATAAAGTCTCAAGCATTTTTCAATCTCATTTTGATCAAAGATATCTTTTGGAACTTCAGAGGATCGTGTGTTTATTTACACGCCTTGTTCGACAAGTGGTCTCAACCTTCTCCACAACTTCCTCATAGCACAAACAAGATTTCATCATCACTGGTTCACATGTGCTTCAATGCGTCTTGGAATGCAAGAAAAGATCAGGCTATGTGAGACGATTTAAAGCACTTCGACCAAAAGTCAACTTTTTGCAAGATCAAGTTTAAACGATCATAATTTCTTCAATTCTCAACATCCTGAGACGATTCTTTTTGTGAAGTATCACAAATAGAATTGTCGATGAGATTACTTCAAAGATCGAGGTCAAATTGTGCTTGGTTCAATTTATGCCATAGACGTTTTCTCAAAGGATGTTTGATTCTTATGTTGGGATAATTCATGAAACTAGAGTTCTAGTTCAATGATTCATTGATTGCTTGTTGCCTGCTTCGAGTCATTTGCAATTGAACATTAGCGATCTTTTGGGTTAAGGTGGATTATTGATTAAATCTCTTAAAGGCGTGATTTATATTATTGGCTCGTATTGCAACTTACCACGAACTGACGGTATAGGTTTTTAAGAAGAAGATTTGAGGAACAATTCGAATAATTCTTTTGATTTCAAATCAATTCAAGTGTGCGAGGCGCAATTCATTCATATGAACTGGATTTTGGATTCAAGATATACAAAAGAACTAATTTCTAATGATGCAAGTTTGCTCAATTTTGAAGATCAATTCATGTAATTTTTTTGGAATTCTAGAAGAAAATACAAGATATTCATTCATCTACCATTCAAATTTCATTCAAAGTGTATATTGAGAACCCAAACACACTCTCACATAAGTTACACTACTATAATTATTCAAGACTTGTTTGGATTTAAGTTTCCAAGATACATCACCATCATTTTTATGTCACAAGAGGAATTCCTAATTTTTCTTATGTCATAAATTTCAAGCTTCAAAAGTCACATAAACTTTGGATATAAGCTTTTGAATAATCTCATCATGTTATAAAAATTTTCAACTTTTATGGTTTCAAATTCAAGATACATTCATGTTCATCAAGGGAAATACATTTAAACTTACATGTAAACATATGCTAAACTATCCTAAGTTTCAACTTTTTCCCTACAATTTCAAGTCTTCTTGTTACCAAGCATGAGTTATTGTCCAAATGCCAAAAATATGCACTGCTGCCTTGCTATATAGAAAGCAAAAAAACCAGTCCAAACTGTTGTTGTTTTCTGCTCCAAAACATGCACTAAATCAGCCCCAAAAATGTCTTTTGTCTGCTATCCAAGACCAGTTGATATAAACCTAGCAATAACAGTCCCAAAAATGCCAAAAAAAACAGTCCAAAACAAAGCTAAAACTGTTGCCGTCCAAACTGTTCTGCACCTTACTGCCCTTCATCTTGCTGCTCTACACCACAATACACCCAAAAAACTTGCATGAAAATGTTCATAACAAATCTGCATCAAAAATCCAAAAAAAAAAAAATTACCATATTAGTCCAAACTAACTGGAATTTCCCCCTCAAAAGTCCCTCCAAACTCTACTTCTTATCTGGTATAAAGCATAGAGAAAACAATAGTAAAAAAGGAGAAAATTTTCCATAAGCGACTAACGGAGATACCAACACCATATCCATCTCCCTTCCCTCTTTGTCTTCTCACAAATACAAACCCAACTTCATGCTAACTTCTCATCTGTAACTTCCATAGCTATCTCCAAGGTTCAGCGTCAATCTCCCATCGAACCTCACCACTCCATCATCACCTTGATCTGCCTTCTTCATAAACCCACACTATCACATTCCTTCATTCATTCATCCAATAACAACCATTCACCCTTCTGTTTCACCTCCTTCCACCTACACACGTGTAAACACCCTTTGTTTCTTAAACTGTGACTCAATTCCATTTCACAGCAAATGTAACACTCAGTTTTAATTCCCAACGTACAATTAGCTACCTCTTGATCCACACATCAACAACATGTCTCCAAATGCCATGTGATACTCCCCTCCATAAAACACAAATGACTCATATATACCTACACACAGCTATCGCCTCATCATGTTGAACAACAACTTCCGCTCCTCTTGCTTCTCACGGCCAAAATCACTTTCTCAATAACAACTATTTAAGCTCTCTAGAACCGCCATGTTTTAGCTTCTCGACATTGCGATTCTCCATCACTTTCATCATCAACTCATCTCAAATCCCATCATCAATAAATTCAATAGCTTCATCCTACATCATATTCTGCATACCACTATATTCGACTAACGCAACATCATCTTCTCCACTCAAATCCTCCATACGAAACCACAATATCAAGCTCACCCAATACATTCACGTTTTTATTAAACAAACTCACAACTTATATAGAACAACCTTCATCCCCCCTTTACAATCGCACTCAAACCTCACATAACCACACAACAAAATAACACAATGAGACATAATGTCGCAACGGAAAGCCCAAGCAGAAGAAGGACAAAATGAGTGTTAGTAGGAGTACCTGAAAGTAAGTCGCGGCCAAGACACTGATGGTGTTCTTGATTTTCTATCACTGATCCGAATTTGAGAATAAGAGGATTAAGTACTTTGAGTGGAAGAATGGAAGACGAAGGTGCAAGCGAGAAAGAGTGGAAATCAAATGAAGAAGATGAGGGGGAAAGAGTTGTCGCGGTGCAATGAGAAGGTACATCAGACTCGAAGCTTGGTCGCTGCGGTTGCGAGTTTTGAGAGGACGAAGATACTATTCTTGTGCAAATTGAAATGTGACATTTTCTTTACCCTAATCCTTTTTTTAAATACTGTCTTATTATAACCTTTTTGTCATATGTTAATTTAATAATCCAAACATGGTTGAGTAACGTTGATGTATGTTGTTGATTGGGCCAGTCGGGCTATTAAAGGCCCATTAATGTTTTTTTTTATTCTGAAATTGTTTACAACAACAAAAAGGGACAACTCATGGGCCTCTTTTGGATAGGCCTTACGCCCAATGCAGAGCTTACTATCTATACACCCCCAAATTTTCTGCTTCACACTTTTTTATAACTAATTTAGTTTAAATTTAAATCAGTAATTTTAAGATTAATTTAGTTTGCATTTAAATTAGTTTAGATAAAACTTAGTAATTTTAGAGATTTAATAACTTTAAAATTTTTATTTGGTTTAGATTTAGCTTAGTAACTTTAGAATTTTATTTGGTTTAGATTTAATTTGATTTAGATTTAATTTAATAATCTTAGAATTTTAATTTAGTTTAGATTTAATTTACTAATTTTAAAATTTTAATTTAGTTTAGATCTTATTTAGTAATTTTAGAATTATTTTTATAACCTTAGAATTTGTAGTTAGTTTAGAATTATTTTAGTAAGTAATCTTAATTTTTTAATTTAGTTCAAATAACTTTTTTTTTAGATAAGTAGTTACATTATCTTAATTTCTATTTAAATATCTTTGTCATTTTAATTTCTCAGTTCCTTTTGGTTATTAATTTGTTTTGTTAGATTTATTTTCTTGTGAATTTTCTAATGATTATATATTGATGTCCATTTTATTTTGCTCGCTCGAATTATTCCAAGGGAAAGAATTAAATTGGTTGACTTCGTGTCATCAAATACATCTTATACAATTGTGCAAAACCCTTCATACCTTTTTTAGTTTTGTTAATCTTAAGTTAATTTTCCTAAAAAAAACTCAATTATAAAAGTCGTACCTTTTAAGTCAAAACTTCGACACTAGGTCGTCGCATCTTCAAAATCTCGTCCACACCCATTTTTTACCAAACTAACCATTTTAATCAAACAAACAATTTTTTTAAAAAAACAGATATTTCAAAAGGTTCCTGCGGAGTACCACAGATGCATTGGGTGCTAGTACCTCCCCATTGTATAACCAACCCCCGAACCTTCAATCTCTTTCAAAAACGCATTGTATTTTTATTACTTCAAAGTATTATTTCACATTGCATATTTAAGGGTTTTATTTTGCTCTTTGCCCTTTTCCTTGGAAAAAATAAAGCGCGGTGGCAAATCTTGCATATTTGCGAGTCAAGTTAATTAATAGCTTGATCACCGATTTGCACCACTACAGAATTGGCGACTCCGCTAAGGACAGATTGACCTCTTGCTGGTCCATCCCTAAGTGGGTTAAGCCTAGTTTGTCTTACCTGTTTTATTATTATTTTATTGTTTGATTATATGTTATATATTATGATTATTTGGGTGTTAATGATATTTACAAAGGTCAAGTCCTATACCCGAACTAAGTTAAACTTAAGAATAGGATGGGCGGTATAGTCATGTTAACTTTGAGGGAGTAATCCCGAAGAAGGAGGCATGAAACCCTCACTCAGTGGAAGCCCCTTTGACTGTAATATTCGTTTATCGAGTAATCGGGAAGACGTTATTGCTTTCGACCTGGGAACCATAAAAGCTGAGAACGTAGAACCCTAACCCATCTTGGCCTCTTAGGTGTATTGCAGAGACTATAATGGAGTAATCCGGAAGTAGTTGTCACGCGATGCTGCACTCAAACGAATTTCTCTTGAGAATGTTGCTAATTGCCGAGTAATCGAGACGTTGGGAATATCCTAATGAGGAACGTAGACTCTGGGAACTTTTAGAACCTTGTTTTACAAATATGATTAAATCTTTAGTACATACCTTGGGGGTGGTCCTTACCTTTGATTCCATGCTCATGATGTTGTACCTTTCGACTTTGTTTGTGACCTTGCTTGTGGTTGTTGCATAACCATGCCTTCATGCATCCATGAAACCCTTTTCACTTGTTTTTCAAGGAATTTGGAGGTCTTTCTTTGTAAAACATCATAAGTTTCGTCAAACTCAATGGACCTTGGGTGTTGATAGGGTGGAAAACTCTAATCCACCAAAATGGATGATTGATCTTCATGATAACTTGATCAACGCTCTGATCAAATTCAGAATTCATTTTCTATCTTCATACTTTGATGTTTACAACTTAATATCTTGAGTTCCTTGAAAATCAAATAAAAATTCTACTTTGCATATCACGCATCATTCTATATTTTTTGTTTCACTTTCAAAAGTCATTTCCAAGTTTTATTTTTCCTTTGGTCTCACCAATACAACACTCGCGCTAAGAGAACAATGGAGAATATCAAGTAAGAGGTTTTTGAACTCCGCAAAGAGGTAACTACTTTGAAGGTTGGTTTGGAGTATCTAACTGCTCTGATTAAAACTTTGGTTGCTACCCAAGTAAATCCATCTAGGAAGGAAGAAGAGATGGAAAAGGTCTTCACAAAAACACTGAAATCATTCTTTCATAACAACGTGATTGTCAATACACCTAGCAATTTTCCCTAAAAAAGTGAATGTGGGAATGCTTCTAGAAGAGGATGTCTGAAAGGGATGTTTATTTGAAGATGGTGGTCCTGATGTTTGAATCATCCTTTTGCCAAAACATGACTGAATCTCGGTTAATGACGACCTTGAGGTTTGAAAGACATTTTCTCTCGCACAAGTCCAGATGGGGAAAGGCTTCTCAGATTATTAGCTCGTTTATGCTTTTCATTTTTGTAATCTTTCATGTGTGTCAAAGCTTTGTTTGCATGTAAGAATTTGTTTGCATTTGAATAATAATGATAACACAATGAGTATGTTTGTATTGAAGAAATTCATTCGTTTCAATCACATTTGTTTTCAAATTTTAAATTGCTTTTTACATCATGATACCAATTTGTTGCCCATTCTCTTGCCTAAGCAGATATTGAAGGGAGGATAATGATCTGAAAAAGGAAAAGTCTATGGTTGTATTCTTTTGAATAAAATCTTGCTGAAGATGTACAGGAATTGTTTCAAATCCCTAAACACTGGCGATATAAGGAAGATAATCCCTTGCTAACCCATTTTGAGCCTTGAAGTAGGAGTTTCTTTTCTATACTAAAAACCCTCAAACTTTAACTTGGGGTAGGGTAGTTTTCAGTTAATCTGATTGAGTGTTCAAAATTCATAAGGAAGACATTTCTGAAGAGAAACTGCAAGGGATATCCTTCATATATCATGAGGTCAAAAGATGCGAAACTATAATGGTTATCCCTCATCCATCAGGAAACGAGACAGTCACAATCCTCTCAACAAGTAAAGATAAGCTAATGTCACGCGTTTTATTCAAAAATCAAGAAAAGTGAAAGCCCGCTAAGTCAAAAACTTGAAAACAAGAGACTTAGGAAAAAATTAGGGCATCTCGTTGGACTATCAATTCAAAAGAATTAGTTCAGGCAAAAGTTAGGGAAAACAAAAAATTCAAGTAAAGACTACACAAAATTCCTCAGAAAGGAACAAATCCGTTTAACTACAAACACGAAAACATAAGGGCGGCTGCTACTCTGAAAGCCTTATCACTTCCTTAATTGTCACAAAATATTTGTCTAAGAATGGGTGGGCACCTATAAATTTTGAGCCTTAAAAATCTTTTTCTAAAAACCCTGAACCAGGCCACGTTACAACCTTCAAAAGTCCTAATTGAAGCAAGGTTATTTTGAAAGCATACTTCAATGAGATAGTGTTCCTGACTCCCGTCAAAATTTGCTAAATAGTTATGTTGGTATCATATGCTTTTTCTATACAAAAATAAATGGTTCTCTAACTCGCAAATTTTTTGCGATATCTTTTCAAAATCTTCAAGACTTACATAACTGTTGCATTAGAATTTACATTCTCATAATAAACTTTTTCTAGCTGCAAAACATTTGTTCGATATCAAGGAAGCTCACATATAAGAACTAGCGATGGGTTTATTCTTTTAAGGCCTAAAACTCTATTGAGTAATTGGCGAATCATTTCAAGAAAAATCATATCCAGGGGCATGTCACATGAAGACCTTAAGCACAGACATGTTGCTTCTCCCAGTTAATGCTTTCCCAACTTGTGTACCCTTTTTGGGGAAACATTTGAAGACTTTGTTGTGCCAAGTACAGTCAATCTGGGGCAATCACGTCGAGATTCGACGAATCTCTCTAAGAGTTTGAAGACACTAGAGCATTGTGGATGCCATGTATTTTGTAAAATCCTCTTGAGACGATTTCTTCTCATCAACCATATAGCTTGGGGCATTTTATAAGTGAATTTATTCGCAAGAATTGTCCTACATCATACAACTTATCAGCAGTAAACTTGGGGCGTCCAAAATTAGTTCCAGGGGCAATCCAGATTTGACAAGATATGTGATATGTTTTGCACACATTATCAGAGGGTGGTGTTCCCAGTATCTCCAACTAAGCAAGACTTTTTTCCAACTGAAGAATTTTTCTCGTTGTTATCCTTTCAATGGATTATTGGCGATAGAAGACTGGACTTTGGGTTTTCTATCGAAAAATATCTTCTTCTCCAGAGAGATTTAAGCCTTGTAAAAGGACTTTGCTCCAATGATTTCTTTTATTCTATCTCCAGTAATGGTCCCATCTTGTTGAGATTAGCTGAGTGTCGATTGTGCTATGATGTCTTATCATCTTCAGTCCATCTCCTTTATCTGTTTTGTCAGCATATACATGACATTCATTCATTTGTTCACACTTGCATCATGCACACACATTGATATTTGTTGATGTTCTTGATCCATATACTTTGGTTATCTTATTTCCTCTTCTCAAATAGAGTGTCAACTTAAGCAGAAAGTGTCTCCTTTCTAATTCCCCACTGAGTTTATTCCTCGTGGAAGAGTTGTTGCTTTAGCCTTCCTTTCTATCTCAGGATAGGATAAGTCTCAATTGAGTTTATTCCTCATCTATTAGGCTCTTGTTTGACTATTTCTCTCCAGTTTGTTCTTGGATTGAGTTTTGTCTATTACAAATGTTGCTTTGTGGATCTCTCTAAGCTATGACCTAGATGGAGAGTGCATTGATCTTGCGCATGTAAATACTTGGTCTCGTCAGGAAGGATCTATTCATGGTTCCCCATTGAGGATGAACTTTATTCCTTTGTAGTGTTATCACAACATTCTTCTAGAATATTGACGTGACAGCATGCGACTGACTCTTTATTTGAGAAGTTTGATTATCTCTGAACTTCTTTATGTTATGAAAAATGGCAGTCTCTTCATGAGCAGATTGTCCATCCTCGATGAAAATATTGATTCTCACCTCCAACAATATCTTCACGATATTTTGTTGATATCTTTAGAAACAGCAAACGGCGGTTTCTTCATGAGCAACTTGTATGTTATTGGCACCTTTGAAAAAACAGAAAGCGGCGGTCTCTTCATGAGCAAATTGTATGTTATTGTTATCTTTGAAAAACAGCAAGCGGAAGTCTCTTCATGAGCAACTTGTGTGTTATTGACACCTTTGAAAAAACAGCAAGCGGCAGTCTCTTCATGAGCAACTTGTATGTTATTGATACCTTTGAAAAAACAGCAAGCGGCGGTCTCTTCATGAGCAACTTGTGTGTTATTGTTATCTTTGAAAAAAAACATGCGGCGGTCTCTTCATGAGTAACTTGTATGTTATTGATACCTTTGAAAAAACAGTAAGCGGTGGTCTCTTCACGAGCAACTTGTGTGTTATTGTTACCTTTGAAAAAACAGCAAGCGGCGGTCTCTTCATGAGCAACTTGTGTGTTATTGATATCTTTGAAAAAACAGCAAGCGGCGGTCTCTTCATGAGCAACTTGTATGTTATAGATACCTTGGAAAAACAGTAAGCGGCGGTCTCTTCATGAGCAACTTGCATATTATTTTTTGAAGACAGCAACCAGCGGCTCTTCATGAGCAACTTGTGTATTATTGATATCCTTTGAAGACAGCAAGTGACGGCCCCTTTATTTGAGCAACTTGTGTATCCCCAACAATATGTTATCTCAGCAGCAAATGGTATCTCTCCGGAAAAGACCCATAGAGAAGTTTATTATAAAACCCCTATCTTCAGTAAAAATCGGTAGTTCACTATCATAAAAAGTTAGTGTATCTTTTTGTCTACCTTTGATCCTGAGTTGTAAACTCACCATCATCTTGGGTCAATAACCATCTATCTTTTCGCAGCCTATGAAAGGCGTCTTCTCTAATAAAGTCAGTAATTTTTTCTTCTCTCAAAGTTGTACCCCAATAAGAGTCTTGATCGAAGTATGTGGCTCTGTTCCCCAGTGGAGTTATAATGTTTTCCTCTGTGGGATTACTGTATAATGTGCTTGGTTTCTCCAGCAGTAGTTTCTCTCATATGGCATCATTCCTCATTAAATTCAAAATATTACATTCATACCATATCATAAACATAATTGCGGTATCTTAAGGCCAAATATTGTGTATTATATATTTAAGTCCCATTCATTCTCGTCAAAATGAAGATTCCAATGTTCATATCTCCAGATAGAAGAAACTTAAATTGGGGCAACTGTCATACCCTAATTTTTGACCTAAGATCCCATTTTTATTTTTTGCATTTTTATACAGAAGTCAAGGTCACAAAATACGGTCGGTTTTAACCTCTCACCTTCGAGCATTAACTATGCAGAGATTGTCAAGTGTTTTGGACATTTTTAGCCTATGTATCACTAACATCTAATCATATACAAAGGTGTATGTTCGTTTTTTTTCTTGTTACATGTTTAGAGACAGGTCTGAATCAAGAGCATCAGGCATCGCGCTTCAATTAGGGTTTTGAGTCTCCCAAGCCAAAAGTACGATTGGTTGTGGATTCTCGAAGATTGATACATCATGGCACGACCTCTAATCTTAGATCATAGAGTATCAAGCATTGTTCAATCTCATTTTGATCAAAGATGTCTTTTGGAACTTCAGAGGACCGTGTGTTTATTTCCACGCCTTGTTCGACAAGTAGTCTCAACCTTCTTCACAACTTCCTCAGAGCATAAACAAGTTTTCATCATCACTGGTTCACATGTGCTTCATTGCGTCTTGGAATGCAAGAAAAGATCAGGCTATGTGGGACTATTAAATCACTTTGACCAAAAGTAAACTTTTTGCAAGATCAAGTTCAAACGATCATAATTTCTTCAATTCTCAACATCCTGAGATGATTCTTTTTGCGAAGTATCACAAATAGTGTTGTCTATGAGATTACTTCAAAGATCGAGGTAAAATTGTGCTTTGTTCAATTTATGCCATAGAAGTTTTCTCAAAGGATGTTTGATTCTTATGTTGGGATAATTCATGAAACTAGAGTTCTAGTTCAATGATTCATTGATTGCTTGTTTCCTGCTTCGATTCGTTTGCAATTGAACATTAGTGATCTTTTGGGTTAAGGTGGATTGTTGATTAAATCTCTTAAAGGCGCGATTTATATTATTGGCTCATATTGCAAGTTACCACGAACTGACGATATGGGTTTTAAAGAAGAATATTTGAGGAACAATTCGAATAATTCTTTTGATTTCAAATCGATTCAAGTGTGCGAGGCGTAATTCATTCATATGAATTGGCTTTTGGATTCAAGATATACAAAAGAACTAATTTCTAATGATGCAAGTTTGCTCAATTTTGAAGATCAATTCATGTAATTTGTTTGGAATTCTAGAAGAAAATACAAGATACTCATTCATCTACCATTCAAATTTCATTCAAAGTGTATATTGAGAACCCAAACACATTTTCAAATAAGTTACACTACTAGAATTATTCAAGACTTGTTTAGATTTAAGTTTCCAAGATACATCACCATCATTTTTATGTCACAAGAGGAATTCCTAATTTTTCTTATGTCATAAATTGCATGCTTGAAAAGTCACATAAACTTTTAATCTAAGCTTTGAATAATATCATCATGTTATAAAGCTTTTCAAGTTTTATGGTGACAAATTCAAGATACATTCATGGTCATCAAGGGAAATACATTTAAACATACATGTAAACCTATGCTAAACTATCATAAGTTTCAACTTTTTCCCTATAATTTCAAGTCTTCTTGTCACCAAGCATGAGTTATTGTCCAAATGCCAACAATATGCACTTCTGCCTTTTCTATATAGAAAGCAAAAAACCAGTCCAAACTGCTGTCGTTTGCTGCTCCAAAACCTGCACTAAAACAGCCCCAAAAATGTCTTTTATATGATGTCCAAAACTGTTATGCACCTTACTGCCCTCATCTTGCTGCTCTGCACCACAATACACCCAAAAAACTTGCATGAAAATGACCATAACAAATATGCATCAAAAAGCCAAAAAAAAAAGATTACCATATTATTCCAAACTCGCTGGAATTTCCCCCCCAAAAGTTCCTCCAAATTCTACTTCTTATCTGGTATAAAGCATAGAGAAAACAACAGTAAAAAAGGAGAAATAATTCCATATGCAACAAACGGATATACCCACACCATATCCATCTCCCTTCCCACTTTGTCTTCTCACAAATACAAACCCAACTGTATGCTAACTTCTCATCCGTAATTTCCATAGCTATCACCACAGTTCAGCGTCAATCTCCCATTGAACCTCTCCACTCCATCATCACTTTGATCTACCTTCTTCGTAAACCCACACTATCACCTTCCTTCCTTCATTCGTCCGATAACAACCATTCACCCTTCTGTTTCACCTTCTTCCACCTACACACGTGTAAACACCCTTTGTTTCTTAAATTGTAACTCAATTCCATTTCACAGCAAATGTAACACTCAGTTTCAATTCCCAGCGCACAACTAGCTACCTCTTCATCCAAACATCAACAACCTATCTCCAAATGCCATGTGATACTTCCTTCCATAAAACGCAAATAACTCATTTATACCTACACACAAATATCGCCTCATTCTGTTGAACAATAACTTCCGCTCCTCTTGCTTCTCACGGCCAGAATCACCTTCTCAACAACAACTATTCAAGCTCTCTAGAACCTCCATGTTTTAGCTTCTTGACATTGCAATTCTCCATTGCTATCATCTTCAACTCATCTCACATCCCTTCATCAATAAATTCAATAGCTTCATCCTACATCCTATTTTGCATACCACTACTTTCGACCAACATAACATCATCTTCTCCAATCAAATCCTCTAAACAAAACCGCAATATCAAGCTCACCCAATACATTCACAGTTTTATTATACAAACTCACAAGTTATACAAAACAACCTTCATCCTCCCTTTACAGTCGCACTCAAACCTCACATAACCACACAACAGAATAACACAACGATACATAATGTCGCAACGGAAAGCCCAAGCAGAAGAAGGACAAAATGAGTGTTAGTAGGAGTACATGAAAGAAAGTCGCAGCCAAGACACTGATGGTGTTCTTAATTTTCTGTCGCTGATCCGAATTTGAGAATAAGAGGATTAAGTATTCTGAGTGGAAGAATGGCAGAAGAAGGTGCAAGCGAGAAATAGTGGAAATCAAATGAAGAAGATGAGGGGGAAAGAGTTGTCGCGGTGCAAAGAGAAGGTAGATCGAACTCGAAGCTTGGTCGCCGCAGTTGCGAGTTTTGAGAGGACGAAGATACTATTCTTGTGCAAATTGAAATGTGACATTTTCTTTACCCTAATCCTTTTTTTTAATTACTGTCTTATTATAACCTTTTTGTCATATGTTAATTTAATAATCCAAACATGGTTGAGTAACGTTGATGTATGATGTTGATTGGGCCGGTCGGGCTATCAAAGGCCCATTAATATTTTTTTTATTCTGAAATTGTTTACAACAACAAAAATGGACAACTCCTGGGCCTCTTCTAGATGGGCCATGCAGAGCTTACTATCTATACACCCCCGAATTTTCTGCTTCACACTTTTTTTATAACTAATTTAGTTTAAATTTAAATCATTAATTTTAAGATTAATTTAGTTTGCATTTAAATTTGTTTAGATATAACTTAGAAATTTTAGAGCTTTAATAACTTTAAAATTTTTATTTGGTTTAGATTTAGTTTAGTAACTTTAGAATTTTATTTAGTTTAGATTTAATTTGATTTAGATTTAATTTAATAATCTTAGAATTATAATTTAGTTTAGATTTAATTTACTAATTTTAAAATTTTAATTTAGTTTAGATCTAATTTAGTAATTTTAGAATTATTTTTATAACTTTAGAGTTTGTAGTTAGTTTAGAATTATTTTAGTAAGTAACCCTAATTTTTTAATTTAGTTCAAATAACTTTTTTTTAGATAATTAGTTACATTCTCTTTATTTGTATTTAAATATCTTTCTCATTTTAATTTCTCGGTGCCTTTTGGTCATTAATTTGTTTTGTTAGATTTTTTTTCTTGTAAATTTTCTAATGCTTATATATTAATGTCCATTTTATTTTGCTCGCTCGAATTATTCCAAGGGAAAGAATTAAATTGGTTGACTTCGTGTCATCATATACATCTTATATGATTGTGCGAAACCCTTCATGCCATTTTTAGTTTTGTTAGTCTTAAGTTAATTTTCCTTAAAAAAACTCAATTATAAAAGTTGTACCTTTTAAGTCAAAACTTTGACACTAGGTAGTCGCATCTTCAAAATCTCGTCCACACCTATTTTTTTAACCAAACTAACCATTTTAATCAAACAAATAATTTATAAAAAAAAAACAGATATTTCAAAAGGTTCTTGCGGAGTACCGTAGATGTATTGGGTGCTAGTACCTTCCCATTTCATAACCAACACCGAACCTTCAATCTCTTTCAAAAAAGAATTGTATTTTTATTACTTGTAAGTATTATTTTACATTGCATATTTAAGAGATTTATTTTGCGTTGTTCCCTTTTCCTTGGAAATAATAAATCGCAGTGGAGACTCTTGCTTATTTGCGAGTCAAGTTAATTAATAGCTTGATCTCCGATTTTCACCTCTACACAGGGCCTTAAATCCAGATATTGGATTTATGCCCAAAATGCAGGGGGTGCAGGTCTGAACGTTCTAGCAAAACTAGGGGGTGTAGAACCTAAGGGCCCAAGTCCAGATGTTGGACTTAACCCACTAGCGCGTGGGGGGGGGGGGGGAGGGTTGGCACGTGGTAGCGAAATCAAAATAAATAAAAAGGGGAGTAATTAAGAATGGGCTTAGGCCTAAGGCTTTGAACACTGGGAGGTCCATTTGGACCATGTATGGGCGAGTGCATAGCATTTTCGTGGGTATGCGAGATTGTGTCAATTTTATCAAGATCAGGGGACTGGGAGTGAAGGCTCAAGATAAAGGGTGTCGCACGGGATTGCTGAGACATTATATTTTCGTTTTATTTTCATATTTATCATTTCATTTTATCTCTATCTCTCCTTTTGTTTCTTCTCTCGCCTCTCTCTGCTCCGCAGAAACCAACCAACAACAACAATGTTTCCCACAAACCCTAACCCAGAACCCGACAGCAGTGGTTGTTTCTTCCCTAAACCCTAAAACTCAAATACCAAACCCAATATGAAATTGTAACAATGAATCCACAGAAAATCCTAAGCTATGATTCGAGGGTTACCTCTTTGCAGTGATTTTGTTTTGTTTTGGTTCTCTGTGTAATCTCATTCTGATTCCTATTCCTTCTATTTGTAGGTACAACAACGACACGAAGGTGAGCTTGGCAGCGTAATAGTTAGATCTATGTTTCGAATTTCGGCATAGGTTTTAGGCTTGCATGGGGTTTATAAGTAAGTACCCTCTTGAATTTTTAGTTGGCTTAACCTGTCCTAAAAGAAGTAACTGGGTTCTAAGGAATCTCAATATCACTGATCTTTCTCTCAGGAATTGTTTTAGCTCAAGCATCTAAATTGCGATCGAAATATCCTGAGAGTCCGACCTTAATGAGTGTAGCATCGAGTATCAACCAACTTCAATTTGTACCAAAGCCGGCTATTTCGCTAATTTTTAATGGCTAAGTTGTGTCAACTAAGGTTCTACAGTCAGTTAGTGCTTCATGACCCTACGCGGTAGCCCAGCATTCTCCTTGACTTACTCAAGGGACACCGGTACCAACCAATGAGTCAGACTAACGCAACCATCACTTCAACTGTATCGATATATGCCATACATTCTCCCCGATATATTGCTACTTACCTAAAAAGGCACCCCAGATCCGAGTATAGGATCTTTAATAATAACCCAAACATAAACCCGAAAGATAAAGCACACAAATCAAACAAGGAAAGCATTTTTAAATATGATCTATCTCTAAGGTAAACCCACTTTTAGTTTTAGTTATCCCCAACAGAGTCGCCATGTCTGTAATACGGTGGGAGAACTGACTTTTACTAGTTTTGTGTTTTATCACAAATGTTGCGGTTAGAAAGAGTCACCACCAACTTTTCTTTTATCCAATAAAGGAAAGGGTGAAAAAAACAGGAAAGACCTTTCGATATTTTTCTGAGTAAGGGGGTAGGTTATGGAAAGGGAAGGTGTTAGCACCCTTTCCATCCGTAGTTATCTATGGGCTCTTAGTTGCTAGCTCATTTTGAAAAATGATTTTTGTGTAAGTGTGTTTTGAAAATATTTTGAAAAGACGCCTTAGTGCGAAGAACTTTATAATGTTTCTCGTTTCGGAGAGAACGTATACAAAGTGTTTTTTGTCTTTGAAAATACTTAGAAAAGAGTTTGCGTATGTGTGAAAATTTGTTTGTTTATTTTTGTGAGCAAGCAACTATGAGCTATCTACCTACTCGAAAGATTTTTTATTCTTTTCCTCATTTCCTTTAGATAGTTCTATCCTACTATTAGTCAGTAGGTATACCTATCGTTGGATGTTTTGAGGGACATGCGAGGGTCATTGTACAGTCACGAAAGCAACAAGTAAGATACTTTAGTAATTACCCTAAGGTTTTAAGATTGTTTTACTGAGACAACATCGAAAGGGTCATCGAGGGACTTATGATCTTTGAACCAAAGGGTCACTGCTAAAGTCTCCTACGTTCGAGATACGTGACTATTTTATTCAGAAGGAAACAAGTGGAGGTACCTTAGAGGTACGCGTGTGCGAGTGTGTTGTGTTTCGGTTAAGTTTTTAAACATTTGGGTTTTTCTACCGTTTGTTTTCAGATCTTATCATGGATACCTATTAATATTCATCTAGCAGTTAAATATATGTATAAATAAAAGTACGAGAATTTAAACAACGCTATTAAAATACTTCGGGATGAGGGAATTACAAACCAAAAAATTGGGGATAAGAAAATGTAAATGTCCTAGATTAAGCTATTATAATCCATAGGAAATTACATAATATTTGAAAATGAATATGCAAGTAAAATAAATTACTACGTGGAGAAGAGAATGCCCTAAAAATTTCTAAGTGACAAAAGAAAGAAATATTTTTGGTTGTTTTGTATTTTTTTTATTAAGAAATATTTAAGTTAAATTAAGAAATCCCTAAGCCTAATTAATTAATAATAAAAAATTATTAATAAAAATTAATTTAATTAAAGAAAACTAATTCTAATTATTTTTGTGATTTTGATTTTATAAATAAGAAATTAATTAATTTAAATAAAAAAAGAAAATGAATTAAGTTAAATAAAACAAAATAAGATAATAAATAAATAAAAGTGATTATGGGCCAGGTTGCAACCAACAATCAGAGGGTAAAAATTTGAATTTAGGGCCCAATCTAGAATTTTCTGGCACTGCAAAGTAGCAATTAGGGGGTGGAAATCAGAAAATATGTTAGGCCCAACTTTGAGGGGTGCATGGTGGCAACGCACATCGGAGGCATTAGATCTACGTTTATAAAGGTTTGATGGCCAGGATTTGAAGTGCATCATGTGCATATTGGATATGTGCTGCATTGAATCTGAAAGAAAATTCATAAAAATAATATGCAAGAGGCAGGGATCGAACCTCTGCCCTTGCATATAAACGTTCCTTTATCACTCTTCTTCTTCCACTAGGCCAATTAACTCAATCATTAGTCAAAATATAGAAAAATAATATAATATGAAAACAATCAAAAGTTGAGTCAGCAAACACGCGCGCATTGTAACATTTGAATAGACCAATCAGGTTATGGATTTTTCCATGCCAACCTTGACCGGGGTCAAAGGAATTCATGGATGCCGGAGTTGACCTCTGGTCGTCTTCTCCGGACACGTGAAATCTGGATCTGCAAAAATAAGAAAAATCAAAGCCCCAAATTCAGGCTACCCCTCTAATTCGCATGCTACAAATCCAACCATGGTACTAGCTTGGTCTGAAACGGCCTGCATCACCCAACTCGATGCTTAACCGTTTTGAAACCCTAACAATGGAAACCTGCATTCTAAGCCTCTAATCTTTCATGTAATACGTTAGAATAATTCAAAATGATAGTATGAACACGAACATATGCTTGGATTTTATTTAAACTACATGTATTAAGAGATTCAGATGCAAGTATTTTACCAAAATGGAGTGATTTAGTTTTCCGGTTTTAGGATGCTTTAGGCGTGGATATGGGTTGATATGGCCTCCTGGGAGTCTTATGAACACGATGCAAGGCCTGGTTTTGATGAATCTGTGATGGAAATGGCCTTTTGAATTTTGACAACTTTGGTATTTTATTGAAATTTTGAGTACTCTTCTTAGGTAATGCATGCGCGTCATTTTCTTGCAATGTCATTATGTATTTATAGAGGAGTCTAATGGTTGACAAACATGGAAAAAATCCAAGCATTAACCATGGTTTTAATCATAAAGATCAATATTTGAAAGGTTGCCAAAAATGTGTGATTCTTGCCACTTTGGTTCCTAGCATGAACCTGGTCACTTTCAATGTACCTTGCACGAAATTTGGGCCTCTTGTTGGGTTAAGAAAATCCTAAATGATATTCTCCTTTATTTCTTGTACTTTTATCTTAATTTATTTGATTTTAAATTGGATAAAATCAAGATAAATACAAATAAAATCACAGTCATGCAAAAATGGACTTAGGGGTCCTCTAAGATATTATGGACATATTAGAAGTCCAAAAAGTAGGCTCATTGGTCTAAAAATGAAATTTTGCTCAATTTGTTCTTCTTGAATTTCTTCAAAATTCCCTAACTTGTGCAACTCATAACTTGCTCAATTTTCACATTCTGAAGATGATCTTTGACTTTTTGGAAATGTCAAGATGTCCTCTACAATCTCTATGTTGGTCATTTATTCTTTTGAAGACATTATCTTAATGTGTCTTTTTGTTGACTTTTGAAAATGACCTATAATGTATGAGATCATATCTTTCAAATGAAGCATTTTTGGGACTTGAGAATAAAATCAAGGTTGTAGAGAATTGAACTTCATTCAAAGTTAGCTTTGGTTGGGGAAAAGTTGATGAAGTATGTGAAAGTTATGCCTGGTCAAAGTTTAGTTGACTTCTCCTAAGGAAACCCTAATTTGGCAATTCTTGACTTTTGATGATCTGAGGACTTTCCTTAAGGAATCATGATCAACCCTTGATCAAATGATGAATATCACTTAAAAAAAATTATGTTGACCAAAAATCTTGAAGTTTGACTGTATGTTGACTACAATTGACTTTTTGACCAATAAAGTTGATTTTCAATCATTTAAGTCATTGAATGAGCAAACTTGTGATGTAGGGCTTGAAAATTGACATGAATCTTGTTGAGGACCCATGAATAAGCATATAAGCTACTTGAGACCTTTTCAAATCAAATTTCTTTGAGAAACTCCAAACCCTTGTTGCGGGCCTTTTGTCTAGGAGGTGCGTCTTCACTAGTAAACCCTTGAGTGTTTTTAGAAGCCTTGAAAGAATGTCTTGAATAAAAAGGGAGGGAAAATTTTGGTTTACAACACTTATTTTAAAGTAACTATGAAAAATTGGGTTTGGAATCTCTGCTAAGAAAAAACATAAACACAATAAGAAGACCGACCTGTAAACCTGTTCTGCATGATATTCATGAATGCATGGATGCATGAAATGTTTCATTAATTCCATAGAACCTGTAGTCTGGTCAACTATTTAAGTCATAGAAATAAAGATAAAGCAATTAAGCGGACAAGACTCAATCTGGAAGAAAACTGCTCATATTATATCACCAAATGCAAAGATCCATAACAAAGAGTTCGTACAAACCAGAATATAAGAGAACACTGGAAAATAAAAGGATCCCATCCAATAAGACTGGTGGTGATCACAAAACATCAAGAAAAGTACAAATACCGAAAACCAACATCATACTTCTTCCATGGGGACTCTCTCTTTGGTTGCCGCCAGAATTTTGAGCTCGTCAACTCTTTAGTCATTCTTTCTATTATGTATTTGCATCCTTGTAGTTGGAGTTCCAACCCTCTTCTCTGGCTATGAGGGCTCTTTTCCTTGGCTTCTCGCTCTCAGAGTTGTTTCCTTAGAACCTTTACCTCTTCCTGATGCCTAGTCTTCAATTTCTCCTTAGATGCTTGAAGTATTAAATAATTCTCTTCAACTTTTCGAAGATCCTCTTCATATTTTCTCAAGGCTTCGCTTTGGTCACCAACATCGCGAGAACTTCCCCTCTGTGCCTTTTCTAAATTGCTGCACTTTCAGATATGTTATGCCTCCTCAAAAGCTCATCCTTCAACTTTTCCTCATGGATCAACTTCTTGTCTTGTGTTACATGATAAAGCCCTATGTCCTTTTAGTGGTTTCCTTCCTTCAACTTCTGACATTCGGTGTTAAGCAAATTAAATTCTTCAATAGGTATAAAGTGGGGTCATCTCGGTTGTTCAGGAGGTTGAGAATAAAAGGGTGCTACTCTGGAAAAGGTAACAAGCTTGTCTCAGCCCTTTTCTTAACCCAATTCATATACGGAAACTCGTCCACACCATCCCTTCTTCCTATTAGTAATCTCCCCTTTCGACAAATTATACTCCACGACACTTGTATCCCTTGTAGCAAATCTGGATTTTCTATGTTGTTGAAGAACACAATTTCTTTTATTGCTTCATCATTGGCGGTCCTTTCATGGCGTACCCCACGTGATGCAAATATAGAACATGGTTGTAGTTGATTGCACCTTTTGTTCCCATGAGCGATACACTAGGAAACTCCCTGCAGCCTAAGATAATCAAAGTGCTATCATAAAACTTGTCATTCCGTACAATGTCGTGAAAGGTGAGTCCCATAATTCTTTTTGCCCATCTATGATGCATGAACCATCTGTACAACAATGGTAGACAAAATACCACCCTATCTCCTTTTCCATACCGAGAGTGGATGGAATGATATGTGTCAGCTAGAAGGGTAGGCACATGGTTCCATTCACAAAGATACATACAGTAGTCAAGTCCACGTGATTCTCAATGTTGAGAAGAACGGTTCCATAAATTATAACAGCCAGTAATGCATGAAAAACAGGCCAATTCTCTTTATCTGCCTGCTCATTGTCTCTTTTCAGCAAGAACTTTAGTGGGATGGCATGAGTGTTGTATTTAGGTTTCCAATTAGTTTTTATCTCGTCCATGCTCAAATAAAGAGCACCAACAATACGTTCAAAAGAAACCACCTCAGGCACACACTGTGATCGGTGGATCTGGAACTGACTGTTTAACGCTGGTTTCACGAAATGTCGCGGAAGCAAGAGTCGCCACCGTCTTTTATTTTCTCCAACATGGACAGGACAAAAGCACAGCAAAATTCCTTATGAGATAGTTTCTCGGTTCGGGAGGTAGATTTATAGAAAGGGAAGTTGTTAGCACCCTTTCTATCCATGGTTATCCATGGGCTCTTAGATACTTGCTCATTGTGTTTTCAAAAATTGTTTGCTTTTCAAGTGTTTGTGGGTTTTGAAAAAAGTTTCGTTTTGAAAACTTCTAGGTAACTCTTGTATCAGTCCTCAAGAGTGTATGAAGTGTTTGTTTGAAAACTTTTTGAAAGTGTCAGTGTGAAAAGATGTTTTTTTGTTTGTTTGAGAAAAGAGCAAGTACCCATGAGATCTACCTACTCTAAGGAATTAGGCTATGTAAGAGTCCTTTGGATAGTGCTATCCCACCATTGAGAGGTAAGTAGCACCATCATTGGAGTTGTTCGGGTCAATTCGTTTGTAGGGACAGTGTGGTCACCAGAGCAACAGTAGGACACCTTAGAAGCTACCCTTATGCCATTGATCCTTTTTAATTCTAAGGCAACCGTTTCGAGGCAACTGGATCATGTCATGGACATAAGGACTTACTAAAACGTCCTATACTCGACGACCACGTTTCGAAGGTAAGGCAACAGCGAGGCGTACCCTAAGAGTGGTGTGTGAATTTGTGTGTTGTTTTCATGTTATGTTTTATCTTGTACATGTATCGTGGTGATCTACGCTTGTTTTTAATTTAGGCCATACATTCTTTCATGCGATTATAATTTAAAAGTGCGGAAATTTAAATGCGGAAAGTAAAATCCTACGCTATTACAAGGCGCGGGTCTATACATCGCCAAATTACAAAGACCCGTTTGGTAAAATATGCGACAAGTAAATAAATTCCTAATTACTATTACATGGCTTGGACAGTTACATAATATTCACAAAGAAAAAATAAGAATAAATGCGCGAAAGAATTAAAGTTGCACGTTCGAGGGCGTTGGACCCTTTTGAAATTAAATTGAATTAAAAGTTAATTAATTATTTTATTAAAAGAAAGAAATTGTTTTTTATGGTTTTTGGTATTTAATGAAATAAGAAATTAAAAATCAAGAGAAACCCTAATTCTAAGTTATTTTTAATTGTTAAGAAAAATATTAAAGTTTAACCTAATTTACTAAATAATTAATGTACATGTTTATTTACAAAATATTTAGTAATTAATAATAATAACAATGATGAGAAGATTATTTATTAAAAGAAAAGATGAGAATGTTAAAAAACCTAATTTCTACATATTTTATTTATTAAGAAAAGTATTAAAATTGAAACCTAAATTAATCTAAATTAATTATTTAAAGTTTATTTACAAAAATAATAATGGTGAAATTAAATATAATTAAAAAATAAACATTTTTAGTTTCTGATTTTTTATTGTGAAATTTATTTTATGGTGAAAAGAAATAATTAAAACATTAAAAAGAATTTAAAGAACATCAAATAAAAATAAAAAATAATGCAAACCATGGGGGGTATCAGGCCCATTTAGGAGGTTTTTTGGAAGCAATTTGGCCCATCAGAATGAAGCCCTTTTTTGACTTTCCAGGATCACAAATTATCAAATATGTGGGGGGGCCTGGGAATCGAACCCAGGTCCCAATACCTGCCAGACACCTCAGCCACCAATTGAACCATTGCGTTTATTTGTAAGGTTAGTGGAACATAAATAATATAAAAGAAAAGCACGTTAATGATATGGAACGAACAAAAGCGCGCCAGATTTCAAACGCTCCAATCATCATAGGCCACGTTCATCTTCTTCCTTATTTTCCCTGTAATTATAAAACAGATAGCGGGGGTTTTAAACCCCCACTAAATGAGACCTGCAAAAATAACGAATAGCACATGGACAAATATAAAAAGGGCGCGAGTAGTCAGTTTGCTTCGTCTGGACGTCACGAATTCAATGGCATAGGTTTGATGGCCTGATTTTTCCATATGAAGAAACCCCTAATTTTGAGCTTCTGAAAACCTAATATCCATCAATGGTAGATTTTGATATAGGCATTGTTAGTTCAATTAAATGGTACCATTCGCTTCAGAACATCATTGTTAGTGAGAATCAACAATTAAAACTCATGAATAATGCATGTAAATTAAAAAACGATTATGGACATATTCATGAAAAGTGTAATGCTGTTCTACCAATTCTTGGAGTCTGGAGACTGGTTCTTGATTGCAACACGTTCCTAGCAATGTCAGGAATGTAATGGACAAGCTTTTAGACCTTGAATCGCCTTGTAACTAGGATTTCAGTGTTCAAGTTTTTAATGAAAAATTGCGAATTTGTTCTAGGTTTTTCTGAGCAGCTTTCGTGTGTATCAGCATTAGGTTATGTTGTGCCTTTGTATTTGAGTGAAATTAGGTCAAAAAACCAAGCCCATAGTCCATGAATTTATGATTTTGATATTTGATTTCGTTCATATCTTTTCCAATCTTTTTCCATGCCAATCATGCCAAATTTGGATGATATTGTCCCCTTGAGATGGTGCACGAAATCTCTTGCATATATGGAAGATATTTGCTGCACAAAAAAGATTTAAAACCATTGTTTAATATTTTTCTCATAATTGAATTTAATTAAATGAATTAATAAGATTAAAAATTCAATTAATTAATTAAAAATAAGAAAATACATCCCTTTGAGGTCAATAGGTCGTGCATAGCCTTTGGGTAATGATTCATGAAAGAAATTGAGGCCCATTAGCAATTTTGAGGCTTTTGAAGCAAAGTTGACTTTTCAAAATTCCCAAAAATTTCCCAACTTCTCCAAGGCATATCTTGCTCAATTTTGAAGCTATGAACATGTTCTTGGACATTTTGGAAAGGTCTTGAAGTCCTCTAACCAATGTATTTGGTCCCATGTCATTTTGATTTACCAATCGCAAGTTATGGTCTTTGACTTAAAGTGCCTTTTTGTTGACTATTGAAAATGACCTATAATGTTGAAATTGATAACTTTTTGTGAGAGCATTTCTTGGACTTGAAGTGTGAAGATGAGTTGTAGGAAATGTCATTCTCTTCAAAATGAGCTTTGGATGGGATTTTCTGATAAACCATGAAGAAGTTATGCCCTGGTCAATTTGCAGTTGACTTTTTCAGCTATCCAAAAATAGAAACTTTTGCATCTTGAGACTTTTTGAGCCATACTTTGAGAATCATGATCAAGAATTGATCAAATGATGTTTGTGGCTTCAAAATAAGATGTTGACCAAAAATTTTGACTTTTGACTGTCAAATGACCATTTTGCCCCTGCAATTGACTGTGGAACAATTAGGGTTTTTGACTGTGCAATTTAATGTTGTGAGTCTTGAAACTTGGCATATGAATGCTTAACAATGTATATGGGCATGTGGGACATGATTGGGCCCTTGGAAATCTCAATTTCTTTGCAAGAACCAAAACCCTAATTTTGACTGTGTTAGGAGGCAATTGGACTGTGCAACCCTTGAGAGATTTTGAATCATCTGGAGATTGATTTTGGTAAATCTTGAAGAATATGGGAGGGCAAATTTTGGGGTACAACACACACGCAAAAGGTATTTGATCAATCACTGTGACCTTTATGATGTCATAATACTCTTCTAGAGTCTCCGCAAATTGAAAGTCTTGGAAAGTGAAACAATGTAACTCCTTATCATAGAATTGCAAAGAGTCTCGAGAGCCATATCTTTAACTTTGAGTTTCAACAAATATATGAGATCACCATATGTGTCTTTGAAAACCTCTGGATCCTTCAGACGATCAGTCAGATTCTTCAACAGGACTATGAAATACTTAAGGAAACTGTAGCTTGAAGTATCCCTGGTGGTCTTCTTTCTTTCACCCTCTTCACTTATCATGCTCTTAAATGGAGACGGTGACTTTAGGTTCCCTGGAAATGAAATGCATATGAACATTAGTATTTTGTTTACATTTGAATGCCATGATACTAATGCAATGTCACAGGATCAATGTTCCACAAGAACAGAACGACTGATGTGTTGTTGCTGAATCTCTGAATAATGTGGAACATAACAAGGTCAAAAGTTTGGCTGAACCAGAATACCAAGGAACCAAGTAACAAGATCAGAATAACACAGAACCAAGTAACATGATCAAAAGCAATTGTACGTGTTAAATGATAAATCCCTCCCCACTCACGGGTGAAAACTGGTCAAGGTATGGTTAAGGTGATGCAGAATCATGAGTCAAATAGAAAGCCTATCATCGTAGTAGCATAATATGCAGATGATAGTAACCCCCAAATAGACCTTATCTACACGTGGCTCTCACGATCGCGCTAGTAGGGTATACACCCAGTATGCGTCATGACTATCCACTCTAGTCCTAGATGTACTAAAAAATGTGACACTTTTGACTGTGTATTGGTTCTTTTATCTTATATTATCAACCCACCCTCCAAAAGAAATAACACAACACAACAGTCTAGACAAAGGAAAGCGATAAGATGCAATGCATGCAAACATATGTACAAGTGAAAGATACACAAGTAAAACAACAAAGCGATAACGAAATAAACACCAAAAGTAAGAAAACAAACAAGAGCTAGGACTGACTCGCTAAGTTTCCCCAGTAGAGTCTCTAGTTGTCGTGTCTCAAAAAACACACAGACCGACTTAAAACAAACAGAGTCGCCATCAATGTTATTTATCTCAGAGAGGGGAAAGGAAAACACCGAGTAAACCTACAAATGGGTTGAATCAAGGTCTCACGACCAACAGAAAGGGCAAGGGAGTCGGTTATGTAAGGGGAAGGTATTAGCACCCCTCACGTCCATCATACCCGGCAGGATCTATAATAACCGGCAAAAAATATAGAGTCGCCCCATTAATATTTATCCTAAGATGGGAATATAATGGAATAACCCTAATTATTGATATAGAGATTCGAAGTTCTTGACTCACTTTAGACGAAGAGAAGGTGTTAGGCACCCTTAATATACCTTGTTCATAAGGATACTAGGGTTTAGGTTTAAGGTTCAGGAATACGACTTTAATTTTTTAATTAGGGGAACTCGCCATGGTTTTTAAGTCGTATGCCTATGCATCCTCTTATGAGAAATCAGAGTCACAAGTTGTAGTTTATAGTTGGTTGGTGTTTTTTATGGATTATGGAGATATTTGAATTTCCCTTGAACCAAGTCTAGGTATGTGAATAGCGGAGTTATTAGACGAAGTGCGCAGTCGATTGAAATATTTTCCTAATCCTTTTTGAAAATTTATTGTTGAGTTTACTTTAATTTAATAAAAAGAGTTTAGTGTTGGTTAGATATTTTTTAATGTATTAATTATTAAAAAAAATTATTAATGTACGATTAAAAATAATTTTAATGCAATAAAATAAATATTTGGATGAGTTTGAAAAATAAATATTTCATTTTATAATAATATAAATAATATTAGAATCTAAAAATGATTATAATAAAATAATAAAAAGAAATTAAATTAAAAAAAACACAAGGGGTGCAATTTATGTTGGGCTAGCAAACCCGGGGGATATAGGTAGTAGGATCTGACAGGTGAGGACCCAAGTTCAGATATTGAACTGAGTCCAAAATATAGTTGGGGGTGTAAATATAGTTTAATAGTAAAATAAGGTGTGTAAATAACAGGGGCCCAAGTTCAGAAATTAAAGTTGGTCCAATAAATCAGCGGGGTTTAATAATATCTTTGTAAAATGTTAATTAATTTGATTTACAAAAGTATTTTATATTTATTGTATTTCTTGTATTGTTCATTTGTTATTCTTAAAAAAAATAAATTAACTACTCTAATTATTCTTAATAAATAAGTTAATTAGATAAAATAATTAAATAATTTTTTTTTTGTAATAATTAAATAAAAACAAAATAACATCACTTTATGTTTTTATGTTAGGATATTGATTTGGGAGATCTTAAGAAAATATGTATAGGTAATTACTTTTGTATTGTCCTTAATTAACGTAATAACCTAATAATAATGATAAGCAAAGTTTCAGTATTATATATTTTTTTGTATTTTAAAATAAAACTAAGGTCAACGTAAAACTAAATTAAATAAATAAATAAATAAATTAGGCTAAAAAAGTATAATTAATGAAATAGAAAAAACTAAATTGTATAAGTAGAAAGACTTACCTGAAGGTGATGGCAGTGGCGGTGAAAATCTGTGCACATAGGTTGTGTGTGATAGTGTTAGAAAATTCACCCCCCATTTGTAAGATAAATTTTAGGTGTTCTGTTCAGAACCCTAAAAAATTTATTGATAAGATTGTTGATCTACAAATGATTGTTGATGAAGACTTCATGATTTCTTTGTTGTTATTCTTTGATGTGAAGAACAACAATTTTAGGAGAACTCTAGTGAGTTGCGGATCTGCAAATCATTATTGATTCTCCAAATGGTTAGTGATGAAATATTTAGGATGAAGAGAGCCCTATTTACAGATTTGAAATTAGGTTAAAGACACCCCAAAAAGAAAATAGTCCACACCAAGAAAAATCCAAAGTTTATGATTTTATCTTGGTCAGCAAGCTGACTAATCAAAACTGAGTTATGACATACATTGACCAATAAGAAACAATTAATAATATTTTTAGATTTATAATTATTGTAACCAATTACATTGATTCTCTCATAAAACAAATATTACTATCTAAAATATAAAAGATAACAAACTTTTTTTAAATATTTTTGTATTTTAGATTATTTTGGTTATTTTTAGAATAAAAAGTGAAAAAAGTAAAGATAAATATTTTTTTAAAATTCATTAATTGAAAATACGAAATTTAATATTTAAATATTAAAAAAATGATTTTTTTAATTAAATAACAATAAAAATGACATTTAAAATTAGCAACACTAAAAAAAGTCAAAATATTGGATGGTGGGATTTGAACTTATGACCTTATACTCGCAAGCTTCATTCCTTACCAATAGTGCTATATTACTCATTTGAAATAAAAAGCCAATTTAAATCATATGAAAGGTGCGCATATATTTATTATTTAAAAATACAAATAATTTATATTTTTAAATAGACTTGAATATAAATATTTATAAAACCCAAATAATGTTAGTGTATACTGTAGCGGTAGAAATATTGATACTAAGCCATTGGATTGACTTAACTCGCACATATCAAATAAAAATTGTCACTGCACTTTATTGTTTCCAAAGGAATGGGAAAAGAGCGAATAACCCAAAAAAGGGGAGAGAATCTAAGTACAGGGGTTGGTTATGCCAATGAAAGGTATTAGCACCCTAAACATCTACGGTACTCTGCAGGAACCTCTTTGAAAATATGTGTATTTTTGCTATAAGTGTTATATAAAAAATAGATTGTAAGGATGCGAAAAGAAGTATTTTTATAATTCTTGCACCCGCCGCTGTTGCAAATCTTTAGTGCCTACGTACCACCTTCTGTGTAATAGGGGATCAGGGTACTCTTAGTTCACCTTTAAAAATTTTAAAACATATATGTGTTGGTTAATTTTAAGAGATTAAACATCATCGTCTTATCCGAGTGGAAATACTTACTACCCACAATTATGAGAAAGTTGAATTTTCGTCATCTCAAAATGGAGGATATAGCTTGGATTTTAAAACCAACAAAGCCTTGATAAATACCCTAGTGGAAAATATCTCACTTCACTACATATTATAGAAGTATAGCAGCTCGCATCACTACAAGGATTGACAAGAGTCTAATCTTTTGAGAAAAGTTTTAAGGTAAAAAGCTAAAGTGGCAAAATGGTTTAAATGAGATTGATTGACTTTTAGTCTTCTCACAAAAAATGTCAAGGTATTATTAAGCTGGTTAAAGTTTGATTAAGAAAATATTTTGAAAATGGATGGACCTAAGTCCAAGTTTATTGTAAAAGTGGTTCAAGTTTAAAAACAAGAAGAGTTTTCAAAAGGAGAGAAGATTTTTGAAATTAAAGAAGATGAGAAGAGATTAAGGGACTATCCTAAAGCATAAGATAAAAGCTAGGGAAAATAACCGTCTAACCAACAAGAAGCCAACACTTGACATAATGAGTCAATGTAGAATTCTCATCCCTTATATTGAAACCAAACATGCAAGGATACTAAACCTCTTAAAAAACCAATCTTCAAAGGTAATAAGTCTTCATAAAAATTGGGTAAAGTAACAACTGTATACAGATGAATTTCCAATTACAGACAAAGCATATAACCAGAACAACCTGCACATGAAGCAAACAAACAACCCAATGTCTTGGAGGTAAACCCTAAGAACTCCAGACAAAATTACAATGGAAATCACAAGGTCTCAATATAGGTCATGGTCTCTAATCCTAACTCCAAGAAGTCCACAACTCCAAAATGTCAAGGATAGTAACCAAGTAGTCCAAGTAACATTAAAGCTTTTACTGTTCAAGTTGGTTATTAGGTATCTTCAAAATAAAAATAAAAACTCAAATGAGAAAAGTAAAAATGACATAAAGATAAATGCTCAAATGAGCTAAGATGAAAATAGCATGAAATGTAAATGCTAAAGTAAATGGTGATTAAAGTATAAGAATAAAGTAAAAGCATAAAAATAAAAGTCAATTGTTAATGAGTTAGAAATTAGAGGTTAGTTGAATGACCATCTTGAATCTTGCATTTGAAAACTCATTATAAGATTGATAAAATCAAAGCCTCTCAACAACAAGTTTCATTTGCTTTTTGTCAATTATATAATTCATTTCAAAATCTTAAGGCAAGAGTAAATGATCGATGATGTTTAAGTGATTCACTTTGACCAAAGTTTATGAAGATTCATTAGAGGATTGATAAGACCATAGCCTCCTAACAATGAGTCTAAAGGTTATTAGATCAAAGGTTTCAAATTAAACATTCTTGGGCTTGCAAACATAGGTTTGGGCCACGAATGATCATTTCTCGAATCGGGAAAAAATTTAGCGGTATGTTAAGAAATCGTAAATGGACTTATATAGAAGTCGTACCTATTTTGAGGCCGTTCAATAGCAATTTAGGTGTCATATGTTTGTAGTGATGATATATAGATCATCCTCTAACAACATTTAGCACTAAAAGAAGAGGATGAGATGAAGAGGAAAGGGGAATATTTGATCAAACTATCATTAAAATCATCCTTCCATTTTGGTGGAGTTAAACTCAACACCTAAGAGTATAGAAAAATTAGAAGTGATCTCAAATATTTTTGTAAAAAATTTGGTAATTTTTTAAATAGAAAAGTATTTTTAAACTAATTAAAATCTATCAAATAGGTGAAAAAAGATTTAAAAAAATAGTAGAAGTCAGAACAAAATTCTAAAAGAAATTTAGAAAGTCGAAAATGATGAAAATGATTTTAGAAATATTTTCAGAATTTAAAAATATCAAAAAGTATTTTTAAAATAATTAAGATATTGCAAACAAAACAAAAATTATGAAAAACATCAAACATTAAAATAAAAATATGAAAAAATATTCACAAAATTAGAATTAATTCAAAGTATTTTTGTATATTTTTTTCATTATTTTTGGATAAAAAATAAAAGAGTTATGAATTTTTAAAGATAAATGAAATTAAAAAGAATAATTTTGTAAAATAAAAATAAATCAGAAAAACCACATGCATTGAATCTCTCTCACTAATACACGCTGGAAGATCCAATGGATCTGAGATGAGGGAGCATCATGGATCCAAGCTGAAGCGCACGCATACAACACAAGAAAATCCAACCAATGAAAATAAAACAATTGGCTAAGTGTCATTGGTTGAAGAACGACACGTAGGTCATCTTCAACCTCCAGCCTCCTGCAAGTAGGGCAAATCTAAGATCCTTGAATCTGTAAATTTACACGTTCAAAGTGGTACCATTAGATGCGTCTACTTGATACGAACACAATCATATGCTCGCGAAAAATTTATATAAATCACAACGTAGTCGATTTGGAAAAAACCAGAGATGTTAAAAAATGTCAAAATCGAAAATCAGAAGTATCAAACGCATTGTTTCACCAAAATTGAGTTAAGAGCAAGCATTAGTGAACATCATAGTCCATCCCAGTAATTTAAGTTAGGAGATTTGGTGTCTTAAACTACCTGAACAAAGTCAGATGAACTTTCTCTATAAATGGACTTGGGAAACACGATTCAGGGCACCTCCAGACTTGATTCTTCTTCTGTTAGCTTCAGGGAAGTTCAAGGATGAAAGATCAATGAAAAAATTGGATTAAAAAGTGGTGAATAGAGGAATTAGAAATATCAAAAAAGGGTGTTATAGAGGGAGTTTGACATAGTGATTTTGGCTCTTCAAGCTTGAGAAAATGAATGAGGTATGACCCTCTATTTATAGGGAAGCAAATGGGATGCACAAGCGTGTGGAATGATGATGTTTGGAGGGAATTCGTGTGAAATTTCAAACATGAAAAGTGTGAATTTTATTCTTCTCAACACTCAACCAAAGCATACGTTTCAATGTGCTAATCACTTCTAAAAGATTACTAAGCACGATTAGAAGTAAAAACACGCACAAATTTGGTGAATAGAAGCTGGATTATGGATTTCAAATTATGACTTTGGAGGAAACTTCAGTTTCAAGATACCAACTTTGAATCCATGGTGTTCATAGCTCAAGGTGTATTATGGAATTATTATTAAAATATTTCAAAGATAAGGTTACAATATTTACAACGTGCAAAGAATGGGATCAAATAGATGCTTGAGCTAAAAGTTATGATGAGTCAAAGTTGAGAAAAGATGCTGACATATAAAGTCTTGCATCCAAACATGGCCTTACATTCAAAATTTTCTTTTGGCCAAAAAAATGGCATGTAGTAGATCTCTTAAATGACATTTTGATATTTTAACCATTTAAAAACTCCAATAATTGAGAAAGTTGTGACATTGTGAAGTTTGTGAAATTTCACGAGATGACCTATAATATTTCACATTCTTAGAGCATCTTCCATCCATTTTCAAGATTTCTTCATAAAAGAAGAGTTGAAGTTCACATCCTTTAACTCATTATTAAAAAATAATGGGCTCAAGGAGATAAAAATTGAACAAGTTATGATCTTTTGAAGTCACATAAGGGAATTTGATGACCTATCTAAAGGACTTGTAATCTTTCTTCATCATTAGGCATCTTCCACACAAAATTTTCTTAAATCTCTTGAAGTGATTTGTTGATAACCATTTAAAGATAAAAATTTCTTTGGAATCACTAAAAGATACCAAAATATGAGAAAGTTATAGCCCTTAGAAGTCCAAAACTCTAGCTCCTAGAGCAACAAAATGCCTTAGGAACCCCTTTAAATTTTGACAAATTTTCTTGAACAAATACTTTTTTCATATAAATAGAAGTTGTTTAGGATGATAATAAGAAACCATAGCAACCATGACCACTTCCAAACATTAAGAATTGAGGTAATTATGCACTTGTGATCAAGAAATCAAGAACTTGCCCAATTAGGTCAAACTTCTTCAATCAACCCTTGCATCTTTTGACTTTCTATGACAAATTGAGGCATGATAAATCATAGTAGACCTTGTCATGATATTACCTTAAAGCCTCTTCAATGATTAAGCTTGAATCTCAATGAAACTTTGTTGAAGAAGCCATGGAAATAAACTCATGAACCTATAGATCAACCTGATGAAATTCGTTGGGCTTTCAACTATAGCACCATCAATTAGGGCAAACATTCATTGTATTTATTAGTTAAAAGTTAATCAATAAAAAACATAGATGATAATATTATAAAAATCAAGGTACTTGGTGATTCCTCATGAGAAAACTTAAAGAATGGGAGAAGAACCAAACCCGAGTGTGACCTTGTTGTGATTGAGTTGATATGAGATGATAGATGAATCTTAGGGGCAAAAAATGGGGTATAACAGCTGCCCTTATTTAAGTGTCTTCTACCCGGAGATATGAAGGTTAAAATATTCGTGTCGATGTGATTGAAGATACTTAAATATAAAACAATCCCTATTTTTGGACCTAAGATGTCATGCAATGCATATGATTGTGTGTGTGAATAAACAGATCCAAAGGTGACACAGGACACCACTGGGGAAAAAGATAATAAAAAGATCGAAAGAAAATTAGACCAAGAACATAAATCACTGGTGAACAGAAAATTCGACTCTATCCGGGGGAAAGCCCAAGGAGGAGACAAAGTAACATCAACTCAAACATTGAGGAGACAAAGTAAAGGGATAAGAGTGATCGACAGATAACCGCAAACTATGCACTCATCCAGAAGATAACAAAAAAGGTAATGTCGACCCACAGGGGGAATAAGTGGGATAATATCAGTAAATAACAATACTAGAGTACCTCAAATGACCAGCATCAATACTTATAACTAGAAACAAACAAACTTCTTCAGAGCAAAGTGAATCTCAACGACGAACTATCTCCCATAATGACGACACTACCATTCATCAGAGTAACAAATCTCAACAATGAACTATCTCCCATAATGATGAGACTACCATTCATCGGAGTAACAAATCTCAACAACGAACTATCTCCCATAATGACGAGACTACCATTCATCGGAGTAAAAATCTGAACAACGAACTATCTCCCATAATGACGAGACTACCATTCATAAGAGTAACAAATCTCAACAATGAACTATCTCCCATAATGACGAGACTACCATTCACCGAAGTAACAAATCTCAACAAAAAACTCTCTCCCATAATGACGAGACTACCATTCATCGGAGTAACAAATCTCAACAATGAACTATCTCCCATAATGACGAGACTACCATTCATTGAAGTAATAAATCTAAAAAACAAACTATTTCCCATAATGACGAGACTACAATTCATTGGAGTAACAAATATCAACAATGATCTATATCCCATAATGACGAGATTACAATTCACCAGAGTAACAAATCTCAACAATAAACTATCTCCCATAATGACGAGATTACCATTCATTGGAGTAGAAAATCTCAACAACTAACTATATCCTATAAGGACGAGACTACCATTCATTGGAGTAACAAATATGAATCTTCTCTGGGAAATAACAAACTTACTAGGTAAGTACAAGTTTCTCAAATAAAGAGAACTGCCACTTGCTTTTATGAGAAGGATTTGCAATAATGCTACTGGGAAAAGAATTATGGCTTCCTAGTGAAATGCCAATATATTCCTGCTGAGGAGGTAAAGTCTTCTCGTGAAAAATAAATGCATATTCTCAAACTCAGGCTCAAATCCTGCAGAAATTAGAATAACAATGTTGCCGGGAACCACAGATTCAAACCAGAAATAAACCGGAACGAAATAGTCAACCAAGACAGCATCTGATGAGAACTAAACTCAAAAGGGAAACATAGACCTAACGAGACAACGAGCTGAATAGGAAGTCTGAAGAAAAATTCTTCCACTAGGGATAAATCAGTGGGGAAATTGAAAGTATATACACTTTCTGCTTAAGATTGACGCTCTATTGGAGAGAGGGTAACATAACTCTGCAAAATAGGGCAACACACCAACAAAAACTATAATGAATGCAAATGAGTAATGAACTTTAATTCAGCTATGCATGATGTATGTATGAATGTATGAATGTTATCATGTATATGTTGAAAAAACAGACATATAACACTGGGAATAACCAGACAAAACAACCTCGGGTAAAGTCAACACTCGACTAAATCACATCCAGGAGGAGAATTTCAAGAAATTAAGCACCAACTGAGGACACAAAGTCCTACTTCACATCTTAACTCCACGGGGAAGAAACATAATCCGAAAATAATCAAAACAACAAACCAGTACAGATGCAGGGGTATAACATCCTCCCTCAGGCTTCACCGGGGGATGTCACACAAACTTCAATGGGGAAAATGAATATTTCAACGTATAGACTTCCACTGGAGATGGTAATATTGACTTTAATAGGGTAGATGAAAACCATGTCTTCAAGGAATCCACTGGGGACCTCGTGTTGGCTTCAACGGGGAGGGCAGTACCACATGGTCGAGGGAAGCCAAAATATATTCTTCGATACCAAGAGTGAAGATTACACAAACCTTCTTGGGGAGAAATTATGAAACCATATGGGGATGAAAACTTTCAGAGAGAAACATTATCTCAGCTTTATTTTGGGATTTAAGAAGTAAAACAACATAGCAAGAAATCAAAATTATGGGGATTTTAAACCAAAACCAGCACTTGGCGGGAGAAAACCAAAATAGTTGACAACTGTTTTAACACTTCTTAAAAAAGAAACTGCCCTTTCCTAATTTCTTCACAGGGGATTTAAGAATAGAGGCTTCAGACCCTACAAAACCCGAAATCCAAATAATCATCCTGGAGAAAACCAGATCAAGACTTGGGATAATAGGACCATAAATCCAATACTGCACCAAACATCAATTAGTGTCATCTCTAACTATATGAGGAACGCAAGAAGATCATACACAAATTAGCAAGAGCGACCTTGGAGAACTTTCCTGGGAAATATACACTTTCAAAATTTCAGAGTTTGTCCATCCTTGGAATCACCATTTTTTTTCTTGAGTCACAAAATCTAAAGTAAAAAGTAATTTGTAAATTATTTTCAAAAAACAATTTTGTTATTCAATCTTTTTGTTTTGAAAATTACTAACAATAATAAATGGAGTCTTTGTAAGTAGAATAAAATAAGAATTTCAAAGAATTGGATAAAAGCTCAAACTATATTAATAGGATGGTAGTCTGCGAATGGTGAGACTCCATAGATGATTACAAAGTTTTAAAAGTGATAATATATTGGAAAAGATACATTAAAATACAATGACCACTGTTCTCCCTAACAACTTTGAATTCCTGAGCAGCGACTTTTGTTGAAGTGTGGTGAGGATCTGAGAAGATTGTTGCTTTAATGATCAAGTCTTTTCTGACGCAGTTACTTGCCAGGAAATACCTATCTTTTGCCTAAATTTCCCTTGCGGGTTTTCAACCTACCGGGAAAATTTATTCTCTTTATGTCTCTAATTTTTTCTTATACCTCCCTTTCGGGTTTTCAACCTACCGAGACGCTCCTTTTTACCTAAGCCGCCCTTTCGGGTTTTCGTCTTAGCGAGCTGTTCTTTTATAAATTTAGGCGAAGTATTTCTTGACTGCATCATCATTTATAGGACGTGGGAACTCCTTGCCATCCATAGTCTTTAGAATCAATGCACTACTAGAGAAGGCTTTCTTGACAACATATGGGCCTTTAAAATTGGGAGTCCACTTGCCCCTGGAATCAGCGTTAAAAGACATGATCTTCCTGAGCACGAGGTCGCCTTCTCTGAATTCACGAGGCTTGACCTTCTTATCAAAATCTTTCTTCATTATCTTCTGATATAACTGACCATGACACATGGTCTTCATTCTCTTCTCTTCAATCAAATTCAACTAGTCAAACTTGTTCTGGACCCATTCAGCCTCTGACAACTTGGTTTCCATTATCACATGTAAAGAGGTAATCTCAACCTCAACATGGAGCATTTCTTCCATGCCATACACAAGAGAGAATGGGGTTTCCCCTGTTGAAGTGCGGGCATACATACAATACCTTTGCAAAGAAAAATGGAGCATCTCATGACAGTCTTTATAAGTAACAACCATTTCTGGATGATTTTCTTGATGTTTTTATTAGTAGCTTCAACAGTCCCATTCATCTTTGGCATGTAGGGAGATGAATTATGGTGGACAATCTTGAATTCTTCACGAAGTTCTGTTATCATCTTATTATTCGAATTTGAGTCATTGTCGGTGATAATCCTGCTTTGCACACCAATCCGACATATAAGATTGTTCTTGATAAAGCGTACTACCACCTACTTAGTAACATTAGCATATGAAGTTGCTTACACCAATTTGGTGAAGTAGTCAATTGCCACCAATATAAAATGATTTCCATTCGACGAATTGGGATCGATCATTCCAATCATGTTAATACCCTACATAGAGAAAGGCCACGGGGAAGAAATAACATTGAGAAGCATCAGAGGCACATGAATCTTGTCAGCATATTTCTGATATTTATGGCACTTCTTTGCAAATTTATATTAGTCAGATTCCATTGTCTTCCAATAATAATGTGTCCTAAGAATCTTCTTTGCCATGGAATGTCCATTGGCAAGAGTAGCAAAGTAACCTTTATGGATTTCATGCATAAACATGTTTGCTTCATGTCTATCCACGCATCTGAGCAAGACCATGTCATAATTTCTTTTGTATAGCACATCTTCATTGTGGAAAAATTTACTTGCCAACCTTCTCGATGTCTTTCTATCTTTATTTGACGCACCGACCATATATTCATGAGTCTGGAGAAAATGCTTAATATCATAATACCAAGGTTTTTCGTCTGACATTTCCTCTACTGCAAACACATGAGCCGGTCTATCCAAACGGCATACTATGATGGGAGGCACATCGTTCCAAGTATTTACTTGATACATCAAAGCCAGAGTTTCTAAAGCATTTGCCATCTGATTTTCATCTCTGGGAATATGGTGGAATTCAACTTTATTAAACAAGGGTAATAATCTTATATCATAATCTTTGTAAGGGATCAAGCCAGGGTGACGAGTATCCCATCCTCCTTTAATCTGACTCACTAACAAAGATGAATCGCCATACACATCTAGAACTTTGATTTTGAGATCAATAGCCTCCTCGAGACCCATGATACAAGCCTCATACTCTGCCATATTATTGGTACAATCAAATGTCAGCCTTGCGGTAAAAGGGATACGCGATCCATGAGGAGTGATGATCACAACACCAACTCCTTTCCCATAAGCATTCACAGCTTCGTCAAACACCATGCCCCACCGGGATTCAGGATCAGGATATTCCCCAGGCAACAATTCATCACAAATGTTTATCTTCAAAAACATCACATCCTCCTAAGAGAAATCATATTTAACAGACTGATAATCATCAACCGGTTGGTGAACCAGATAATCTGCCAACACACTGCTTTTTATAGCCTTTGGAGTATGGTATTCAATATCATATTCAGACAACAGCATCTGGAAACGGGAAATTCTCCCAGTAAGAGCAGGCCTTTCAAAAATATACTTAATTTTATCCATTTTGGAAATTAACCAAGTAGTATGATTCAACATATATTACTGCAACCGCTTTGTCGCCCAGGCCAGAGCACAACATGTCTTTTCCAACATAGAATACCGTGACTCATAGTCAGTAAACTTTTTGCTGAGATGATAAATGGCATATTATTTATTCCCAGTTTCATCTTGTTGTCCCAAAATACAGCCCATATAACTATCTAACACTGTCAGATACATGATCAATGGTCTTCCTTCAACAGGCGGGAGCAAGATAGGGGGTTCATACAGATACTCTTTAATAATTTCAAATGCCCTTTGACAATCATATGTCCACACACAACCTTGATCTTTCTTTAAAAACTTAAACATTGGTTCACACGTTCCAGTCATATGGGAAATAAATCTAGAAATGTAATTCAACCTCCCAAGGAAGCCTCTAACTTCTTTTTCAGTTCTTGGTGCAGACATTTCTTGAATTTCTTTGACTTTATCAGGATCAACTTCAATTCCTTTTTGGCTAACAATGAAACCTAATAATTTACCTGACGGGACAACGAATCTGCATTTATTTGGATTCAAGCGGAGACGATACTTCCTCAAACGCTGGAACAATTTCTACAAATATTCTATATGCCCTTCTTTAGTCTAGGGTTTAGCAATCATATCATCAACATATACCTCAATTTTGTTTGTGGGTCAGGTCATGGAATATGGTAGTCATAGTCCTCTAGTACATTGCACCAACGTTCTTTAACCCGAAGGGCGTCACTCTATAACAAAATGTTTCCCAGGGTGTGATAAACGTTGTTTTTTCCATGTCCTCATGAGCTATTCTAATTAGTTATATCCGGAAAATCCATCCATGAACGAGAATACTTTGAATTTTGTTATACTATCAACCAACGTATCAATATGTGGCAATGGAAAGTCTTCTTTTGGACTAGCTTTGTTTAAATCTCTATAATTAACGCTTATGCAAACTTTTCTGTATTTCTTTGGTACAGGGACAATATTGGGAATCTACTAAGGGTACACTGATGTCACAAGAAAACTGACATTAATCTGCTTTAAAACTTCTTCTTTAATTTTCACTGCCATATTGGGGTGAGTTCTTCGCAATTCCTACTTGAATGGTAGTCATTATGGCTTTAACGGAAAATGATGTCCACAATATCAGTATCCAAACCAGGCATGTCTTGGTAAGACCAAGCAAATATATCCGTATATCCATATACTCTTTCAACAATTGAATCAACCTGCTCTTCACGTTGGAATACATCAATGCTCCAATCTTGATTTCATTTGGATCTTCCTCTTAACCCATATTAATCATCTCTAACGGCTCTTTGTATGGCTGAATGGCACTTTCCTCGCGCTCAAGCAACCGTGAAACCTCTTCTAGGATTTCATCATATTCTTCTTCTTCGACTACATATGCAGGCTATTCAAAGTTGGGAGAGGGTGCAGGGTCATTGTACTCAATGGTTTTTTTAATTAACCTGCACATATGATTTATGATTGCTTTTAGAAACTCACACATATAGCAAGTGATTATGCAGATTTATTCACAGTTATTATTTATTTTGAAAGGGTATTTTCTGATTACCATTTTCCAAGAAAAAGCAGAAAATAAAGACACAATTTGGGAATCAAAGACAAATTTTATTAATGATTTTAAAGATCAAAGCAACATATATGCCCATACAATATCAATACTTTCACCTTGGGCAGAGTGAAATATTTTTGAAAAGATTAACAAAAAAATATTACTTTGAAATATGAATGAAAGAGGGAACATCAATAGTGACCCAGTTCTGGACTCTGACTCCATGCGTCATGTAGTTCGGCATCTCTTGCTCTTATTCACCTTCCAGAATAACATTGATCCTAGAAACAGTTGGATGAAGGTAGCCTCCGCAATGAAAGATGTCTTGATAATTGCCTAAAGCGGACTTTGGCTTTATATTCTCACCTTTACCATTCTTCACAGAGAATCCCAAACTAGCTATATTCTTATTCACAGGTGGATCCACAATATGCCCTCATACTTTACTAGGGCCATTATGCACTACCTACTGAGCATCTTTAAACGAAGCTATATAATTCTCATTCTCCCTTACATTATCAATGGATAAAGCTTGGAATTGAGTTCCAACAATAACTTCATATGCTTCCACAACACTGAAAGAGGATAAATGAGATGTTAACAATGCCTACTCTCCATTTATGATGACCACATTTCCTTCATGAATGAACTTCAGCTTCTGGTGCAAAGTTGAAGTGACAGCCCCTGCCTCGTGTATCCACGGTCGTCCCAGTAAACAACTATAAGCGAGCACGACATCCATAACATGGAAAGTAATCTTAAATAAACGTGGGCCTATATGAATAGGCAAATCTACTTCCTCGATGACAGACTTCCTTGATCCATCAAAAGATTTCATAATTATGCCACTCAGACGCATGAGAGTCCCTTGGTACTTCAATTTCATAAGTGTGCTCCTCGGTATGACATTTAAAGCAGACCCATTATCAATCAGCACATTGGACAATGAATCATTCTTACAGTTCATGGAGATATGGAGATCCAGATTATGATTCTTCCTTCATCGGGCAATTCGTCATCACATAAACTCAGGTTATTAGAGGATGTAATATTCCCTACCACACTACTGAGTTGGTCCAACGGCATATCACTTTCCACGAAAGCTTGATCTAATACTCTCATCAAAGATTCCCTATGAGAAGAAGAGTTCATTAGCAGGGCTAGAATAAATATCTTTGATGAAGTATGCAACAATTGATGTATGATCCTGTAGTCGCTCATCTTGATGATATTCAATATATCATCCACATCTTTTTCCAGGGTAGTACCACTAGATTCCCCCACTGTTTTCTTAGGTTCAACACTTTCAATAACATTCTTATCAGCATTAACATTCCCACAAATGACAGGTGCAAAAATACGGCCACTGCGGGTCACTTGGTTGGCTTCAACAATATTCTTGACATCAGATAAAGGTTGGATGGGAACTTCCATACAATCCTCTAAAATTGTAGCATTGTATTTATATGGCATAACTTTGTCTGATTCTTAAGGAACATGACCCAGCAAGCAAATCACCATTGGAGCAACAACTTGCTTGCTATGGTATTTAATCTCAATAGGGGCGGGAACACCGAAACAAGGAACAATAACATTCACCCCTTCTTCAAAATACTTAGACATCCTAGAATCATTGTTGGAGAACACATCTTCATCTGAGGAAAAGAGTTCATCTGCAGAAGCATACTCATCACCTGACACAGTCTCAGTTAAGCAATCTTTAATCACATTAATCCCGTTGTAATCATCTTTATTGCCTGAAACATTGAGAGTACCAATATCCAATAACAACTGAATACCCCTTCCCACAATGGAACAACCACGAAAATATATGCAACTGATCTGCAAGACCCATAATGGTGTTCTTCTTGACCATCCATGTGACAGAAGGTAGCGTGCAACTGCACCAAATCATCATTCATATGATTCACGTCAAAAATACGGAATTCACCAGGACATCCGTAGACCATATTCACATTTTATTTGTAGTCTTCCCTAGGCAAAATATATGAATGAGGCATCTGTCCATCATTTCCTGAAGATCGGCTTTTATCTTATCACATCCCGGAATATTTGTACTGCAAATACCACAACCAGCATGGTCGTGCGTATAGTAGCTGAATTCGCAGAGGTCGGCATGCATCTTTACCAAATCTCCTCTAACCAGGTTGATATTAAAAATATAGAAGTCCCCTTGACAACCAACAACCTTGTTTACAGCATTTGCTCCTTCATGCCTTGGCAACGTATTATCTTTCACGTTAGGGCCAACATCTTTAAAGGATAAAAGGTCGGATCTCACCATATTTTGTAATTTAGATTTCAAATGATAACAGTTCTCAATATTAAGCCCTGGTGCTCCCTGATGAAAAGCACGTGTCTGGTCTTCCTTATAATACCAAGGAAAAGGGGATGGTAATGCAGGGGGTGGCCTGGTCTGAACCAAATTCTTCTGAATCAAAGCCGGAAGTAACTCTGCATAGCTCATTGGAATTGAGTCAAAAGCCTCTCTCTTCTGTCTCTGCCCTTGATTTCCTTGAGGGGATGGTCTCTGATAGGCAACATGGTTGGAGCTACACTGGCAACAAGAGTCACAGAAGCAACCTATTGCTGGTACCGTTGATGCCTTCTAGTTGGTCTAGTCTTTCTTTCCCTAATAACAGCATCCGTTTCACTTTCTTTCTTTCAAGAGAACCCGTATGACGACTTCTTCTCACCTTCATCTTTAGTTAAGCGCCCTTCTCTAACAACATCTTCCAAACGAACACCCATGCTTACCATTTCTGTAAAATCACTCGGTGCACTGGCGACCATCCTTTCATAATAAAATGATCCAAGGGTTTTCAGGAAGACCTTGGTCATTTCATGTTCTCCCATGGGTGGAACCACCTGGGCATCTATCTCGCATCATCTATGCATATATTCTTTGAATGACTTCTTGTATTTTTGAGCCATTGCCCTTAACTGGTCACGGTCAGGCGCCATAAACATATTATACTTTTACTTCTTGATGAAGGCTTCTCCCAGATCATTGAAGGTACGAATACTACTACTGTCTAAACTCATATACCACTTCAAAGCAGCACCTATTAAACTATCTTGGATTAAATGAATGAGAAAACGCTGATCATCAGTATGGGTAGACATTTTCCTGATACACATCACAAGGTGGTCACGGGGAAAGACTTTCCCTTATACCTCTCAAATTCCAGCACTTTAAAATTTGCTGGCACCCTTAAGTTAGGAAATAGGAAGAGTTCACTGATGTTTTGTCCAAATAATTCTTTTCCTCAAAGAGCCTTTACTTCCTTCTGCATCTCATCAAACTGGTCCTGGAAGTCATCTAAACGGTCATAGAAACCCATACTTTCACTTGGAGGAGGAATAATATGATAAACTTCATCATTCACAAATGACACAGCATTCACCGAAGGAGGTACACTATAATGGATCTCATTTCTAGCAGCAAAAGTAACATGCACCATAGGAGGTGCGGGAGTAGAATCAGATTGCATAAATGAAGCAACTTGAGCATCAAGATTAAAACCTTCTAGCATAAAATTTTCTGGAATTCCCCACAAATAACCATGAGGCATACGATTCTGAACAATAGTAACTGGAGTAATAGAAATGGGAACTGATGGACCTTCAGAAGCGACCATTGTCTGTTGAGGATGAGCAAGTGGTGGATGATTATGAGCTTCCACCAATGATTCCACAAAGGCAGTCAGATTGGCCATACCAGCCTTCAAAGCAGCAAATTCATCGCATAGCTCGCGATTCTCCTGTTCGAGATTCTCCATTTTCTTCCTGGAATTAGCCCGAGTATTATACTGGTGTGACAACTTGCTGAACAAAGCAAAGAAGCATAATAAGACACCTGGGTATGAACAAAAATGAAATAAGTATGTACAAGATGATGCATGATATGCAATGCACATGATTTATTGATTATTATTAATATTTCAATGGACTCAAAGATTTAAAGACAATTTTCAAATACTAAAGTACTAACACATTTTGAAATAATGAAAATCTCATTATATGTACTTCAAAAATGGATTACAACTTTTAGTAAAAGTTTCAACAATTCCAAGTACATGCAGAGATAGAATCTAAAATCCTAAAAAAAATAAAGCTGATGAAGATCACTCCATACATTGTTGCTTTCCTGTGAATCTCACAATATGAGCCTTTAGCTGTTTGTTCTCTTCTGCATACCTGTCGGCGACCTCTTTCCAATCACTAGAGTCGGAAAGTGAATCACTAAGTCTTTATTGGGCTCTAAAGGAAAATAAATCCCCTTGCCTCTCCATCATCTCTATAGCACGACTCTCAAGAATCTCAATCATGTCGTCTTTCTCTTTCAAGTCTGCTGGGTAAGACATTTCTAGAGTTTGATACTTATTCTTCCAGGCCTCCTTCTCTTGCTGCATCCTAACTAGGGAAAGCTGAAGCTCTTCCACGTCATCCAAAAGGGGAAGAGTGGTCTTCACAAACATATCAGGCATAGGTTCTTCACATGAATATGACATCTTCAACTGAATTTCCCTTGCCTGAACCCATCGTAGATAAGGCTCCAAAGAAATAACTCCTCTATGTCCCAAGTCCTTTCTACTCTTCCTGTGAATATGGCGCCAATTCTTACGATCCTCTCCATATTTAAAAATAAAACAACTCAAATGAATACTATTTGGCTTATCTCTCATTGAATATCTAAGCTGTCGTTGTGCAAGAACAGGATTGTAGTTAATTCTTCCCTTTGTACCAAGAAGAGGTACATTAGGGAAACTACCACGACTATCGACAATCTATACATCATGGTAAGCCTGATGATACCAAATAATATTGAATGAGTGATGGCCATAATCTTTGGATCCTAACGAGGTTCCTTCTTGGCATCCAAGGTAAGTGAGAAATAAACCATTGATACAACAAAGGCATGCAGTAAATGATCATCCCTCCATGATTAGAATCCCGAAGATGAATGGGGTAATAAGCATCTCCTAATAATGTAGGGACTGGATTCCATATAAAAAAGATCCTGATGGGATTGATATCCACAAAGTTGTCAACATTCGGAAATAAGAACAACCCATAAGCAAGCAGAGCAAAGATGTCCTCAAAAGCAACTGTACTCTTCATCCTCGAAAGTAACGAGCTTTCTCCAATAAAAATTGAGCGGGTAATCCTCTGATTCCTCCTTTGGTAGCCATACGGGCCTCAATCTCAGACTTCCCCAGATGAACCATTGCAGCAATCTCATAAGACGTTGGCTCCCCCTCCAAACCGGTGAAAGGAACACGATCGGTGATAGGTAAACCTAGTATATAAGAATACTCCTCTAATGTAGGCATCAACTGATAATCAGGGAAAATTAAACATAGGTATATCATATCATAGAACTGGACCAAGGTTGAGAGAATACCCTCCTTCATAAGAGACAAGATGGATCCATATTTCCTCTGAAAGTTTATAAAACTCTCAATATCGAGAATCAGACTCATTAAATCATCTACCTTGGGATTCTTGAAACTGTACTTCCGATTATTTCTTTTTCAAGAATCCATGGTAAAAAAGTACATGAGATATTCATAAAGATTCAACTTTAAGTCCCTTGAAACAAAATGTTTTAAAGGATGCTCATGGGTTTATGAATGCATGATACAACAATCACACACAAGATCACAAACATGGGGTTCATAGGTTTGACGTCATGAGCATGCGGTCAAAAGTACTATCCACAAGGTATGGTCTAATAGTTTGTCATCTTACGAACAAGGTTCTAAGAGGTTCCCATAGTCTACATCTTTCCTTTGGATATTACTAATGTCTCGATTGACTCGGTAATTAGCAATATTCTCAGGAAAAACTCGTCCGAGTGTAGTATCGCGTGACAACCATTTTTGGATTACCCCGTCATAGCTTCCGCACTACACCTAAAAGGCCAAGATTGGTTAAATGTTCTACGGTCCTCAGTTTCAGCAGGCTCTTAGGTTGAAAGCAGCACGTCTTCCTGATTACTCGGTAAATGACACTACAACCAAAGGGTCCTCCATTGAGTGGGGGATCTCATGCCTCTTTTTTTAGGATTACTCCCTCAAAGTTAACATGACTATATCGCCCATCCTATCTTAAGTTTGCCCAAGCCCGGGTAGAGGACTTATGAGAAATCACCAAGCACCCTGAAACCAGGAAAATCCAGACAAACATATATACAACATATAATATACAAACAAGCAATAACACATACACAGATAAACAAAGATAGGCTCAACCCACTTAGGGATGGACCAGCAATTGGTCGATCTCTCTGAAGTGAAGTCTCTATTTTATCTGTAGCGGTAGAAATGTTGAGACTAAGCCATTGGATTGACTTAACTCGCATAGATCAAATAAAAATTGCCACCGCGCTTTATTGTTTCCAAAGGAATTGGAAAAGAGAAAATAACCCAAAAAAAGGGAGATAATATAAGTTCGGGGATTGGTTATGCAAAGGGAAGGTATTAGCACCCTAAACATCTACGGTACTCCACAGGAACCTTTTTGAAAATCTGTGTATTTTGGCTATAAGTGTTGTATAAAAAATATATTGTAGGGATGAGAAAAGAAGTATTTTTTATAATTTTTTCACCAACCGCAATTGCGAACCTTTAGTGCCTACGTACCACCTACCATGCAATAGGGTATCACGGTACTTGTAGTTCACCTTTAAAAATTTTAAAACATATATGTGATGGTTAATTTTAAGAGATTAGACGTCATCGTCTTATATGAGTGGAAAACATACTTACTACCCACGATTATAAGAAATGAGAATTTGCGTCATCTTAAAGTGGAGGATATAGCTTGGATTTTAAAATCAACAAAGCCTCGCTCAACACCCTAGTGGAAAATATATCACTTCACTTCATATCATAGAAGTATAGTAGCTCGCATCACCACAAGGATTGACAAGAGTCTAATCTTTTGAGAAATGTTTTAAGGTAAAAAACCAAAGTGGCAAAATGGTTTGAATGAGATTGATTGACTTTTAGTCTTCTCACAAAAAATTTCAAGGTATTATTAAGCTGATTAAAACTTAATTAAGAAAATATTTTGAAAATGCATGGACCTAAGTCCAAGTTTATTGTGAAAGCGGTTCAAGTTTAAAAACAAGAAGAGTTTTCAAAAGGAGGGAGAAGATTTTTGAAATTAAAGAAGATGGGAAGAGATGAAGGAACTATCCTAAGGCATAAGATAAAATCTAGGGAAAAGAACCGTCTAACCAACCAGAAGCCAACACTTGACATAATGAGTTAACATAGAATTCCCATCCTTTGGATTGAAACCAAACAAGAAAGGATACTAAACCTCTTAAGAAAACCAATCTTCAAAGGTAATAAGTATTCACAAAAATTAGGAAAAGTAATAATTGTATACAAATGAATTCTCAATTACAGACAAAGCATATAACAAGAAAAACCTGCACACAAAGAAAACAAACAACCCAATTTCTTGGGGTAAACCCCAAGAACTCCAGACAAAATTACAGTGGAAATCACAAGGACTCAAGATAGGTCAAGGTCTCTAATCCTAAGTCCAAGAAGTCCACAACTCCGAAATGCCAAGGATAGTGATCAAGTAGTCCAAGTAACATTAAAGATTTAACTGTTCAAATTGGTTATTAGGTATCTTCTAAAAGAAAATAGAAACTCAAATGAGTAAAGTAAAAATGACATAAAGATAAATGCTCAAATGAGAAAAGATGAAAATAGCATGAAACATAAATTCTAAAGTAAATGGTGCTTAAAGTAAAAGCATAAAGTAAAAGCATAAAGTAAAAGCATAAAAATAAAATTCAATTGTTAATGAGTTAGAAATTAGAGGTTAGTTGAATGACCATCTTGAATCTTGCATTTGAAAACTCATTAGAAGATTGTAAAATCAAAGCCTCTCAACAATAAGTTTCATTTCCTTTTTGTCAAGTATATCATTCATTTGAAAATCTCAAGGCAACAATAAATGATTAACGATGTTTAAGTGATTCACTTTGACCAAAGCTTATGAAGATCATTAGAGGATTGATAAGACCAAAGCCTCCTAAAAATGAATCTCAAGGTTATTGGATCAAAGGTTTCAAATTAAACATGCTTGGGCTTGTAAACATAGGTTTGGGCCACGAATGATCATTTCTCGAATCGGGACAAAATTTAGCGGTATGTTAAGCAATCATAAATGGACTTATTTAGAAGTCGCACCTATTTTGAGGTCGGTCAATAGCAATTCAAGTGCCATATGTTTGGAGTGATGATATGTAGATCATCCTCTAACAACATTTAGCACAAAAAGAAGAGGATGAGATGAAGAGGAAAGAGGAATATTTGATCAAACTATCATTAAAATCATCCATCTATTTTGGTGGAATTAAACTCAACACCCAAGATCCAATGATATTAATGAAGTTTATGTATGATCAACAATCACATAGTCAGAATATATTAAAAAATAAATTGCATTTAATGAATAAAGTAAAAAGAGGAAAGGGATTTTTAAATTGTTTTTAAAATGAAAATAAAAGGTAAGATAGCAAACTATATTCAAAATATCAAAGAAAAATTTAAAAAGACCATAGAAAAATTAGAAGTAATCTCAAATGTTTTTGTAAAAATTTTGGTGATTTTTTAAAATAGAAAAGTATTTTTAAATTAATTAAAATCTCTCAAATAAGTGAAAAAAGATCAAAAATAGTAAAAGTCAGAACAAAATTCTAAAAAAATTCAAAAAGTCAGAAATGATGAAAATGATTTTTAGAAAAATTCTAGAATTTAAAAACATCAAAAAGTAATTTTAAAGTAATTAAGATAAGGAAAACAAAACAAAAATTATGAAAAATATCAAACATTAAAATAAAAATATGAAAAAATATTCACAAAATCATAAATAATTTAAAGTATTTTTGTATATTTTTTTCATAATTTTTGGATAAAAATAAAAGAGTTATGAATTTTTAAAGATAAATGAAATTAAAAAGAATAATTTTGTAAAATAAAAATAAATCAGAAAAACCACGTGCATTGAATCTCTCTCACTAAAACACGTTGGCAGATCTAATGGATACTAGGTGAGGGAGCATCATGGATCCAAGCTGACGTGCGCGCATACAACACAAGAAAATCCAACCAATGAAAATAAAACAATTGGCTCAGTGTCATTGGTTGAAGAACGACACGTAGGTCGTCTTCAACCTCCAGCCTCCTACAAGTAGGGCCAAGATCCTTGAATCTGTAAATTTATGCGTCCATAGTGGTACCATTAGATGCGTCTACTTGAGACGATCACAACCATATGCTCGCGAAAAAATTATATAAAGCACAGCATGGTCGATTTGGAAAAAACCAGAGATGTTAAAAAATGTCAAAATCGAAAATCAGAAGTATCAAATGCATTGTTTCACCAAAATTGAGTTAAGAGCAAGCATTAGTGAACATTGTGATACGGTGGGAGAACTGACTTGAGTGTTTGCGTTTGTATTCGCAAATGTTGCGGATAGCAAGAGTCGCCACCGACTTTTCTTTTATCCAGTAAGGAAAGGTAAAAAAGCACAGGAAAGACCTTTAGAGATGTTTTCTTGAGTTCGGGGGGTAAATTATGAAAAGGGAAGGTATTAGCACCCTTTTCATCCATGGTTTTCCATGGGCTCTTAGTTACTTGCTAGATCGCTTGCTGTTGTTTGAATTTGTGCTTTGTGTGGTTTTTTGAAAGTACTTTTGTAAAGACGCCATTGTTTAGGCAAAATTTGTAATAATTCTCATTCGTAAGAATGTATACAAAGTGTTGATCTTTTGAAAAATGTTTTCAAGTTTGAAAGATGTGTTTTTGAAAGTGATTTTGAAAAGGGTTTTCTTTGTAATGGCTCTCGTCTCTATAAGAATGGATACAAAGTGTTATCTTTAAAAAAGTTTCAAAATGAGAGTGTTGGTGTATAGAATGTTTTTTGTTGTGAGCAAGCGAGCAACTAGGAGCGAATCTACCTACTCAAAAGGTCTTAGGTGTTCTTTTCCTCCTCCCTTAGATGTTGCTATTTTTACCATTGTTTTGGTAAGATGCCCCATCGTTGGATGTGAAGGGACGGGCGCGGGACATTTTTTGTATAGTCATAGAAGGCAACCTATGGTACGTTTTAGCAATGTCATTTAGGGACTAGATCGTTTACCGAAGGCAACATCGAGGGTCATTGAAGGACTACGATCTTTTATCGAGGGTCTTTGCTAAAACGCCCATGTTCGAGGGACATGACTATACTTCCGATAGGAAACAAGGTGGGATTACCCTAAGGGTGCTAGTGTGCAAGTGTGTTTGATTGCATGCATTTTTAGCCTTGATTAGGGTTATCTACTTGTCAATTTCATGTCTTGCCATACACACCCTAATTACTAACAGTATATGAAAGTAATAAAAAGTGCAAAAAAAAAAAAATAAATAAATAAAGATTCTACGCTATTACAATCATTAGGGGGGTGGGGTATACAAATTTACAAATGGGGAATGCAAATAAAATTAAGTCCTAAGTTATTATGACAACCATATTGAATGGATAAGAATGTACAAGAAAATGTGAAATGGACTTGTTTTGTTTCAGAAAAGAGATAAATTTTGTTTAAGAAATTTTTTTTTTTATTAAAAGAAATAAAATAAAGCATGTAAAATGTAAAATGTTTTTGGTTTTTTTTGTTGATGAAATAAGAAGTGATATAAAAAATAGTGAGGAAAAATAAAATAGAATCAGCGTATTACTGACTAAAGGAGATCAGAAGTTCTGACTCTGGCGTGCTGCAAAACAGATATCATATTAGTAAAAGTTGGTAAAGTCAGAAGTTCTGGGTCCGCTGGGAACAAGGATGATTTCAGAAGTTATGATACTACTGGAAGAACTTGGTCTCCCTCCATGCTAGTCAGAACATCTTCAACCTAGTCATTTCTCAATAGAACAGAAGATGTGCATATAACAGTTATGGATGCTTTCACAGTGTTTGAGAAACAAGAAGTATCAGGACTATAAATCAGAGGCAAGCGTGAACTTGCTAATTCTACTTTCCTTAAGAAGTTCTGAACTAGTTTACTCCCTACTTAGGCATACAAATACGTGAAACCTCAGAATACGTACAACATCAGAAACATGATGTCTACGTTATATTTTTGAACATGAAAATCTGATAATGCTTAAGTAATGAGAGTCAGCAGAAGCTTACCTTGCAGTTGGAAAAGATTCTGTGAATGGGAGTTTGGTCCTGGACTCTTGTGATGTTCTGGGCAGCTTCCTCACGTACTCAGCAGGTTGGAAGTCTCCAAACTCTGGAACAACTAAGGGGTATGGTTCTGACTTCTTTGAGGTGGAGATGGATGGAGATTGTATTACAGTTTGACTAAAGAAGTTTGGATTGCTTTTGAATATATACCAAAAACTGTATGGGTGGTTCTGGTCGAGAAACACTTGAGGAAAAATGGAATTTGAGTGCAAGAATCAAAAGCTAACACGTTTTGTATTTTGTGTTTGCAACTTTTGGACTCTTGGAATTTTAGCAAGGGTTCAGGGCTTTTCTTTCTCAAATTCCCGACCCTTTTACCGTTGCCAATAGCTTTCAATTTATAGGCAAAGATCTTGTAGTTTGGAGAGTGCAACCATCACATGCTAGGGTGCTGCCTTGTTGTTGAAGCAAGTATGGTGGTTAGTAGCCTTAGCAGTGACTAAGCTGGAATTGTAAGCAGGAATTAAGGAAAGGTAACTTCCAAAGCAAAAGTAACACATGGGCCCAACACACTTTTGTACAAGAGTTTGCTTTTCCAAGAGAGTAAAGGTACTTCTATGCCACACATGGAGAAACCCTTTGAACAAATACCCATAAGTGATTGTGAGCATTAAATGATGATGAGATTGATCAACCCAAAAATCCTGCAACATGATATTCTGCATCATTGCTTAGTTCTGGATCAGAAGTTCAGCTTCAGCGTGACTTAGAATAGACAATCAACTTCTGATCCTTGAATCCCTTTGCTTCAGCATGTTCTAAAGGAGCTCTCAGACTTTCCAGGAAGCTTGTAGCACGCTTTGTAACCTTCTTTGAATTGCCCCTGTAAACTCTGACCGAACCTTTATGGAAACTAGACCATGAGTTCTGACCCAACTCTGCCTTGAAAATGTTCAGAATTCTTTGAGTGCTTTAGTTTCATGGACGTGTCCTTGAACATTTATAACTTGAAATTACAGTATTTCTAGGGGAAGTTATGTTCTGCAATGTTTTAGATCTTATTGAAATCTATAACTTTTGTGCCAGAAGTTCTTCCAGAATCAGCTTGCATCATGGTGATAAACTGATCAGAATTTCTGAGCTTTTCATATTTCTTAAACACTTAGAAAAATTCTAAGTATTTAGAATTTTGACTTTTGAATTTCTTGATGAAACAAACTTCATATTTCAATGTGTCTTGACGAAATATGATTCTTGAAGCTTAATTTTGATCCAAAAGTCAAAGTTTGACTTTTTAGCGTGCAAATGACCATTTTGACCTTGTGAATGGCTTTCTTGGAAAATTTGTAATTCATGGCTTGAAATTGGATGGAAGCAACCTGAGGGTCCAGGTTGATCCTTTGAGAAATGAGAGGGCAAATTTTGGGATACAACAAACATCATAGACCATTCCAATAATTTGAGTTGGGAGATTTGGTGCCTTAAACTACCTGAACAAAGTCAAATGAACTTGCTTTGTAAATATACTTGGCTAAAACAATTCAGGGCACCTCAAGGCTTGATTCTTCTTCTGTTAGATTCAGGGAAGTTCAAGGATGAAGGATCAATGAAGAAATTGGATTAAAAGGTAGTGAACAGAGGAATTCGAAATCTAAGAAAAGGGTGTTATGGAGGGAGTTTGATAGAGTGATTTTGTCTCTTCAAGCTTGAGAAAATGAATGAGGTATGACCCTATATATATAGGGAAGAAAATGGAATTCTCAAGCGTGTGGAATGATGATGTTTGGAGGGAGTTCGTGTGAAATTACAAACATGAAAATCGTGACTTCTATTCTGCTCAAAACTCAACCAAAGCATGCGTTTTAATCTAATCACTTATTGAAGATTACTAATCATGATTAGAAGTATAAACATGCATAAATTTTGTGACTTGAAGCTGGATTATGGATTTCAAATTCTGACTTTGGAGGAAACTTCAGTTTCAAGGTACGAACTTTGAATCCATGGTGTTCATAGATCAAGGGGGTATTAGGGAATGATTCTTGAAGCATTTGAAAGATAAGTTTACAATGTTTACAATGTGAAAATAATGGGATCAAATGGATGCTTGAGCTAAAAGTTGTGATGATTCAAAGTTGAGAAAAAGATGCTGACTTTTTGTACTTAGAAAAATTCTACGTTTTTCTTCAAAAATGACCTATAATGTCTTGCATCCAAACATGGCCTTACATTCAAAATTTTATTTTGACCAAAAAATATTTAATGTACTAGATCTCTTAAATGACATTTTGAGATTTGAACCATTTAAAAACTCCAAGAATTGAGAAAGTTATGACTTTGTGAAGTTGGTGAAATTTCATGAGATGGCCTATAATATTTTGCATTCTTAGGGCATCTTTCATCAAATTTCAAGCTTTTTTCATAAAATAAGAGTTTAAGTTCACATCCTTTAACTCATTATGTGAAAATAATGGGCTCAAGGAGATAAAAATTAACCAAGTTATGATCTTTTGAAGTCACATAAGGGAATTTGATGACCTATCTAGAGGACTTGTAATCTTTCTTCATCATTAGGCATCTTCCACACAAAGTTTTCTTAAAACTCTTGAAGTGATTTGTTAATAACCCTTTTAATAGAATCATGTCTTTGGAATCACTCAAATATACCAAAATATGAGCAAGATATAGCCCTTAGACGTCCAAAACCCTAGCTCATAGAGCAACAAAATGCCTTAGAAACCCCTTTCAATTTTGGGAAATTTTCTTTAACAAATACTTTTTTCATGTAAATAGAAGTGTTTTAGGATGATACTAAGAAACCATGGCAACCATAACCATTTACAAACATTAATAATTGATGTAATTATGCACATGTGATCAAGAAATCAAGAACTTGCCCAATTGGGTCAAACTTCTTCAATCAACCCTTGCATCCTTTGACTTTCTTTGCCAAATTAAGGCATCATAAATCATAGTAGAACTTGTCATGATATTAACTTAAATCCTCTTCAATGATGAAGCTTGAATCTAAATGAAACTTTATTAAAGAAGGCATGGAAATAATTTAATGAACCTATAGATCAACCTGATGAAATGTGTTATGCTTTCACCTATAGCATCGTCAATTAGGGAAAACATTCATTGTATTTATTAGTTAAAAGTTAATCAATAAAAAACATAGATGATCATATTATGCAAATCAAGGTTCTTGGTGATTACTCATGAGCAAACTTAAAGATAGGGAGAAGAACCAAACCCTAGTGTGACCTTGTTGTGATTGAGTTGATATGAGATGATAGAGGAATCTTAGGGGAAAAAATTAGGATACAACATATACGAACCAAAAGAATTTTAAAATCTAATTTTGAAAATAATTTTGAGTGTAGCACCAAGAATGGAAAAGTTGGGGTATGACAGATGCCCCTATTTAATCACTTTGCGATTGATTGGTGCGAAAATATGCAGATCTCGCACATTTGAATCAGAGGATTATTAAAAAATGGAAGACCCCAAATTTTGGACCAAAGATTATTAGATAAGGATACACTGATATAACATATCTAAGAGCTCAAAGAAATAGGCAAAGACGATGATGTATCATCCTACCAGATTTTGAATAAAGAGATAGTCGAAGATGATGATATATCATCCTACCAGAGTTAGAGCAAAAAGTGAAATTGACCTAGATATGACGACGCAGATAACTCGCCAATACTTAGAAAAGAGATCACAGATTTTTGCGTATTTACCATAACCTAGTAGGTAAATAACACAAGTTGAAAAATTGATAACTTATTACTGCATTGAGACTGATGCAACAAGCTAAATCAGAGTTATAGAGTAAATAATACCAGTTTGAAATTTTAACTAACTATCGCTTTGAGACTAACACAGTAAGTTTAATGAAGATTTTGCATATTCATCGCAGCCTAGGGGATGAATAACACAAAGTTTAATAACCAAATCCTACATAATTAAACCAAAGATATAGATTATAGATATACCAGTTGTGTCTGTTCTCAACTAAAGTATTTTAATTGAAGATTAACCGGTTGTGTCTGTTCTCAACTAAGGTGTTTGTTGATGTTATACCAATTGTGTTTGTTCTCAACTAAGATATAATATCGGCATGAAGGATTGAACCCTAAAGTTTAGCTGATGATGTCGGTTGTGTCTGTTCTCAACCAAGACTATCAAGATGAAGAAATAAACCCCAAATTCATTGGTGATGTCAGTTTTGTCTGTTCTCAACCAAGACTCAATCAACGTGAAGAGATAAACCCCAAATTCACTGATGATGTCAGTTATGTCACTCTCAACCAAGACTATTACCATGAAAAGATGAACCCTAAATTCATTGATGATGTCGGTTGTGTCACTCTCAACCAAGACTATCACCATGAAGAAATAAACCCCAAATTCATCGATGATGGCTGTTGTGTCACTCTTAACCAAGACTATCACTATGAAGAGATGAACCCCAAATTCACTGATGATGTCGGTTGTGTCGCTCTCAACCAAGACTATCACCATGAAGAAATAAACCTCAAATTCATCGATAATGTCAGTTGTGTCGCTCTCAACCAAGACTATCACCATGAAGAAATAAACCCCAAATTCATCGATGATGTCGGTTGTGTCTGCTCTCAACCAAGACTATCATCATGAATAAATAAACCCCAAAATTTTGCTAATGATACCGGTTGGGTAAATTTTCAACCAAGGTATCTCTTAAAGTTTGAACTATTCAGTTCGCGCAAATAAGCTTGCTAATGATGGGCCCTAAGATATTAGTTTTATCCTAAATGTGTTTGAAAAAATACCATGTATGATACACATGCAGAATGTCCTAGATTGATATGGAGACCAGAACGTATATGCATCGAGTAGTTTGCATATGCCCCAAATGTAATGTTTGTATATGCCCCAAAAGTTTGTAAATATTTTAGTATTCTCTCCTTTTAAACCATTGGTTTTGTGTCACCGATTCCCCAACGCCGTATGTTGCGTTGTCGTGGTGTCTTTGAGTTTATTTGAATAAGATAAATAAGTTTTAGCGAGATTTTTATATTTATATCGCATATGTACGCGTAGTCATGGACCTCTTTCGACATTTTTTCTAACCAAAATAATCTATAATATTTTATCAAATGCCCTTTTTGATGTTTTCGTATGTCAGATGCACCAAACGTTATGGATGATCTTGATTTTTATATAGTTATGTGCATATTATGCGTGATGTGAGGCTCTTAATGAGAAATCTACTACTGATATTTACAAAGAATCTACTGCCGGGATTCAATTAAGGACTACCTATTGCTGAGATCTTTTGGAAAACCATCTACCAAGATCAACCAAGGGAATCTACTGCCGATATTCTATTAAGAGCTACCTTCTACTGAGGTCTTCTGGAAAATCATCTGTCGAGATTAGCCAGGGGAATCTATTTCCGAGATTCGATTGAGAACTACCTTCTTCCGAGGTCTTCTAGAAAATCACCTGCCAATATTAACCAGGAGAATATACTATCGAGATTCTGTGGTGAAACTACCTTCTACCGAGATCTTTCGGAAAATCATCTACCAAAATTAACCAGGAGAATCTACTGTCGAGATTCTTTTGAGAACTACCTTATGTCGAGGTCTTTTGGAAAATCATCTGCCAAGATTAACCAGGAGAATCTACTACCAAGATCATGTTGTGAAACTACCTTATGCCGAGGTCTTTTGGAAAATAATCTACCGAGATTAACCAGGAGAATCTACCGCCGAGATTCTGTTGAGAACTACCTTATGCGGAGGTCTTCTAGATGATCAATTGTTGAGATTAACCAGGGGAATTTATCCTCGAGATTCGATCGAGAACTACCTTTTGTCGAGGTCTTCTAGATAATCAACTGCCGAGATTAACCAGGAGAATCTACTGCCGAGATTCCTTGTAGAACATATTACTTAATTGATAATGATGATTTTCCTTACATGAAACATGTTTTATGTTATGCGCGTATATTTTGATTGACGCACGAAATGTAATTATTAATTGATGCATGTAATGAGTGACTTGGATATGCATCAATGGATGTTGGAGTTTTGAGGTTCCAATGAGAATTGGGCTTAAGGGTAGACGACAAGTGAGTTTGGGATCTTTCTTAAATTCATGCTGTTAGAATTTAGATGGATGTGATGATAGGTATAGCTTGACTCTGGATCAAAGTGACCTAATGAATTCATGACAATGATTTATGCAGACTCGTATGCTTTTGACTGGTGCCCTTGTGATGGGTCGTGGATGATTAAAGCGTAAAGGTTTATCACGTAACAAGGTTTCCTGTCTCACGATCATAGAGCGTAATGCTAACGTGATTTCCCAATCATCGATTTGAACTCAAAGATTGGTGTTGTAGGAGGAGGATCCATTGTTGATTTTGAAATTACATAGAGAGCTTTCCCCTTGATGAACTAGTTTTGAACCAACTCCTTTTGATTGAGCCTCACAGTGGTTTTCCCCAATATTCACATTTAGAAAGATATGCCCCCAATCTCCATTATCTGGATGAAGTACCCTTTAGAAAGAACTTGGACTTCACCATGAACTTTGATATAGATTGCCTCAAGATTTGAATCTTTGAAAAGTTTGTACCTGAAGTTGCTTGAAGAGGAACTCGAGTTCCAAATGGTGTTAGATGAACTTGATATGTACTTCCCCAACATTTGAGTCTTGAAAGGTTACCCCTTGATTATTATAGCCTTGAGAAGTGTGTTGAGAAGATGAAACCGATTCATACCATGTTGTGATATGACTTGATTAAGGACTGCTCCTTCAAAATGCATGCCCATGATTGAACAGTGCTTTGAAACTTGATCCTAGTTGATCTAAGGTCCGAATGGTCACCCCTGGTTAATAGGATCTTCATGTGATATTCCCTTACGATCAAAAGTTTTTATTTTTATTATAGGATTCTACTTTAGATTCTTTTTCCCCTGGTTAGGAGTGTTTTGAAATGGATCGCTTTTGATTAACCAGATTCTTTTTTAGTTCTCCTTGATGCTAAGTGTCTATTTGTAGATAAAAGTGAACACTTTGAAAAGTAATTATTTTTTATGCACATGCAAGTTTTGAAATCGAAATTTAAATAGAAATGGATGATTAGAGATGGAGATTCGAAGAATCAAAGTGGTTAGTAATAATTTTAACAAACATAGGAGTCAATTTAACACAAATTTCGCTGAGTATGCTTTCATAGTTAACCTTGCTTCAGTTAGGACTTTTGAATGTTGTAACATGACCATGGTTCATGTTTTAAGAAATAATGGATGTAAGGCTCAAAATTTATTTATCCCATCATATTCTCATTTATTTTCTCCAATCCTAAGTTCAATTAATCCAATAGATGTGTTCAATCTCCAAGAGAAACTTCGTAGTCGTGCAGATTATGAGAGGCGTAGATAAAGTCTAAGCACTGATGATAAGCATTGATAAGATTCAGGCATTGATGAGAAGCCTTAATGATTCTTTAGGTGGAATTCATAATATTATTCTCAAATTTATTGGTCTTAGACCCCTTATTTTTGCATGGAATGATTCTTTTGAATTTTTCGGTGCATCGGGACGCTCTGACTTTTGCCCTGACTTGTGACTGTCATGCTGATTGTTGTTTGCTTTGTCTTTATTATTTCCTCAATCTTGAATGATGTATTGGGGAATAAGACATCGTGTACTTTGTATTTATTTATCTCTTCATCAATATTTGTTGATGTGCACAAGGAAGATAATGTGTTTGAACCTTTTCTTAGGTAATTTGGTTCTCTTGAAAATATAATGCACCATTGAATTAATTGAAAGACTACCCTGCCCCTGGTTAAAATTAAGGTTTTTTATTTTAGAAAATAGAACAAAACTCCAACTCCTGGCTCAATGGGGTTGACTATGGATTAACTCCTTATTTCTCCACTGTTTAGGAATTAAAACAATTCCTTACATCACCATCTCAGTCTTACATTGCAAGCATACATCAACTGAATTCAGTTATTTATATTTAGTCATTCTCCATCAAAGTTCGTTAAAGGTGAAAGATGGAAAAGCGAAATGGAAAATTCATTGATTATATATTAAAAGTGATAGAAGAGTGAAATAAATGGATTGATTTCAAAACATGCATGCTCATTTTATTTGAATCACTAGCCAAAATATACAAATTTACACAAAATATAACTTAGCAACTTGGAGATTAAAATTGAAATTGATAATTCTGATGATCCAATGGAGGATATTCTTCGCTTGATACACTTGAATTTAGGATATGCTTTGTAATTCTTGGACTTGTCAAAGCGCGGGGATGGCCCTTGATTCTTCTCGGGTATACCATTTTGTTGATAGGTCTATTTCTCTTGATGTAAAGGAATCACCAATGGTAGTGGAATTAGAGGCTCTCTGTAGGCTTGTATTTGTCATGGTGAAGGGTTTCCTTCTCTCTCCAATAAGATTTGTAGGACCAAGTTCAATTGGATCTCCAATGTTTAATCTCCTCCTTTCATAATTTCATACTTTCTTAAGCTCGTTTATGGGTACCAAGAAATCAGCTAGCATATGGTTAAAAGTTGGATAAGGGCAAAGATTGAAATTCATGAGATACAAATGTATGAATGTATGTGAATGCAAAAATATTTTTGGCTTTAAGGGTATGCAAAAAAGTGTCACGGATAGGCAATATGACGCAAACATAGTACGAGGGTAGACATAGGGGTACCTGATACATGTTTAATGATAGATATGGAAATGATGATGTCCTACACTGACTCAGAGATCGAGATAGGAAGGAACTCCTTAAGGACGAAGATAACGATAAACATGGAAATGAGGATATCCTGTATTAACTCAGAGATTGAGACAGACAGGAACTCCTTAAGGATAAATAGATACGAAGAAGAATTCCTATAGGCTAGGGATTATAAAAGATAGAAGGAATCCCTAAGGGCTAAAGTAATAGATGAAAATATAAGCCTTGCGAGCTTAGGGATTATAGTGGGATGTGAAAGGTATCCTTAGCGTGTAGGTTCCTAGTTTTGGCCTACAGATATTCTGCGCTCCCCATAAGGTGGCTTCCTTAAGGGTATCATGGATAATACCATAGGTCAAATGCACAAGGGCCTCCCTTAGGCAGAGCCTCGTTGTAGACCAAAACCTTCGTCTTTAAGATCGTACAAGGTCTCACCATGAGATTTTGTTTTAGGGTTATACAAAGAGTCGTAGGTTTAATTCCAAAGCCCTACCCCCCAAGAGGATATCTCTTGAGACGTATTCCTTTTGCGAAATTCCACCGACTCTAGGCGAAGTCGTCACATAAACTCATAGGGCCGATGTATCCCATTAGCTAATAGACGAACCTTCTTTCTAAGGTTTTTTGAAAGAAAAAAATTAAATTTAAATCTCAAAAAAATTAATAAGAATATAGTGAAATAAATAAATATAATAAATAAACCAAAATATATAGATAGAAAACACCAAAACCCTAAACCCAAAATAAAAGAAACTAAACCCTAGACTTAAATCCCTAGCAGAGTCGCTAGCTGTAATAACCGACAAAAAATATAGAGATTCCACCATTAATTTTTATCCCAAGACAGGAATATAATGGAATAACCTAATTGTAGATCTAGAGATTCGAAGTTCTTGACTCACTTTAGACGAAGGGAAGATGTTAGGCACCCTTCATCTTACTTGTTCACAAGGATACTAGGGTTTAGGTTTAAGGTTCAGGAATAGGGATTTAATTTTTTAATTAGGGGAACTCGCCACGGTTTTTAAATCACATGTATACGTATCCTCTTATGAGGAATCAGAGTCCCAATTTGTAGTTCATAGTTGGTTGGTGTTTTTTTATGGATTACGAAGATATTTGAATTTCCCATGAACCAAGTATGGGTATGTGAATAGCAGAGTTATTAGACAAAGTGCGCAGTTGATTGATTTGATGTGTTTGTTCATGGTGTGATAACATGCTCCCCATAGGATCTTTGGCTCCTTCTCGATCAAGATTGAACCAACTAGACCTTAGACTTTTATTCATGCATACCAACATTAAGCAGAAGTTCCCTTTAATCCTCAATTATAAGGCCATCTTTGCATGATAACATTAGGGATAGAACTAGGATTGATATTCACATTTTGTTAGTTCTTTTCTCTTTTGCATTCTTCTTAAAACTAAAATTCCTCTTTTTCTTTAATCAAATTGGGAAAACACCTAGTGGTAATGACACGAATCATGTGACACGAGACTCAAGTATTGGGGGATAGTGTGAGGCAGTGCATTTCGAACTTTGCACTATTTTTTCCTAATCATAGTCTTTAGTGTTGTTTAAGTCTCCAAACCCTTTTTCAAGATAAAAAAACCTAACCAATTGCAAATCTTTTTGTCTATAGACTTTATTTTTTTGTTTAAATATGGCTTGAAAGATTTGCAATTGGTTAGTGCTTTTTACCTTGAGAAAGGGTTTGGCGACTTAAACAATAATAAAGACTATTGTTATACCCCAAAATTTTCCCTCTCATTTTATTCAAGACATACTCCTAGGGTTCTCAAAGGCTAAAGGTTGACCAAGAATTGATCAGACAAATTCTCCTCCTAAGCAATGAACTACCAACTAGGGTTTCACTTTTCACAATGAATTTTGGGTTTTAAAGGCCTCAAGTGGTTTCCATGGTATCTTACATGTCCTCAAGAATGCTCATACCAAGTTTCATGCCTTGCATCACAAGTTTGCTAAGTCAATTGCTCAGGTGATTGAAAATCAACTATATTAGATCAAAAGACAATTGTGGTCAACATACAGTCAAACTTCAAGATTTTTGGTCAACATCAACATTTTGAAGTGATATTCATCATTTGATAAAGGGTTTATCATGATTAATCAAGGAAAACTCTCAAATCATCAAGATTCAAAAGTTACTAAATTAGGGTTTCCTTCGGAGAAGTCAACTGAACTTGGACCAGGCATAACTTTCACATGCTTCATCAAATTTTCCACAACCAAAGCCCATTTTAAAGAGAATTCAAGCCTCTACAACTTTGTTTTATTCTCAAGTCCAAAAAATGCACCATTGGAAATATATGAGCCAATACATTATAGGTCATTTCAAAAGTCAACAAAAAGACACTTTTTGTCAAGGCAACTTACATCAAGATAAAATCTCCAAATGAAAAAATGATCAAAAGAGATATTATAGAGTACATCTTGAGATCTACAAAAAGTCAATGATCATCTTGTAAAGATGAAAATTGATCAAGTTATGGTTTTCACAAGTTGGGAAAATTTGTGAAAATGCATGATGTGAACTTTGAGCAAAATCACATTTTTGAGTTGGTGGCCCTAATTTTTTAGGTTCAAACATGTTTATACCACAACCAAGAACCTCTAAACCTACCGATTCACTATTGTGATTTTTATTTTTATTTATTTGAATTATTATTCATTTAAATAAAAATTTAATCAAAATAAATTGCAAGAGGGGGGTGCAAGGCGTGTGGGCTTTATTGTTGGTCAAGATTGGAAGCCCAAGAAGCCTTGCTTGTTGTACAAAAGCGCATGAACACAAAGGGAGGAAAAGATCTTCTTGTTTTAAGAAAGTTTTGAATCAAATATTTATGTCTTAAAAACATGATTATATTTGATTCCTTTTGCTCTTGTTTGACCTAATTGGATTCACTATATATACACAACAAAACCAGGCCTCATGCTCATGCGCAACTGCCTCTATATCAAGCACAAAAATTCTGAAAACTTTCAAAAAACCCTAGAAGCTTCAAACCCTATTCTTCAGTCGTGCTTAAGGAATTTCAAGTCTAGCATAACCCTCGTGAGGGTGCCAGGGGTTGATATCATTCCTAGTTTCACCATAAATCAGCGCCATAACCCCCTCTTGAAGAATCTCTGGTTGGTAAATGGGTAAGTTGTGATTTTTGAGATTTATGATGATTTTAATTGTTTTAAGCATGCTAACATAGATCATACTCATCATTGAAAATTTTATAACATTTTACATGGAAGCTTTAGTGCAGAAACAACATCGTGTCATTCTTAGGGCACGAAGCTTTTGAAGCTTCGTATCTCATGATACAAGACTTTTTAGGATAAACCAGCCATGCCATAGGATCCGCAAGGTCTTATTTAGTCTAGTAGGTTTATTTTCTTATTGGTTTTCATTGAATTTCTCAGGATTGGATTTTTGGGCAACCGGAGAGGGTGATCGGAGCCACCGCGCAGGGTGGTTTGACCGGCCAAGGACTCTGCATGGCATTATATGTTTCTCTGATTGGTTCGTTCAAATAATAGGGTCCCACCCTGCGTGCATGTTTTTATTGGTTTGACCTTTACCATTTAATTTATATTATATATTTATTAATGTGATTATGTTACCGGATGTATAGTCGTCCCAATGGTTGAGACAACGTGCGTTAAGGCTTTATGGTGTGTAAGGGAAGAGGTTCGATCCCTGCCTCTTGCATAATATTTTTCTGAATTGTTCCTTGCAGATTCAGTGGTTTCATAGCAAGTGCGCATACCATGCGCTCTATCATCATCACCATCAGATCCAGGCAACGCCCGATCTAACACTCCAGATCTGAGAGCTCATGATAGACCTCAAAGGGGCCAACAACACTGAACCACACACTGGCATTGGGCTTGCTAGTTTTGGGCCTAACAAATTCTTGAGGCACACCCCCATTCTACTTCATACATCAAGCCCAATCATTTTCTTTTCTTTAATTATTTTATCTATTTAATTGTTTTATGTTTTTTGAAACCAATTTTATTTTAATCATAAAATTAGAAGTCACAAAAAATAATAGACTTAGGGTTTTCTAATTAAATTTAATTTTTGGTAAATAAATTAATTTAATTATTTTGACCTTATTTATTAATTAAAACCAATTTGAATTATGTTAAAATTTAAAATCTTTTTCTCAATAAATACCAAAAATATTTTATTAAACAATTATATTTTTTTAGGGTTTCAAGCTTTTTCCCTTTTCAATCTTCACGCGTTTATTATATTCCGTATTATTATTTTTTCAATTATTGTAACTGCTAATGGTTTGTAATAGTTTGAAACTAGGGTTTATTTACTGTCTTTATCCCTAATTTTTTATGGTTTGTATCCCCTTCCCAAAGCGATGTAATAGTGTAGGACATTTCTTTCTGCTTTATTGTTTTATTATTATTGTTAATTCTTAGATTAATAGGATTGTATGGAAAGACATAAAAGAAATCAATAACTAACCCTAATTGCAAGATAAATGAATTGAATCAAGCACACTTTGCACACTTCACCTATAGGGTAACCTCTCTCGTTGCGTCGGAAAAATAATGGTCATGTCCCTCAAACGTAGGGATACCATTAGCAAAAACCCTCAATTACAAATCATAATAAAGATCATAGTCTCTCGATGTCCCTCGAAGTTGCCTACGGTATATGATCTTGTCCATCGTTGTTACTACGAATATATGATGACGTCCCTTCAAATTGCTACAGGTATCCCTACATGTTGTCTTCAATGACCATAATGACGACCATACACCTATCCCTATGACATCCAAAGATAGGGCTTCCTGCTAGCTAATGGTATGGATAGCACTATCTAAAGGAGGAGGAAAAATACAAGAAAGACCTTGAGTGGTAGTTACTGTTAATTGCTTGCTCACAACTTAAAACACTTTTTCACACCTCACACATTCAAAAACATTTTCAAAACGCTTTATCAACACTCTTGAGGACTGATAAAAGAGTTATCATAAAGCAAACTGCCTTGCTATTTGGCATTTCAAAACTTTTTCAAAAGCACACTCGCAAAACAAATAAAGTGAGAAAGCAATTAAGAGTCTGTAGATAACCACATATGAAAAGGGTGCTAACACCTTCCATTTTCATAACTTACCCCCCGAACTCAAAATCTATCAAAGGTCTTTCCTGTTCTTTTCACCTTTCCTTATTGGATAAAATAAAAGTCGGTGGTGAGTCTTGCTATCCACAAAATTTGCGATAAAACGCAAAACAAACAAGTCATTTCTCCCACCGTATTACAGAACTGGTGACTCTGCTGGGAACAAAATGCCTAGAAAGAGGGGTTACCTTAAGAACTTAGGTCATATTTATTTGCTTTAAAACTGTTTGATTTATATTTGAGGTTTTGTTTGGGTATTTTCTTGCAAAGATCCTACACCCGGATCAGGGAACACCATTAGGTAAGTAGCAATAAATCATGGAGGTTGTACGGCGTAAACTGCTATGGATGATATGATAGCTACGTTAGTGTGACACTCTGGCTTGTACTAATGTTCCTTGACTCAGTCAAGGATAACATTAGGCTTCCATATAGTGTCATTAAGCACTAACTGACCTTTAGAACCTTAAATTGACTCATCTTGGCCATTAGAAAGTAGTGAGATTGCCGGCTTTGGTGCAAACTGAAGTTGGTTGATACTCGATGCTACACTCATTGAGATTGGACTTTTTGGATATTTTGGTCGCAATTCAGATGCTTGAGCTGAAACAATGTCTGAGAGAAAGATCAATGATATGACATCCCTAGACCCCAGTTACTATTGGTAGGACAGGTTGAGCCAAACAAACTTCAAAAGGGTACTTACCTATAGACCTCAAGCAAGCCTTTAAACCTAAGGTCTTTGTGTGACTTATTTATGTTTGATATTCTGTTTCAAGCATGAACATAACATCATAAACATCATAACATAGCATTTGTACTAACTATTTCAAGGACCTATGGATTTATCTCTTCTTTGTTTTGTAGGTTATGGCTTCTGCTCACAGAAATACCATTCGGATCAACTTCGTAGGGATACTTGCCAAGCTTAGAGAGTTAGTCTCAAGGGTTCCTAAAAGTTCTCAGTTCAACAAAAGACGTGGTCACTTACTCAGTTTGGTTACTGTCGGTTTTGAAGAAGGTATGATGAGCGTCCTATTCCAGCTCTTCAATCCTAAACATCATTGCTTCACCTTCCCCGATTATCAGTTGGTGTTCATGTTGGAAGAATTCTCTAAGTTACTTGGAGTGCCTATATTGGAGAAAATACCCTTCACTGGTTTAGAAAATGATCTAAAGCCTGAAGATGTTGCCACAGCTTTGCACTTGAAACCATATGACATTGAATCTAATTGGGAAAGGAGAAGTGGGGTTAAAGGTCTTCTTGCTAAGTTTCTGATAGAGAGAGATCAGTTGTTCCTAGACGCCATGATTTTCCATGCTTTTGTGATATCTTGGCCATCCTAATCTATAGTTTGGTATTGTTCCCTAATCCATACCAACTTATAGATGTGAGCACCATCAAGACTTTCCTTACTCACAATCCAGTGCCTACATTGCTCGGGGATATTCTGCATTCTCTCCACACCCGTACTAGGAAGAAATGATGGACTATTATGTGTTTCATACCTTTGCTCTATATGTGGTTTATTTTGCACCTTCCTCAGTCAGTAATGAAGAATGGGATAGGCTTAAGATGGTCTCAAAGGTTGATGTCTCTCTCTCACTCTAATATCTATTGGTGTTCTTGCTTCCAAGAAGATGTCTCTATCATTGATCGCTGCAGAGAAATTCCTAATGTGCCACTCCTTGGCATTATGGGAGGCATCACTAATAACCCTTGTCTAGCCTTACGTCAGTTTTGTTACGCATGAAGAGACGGTCCTCGTGATATGCTCATCCAAGGTAATATGTTCGACTACGATAACGATCTGCAAGGTTATCGTCAGAGGTTCATACGCGATTGGGGAATGGAAAAGAAGATTAATAGTAAGACTTTGTGGCATAAAAGTTCCATCCCTTTGGAACCTTACCTCAAATGGGTACGAACTCGTGCTCAAAATCTTATGATTCCATATCCCGCCATCCTACCGGTGATATTAGAGCCTATTGTTCAAGGGGACGATTCCTGCATTATTCTTCATCCTGATATGCCAACCAACTTTGAAGAGTTGCAAGGGTCTTGGATTCAACTCAAGGAAGAACGAGACACCTTTGAGACTCAATTCTATGCAAGTGAGAAGAAAGTGTTGGAACTGACGAAGCAGCTTCACGAGGAGCAGAACTTTAATGCCTATGTCAACACAAAGAGGAAGCGTCCATGGGAGACTTAAGAGTTTTAGAAATATTTTATTTGTTTCTTTGTAATCTTTTGTTTTTCACTTAAACTTACTAATAAAAATCTTTGATTCCTTTTGATTAAAGAGTTTAAATCCCGCGAGGTCCTTGAAAACATTGCATAAACATATCATACATATCATTGCATAACAGATACTTTAAGACATGTTGCTTATCTTTTTGCTATTTATTTCAGCAAATAAGAAATGGCTCTTAAACAAACCGTTAAGGATCTTCAAGCACAGAACGCTCAATTCCAACAGATGTTCCTGACTCTGGCTAAAGGACAGGAAGATCTGAAAGCTCTCATCACTAAAGAGAAGAAGAAGAAGAAGAAGAAGAAGAAGGTAATGAAACAAATTGGCATCCTGAACATGGAGAGAAGATGTAGAGTACCAGCCAAGCGAGCTCTAGAATTCGCAACCCCATCAAATGAAGAGGATAATCAAGAAGACGATAACAAGAGTGTGAAAGAAGAAGATAACAACCTGTGGTCGGAAGAAGAGGAAGTAGACTATTTTGAGGAACAACATCCTCCTGCTGATGACAAGTATAAACAATTGGAGGATTGTCTCAATGCTATGGAGATTCAGAGGGTACATGGTTTGGACTTTGAAGAACTAGGGTTGGTCTCAGGAGTGGTCATCCCACATAAATTCAAAGTTCCAACTTTTGCAAAATATGACGGTGTTTTTTGTCACAAGCTTCATCTAAGGTCTTATGTTAGGAAGATTCAACCCCATAAAGCTGATAGGAAGTTATGGGTTCACTTATTTCAAGAGAGTTTGTCGGGAACACAGTTGGAATGGTTCCATCAACTGGAAGGAACAAATATACGTAATTGGGAAGACTTGGCTGCAGCTTTTTACAAGCAGTATCAATATAATGCTGACCTCGCTCCAACCCACATGCAACTCTAAAGCATGTCTATGGGTTCTAGTGAGGGTTTCAAGGATTACGCCCAAAAGTGGAGGGATCTTACAGGTAGAGTCCGACCTCCCCTGTCTGATAGGGAGTTTGTAGACATGTTCATGGGTACTATGACAGGCTCATTTTTGAAGCATTTGATTGGAAGTTCTTCATCCGGATTCACTGAGCTGATATTGATAAGAGAAAGATTTGAAGCTGGTATCAAGAGTGGTAAAATCCAAGGGGGTGCATCCTCAAGTGCTGTGAAAAAACCGTTCGGTGGAAAGAGGGAGGTCAATGCTGCACATGGTCAGAGAAGTCATGGTAAAGTTGAACTCCGTCCAACGTTAGGAGCTGTAATGATCTTTAACCCTGCACCGACTCAACAATAAAATAATCAGCGTAGACAGGTTACGCCTAGAAGATAGTTTACAAGAATTAATATGCCATTGTCTCAGGCATTGCAACATTTGTTAAAGGTTGGCCTGGTTACTTTGAGGGATCCTCCTCAAAACCCAAACACTTCCTCTCCGCGCTACAATCCAAACGTATAGTGTGATTACCACTCCAACAGTCCAGGGCATGACACAAATGATTGTTGGGCTCTGAAGAACAAGGTTAAAGACCTTATTGATGCAAAGGAGATTGAGTTTGACCCTCTTGAGACTCCCAACGTGATTACTGCACCAATTCCCAAGTATGACAAGGGTATCAATGTTGTTGATGATGTTCTTTTTGTTTTTTCCGTGAATGTTCTGACTACTCCTCTTCCAGTTGTTAATAAGAATCTGTTACGAGCCGGTTTATTTCCAGGCTATGGTGAAGATTGTTACCTTTGTGCATCCTTGCCCAATGGTTGTATGTTGCTTAAGATAGGTGTTCAATGTCTGATGAATGACATGGAAATTCTGTTTGAGAATAATCCCTCTGTGAAAAACTTATATAAAGATGTAAACTGTGAAGGCGTGTCAATTATTACCATATCTAATAATCCTACAAGGATCTCCTCCAAAGGTCCTATAAGTATTATTGCCAATCTTAAAGTTGCTCCCCTGATCATTACCTCTCCAAGGCCAATACTGTATTCATATGACAAGGTTGTTCCTTGGAATTATGGAGCTGGCGTCTACTACCATGGAATCAAGCAAGACCTATTGGCTATCAAGAATGAAGTTGCTGAAGATATTGATCCTAACATTGACAATATTGTTGGGACCGGTAAGGTTACCAGAAGCGGAAGGATTTTCTCTCCGGAAATCTCTCTAAAGACTATTTATACTCCTGTTGCTATCCCTGTTGTTGAGTCAACTGAGGCTCAGGGCAAAGAAGTATTGAGTGAGCCTGCCCGGATAGAGGCACCAAAAGAAACCATTCCCGAGGCCTACAAGCAAGAAATTGAGGAAATTTTGAAGATCATATGGAAAAGTGACTACAATGTTGTGGAACAGTTGGGATAAACCCCCTCCAAAATTTCAATGCTAGCTTTGTTGTTGTGCTCTGAGGCCCATGCTAAAGCTTTGGAGAAGTTTCTGAAGTCTTCTCATGTGACACAAGAGACTTCTGCCAACCAATTTGAGAACTGTGTTTCCAGTCTGACTGCTGATAATGGACTAGGCTTCTCCGATGCTGATCTGACTCCTGAGGGAAGAAAACATGACAAGGCCCTGCTTGTCTCCATTTAATGTCGGGGCACTACTTTGACTCACGTGTTTTTTGATACGGGTTCGTCTTTGAATATCTTACCAAAGGGTGCCCTAGACATGTTAGAGTGTAAATGGATTACGCTGAAACCCAGTAACATTGTGGTTAGGGATTTTGATGGTTCTAAAAGAATGGTACATGGGGAGGTGGACATCTCAACTAAAGTTGGTTTCCAAATATTTGACTCCACTTTCTATGTGATAGACATTCGCCCGACTTACTCTTGCTTACTTGGACGCCATTGGATTCATGGGGCAGGCGCTGTCATCTCCATATTGCATCAGATGTTGAAATATCCTGTAAACAGAAAGGTTGTTACAGTTTACGGTGATGAGGAGTATATGGTGAGCCACCTGAATTCTTTTAGGTATGTCGAGATGGACGGCGAATTCGTTAAAACTCACTGTCATAATTTTTAAGAGGTTCCTCAGACGATTTCGGTTACCAAAGCTGCTAATGTTGTTCTAGAGATTACCAGGCCCTACTGAAGATAGCTTCTCTGAAGGACGCCAAGGCTGTGGTTTAAAAATGTGGGTCTACTATTTGGGGCCCACTCCCTGACATTCCCTATAAGTCTAACAAGTTTGGTTTGGGTTTCACTTGAGGAGCTCAAAGGGCTGTTCGTTGTGCTCGTACTAGAAGACCACCACTACACATCAGCAACCATGGAGTCAATGTTATGGAGGATGCTGACAGTGACTGTGACCTGAATAGTTGGATCTTCCCTACTACCAATGGTGGACTCAATAATTGGACAGCTAGAGACTTTGTGCCAATCTCTTTTACCCAGGAGTAATTGTTCTTTTCTGTTTTTGGGATATGTAATTTTTGAACAAATTAAACTTTAAGCCTTGTGTCTTACCCGAGGCACAATGGTCTATTTGTGAGGGTTATCATACATCATTTTCATATGTCATTTTAATAAATCATTGGACATTTTACATTCAAATTTTGCATTCTTTGTCTTTCTTTTTGCTTTATTTTTCAAAATAGCTATGTGCTCTTACACACACCCACATATCAAATTGCAGATCCACATCCATCCTGGATCCCATTGATAACAGTTCTGCTATTTCCAGTTATGACTTTGAAAATCCGATCTACCAAGCCGAGGACGAAGGTGATGAAGATTGTGAAGTACTGGGAGAGGAAAGAGCAATACAACCTCAAGAAGAATCGGTCAAGGTGGTAAAATTAGGTATTGAGGAGAATAAAAATGAAGTCAAGATAGGTGCCAACTTGGAGAATGGTGTCAAAGAACGGTTAATCCAGATGTTACGTTACTATGTTGGGATCTTTTCTTGGTCATACAAAGGCATGTCGGGGTTTGATATTGATATTGTGGTTCAACGTCTTCCAACAAAATAAAACTACCCTCCAGTGAAGCAAAAGGTTCATCGTATATGTCCTGAAATGTCAAAAAAGATCAAGGATGAAATAATGAAATAGTTTAATGTCGGGTTTTTAGCTGTTACTTCCTACTCACAATGGGTTGCAAACATGGTTCCACTACCTAAGAAGGATGGTAAGATACACATGTGTGTGGACTACAGGGATTTGAATAGGGTGAGACCCAAAGATTACTTTCCATTTCCTCATATTGACGTTCTGGTTGACAACACCTCTCAACATAAGATATTCTCCTTCATGGATGGCTTCTCCGGTTATAATCAGATCAAAATGGCACCTGAGGCATGGAGAAGACTACCTTCGTTACATAGTGGGGCACCTTCTGTTACAAGGTTATGCCATTTGGGTTTAATAACATCGGGGAAACCTATCAGCATGCTATGGTAGCATTGTTCCATGATATAATCCATCACGAGATAGAGGTCTATGTTGACGACATGATATCCAGGTCACAGACTTAAGAAGATCACCTTGATCACTTGCAAAACCTATTTGAAAGGCTGAAGAAGTACAAGTTAAGAATGAACCCGAACAACTGCACCTTTGGAGTAAGACCTAGTAAGCTCCTAGGTTTCATCGTCAGTGGCAAAGGTATTGAGGTAGATCCTGCAAAAGTTAAAGCTATTCAATAGATTCCAACTCCCCTCATTGAGAAGGAAGTTAGAGGTTTCTTTGGACATCTAAACTACATCGCCAAATTCATTTCCCACCCAACTACTACTTGTGAACCGATCTTCAAGCTACTGAAGAAAGATCAAGTAGTGAAATGGAACGACGATTGTCAGATAGCCTTTGACAGAATCAAGGAATATCTTTAAGAACCTCTAATTTTGATTCCACTGGTTGAAGGAAGACATCTAATCATGTACCTAATACTGTTAGAGAATTCAATGGGGTAGTGTTGGGCAACATGACGAGTCTGGTCGAAAAGAGCAAGCAATATACTACCTTAGAAAAAAGTTTACTGACTGTGAAACAAGATACTCACTGCTCGAGAAAACTTGATGCGCTTTGGCATGTGTTGTTCTCCGAATAGGACAATATATGTTGACTCACACTACTCTACTAATCTCTAAAATGTATCCCATCAAATACATATTTGATAAGCCCACTCTCTCCGGAAGAATAGCTAGATGGTAAGTAGTTGTGACAGAATACGACATTCAGTACACCACTCAAAAGGCAATCAAAGGAAGTGTAATGGCAGATCGTTTTGCTCATCAGGTTGTAGAAGACTACACGTCTATGAATTTTGAATTCCCAGACAAGAAAATTATTCTAGTAAGTGACAGTGAAGAACCTGGACTAGATGAAGGACCTGAAAAAGGATCCCGATGGACTATGATTTTTGACGGAGCTTCCGACGCGCTTGGAAATGACATTGGTTCTATTATCATCTCTCCCAAAGGTTTCCATACTCCTTTCACCTCTAGACTATGTTTTGATTGTACCAATAATATGGCCGAATATGAAGCATGCATTATGGGTATCAAGGTTGTTGTTGACATGAGAATCAAGTTCTTGCATGTATACAAAGACTCCTCCTTGGTAATCAACCAGATTAAGGGAGATTGGGATACGAAGCATCATAATCTCATTCCTTACCAAGAGCATGTGTTGACATTGATCTCGTATTTTAAAGAAATTACCTTTGAACATGTTCCACGAGACGAAAATCAGTTAGCGGACGCGCTAGCTACAATGTCATTCATGTTCAAGGTCAGATGGGATAACGAAGCCCCTCAGATCACTATTGAAAGAATAGGCGAACCGGCATACTGTTATGAGGTTGACACTGACGGAGTAGAGGAAAAGCCTTGATTCCATGAGGTGAAAAGGTACCTTGAATCCCAAGAATACCCTGAGGGGGCATCTATAAATGACAAGTAATTTCTAAGAAGGTTCTCTGTCAAGTTCTTCCTGAGTAACAGAATCTTATATAAGCACAATCATGATTCAACTTTGCTTCATTGTATGGATAAGAAAGAAGATGAGAAGATCATCGAGGATATGCACGAAGGTATATTTGGTACTCATTCTAGCGGGCACATGATGGCTAAGAAGATTCTGAGGGAAGGTTACTATTGGTCCATTATGGAATAGATTTCCATCACGACTCTCGGACTTGTCACAAATGCTAAATTTATGTAAAAAAAGTACGTGTGCCTCTGGTTCCCTTAAACGTCTTGACCAATCCTTGTCCAGTCGCAATGTGGGGCATTGATATGATTGGAGAGATTAGACCTACCGCTTCTAATGGACATCGCTTCATCCTTGTTTCTGTTGATTACTTCACGAAGTGGGTCGAGGCAGCCTCATTCACTTCTGTTACCAAGAACATTGTGGCTCGGTTCATCAGACATAAACTTACTTATCGGTATCGTATCCCAGAAAGAATCATCACAGATAATGGTACCAACCTCAATAATATTATGGTCATCAAGCTCTGTACACAATTTAAGATCTAGCATCATCACTCTTCTCCTTAGCGACCAAAGATGAACAGCGCCATGGAGGCCACCAATAAGAATATAAAGAAGATTATACAGAAGATGACAATAACATATAAAGACTGGCATAAGATGTTACCATTTTCTCTTCACGGTTACCGTACCTCAATGCGCATGTCAACAGGGGAAACCCCATTTTCTCTTCACGGTTACCGTACCTCAGTGCGCATGTCAACAGGGGCAACCCCATTTTCTCTCGTTTACAGTATGGAAGTTGTCTTACCCGTCAAGGTCCAGATCCCTTCCCTAAGAATTATTAAGGATGCAGGCTTAAATGAAGACGAATGGATTCAGACTCGACTCGACCAATTAAACTTGATTGACGAGAAGAGTCTCACGGCTCTGTGTCATGGTCAGATATACCATAAACGTATGATCAAAGTTTTTAACAAGAAGGTCAGACGTCAGGTATATCAGGTTGGTGACATGGTAATCAAGCACATTATCCTGCCACAAGGGGATCCCAGGGAAAATGGACTCATACATACGAAGGACCATTTATGATCAAAAACATATTTTCTGGTGGAGCCATGATATTGACCACCATGGACGGTGACGACCTTCCACACCCTGTAAACGTGATCATAGTTAAAATATACTACGCATGAAAAGAGACCCTCTAGGTTGACTGGCCTAGACAAAAATAAGGGCATCCCGGCGAACCAAAAGGGTTCGGGAAAAAATTAGGGATATACATATATGAAAAATATGTACACCTGGCAAGTCAAAAATATGAAAAGGCAGCTTGGGAAAAAAAAGGTATCCTGGTGGACTAAAAACCAAAAATGGCGGTCCAGGAAAAAATTAGGGATTAAAAGCGTATGACTATGTCCCGTTGGATCACCTTACAGCCAGACTTCGTTATCAAGTTCGAATGGTATGGATCAATCTAGTCAACTTCTTCTAAACGGAAAAGTGATGAGACGCTCAAAGTTATAAAGGAGATAGCAGAATTGAAACCCAATGGGATTATTTCACATAAATGTTTTTCTTTGTGTACCACTTTGTATATTTCTCATTTTTACGATGACTTCCTCTTACTAGGATGTCTGGCTCTTTGTACAAAAGCGCCAGTTAGGCGAAACTTCCTCAAATTAATACAAAACTTATCTCTTAAAGTTCAAAACTATTTTTTTATCTTTCTGTTTTGTTTTCAAAACTGTTCAGTGATTATTTTAAATGAACATATGTATTTTAATATGATTATTGTTTACAAATGTATACATTAAAAAAAGGAAACACAATTACTAAGGGCTCTAAGAGTTGGGCCGATGTTGAAAGTCATCCATAAACCCCACAGAGAAACTACCTCTAGAGGACTATCTTCACAAGCTTACCCTCAACGAAGATATGTTTCCCAATAAGTCCAAAAACAGGGGCATCTTCCCACAGTTCACCGTCGTATCTTCAGTATATAGCCTAGTCATTTCCCTAGCATCTTCAAAAATTCCCCAGCACGGTCTATGGATTTCTTGGGTTCCCCAACAGAGTTTCATGAAATCCCCAAGAAGACCATGAAGCTCCACCCCCTAGAGGAGTTTATTTCTCCAAATTGGTAAATTTTTCCGACATAACACTTTTCTCCAGTAAGGCTTACTGAGGATAACCATCTCCAGAAGAATAGCTACTCGCGTCACATGAATGTTTTTTCCTTCATCCCCAGTCAATGTGCATGCAATCCCAATCCATTTATGAATGCTTTTATCCTCAAGCAGAAATCAAAAATCTCCAGCGGAATATCCTCGAACAGAAAGTAGGAATCCCTAGAAAGCTTAACATCAGCAAAGAGTGAAGAGCTACATGCTTCATCTCCAGCAACAGTCAGGGATTTATTTTCCCCAGTTCAACGACACCACAAAGAGCAACTGATACACTCACATATTACATCCATACCCCATTTATGATATATCATAAGCATATGCATAACTGAAACACATATAACATTCTCATTTATTTTGAGAGCATCATGCAATGCATACATCATGACATCGCATAAAACTGACTTTACCTTTTTCACTTTGAATTCCTAGATAGACGAATACTATCAACTTATACACAGCAGGCTACAAATTAATTCTCGAAACTAGACGGGGAAACTATCTATGTGACTAGCCAAATAACATGCCACAAATTAATGCCCGAAACCAAACGAGGAAACTATCTATGTGACTAGCCAAAGAACAGGCCACAGATTAACTCCCGAAACCAGACGAGGAAACTATCTATGTGACTAGCCAAAGAACAGGCCACAAATTAACTCCCGAAACCAGACGGAGAAACTATCTATGTGACTAGCCAATATACATCCCCAAGACGGGTTTGCTAATAAAAACAAGATTATGGATTAATTCCTGAAACCAGACACTACAATTATGTACATGACAAGTATCATCCAGAATCATCCTTCCCCCGGAGACTGAACTCCGACAAATGTAACACCCCAATATTTAGAATTTATTTATTTAATAAATTATTAGGAGTATTTGTGAATAATTGATGTTTTATATGATTATATGTGTGATGTGCTGGTATGAGGTTGTGCATGATGTGAATTATGATGATTAGAGTTATTATAATGGTTAAATAATTATTTAGTAATTATTTGGATTACTATTGAGAATATATTAATAGGAACAATTATTTAAATGGTTATTTTAATTAGAGTGGTGTGTTGTTAATTAGTAGGAAGAGTGAGGATATGGTGGTAAATAGAGGTTGACTATGCAAGGGAAATTGAGGAAGATATTATGGGTTCTTTGTGATAACAGAGAAGAGATAGTTGTTATTCTCACAATCAATCGTGAAAGTTGGAGAAGAAAGGCTAGGGCATGAAGGATTTAGAGAGAATCATCGCAAGAGGCACGAAGAACATAATCAATCACTCGAAGTAATAAGGTAAGGGGTGTTTATCTGATTATTGTATTTGATTTAAGTGGTAGATGGAGGTAGGGTTTGCCTTAGGTTTCATAGATGGTGAAGTACGGTGGGAGAACTGACTTGAGGTTTTGCGTTTTGTATTCGCACTTGTTCGGTTGAGCAAGAGTCGCCACCGACTTTTTATTTTATCCTAAAGGAAAGGTTAAAAAAGCACAGGAAAAACCTTTTGAGATGTTTCGTGGGTTCGGGGGGTAGATTATGAAAAGGGAAGGTATTAGCACCCTTTTCATCCATGGTTATCCATGGGCTCTTAGTTACTTGGTTTTAGATCACTTGCCTTGATTTTCGATTGCTTGAAATTGTGGTGTATGTGGGTGTTTTGAAAATGTCTTTGAAATAGACGCCTTTGTTTCGGCAACCATTGTAATGACTCGTGTTTGAGTATATACAACAGTGTGTTTCTTTTTGAAAAGATGTTTCAAAATGTTTTTGGAGAGTTTGTTTTGAAAGTGTTTGTGAAGTGTGGTTTTTGAAAAGGAGGCAAGTGTTTTTGCAAGTTGATTTCAAGTAACTAAGAGTTTGGTCTACCCCTATTGTACTCAAAGATTTTCTCTATGCTTTCAACCCTTTTTAACAATTTTGCTCCACCATTGAATTTGGTGGACAAGCTTGCGTTTAGGATGTTTAACGGGACGGGCGCGGGTCATCGTATGGACCATGAATGCAATGGTGCCAAGTGTCTTTGGCAATTTTGCTTGAAGGGACTCGATCATTTTGATAGGCGACTTTCGAAAGCGTCATCGAGGGACTTATGATCATTTGAATTTGTTTTGCCAAAGAAACTCGACGTGCAGGCATGGCCCATTTTGGAAGGCAACATGTGGGATTACCCTAGGGGGTGCAAGTGTGATTGTGTATTGATTTCATGCATTTATTTTGTATTAGGTTATCTAGCGTTTGATTTTATGTACATACAAACCCTAGGTCTAATCATGGTATAATTCTAAAGCGGTAAATTGCGGGAATTTAAAAGTCTACGCTATTACAAATAGTATCCGGGAGTGGGGGTACAAACTCACAAATGGGGATGAGACTTAAATAATTACAACCAAATCGAATTGCGATCAAATGTAAATGTATCGAATATACAAAAATAAGCAAATGTATGATGTATCAATGTAAAATGTATTCGTGTATTGTGAATGTGTAAGTGTAATGAGAATTATTTACAAGTTGCGGAATACGTGAACTTAAATGCATTATTAAGTATGTTTGATTTAATTTGTATTCTTATATTTTTGTTTAATATGTACAAAAAGGTATTTTAATTAAAAGAAAAGAAAATGTTTTAAATTTTAATTATATTATGTATTAAAAATGTATTTTAATTGATTATGTACAAATAAGGTATTTTAATTAATTATGTACAAAAAAGGTATTTTAATTAAAAGAAAAAGAAAATGCTTTAAATTTGAGAAAAAATATATTGTGTTCAAGATTATAATTATGTTATAAAAAAGTATTATTAATAAAAAAATTTGATGTAAAAAATATTATGTTAATTTATATATATAAAAAGGATATGATAAGTAAAAATGGTTTGAAAGAAATCAAAAACGGGCTTTAGAGTTTTAGGCCCAAATGTAATTTGTAGAGAAAATGAACAGAACAGGGGGGGTCAAACGGAATACATTTGGGCTTAAGGGATAGAAAAGGCAAAGGCACAAACGTCTTAACAATGTTTTAGGGTTGCTGATTATTGTTTCATTAGGGAAACGACTTATGGTTCGAGAGAAACAGAGGCGCCGTCGTTCATTTCACTTCGTTCCTTCCTCTTCATTTTCCTCAGCATAAAGATTACTGAACCGGGACCCTCCGCCTAGAGCCACCGCGCCATCATCCCTCTCTTTCTCCGTCCATGAATCGCTCGAGCGATGGTTCATGCGAGGTAAGATTTCGTCTCAATCTCGTTAGGGTATTATGTTTGGCATGTCATGATTTTGTTTATTGGTTCTGATTAAATGCGTTTCTTTTGTTTGAGGTGTGAAGAGAAGGGAAAATTATGTTACCTTTTGGGAGACGGAGGAGAAGATGGGATTGGAGGCGCGTAGGCGGCTTGACGGCGGAGGAAGCGGTGAGGATGTTGAGCTCGCGTGCTGGAAACTGGTATTTCGTATTCTTTGGCCCTTTGTTGGTTTTAATGATGCTTTCTGAAAACCTGGTACATCTTTCTTTCCTTTTCTTGCTTGCTTGCCCTATATGTTTCTTTATCCTCTTTCTCTTTGTTGCCTCGATGCCTCTAATGCTTGCCTAGCTTCTGATATGTTGCCTTCGTTTGCTTGATATGTTCGATATTTGTTACACCCAATGATGAAGATTTTCTGAGGGTTTGTTGGGTTTGGAAGCTAGTTTAGGATTTTGCTGGTAAATGGCCTTGAATGGTTATGGTTTTTGGGTTGAAAAGCTTCCAGGTTAAGCTTATGCTGGTTTAAGGCTTGGGTTGGACAGCAGGTTGTAGGTTTGATGTTTATGCTTTTCTGGTTTACTAGTTTACTGGTTTACTGGTTGTGGTTGATGGCCTTACTAGTTTTTGAGACTTGGACAGTTCAGGTTTTAGCTTGACAGTATGGTGTTTGACAGTTTAGAGGCAGGTTGGATTTTAGGGCTTTTGATGCAGGTTATGGCCTTGGTGAGGCTTGCTTCAGGTTTGTGCAGGTTATGGCCTTAGTGAGGCTGTTTGATGCTTAGGCTTGCATCTGTTTGTGGTCATGTCAACTGGTTTTGAGGTTTGGTTGCTCTGTATATTTGTTTGTGAATTTTCGCCCCCTGCCTACTGTCTTATCTCAGTTTGCTTTATATTTCTTTTCTCCAGCCTAAAGCCAAAACTTGTAAGCCTAACTTCTCCTCTCTTCTTCTCTCTCCAGTACAGTTAGAACAATAAAAAATGTTTATGCTTGTACTTTAGTTCTGAAAAGCTAGCTGCTGGAAAAATGATGATGGTGAAATTGCTTGCAAAGTTGGTTTTAACCTGCATACTTTATCTCTTTTCCATACTTTGTGCTGCATCTTGTACTTGCATCTGAATAGTCTTTTGAATAGCCTTTTGGACAGTTTGACATTGGACTTTGTTTGGCAATTTGAACTTTTATACATGCTGTCGGTTTTGAACTATGCAGTTGGTTTTGAACTATGCAGCTTTTTGACAAACTTTGAATTTGTGCATTTCAATACTTTGTGCATTCATGTTTAGCAAGCAATATTCATCCCTCTTTGTGAACCGGGAGAAATCCCGTGATTTGCGGAGAGGGCTAACTGATTCCAGTCAGTTGCCTTTAATGATGAGCCCAAATTAATTGTCTGCTTTTAATTATTTATCTGCTTCTGACCTTTTCTTCTTTTCTTTGCAGATAAAAAATCAAATGGAGAGGAAAAGCGATAAATGGAGGATGAAGAATTGAAGACTTAGAAAAATATTAGGATAGTTTTATTTAAATTTAAATAACTGTAATATTATTATTGTAAATACTTTGTAAAAGAATACTTGCATTTAAATAACAATTGTAACAAATATTTAAAGATGAAATAAAAATTCCTTTAATCCAATTGATCCTTATTATTTCCAATTGTTTATTTATTATTTAAAATTCTTTAAATCATAATAATTGAAAATAAATTCCAATCATTTAACTCAGAATGATAAATAATCCATAAACATTGTGGTCTTTAGCATCGATCCATTATTAAACCTGGCGTTTCAAAAATTCAAAGTAATGCACAGTCAAACACAACAACTGCCCAAATATCTTTTCTTCTCACTGATTTTAATCAAACACTGCAAACTCAATCCAAATGTTTCAATCCACATCTCAGAATAACTTGACAAGCACTGTAGAATTAGTCTTTCAGAAAAATCTGTGCACAAAAAACCTAATTCCTGATCAAATGCCAAAGAAGCGTTCGCCTGATTAAAGTTGAGCCAAAATCAACCAAACCCTAAGCAAACTATTTGAATTGTTCCAGAGCTATGAAAATCAATAAAACCCTAATTTTATCTGACTGACGAGAAAAGTCTGCTTGACCAATCCTTGAGCCAGTTTGAAAAATCAGGAAACGCCTGAAGCTGTGATTTCTTGTGAAAAAATGCGAGGGAAAATTTTGGGGTACAACAGTTGCCCATGTTCAATCTTCTTGGACCTGAAGAGTTAGATTTGCAAGTTTGCCTTTCGCGACTCGAGGGTAAAAGGAGATTGGACACTAGAGTGCCCAGAAAATTTGCACTCGGTGATGTGATGGTAGAGGGAATGGGCTTAAAGATGCCATTTGGTGATGGGCTTAAAGATGCCATCTAGTGACTGCTGGTAGGAGGATGGGCTTATAGATGCCATCTGGAAATGTTACCGAATCTTGTCGGGGGATGGGCTTAGAGATGCCATCTGGAAATGGGCTTAAAGATGCCATTTGGAAGTTGCTGATAGGAGGATGGGCTTATAGATGTCATCTGGAAGCGATTGTTGAACTGTATGTCACTGGTGAGTGGACGAGTATCAGAAAGGCATCCATGTTTTGGAACGTCTCTGAACTGGGAGTCTGAACAAGTGATAGATCGACATCCATTTTTGGAGAATCCGTAAACTGTTTTCAGAATTTGAAGTTGAATAAGCAATAGAGCAACATCCGTTGTTGGGATGCGTCCGTAAACTATTTTCAGAATTCTCGAAGTGGAGAAGGAACCGGTGTAGGGTTTCCTGATGATGAGTCCGTGTAAAACTGCATCTAGATGAATCCGGAATAAGTATCAGAATGTCACCGTGTCTGGGTCACATCTGAACTGTCTCTGAGTGAATCTGGAATAAGTATCAGAATGTCGCCGTGTTCGGGTCACATCTGAACTATTTCTAGAAAGAATCTCGGAAGATGGTGGTCTTAGTCTGTTGACTGCTCTTTCCTGAAAAGGTAAAGAGTTAGTTGCATGCAATGTCATGATGCGTGATGCAATGTATGTTATATCGATGTTTATGAGATGAATGTGATGAATGCGCATATAGGCTGATGAGCTGTCTTGCTGAGGATAAATGAATCCTGGATGGCTGAAGATAAAAGAATCTTGACTGCTGCCGGGGAAAGAAAATCCTTGGCTGCTGCTGTGGAGGGCAAGAATCTTCTGATCGTTAAAAATGAGAAGTCCTGGGACTACTGTAGGGGAATCAGAAGCTTGGGTTGTATGCCAAACTACTGTGGAATTCCTGTCTCGAGGAGATCTTCACTAGAGAATATTCGAATATTCTGTGAGGAGCTGAGAATGAGAGTCTTCACTCTGCTTGGGGATTGGAAGTTTTAGCTCCGCTGGGGATTGGAAGTTTTAGCTCCACTGGGGATTGGAAGTTTTAGCTCCGCTGGGGATTGGACTTTCAGTTTTAGACAGCTCCGCTGGGGATATTGAAACTTGACTCTGAGAGGAGTTAGCTTCTGGAAGGTTCTCTGGTTAGGGATTGCAAGAATCTTTTGATTGCTGCAGATGTTGATCTGGAATAAGTTACCGAATATCGCCATCTCTGGGTCACATCTGGAACTATATCTGGAAGCAAATTTGAATGAGTTATAGAATGTCGCCAAATCTGGGTCACATCTTGAACTATATCTGGAAGAAAATCTGAATAAGTTATAGAATGTCGCCAAATCTGGGTCACATCTTGAACTATATCTGGAAGAAAATCTGAATAAGTTATAGAATGTCGCTAAATCTGGGTCACATCTTGAACTATATCTGGAAGAAAATCTGGATAAGTTATAGAATGTCGCCAAATCTGGGTCACATCTTGAACTATATCTGGAAGCAAATCTGAATGAGTTATAGAATGTCACCAAATCTGGGTCACATCTTGAACTATATCTGGAAGAAAATCTGAATAAGTTATAGAATGTCGCCAAATCTGGGTCACATCTTGAACTATATCTAGAATAAAATCTAAGTAAGTTATAGAATGTCGCCATCTCTGGGTCACATCTTGAACTATATTTGGAAGAAAATCTGAATAAGTTATAGAATGTCGTCAAATCTGGGTCACATCTTGAACTATAACTGGAAGAAAATCTGAGTAAGTTATAGAATGTCGCCAAATCTGGGTCACATCTTGAACTATATCTGGAAGAAAATCTGGATAAGTTCTAGAATATCGCCAAATCTGGGTCACATCTTGAACTATATCTGGAAGCAAATCTGAATGAGTTATAGAATGTCACCAAATCTGGGTCACATCTTGAACTATATCTGGAAGAAAATCTGAATAAGTTATAGAATGTCGCCAAATCTGGGTCACATCTTGAACTATATCTGGAAGAAAATCTGAGTAAGTTATAGAATATCGCCATCTCTGGGTCACATCTTGAACTATATCTGGAAGAAAATCTGAATAAGTTATAGAATGTCGCCAAATCTGGGTCACATCTTGAACTATATCTGGAAGAAAATCTGAATAAGTTATAGAATGTCGCCAAATCTGGGTCACATCTTGAACTATATCAATCTTCTGAGGTGATGAGGGAATTGTTGAACACTTTTGACATTCGAATGCCCCAAGTGATGAAGAAGGAGTCCTGAATCAGATTACTCTGCGAGTTGAGAGATTTCTTGAAATCTTGACTGGACTGCCCCGGGTTAATAGGATGGTGACATGTCATGCCCCTTGTTGATAGGAGATTTTTCGTTGGAAGTGTCATCCTTTTGAAGTGATTTTGCTCACCGAGAGAGTTTTCGTTCCTCCGAACATTTGCTGTATGAATTTCTTCGCTGTCAAACAAATAGTTAAATGCGAACAGTGATATTCAAGTAATGCAAAGTTTATGTTTGTCTCGAAGTTTTGAAAAATGCGTTTTTTAGCAGAAAACTTTTTATAAGACAAGTCAACACAAGATTTTAGAGCAAAGCCTTACAGGAGTCAGGATACCTTTTGTAACAGTATGCTTTCGAACTAACCCATGCTTTAATTAGGACTTTTGAAGGGTTGTAACGTGGCTTGGTTCACGGTTTAAGAAACAAAGGATAAGGCTCAAAGTAAATTTATACCCACCCGCTCTTCGTGATGTTCTTCACACCTAAGCTCAGTTAACTGTGCGTCGCACTCTGTTTTGAGTTTGGAACGACTTTTGGGTGATGGTTCACCCATTGAATTTGGGAGACAGTCATCATCTCCTTTTTCTTTTCAACATTTTTCATGTTGCTGAGGATTTGTAATGACCTCACTATTTTGATTTTGATTTGTTATCCCTAACTTTTGCCTGACTGTTCCCTTTTTTTTTGAGATTACAATCAGCGGGATGCCCCAGCTTTCTTAAGCCTCCTTTACAGGTTTTGGCTCGGTGGGCTTTTTCTCATTTGAGAGATTGACTGCCTATGTGATAGGGAACCACCCTTGTCTTTTGATTCCAAAGGAATGCTTTTCGTCGTTCGTTGTATTACGAACTGAGAGCTTGTGACTTCAATGCGCATTTTCTTTTGAATTGACTGAGATACTACCCTGCCCCAGGTTTATATCAAAGGTTTTGATTGTTTAGAACAGAAAACTTCTACTTCTTTGGCTCGAAGGGGTTGACTAGGGACTAACTTCCTTATAACTCTAGTGTTTGGGAATTGAAAGAAATGCCTGTACATCATCAGCAAGGTCTGTTCAAAAGCATACTGCATGAGATTATGGTATTGTTTCGTCATCCTCCCTCTAAAGGCTTGCAGCCTTTTATCAAGAGTCAAATATCATAAAGAAAGCATAAGAGTAGTGAAAACGAATGGATGAATTCAAGACAAACATATGCAATGCATTAATGAAACAGAGTTTAACATCAACAGTTAATTGTTTGAATAACAAAAGAAATTACAACTTTGAAAACTCAAATGAAGCAAAAGTCTCTCAGCTTGAGCTTCGTCACTTCAGGTGGAGAACCCCTCAACGGAAGATCTTCATCTCGCTGTCTGGCATGAACCTCAGCACTCCAATGTCGATCAGATCTTGAATCTTGTTCTTCAAGGCCCAACAATCGTCGGTGTCGTGTCCCGGGCTGTAGGAGTGGTAAACGCAAAATGCATCGGGATGATAGTTAAGAGCGGAGGTATTTGGGTTCCGGATAGGATCCCTCAAGGCAGTCAGGTTGACCTCCAACAAGCGCTCTAGAATTAGAGATGACGGTATGTCAGTCTCCGTGAACTGTCTTCCCGATGTATTTTGCTTACGCCGATTACCCCGTTGACGCTGACGAGGTAGTTGTTGGGCTTGCGACCCTGAATCAAGCAGAGGAGCCTTCCCTTTGTCTTCTTGATTGGATGGGGGTTGAGTGGTGACTTGCTCTTCAACCTCAGATGTTTGCCCCAGTTGGTTGTTCCGAAGCAGTTGGTTGATGAGCACTCTGAGTTCCTCTTGCCTTTGAGACATGTCTTGGATGAGAGCCATCTGGCCCACTAGTTGTCCCGTCATTTGGATCCTCATTGTCGTCAGCTCAAACGGTAGTGCTTCCAACTGATCACTCATGGCATTGTTTGAATTCCCCTGGACCAAACCCGTGGTGAGGAGAGCTTTCACTTCTTCTTGCCCCAGAGACAGGTTCAAGAACATTTCCTGCAGCTGAGCAGTCTGGTCCTGGATATCCTTGACGGTCCTCTCTAGAGCCATCTCTTACTGAAATAAACAATATGAGAGTAAGGAAACCTGAAAAAGGAAAAACTGTCAAAATGCAATGCATGATATGTGGATGCATGCTTTCAAGGATCTCTTGGGGTAAACACAAGAAAATGTTAGAGGTTGAACTTCGATCTTTGATTGGAGATCTTTGCATTAGCGGATGTCTTTCCACTAGAATCAAGCTCACCATGTCAAGTGGGTCATAGCCCCTGATTCAAGTTGTTGTACTTGATCTTTGATTGGAGAACTTTGCATTAGCGGATGTCTTTCCACTAGAATCAAGCTCACCATGTCAAGTGGGTCATAGCCCCTGATTCAAGTTGTTGCACTTGATCTTTGATTGGCATTGGTTAGAGGAGAAACCTCTTACCCCTTGGTAGACGTCTGGTTCAACGTACCCCTGCATCAAAAGAACCCTCGAGATCCTTGAAATGGTTATTGAAAATGCTGTGGTATGATGTCATGATGTTATGCACATGCATGCAAAAGCAAGTGAGTGTATATACAAGTAATCATATTCACACAAAGCAAACAAGTCCTTAAGTTCAGGCTTGCATGAGGTTCAGGTACTACCCTCTTTCAGTTTCGTTGGTTAAGACCTGTCCTATCAAAAGTAACCGGGTTCTAGAGGATCTCAATATCACTGACTACCCTCAATCGGTCATAACTCCAGCATCGCTATCTTTTCTTGCGGCCGGAACCATCGCGAGAGTTTAGCCTCAATGAGTGTAGCATACTGCTACTGTTCTATGGCCGAGTTGGGTCAATTTAGGGTTCTAAGGTTGGTTGGTGCTTAATGACTCCTTGGAAGACCCATATTCTCCCCGTTTCAACACAAGGGATATCGGTACAGACCAAGGTGCCACACCAACGTAGCCACTGCTTCACCCATGTCGGTATACCCCAGACAGGTCCCTCACAGATTATGCTACCTAGAAGGGTATTCCCCAGATCCGAGTTAGGATCTATGAAACTCCGATGCAAAGCCCACAAATATAAAAGCAAACAAAGCAAGCAATTGAGAAAAAGGTGATCTAAACCCTAAGGTAACCCCACTTTTAAGTAGTGATCCCCAGCAGAGTCGCCAGTTCTGAAGTACGGTGGGAGAACTGACTTGAGGTTTTGCGTTTTGTATTCACACTTGTTCGGTTGAGCAAGAGTCGCCACCGACTTTTTATTTTATCCTAAAGGAAAGGTTAAAAAAGCACAGGAAAAACCTTTTGAGATGTTTCGTGGGTTCGGGGGGTAGATTATGAAAAGGGAAGGTATTAGCACCTTTTTCATCCATGGTTATTCATGGGCTCTTAGTTACTTGGTTTTAGATCACTTGCCTTGATTTTCGATTGCTTGAAATTGTGGTGTATGTGGGTGTTTTGAAAATGTCTTTGAAATAGACGCCTTTGTTTCGGCAACCATTGTAATGACTCGTGTTTGAGTATATACAACGGTGTATTTCTTTTCGAAAAGATGTTTCAAAATGTTTTTGGAGAGTTTATTTTGAAAGTGTTTGTGAAGTGTGGTTTTTGAAAAGGAGGCAAGTGTTTTTGCAAGTTGATTTCAAGTAACTAAGAGTTTGGTCTACCCCTATTGTACTCAAAGGTTTTCTCTATGTTTTCAACCCTTTTTAACAATTTTGCTCCACCATTGAATTTGGTGGACAAGCTTGCGTTTAGGATGTTTAACGGGACGGGCGCGGGTCATCGTATGGACCATGAATGCAATGGTGCCAAGTGTCTTTGGCAATTTTGCTTGAAGGGACTCGATCATTTTGATAGGCGACTTTCGAAAGCGTCATCGAGGTACTTATGATTATTTGAATTTGTTTTGCCAAAGAAACTCGACGTGCAGGCATGGCCCATTTTGGAAGGCAGCATGTGGGATTACCCTAGGGGGTGCAAGTGTGATTGTGTATTGATTTCATGCATTTGTTTTGTATTAGGTTATCTAGCATTTGATTTTATGTACATACAAACCCTAAGTCTAATCATGGTATAATTCGAAAGCGGTAAATTGCGGGAATTTTAAAGTCTATGCTATTACAAATAGTATCCGGGAGTGGGGGTACAAACTCACAAATGGGGATGAGACTTAAATAATTACAACCAAATCGAATTGCGATCAAATGTAAATGTATCGAATATACAAAAATAAGCAAATGTATGATGTATCAATGTAAAATGTATTCGTGTATTGTGAATGTGTAAGTGTAATGAGAATTATTTACAAGTTGCGGAATACGTGAACTTAAATGCATTATTAAGTATGTTTGATTTAATTTGTATTCTTATATTTTTGTTTAATATGTACAAAAAGGTATTTTAATTAAAAGAAAAGAAATTTTTTTAAATTTTAATTATATTATGTATTAAAAATGTATTTTAATTGATTATGTACAAAAAAGGTATTTTAATTAATTATGTACAAAAAAGATATTTTAATTAAAAGAAAAAGAAAATGCTTTAAATTTGAGAAAAAATATATTGTGTTCAAGATTATAATTATGTTATAAAAAATTTTGATGTAAAAAATATTATGTTAATTTGTATATATAAAAAGGATATGATAAGTAAAAATGGTTTGAAAGAAATCAAAAACGGGCTTTAGGGTTTTAGGCCCAAATGTAATTTGTAGAGAAAATGAACAGAACAGGGGGGGGGGGGGGGGTCAAACGGAATACATTTGGGCTTAAGGGATAGAAAAGGCAAAGGCCCAAACGTCTTAACAATGTTTTAGGGTTGCTGATTATTGTTTCATTAGGGAAACGGCTTAGGGTTCGAGAGAAACAGAGGCGCCGTCGTTCATTTCACTTCGTTCCTTCCTCTTCATTTTCCTCAGCATAAAGATTACTGAACCGGGACCCTCCGCCTAGAGCCACCGCGCCATCATCCCTCTCTTTCTCCGTCCATGAATCGCTCGAGCGATGGTTCATGCGAGGTAAGATTTCGTCTCAATCTCGTTAGGGTATTATGTTTGGCATGTCATGATTTTGTTTATTGGTTCTGATTAAATGCATTTCTTTTGTTTGAGGTGTGAAGAGAAGGGAAAATTATGTTACCTTTTGGGAGACGGAGGAGAAGATGGGATTGGAGGCGCGTAGGCGGCTTGACGGCGGAGGAAGCGGTGAGGATGTTGAGCTCGCGTGTTGGAAACTGGTATTTCGTATTCTTTGGCCCTTTGTTGGTTTTAATGATGCTTTCTGAAAACCTGGTACATCTTTCTTTCCTTTTCTTGCTTTCTTGCCCTATATGTTTCTTTATCCTCTTTCTCTTTGTTGCCTCGATGCCTCTGATGCTTGCCTAGCTTCTGATATGTTGCCTTCGTTTGCTTGATATGTTCGATATTTGTTACACCCAATGATGAAGATTTTTTGAGGGTTTAATGGGTTTGGAAGCTAGTTTAGGATTTTGCTGGTAAATGGCCTTGAATGGTTATGGTTTTTGGGTTGAAAAGCTTCCAGGTTAAGCTTATGCTGGTTTAAGGCTTGGGTTGGACAGCAGGTTGTAGGTTTGATTTTTATGCTTTTTTGGTTTACTGGTTTACTGGTTGTGGTTGATGGCCTTACTGGTTTTTGAGACTTGGACAGTTCAGGTTTTAGCTTCACAGTATAGTGTTTGACAGTTTAGAGGCAGGTTGGATTTTAGGGCTTTTGATGCAGGTTATGGCCTTGGTGAGGCTTGCTTCAGGTTTGTGCAGGTTATGGCCTTAGTGAGGCTGTTTGATGCTTAGGCTTGCATTTGTTTGTGGTCATGTCAACTGGTTTTGAGGTTTGGTTGCTCTGTATATTTGTTTGTGATTTTTTGCCCCCCTGCCTACTGTCTTATCTCAGTTTGCTTTATATTTCTTTTCTCCAACCTAAAGCCAAAACTTGTAAGCCTAACTTCTCCTCTCTTCTTCTATCTCCAGTACAGTTAGAACAATAAAAAATGTTTATGCTTGTACTTTAGTTCTGAAAAGCTAGCTGCTGGAAAAATGATGATGGTGAAATTGCTTGCAAAGTTGGTTTTAACCTGCATACTTTATCTCTTTTCCATACTTTGTGCTGCATCTTGTACTTGCATCTGAATAGTCTTTTGAATAGCCTTTTGGACAGTTTGACATTGGACTTTGTTTGGCAATTTGAACTTTTATACATGTTGTTGGTTTTGAACTATGCAGTTGGTTTTGAACTATGCAGCTTTTTGACAAACTTTGAATTTGTGCATTTCAATACTTTGTGCATTCATGTTTAGCAAGCAATATTCATCCCTCTTTGTGAACCGGGAGAAATCCCGTGATTTGCGGAGAGGGCTAACTGATTCCAGTCATTTGCCTTTAATGATGAGCCCAAATTAATTGTCTGCTTTTAATTATTTATCTGCTTCTGACCTTTTCTTCTTTTCTTTGCAGATAAAAAATCAAATGGAGAGGAAAAGCGATAAATGGAGGATGAAGAATTGAAGACTTAGAAAAATATTAGGATAGTTTTATTTAAATTTAAATAACTGTAATATTATTATTGTAAATACTTTGTAAACGAATACTTGTATTTAAATAACAATTGTAACAAATATTTAAAGATGAAATAAAAATTCCTTTAATCCAATTGATCCTTATTATTTCCAATTGTTTATTTATTATTTAAAATTCTTTAAATCATAATAATTGAAAATAAATTCCAATCATTTAACTCAGAATGATAAATAATCCATAAACATTGTGGTCTTTAGCATCGATCCATTATTAAACCTGGCGTTTCAAAAATTCAAAGTAATGCACAGTCAAACACAACAACTGCCCAAATATCTTTTCTTCTCACTGATTTTAATCAAACACTGCAAACTCAATCCAAATGTTTCAATCCACATCTCAGAATAACTTGACAAGCACTGTAGAATTAGTCTTTCTGAAAAATCCGCGCAAAAAAAACCTAATTCCTGATCAAATGCCAAAGAAGCGTTCGCTTGATTAAAGTTGAGCCAAAATCAACCAAATCCTAAGCAAACTGTTTGAATTGTTCCAGAGCTATGAAAATCAATAAAACCCTAATTTTATCTGACTGACGAGAAAAGTATGCTTGACTGATCCTTGAGCCAGTTTGAAAAATCAGGAAACGCCTGAAGCTGTGATTTCTTGTGAAAAAATGCGAGGGCAAATTTTGGGGTACAACAGATGGTGATTCGATGTTGTTTGATGGAGAATTAATAGAATATAGATGAATAATGATGCCCAAATGATGTATAATTAATTTAGAAACATAGGATGATAATAGATGATGATTACCTATGACTAGATGATGTTTTAGAACCTATAACATAGTGAAATTGCATAAAAATCACCGAAACATTCAGCACAAAATAGCATGCATCGACTCAAAGAGGTCATGTGTCGACTCATGCAGGTTCAAGACTCAGTATGGTTCGAATCATTGGGTCTACCTGAGCACACCCTAGGCAGACATAATAACCATGCGTCGACTTAATCAATCCAACTTTTGACAGATTTTTCTAAAGGTCGTAACTTGAGTTTCCGGACTCCGTTTGAGGTGTCGTTGGAAGCGTTAGATAGCTAACACGATGAACTATATTTATAAGGAGTAAAATGAAGAATAAGAAGGATAATTGTAGTACCCAAGTTAGGATAGAATTAGTTTCCCCATATTGGATCGCTATGATATTTTGTGGTAATGAAGTATGATGATGATATGACGGTCTTATGATAATGCTTTATTCATAATGATGATATATTGTTAATATGATTATTCTATTTTATATGATGATATGATGATGATGCTCTTCTTATATGAGTACTTATGACGAGGTTTATATGATGATGTTAGTGAATACATGAATGATGATGCGTATGACTAGTTATGGTCGTTTATATTGTTGTTGTGCATCATGCATTTATTGGACAACTTTGGTCCGTTTTGATGATTTAGGACGTTGTTCCAGTGATTTGGTCTTAATGCCATTAGTTGGATTTGGGATGTCTATGATTTACTCTGGTTCCAAGTGGGAATCGATCATATGATTGGGGTCTTTGGAGGGTGATGTCCCAGTGTCCATCAAATGAATTGGTACCACATGCATGAGTCTATGTCCTTGCACTACATCTTATGTGGCATTGCATGGTTCTTAAATTAATTATGTTGTATTATGTTTTTTAATTTGTATGATTGTTGAGGTACTTGGAATATAACAATGCTGAGTTTATGTTGTGATACTTTTGGTTTATTTTGCTATGTCTATTACTTATATCTTATATAATGATTGTGATGAACTCACCCTTTCTGCTTGAATGTTGCCTCTACGTGGGTAACATGCAGGTAATCAGGAGTAGTCCCTAAAGGCTTAGAAGAATAGCTTGGAGCGTGTGTTTTATTTCTGTTGAGTCTAGAAGGTCTTACTCATATATGTAACATCGGGGACGAGAATGCTTTGTTTTGAAAACTATTTTGTTCTTGTTTTGTTATGTCATTTAAATTGTTTCCATGGAGTTTAAATTATGTTGAATTGTGAACCATGAATCATGGGGCACTATGAAGTTTTTTAATGAACTTGTTTGAACTACGATTCCGATTCAAGTATGTGAAACCTTGATAATGGATATGTACATGAATAATTTTGAAAACCCGTGTTACGGAGTAAGACTAGCACGTATGATTATTCCACGAATAAAATGTGACTCCCTTTTGTTGTATTACTCTAATATTATTTTAAATAATTATGAATATTCTGTGGGGTTTAGAAGGGTGTTACATTAGTGGTATCACAGCAGGTCGGTCCGTTCGGCCAGGTTGTCTAATGTTGTTTGTTCCTTAGTATGCGAAATGTATGTGAAACACTGTATGTACTGGCTTGTTTTTCTAACTGTTTGTTTGTAGGGCTTGGTTTGAAACAAGTGTGGGAGAAGCTTTTGCTTCTATGAGATGCTTCAGGTGTGTGAGTTGGTGCAATATACTACTGAATTGCAAGAGTGCAAGTGTTGTCGGAGCTATGTTGTTTCTCAAAACTGAAGAGAGTATGAATTCATGATTTCTCTTTGCTACTCAAGTTGGGATTTTCTTTGAGGGAGAATTATCAGGTATTGTTGATGTCTGCTTCTTGAAGAATAGAGAAGAATGTGACAGCTAGTGATATGCCAGTGTTGTGTGATTCCTTATGGTTTTCCTAAATATATTTGGGACTTGCCTCCAGAGCATGGATCTGAGTTTGGTGACAATAGAGAACTAATGTTTTTATCTGCTAAGCAATTAGGATAACCCTTAGGACATGAGGCTTAGAGGTTTGCATGTTTTTGACAATAGTTGAATGAGGTAGTGTGGGTATTACCGATAATTGAGTAAGGTAATGGGTGAGATTAATTATCCACTTCAAGGGATTGGTAATTTGATGGACCAACTATTAGGTGAGTATGTCTATAGTATAATCGAATTGAAAAGGGTTACCTTCAGATTCAAATGAAGGGTGAAGATAGTTAGAGGACAGATTTTAGAACTTGTGTAGGCATTACGAATATTTGGATTATTTTGTTGCGGTCTTTGTTGAGGACATTATGAGTTAATCTAAGTTAGAATAAGGGAATGTCGAATGTTGTGAATTACATTGTTGAAAGGGAAGAAACTTTATGCTAAGTTGTCAAGGTGTGGATCATGGTATGAGGAGGAGAATTTTCTTGAGCATGCTATTTCAAATGATGGTATATATGGATCCATCCAAAGCATTTATGGTCCTACATTGAGAGACTCCAACGTCGGTAACAGAGACTAGAAGCTTCCTAGGATTAACTAGTTATTGTCACAACTTGTTTATGAAGAGGTCTAGTATGATATGTTATAAATGAATGAATTGAAGGAATGAGATGTTTGGTATTAGGGAGATATGGAGATATTAGAGGAGCGCATGGAGATACAACTTATGTCGAGTAAGAATGATTAAAATGACGGAGATTACTTGGAACATGGTACTTTAGGTAACTTTGAGTATAAGTTTTAAAGAAACATTATTCTAGTTTAGTAATGATGGTTTATGCGCTATCATGGTTGTCAGATACCTATTGACAAATTGAGGAACTTATCACCCTTGATCTCTTGTTGATAGTAGACAGGATCATGTTGGATGTGATAGACTTATCTTACCAGCTTAATGGTGTGTTAAGTGTTTAACGTTCCATCAAGGGGATATTTGTTCATCATTTTGGGTGAACCTAATGGAAAAGTGAAGGTAAAAGAGTTGAGACTAATTAAACAGTTTGGAGACTTGAGATTGTATGTGAAACTGTCGAAGTGTGAATTTTGGTTGAAGGAAGTGAGTTCTCTTGGCCATCTGATTTCTAGTGGTGGAATTGAGGTAGATACTTCTAAGATTGATGCAGTGTTGCGGTGGCAGACACTGATATCTACAATTGAGATTTAGAGATTTCTTGGGTTAGCAGGTTACTACCTAAGATTCATTGAGAGATTTTCTAAGTTGGCATTACTAATGACTCAGATGACTCGAAAGGGCCAGGTTTATGTATGGGATGTTGCATGTGAAGAAAGTTTTGTAGAACTAAAGAAAAGATTAATGACTGCTCCGGTATTGGTTTTTCCTAATCCGAGTGAGTCATTTGTAGTGTATTATGAATGTGTCTAAGATGGGACTTAGTGGTGTGATAATGCAAGACAGACAAGTTGTTGCTTATGCTTCTAGATAGTTAAAAGTTCATGAGAGGAACTATCCTACGTGTGACTTAGAATGAGCGGTTGTGGTGTTCGTGCTAAAAAATTGGAGACATTATCTTTTTTCTCTAAAATTGAAGTGTTCTGTTATCATAAAAGTTTAAAATACTTATTTGATCAGACAGAGTTAAACATGAGGCAGAGAAGATGACTCGAATTGTTGAAGGATTATGATTTTGATTTGAGTTACCATCCTGGTAAAGAAAATGTAGTAGTTGATGCTTTGAGTAGGAAACCTTTGCATTTGTCAATCCTTATGGTTCGAGAGTTAGAGATGATTGAACAATTTAGAGATATGAGCTTGGTATGCGAAGAGACATCCAACAGTGTTAAGATGGGAATGTTGAAACTGACTAGTGGGATTCTTGAAGAGATCTGAGAAGGTTAGAAGTCTGATTTGAGTTTGGTGGATCGACTAACGTTGATTAACTAAGGTAACAGAGGTGAATTCTGAGTGGATGAGAATGGTGTGGTGAGACTTCGTGATAGAGTATGTGTTAGAGAATTTTTGAGGAAGGGCATCGAAGCAATTTGAGTATTCATCCAGGTGCTACGGAAATGTATCAGGATTTAAAGAAAATGTTTTAGTGGCCAGGTATGAAGAAAGAAATTGTTAAGTTTGTGTATGCTTGCTTGACTTGCCAGAAGTCGAAGATTGAACATCAGAAGCCTACAAGTCTTATGCAACCTTTGAGTATTCCAGAGTGGAAATGGGACAGTGTTTCTATGGATTTTGTGTCGGGGTTACCAAAGACTGCTAGAGGCGATGATTCAATTTGGGTAATAGTGGATAGTTGACTAAGTCAGCTCATTTCTTGCCGATGAAGATCAATTTTCCTATAGAAAAGTTGGCTAAGATGTATGTTGATGAGATTGTAAAGTTTCATGGGATACCTTCTAGTATCGTGTCGGATAGAGACCCGAGGTTTACATTGAAATTCTGGACATGTTTGCATAATGCTTTCGATACCGAGTTGAAGTTGGGTCCGCATATCATCCATAGACGAAAGGTCAAACAGAGAGGACTTTCCAGTCTTTGGAGGACTTGTTGAGGGCTTGCGTGCTAGAACAAGGAGGATCTTGGGATAGTCACTATTCATTGATTGAATTTACATATAATAATAGTTTCCATTCAAGTATTGGAATGGCACCACACTAATCATTGTATGGTAGGATGTGTAGAACTCCATTGTGTTGGTATGAGTCCGGCGAGAGTGTTGTACTTGGACCTTAGATTGTACGAGAAACAACTAAGAAGATTAAGATGATCCAAGAGAGGATGAAGGATTCTCAGAGTCGTCAGAAAATCTATCATGATAAGAGAAGGAAGGCCTTGTAATTTCATAAATATGATCATGTGTTTTTGAGAGTTACTCTGGTAAGAGGTGTTGGTAGGGCTCTGAAATCAAGGAAAATTACGCCGCGTTTCATTGGTCCATATAAGATATCTGAGAAGATAGGTGAGGTAGCCTATCAGATTACTTTACCTCCATCACTTGCGAATCTTCATGATGTGTTTCATATATCTCAGTTGAGAAAGTACATTCCAGATCCTTCACATGTAATTCAGATGGATGATGTACACGTGAGAGATTACCTGACTGTTGAAGCATTACCATTGAGAATAGAAGGTCTTGAAGTGAAGCAATCGAGAGGTAAAGATATTTCCTTAATAAAGGTGTTGTGGGGTAGATCATCCGGTGAAAGTTTAACTTGGGAGCGTGAGGATCATATGAAAGAGTCGTATCCGACTCTGTTTTCCTCAAGTAATTTTCGAGGGTGAAAATTCTTTAAGTGGGGGAGAGTTGTAACACCCCAATTTTTAGAAGTTATTTATTTAATGAATTATTAGGAGTGTTTGTGAATAATTGATGTTTTATATGATTATATGTGTGACGTGTTGGTATGAGGTTGTGCATGATGTGAATTATTATGATTAGGAGTATTAAAATGGTTAAATAATTATTCAGTAATTATTTGGATTATTATTGAGAATATAATAATAGAAATAATTACTTAAATGGTTATTTTAATTAGATTGGTGTGTTGGTAATTAGTAGGAAGAGTGAGGATGTGATGGTAAATAAATGTTGACTAAGCGAGGGTAATTGAGGAAGATATTAGGGGCCCTTTGTGATAACAGAAAAGAGATAGTTGTTATTCTCAAATCAATCTTGAAAGTCGGAGAAGAGAGGCTAGGGAACAAAGGCTTTGGAGAGAATCATCGTAAGAGGCATGAAGAACATAATCAATCACTCGAAGCAATCAGGTAAGGGGTGTTTATCTGATTATTATATTTGATTTAAGTGGTAGATAGAGGTAGGGTTTTCCTTAGATTTCATAGATGGTGATTCGATTTTGTTTGATGGAGAATTGATAGATTAGAGATGAATAATGATGCCCAAATGATGTATAATTGATGTAGAAACATAGGATGATAATAGATGATGATTATCTATGATTAAATGATGTTTTAGAACCTATAAGGTAGTGAAATCGCAGATAAATCGCAGAAAAATTCAGCATAAAATAACATGTGTCGACTCAAAGAGGTCATGCATCAACTCATGCAGGTTCAAGACTCAATATGCGTCGACTCATTGGGTCGACGTGAGCACACCCAGGGCAGACATAATACATATGCGTCGAATCAAAGGGGGCATGCATTGATTCAAGCAATCCAATTTTTGACAGATTTTTCTAAAGGCCGTAACTTGAGTTTCTGGACTCGGTTTGAGATGTCGTTCGAAGCGTTGGATAACTAACGCAATGAAAAATATTTATAAGGAGTAAAATGAAGAATAAGAAGGATAATTCTATTACCCAAGTTAGGATAGAATTAGTTTCCCCGTGTTTAATCACTATGATGTTTTGTGATAATGAAGTATGATGATGATATGACGGTCTTATAATAATGCTTGGTTCATAATGATGATATGATGTTAATATGATGATTCTGTTTTATATGATGATATAATGATGATGCTCTGCTTATATGAGTACATATGATGAGGTTTATATGATGATGTTGGTGAGTACATAAATGATGATACGTATGACAAGTTGTGGTCGTTTATATTTTTGTTGCACATCATGCATTCATTGGACAACTTTGGTCCATTTTGATGATTTAGGACGTTGGTCTAGTGATTTGGTCTCAATCCCATTGTGTGGATTTTGGATATGTATGATTTTCTCCGGTTCCAAGTGGGAATCGATCCTATGATTAGGGTCTTTGGAGGGTGATAGCCCATTGTCCATCAAATGAATTGGTACCACGTGCACGAGTCTATCTCCTTACACTACATCTTATGTGGCATTGAATGGTTCTTAAATTGATGATGTTGTATTGTATTGTTGAATTTGTAAGATTGTTGAGGTACTTGGAATATAACAATGTTGAGTTTATATTGTGATACTTTTGGTTTATTCTGCTATGTCTATTACTTATATCTTATATAATGATTGTGATGAACTCACCCTTTATGCTTGAATGTTGCCTCTACGTGGGTAACATACAAGTAACCAGGAGTAGTCCCTAAAGGCTTATAAGAATAGCTTGGAGCGTGTGTTTAATTTCCGTTGAGTCTAGAAGGTCTTGCTTTGATATGTAACATCAGGGAAGAGAATGCTTTGTTTTGAAAATTATTTGGTTCTTGTTTTATTATGACATTTAATATGTTTTCATGGAGTTTAAATTATGTTGAATTGTGAACCATGAATCATGGGGCACTATGAAGTTTTTTAATGAACTTGTTTGAACTATTATTACGCTGCAAGTATGTGAAACCTTGATAATGGATATGTACATGAATAAGTTTGAAAACCCATGTTACGGAGTAAGACTAGCACATATGAATTTTTCACGAATAAAATGTGATTCCCTTTTGTTTTGTTACTCTGATATTATTTAAAATAATTATGAATATTATGTGGGATTTAGAAGAGTGTTACAACAAATATCCCTCAGTGAATAAATAATGACAAACATTTCCTTCAGAAACCAAATTCTGAAAAGTTTCCCTTCAGATATAATCAAGACGAAGATTCATTCTGACACTTCCCCGACATATCTGCTTGATACAGTCGTACACAGGCTCATCCTAGCATACTTCACATAGATGGTCAAGCAAAGACTTATTTTTTTAAATGGATACTCCAGATGGAATCTATAAGCCCATCTCCGACAACACTCAATCATCTCCACGAATGGCATCTTTAAACCCATTCAAGCATATCATCCACCAACAGCGTCACTTTATGCACCGACGAGTGCAGATTTCTGGGCACTTTAGTGTTCAATCATCTTCCACTTTCAGATCATGAATGGTAGACAAGCCAATCTAACTCTTCAAGTTTAAGAAGATTGAACATGGGCAGCTGTTGTACCCCAAAATTCCCTCTCTCATTTTATTCAAGACCTACTCCTAGGGATCTCAAAGGCTCAAGGTGGACCAAGAATTGATTAGACAAATTCTCCTCCTAAGCAATGAACTTCCAACTAGGGTTTCACTTTTCAAAAATAAGTTTGGGTTTCAAAGGACTCAAGTTGTTTCCATGGTTTCTTACATACCAAGTTTCATTCCTTGCATCACAAGTTTGCTCAAGTGATTGAAATCAAATGTATTAGGTCAAAAGTCAAATGTGGTCAACATAAAGTAAAACTTCAAGATATTTGGTCAACATCAACATTTTGAGGTGATATTCATCATTTGATAAAGGGTTGATCATGATTCCTTAAGGTAAGCTCTCAAATCATCAATAATCAAAAGTTACTAAATTAGGGTTTCCTTAGGAGAAGTCAACTAAACTTTGACCAGGCATAACATTCACATGCTTCATCAACTTTTACCCAACCAAATCCCATTTTGAAGAGAATCCAATCCTCTACAAAAAAAAATTATTCTCAAGTCCAAAAAATGCACTATTGGAAAGATATGTGCCAATACATTACATGTCATTTCAAAAGTCAACAAAAAGACACTTTTTATCAAGGCAACTTACATCAAGATGAATTCTCTAGATGAAAAAATGATCAAAATAGAGATTATAGAGGACATCTTGAGATCTCCAAAAAGTCAAAGATCATGTTCAAAAGATGAAAATTGAGCATGTTATGGTTTTCAGAAGTTGGGAAAATTTGTGAAAATGCATGAAGTCAACTTTGAGCAAAATCACATTTTTGAGTTGATGGACCTGATTTTTTAGGTTTAAACATGTTTATGACATAACCAAGAACTTCTAAACCTACCCATGATCTATTTTTATTTTTATTTTTATTTATTTGAATTATTATTCATTTAAATACAAATTTAATCAAAATAAAATGCAAGAGGGGGGTGCAAGGCGTGTGGGCTTTATTGTTGGTCAAGATTGGAAGCCCAAGAAGCCTAGCTTGTTGTACAAAAGCGCATGAAACAAAGGGGGGGGGGGGGGGAGATCTTCTTATTTTAAGAATGTTTTGAATCAAATATTTATGTCTTAAAAACATGATTATATTTGATTCCTTTTGCTCTTGTTTGACCTAATTGGATTCACTATATATACACAACAAAGCCAGGCCTCATGCTCTTGTGTAGCTGCCTCTATAGTAAGCACAAAAATTCTCAAAACTTTCAAAAAACCCTAGAAGCTTCAAACCCTATTCTTCAGTTGTGCTTAAGGAATTTCAAGTCTAGCATCACTCTCCTGATGTTTCCAGGGGTTGATATCATTCCTAGTTCACCATAAATCAGCGCCAGAACCCCCTCTTGAAGAAGCTCCGGTTAGTAAGTGGGTAAGTTGTGATTTTTTATATTTATGATGATTTCAATTGTTTTAAGCATGATAACATAGATCATACTCGTCATTGCAAATGTTCTAACGTTTTACATGGAAGCTTTAGTGCGGAAATAACCTCATGTCATTGTTAGGGCACGAAGCTTTTGAAGCTTCGTATCTCACGATACAAGCCTTTTTAGGACAAACCAGCCATGCCATTGGATTTTCAAAGTCTTATTTAATCTAGTTGGGTTATTTTCTTGTTGGTTTTCATTCAATTTCATAGGATTGGATTTTTGGGCAACCGGAAAGGGCGATTGGAGCCACCGCTCAGGGTGGTTTGACCGACCAAGGACTCTGCGTGGCATAATGTGTTTCTCTGATTGGTCCGTTCAAATAATAAGGTCCCACCCTGGGCGCGTGTTTTGATTTGTTTGACCTTTAAAATTTGATTTATATTATATATTTATTAATGTGAATATGTTACCGGGTGTATATCCGTCCCAACGGTTGAGACTGCGTAGGTTAAGGCTTTGTGGTGTGAAATGGCAGGGGTTCGATCCCTACCTCTTGCATAATATTTTTCTGAATTGTTCCTTGCAGATACAGTGGTTCCACACCAAGCGCGCATACCATGCGCTCTATCATCATCACCATCAGATCTAGGCAACTCCAGATACAACGCTCCAGATCTGAGAGCTCATCATAGACCTTGTGATACGGTGGAAAAACTGACTTGGTTATTTTGCATTTGATCGCAAATGTTGCGTGTTGTACCCCAAAATTTTCCCTCCCATTTCATCAACATTTTCTCATCACAAGACTCTTGGAACTCAAGATCAAGTTAGGGTTTGCTCTGCTCAAGACCCCTCCTTGCACTGTTGACCCAGATTAGGGTTTGAGTTTGCACAAAGATGCTTTGACCTAAAATTCCCAAAGTGACTTTCATGTTTCATGTTGGACTCACAATTTTATCCATGCCAAGTTTCAAGTCTTGATTCCAACCTTTGCCCAGTCAATTGGAAAGTTGACCTAGAAATCAGCTGTATTGGGGGAAAAGTCAACTGTGGCCAATTGACAGTCAAACTTCATAATTTTTGACCCACATCAACATAATGAACTCATATGAACCATTTGGTCAAGTTTGGATCACAATTCCACAAGAAATTTGATCAGATCACCAAAAGGGCAAAATGGTCATTTCTAGGGTTTTGACTGCACAAAGGCAATTTTTGACTGTTTGACCTAACCAATGGCAAACCAAGTTCACATATGGACTCAAGGACTCAATGGCATTGTCTTGACACATACAACAAGTTCAAAAGATCCCAAATGCATAGGATTGACAGATGAATTTTCCAGTCAACTGATCAAAATTTGACTGTATACTGAAAAGTCAAACTTTGACTTTTTGGTCAAAATCAAGTGACAAGATTCATTTTTCATCAAGACATGTCAAATTATGAAACTTGTTCATCAAGAAACCCAAAATTGCAAATTAGGGTTTAAAATGAAGAAATTTCATAACTTAGAAATTTTCTAAGTTATAAAATTTCCTTATTTTTTCCTAACTTTGTCCCATTTTTTCACCAAGATGAAATTGGATTCAAACAAAACTAAAAACATGAAAGTTGTAGTCCATTGCAACAACTACAACTTTGATTCACAAAGTTTCCTCAAAATAAGCTTGTAGCTCAAGTTATGATTTTTGGAATTAGGGTGCAAAACATTCTTAACTTAGAAATTTTTTTACCTATTCTAGGCAGGATTTTTGTCCAACTTCATGGCCATTTTTCACATGCTTCCACTTGGAATTTCAATTTGCATTACAAAGATGGATTGTAGTACACATTCCAAGCTTTCCAAATTGTCCAAGAACTTCTCAAACACCCTTGTGGTTAGAGAGAATCGAATTTGCAAAGATGGGCAAAAGTCACTTTTGTTCATAGCCAAATACATGTTCATAACATTGGCATTTTCAAGTCAGCAGGGTTTGTGATGGTTTGCAGGCCTCTAAACCTCTTCACACTCAATAATTAAATGCTTAACCTTTGTGTTCAAGTCTTATTTTGTTCATTTGGTCATTACATGCAAGATTAATCCATAATTAGAAAAAGCAACTTTGCCATTTTTGTAAAGTAATGCTTTATGTCAAATTCAAAATCCAAGAGGCATGGGCCAGATCTTTGAGGCTGGAATTTGTACACAAATCCCTCTGATCAAGAAGAGGAGATGCAGCATACATAGAGGGTGGTACAGGCCTGTGTTGGAACTTACACTATCCTTGCTTACATTAGAAGAAAACTTGCAAACTCACTCCAATCTCTCATTCCTGTAAACACCAACCAAAACAAAGTTTGCAAACACTTTCCATATATCAAACCAGACCTAAGGCACGACTGAACCACATCCCAAACCTTCTCATTCACAAAAACACCCTCTTGCTGCAGAAACAGAGCAAGTTCTGCAACTTGACTTCCACAAACATTTCCACTCGTGCGTTTTGGCCAAAGCTTGTTCAAACATGTTCCATATCACCTACTGAAGCTATCCCAAGCATTGAACTCAAGCTGTAACACCCATAACCACGTTTGCCATTTTTATTTTCAAGCTGTGCAGGTTGACTTCCATAGCACGATTCAGTTGATTTTAAAGCAAGCTAGGAGTTGGAGAAGCATCCTTGGACTTCAGGCAAGCTGTACAAAAGCTCAGAATCCATTGGAAGTTGCTACATTGTTCTGTTCAAATCAAACTGAAACAGGTAAAACATGAACTTCTATCTCTCTATCCAGGCATGATTAGGCGTAGGTTTGTGAAGAAAACATATTCTACTCATAGCCCTGAAGCCATCCATGTATTTACTTTTCATTCATATTATGCGTGCTGTGAGAATTTTGGCCATGAACATTGAAAAAAAACTTAGGTCAGAAATTGGGGATGAAGAAATTCTCCCTCATTTCTGAGAGTTAGGTCAAGATTTTTATATGTATGAATTCGTCTCTTGATGCTCTACATTGTTTATGTTATGAGTTTTTGTTAAAAGTCAAAGGATCAGGAATTTGAATGAAGCATAGAGGGCGCGCGTTTTTGAGACAGAAGCTGGAGGTTGAAGAAGGGTGACTTGGGTTGGGCCTGAGTTGTTTTTGCTTTTTTGCACACTTTTTCCATTTTTGCACTCCCCTGGCCCATTGTGTGATATCTTTATCATTTTTCATTTTTTCTTTTTGATTTTGATTTTATATTTTTATTCAAACATGAAAAAACATTAAAAATATTTTTCCTCATTTTTTTGCATTTATTTGGCATTTATTTATTTTTGTTTAATATGTATATAGATAAATATAATACTTTTTATTTAAAAACACTAAAAAAATAATACAAAAATATATTTTTAGTTATTATTTTTTGTTGTTTACATTTTGAAAACCTTTTCTAAAAATATACATTTTTTTATAACTAATATTTTATCTTGGCATATATATATTTAGTATATTTAATATATAATATAAATACTTGTATATTTTATTAGATATTTAGGACAAAAAATATGAAAATAATATATTTTTATTTTTTAATATATGACACTAAAAAAATAATTTTTTACAATATACTTCCTTTTTTATTTTTTTGTATAAATTAATATATAAATATTGTACATAATTAATAAATAAATACCATTTATTTAGAAAACTAGGGTTTTGCCCTAAACCATAAAAATATTCAAAAATTGACTTTTATTTTTGTTTATATTTCACATGAAAAAACACTTTCACATACATAAAAAACCATTTTGTGCATATTACATTTTGCATATTTGTTATATTTATTTAATCCTTGTACAATTAAATACTTGTATATTCGATATGGATGTAATAGCTTAGAATTTAATTTCTTGTCAAATATCCCCAAATCCAAATTTGTACCCCCCCTCCCTATATCATGTTGTAATAGCTTAGCATTTAAATTTTCGCATTTAAAAGCTTTCCAATTATGCCATGATAGACTTAGGGTTTGTATGCAAATGAAATCAACAAGTAGTTTGACCTTAATCCAAGATAAACATGCATGAAAAAACAAACACAATGCACACTTACACCCTTAGGGTTACTCCACTTGTTGCCTTAAAAAATGGGCCATATTTGCATGTCGAGTTCTTTGGCAAAAACAAAACAAACAAAATGATCATAGTCCCTCGATGACGCTATCAAGTTGCCTAAAGAATGATCATAGTCCCTCAAGCAAATTGCCAAAGACACTTGGCATCATTGCATTCATGGTCTATACGATGACCCGCGCCCATCCCGTTAAACATCCTAACACAAGGTTGTTCACCAAATACAATGGTGAAACAACACTGTTAAAAGGGTTAAAAACATAAGAAAAACCTTTGAGTAAAATAGGGTAGATAGCTCTTAGTTACTTGATCAAAAAACTTGCAAAACACACTTGCCATTTTCAAAACACACAAAAACCATTTCAAAACAACTTTCAAAACATTGAAAAGCTTTTAAAAGACAAACACTTTTGTAAAACATTCGAGTAAAGAATTGTTACAAAGGTTGCCTAGACAAGGCATCTTTTCAAAAACCTCTTTCAAAACCACACACAAAGCACCATTTCAAACAAATGAAAATGCAAAGCAAGTGATCTAAGAAAGTAACTAAGAGCCCATGGATAACCATGGATAGAAAGGGTGCTAATACCTTCCCTTTTTATAATCTACTCCCCGAACCCACGAAAACATCTCAAAGGTCTTTCCTGTGCTTTTTGACCTTTCCTTAGGATAAATAAAAAGTCGGTGGCGACTCTTGCTCAACCGAAACATTTGCGAACACAAACGCAAAACCTCAAGTCAGTTCTCCCACCGTATCACAAAACTGGCGACTCTGTTGGGGACTGATAATAAAAGTGGAGTAACCTTAGGGCCTAGATCACCCTTTTGCATGACTAATTGTTTGCTTTGATTGCTTTACATTTTGGTTCTCTTGTTTGGGCTTGAAATCCTACACCCGGATTTGGGAAACATTCATAGATAGCAATACATTGTGGAAACTGTGCGGGGTATACCGACACGGTTGAAGCAATAGCTATATTAGTGCGGCATATTTGTGAGTACCGGTAACCCTTGAGTTCAATCCAATGAACATGGAAAACAATGAACATGGAAAACAATCCAATGATATTGAGCTCCTTAGAACCCGGTTACTATTTATAGGACAAGTTTTTAAGCCAACTACACTCAAGAGGGTACTTACCTATGAAACCCCATGCAAGCCTGAAACTAGGGTTTTGTGTGAATTGCTTATACATGTGTTTGTGCATACATCATGAACATCATAAAGCATCATATGCATCCACTAACCATTTCAAGGGTTTGGATCTTCATCTTTGTTCCTGTTTTGTAGGTCATGGAAATTCTTCGCAGGAAAACTATCCAAGTCAACCTTGTGAGAATCCCTCCTCAACTCAAGGAGCTTACATCCAGAATTCCAGAAAGCTCTCTCTTCAGTGAAAGACATGGTAGACTGCTCATCCTAGTCAACACCAGCATTGAAGAAGACATGGTGAAAGTGTTGTTCCAATTCATTGACCCCCTTCACCACTGTTTCACATTCCCCGACTATCAATTGGTGCCTACTTTAGAGGAATTTTCTCAACTCCTGAGAATTCCTATTCTTAATCAACTACCCTACAACGGTACAGAAAAAGAACCAAAGCCTGAAGGTGTTGCTCAAGCACTACACTTGCAACCATCTGACATCAAGGGGCATTGGGAGACTAGAAGTGGTGTCAAAGGCTTCTTGGTAAAATTCTTGTTTGAGAAGGCACAAGAGTGTTGGAATTCCTTGGATCTGCAAGCCTTTGAAGAGATTGTGGCACTCCTCATTTATGGGTTGATCTTGTTCCCAAATCCTGACCAACTTATAGATGTCAATGCTGTCAAGATTTTCCTATCCAGGAATCCCATACCTACATTGCTTGGGGACATCCTCCACTCATTTTAAACACGAACAATGAGGAAGAGAGGTGTTCTCATGTGCTGTACTCCTCTCCTTGCAAGGTGGTTTATTTCGCACCTTCCACAATATGTTTTGAAGAATGAACAAGGCTTAAGGTGGTCACAACGATTGATGACCCTCACACATTCTGATGTACATTGGTGTTCTCGGTCCAGAGAAAATGTCATCATCATCGATCGTTGTGGTGAGTTCCCTAATGTTCTGTTACTTGGCATTAGGGGAGGCATTACCTACAACCCATGTCTAGCTTTGAGACAATTTGGATATGCACGGAGGGATGGCCCTCATGACATGCTGATTCCTGACCTAGTTTTTGACTTCGATAACGATGCGCAAGGACTTCGCCAAAGATTCATCAGAGCTTGGAGGATGCCTAACAAGGTAGATAGCAAGACACTGGGGCACAAGAACTCCATCCCTCTTGAGCCTTATCTCAAGTGGGTGCGAGCCCGCGCTCAGAGTCTTATGATGCCTTACCCTCACATTCTCCCTTTGATTAAAGAGCCTGTTGAGGAAGGAGAGGTTTCATACACCATCCTACATCCTGACATGCCAACATCATGGGAGGAGATGCAAAAGAGTTGGATCCAACTCAAGGAAGAACGGAATACTTTTGAAGCCAGCTTCTACGCCAGTGAGAATAAGGTTTTGGAGCTTACCCGCCGACTTCACGAGGAGGAGACCCTCAACACTTACATCGCACCAAAGAGGATGTGCAACGTCTTTTTACCTTAAGAAGTTTTGTAATATTTGGCCCATGGGGCATTTATGTACTGACAAAATTTCTTCTTATTAATATGACGTGTGTTCTTTTTGTTTGCAACAATTTTGAATTTCTAAATCCTTGAATGCATTGCATGAATAAACATATTGTTGTACCCCAAAATTTTCCCTCCCATTTCTCATTGATTTCTCACCACAAAGCCCTTGAAGCTCAAGATCCAGTTAGGGTTTCATCTACTCAAGACCTCTCCTTGCACTGTTGACTCAAATTAGGGTTTGTGTTTGCACAAAGATGCTTTGACCTAAAATGCCTAAGATGACTTTCATGCTTCATATTGGACTCCCAAGTTTATCCATACCAAGTTTCAAACTTTGATTCCAAATTTTGCCCAGTCAATTGGACAATTGACCTAGAAATCAGCTGTATTGGGGAAAAAGTCAACTGTGGCCAATTAACAGTCAAACCTCATGAAAATTGACCCACATCAACATTATGAACTCATATGGACCATTTGGTCAAGTTTGGATCACAATTCCACAAGAAATTTGATCAGATCACCAAAGGGGCAAAATGGTCATTTTTAGGGTTTTGACTGCACAAAGGCAATTTTTGACTGTTTGACCTAGCCAATGGCAAACCAAGCTCATATATGGACTCAAGGACCCCATGGAATTATCTTGACATGCTTAGCAAGTTCAAAAGATCCCAAGTACACAAGATTGACAGTTGAATTTCCCAGTCAATTGATCAATTTTGATTGTATACTGAAAAGTCAAACTTTGACTTTTTGGTCAAAATCAAGAGTCAAGATTCATTTTTCATCAAAACATGCCAAATCATGAAACTTGTTCACCAAGAAACCAAGAAATGCAAATTAGGGTTTAAAATGGAATTTTTCATAACTTAGAATTTTTCTAAGTTATGGAAAACCCTAATTTTTTCCCAACTTTGCCCCACTTTTTCACCATGATTCATTTGGATTCAAACAAAAGTCAAAACATGAAAGTTGTATCTTGTTGCATAATCTACAACTTTGATTCACAAAGTTTTCTCATTTGAAGCTTGTATCTCAAGTTACAAATTTTTGAATAAGGGTACTAAACCATTCTTAACTTAGTGAAAATTTGACCTATTTTGACAAGGTTTTTTACCTAACTTCAAGACCATTTTCCATACACTTCCACTTGGAATTTCAATTTTCAATTCAAAGATGGATTGTAGTACACATTCCAAGCTTTCCAAAATGTCCAAGAACTTCTCAAACAACCTCATGGTTAGGGAGAATCGAATTTTGCAAAATGGCAAAAACTCACTTTGTTCATGACCAAGTTACATGTCCATAACCTTGCAATTTGAACTCAGCATGCCTTAAGCTAGATTACAGGACTTTTATCTCATCTACACTCCATAATTTAATGCCAATCCTTTGTGCCAAGGTGTTGTTCTATGAGTTTGGACATTGTATGCAAGATTAATCCATTTATAGATAAAGCATAATATCCATTCTTGAAAAGTTGCACTTTATGTCAAATTGAAAATCCAACAAGTACATTGCAAATCTGATTGGCACAAGATTATGAACAAAACACTCTGATCAAGAGAAGCTTTGCAGCAAGATTAGGGGTCCTCTACTTGCCTAGAAACTCAAGTGACTTTTGCTTGCTTAAGGGTGAAGAAAAGTGTCAAAAACAACACACAACTCTCATATCAGAAAACTAGAGCTTAGAGAAAGTTATCAAACACCTTTCAAACATTGATCTTAAGCAAAAGCATAAGCCTTTCCCTTCCAATACCTTCAAGAACTCAAAACCACCACCAAACTGCAAAAACAGAGTGACCTCTGCAGTTTGAGTGCCATCTTCCATTTCCCTCAAGCTCTCTTGCCCAAACCAGTTCACATACATTCCCTAGCACCTATGCAAGCTAACCATGCCTTGAAACACGACCTGTAATCCCTCTAACCACTTCCACCATTTTCAGTTTTTGGTTTTGCAGGTGAAGTGCTCTAGCACGATTCAGAAGCTTTCAAGACAAAGTAAACATTGGAATAGCATCCCTGGACCTCAAGGAAGCTTTTCCAATCATCACCTTGCCCTGAGAGTTCCTACATTGTCAGATAGAACTTCAACTGAACAGGTAAGTTTTTGAATTCGTATCTCTCTTATTAGGCATCATTAGCTTTAAGTTTGTGAATAAACAATGCTCTACTCATGCCACTGAACATGTACATGTTTTTACTTTTCATTTCTTTTGCTTGAGCTGTGAGAATTTGAGGTTTGAAAATGGCAGAAAATCTAGGTTAGGATTTGGGGGAGGAGAAATTCTCCCTCATCTTAGAGAGTTAGGTCAAGTTATGCATATGGTTAGAATCGTCTCTTCATGCTGAACATTTTTTATGTTATGAGTTTTTATTGAAAAGCCAGGAATCAAGAGTTAGAAGATGAGGAACAGGGCGCGCGTTTTTTGAATGTTGCTGTACAGAGGTTGAAGAAAGGTCTTCATGGGCTGGGCTCATGTTGACTTTCCTTTTCACACCACCCTTTTTGATTTTACACCCCTGAGCCCATTTGCTTTATTTTTGATGATTTTTGATTTTTTCCTTTTTTTGATTAACTCAATTATTTTTTCTCAGCATATTGAAAATTTAAAAATATTTTTCTCATCATTTTTTGAATTTATTGAGTATTTATTTGATTATTTCTTTAGTTTGAATATAAATGAATAAATATATACCTTTTGTTTTAAAAATACCAAAATAGCACAAATATATTTTTATACACATTTTTATCTCATATTTATCTCCTGAAAATGTTTTATAGAAAAAATACTTTTTTTAAATATTAAATATTATTAATTAATATATATAATACATGTTTTGTAAATAAAATAATAAATAGGTATATTAATATACTTAGGATAAAAATACCAAAAAAATGTACTTATTTTATTTTTTAATATTTAATACTAAAAAATACCCTTTTTACAAATACACTATATTTTATTTTATTTTTGTATATAAATAATAAATATTATATGAATTAATTGATTAATACCTCTTTAATTAAAAATTAGGGTTTTTGCCCTAAATTTAAAAATACTCCAAAAAAATAATACCTCTTTATTTTCTTTTATTTTACATGAATAATACTTTTTTCATACATATAAAAATTCTCTTTTTGCATTCTTGCATATTTGTTTTATTTCTATTTTATTTATGCTTTTAATCATATTGTAAATATGCAAAGCAATTGATGTAATAGCTTAGATTCAATTTCTTGTCTAAATATCTCCCCATTTGAAACCTTGTACCCCCCTCCCCATATGATTATGTTGTAATAGCGTAGGAATTTAAATTTCGCACTTTAAATGCTTTCTAAACATACTATGTTAGAATTAGGGTTTGTATGCGAATAAAAATGAACAAAAATAGTTTGACCTAATACAAGATAAATAAGCATGAAAATGGACAACACATTTCACACTTGCACCCCTAGGGTATTCCACCTTGTTGCCTTCAAACAATTGGGCCATATTGCATGTTGAACTTCTTTGGGTAAAACAAACAATCAAATGATCATAGTCCCTCAAAATGTTGCCTACATGAATGATCAAGTCCCTTAAAGAAAATTGCCCAAAGACATTTAACACTATTGCAATTATGGTCTAAACGATGACCCGCGCTCGTCCCTTTCACCTCCTAAGGCAAGATTGTCCACCAAATGCAATGGTGGAACAAAATTGTCAAAAGATCTAAAGACATAACAAAAATCTTTGAGAAAATTTTAGGTAGACAACTCTTGAGTACTTGCCAATTTTCAAAGAAAACCCTTGCCTAATTTCAAAAACCACTTCACAAACACTTTCAAAATCAAATTTCAAAAACCTTGAAACATATTTTCTAAAGACAAAACACCTTTTGTAAAACATTCGAGTAAAGAATTGTTACAAGGGTAGCCTATACAAGGCATCTTTTCAAAACATTTTCAAAACTACACACCAAGCACCATTTCAAACAATTGAAAACCAAGGCAAGTTGATCTAAGCAAGTACCTAAGAGCCCATGGATAACCATGGATAGAAAGGGTGCTAATACCTTCCCTTTCTATAATCTACTCCCCGAACCCAAGAAAAATCTCAAAGGTTTTTGCTGTGCTTTTTAAACCTTTCCTTAGGATAAAATAAAAAGTCGGTGGCGACTCTTGCTCAACCGAAACATTTGCAAAAACAAACGCAAAACCCTAGTCAGTTCTCCCACCGTATCACACATATCATTCATCATGTGCATCAACAGGTCTTCACACCAAGGTTCCTTATCTTTCTGCTGTTTATTTCAGCAAGATGGATCTTGAACAGACGGTCAAAGATCTGCAGGGACAAAACTCGCAGTTTCAACAGCTCCTAATGACCTTGGAAAAGGGTCAGGAGGATCTAAAAGCACTGTTGGGGAACAAAGAGCAAGAAAAAGTGAAAAAGAAGAAGAAAAGAGTTGGGGTAGCTACACTGGGAAGAAGATTTGAGAATGAAGCTAGAAGGGTTCTTGAATTTCCCTCCACATCTGATGAGGGAACCGGTAAAGGAAAAGGAGCTGCACTACCTTCTGAGTCCGAGGCTAAAGAGGAAGAGGTTGAGGAAGATGAAGACTACTCAGAGCAGCAATACCCGCCAGCGGACGACAAATACAAAAACCTGGAGGATAGACTGGCAGCTATGGAGCTGCAAAGGGTTCCTGGGTTAGATTTTGAAGAATTGGGATTGATTGCTGGGATTGTGATCCCTCCAAAGTTTAAGGTGCCAGTTTTTGCAAAATATGATGGGCTGTCTTGCCTGAAGATGCACTTGAGGTCATATGTCAGAAGAATTCAACCTCATACATCTGACAGAAACCTTTGGGTACACTTTTTTCAGGACAGCTTGTCCGGTACACAACTAGACTGGTTTTACCAGCTTGAGAGTTCAGAAGTGCATAACTGGGAAGACTTGGCAGCTGCCTTTTATCGCCAGTATCAATATAACGCTGACTTGGCGCCAACCCGTACTCAGCTACAGAGTATGGGGATGGCCTCAAATGAGGGATTCAAAGAATACGCCCAGAAATGGCGCGACTTGGCCGGAAGAGTGCAGACACCTCTTTCAGATATGGAACTAGTTGATATGTTCTTGGGGACCCTATCTGGCCCTTTCTTCAACCATTTGATCGGGAGCTCTTCCGCAGGGTTTACTGAACTGATTTTGACTAGCGAACGGGTGGAAGTTGGTATTAAGAGCGGAAAAATTCAAAAGGATGCCTCTGCATCCACAACTGTTAAAAAATCATTCCCGGCAAAGAAGGAAGCAGCTGTTATATACTCTCAGAAAGGATTGAGAAGAACTGAGCGCCGGCCGACTGTAGGGGCCATAATGATAAAGAATTCGTCAAATGATCAGCCTCGTAACAATCAGTCTAGACCTAACCAGCAACGGGTAGAACAGCCACAACGACAGTTCACCCGCATCAATATGACGCCTGCACAGGTTCTTCCCCTTTTGTTGAAGCTAAATCTCACCACTATCAGAGAAGCGCCAAAGATTGTGAATACCGCTTCCCCACATTATCATCCCAATGCTAAATGTGCCTACCATTCTGACAGTGCTGGGCATGACACCAACGATTGCTGGGCGCTGAAGAATAAAATTCAAGATTTGATAGATACAAAAGAGGTTGAGTTCGATGCACCAGAGAAGCCAAATGTAATATCCGCTCTGATACTGAAGCATGGTCGCAATGTCCATGCTATTGAAGAAGATCTGTATGTTTCTGTTGTTGATGATCTGGTAACTCCATTACTGACAATCAAGTTGAATCTGTTGAAGGCTGGGATTTTCCCAGGATGTAAAGAAGGCTGCTACTGTTGTTCCTCCCTACCAATCGACTGTCCATTGCTGAAGATAGGAATCCAAGGCCTAATGGACATCCAACAAATTCTTTTCGAAAAGATTCCTGCTACTCCAACCCCTATCAAAGATGTTTCAATAATCACCATTTCCACCAATCTTTCCAAGGTCCCTAAAAAGCATGTTAAGATTACATCAGTTCCGAAGATTACACCTCTGAAAATAACCATGCCTGGGCCTGTCCCCTACAAATCTGTATTTTATTTTTTAATATTTAATACTAAAAAATACCCTTTTTACAAATACACTATATTTTATTTTATTTTTGTATATAAATAATAAATATAATATGAATTAATTGATTAATACCTCTTTAATTAAAAATTAGGGTTTTTGCCCTAAATTTAAAAATACTCCAAAAAAATAATACCTCTTTATTTTCTTTTATTTTACATGAATAATACTTTTTTCATACATATAAAAATTCTCTTTTTGCATTCTTGCATATTTGTTTTATTTCTATTTTATTTATGCTTTTAATCATATTGTAAATATGCAAAGCAATTGATGTAATAGCTTAGATTCAATTTCTTGTCTAAATATCTCCCCATTTGAAACCTTGTACCCCCCTCCCCATATGATTATGTTGTAATAGCGTAGGAATTTAAATTTCGCACTTTAAATGCTTTCTAAACATACTATGTTAGAATTAGGGTTTGTATGCGAATAAAAATGAACAAAAATAGTTTGACCTAATACAAGATAAATAAGCATGAAAATGGACAACACATTTCACACTTGCACCCCTAGGGTATTCCACCTTGTTGCCTTCAAACAATTGGGCCATATTGCATGTTGAACTTCTTTGGGTAAAACAAACAATCAAATGATCATAGTCCCTCAAAATGTTGCCTACATGAATGATCAAGTCCCTTAAAGAAAATTGCCCAAAGACATTTAACACTATTGCAATTATGGTCTAAACGATGACCCGCGCTCGTCCCTTTCACCTCCTAAGGTAAGATTGTCCACCAAATGCAATGGTGGAACAAAATTGTCAAAAGATCTAAAGACATAACAAAAATCTTTGAGAAAATTTTAGGTAGACAACTCTTGAGTACTTGCCAATTTTCAAAGAAAACCCTTGCCTAATTTCAAAAACCACTTCACAAACACTTTCAAAATCAACTTTCAAAAACCTTGAAACATATTTTCTAAAGACAAAACACCTTTTGTAAAACATTCGAGTAAAGAATTGTTACAAGGGTAGCCTATACAAGGCATCTTTTCAAAACATTTTCAAAACTACACACCAAGCACCATTTCAAACAATTGAAAACCAAGGCAAGTTGATCTAAGCAAGTACCTAAGAGCCCATGGATAACCATGGATAGAAAGGGTGATAATACCTTCCCTTTCTATAATCTACTCCCCGAACCCAAGAAAAATCTCAAAGGTTTTTGCTGTGCTTTTTAAACCTTTCCTTAGGATAAAATAAAAAGTCGGTGGCGACTCTTGCTCAACCGAAACATTTGCGAAAACAAACACAAAACCCTAGTCAGTTCTCCCACCGTATCACAGAACTGGCGACTCTGCTGGGGAAAATTTTTAAAGTGGAGTAACCTTAGGGCTTAGATCACCCTCTTGCATGACTAATTGTTTGATTTGCTTGCTTTATACTTTGGCTCTATTGTTTGGGTTTACAATCCTCCACCCGGATTTTGGGAAACATTCATAGATAGCAATACGTTGTGGAAACTGTGCGGGGTATACCGACACGGTCTAAGCAATAGCTATATTAGTGCGACATATTTGTGAGTACCGGTAACCCTTGAGTTTAATCAAGGAGAGTACGGGGCCGCTGAGTGATGTCACTAAGCACTAATGACCTAGAACCTTACTTGACCATCTTGGCCTTTTATTAGGGGTAGTGAGATGACCGGCTTTGGTGCAGTCCGAAGTTGGTAGATACTCGATACTACACTCATTGAGGGTTGTTTTCTTGGAATATTTTGGTCGCTAGTTAAGTGGCTAAACCAAAACAATGAACAATGAAAACAATCCAGTGATATTGAGCTCCTTAGAACCCGGTTACTATTTATAGGACAGGTTTTTAAGCCAACTACACTCAAGAGGGTACTTACCTATGAAACCCCATGCATGCCTGAAACGAGGGTTTGGTGTGATTTGCTTGTACATATGTTTTGTGCATACATCATAAACATCATGAAGCATCATATGCATTCACTAACCATTTCAAGGATTTTAGGATCTTCATCTTTGTTCTTGTTTTGTAGGACATGGAAATTCCTCGCAGAAATACCATTCAAGTCAACCTTGTGAGAATCTCTCCTCAACTCAAGGAGCTCACCTCAAGAATTCCGGAAAGCTCATCCTTCAGTGAAAGACATGGTAGACTGCTCAGCCTAGTCAACACCAACATTGAAGAAGACATGATGAAAGTGCTATTCCAGTTCTTTGACCCTCTTCACCACTGTTTCACTTTCCCTGATTATCAGTTGGTACCCACTTTGGAGGAGTTTTCTCAACTCCTAAGAATCCCTATCCTTAATCAACTACCCTTCAACGGTACGGAAAAGGAACCAAAGCCGGAAGATGTTGCTCGAGCACTACATCTACAACCATTCGACATCAAGGGGCATTGGGAAACCAGAAGCGGCGTCAAAGGATTCTTAGCAAAGTTCTTGTTTGAGAAGGCACAAGAATGTTGGAATTCATTGGACCTACAAGCCTTTGAAGAAATTGTGGCACTCCTTATCTATGGGTTGGTCTTGTTCCCAAATCCTGACCAATTGGTAGATGTCAACGCCGTCAAAATCTTTTTGTCCAGAAATCCAATACCAACATTGCTTGGGGACATCCTTCACTCATTTTACACACGAACAATGAGAAAGAGGGGTGTTCTCATGTGTTGTACTCCTATCCTTGCAAGGTGGTTTATTTCGCACCTTCCACAATCTGTCTTGAAGAATGACCAAGGTACAAGGTGGTCCCAACGGTTGATGACTCTTACTCATTCTGATGTGCATTGGTGTTCTCAATCCAGAGAAAATGTCATCCTCGTCGATCGTTGCGGAGAATTTCCTAATGTTCCTTTACTTGGAATTAGGGGAGGTATCACCTACAACCCTTGCCTAGCTTTGAGGCAATTTGGATATGCACGGAGGGATGGCCCTCATGATATGTTGATTCCTAGCCTAGTTTTTGACTTCGACAACGATGCGCAAGGACTTCGCCAAAGATTCATCAGAGCTTGGGGAAAACTCAACAAGGTTGATAGCAAGACTCTGGGACACAAGAACTCCATCCCTCTTGAGCCCTATCTCAAGTGGGTACGAGCCCGAGCCCAAAGTCTAATGATGCCTTATCCTCATGTACTCCCGGTGATTAAAGAGCCCGTCAGTGAAGGAGAGGTTCCCTACACCATCCTACATCCAGACATGCCTACATCGTGGGAGGAAATGCAGAAAAGTTAGATTCAGCTCAAGGAGGAACGGAACACTTTTGAAGCTAGCTACTACGCCAGTGAAAAGAAGGTTCTAGAGCTTAGTCGCCGACTCGACGAGCAAGAGGCCCTCAACACCTACATCGCACCGAAGAGTATGCGCAATGTCTTTCTGCCTTAAGAAGTTTATTTTGTAACATTTGGCCCATGGGGCATTTATGTACTAACAAATTTCTTCTTATTAATATGACGTGCGTTCTTCTTTGTCTGAAACAATTTTGAATGTTCTAAATCCTTGAATGCATTGCATACATCAGCATACCATTCATCATGTGCATAAGCAGGTCTCACTCCAGGTTTCCTTATCTGTCTGCTGTTTATTACAGTAGGATGGATCTCGAGCAAACAGTCAAAGACCTACAAGCTCAGAATGCACAGTTCCAACAACTCCTGATGACTTTGGTTAAAAGTCAAGAGGATATCAAGACTCATTTGGAGAATAAGGACCCAGTGAAGAAGAAGAAAAAGAGGATCGGGGTGGCTACTTTGGGGAGAAGATTTGACAGAGAAGCTCGGAGAGTGCTTGAATTTCCTCCTACTTCTGATGAAGGGACTAGTAAAAGAGATCGAGTTGCGGTGCCTTCCGAGTCTGATGCGGAAGAGGAAGAGGTTGAAGAGGATGAAGATTATTCTGACCAGCAATATCCTCCAACTAATGACAAATACAAGGGTTTATAAGACAGATTGGCCGCCATGGAGTTACAAAGGGTACCGGGTTTGGATTTTGAAGATTTGGGTTTGGTTGCCGGGATTGTGATTCCCCCAAAATTCAAGGTGCCAGTATTTGTGAGGTATGATGGGCTGTCCTGCCCCAAAATGCATCTCAGGTCCTACGTGAGAAAGATTCAACCCTATACAGCAGATAAAAATCTCTGGATTCATTTCTTTCAAGACAGCCTGTCGGGAGCTCAGTTGGAGTGGTTTTATCAGCTAGAAGGAACCAGTGTCAGAAATTGGGAAGATTTAGCCACCGCTTTCTACAAACAATACCAGTATAATTCTGATCTTGCTCCTACTCGTACCCAGCTTCAGGGTATGTCACTAGGAACAAGTGAGGGATTCAAAGAATATGCACAAAAATGGAGGGATTTGGCTGGCAGGGTGCAGCCTCCTTTAACCGATCGTGAGCTCGTTGATATGTTTCTTGGGACCCTATCTGGGCCGTTTTTCAATCATTTAATTGGTAACTCTTCCGCTGGGTTTACCGATTTGATCTTAACAGGCGAAAGAATAGAAGCTGGCATCAAATCAGGAAAGATTCAGAAGGGTGTTGCTGCAAGTGTTGAGAAGAAACCTTTTAAGAAGGAGACAGCTATGGTATATTCTCAGAGAAGAGCAGGGAAGATGGAGCGTCGGCCAACTGTGGGGGCCGTAATGATTCAAAACACTCCAAGTGAGCAGCCTCGCTATAACCAGTCCAGACCAAATCAACAACGAGTGGAACGGCCACAACGGCAGTTCACCCGTATTAATATGACTCCAGCGCAAGTGCTTCCCCATCTATTGAAGTTGAATCTTGCCACTATCAAGGAGGCGCCAAAGAATGTGAATACGTCCTCTCCGCATTATCATGCCAATGCTAAATGCGCCTACCATTCAGACAGTGTTGGACACGACACCAATGATTGTTGGGCACTCAAGCATAAAATCCAAGACCTGATAGAGGCTAAGGAGGTAGAGTTTGACACTCCAGAGAAGCCTAATGTGATATCTGCACCCATGCCGAAGCACGGCCAAAATGTCAATGCCATTGAAGAAGATTTGTATGTTGCTGATGTCAGTGATCTGACTACTCCACTGCTAACCATTAAATTGAATCTGTTGAGGGCCGGGATCTTTCCGGGATGTAAAGAAGACTGCTATTGTTGCTACTCTCTGCCGTTTGATTGTCCGCTATTGAAGAAAGGCATCCAAGGCCTTATGGATAGCCGACAAATTTTGTTCGAAAAAGTTTCTGCTGTTCCAGTTCATGTTGAAAATGTCTCAATCATAACCATTCACGCCAATCTTTCCAAGGCCGTCAAAAAGCCAGTTAAGATTACACCAGCTGCAAAATTTGTTCCATTGAAGATAACAATGCCAGGACCTATCCCCTATGTTTCTGAGAAGTCGATACCTTGGAACTATGGCGGTGACATCTACTACCATGGTATCAAGCAAATCGAGGTAATTGAAGAAAGTTCAGATCATGAAGAAACCAGCATTAGTAACATTGCGGGTACCAGCAAAATCACCAGGAGCGGGAGAATATTTTCTCCAGAGATTGCCCCTTCAAGAGCAGTCTTTGGACCCTCATCAGCTGACAAGGTCGTCCCTGCACCAATCAAACTTTCTGCTAGAACTCCTTTAATTGAAGACATTGTTGTTCCTAGTACTGTCTCTCCTACCGCTGCTGACAAAGGTAAGGGAGTCCAAGATGAGCCCGTCAGGACGAGGGCTCAACCCTTGGTAATCCCGGAAACCTCCAAGAAGGAAATGGACGAGATTTTGAGGATAATCAGGAGAAGTGATTACGATGTGGTGGAACAGTTAGGGCAAACCCCCTCCAAGATCTCCATGCTGGCACTACTACTTTGCTCAGAAGCGCACGCTAAAGCCCTGATAAAATTCCTAATGGCAGCTCATGTGCCCCAGGAAACCTCTGCGGATCAATTTCAAAATTGCGTGGCTAGCCTGACTGCAGACAATGGACTAGGTTTTTCTGATGCCGACCTAACCCCTAAAGGCAGAAACCACAATGATGCTTTGCATATTTCAATCGAGTGTCGCGGAACCACTCTTGCACATGTTTTGGTTGATACCGGTTCGTCGCTGAATGTTTTGCTTAAGAAGGCCTTGGACCGATTAGATTGTGAAGGGTTGGAATTGAAGCCGAGTGATATTGTTGTCAGAGCTTTCGATGGTTCGAAGAGAATGGTCCATGGAGAGGTTGAAATTCCCATCAAGATAGGCACTGAGGTGTTTAAATCCACTTTCTATGTGATGGACATCCGTCCGTCATACTCTTGCTTGCTGGGTAGGCCGTGGATACACCATGCTGGGGCAGTCACCTCCTCCTTACATCAGATGTTGAAGTATCCTATCAAGGGAAAGATCATCACTGTCCATGGCGAAGAAGAGTACATGATTAGCCATTTAAATTCTTTCCGGTATGTGGAGGTTGAAGGAGAGTTCATTGAGACACCGTTTCAACATTTCGAAGAAGTCCTCCCTGAAATAGCAATAGCAAAATTGACGGCTGAGGCACCGAGACAGATGGCCAGGATGGCATCTCTGGAGGATGCAAGGGCCGCAATTAAAGAAGGGAAGAATTCAGCATGGGGGCAGTTACCCGACTTTCCGCATAAAACTGACAAGTTTGGATTAGGGTTCACAGCCGCTGGCCAGAAAGCTATGCGCCGTGCGAAGATTGAAAGGGCGCCAGTCAAAATTTCTCCCTACGGAATCAACGCCTTGGAAGATGAAGACAAGGAAAGCAACATTGAAGAGTGGATTTATCCAACAGTCAGAGGAGGATTGAGCAATTGGGAGGCTAAGGACTTTGTTCCCATCACTTTTATTCACCGGTAATTTATCTGTTAAACATTTCTTATTTGGTCTGTAATATTTTACTTTCAAACAATCCGTACACTATCTTTTCACCTCCTGCCTTACCCGGGGCATGTAGGTCCACTTGTAAGGGTTTTGATTATTTTTCATATTCATATGCCATGTTTAATGATTCATTGGACGTTTTTCATTTGATAAACTGCTTATGTTCATTTTCTTTCCTTTTGCATTTTTTGTTTAAGGATGGCTATCCCTTACACACACCCACACTCACCAATGCAGGTACCCATCCACTCCGGATTCCATGGGTGACTATTCTGCTGTATCTTTCAATAACTCTGAAGATCTGGTCAATCTAGCCGAGTATGAAGATGACGAAGGTTGTGAAGTACCCGGGGAACTAGCCAGACTTCTGCAACAAGAGGAAAGGGCCATCTTACCGCATGAAGAGCCATTGGAAACTATTAACTTGGGAACCGAGGAGGACCGGAAGGAGGTGCAAGTGGGTGCCAATCTGGAACCAAAAGTCAAAGAGCGCTTGGTACAGTTGTTGAATGAGTATGTTGAAATCTTCGCTTGGTCCTATGAAGACATGCCGGGTTTAGACACAGACATCGTGGTTCACCGTCTCCCCACAAGAGAAGACTGTCCACCAATCAAGCAAAAAGTTCGCCGAATGAGGCCTGACATGTCTGAAAAGATCAAAGCGGAAGTAATGAAACAATTCGATGCTGGCTTTCTAGCCGTTACGTCCTATCCTCAATGGGTCGCTAACATCGTGCCAGTACCAAAGAAAGATGGCAAAGTCAGAATGTGTGTGGACTACCGGGATTTGAATAGGGCCAGCCCTAAAGATGATTTCCCGCTACCTCATATTGACATCTTGATCGACAATACAGCTCAGCATAAAGTGTTTTCCTTCATGGACGGATTCTCGGGCTATAATCAAATCAAAATGGCCCCCGAGGATATGGAGAAAACAACTTTTGTCACACATTGGGGCACTTTTTGTTACAAAGTGATGCCGTTCGGGCTGAAGAACGCAGGGGCAACTTATCAACGCGCCATGGTAGCCTTATTTCATGATATGATACATCATGAGATTGAAGTTTACGTAGACGATATGATAGCTCGATCACAAACAGAGGAAGAGCACCTTGAACATCTAGAGAAGCTGTTTTCCAGGTTAAAAGAATACAAGCTCAGGCTGAATCCAAGTAAATGCACTTTTGGAGTTAGGTCTGGTAAACTCCAGGGATTTATTGTAAGCAACAAAGGCATTGAAGTCGATCCGGCAAAAGTAAAAGCAATACAAGAGATGCCTGCTCCCCGTACTGAAAAGGAGGTTAGAGGATTCTTAGGGCGCATAAACTATATTGCCAGATTCATCTCACATCTGACTTCTACCTGTGAGCCAATTTTCAAACTCTTGAAAAAAGATCAGGTAGTGGAATGGAACGACGATTGTCAAGCTGCTTTTGATAGAATCAAGGAGTATTTGCTAGAACCTCCTATTCTGATGCCATCCGTCGAAGGAAGACCATTGATCATGTACTTAACCGTCTTGGAAAACTCAATGGGGTGTGTTTTGGGCCAGCATGACGAGTCTGGTCGAAAAGAGCATGCTATTTATTACCTTAGCAAAAAGTTTACCGACTGTGAGACTCGCCACTCACTGCTCGAGAAAACTTGCTGCGCTTTGGTATGGGCTGCTCGCCGACTAAGACAGTACATGCTGACTCATACTACCTTGTTGATATCCAAAATGGACCCTATCAAGTATATCTTCGAGAAGCCCGCTTTATCTGGAAGGATAGCTAGATGGCAAATGATCTTAACTGAGTATGACATCCAGTACACCACCCAAAAAGCTATAAAAGGGAGTGTACTATCTGACCATCTGGCTCATCAGGCTATCGAAGACTATCAACCCATGAGATTTGACTTCCCAGACGAAGACATCATGAATTTGGACAACGTTGAAAGTGACGGACCGTATGACGGACCCGAAAAGGGATCCCGATGGACCCTGTACTTTGATGGTGCTTCAAATGCACTTGGAAACGGTATTGGCGCAATGCTCATTTCTCCGGAAGGTTGTCACACTCCTTTCACGGCCCGACTTTGCTTCAGCTGCACAAACAACATGGCTGAGTATGAAGCTTGCATCTTTGGTCTCAAGGCTGCTATAGACTTAGGGATCAAATCTTTGATCGTATTTGGGGACTCGGCTTTGGTCATCAGCCAAATCAAAGGAGACTGGGATACCAAGCATCCTAATCTTATCCCATACAAAGAACATGTCCTGACATTGTTGCCTCATTTCGAGCAAATTACCTTCGAGAATTTCCCGCGAGAAGAGAACCAGCTAGCCGATGCACTAGCCACAATGTCCTTCATGTTTAAACTCAACTGGGATAACGAGGCTCCCCAAATCACCATCAAGCGAATGGATGAACCGGCACATTGCCACGAGATTAATATCGAAGAAGTAGTGGAACAACCTTGGTTCCATGAAATCAAAAGGTATCTCGAGACTAGAGATTATCCTGAAGGAGCTTCCGTAAATGACAAGAAGTTCTTAAGGAAATTCACTGCTAAGTTCTTCCTGAGCAACGGCATCCTTTACAAATGAAGCCATGATTGTGTATTACTCCGATGTGTGGACAAAGCTGAGGCAGAGTTGATCATGACTGATATACACAACAGCACATTTGGCACTCACTTGAGCGGGCATACCATGGCTAAGAAAATCCTAAGGGCGGGCTATTACTGGTCTACCATGGAAGCTGATTGCCATCACCATTCCCGTACTTGCCGCAAGTGTCAAGTCTACGCTGACAAAGTTCATATTCCTCCGGTTCCCCTCAACGTCCTGACTGCTCCGTGGCCCTTTGCAATGTGGGGCATTGATATGATTGGAGAGATCAAGCCCACGGCTTCCAACGGACATCACTTCATCCTGGTTGCCATTGACTACTTCACTAAATGGGTCGAAGCAGCTTCCTTCGCCTCTGTCACCAAAAATGTGGTTGCCCGCTATATCAAGCAAAATCTCATATGTCGGTATGGTGTTCCAGACAGGATCATCACGGACAACGGTACAAATCTGAATAACACAATGATCACTGCATTATGCGAACAGTTCAAGATTTATCATCACAATTCATCTCCCTATCAGCCAAAGATGAACGGTGCTGTTGAAGCTGCGAACAAAAACATTAAGAAGATCATTCAGAAAATGACAGTCACTTACAAGGACTGACATGAAATGTTACCGTTTGCTCTGCATGGATACCGTACGACGACACGTACTTCAACTGGGGCAACCCCATTTTCTCTGGTTTATGGCATGGAAGCTGTTTTGCCTATGGAAGTCCAGATCCCTTCTCTAAGGATTATGAAGGATGCAGGTTTGAATGAAGATGATTGGATGCAGACCCGACTTGATCAACTCAATCTGATCGACAAAAAGCGACTTGCTGCTATATGCCATGGTCAGACGTATCAAAAACGGATGATCAAGGCCTTCAATAAGAAAGTCAGACGTCAAGTATATCAAGTCGGAGATCTAGTAATCAAGCGGATTATCTTGCCGCAAAGTGATCCCAGGGGCAAATGGACTCCTACATATGAAGGACCATTTGTGATCAAGAGCATATTTTCTGGTGGTGCAATGATTCTGATCACCATGGACGGCGACGATTTGCCGCACCCTGCGAACGCAGACATAGTCAAAAGATACTACGCATAAAATAACCCGACAAGTCAAAAACCCGAAAGGGCGGCTTGGGCAAAAATGGGTATCCCGGTGAACCGAAAACCCGAAAGGGCGGTTCAGGCAAAAATTAGGGATAAAAACGAAAAAAATTTGTACACCCGGCAAGTCGAAAACCCGAAAGGGCGGCTTGGGCAAAAAGGGGTTTCCCGGTGGATCGAAAACCCGAAAGGGCGATTCAGGCAAAAGTTAGGGAATTAAAGCGTATGACTATGTCTCGTCGGATCACTTCAAAGACAATCTCTTCATCAACCAGTTCCAGGCTTCTGATCAATCCAGTCATCGGCAAGCGAAGCATTGAATGGACAGATATTCAGAGTTGTGAAAGCTATAGCGGAACGGAATCCCATGGAATTATTTCACATAGCCATCCTTTATTTTGTATAAAATCTTTCAATATTTACAACAAAGTCCTCTTACTAGGATGATTGTCTCCTTTGTACAAATATACTCAAAGAAAATCAATACAAATACTTTTCCCAGAAATTTGTGTCATTTCCTTTTCTTTTCTTTTGCACTATTTGTTTTATTTTGAGAAACGTCCAATGTTTTGTTAAAATAGGCATATGCATTTGAAACATAATCATTTTCTTATGAGTCGGGAAAGAGGATTACTGATAGGTCGAAGGTGCAGTTGGATACCCGATACCCTTTCAAAGGAAATCCCCGGGAGATTTGGAATTCATCTATCCCTAGCAAGTCTTGAAGCTCATCCCCAGTAGATTCTGGAAGCGTATCCCCCACAGAGAATGGACGTCTCTCCCAAGTTTTATTCAAAGTTATTCCTCCCAAGGACTTATAACTGGGTTATCCTCAGCTAACAATCACGGAAGATCGCACTCGCCAAAATTCTTCCTATCCCCAGCGGAGTTCACCAAAATTCCCCAGCAGTAACTTATCTTTGCAAATCCCCAGCCAGAGAATCCTCCGGAATTCAATGCCCCTCAGAGTTTAAGTTTCAGTATCCCCAGCGGAGCCAGACTAATGAACCTTCTCCCCACAGAGTTTTGGGAGGGCAAATCTTAAGTTCCCCAGTGAAGTCGCCAGAGTTACTTCCCTCCAGACTAAAGATTATCAGTCTTACGTCCCCAGCATGAGCCTATTAGATTGGAGCTCCCCAGTAAAGGTCATCAGGAATTCTCTTCCCCAGCAGCAGCCAAGGATTTATTCTTCCCGGCAACAGTCAAGATACTTTTATCTTCAGCCATCTCGAATTCATCTATCCTTTGCAAAACAGCTCTCCAGCTTACATGCACATCCACTTACATTCATATCATATAACATATATTGTATCATGCATCATGACATTGCATACAATTAACTCTTTATCTTTTCAGGTAAAATCAGTCGACAGACTAAAGTCATTATCTTCCCAGATTTCTGAAAACAGTTCACGGGTTCTCCAAGTAAACGGATGTTAACCTATCACTTGTTCAGATTCTTCTTCAAGACTTTTGAAAACAGTTTATGGATTCTTCCCAACGACGGATGTTAATCTATCGACTTGTTCAGATGCAACTTTTGAAAACAGTTTACGGACGCTTCCCAACAACGGATGCTGCTCTATTGTTTATTCAACTCCCAGATTTCTGAAAACAGTCCACGGGTTCTCCAAGTAAACGGATGTTAACCTATCACTTGTTCAGATTCTTCTTCAAGACTTATGAAAACAGTTTATGGATTCTTCCCAACGACGGATGTTAATCTATCGACTTGTTCAGATGCAACTTTTGAAAACAGTTTACGGACGCTTCCCAACAACGGATGCTGCTCTATTGTTTATTCAACTCCCAGATTTCTGAAAACAGTTCACGGGTTCTCCAAGTAAACGGATGTTAACCTATCACTTGTTCAGATTCTTCTTCAAGACTTCTGAAAACAGTTTATGGATTCTTCCCAACAACGGATGTTAATCTATCGACTTGTTCAGATGCAACTTTTGAAAACAGTTTACGAATGCTTCCCAACAACGGATGCTGCTCTATTACTTACACAACTTCAAGATTTCTGAAAACAGTTCACGGGTTCTCCAAGTAAACGGATGTTAACCTATCGCTTGTTCAGTTTCTTCTCCAAACCACTGAAAACAGTTTACAGATTCCTCCCAACAACGGATGTCAATCTATTGCTTGTTCAGACCCCCAGTTCAGAGATGGTCCAAAGCTTGGACACCTTCCTGATATTCCCTTCCAGATGGCATCTCTAAGCCCATCCCCGACAAGATTTCTGTCACTCTCCCAGATGGCATCGTTAAGCCCATCTCCAAATGGCATCTCTAAGCCCATTCCCGCATCCATTGCTTTGACGAGTGCAAATTTCCGGGCACTCTAGTGTCCAATCTCCTTTTACCCTCGAGTCACGAAAGGCAAACTTGCCAATCTAACTCTTCGGATTCAAGAAGATTGAACAGGGGCAACTGTTGTACCCCAAAATTTGCCCTCCCATTTCTCATTGATTTCTCACCACAAAGCCCTTGAAGCTCAAGATCCAGTTAGGGTTTCATCTACTCAAGACCTCTCCTTGCACTGTTGACTCAAATTAGGGTTTGTGTTTGCACAAAGATGCTTTGACCTAAAATGCCTAAGATGACTTTCATGCTTCATATTGGACTCCCAAGTTTATCCATACCAAGTTTCAAACTTTGATTCCAAATTTTGCCCAGTCAATTGGACAGTTGACCTAGAAATCAGCTGTATTGGGGAAAAAGTCAACTGTGGCCAATTAACAGTCAAACCTCATGAAAATTGACCCACATCAACATTATGAACTCATATGGACCATTTGGTCAAGTTTGGATCACAATTCCACAAGAAATTTGATCAGATCACCAAAGGGGCAAAATGGTCATTTTTAGGGTTTTGACTGCACAAAGGCAATTTTTGACTGTTTGACCTAGCCAATGGCAAACCAAGCTCATATATGGACTCAAGGACCCCATGGAATTATCTTGACATGCTTAACAAGTTCAAAAGATCCCAAGTACACAAGATTGACAGTTGAATTTCCCAGTCAATTGATCAATTTTGACTGTATACTGAAAAGTCAAACTTTGACTTTTTGGTCAAAATCAAGAGTCAAGATTCATTTTTCATCAAAACATGCCAAATCATGAAACTTGTTCACCAAGAAACCAAGAAATGCAAATTAGGGTTTAAAATGGAATTTTTCATAACTTAGAATTTTTCTAAGTTATGGAAAACCCTAATTTTTTCCCAACTTTGCCCCACTTTTTCACCATGATTCATTTGGATTCAAACAAAAGTAAAAACATGAAAGTTGTAGCTTGTTGCATAATCTACAACTTTGATTCACAAAGTTTTCTCATTTGAAGCTTGTATCTCAAGTTACAAATTTTTGAATAAGGGTACTAAACCATTCTTAACTTAGTGAAAATTTGACCTATTTTGACAAGGTTTTTTACCTAACTTCAAGACTATTTTCCATACACTTCCACTTGGAATTTCAATTTTCATTTCAAATATGGATTGTAGTACACATTCCAAGCTTTCCAAAATGTCCAAGAACTTCTCAAACAACCTCATGGTTAGGGAGAATCGAATTTTGCAAAATGGCAAAAACTCACTTTGTTCATGACCAAGTTACATGTCCATAACCTTGCAATTTGAACTCAGCATGCCTTAAGCTAGATTACAGGTCTTTTATCTCATCTACACTCCATAATTTAATGCCAATCCTTTGTGCCAAGGTGTTGTTCTATGAGTTTGGACATTGTATGCAAGATTAATCCATTTATAGATAAAGCATAATATCCATTCTTGAAAAGTTGCACTTTATGTCAAATTGAAAATCCAACAAGTACATTGCAAATCAGATTGGCACAAGATTATGAACAAAACACACTGATCAAGAGAAGCTTTGCAGCAAGATTAGGGGTCCTCTACTTGCCTAGAAACTCAAGTGACTTTTGCTTGCTTAAGGGTGAAGAAAAGGGTCAAAACAACACACAACTCTCATATCAGAAAACTAGAGCTTAGAGAAAGTTATCAAACACCTTTCAAACATTGATCTTAAGCAAAAGCACAAGCCTTTCCCTTCCAATACCTTCAAGAACTCAGAACCACCATCAAACTGCAAAAACAGAGTGACCTCTGCAGTTTGAGTGCCATCTTCCATTTCCCTCAAGCTCTCTTGCCCAAACCAGTTCACATACATTCCCTAGCACCTATGCAAGCTAACCATGCCTTGAAACACGACCTGTAATCCCTCTAACCACTTCCACCATTTTCAGTTTTTGGTTTTGCAGGTGAAGTGCTCTAGCACGATTCAGAAGCTTTCAAGACAAAGTAAACATTGGAATAGCATCCCTGGACCTCAAGGAAGCTTTTCCAATCATCACCTTGCCCTGAGAGTTCCTACATTGTCAGATAGAACTTCAACTGAACAGGTAAGATTTTGAATTCGTATCTCTCTTATTAGGCATCATTAGCTTTAAGTTTGTGAATAAACAATGCTCTACTCATGCCACTGAACATGTACATGTTTTTACTTTTCATTTCTTTTGCTTGAGCTGTGAGAATTTGAGGTTTGAAAATGGCAGAAAATCTAGGTTAGGATTTGGGGGAGGAGAAATTCTCCCTCATCTTAGAGAGTTAGGTCAAGTTATGCATATGGTTAGAATCGTCTCTTCATGCTGAACATTTTTTATGTTATGAGTTTTTATTGAAAAGCCAGGAATCAAGAGTTAGAAGATGAGGAACAGGGCGCGCGTTTTTTGAATGTTGTTGTACAGAGGTTGAAGAAAGGTCTTCATGGGCTGGGCTCATGTTGACTTTCCTTTTCACACCACCCTTTTTGATTTTACACCCCTGAGCCCATTTGCTTTATTTTTGATGATTTTTGATTTTTTCCTTTTTTTGATTAACTCAATTATTTTTTCTCAGCATATTGAAAATTTAAAAATATTTTTCTCATCATTTTTTGAATTTATTGAGTATTTATTTGATTATTTCTTTAGTTTGAATATAAATGAATAAATATATACCTTTTGTTTTAAAAATACCAAAATAGCACAAATATATTTTTATACACATTTTTATCTCATATTTATCTCCTGAAAATGTTTTATAGAAAAAATACTTTTTTTTAAATATTATATATTATTAATTAATATATATAATACATGTTTTGTAAATAAAATAATAAATAGGTATATTAATATACTTAGGATAAAAATACCAAAAAAATGTACCTATTTTATTTTTTAATATTTAATACTAAAAAATACCCTTTTTACAAATACACTATATTTTATTTTATTTTTGTATATAAATAATAAATATTATATGAATTAATTGATTAATACCTCTTTAATTAAAAATTAGGGTTTTTGCCCTAAATTTAAAAATACTCCAAAAAAATAATACCTCTTTATTTTCTTTTATTTTACATGAATAATACTTTTTTCATACATATAAAAATTCTCTTTTTGCATTCTTGCATATTTGTTTTATTTCTATTTTATTTATGCTTTTAATCATATTGTAAATATGCAAAGCAATTGATGTAATAGCTTAGATTCAATTTCTTGTCTAAATATCTCCCCATTTGAAACCTTGTACCCCCCTCCCCATATGATTATGTTGTAATAGCGTAGGAATTTAAATTTCGCACTTTAAATGCTTTCTAAACATACTATGTTAGAATTAGGGTTTGTATGCGAATAAAAATGAACAAAAATAGTTTGACCTAATACAAGATAAATAAGCATGAAAATGGACAACACATTTCACACTTGCACCCCTAGGGTATTCCACCTTGTTGCCTTCAAACAATTGGGCCATATTGCATGTTGAACTTCTTTTGGTAAAACAAACAATCAAATGATCATAGTCCCTCAAAATGTTGCCTACATGAATGATCAAGTCCCTTAAAGAAAATTGCCCAAAGACATTTAACACTATTGCAATTATGGTCTAAACGATGACCCGCGCTCGTCCCTTTCACCTCCTAAGGCAAGATTGTCCACCAAATGCAATGGTGGAACAAAATTGTCAAAAGATCTAAAGACATAACAAAAATCTTTGAGAAAATTTTAGGTAGACAACTCTTGAGTACTTGCCAATTTTCAAAGAAAACCCTTGCCTAATTTCAAAAACCACTTCACAAACACTTTCAAAATCAACTTTCAAAAACCTTGAAACATATTTTCTAAAGACAAAACACCTTTTGTAAAACATTCGAGTAAAGAATTGTTACAAGGGTAGCCTATACAAGGCATCTTTTCAAAACATTTTCAAAACTACACACCAAGCACCATTTCAAACAATTGAAAACCAAGGCAAGTTGATCTAAGCAAGTACCTAAGAGCCCATGGATAACCATGGATAGAAAGGGTGCTAATACCTTCCCTTTCTATAATCTACTCCCCGAACCCAAGAAAAATCTCAAAGGTTTTTGCTGTGCTTTTTAAACCTTTCCTTAGGATAAAATAAAAAGTCGGTGGCGACTCTTGCTCAACCGAAACATTTGCGAAAACAAACGCAAAACCCTAGTCAGTTCTCCCACCGTATCACACATATCATTCATCATGTGCATCAACAGGTCTTCACACCAGGGTTCCTTATCTTTCTGCTGTTTATTTCAGCAAGATGGATCTTGAACAGACGGTCAAAGATCTGCAGGGACAAAACTCGCAGTTTCAACAGCTCCTAATGACCTTGGAAAAGGGTCAGGAGGATCTAAAAGCACTGTTGGGGAACAAAGAGCAAGAAAAAGTGAAAAAGGAGAAGAAAAGAGTTGGGGTAGCTACACTGGGAAGAAGATTTGAGAATGAAGCTAGAAGGGTTCTTGAATTTCCCTCCACATCTGATGAGGGAACCGGTAAAGGAAAAGGAGCTGCACTACCTTCTGAGTCTGAGGCTAAAGAGGAAGAGGTTGAGGAAGATGAAGACTACTCAGAGCAGCAATACCCGCCAGCGGACGACAAATACAAAAACCTGGAGGATAGACTGGAAGCTATGGAGCTGCAAAGGGTTCCTGGGTTAGATTTTGAAGAATTGGGATTGATTGCTGGGATTGTGATCCCTCCAAAGTTTAAGGTGCCAGTTTTTGCAAAATATGATGGGCTGTCTTGCCCGAAGATGCACTTGTGGTCATATGTCAGAAGAATTCAACCTCATACATCCGACAGAAACCTTTGGGTACACTTTTTTCAGGACAGCTTGTCCGGTACGCAACTAGACTGGTTTTACCAGCTTGAGAGTTCAGAAGTGCATAACTGGGAAGACTTGGCAGCTGCCTTTTATCGCCAGTATCAATATAACACTGACTTGGCGCCAACCCGTACTCAGCTACAGAGTATGGGGATGGCCTCAAATGAGGGATTCAAAGAATACGCCCAGAAATGGCGCGACTTGGTCGGAAGAGTGCAGACACCTCTTTCAGATATGGAACTAGTTGATATGTTCTTGGGGACCCTATCTGGCCCTTTCTTCAACCATTTGATCGGGAGCTCTTCCGCAGGGTTTACTGAACTGATTTTGACTGGCGAACGGGTGGAAGCTGGTATTAAGAGCGGAAAAATTCAAAAGGATGCCTCTGCATCCACAATTGTTAAAAAATCATTCCCGGCAAAGAAGGAAGCAGTTGTTATATACTCTCAGAAAAGATTGAGAAGAACTGAGCGCTGGCCGACTGTAGGGGCCATAATGATAAAGAATTTGTCAAATGATCAGCCTCGTAACAATCAGTCTAGACCTAACCAGCAACGGGTAGAACAGCCACAACGACAGTTCACCCGCATCAATATGACGCCTGCACAGGTTCTTCCCCTTTTGTTGAAGCTAAATCTCACCACTATCAGAGAAGCGCCAAAGGTTGTGAATACCGCTTCCCCACATTATCATCCCAATGCTAAATGTGCCTACCATTCTGACAGTGCTGGGCATGACACCAGCGATTGCTGGGCGCTGAAGAATAAAATTCAATATTTGATAGATATAAAAGAGGTTGAGTTCGATGCACCAGAGAAGCCAAATGTAATATCCGCTCCGATGCCGAAGCATGGTCGCAATGTCCATGCTATTGAAGAAGATCTGTATGTTTCTGTTGTTGATGATCTGGTAACTCCATTACTGACAATCAAGTTGAATCTGTTGAAGGCTGGGATTTTCCCAGGATGTAAAGAAGGCTGCTACTGTTGTTCCTCCCTACCAATCGACTGTCCATTGCTGAAGATAGGAATCCAAGGCCTAATGGACATCCAACAAATTCTTTTCGAAAAGATTCCTGCTACTCCAACCCCTATCAAAGATGTTTCAATAATCACCATTTCCACCAATCTTTCCAAGGTCCCTAAAAAGCCTGTTAAGATTACATCAGTTCCGAAGATTACACCTCTGAAAATAACCATGCCTGGGCCTGTCCCCTACAAATCTGACAAATCGATACCGTGGAATTATGGTGGAGAAATCTACTACCACGGTGTTAAACAAATTGAGATAGTTGAAGAGAGCTCTGACGAAGAAAATGCTGACATTGGGAACATTGCCGGTACGAGCAAGATTACCCAAAGTGGGAGAATTTTCTCTCCAGAGATTGCCCCTCCAAAGGCAATCTTTGGACCCTCAGCTGCTGCCAAGGTTACTCCTGCACCGATAAAACTTTCTGCAAGAACTCCGTTGATTGAAGAAGTTGTTACTCCTATGGTTGTCCCTCTTACTTCTGCTGATAAGGGGAAAGGGATCCAATATGAGCTCGTCAGGACGAGGGCTCAGCCATTGGTCATCCCCGAAACCTCTAAGAAAGAAATGGAGGAGATTCTGAAAATAATAAAGAAAAGTGATTATGAAGTTGTAGAGCAACTAGGGAAAACCCCCTCGAAGATCTCCATGTTGGCTTTGTTGCTTTGTTCAGAGGCTCATGCCAAGGCCTTGATAAGGTTTTTGAAGACAGCCCATGTGCCCCAAGAAACCTCAGCCGATCAATTCCAGGATTGTGTAGCCATCCTGACTGCCGATAACGGCCTGGGTTTCTCTGATGCTGACCTGACTCCGAAGGGAAGAAAGCACAATGACGCATTGCATGTGTCAGTTGACTGCCGAGGAACTACTCTCGCCCATGTCTTGGTCGACACCAGTTCTTCTCTAAACGTGCTGCCTAAGAAAGCTCTCGACCGGTTGGATTGTGAAGGCTTGGAGCTGAAACCGAGTAATATCATTGTCAGGGCCTTTGACGGGTCTAAAAGAATGGTGCATGGGGAGGTTGACATTCCCATCAAGGTAGGCACTGAAGTATTCCACTCAACTTTCTATGTGATGGACATCCGTCTGTCATACTCTTGCTTGCTAGGGAGACCATGGATACATAATGCTGGGGCAGTCACTTCCTCCCTACATCAGATGCTGAAATACCCTGTTAAGGGAAAGATCATAACCGTACACGGTGAAGAGGAGTACATGATCAGTCATCTGAACTCCTTTCGGTATGTGGAAGTGGATGGCGAATTCATCGAAACACCCTTTCAACACTTTGAGGAAGTTTCTCCTGAGGTGGCTGTAGCAAAGGCAGTAGCTGAGGAACCCAAGCAGGTGGCCAGGATGGCATCTCTGAAAGACGCACAAGCTACAATGAAGGAGGGAAAGAGCTCAACATGGGGTCAGTTGCCTGACTTTCCCCACAAGACAGACAAGTTTGGGTTGGGATTTACCGCTGCGGGGCAAAAAGCTATGCGTCGCTCAAAAATTGAAAGGACACCCGTCAAGATTTCTCCTCATAGGGTCAATGCTTTGGAAGACGAAGATGAAGAGACCAACATTGAAGATTGGATCTTCCCAACCATCGAAGGGTGACTGCACAACTGGGAGGCGAAAGACTTCGTTCCCATTACTTTCATCAATCAGTAATTTATCTTTCGAACATTTTCTGTTGGTCTGTAATAATTACTAAAACAATCTGCACACTACTTTTTCACCTCATGCCTTTCCCGGGGTATGTAGGTCCATTTGTAAGGGTTTTGATTCTCTTCATATTCATATGCCATGTTTAATGAATCATTGGACGTTTTTCATTTATAAACTGCTGTGTTCATTTTCTTTCCTTTTGCATTTTTTTTGTTTAAGGATGGCTATCCCTTACACACACCCACACTCACAAATACAGGTACCCATCCACTCTGGATTCTATGGGTGACTATTTTGTTGTATCCTTCAATAACTCTGAAGATTTGGTAAATCAGGCTGAATACAAAGATGACGAAGATTGTGAAGTACCAGGAGAGCTAGCCAGACTTCTACAACAAGAAGAGAGGGCCATCTTACCTCATGAAGAGTTGTTGGAAACAGTCAACTTAGGAATAGAGGAAGACAGGAAGGAAGTACAAGTGGGTGCCAATTTGGAACCAAGTGTCAAGGAGCGTTTGATACAGCTGTTAAATGAATACGTTGAAATCTTCGCCTGGTCTTATGAAGACATGCCGGGTTTAGACACAGACATCGTGGTTCACCGTCTCCGTACAAGAGAGGACTGTCCACCGATCAAGCAAAAAGTCCGCCGAATGAGGCCCGACATGTCTGAGAAGATTAAAGCAGAAGTAATGAAGCAATTCAACGCTGGCTTTCTGGATGTTACATCCTATCCACAATGGGTTGCTAACATAGTGCCAGTACCTAAAAAAGACAGCAAGGTCAGGATGTGTGTGAACTACTGGGATTTGAACAGGGCTAGCCCTAAAGATGATTTTCCGCTACCGCATATCGACATTTTGATTGACAACACAGCTCAGCACAAGGTGTTTTCCTTCATGGACGAATTCTCGGGCTACAACCAGATCAAAATGGCCCCCAAGGACATGGAGAAAACAACCTTTGTTACACAATGGGGTACCTTCTGTTACAAGGTGATGTCGTTCGGACTGAAGAACGCAAACTTATCAGCGCGCCATGGTGGCTTTGTTTCATGATATGATACATCATGAGATCGAAGTTTACGTAGACGACATGATAGCTCGATCACAAACAGAGGAGGAACACCTTGAACATCTGCAAAAGCTGTTTGCCAGGTTGAAGGAGTACAAACTCAGGCTGAATCCCAGTAAGTGTACTTTTGGAGTCAGGTCTGGTAAGCTTCTAGGATTTATTGTCAGCAACAAGGGCATTGAGGTCGATCCAGTGAAAGTAAAAGAAATACAAGAAATGCCTGCTCCCCATACTGAAAAGGAGGTTAGAGGGTTCTTGGGGCGCTTGAACTATATTTCCAGATTCATCTCTCATCTGACGTCTACCTGCGAGCCAATTTTCAAACTATTAAAGAAAGATCAGGTAGTCGAATGGAACGACGATTGCCAAGCTGCTTTTGATAAGATCAAGGAGTATTTGCTAGAGCCTCCTATTCTGATGCCACCCGTTGAAGGGAGACCGTTGATCATGTATCTGACCGTCTTAGATAACTCAATGGGGTGAGTAGTGGGCCAGCATGACGAGTCTGGTCGAAAAGAGCATGCCATTTATTACCTTAGCAAAAAGTTTACCGACTGTGAGACCCGCTACTCACTGCTCGAGAAAACTTGTTGCGCTTTGGTATGGGCTGCTCGCCGACTAAGGCAGTATATGTTGACTCATACCACTTTGTTGATTTCCAAAATGGATCCTATCAAGTATATCTTCGAAAAGCCTGCTTTATCTGGAAGAATCGCTAGATGGCAGATGATCCTGACCGAGTATGACATCCAGTATACTACCCAAAAAGCTATAAAAGGGAGTGTACTAGCTGACCATCTAGCTCATCAAGCTATCGAAGATTATCAACCCATGAGATTCGACTTCCCAGACGAGGACATCATGACATTGGACAGCATTGAAGGTAACGGACCGTATGACGGACTTGAAAAAGGATCCCGATGGACCCTGTACTTTGATGGTGCTTCAAATACACTTGGAAACGGTATCGGTGCGGTACTCATTTCCCCCGAAGGTTGCCACACACCTTTCACGGCCCGACTTTGCTTCAGCTGTACCAACAACATGGCTGAATATGAAGCTTGCATATTTGGTCTCAAGGCTGCTATAGACTTGGGGATCAAATCTTTGATCGTATTTGGGGACTCGGCTTTGGTTATCAGTCAAATCAAAGGAGAGTGGGATACCAAACATCCTAATCTTATCTCATACAAAGAACATGTCCTGATATTGCTGCCTCATTTCGAGCAGATCACCTTCGAGCATTTCCCGCAAAAGAAAATTAGCTAGCAGATGCTCTGGCAACAATGTCCTCCATGTTTAAACTCAACTGGGATAACGAGGCTCCCCAAATCACCATCGAGCGAATGGATGAACCTGCGCATTGTCATGAGATTAATACCGAAGAAGTAGTGGAACAACCCTGGTTCCATGAAATCAAAAGGTATCTCCAGACTAGAGAATATCCTGAAGGAGCTTCCGTCAATGACAAGAAGTTCTTAAGGAGATTTGCTGCCAAGTTCTTCCTGAGCAACGGCATCCTCTACAAACGCAGCCATGATTGTGTTTTACTCCGATGTGTAGACAAAGCTGAAGCAGAGTTAATCATGACTGAGATACACAGCGGCACATTTGGCACCCACTTAAGCGGGTATACTATGGCTAAGAAGATTCTAAGGGCAGGCTATTACTGGTCTACCATGGAAGCTGATTGCCATCAGCATGCCCGTACCTGCCACAAATGTCAAGTCTACACTGACAAGATTCATATTCCTCTTGTTCCTCTCAACGTTCTGACAGCTCCTTGGCCATTCGCAATGTGGGGCATTGACATGATTGGAGAGATCAAGCCCACGGCATCCAATGGACATCGCTTCATCTTGGTTCCTATTGACTATTTCACCAAGTGGGTCGAAGCGGCTTCCTTTGCCTCCGTTACCAAGAATGTGGTTGCCCGCTTCATCAAGCAGAACCTCATATGCCGGTATGGTGTCCCCGACAGGATCATCACAGACAACGGTACAAATCTGAATAATACTATGATCACCACTTTGTGCGAACATTTCAAGATTTATCATCACAATTCATCTCCCTATCGGCCGAAGATGAACGGTGTTGTTGAAGTTGCGAACAAAAACATCAAGAAGATCATTCAGATAATGACAGTCACCTACAAGGACTGGCATGAGATGTTACCGTTTGCTCTGCATGGATATCGTACCACGGCACGTACCTCAACAGGGGAAACCCCATTTTCTTTAGTATATGGCATGGAAGCTATCCTACCCATGGAAGTTCAGATTCCTTCTTTAAGGATCATGAAGGATGCTGGTTTGAATGAAGACGATTAGATTCAGACCCGACTTGATCAACTCAATTTGATTGACGAGAAGCGACTCACTGCTGTTTGCCATGGTCAGACATACCAAAAACGGATGATCAAGGCTTTCAACAAGAAAGTCAGACGTCAAGTATATCAAGTCGGAGATCTCGTAATCAAGCGGATTATCTTATCGCAAAGTGATCCCAGGGGAAAATGGACTCCTACTTACGAAGGACCATTTGTGATCAAAAGCATATTTTCTAGTGGTGCAATGATTCTAACCACCATGGACGGCGACGATTTACCGCACCCTGCAAAACGCAGACATAGTCAAAAAATACTACGCATAAAATAACCCGATAAGTCGAAAACCCGAAAGGGCGACTTGGGCAAAAATGGGCATCCCGGTGAACCGAAAACCCGAAAGGGCGGTTCAGGCAAAAATTAAGGATAAAACAAAAAATTTGTACACCCGGCAAATCGAAAACCCGAAAGGGCGGCTTGGGCAAAAAGGGGTTTCCCGGTGGATTGAAAACCCGAAAGGGCGATCCAGGCAAAAGTTAGGGAATTAAAGCGTATGACTATGTCTCGTCGGATCACTTTAAAGAACAATTTCTTCATCAATAAGCTCCGAGCTTCTGATCAATCCAGTCATCGGCGGACGAAGCATTTGAATGGACAAGATATTCAGAGTTGTGAAGGCTATAACAGAATGGGATCCCATAGAATTGTTGCACATAACCATCTTTCTTTTGTATAAAATTTTCAATTCTTTACGACAACATCCTCTTACTAGGATGGTTGTCTCCTTTGTACAAAGATACTCATAAAAAGTTAATACAAATACTTTTCCAAATACAGAAATTTGCTTTGTCTTCCTTTTGCTTTTCTACACTTATGTTTTATTTGAGAAACGTCCGATGTTTTGTTAAATAGGCATATGCATTTGAACATAATCATTTCCCTACAAATCAAGAAAGATGATTGCTGATAGGTTGAAGGTACGGATAGGTATCTTGTTGCCCTTTCAGAAGGAATCCCCAGCAGAACTAAACTCCAAATTCCTCGACAAAGTCAAAATCCAGAACTTAATTCCCCAAACAGAGTTAAACTTCAGGATCCTCGGCAGAAAAAGCTTTCTCAAAACTGATTTCCCCAGCCAGAGAGCCTTCCAGAACTCAATTCCCCTCAGAGTTAAGTTTCAGTATCCCCAGTGGAGCCTTAAAAATCTGAAAATCTTATCCCCAGTTGAAGTCAAAGCTGTTAAACCCCAGCGGAGCTAAAACTTCCAACTATCAATCCCCAGCGGAACCAGACTAGTAAACCTTCTCCCCACAGAGATACTTCCCATCAGATTGAAGATTCTCAGTCTTACTTCTCAAGCATAAGTCTACCAGGCTCTGGACTCCCCAGTAGAGATCATCAGATATCTCATTTTTCACAGGTCACCAAGGATTTTCTATCCCCAGCAGTGGTCCTAGGAACCCTCAAACAACTGAAGATCTTGCTCCCCAAGCAATCAGCAGTCAGCAAGGGTTTCTCACCCTCATTAACCAAAGGATTTTCGAAGCCCCAGCTTCGGTTATGGGTTTATTTCCCCAACATTTGTCAAGGATTTATTCTCCAAAACAGATTGCATTTCAAGTTGATCGGTCGTTCAAAAGTTCCTTCATCACCTGTTGGAAGTTACGGTCGTCAAAGATCAAATTCTCACAAAGTTCAAGTTATGAAGCCCGGATTTGACCGGATAGTATCTTGATCTCTACAGCATATTGTGAAGCCCGAAGTACGACCGAATAACAATGTCAGACTAACGCCAAGCCTGGATCACGACCAGATAGTGGAATCCCCTAAAAAGCAAGCTATGAAGCCCGGATTCGATCGGATAATAGTTTAATCCTCAACAAATTTCTGTGAAGCCTGGATTACGACCAGACAGCAGTCAAGAATACTACGAAGCCTGGAGTCGACCAGATAGTGGTATATCTTCAACACAAGCCGTGAAGCCTGGATTTGACCGGATAACAGCTTAGCAAGCTATTGTGAAGCCTGGATTACGACCAGATAACAATACAAGTTTCTGTGAAGCCTGGATTACGACCAGACAGCAGTCAAGAATACTACGAAGCCTGGAGTCGACCAGATAGTGGTATATCTTTAACACAAGCCGTGAAGCCCGGATTTGACCGGATAACAGCTTAGCAAGCTATTGTGAAGCCTGGATTACGACCAGATAACAATACAAGTTTCTGTGAAGCCTGGATTACGACCAGACAGCAGTCAAGAATACTACGAAGCCTGGAGTCGACCAGATAGTAGTATATCTTCAACACAAGCCGTGAATCCCGGATTTGACCGGATAACAGCTTAGCAAGCTATTGTGAAGCCTAGTTTACGACCAGATAACAATACAAGTTTCTGTGAAGCCTGGATTACGACCAGACAGCAGTCAAGAATACTACGAAGCCTGGAGTCGACCAGATAGTGGTATATCTTCAACACAAGCCGTGAATCCCGGATTTGACCGGATAACAACTTAGCAAGCTATTGCGAAGCCTGGTTTACGACCAGATAACAATACAAATTTCTGTGAAGCCTGGATTACGACCAGACAGCAGTCAAGAATACTACGAAGCCTGGAGTCGACCAGATAGTGGTGTATCTTCAACACAAGCCGTGAAGCCCGGATTTGACCGAATAACAGCTTAACAAGCTATTGTGAAGCCTGGATTACGACCAGATGGCAATACAAGTTTCTGTGAAAGCCTGGAGATCGACCAGATAGCAGTTAACCTTTAACAGAATGAAGACTCTCATCCTGGAAACCCCAGTAGATTGGCATACAACCCAAGCTCCTGATTCCCCAACAGTGGTCCCAGGACTCCTCATTTTCAACGATCAAAAAATTCTTGCAATTCCCTGCAGCAGTCAAGGATTCACTTTCCCCGACAGCAGTCGAGATTCTACTATCTCTGGCTATTCAGTATTCATCTATCCCTAGCAAGACAACTCATCAGCTTACATGTACATTCATTACATTCATATCATAAACATTGATATAACATATATTGCATCATACATTTCATGCAACATAACTTTGTGTTTCAGCTAATATTTTACCCTTTTCAGGATAAGATTAATAAGCTCCAACTTTTGAAAACAGTTTACGGACGCTTCCCAACATGGATGCTGCTCTATTGCTTATTCAACTTCAAGACTTCTGAAAACAGTTTACGGGTTCTCCATACACGGATGTCAACCTATCGCTTGTTCAAGATTCTTCAACTTCTGAAAACAGTTTACGGATTCTCCAAACACGGATGTTAATCTATCGCTTGTTCAGACTCAACTTTTGAAAACAGTTTACGGACGCTTCCCAACATGGATGTTGATCCATTGCTTATTCAACTTCAAAAATTTTGAAAACAGTTTACGGATTCTCCAAATACGGATGTCAATCTATTGCTTATTCAGACCCCCAGTTCAGAGATGTTCCAAAACATGGACACCTTTCTGATACTCATTGCTTTCACCTACAACATGCATTCCAGATGGCATCTTTAAGCCCATCCCCGACAAGATTCTGTCACCCCTCTAGATGGCATCTTTAAGCCCATCTCCAAATGGCATCTCTAAGCCCATTCCTGCATCCATTGTTTTGACGAGTGCAAATTTAAGGGGCACTCTAGTGTCCAATCTCCTTTTACCTTCAAGATGCGAAAGGCAGACCTGCCAATCTAACTCTTCAGGTGCAAGAAGATTGAACAGGGGAAACTGTTGTACCCCAAAATTTTCCCTCCCATTTCATCAACATTTTCTCATTACAAGACTCTTGGAACTCAAGATCAAGTTAGGGTTTGCTCTGCTCAAGACCCCTCCTTGCACTGTTGACCCAGATTAGGGTTTGAGTTTGCACAAAGATGTTTTGACCTAAAACTCCCAAAGTTACTTTCATGTTTCATGTTGGACTCACAAGTTTATCCATGCCAAGTATCAAGTCTTGATTCCAACCTTTGCCCAGTCAATTGGACAGTTGACCTAGAAATCAGCTGTATTGGGGAAAAAGTCAACTGTGGCCAATTGACATTCAAACTTCATAATTTTTGACCCACATCAACATAATGAACTCATATGAACCATTTGGTCAAGTTTGGATCACAATTCCACAAGAAATTTGATCAGATCACCAAAAGGGCAAAATGGTCATTTTTAGGGTTTTGACTGCACAAAGGCAATTTTTGACTGTTTGACCTAACCAAGTTCACATATGGACTTAAGGACTCAATGGCATTGTTTTTACACATTCAACAAGTTCAAAAGATCCCAAATGCATAGGATTGACAGATGAATTTTCCAGTCAACTGATCAAAATTTGACTGTATACTGAAAAGTCAAACTTTGACTTTTTGGTCAAAATCAAGTGACAAGATTCATTTTTCATCAAGACATGTCAAATTATGAAACTTGTTCATCAAGAAACCCAAAATTGCAAATTAGGGTTTAAAATGAAGAAATTTCATAACTTAGAAATTTTCTAAGTTATAAAATTTCCTTATTTTTTCCTAACTTTGTCCCATTTTTTCACCAAGATAAAATTGGATTCAAACAAAACTAAAAACATGAAAGTTGTAGTCCATTGCAAAATCTACAACTTTGATTCACAAAGTTTCCTCAAAAGAATCTTGTAGCTCAAGTTATGATTTTTGGAATAAGGGTGCAAAACATTCTTAACTTAGAAAAATTTTGACCTATTCTAGGCAGGATTTTTGTCCAACTTCATGGCCATTTTTCACATGCTTCCACTTGGAATTTCAATTTTCATTACGAAGATGGATTGTAGTACACATTCTAAGCTTTCCAAATTGTCCAAGAACTTCTCAAACACCCTTGTGGTTAGGGAGAATCGAATTTGCAAAGATGGGCAAAAGTCACTTTTGTTCATAGCCAAATACATGTTCATAACATTGGCATTTTCAAGTCAGCAGGGTTTGTGATGGTTTGCAGGCCTCTAAACCTCTTCACACTCAATAATTAAATGCTTAACCTTTGTGTTCAAGTCTTATTTTGTTCATTTGGTCATTACATGCAAGATTAATCCATAATTAGAAAAAGCAACTTTGCCATTTTTGTAAAGTAATGCTTTATGTCAAATTCAAAATCCAAGAGGCATGGGCCAGATCTTTGAAGCTGGAATTTGTACACAAATCCCTCTGATCAAGAAGAGGAGATGCAGCATACATAGAGGGTGGTACAGGCTTGTGTTGGAACTTACACTATCCTTGCTTACATTAGAAGAAAACTTGCAAACTCACTCCAATCTCTCATTCCTGTAAACACCAACCAAAACAAAGTTTGCAAACACTTTCCATATATCAAACCAGACCTAAGGCACGACTGAACCACATCCCAAACCTTCTCATTCACAAAAACACCCTCTTGCTGCAGAAACAGAGCAAGTTCTGCAACATGACTTCCACAAACATTTCCACTCGTGCGTTTTGGCCAAAGCTTGTTCAAACATGTTCCATATCACCCACTGAAGCTATCCCAAGCATTGAACTCAAGCTGTAACACCCATAACCACGTTTTCCATTTTTATTTTCAAGTTGTGCAGGTTGACTTCCATAGCACGATTCAGTTGATTTTAAAGCAAGCTAGGAGTTGGAGAAGTATCCTTGGACTTCAGGCAAGCTGTACAAAAGCTCAGAATCCATTGGAAGTTGCTACATTGTTCTGTTCAAATCAAACTGAAACAGGTAAAACATGAAATTCTATCTCTCTATCCAGACATGATTAGGCGTAGGTTTGTGAAGAAAACATGTTCTACTCATAGCCCTGAAGCCATCCATGTATTTACTTTTCATTTATATTATGCGTGCTGTGAGAATTTTGGCCATGAACATTGAAAAAAAACTTAGGTCAGAAATTGGGGATGAAGAAATTATCCCTCATTTTTGAGAGTTAGGTCAAGATTTTTATATGTATGAATTCGTCTCTTGATGCTCTACATTGTTTATGTTATGAGTTTTTGTTAAAAGTCAAAGGATCAGGAATTTGAATGAAGCATAGAGGGCGCGCGTTTTTGAGACAGAAGCTGGAGGTTGAAGAAGGGTGAGTTGGGCTGGGCCTGAGTTGTTTTTGCTTTTTTGCACACTTTTTCCATTTTTGCACCCCCTTGGCCCATTGTGTGATATCTTTATCATTTTTCATTTTTTCATTTTGATTTTGATTTTATATTTTTATTCAAACATGAAAAAACATTAAAAATATTTTTCCTCATTTTTTTACATTTATTTGGCATTTATTTGTTTTTGTTTAATATGTATATAGATAAATATAATACTTTTTATTTAAAAACACTAAAAAAATAATACAAAAATATATTTTTAGTTATTATTTTTTGTTGTTTACATTTTGAAAACCTTTTCTAAAAATATACATTTTTTTTATAACTAGTATTTTATCTTGGCATATATATATTTAGTATATTTAATATATAATATAAATACTTGTATATTTTATTAGATATTTAGGACAAAAAATATGAAAATAATACATTTTTATTTTTTAATATATGACACTAAAAAATACTTTTTTACAATATACTTCCTTTTTTATTTTTTTGTATAAATTAATATATAAATATTGTACATAATTAATAAATAAATACCATTTATTTAGAAAACTAGGGTTTTGCCCTAAACCATAAAAATATTCAAAAATTGACTTTTATTTTTGTTTATATTTCACATGAAAAAACACTTTCACATACATAAAAAACCATTTTGTGCATATTACATTTTGCATATTTGTTATATTTATTTAATCCTTGTACAATTAAATACTTGTATATTCGATATGGATGTAATAGCTTAGAATTTAATTTCTTGTCAAATATCCCCAAATCTAAATTTGTACTCCCCTCCCTATATCATGTTGTAATAGCTTAGCATTTAAATTTTCGCATTTAAAAGTTTTCCAATTATGCCATGATAGACTTAGGGTTTGTATGCAAATGAAATCAACAAGTAGTTTGACCTTAATCCAAGATAAACATGCATGAAAAAACAAACACAATGCACACTTGCACCCTTAGGGTTACTCCACTTGTTGCCTTCAAAAATGGGCCATGTTTGCATGTCGAGTTCTTTGGCAAAAACAAAACAAACAAAATGATCATAGTCCCCCGATGACGCTATCAAGTTGCCTAAAAAATAATCATAGTCCCTCAAGCAAATTGCCAAAGACACTTGGCATCATTGCATTCATGGTCTATACGATGACCCGCGCCCGTCCCGTTAAACATCCTAACACAAGGTTGTTCACCAAATACAATGGTGAAACAACACTGTTAAAAGGGTTAAAAACATAAGAAAAACCTTTGAGTAAAATAGGGTAGATAGCTCTTAGTTACTTGATCAAAAAACTTGCAAAACACACTTGCCATTTTCAAAACACACAAAAACCATTTCAAAACAACTTTCAAAACATTGAAAAGCTTTTAAAAGACAAACACCTTTGTAAAACATTCGAGTAAAGAATTGTTACAAATGTTGCCTAGACAAGGCATCTTTTCAAAAACCTCTTTCAAAACCACACACAAAGCACCATTTCAAACAAATGAAAATGCAAAGCAAGTGATCTAAGCAAGTAATTAAGAGCCCATGGATAACCATGGATAGAAAGGGTGCTAATACCTTCCCTTTCTATAATCTACTCCCCGAACCCACGAAAACATCTCAAAGGTCTTTCATGTGCTTTTTGACCTTTCCTTAGGATAAATAAAAAGTCGGTGGCGACTCTTGCTCAACCGAAACATTTGCGAACACAAACGCAAAACCTCAAGTCAGTTCTCCCACCGTATCACATTGCGGTTAGCAAGAGTCGCCACCGACTTTTCTTTTATCCAACAAGGACAGGTGAAAAATCACAGGAAAGACCTTTAGAGATGTTTTCTTGAGTTCGGGGGGTAGATTATGAAAAGGGAAGGTATTCGCACCATTTTCATCCATGGTTTTCCATGGGCTCTTAGTTACTTGCTAGATCACTTGCTTTTGTTTGAATGTGTACTTGTGATGTGGTTTTTGAAAGTATTTTGAAAATGTGACTTTCTAATGATTCTCGTCTCTATAAGAATGCGTACGAAGTGTTGTTTTGAAAATAGTTCAAAGAAGTGTTTGTGGAATGTGTTTTTGAAAGTGATTTTGAAAAGGGTTTTCTTTGTAATGGCTCTCGTTTCTATAAGAACGCGTACGGAGTGTTTGTCTTTTGAAAATATTTCAAATGAGAGTGTTGCTGTAAAAATGTTTTGTTGTGAGCAAGCGAGCAACTAGAAGCGAATCTACCTACTCAAAAGGTCTTATTTGTTATTTTCCTCCTCCTTTAGACGTTGCTATCTTACCATTGTTTTGGTAAGAAGCCCCATCGTTGGATGTGAAGGGATGGGCGCGGGACATTTTTGTATAGTCATAGAAGGAAACCCATGGAACGTTTTAGCAATGTCGTTTTAGGGACTAGATTGTTTACCGAAGGCAATATCGAAGGTCATCGAGGGACTACGATATTTTATCGAGGGTCTTTGCTAAAAGGCTCATGTTCGAGGGACATGACTATATTTCCGATAGGCAACAAGGTGGGATTACCCTAAGGGTGCTAGTGTGCAAGTGTGTTTGATTGCATGCATTTTAATCTTTATTAGGGTGATCTATTTGTTGATTTCATGTATTGCCATACACACCCTAATTACTAGCATTTACATTCGAAAGCGATAAATTGCAGAAACTTAAATTCCTACGCTATTACAATATTTTAGGGATGGGGGTACATATTTATGAATGGGGGTTGCAAATAAAATTAAATCCTAAGTTACTATTACAACCATATTGAAATGTACAATATAAGAAGAAAAAAAAGGACTTCTTTAGAAAATGGTTTTTTATCTTAATGAAAAAAGAAATAAATTAATTAATAAAAGAAAATATTTTTATGTCTTTTTATGTTAATATTAAAAATAATGAAAAGGAAAATAAATGAAAGATAGAAACAACGTGCTGCTGCAAGCAAAACAACAAGGATTAGAAGTTTTGAAGCCAGGAGCGTGATGACTCAGAAAGGAACGTCAGTTGAATCAGAAGTTCTGGATTGGTACACTCTGAGGTTCTGCAAGACACGTTAGAGGGAAAACACAGAAGTTTTGGATTGCTATTTGCTGAACTTCTAAATGTTAGAACAATGAGAAAATCTTAGAAGTTCGGTTGAAACAGTGAGGAGAACTCAGAAGTTCTGTGTTGTGCTAAAACTGTGAGTGAACATCAGAAGTTCTGTGTTGTGCTAAAACTGTGAGTGAACATCAGAAGTTCTATGCCATATTTCAACTCTTAATCAACACACCAACAATTTATTCAGTTCTTAATAATCAGGATTTCCGAAGGATAACAGCAGAGCAGTTTATAGAAGTTCTAATCCTAAATCTGGGTCCAGGCTTAATCAAGAAGTTCTGATCCACAGTTTTTCTACTTATGCAATGGTATGGACAACATTAATTGTGATATTTACATATTAATGATGTTCTGAATAAAACAAAATGCAAAGTCAGAAAAACTTACCTTGAATCTGAAGTGTATGCTTGGAGCTTTGGGTTGCTGCCTTTAGATGTTCTGGCGTCAGCGAGAGTAGCGGAACAGTGGTTATGTTCTTTGATTCAAAGGGAAGAACAAAGGTTCTGTTTAGAATTTGCGAAGGTTTTCAATGTTTTTCCTTTCTCTCTTTTGATGATTCCTTCCCTCTCCAAAAGCCAGCCCTTTGCAAGTGTGATGGAGCAACTTATTTATAGGTGGATTTGTTTTTATTTTTGGGGGGGAAAACAAATGGGATTTGAACCTTTTTGGCATCCTGTTCCATTGCCTTTTGATCACAGTCTTCGTATGCTAGTTTGGTGAAATCATGGGATGCAAGCGTAGGATGAATTAGTTGTTGGTTATAGGACTGTGCTGTAGCAGTGCAGCAGGTTGTATAAATAAGGTTTTTGGATTTGGTCATGTTCTGACCAAAACGTTGAATATAGCCTTCATATGCTAAGGTGCTTCCTTGTTCTTGAAGCAAGCATGGTGGTTAGCAGCTTTTAGAAGCTCCTAAGCTGGAATTGTAAGCAGGAATTAAGGAAAGGTAACTTCAAAAGCAAAAGCAACGCATGGGCCCAGCACACTTTTGTACAAGAGTTTGCTTTTCCAAGATAATAAAGGTACTTTTATGCCACACGTGGAGAAATCCTTTAGACAAAGACCCATAAGTGGTTGCGAGCATTAAATGATGATGAGATTGATCAAACCAGAAATCCTGCAATGTGAGATTCTGCACCATTGCTTAATTCTGGATCAGAGGTTCAGTTTCAACATAATTTAGAATGAATAACCAACTTTTGATCTTTGTATCTCCTTGCTCCAGCATGTTCTGAATGAGTTCTTAGACTTTCCAAGAAACTTGCAGCATGCTTTGTATCCTTATTTGAATTACCCTTGCAAACTCTGACTGAACCTTTGTGAAAACTGGCCCAGAAGTTCTGACCAAACTTTGTCTTGAAAGTGTCCAGAATTTGTTGAATGCTTCAGTTTCATGGACGTGTTTTTTTGAACATTTATTACTTGAAATTCCAGCATTTCTAGGAGAATTTTGTTCTGTAGTGTTTTAGATCTTATTGAAATATAAAACTCTTGAGTTAGAAATTATTTCAGAATTAGCTTGCATCATGGTGATAATCTGATCGGAAGTTCCGAGCTTGTCATATTTCCTAAACACTTAGAAAAATTCTAAGTATTTAGAATTTTGACTTTTGAATTTCTTGATGAAACAAACTTCATATTTCAACGTATCTTGATTAAATATGATTCTTTAAGCTTGATTTTGATCCAAAAGTCAAAGTTTGACTTTTTAGTGTGCAAATGACCATTTTGCCCTTGTGAATGACTTTCTTGGAAAATTTGTAATTCAAGGCTTGAAATTGGATGAAAGCAAACCTGAGGGTCCAGGTTGATCCTTTGAGAAATGAGAGAGCAAATTTTGGGGTACAACAGCTGCCCCTATTCAATCTTCATAAACCTGGAGAGTTAGATTGGCAGATCTGCCATTCGTGACATGAAGGTGGAAGATGATTGAACACAAGAGTGCCCGGAAATTTGCACTCGATGTTGTTGTGGTTGATTGTATAGGGAATGGGTTTAAAGATTCCATTAGGATAAATGATGGATAGTTGTTGGAGTTGGGATTATAGATGCCATCTAGAGGTGATTGTATCTGGACTGTATTTGAATGAGCGACAGAATGACATCCGAATCTGGATTGTATCTGAATTGTATCTGAAAGATGAATCTGAATGAGTATCAGGATGGCATCCATGTCTAGAGTGTATCTGAACTGTATATGAAATCTGTCTTTGAATGAGTATCAGGATGGCATCCGTATCTGGTGCGTATCTGAACTGTATCAAAAGTTGTCTTTGAATGAGTATCAGGATGGCATCTGTATCTGGAGTGTATCTAAACTATATCAAAAGCTATCTTTGAATGAGTATCAGGATGTCATCCGTATCTGGTGCGTATCTGAACTGTATCAAAAGCTGTCTTTGAATGAGTATCAGGATGGCATCTGTATCTGAACTGTATCAAAAGTTGTCTTATCGGGATGGCATCCGTATCTGGTGCGTATCTGAACTGTATTGAAAGCTGTCTTTGAATGAGTATCAGGATGGCATCCATATCTGGTGCGTATCTGAACTGTATCAAAAGCTTTCTTTGAATGAGTATAAGGATGGCATCCATATCTGGTGCGTATCTGAACTGTATCAAAAGTTGTTTTTGAATGAGTATCAGGATGTCATCCGTATCTGGTGCCTATATGAACTGTATCAAAAGCTGTCTTTGGATGAGTATCAGGATGGCATCCGTATCTGGTGCATATCTGAACTGTATCAAAAGCTGTCTTTGAATGAGTATCAGGATGGCATATGTATCTGGTGCATATCTGAACTATATAAAAAGCTGTCTTTGAATGAGTATCAGGATGGCATCCATATCTAGTGCGTATCTGAACTGTATCAAAATCTGTCTTTGAATGAGTATCAGGATGGCATCCGTATCTGGTGTGTATCTGAACTGTATCAAAAGTTGAGTCTGAATGAGTATCAGGATGCATATCTGAACTATATAAAAAGCTGTCTTTGAATGAGTATCAGGATGGCATCCGTATCTGGTGCGTATCTGAACTGTATCAAAATTTGTCTTTGAATGAGTATCAGGATGGCATCCGTATTTGGTGTGTATCTGAACTATATCAAAAGTTGAGTCTGAATGAGTATCAGGATGGCATCTGTATCTAGAGCGTATCTGAACTGTATCAAAAGCTGTCTTTGAATGAGTTTCAGGATGGCATCCGTATATGGTACGTATCTGAACTGTATCAAATGTTGAAATCTAAATGAGTATCAGAATGGCATCCGTGTCTGGAGCGTATCTGAACTATATCAAAAGTTGAAATCTGAATGAGTGTCAAAATGGCATCCATGTCTGGAGCGTATATGAATTGTATCAAAGATTTGAATTTGAACTAGTGTCAAAGTGGCATCCGTGTCTGGAGCGTATTTGAACTGTATAAGGTTGCTTGATGATGAGTCAGTGTAAAACTTCATCTGGAATTTCCTAGGAAGGAACCTGGGTAGGATTACTTCATGATGCGTCTGTAGAAAACTGCATTTGGAATTGAGAAGGAATCTGGGTAGGGTTTCTTCAATTATGAGTCCACGTGAAACTGCATCTTGGAAATATGAGGAACCTGTGTAGGGTTGCTTGATGATGAGTCCGTGTAAAACTGCATCTTGGAAATAGGAGGAACCTGTGTAGGGTTGCTGATGATGAGTCCGTGTAAAACTTCATATGGAATTTCCTTAGAAGGAACCTGGGTAGAATTACTTCATGATGAGTCCATGTAAAACTGCATTTGGAAGATGAGAAGGAACCTGGGTAGGGTTGCTTCAATGACGATGAAGGGATTTGGGATGATTTCTACTCCAAAAGATAATGAAGGAATCTTGTACGATTGCTACTCCAAAAAAGGTGATGAACTTTATCTGTTGACCTTTTTTCGGAAAAGGTAAAGGCGAAGTCGTATGCAATGTCATGGTAGATGAGATGCATTATGTAATAATGTTCTCAAAAAATGAGATTATATGCACTTGTCATGTGTGAAATGTTAGTGAATGTATTTTTGTCTAGGAAAATAAATCCTTGACAAATGTCAGGGAGTCAATAAATCTCGGACTGCTATTGAAGAGTAGGTGTGTCTTCAAACTTTGCTTAGAATATTTCCATCGGGGATTCCCGTTTTGAGGAGAAATCCGCTGGGGGATATTGAAAACTCTGTGGAGAGTGTTGATTCTTACTTGGGGAAAAGAGTTCAGGAGTCTTGGTTTCCCTTTGCTCTACTGGAGGGATTATCTTTGGCTGGAGAGAATCAAAAGTTATCTGTTATCTGGTTGGATTCCAGGCTTCACAATGACTTGCTGGAGATAAGGAAGTTTACTGTTATCTAGCCGGATCCAGGCTTCGCAGTAACTTGCTTGAAAGGATGAAGTTGAACTGATATCTGGTCGGGTCTAGGGTTCACAGTGTTTTTTGGAGAAGGGAACTACTATCTGGTTGAAATCCAGGCTTTGCAGTACCTTACACTGTTATCTGGTCAAAATCCAGACTTCATAGTGTTTTTCAGGATTGTAGAGTGTTCTGTTGGGGAATAGGAGTTGCGGTCATCTGATTTATAGTAGTCGGAGAGGAAAACTCAAGCTGGGGGGTCCTACTGTTTGTTGGGGAAATAAACCCCGTTGCTCAGTCTGTTGGAGAGGCGGTGACTTCACTGGCAGAAATCCTCAAGGATTCTTGAAGTCGACTCAGTTCAAAAAGTTTTCAGAGATTGAAAATCTGGCTGGGGAAACCTCCTATGAGAAGGATTCTGGGGAGATTTGTCGTTGCCGCTAGTAGAAAATGTTTGTGGCACTGCCAGTAACTGTTTGATTGTAAGTAAACCTTTGCTCAGATTGGCGTTCAATGCCCCAAGTAATGGAGATGGAGACCTGCCCCTGATTATTCATCATTTCTTGAGAGATTTCTTGGAATCTTGACTGGACTGCCCTAGGTGTGCTGGATAGTGACATGTCATGGCCCCCTTGTAGATAGGAGATTTTTTATTGGAAGTGTCGTCCCTCTGGAAGTGATTTAGTTCACTGAGAGAGCTTTGGTTCACTGGTTATTCGTTGTATGAATTTCTCCGTTTTCAAACAAATATCCATATGCAAACAGTGATATTCAAGTAATGCAAAGTTTATGCTTGTCTTGAAATTTAAAAAAAAAATGTGTTTTAGCAAGTAAATAAATTTCAACTCAGGATCTAGGGTAAGCCTTACAGGAGTCAGGATACCTTTTGTAACAGTATGCTTTCGAACTAACCCATGCTTCATTTAGGACTTTTGAAGGGTTGTAACGTGGCTTGGTTCACGGTTTAAGAAACAAAGGATAAAGGCTCAAAGTGTATTTGTACCCACCCGCTCTTCGTGACGTTTTTCATCCCTAAGCTCAGTTAATTGTGTGTTTGAACATCAATCGTGTCTGGAATGACGCGTTGGTGATGGCTCAGTCAAGTTAAGTTTGTCGAAAGGGAGTTATTTTTGCAACATTTTTCATGTTGTTGAGGATTTGTAGTGACCTCTTTCTTTTGATTTGTTATCCCTAATTTTTCCTGACTGTCCTTACGGTCAGCGGGATGCCCCAATTTTTCTTAAGTCTCCTTTGTAGGTTTTAACTTAGTGGGCTTTTCTCTTCGAGAGATAATGACTGCCTACGCGATAGGGAACCATCACTGTCTTTTGATTCTAGAGGAATGTTTTTGATGTCATTCGTTGTATTATGAGATGAGAGTTTGCGGCTAAGCGCGCGTTTGAATTAACTGAGAGACTTCCCTGCCTCAGGTTTTGATTAAAGGTTTCAATTTGTGTGAAAAAGAAAACTTCTACTTCTTTGGATCAAAGGGGTTTACTAGGGATTATCTTCCTTATAACTCCAATGTTTAGGATTTGAAAGAACGCATGTACATCGTCAGCAAGGTCTGTTCAAAAGTATAGCGTATGATATTAATGGTATTGTTTTCGTCATCCTCCCTCTAAAGGCTTGTAACTTTTAGCAAGAGTTGAAAGTCATAAAGAAAGAAAAAGCATAGTTTTAAATATAGTGAAAAACAAATGGATGAATTCAAGACAAACATATGCAATGCATTAATGAAATAGAGTTTGACATTAATAGATAATTGTTTGAATAACAAAAGAAATTACAGTTGAAAATTCAAAATGAACAGGACGCTCTCAATGATTTGGCATAGGAACAGTGATCACGTTTGGAGCTTCGACCCTTTCGCCAGTCAGTATTAGTCGGTGAACCCGACTGAGGAGCTTCCGATTTGGTGTTTGAAGAAAGGCCCTGCCAAAGTTCCTATGAAGATGTCTATTATCTCCCTGTCAGTTAAAGGGGGCTGCACCCTACCATCCAGATCTCTCCACATTTGGGCGTATTCTTTTAAGCTCTCGTTGGAACCCATGGTCATGTTCTGCAATTGCATACGAGTTGGTGCGATATCAACATTATACTGATACTGCTTGTAGAAAGCAGCAGCTAAATCCTCCCAGGTGTGGATGCAAGAACTCTCTAATTGATAGAACCATTTGAGTTGAGTCCCTACTAGGCTTTCTTGGAATAAATGGATCCAAAGCTTTGGATCAGTTGTGTATGGTTGAATCTTGCGGACATAAGACTTTAAGTGCATCTTAGGGCAAGAGACTCCATCGTACAAGACAAAAGTAGGGATTTTGAACTTTTGGGGGATGACCACTCCAGAAACCAAACCCATGTCTCCTAAATCCAAGTCGGGTATCTGTTGAATCTCCATAGCACTGAGGCGATCCTCTAGCTGTTTGTACTTGTCAACAGTGGGAGGGGATTGTTCCTCAGAGTAGTCAGCTTCGGCTTCATCAATCTCTAGACTGTTGTCTTCTTCATGACTATCCCCCATGTTAGATGGAGTTGAAAGATCTAGAGCTCCCTTGACTGGTCCTCTAGGTCTTCTTCTCAAGTTCAGGACACCTACTTACTTCTTGGACTTCATCCTCTTGTCTTTGAGAAGGAGAGTTTCCAGGTCCTCTTGCCATTTAGCCATAGCCAGGAACATTTGTTGGAATTGAGCGTTTTGAGCTTGGAGATCTTTCAACGTTTGTTCCATATCCATCTTACTGAAATAAACAGTAGGAAGATAAGGAGACATGTATGGGAGAAACATGTCATGATATGATGCATGATATGTGGATGCATGTTTTAAAGGATCTCGCGGGGTTAGTAATCACTTACAGTTTTGGATTGGAGAACTTTGTATCGGTGGATGTCCTTCCACGAGAATTAAGCTCACCATGTCAAGTGGCTTGTAGCCTTTAACTCCGGTTTATTGTACTTGATTTTTGATGGTGTTTGGTTGGAGGAAAATAAATCCTCTCGCCCCTTGGTAGACGTCTGGTTCAACGTGACCCTGCATCATAGGCCCTCGAGATCCTTGAAACGGCTATTGAAAATGCTATGGTATGATGTTATGATGTTATGTACAAATATACGAGGTAAGCAAGTTTATATACAAATAATCATATTCACACAAAGTAGACAAGTCCTTAGGTTTAGGCTTGCATGGAGTTTGTAGTTAAGTACCCTCTTGAAGTTCAGTTGGCTCAAACCTGTCCTAGTAATAGTAACCGAGTTCTAAGGAGCTCAATATCACTGGTTTGTTTCCTTGGTCATTGTTTTAGCTCAAGCCTCTTTAATGGAGACTGAAATATCCCAAGAAACCAAACATTAATGAGTGTAGTGACGAGTATCTACCAACTTTGGACTGTACCAAAGCCGGTCATCTCACTACATCCTAAAGGCCAAGTTGGTCAAGTAAAGGTTCTAAAAGTTCATTAGTGCTTCATGACATCACTCAGCGGCCCCGTATTCTCTTTGATTAAATCAAAGGCTACTGGTACCCACTAATATGTCACACTAACGTAGCTATTGCTTAGACCATGTCAGTATACCCCACACAGTTTCCACAATGTATTGCTACTTACCTATAATGTATCCCAAATCCGGGTAGATGATTCAAACCCAAACAAAGAACCATAATTTAAAGCATACAAGTCAAACAATGTAAGCAAGTAAATGTGATTTATCCCTAAGGTAACCCAACTTTTAGAATATGTCCCCAGCAGATTCGCCAGTTATGTGATACGGTGGAAGAAGTGATTTGGTTATTTTGTGTTTGATCGCAAATGTTGCGGTTAGCAAGAGTCGTCACCGACTTTTCTTTTATCCAACAAGGAAAGGTGAAAAAGCACAGGAAAGACCTTTAGAGATGTTTTCTTGAGTTCGGGGGGTAGATTATGAAAAGGGAAGAAATTAACACCCTTTTCATCCATGGTTTTCCATGGGCTCTTAGTTACTTGCTAGATCACTTGCTTTTGTTTGAATGTGTACTTGTGATGTGGTTTTTGAAAGTATTTTGAAAATGTGACTTTGTAATGATTCTCATCTCTATAAGAATGCATACAAAGTGTTGTTTTGAAAATAGTTCAAAGAGGTGTTTGTGGAATGTGTTTTTGAAAGTGATTTTGAAAAGGGTTTTCTTTGTAATGGCTCTCGTTTCTATAAGAACGCGTACGAAGTGTTTGTCTTTTGAAAATATTTCAAATGAGAGTATTGGTGTAAAAATGTTTTGTTGTGAGCAAGCGAGCATCTAGGAGCGAATCTACCTACTCAAAAGGTCTTATTTGTTCTTTTCCTCCTCCTTTAGACGTAGCTATCTTACCATTGTTTTGGTAAGAATTCCCATCGTTGGATGTGAAGGAATGGGCGCAGGACGTTTTTGTATAATCATAAAAGGCAACCCATGGAATTTTTTAGCAATATCGTTTTAGGGACTAGATCGTTTACCGAAGGCAACATCGAGGGTCATCGAGGGACTACGATCTTTTATCGAGGGTCTTTGCTATAACGCTCATGTTCGAGGGACATGACTATATTTTCGATAGGCAACAAGGTGGGATTACCCTAAGGGTGCTAGTTTGCAAGTGTGTTTGATTGCGTGCATTTTAATCTTGATTAGGGTGATCTATTTGTTGATTTCATGTCTTCCCATACACATCCTAATTACTAGCATTTACATTCGAAAGCGATAAATTGCAGAAACGTAAAGTCCTACGCTATTACAATATTTTAGGGATGGGGGTACATATTTATGAATGGGGGTCGCAAATAAAATTAAATCCTAAGTTACTATTACAACCATATTGAAATGTACAATATAAGAAAGAAAAAGGACTTGTTTAGAAAATGGTTTTTTATCTTAATGAAAAAAGAAATAAATTAATTAAAAAAAGAAAATATTTTTATGTCTTTTTATGTTAATATTAAAAATGATGAAAAGGAAAATAAATGAAAGATAGAAACAGCGTGCTGCTGCAAGCAAAACAACAAGGATCAGAAGTTCTGAAGCCAGGAACGTGATGACTCAGAAAGGAACGTCAGTGGAATCAGAAGTTCTAGATTGGTACACTCTGAGGTCCTGCAAGACACATTAAAGGGAAAACATTGAAGTTCTGGATTGCTATGTGCTGAACTTATGAATGTTAGAACAATAAGAAAATCTTAGAAGTTCTGTATGTTAAAACAGTAAGGAGAACTCAGAAATTCTGTGTTGTGCTAAAACTGTGACTGAACATCAGAAGTTCTATGCCATATTTCAACTCTTAATCAGCACATCAGCAATTTATTCAGTTCTTAATAATCAGCAAATTCGCAGGATAACAACACAATAGTTTAAAAAACTTCTAAACCTAAATCTGAGTCCAGGCCTAATCCAGAAGTTCTGATCCACAGTTTTTCTACTTATTAAATGGTATGTGTTGTACCCCAAAATTTTCCCTCCCGTTTCCTCAACATTTTCTCATCACCAGACCTTTGAAGATCAAGATCCAATTAGGGTTTCCTCTGCTCAAGATTTCTCCTTGCACTGATGGACCCAAATTAGGGTTTGTGTTTGCACAAAGATGTTTTGACCTAAAAAGCCTAAGATGACTTTCATGCTTCATTTTGGACTCCCAAGTTCACCCATACCAAGTTTCAAGTCCTGATTCCAAGTTTTACCCAGTCAATTGGACAGTTAACCTAAAAATCAGCTGTATTGGGGAAAAAGTCAACTGTGGCCAATTGACAGTCAAATCTCATGAAAATTGACCCACATTAACATTATGAACTCACATGGACCATTTGATCAAGTTTGTATCACAATTCCACAAGAAATTTGATCAGATCACCAAAAGGGCAAAATGGTCATTTTTAGGGTTTTGACTGCACAAAGGCAATTTTTGACTATTTGACCTAGCCAATGGCAAACCAATCTCACATATGGACTCAAGGACCCCATGGAATTGTCTTGACATTCTCAACAAGCTCAAAAGATCCCAAGTACACAAGATTGACAGTTGAATTTCCCAGTCAATTGATCAATTTTGACTGTATACTGAAAAGTCAAACTTTGACTTTTTGGTCAAAATCAAGAGTCAAGATTCATTTTTCATCAAAACATGCCAAATCATGAAACTTGTTCACCAAGAAACCAAGAAATGCAAATTAGGGTTTAAAATGGAATTTTTCATAACTTAGAATTTTTCTAAGTTATGGAAAACCCTAATTTTTTCCCAACTTTGCCCCACTTTTTCACCATGATTCATTTGGATTCAAACAAAAGTCAAAACATGAAAGTTGTAGCTTGTTGCATAATCTACAACTTTGATTTACAAAGTTTTCTCATTTGAAGCTTGTATCTCAAGTTACAAATTTTTGAATAAGGGCACTAAACCATTCTTAACTTAGTGAAAATTTGACCTATTTTGACAAGTTTTTCTACCCAACTTCAGGGCCATTTTCCATACACTTCCACTTGGAATTTCAAATTTCACTTCAAATATGGATTGTAGTACACATTCCAAGCTTTCCAAAATGTCCAAGAACTTCTCTAACAACCTCATGGTTAGGGAGAATCGAATTTTGCAATATGGCAAAAAACTCACTTTGTTCATGACCAAGTTACATGTCCATAACCTTGCAATTTGAACTCAGCATGCCTTAAGCTAGATTACAGGTCTTTTATCTCATCTACACTCCATAATTTAATGCCAATCCTTTGTGCCAAGGTGTTGTTCTATGAGTTTGGATATTGTATGCAAGTTTAATCCATTTTTAGATAAAGCAAAATAGCCATTTTTGAAAAGTCATACTTTATGTCAATTGGTAAATCAAGAAGGTACAGATCAAATCTCTTTAGCACAAGATTATGGACAAATCACTCTGATCAAGGAGAGTTTATGCAGCTCATTAGGGGTCCTCTACTGACCTAGAAACACAAGTTGACATTTGTTGCTTAAAGTTGAAGAAAAGTGCCATAACACATACCAACTACCATATCAGCTCAAGAACACTTAGACAAACTTATCAAACACATTCCACACAACACAACCAAGCTAATACACGAGCCCTTATCCTTCAAAACACCCTCAATCTCAGAATCACCCTCAAACTGCAAAAACAGGGCAAGGCCTGCAGTTTGAGTATCATCTCTCAATCCCTTCAAGCATTCTTGCCCAAACCAGTTCCCATACATCCCCTAACATCTATGCAAGCTAACCAAAAGCAAAAACACGACCTGTAATCCCTCTAACTGGTTCCACCATTTTCACATTTTTGACTTGCAGGTGAAGTTCTCTAGCTCGATTCAGAAGCTTTCAAGACAAAGTAAACATTGGAATAGCATCCCTGGACCTCAAGGAAGCTTTTCCAATCCTCACCTTGCACTGAAAGTTCCTACATTGCCAGATTGAACTTCAACTGAACAGGTAAGTTTTTGAATTCGTATCTCTCTTATTAGGCATTGTTAGCTTTAGGTTTGTGAAGAGAATATGTCATAATCATTGCCCTGAACATGCCCATATAATTAGATTTTATTTATATTATGTGTGTTGCAAGAATTTGATGCCTGAACTTTGAACAAAAATTAGGTTAAAAATTGGGAGAGAAGAAATTCTCTCTCATTTCTGAGAGTTAGATCATGTTCTTTATATGTATGAAATCGTGAGATGATGCTTTACATTTTTTGTGTTGAAAGTTTTTATTGAAAATCAAAGAATCAGGATCTTGATGTTGAAGCAAGAGGCGCGCGTATTTTTCAAACATTGTTTGCTGGAGGTTGAAGACAGGTCTTCTGGGCTGGGCCTGGAATATTTTTCTTATTTGCACCACATAATTGCTTTTACACCCCCAAGGCCTATTTGCTTATTTCTTTGACTTTTTGACTTTTTCTTTTTTGATTGACTTTGTTTATTTTTTCTCATGACATTAAAAATATAAAAATATTTTTTCTCACCATTTTTGATTTTATTAGGCATTTATTTTACTATCTTTTAGTTTACACATAAATAGATATATATATATATATATATTTTTTGTTTAAAATACTAAAAATAGTACAAATGCATTTCTATACATTTTTATTTTTGTTTTACTTTCTGAAAATATTTTATAGAAAAATTACTTTTTTTATTAAATATTAAATATTATTATTTTTTATATATAATACATATTTAGAACTTAGTACATAAATATATATATTTATTAATATACTTAGAATAAAATACTAAAAATATACATATTTTATTTTATTAATATTAAACACTAAAAAATCATTTTTTACAAATATACTTTATCTTTATTTTATTTGTATATAATAAATAAGTACTTGTATTAAATTAAATAATAATACATTTCTTTTAATGAAAATTAGGGTTTTGCCCTAAATTCAAAAATACTCCAAAAAAAAATATCTTTTTATTTTCTTTTTATTTTACATAAATAATACTTTTTTCATACATATAAAAAAAAACCTTTTTTTGCATTCTTGCATGTTTGTTCTATTTCTATTTTATTTATGCAATTAAATTATCTTGTAAATAATTCAAATCTTGATGTAATAGTTTTAGGTTTAAATTCCTTGTCAAAATCCCCATTTGAAACATTGTACCCCCCCTCCCTATATTATTGTGTTGTAATAGCGTAGGAATTTAAATTTCGCACTTTATCGCTTTCTAAATATACAATGCTAGAATTAGGGTTTATATGCGAATAAAAAAATGAATAAAATAGTTGGACCTAATATAAGACAAACAAGCATGAAAATGGACACACAAATCAAACTTGCACCCCCTAGGGTATTCCACTTGTTGCCTTTCAAAATTGGGCCATATTGCATGTTAGGTCTCTTTGGGCAAAACAAACAAATTGAATGATCATAGTCCCTCGATAACACTTTTCAAAATATTGCCAAACAAATGATCAAGTCCCTTAAAGAAAATGCCCAAAGATACTTGGCACCATTGCAATTATGGTCTAAATGATGACCCGTGCCCGTCCCTTTCACATCCTAAACATAAGATTGTCCACCAAATGCAATGGTGGAACAAACTTGTTAAAAGGGTTAAAACATAGCAATAATCTTTTGAGAAATTTAGGAGTAGATAACTTCTTAGTTACTTGAATCAATCTTACAAACTAAAACACTTGCCTATTTCAAAAACCACACATCACTACACTTTCAAAACAACTTTCAAAAACAAATGAAAACCTTTTTCAAAATACATACACCTTTGTATACATCCCCACATGGATCATTACAAAGGTTGCCACCACATTGGCCTCTTTTCAAAACATTTTCAAACCCACACACACAAGCACCATTTAAAACAATTGAAAACAAAAGGCAAGTGATCTAAGCAAGTAACTAAGAGCCCATGGATAACCATGGATAGAAAGGGTGCTAACACCTTCCCTTTCTATAATCTACTCCCCGAACCCAAGAAAACATCTCAAAGGTTTTTGCTGTGCTTTTTTAACCTTTCCTTAGGATAAAATAAAAAGTCGGTGGCGACTCTTGCTCAACCGAAACATTTGCGAAAACAAACGCAAAACCTCAAGTCAGTTCTCCCACCGTATAACAGAACTGGCGACTCTGCTGGGGAGAAATTTTAAAGTGGAGTAACCTTAGGGCTTAGATCACCCTCTTGCATGACTAATTGTTTGATTTGCTTGCTTTATACTTTGGCTCTATTGTTTGGGTTTACAATCCTCCACCCGGATTTTAGGAAACATTCATAGATAGCAATACGTTGTGGAAACTGTGCGGGGTATACCGACACGGTCTAAGCAATAGCTATATTAGTGCGACATATTTGTGAGTACCGGTAACCCTTGAGTTTAATCAAGGAGAGTACGGGGCCGCTGAGTGATGTCACTAAGCACTAATGACCTAGAACCTTACTTGACCATCTTGGCCTTTTATTAGGGGTAGTGAGATGACCGGCTTTGGTGCAGTCCGAAGTTGGTAGATACTCGATACTACACTCATTGAGGGTTGTTTTCTTGGAATATTTTGGTCGCTAGTTAAATGGATAAACCAAAACAATGAACATTGAAAACAATCCAAGGATATTGAGCTCCTTAGAACCCGGTTACTATTTATAGGACAGGTTTTTAAGCCAACTACACTCAAGAGGGTACTTACCTATGAAACCCCATGCAAGCCTGAAATTAGGGTTTGGTGTGATTTGCTTGTACATATGTTTTGTGCATACATCATAAACATCATAAACATCATAAAACATCATATGCATTCACTAACCATTTCAAGGGTTTTGGATCTTCATCTTTGTTCTTGTTTTGTAGGACATGGAAATTCCTCGCAGAAATACCATCCAAGTCAACCTTGTGAGAATCTCTCCTCAACTCAAGGAGATCACCTCAAGAATTCCGGAAAATTCATCCTTCAGTGAAAGACATGGTAGACTGCTCAGCCTAGTCAACACCAACATTGAAGAAGACATGATGAAAGTGCTATTCCAGTTCTTTGACCCTCTTCACCACTGCTTCACTTTCCCCGATTATCAGTTGGTACCCACTTTGGAGGAGTTTTCTCAACTCCTAAGAATCCATATCCTTAATCAACTACCCTTCAACGGTACGGAAAAGGAGCCAAAGTCGGAAGATGTTGCTCAAGCATTACATCTACAACCATCTGACATCAAGGGGCATTGGGAAACCAGAAGCGGCGTCAAAGGATTCTTAGCAAAGTTCTTGTTTGAGAAGGCACAAGAATGTTGGAATTCATTGGACCTGCAAGCCTTTGAAGAAATTGTGGCACTCCTTATCTATGGGTTGGTCTTGTTCCCAAATCCTGACCAATTGGTAGATGTCAACGCCGTCAAAATCTTCTTGTCCAGAAATCCAATACCAACATTGCTTGGGGACATCCTTCACTCATTTTACACACGAACAATGAGAAAGAGGGGTGTTCTCATGTGCTGCACTCCTATCCTTGCAAGGTGGTTTATTTCGCACCTTCCACAATCTGTCTTGAAGAATGACCAAGGTACAAGGTGGTCCCAACGATTGATGACTCTTACTCATTCTGATGTGCATTGGTGTTCTCGGTCCAGAGAAAATGTCATCATCGTCGATCGTTGCGGAGAATTTCCCAATGTTCCTTTACTTGGAATTAGGGGAGGTATCACCTACAACCTTTGCCTAGCTTTGAGGCAATTTGGATATGCACGGAGGGATGGCCCTCATGATATGTTGATTCCTAGCCTAGTTTTTGACTTCGACAACGATGCGCAAGGACTTCGCCAAAGATTCATCCGAGCTTGGGGAAAACTCAACAAGATTGATAGCCAGACTCTGGGACACAAGAACTCCATCCCTCTTGAGCCCTATCTCAAGTGGGTACGGGCCCGAGCCCAAAGTCTAAAGATGCCTTATCCTCATGTACGCCCAGTGATTAAAGAGCCCGTCAATGAAGGAGAGGTTCCCTACACCATCCTACATCCAGACATGCCTACATCGTGGGAGGAAATGCAGAAAAGTTGGATTTAGCTCAAGGAGGAACGGAATACTTTTGAAGCTAGCTACTACGCCAGTGAAAAGAAGGTTCTAGAGCTTACCCGCCGACTCCACGAGCAAGAGGCCCTCAACACCTACATCGCACCGAAGAGGATGCGCAATGTATTTCTGCCTTAAGAAGTTTATTTTGTAACATTTGGCCCATGGGGCATTTATGTACTAACAAATTTCTTCTTATTAATATGACGTGCGTTCTTCTTTGTCTGAAACAATTTTGAATGTTCTAAATCCTTGAATGCATTGCATACATCAGCATACCATTCATCATGTGCATAAGCAGGTCTCATTCCAGGTTTCCTTATCTGTCTGCTGTTTATTACAGTAGGATGGATCTCGAGCAAACAATCAAAGACCTACAGGCTCAGAATGCACAATTCCAGCAACTCCTGATGACCTTGGCTAAGGGTCAGGAGGATATCAAGACTCAATTGGGGAACAAAGACCCAGTAAAGAAGAAGAAAAAGAGACTCGGGGTGGCTACTTTAGGGAGAAGATTTGACGGAGAAGCTCGAAGAGTGCTTGAATTTCCTCCTACTTCTGATGAAGGGACCAGTAAGAGAGATGGAGTTGCGGTACCTTCCGAATCTGATGCGGAAGAAGAAGAGGTTGAAGAGGATGAAGATTATTCTGACCAGCAATACCCTCCAGCTGATGATAAATACAAAGGGTTAGAAGACAGATTAGCCGCCATGGAATTACAAAGGGTACCTGGTTTGGATTTTGAAGACTTGGGTTTGGTTGTCGGGATTGTGATTCCCCCAAAGTTCAAAGTGCCAGTGTTTGTGAGGTATGATGGGTTGTCTTGCCCAAAAATGCATCTCAGGTCCTACGTGAGAAAGATTCAACCCTATACGGCAGATAAAAACCTCTGGATTCATTTCTTTCAAGACAGCCTTTCTGGAGCTCAGTTGGAGTGGTTCTATCAGCTAGAAGGAACCAGTGTCCGGAATTGGGAAGATTTGGCCACCGCTTTCTACAAACAATACCAATACAATTCTGACCTTGCCCCTACTTGTACCCAACTTCAGGGTATGTCGATAGGAACAGGCGAAGGATTCAAAGAGTACGCACAAAAATGGAGGGATTTGGCTGGCAGGGTGCAGCCTCCTTTAACCGATCGTGAGCTTGTTGATATGTTTCTAGGGACCCTATCTGGGCCGTTTTTCAATCATCTGATTGGTAACTCTTCCGTGGGGTTTACCGATTTGATCTTAACGGGCGAGAGAATAGAAGCTGGCATCAAGTCAGGAAAGATTCAGAAGGGTGTTGCTGCAAGACCGAGAAGAGGCCTTTTAAGAAAGAAGCAAGTGCCGTCTATGGTCCTAGAAGACAAATCAAGCCAGAAAGTCGTCAAGCCGTCAATGCTCTGGTCATTTCAAAACCTGTTGCTGCTCCTCAGCAGTACAATCAACAAAGAAGTGAAAGGCCCAAGAGGCAGTATACTCGGCTGAGTATGACCTTATCTCAAATTTTACCCCAACTGTTATCAACCAATTTGGTGACCACCAAAGAAGCTCCTAAAGTCGTCAACACTGCGTCTCCTAAGTATAACCCAAATGCCCGGTGTGCTTATCATTCTGATAGTCCTGGGCACACTACTGATGATTGCTGGGCCTTGAAAAACAAAGTGCAAGATCTTATCGACACGAAGGAAATTCAGTTTGAAGCGCCTGAGAGACCGAATGTTGTAACTGCTCCTATGCCCCAGCATAGAGTAAATGCCATTGAGGAAGAATTGTATGCTGTTTCGGTGAATGAAGTTGTTACCCCTCTTTTGACTGTTAAGAGGAACTTACTACTAGCCGGTTTATTTCCGGGTTGTAGTAAGGGTTGCCTCCTGTGTGCTGTTATCCCTACCGGTTGTCCACTGCTGAAGTCAGGCATCCAAAGCCTGATGGATAGCAAGGAAATTCTATTCAAGAAAACTGCTGTTCCGTCTGTTTCCGTTGAAGAAATATCTGTTGTCACAATCTACAATCCTGCCAAAGCTCCCGTAAAGAAACCAGTCCAAATTATGTCTGTTGCACCCATCACTATTACTGTCCCGGGGCCTCTCCCGTATGAGTCTGATAAAGTTGTTCCATGGCATTATGGAGCCGACGTGTATGTGCTTGGGGTGAAGCAGGAGTTCAACACCAACACCAGTATCAGTAACATCACTGGTCCCGCCAAGATTACCCGCAGTGGCAGGCTCTTCTCGCCTGACATTGCACCGCCAGTTATCCGAAAACCTCTCACCATCACACCCGCAAGTGTGCATGTTCCAATTCAAGTTCCTGTGTCTACTACTGCCGCCGAGTCCTCTGATACTCGGGGCAAAGAAGTTGCTACCGATTCGCCTGCCAGGACGGAGGCACCAAAGAAGACTGCTGTGGAAGCCTCCCAACAAGAAATGGAGGAAATTCTTAAAATTATCAAAAAGAGTGACTTTAATGTTGTTGAACAATTGGGGCATACTCCCTCCAAAATCTCTATGCTATCATTGTTGCTATGCTCAGAGGCCCATGCAAAAGCCCTGATTTCATTTTTGAAAACGGCCCATGTGCCGCAAGAGACCTCTGCGGATCAATTCACCGACTGTGTGGCTAATTTGACGGCTGACAATGGCTTGGGGTTCTCAGATGCTGACCTTACCGCCAAAGGAAAAAATCACAATGATGCCCTGCACGTCTCTATAGAGTGCAGGGGCACTACTCTCGCACACGTGTTGGTAGATACCGGTTCTTCCCTGAATGTTTTACCCAAGAAGGCATTGGATCGCTTAGATTGTGAGGGTTTGGAGTTGAAACCTAGTAACATCATTGTTAGAGCCTTCGACGGTTCTAAGAGGATGGTGCACGGTGAAGTGGACATCCCTATTCGTGTGGGTTCCCAAGTTTTCGGCTCAACGTTCTATGTAATGGATATTCGTCCATCTTACTCCTGCTTATTGGGTCGACCCTGGATTCACAAAGCTGGGGCAGTAACTTCCACTTTACACCAAAAGCTCAAATACCTTGTCAAAGGGAAGATTGTTACTGTGCAGGGTGAGGAGGAATACATGGTGAGCCACTTGAATTCATTCCGATATATCGAGATGGACGGGGAGTTTATTGAAACCCCCTTTCAGCATTTTGAGGAAGTACCTCCAGTGTTGGAATCAGCTGAAGCAGTGGTTGAAGAAGACTTTCCGTTGAAGATGGCATCCTTGAAGGATGCCCGGGCTGTAATCGAGAAAGGCAATTGTGCAAACTGGGGTCAGCTTCCTGACTTCACTCAAAAGAATGACAAGTTTGGGTTGGGCTTTACTACAGAGGCTCAGAGGGCTGTGCGCAAGGAAAGGATCGGAAAGGCTCCGGTGTTTATCTCCAACCCAAGGGTAAATGCTATTGAGGAGGATGTGGAGGAAGCAGAGTTTGACAGTTGGATCTACCCGACTACCAGCAACGGACCAAGCAACTGGACGGCAAAGGATTTTACACCTATCACATTTGTCACGCAGTAATTAATTTCTTTTGATTTCCAATTTGTAACAAACAATGTGTTAAAACTTTTATTGGCTCGGTGTCCTACCCGGGGCATCGTAGCTCCATTTGTGAGGGCTTTTTGTATGACATTTCCATATATCATCAATCAAAACATTGGACGTTTGTTGCATTTCAAATCTTGTGCTCTTTTTTCTTTCTGTGTTATATATTGCAAAACAGCTATATTTACACACACTCACTTATACAGGTTTCAATCCACCCTGGATCTCACTGGTAACAGCTCTGCTACCGCCAGTTATGACTTCGAGAATCCGATCAACTTGGCCGAAGACGAAGGTGAAGATGATTGCGAAGTGCCTGGTGAACTCGCAAGACTGCTACTCCAGGAAGAGAGGGCTATTCAACCACATGAAGAGTCGGTGGAAACAATTAACCTAGGTACTGAGACAGATAGGAAAGAGGTCAAGATTGGTGCCAATCTAGAGCTCAGCGTGAAGCAACGATTGATCCAGATGCTACATGATTACATGGAGATATTTGCTTGGTCCTATGAAGATATGCCTGGTTTGGATGCCGACATTGTAGTTCATCACCTGCCGACCAAGGAAGACTGCCCTCCGGTAAAGCAAAAGGTCCGCCGTATGCGCCCAGAGATGTCTGAAAAGATCAAGGCTGAGGTTATGAAGCAATTCGATGCCGGGTTTCTAGCAGTAACTTCTTACCCTCAGTGGGTTGCCAATGTGGTGCCAGTGCCGAAGAAAGATGGTAAGGTCAGAATGTGTGTCGATTACAGAGATCTGAACAGGGCAAGCCCCAAGGATGACTTCCCCCTACCTCACATTGACGTTCTGGTTGACAATACTGCCCAGCATAAGGTGTTCTCCTTCATGGACGGCTTTTCAGGTTATAATCAAATCAAGATGGCTCCGGAAGATATGGAAAAGACCACCTTTGTGACTCAGTGGGGCACCTTCTGTTACAAGGTCATGCCATTCGGGTTGAAAAATGCTGGGGCAACCTACCAACGCGCCATGGTTGCTTTATTTCATGATATGATCCATCATGAGATTGAGGTATATGTTGATGACATGATAGCAAGGTCTCAAACTGAGGAGGAGCATCTTGACCATCTGAGGAACCTGTTTGACCGGCTCAAGTTATACAAGCTGAGATTGAATCCCAACAAATGCACCTTTGGGGTAAGGTCCGGAAAATTGCTAGGCTTCATTGTAAGTGATAAGGGTATTCAGGTGGACCCTGCCAAGGTTAAAGCCATTCAAGAGATGCCAGTCCCTAAGACAGAGAAAGAAGTCAGAGGCTTCCTGGGACGACTGAATTACATTGCCCGATTCATCTCACATCTGACTGCTACTTGTGAGCCAATCTTCAAATTACTGAAGAAAGATCAAGTAGTACGCTGGAACGATGAATGTCAGGCTGCCTTTGAAAGGATAAAGGAATATCTCCAAGAGCCCCCCATTCTTATGCCACCAGTGGAAGGAAGACCTCTAATATTATACTTGACAGTACTTGATAATTCAATGGGGTGTGTGCTGGGGCAGCATGACGAGTCTGGCCGAAAAGAGCACGCTATTTATTACTTGAGCAAAAAGTTTACCGACTGTGAGTCTCGTTACTCACTGCTTGAGAAAACTTGTTGCGCTCTAGTATGGGCTGCTCGCCGGCTGAGACAGTATATGCTGACTCACACTACTCTATTAATTTCAAAGATGGATCCCATCAAGTACATATTTGAAAAGCCTGCTCTGTCCGGAAGGATAGCGAGATGGCAAATGATCTTGACAGAATATGACATCCAGTATACAACTCAGAAAGCTATTAAGGGAAGTGTACTGGCGGATCATTTGGCACACCAACCTGTGGACGATTCCCAATCATTGAACTTTGATTTTTCGGACGAAGACATCATGGTGGTAACTGACTGTGAAGTACCTGGACCGGATGAAGGACCTGAGGAAGGATCCCGATGGTCTATGCATTTTGATGGAGCCTCCAATGCTTTGGGTAACGATGTCGGCGCTATAATCATATCTCCCAAAGCAACTCATACTCCACTCACCGCCCGATTGTGCTTCAACTGCACCAACAACATGGCAGAATATGAAGCATGTATCATGGGTTTACAAGCTGCAATCGACTTAAGGATCAAATTTCTGAGTGTCTTCGGAGATTCCGCTCTCGTGATCAATCAGATCAAAGGCGAATGGGATACGAAACACCCAAATCTTATTCCTTACAAGGAGTATGTGTCAACCTTGCTTCCCCACTTTGAAGAAATAACTTTTGAGCACTTCCCAAGAGAGGAGAATCAGCTAGCAGACGCATTAGCTACGATGTCTTCAATGTTCAAAGTTAAGTGGGACAATGAGGCTCCCCGGATCATTATCTGGAAGTTGGATGAACCAGCATACTGCTGCGATCTCGAGGCTGAAAAGGTGACTGAAAAACCCTGGTATCATGAGGTGAAGAGGTATTTGGAAGCTCAGGAATACCCTGAAGGCGCATCTGTCAATGACAAGAAGTTCATGAGAAGGTTTGCGGCGAAATTCTTCCTCAGCAACGGCATTCTCTACAAGCGGAATCATGATTCAACTCTACTACGTTGTGTGGATAAGGCCGAAGCATAGAAGATCATGATAGAACTGCATGAAGGTACATTTAAAACACATTCCAGTGGGCACACCATGGCTAAGAAAATCCTTCGGGCAGGATATTTCTGGTCCACAATGGAAGCTGATTGTTACCAACACTCTCGAACTTGTCATAAATGCCAAATTTATGCTGACAAGGTGCATATTCCTCTGGTTCCTCTGAACGTCCTGACGGCACCTTGGCCTTTTGCAATGTGGGGGATTAATATGATCGGTGAGATCCGACCGACGGCATCCAATGGGCATCGCTTCATCTTGGTGGCGATCGATTATTTCACGAAGTGGGTTGAGGCAGCTTCCTACGCCACAGTAACCAAGAGCGTCGTGGCACGTTTTATCCGGCATAATCTGATCTGTCGGTATGGCGTCCCGGAAAGAATCATTACGGACAATGGTACCAATCTCAACAACAAGATGATCACTGAGCTCTGCGAACAATTCAAGATACAGCACCACAATTCTTCTCCCTACCGGCCGAAGATGAATGGGGCTGTAGAGGCAGCTAATAAAAATATCAAGAAGATTGTGCAGAAGATGACAGTGACCTATAAAGATTGGCACGAGATGTTACCATTCGCTCTTCATGGGTACCGTACCTCAGCAAGGACGTCAACCGGGGCAACTCCCTTCTCCTTGGTCTATGGCATGGAGGCAGTCTTGCCAATTGAAGTCCAGATACCCTCTCTCCGAATAATGAAGGATGCAGACTTGAGTGAAGATGACTGGATCCAGACTCGACTGGATCAATTAAATCTGATTGACGAAAAGAGACTCACCGTTATCTGTCATGGTCAGACGTATCAAAAACGGATGATCAGGGCATTTAACAAGAGAGTCAGACCACAAGAGTATCAAGTTGGAGACCTGGTAATCAAACGCATCATCCTTCCTCAAAGTGATCCCCGGGGCAAATGGACCCCTACTTACGAAGGGCCATTTGTGGTTAAACATGTATTCTCAGGAGGAGCCATGATCCTAACCACCATGGATGGTGACGACCTTCCTCACCCCGCCAATGCAGACATAGTGAAAAGATACTACGCATGAATAAAAGACCCGCTAGGTTGACATACCTAGGCAAAAATTAGGGTTTCCCGGCGAACCAAAAGGGTTCGGGCAAAAATAAGGGATGAAATAAATAAAAATCTGTACACCCGGCAAGTCGAAAACCTGAAAGGGCGGCTTGGGCAAAAATGGGTATCCCGGTGGACTGAAAACCCGAAAGGGCGGTCCAGGCAAAAGTTAGGGATAAAGCGTAACACTATGTCTCATTGGATCACTTCGCATCCGGAATTCGGCATCAACTATCTGGCTCAGACCTCGGCATCGACCAATCAGCTTCATCTTCAACTAGGCAGCAAAGCGATGAGACGCTTGGAGACATAAAGGCAATAGCAGAGTTGGAACCCAGTAGGATTATTCACATAGCTGTTTTGTTTTCTTTTCAAAATTATAAATTCTGTGTTATTCGGCGGCATCCTCTTACTAGGATGTCAGCCTCTTGTACAAAAAACGCCTATTCACAGGCAAAATTCAAATCAATACGAATTCACTTGTCCATACAAATTGCCATTGTTTTTTCCTTTTTCTGTTTTGTCCTGCGACGAACGTCCAATGTTCATTTTTGATATATGCATTTGACATTAAATTGCTGATTCATAAATGTTTGCATAAGAAACAAAAGATTAGTTACAGGTGACATCAGAAACAGGGGCAATGTGAAATTGCCTGATGCAGTCTGGTTTCTTTGTCTGCCAAGGTACCAAGGTAGTTTCGATTGAAGAATATGACCAAATGATCTCAGCCCCCCGCAGAGTAAGGCAAGATTCAACAATACTTCCCCCAGTGAGGTCGCCAACTTTCCCCGGCAGGTCTAAAAGCTTATCCCCAGTAGATTCTGGAAGCTTGTTCCCTGCAGAATACGGACGTCTCTCCCGAGCTTTATTCAGAGTTATCCCTCACAAGGGCTTATAACTGGGTTATCCTCAGCTATTTGCCACGGAAGATCGCCCTCGGCAAAGTTCCTTCAATCCCCGGCAGAGTCTATCGTTGGTATTCCCCAGCGGAGTTTATCATCATTATCCCCAGCGGAATCTGTCATTAAAGTCCTCAGCATGCCTCTCGTCAAACTTCAGCAAATTATCTCTGCCACAGAGCAATTCTTCGGCCGTTCGTCAAGGATTTATTTTCCTAAGACGGAAATACACTCATAAACATTTCACATTTCATACATCTTGCTTACGTACATGATAAAGTGCATACAACACTATCTCATGTTGAACATCATGACAGCATGCATATCATACATCATGACATTACATACAACTTATGTTTTTGCCTTTTCAGAAAAAAAGACAATCCTAAAGACAACTTCCTTCAACTGTCACAAATTCCAGATTCGATACCTGTATCTAGCCAGGGCACATCTGAGAGTGATCAGTTTCCAGACTCGATTCCTGTATCTAGCCAGGGTACGTCTGAAGAGTTCCAGATTCGATTCCTGTATCCAGCCAGGGCACATCTATCAACTACAACATTTCCAGATTCGACTCCTGTATCCAGCCAGGGCATATCTGTTGACCACATTTCCAGACTCGATTCCTGAATCTAGCCAGGGCACGTCTGAAGAATTCGAAGATTCGATTCCTGTATCCAGCCAGGGCATATCTGTTGACAACTATTTCCGGATTCGATTCCTGTATCCAGCCAGGGCACATCTGTGAGCAACTATTTGTAGACTCGACACCTGTATCTAGCCAGGGCATATCTGCATAAAGAGATGGAAGATCAAACACCTGTAACAAGCCAGGAAAACATCTATCTTTCTCAAATACACAAGTTCTCGCTAAGGAATCTCTTATACGATCAACGCTTTCAGATGGCATCTATTAGCCCATCTCCCTATCCACCATCTCTCCAAATGGCATCTGTAAGCCCATTCCCGACATCACATTGTTGAGACTCCAACATGCGAGTGCAAATTTCCGGGCACTCTAGTGTCCAATCTCCTTTTACCCTCGAGTCACGAAAGGCAAACCTGCCAATCTAACTCTTCAGGTTCAAGAAGATGGAACAGGGGCAACTGTTGTACCCCAAAATTTGCCCTCCCATTTCCTCAACATTTTCTCATCACCAGACCTTTGAAGATCAAGATCCAATTAGGGTTTCCTCTGCTCAAGATTTCTCCTTGCACTGATGGACCCAAATTAGGGTTTGTGTTTGCACAAAGATGTTTTGACCTAAAAAGCCTAAGATGACTTTCATGCTTCATGTTGGACTCCCAAGTTCACCCATACCAAGTTTCAAGTCCTGATTCCAAGTTTTACCCAGTCAATTGGACAGTTAACCTAAAAATCAGCTGTATTGGGGAAAAAGTCAACTGTGGCCAATTGACAGTCAAATCTCATGAAAATTGACCCACATTAACATTATGAACTCACATGGACCATTTGATCAAGTTTGGATCACAATTCCACAAGAAATTTGATCAGATCACCAAAAGGGCAAAATGGTCATTTTTAGGGTTTTGACTGCACAAAGGCAATTTTTGACTATTTGACCTAGCCAATGGCAAACCAATCTCACATATGGACTCAAGGACCCCATGGAATTGTCTTGACATTCTCAACAAGCTCAAAAGATCCCAAGTACACAAGATTGACAGTTGAATTTCCCAGTCAATTGATCAATTTTGACTGTATACTGAAAAGTCAAACTTTGACTTTTTGGTCAAAATCAAGAGTCAAGATTCATTTTTCATCAAAACATGCCAAATCATGAAACTTGTTCACCAAGAAACCAAGAAATGCAAATTAGGGTTTAAAATGGAATTTTTCATAACTTAGAATTTTTCTAAGTTATGGAAAACCCTAATTTTTTCCCAACTTTGCCCCACTTTTTCACCATGATTCATTTGGATTCAAACAAAAGTCAAAACATGAAAATTGTAGCTTGTTGCATAATCTACAACTTTGATTCACAAAGTTTTCTCATTTGAAGCTTGTATCTCAAGTTACAAATTTTTGAATAAGGGCACTAAACCATTCTTAACTTAGTGAAAATTTGACCTATTTTGACAAGTTTTTCTACCCAACTTCAGGGCCATTTTCCATACACTTGCACTTGGAATTTCAAATTTAACTTCAAATATGGATTGTAGTACACATTCCAAGCTTTCCAAAATGTCCAAGAACTTCTCAAACAACCTCATGGTTAGGGAGAATCGAATTTTGCAATATGGCAAAAAACTCACTTTGTTCATGACCAAGTTACATGTCCATAACCTTGCAATTTGAACTCAGCATGCCTTAAGCTAGATTACAGGTCTTTTATCTCATCTACACTCCATAATTTAATGCCAATCCTTTGTGCCAAGGTGTTGTTCTATGAGTTTGGACATTGTATGCAAGTTTAATCCATTTTTAGATAAAGCAAAATAGCCATTTTTGAAAAGTCATACTTTATGTCAATTGGTAAATCAAGAAGGTACAGATCAAATCTCTTTAGCACAAGATTATGGACAAATCACTCTGATCAAGGAGAGTTTATGCAGCTCATTAGGGGTCCTCTACTGACCTAGAAACACAAGTTGACATTTGTTGCTTAAAGTTGAAGAAAAGTGCCATAACACATACCAACTACCATATCAGCTCAAGAACACTTAGACAAACTTATCAAACACATTCCACACAACACAACCAAGCTAATACACGAGCCCTTATCCTTCAAAACACCCTCAATCTCAGAATCACCCTCAAACTGCAAAAACAGGGCAAGGCCTGCAGTTTGAGTATCATCTCTCAATCCCTTCAAGCATTCTTGCCCAAACCAGTTCACATACATCCCCTAACATCTATGCAAGCTAACCAAAAGCAAAAACACGACCTGTAATCCCTCTAACTGGTTCCACCATTTTCACATTTTTGACTTGCAGGTGAAGTTCTCTAGCTCGATTCAGAAGCTTTCAAGACAAAGTAAACATTGGAATAGCATCCCTGGACCTCAAGGAAGCTTTTCCAATCCTCACCTTGCACTGAAAGTTCCTACATTGCCAGATTGAACTTCAACTGAACAGGTAAGTTTTTGAATTCGTATCTCTCTTATTAGGCATTGTTAGCTTTAGGTTTGTGAAGAGAATATGTCATAATCATTGCCCTGAACATGCCCATATAATTAGATTTTATTTATATTATGTGTGTTGCAAGAATTTGATGCCTGAACTTTGAACAAAAATTAGGTTAAAAATTGGGAGAGAAGAAATTCTCTCTCATTTCTGAGAGTTAGATCATGTTCTTTATATGTATGAAATCGTGAGATGATGCTTTACATTTTTTGTGTTGAAAGTTTTTATTGAAAATCAAAGAATCAGGATCTTGATGTTGAAGCAAGAGGTGCGCGTATTTTTCAAACATTGTTTGCTGGAGGTTGAAGACAGGTCTTCTGGGCTGGGCCTGGAATATTTTTCTTATTTGCACCACATAATTGCTTTTACACCCCCAAGGCCTATTTGCTTATTTCTTTGACTTTTTGACTTTTTCTTTTTTGATTGACTTTGTTTATTTTTTCTCATGACATTAAAAATATAAAAATATTTTTTCTCACCATTTTTGATTTTATTAGACATTTATTTTACTATCTTTTAGTTTACACATAAATAGATATATATATATATATATATATATATTTTGTTTAAAATACTAAAAATAGTACAAATGCATTTCTATACATTTTTATTTTTGTTTTACTTTCTGAAAATATTTTATAGAAAAATTACTTTTTTTATTAAATATTAAATATTACTATTTTTTATATATAATACATATTTAGAACTTAGTACATAAATATATATATTTATTAATATACTTAGAATAAAATACTAAAAATATACATATTTTATTTTATTAATATTAAACACTAAAAAATCATTTTTTACAAATATACTTTATCTTTATTTTATTTGTATATAATAAATAAGTACTTGTATTAAATTAAATAATAATACATTTCATTTAATAAAAATTAGGGTTTTGCCCTAAATTCAAAAATACTCCAAAAAATAATATCTTTTTATTTTCTTTTTATTTTACATAAATAATACTTTTTTCATACATATAAAAAAAAAACCTTTTTTTGCATTCTTGCATGTTTGTTCTATTTCTATTTTATTTATGCAATTAAATTATCTTGTAAATAATTCAAATCTTGATGTAATAGTTTTAGGTTTAAATTCCTTGTCAAAATCCCCATTTGAAACATTGTACCCCCCTCCCTATATTATTGTGTTGTAATAGCGTAGGAATTTAAATTTCGCACTTTATCGCTTTCTAAATATACAATGCTAGAATTAGGGTTTATATGCGAATAAAAAAATGAATAAAATAGTTGGACCTAATATAAGACAAACAAGCATGAAAATGGACACACAAATCACACTTGCACCCCCTAGGGTATTCCACTTGTTGCCTTTCAAAATTGGGCCATATTGCATGTTAGGTCTCTTTGGGCAAAACAAACAAATTGAATGATCATAGTCCCTCGATAACACTTTTCAAAATATTGCCAAACAAATGATCAAGTCCCTTAAAGAAAATGCCCAAAGATACTTGGCACCATTGCAATTATGGTCTAAACGATGACCCGTGCCCGTCCCTTTCACATCCTAAACATAAGATTGTCCACCAAATGCAATGGTGGAACAAACTTGTTAAAAGGGTTAAAACATAGCAATAATCTTTTGAGAAATTTAGGAGTAGATAACTTCTTAGTTACTTGAATCAATATTACAAACTAAAACACTTGCCTATTTCAAAAACCACACATCACTACACTTTCAAAACAACTTTCAAAAACAAATGAAAACCTTTTTCAAAAGACATACACCTTTGTATACATCCCCACATGGATCATTACAAAGGTTGCCACCACATTGGCCTCTTTTCAAAACATTTTCAAACCCACACACACAAGCACCATTTAAAACAATTGAAAACAAAAGGCAAGTGATCTAAGCAAGTAACTAAGAGCCCATGGATAACCATGGATAGAAAGGGTGCTAACACCTTCCCTTTCTATAATCTACTCCTCGAACCCAAGAAAACATCTCAAAGGTTTTTGCTGTGCTTTTTTAACCTTTCCTTAGGATAAAATAAAAAGTCGGTGGCGACTCTTGCTCAACCGAAACATTTGCGAAAACAAACGCAAAACCTCAAGTCAGTTCTCCCACCGTATAACAGAACTGGCGACTCTGCTGGGGAGAAATTTTAAAGTGGAGTAACCTTAGGGCTTAGATCACCCTCTTGCATGACTAATTGTTTGATTTGCTTGCTTTATACTTTGGCTCTATTGTTTGGGTTTACAATCCTCCACCCGGATTTTAGGAAACATTCATAGATAGCAATACGTTGTGGAAACTGTGCGGGGTATACCGACACGGTCTAAGCAATAGCTATATTAGTGCTACATATTTGTGAGTACCGGTAACCCTTGAGTTTAATCAAGGAGAGTACGGGGCCGCTGAGTGATGTCACTAAGCACTAATGACCTAGAACCTTACTTGACCATCTTGGCCTTTTATTAGGGGTAGTGAGATGACCGGCTTTGGTGCAGTCCGAAGTTGGTAGATACTCGATACTACACTCATTGAGGGTTGTTTTCTTGGAATATTTTGGTCGCTAGTTAAATGGCTAAACCAAAACAATGAACATTGAAAACAATCCAAGGATATTGAGCTCCTTAGAACCCGGTTACTATTTATAGGACAGGTTTTTAAGCCAACTACACTCAAGAGGGTACTTACCTATGAAACCCCATGCAAGCCTGAAATTAGGGTTTGGTGTGATTTGCTTGTACATATATTTTGTGCATACATCATAAACATCATAAACATCATAAAACATCATATGCATTCACTAACCATTTCAAGGGTTTTGGATCTTCATCTTTGTTCTTGTTTTGTAGGACATGGAAATTCCTCGCAGAAATATCATCCAAGTCAACCTTGTGAGAATCTCTCCTCAACTCAAGGAGATCACCTCAAGAATTCCGGAAAATTCATCCTTCAGTGAAAGACATGGTAGACTGCTCAGCCTAGTCAACACCAACATTGAAGAAGACATGATGAAAGTGCTATTCCAGTTCTTTGACCCTCTTCACCACTGCTTCACTTTCCCCGATTATCAGTTGGTACCCACTTTGGAGGAGTTTTCTCAACTCCTAAGAATCCCTATCCTTAATCAACTACCCTTCAACGGTACGGAAAAGGAGCCAAAGTCGGAAGATATTGCTCAAGCATTACATCTACAACCATCTGACATCAAGGGGCATTGGGAAACCAGAAGCGGCGTCAAAGGATTCTTAGTAAAGTTCTTGTTTGAGAAGGCACAAGAATGTTGGAATTCATTGGACCTGCAAGCCTTTGAAGAAATTGTGGCACTCCTTATCTATGGGTTGGTCTTGTTCCCAAATCCTGACCAATTGGTAGATGTCAACGCCGTCAAAATCTTCTTGTCCAGAAATCCAATACCAACATTGCTTGGGGACATCCTTCACTCATTTTACACACGAACAATGAGAAAGAGGGGTGTTCTCATGTGCTGCACTCCTATCCTTGCAAGGTGGTTTATTTCGCACCTTCCACAATCTGTCTTGAAGAATGACCAAGGTACAAGGTGGTCCCAACGATTGATGACTCTTACTCATTCTGATGTGCATTGGTGTTCTCGGTTCAGAGAAAATGTCATCATCGTCGATCGTTGCGGAGAATTTCCCAATGTTCCTTTACTTGGAATTAGGGGAGGTATCACCTACAACCCTTGCCTAGCTTTGAGGCAATTTGGATATGCACGGAGGGATGGCCCTCATGATATGTTGATTCCTAGCCTAGTTTTTGACTTCGACAACGATGCGCAAGGACTTCGCCAAAGATTCATCCGAGCTTGGGGAAAACTCAACGAGATTGATAGCCAGACTCTGGGACACAAGAACTCCATCCCTCTTGAGCCCTATCTCAAGTGGGTACGGGCCCGAGCCCAAAGTCTAAAGATGCCTTATCCTCATGTACGCCCAGTGATTAAAGAGCCCGTCAATGAAGGAGAGGTTCCCTACACCATCCTACATCCAGACATGCCTACATCGTGGAAGGAAATGCAGAAAAGTTGGATTCAGCTCAAGGAGGAACGGAATACTTTTGAAGCTAGCTACTACGCCAGTGAAAAGAAGGTTCTAGAGCTTACCCGTCGACTCCACGAGCAAGAGGCCCTCAACACCTACATCGCACCGAAGAGGATGCGCAATGTCTTTCTGCCTTAAGAAGTTTATTTTGTAACATTTGGCCCATGGGGCATTTATGTACTAACAAATTTCTTCTTATTAATATGACGTGCGTTCTTCTTTGTCTGAAACAATTTTGAATGTTCTAAATCCTTGAATGCATTGCATACATCAGCATACCATTCATCATGTGCATAAGCAGGTCTCATTCCAGGTTTCCTTATCTGTCTGCTGTTTATTACAGTAGGATGGATCTCGAGCAAACAATCAAAGACCTACAGGCTCAGAATGCACAATTCCAGCAACTCCTGATGACCTTGGCTAAGGGTCAGAAGGATATCAAGACTCAATTGGGGAACAAAGACCCAGTAAAGAAGAAGAAAAATAGACTCGGGGTGGCTACTTTAGGGAGAAGATTTGACGGAGAAGCTCGAAGAGTGCTTGAATTTCCTCCTACTTCTGATGAAGGGACCAGTAAGAGAGATGGAGTTGCGGTACCTTCCGAATCTGATGCGAAAGAAGAAGAGGTTGAAGGGGATGAAGATTATTCTGACCAGAAATACCCTCCAGCTGATGATAAATACAAAGGGTTAGAAGACAGATTAGCCGCCATGGAATTACAAAGGGTACCTGGTTTGGATTTTGAAGACTTGGGTTTGGTTGCCGGGATTGTGATTCCCCCAAAGTTCAAAGTGCCAGTGTTTGTGAGGTATGATGGGCTGTCTTGCCCAAAAATGCATCTCAGGTCCTACGTGAGAAAGATTCAACCCTATACGGCAGATAAAAACCTCTGGATTCATTTCTTTCAAGACAACCTTTCTGGAGCTCAGTTGGAGTGGTTCTATCAGCTAGAAGGAACCAGTGTCCGGAATTGGGAAGATTTGGCCACCGCTTTCTACAAACAATACCAATACAATTCTGACCTTGCCCCTACTCGTACCCAACTTCAGGGTATGTCGATAGGAACAGGCGAAGGATTCAAAGAGTACGCACAAAAATGGAGGGATTTGGCTGGCAGGGTGCAGCCTCCTTTAACCGATCGTGAGCTTGTTGATATGTTTCTAGGGACCCTATCTGGGCCGTTTTTCAATCATCTGATTGGTAACTCTTCCGTGGGGTTTACCGATTTGATCTTAACGGGCGAGAGAATAGAAGCTGGCATCAAGTCAGGAAAGATTCAGAAGGGTGTTGCTGCAAGTACCGAGAAGAGGCCTTTTAAGAAAGAAGCAAGTGTCGTCTATGGTCCTAGAAGACAAATCAAGCCAGAAAGTCGTCAAGCCGTCAATGCTCTGGTCATTTCAAAACCTGTTGCTGCTCCTCAGTAGTACAATCAACAAAGAAGTGAAAGGCCCAAGAGGCAGTATACTCGGCTGAGTATGACCTTATCTCAAATTTTACCCCAACTGTTATCAACCAATTTGGTGACCACCAAAGAAGCTCCTAAAGTCGTCAACACTGCATCTCCTAAGTATAACCCAAATGCTCGGTGTGCTTATCATTCTGATAGTCCCGGGAACACTACTGATGATTGCTGGGCCTTGAGAAACAAAGTGCAAGATCTTATCGACACGAAGGAAATTCAGTTTGAAGCGCCTGAGAGACCGAATGTTGTAACTGCTCCTATGCCCCAGCATAGAGTAAATGCCATTGAGGAAGAATTGTATGCTGTTTCGGTGAATGAAGTTGTTACCACTCTTTTGACTGTTAAGAGGAACTTACTACTAGCCGGTTTATTTCCGGGTTGTAGTAAGGGTTGCCTCCTGTGTGCTGTTATCCCTACCGGTTGTCCACTGCTGAAGTCAGGCATCCAAAGCCTGATGGATAGCAAGGAAATTCTATTCAAGAAAACTGTTGTTCCGTCTGTTTCCGTTGAAGAAATATCTGTTGTCACAATCTACAATCCTGCCAAAGCTCCCGTAAAGAAACCAGTCCAAATTATGTCTGTTGCACCCATCACTATTACTGTCCCGGGGCCTCTCCCGTATGAGTCTGATAAAGTTGTTCCATGGCATTATGGAGCCGACGTGTATGTGCTTGGGGTGAAGCAGGAGTTCAACACCAACACCAGTATCAGTAACATCACTGGTCCCGCCAAGATTACCCGCAGTGGCAGGCTCTTCTCGCCTGACATTGCACCGCCAGTTATCCGAAAACCTCTCACCATCACACCCGCAAGTGTGCATGTTCCAATTCAAGTTCCTGTGTCTACTACTGCCGCCGAGTCCTCTGATACTCGGGGCAAAGAAGTTGCTACCGATTCGCCTGCCAGGACGGAGGCACCAAAGAAGACTGCTGTGGAAGCCTCCCAACAAGAAATGGAGGAAATTCTTAAAATTATCAAAAAGAGTGACTTTAATGTTGTTGAACAATTGGGGCATACTCCCTCCAAAATCTCTATGCTATCATTGCTGCTATGCTCAGAGGCCCATGCAAAAGCCCTGATTTCATTTTTGAAAACGGCCCATGTGCCGCAAGAGACCTCCGCGGATCAATTCACCGACTGTGTGGCTAATTTGACGGCTGACAATGGCTTGGGGTTCTCAGATGCTGACCTTACCGCCAAAGGGAAAAATCACAATGATGCCCTGCACGTCTCTATAGAGTGCAGGGGCACTACTCTCGCACACGTGTTGGTAGATATCGGTTCTTCCCTGAATGTTTTACCCAAGAAGGCATTGGATCGCTTAGATTGTGAGGGTTTGGAGTTGAAACCTAGTAACATCATTGTTAGAGCCTTCGACGGTTCTAAGAGGATGGTGCACGGTGAAGTGGACATCCCTATTCGTGTGGGTTCCCAAGTTTTCGGCTCAACGTTCTATGTAATGGATATTCGTCCATCTTACTCCTGCTTATTGGGTCGACCCTGGATTCACAAAGCTGGGGCAGTAACTTCCACTTTACACCAAAAGCTCAAATACCCTGTCAAAGGGAAGATTGTTACTGTGCAGGGTGAGGAGGAATACATGGTGAGTCACTTGAATTCATTTCGATATATCGAGATGGACGGGGAGTTTATTGAAACCCCCTTTCAGCATTTTGAGGAAGTACCTCCAGTGTTGGCATCAGCTGAAGCAGTGGTTGAAGAAGACTTTCCGTTGAAGATGGCATCCTTGAAGGATGCCCGGGCTGTAATCGAGAAAGGAAATTGTGCAAACTGGGGTCAGCTTCCTGACTTCACTCAAAAGAATGACAAGTTTGGGTTGGGCTTTACTACAGAGGCTCAGAGGGCTGTGCGCAAGGAAAGGATCGGAAAGGCTCCGGTGTTTATCTCCAACCCAAGGGTAAATGCTATTGAGGAGGATGTGGAGGAAGCAGAGTTTGACAGTTGGATCTACCCGACTACCAGCAACGGACCAAGCAACTGGACGACAAAGGATTTTACACCTATCACATTTGTCACGCAGTAATTAATTTCTTTTGATTTCCAATTTGTAATAAACAATGTGTTAAAACTTTTATTGGCTCGGTGTCCTACCCGGGGCATCGTAGCTCCATTTGTGAGGGCTTTTTGTATGACATTTCCATATATCATCAATCAAAACATTGGACGTTTGTTGTATTTCAAATCTTGTGCTCTTTTTTCTTTCTGTGTTATATATTGCAAAACAGCTATATTTACACCCACTCACTTATACAGGTTTCAATCCACCCTGGATCTCACTGGTAACAGCTCTGCTACCGCCAGTTATGACTTCGAGAATCTGATCAACTTGGCCGAAGACGAAGGTGAAGATGATTGCGAAGTGCCTGGTGAACTCGCAAGACTGCTACTCCAGGAAGAGAGGGCTATTCAACCACATGAAGAGCCGGTGGAAACATGCCCATATAATTAGATTTTATTTATATTATGTGTGTTGCAAGAATTTGATGCCTGAACTTTGAACAAAAATTAGGTTAAAAATTGGGAGAGAAGAAATTCTCTCTCATTTCTGAGAGTTAGATCATGTTCTTTATATGTATGAAATCGTGAGATGATGCTTTACATTTTTTGTGTTGAAAGTTTTTATTGAAAATCAAAGAATCAGGATCTTGATGTTGAAGCAAGAGGCGCGCGTATTTTTCAAACATTGTTTGCTGGAGGTTGAAGACAGGTCTTCTGGGCTGGGCCTGGAATATTTTTCTTATTTGCACCACATAATTGCTTTTACACCCCCAAAGCCTATTTGCTTATTTCTTTGACTTTTTGACTTTTTCTTTTTTGATTGACTTTGTTTATTTTTTCTCATGACATTAAAAATATAAAAATATTTTTTCTCACCATTTTTTATTTTATTAGGCATTTATTTTACTATCTTTTAGTTTACACATAAATAGATATATATATATATATATTTTGTTTAAAATACTAAAAATAGTACAAATGCATTTCTATACATTTTTATTTTTGTTTTACTTTCTGAAAATATTTTATAGAAAAATTACTTTTTTTATTAAATATTAAATATTATTATTTTTTATATATAATACATATTTAGAACTTAGTATATAAATATATATATTTATTAATATACTTAGAATAAAATACTAAAAATATACATATTTTATTTTATTAATATTAAACACTAAAAAATCATTTTTTACAAATATACTTTATCTTTATTTTATTTGTATATAATAAATAAGTACTTGTATTAAATTAAATGATAATACATTTCATTTAATAAAAATTAGGGTTTTGCCCTAAATTCAAAAATACTCCAAAAAATAATATCTTTTTATTTTCTTTTTATTTTACATAAATAATACTTTTTTCATACATATAAAAAAAAACCTTTTTTTTGCATTCTTGCATGTTTGTTCTATTTCTATTTTATTTATGCAATTAAATTATCTTGTAAATAATTCAAATCTTGATGTAATAGTTTTAGGTTTAAATTCCTTGTCAAAATCCCCATTTGAAACATTGTACCCCCCTCCCTATATTATTGTGTTGTAATAGCGTAGGAATTTAAATTTCGCACTTTATCGCTTTCTAAATATACAATGCTAGAATTAGGGTTTATATGCGAATAAAAAAATGAATAAAATAGTTGGACCTAATATAAGACAAACAAGCATGAAAATGGACACACAAATCACACTTGCACCCCCTAGGGTATTCCACTTGTTGCCTTTCAAAATTGGGCCATATTGCATGTTAGGTCTCTTTGGGCAAAACAAACAAATTGAATGATCATAGTCCCTCGATAACACTTTTCAAAATATTGCCAAACAAATGATCAAGTCCCTTAAAGAAAATGCCCAAAGATACTTGGCACCATTGCAATTATGGTCTAAACGATGACCCGTGCCCGTCCCTTTCACATCCTAAACATAAGATTGTCCACCAAATGCAATGGTGGAACAAACTTGTTAAAAGGGTTAAAACATAGCAATAATCTTTTGAGAAATTTAGGAGTAGATAACTTCTTAGTTACTTGAATCAATCTTACAAACTAAAACACTTGCCTATTTCAAAAACCACACATCACTACACTTTCAAAACAACTTTCAAAAACAAATGAAAACCTTTTTCAAAAGACATACACCTTTGTATACATCCCCACATGGATCATTACAAAGGTTGCCACCACATTGGCCTCTTTTCAAAACATTTTCAAACCCACACACACAAGCACCATTTAAAACAATTGAAAACAAAAGGCAAGTGATCTAAGCAAGTAACTAAGAGCCCATGGATAACCATGGATAGAAAGGGTGCTAACACCTTCCCTTTCTATAATCTACTCCCCGAACCCAAGAAAACATCTCAAAGGTTTTTGCTGTGCTTTTTTAACCTTTCCTTAGGATAAAATAAAAAGTCGGTGGCGACTCTTGCTCAACCGAAACATTTGCGAAAACAAACGCAAAACCTCAAGTCAGTTCTCCCACCGTATCACAGTATGGACAACATTAATTGTGATATTTACATATTAATGATGTTCTGAATAAAACAAAATGCAAAGTCAGAAAGACTTACTTTGAATCTGGAGTGTATGCTTGGAGCTTTGGGCTGCTGCCTTCAGATGTTCTGGCGTCAGCGAGAGTAGCGGAACAGTGGTTATGTTCTTTGATTCAAAGGGAAGAACAAAGGTTCTGTTTAGAATTTGCGAAGGTTTTAACTGTTTTTCCATTCTCTCTTTTGATGATTCCTTCCCTCTCCAAAAGTCAGCCATGTGCAAGTGTGATGGAGGAACTTATTTATAGGTGGATTTGTTTTGATTTGGGGGGGGGGGGAAACAAATGGGATTTGAACCTTTTTGGCATCCTGTTCCTTTGCCTTTTGATCACAGTCTTTGTATGCTAGTTTGGTGCAATTATGGGATGCAGGCGTGGGCTAAATTAGATGTTGGTTATAGAACTGTGTTGTAGCAGTGCAGCAGGTTGTATAAATAAGGCTTTGGGATTTGGTCATGTTCTGACCAAAGCGTTGAATATAGCCTTCATATGCTAAGGTGATGCCTTGTTCTTGAAGCAAGCATGGTGGTTAGCAGCTTTTAGCAGCACCTAAGCTGGAATTATAAGCAGGAATTAAGGAAAGGTAACTTCAAAAGCAAAATCAACGCATGGGCCCATCACACTTTTGTACAAGGATTTTCTTTTCCGAGATAATAAAGGTACTTCTATGCCACACGTGGATAAATCCTTTAGACAAAGACCCAGAACTGGGGTTGAGCATTAAATGATGATGAGATTGATCAAACCAGAAATCCTGCAACGTGAGATTATGCACCATTTCTTAATTCTAGATCAGAGGTTCAGTTTTAACATAATTCAGAATGAACAACCAACTTCTAATCTTTGTATCTCCTTGCTCCATCATGTTCTGAAGGAGTTCTCAGACTTTCCAAGAAGCTTGCAGCATGCTTTATAACCTTCTTTGAATCACCCTTGCAAACTCTGACTGAACCTTTGTGAAAACTGGCCCAGAAGTTCTGACCAAACTCTGTCTTGAAAGTGTCCAAAATATGTTGAATGCTTCAGTTTCATGGACGTGTCTTTGAGCATTTATAACTTGAAATTCCAGCATTTCCATGAGTATTTTGTTTTGTAGTGTTTTAGATCTTATTGAAATCTAAAACTCTTGAGTTAGAAATTATTCCAAAATCAGCTTGCATCATGGTGATAATCTGACCAGAAGTTCTAAGCTTGTCATATTTCTTAAACACATAGAAAAATTCTAAGTATTTAGAATTTTGACTTTTGAATTTCTTGATGAAACAAACTTCATATTTCAACATGTCTTGATTAAATATGATTCTTGGAGCTTGATTTTGATCCAAAAGTCAAAGTTTGACTTTTTAGTGTGCAAATGACCATTTTGCCCTTATGAATGACTTTCTTGGTAAATTTATAATTCAAGGCTTGAAATTGGATGGAAGCAAACCTGAGGGTCCAAGTTGATCCTTTTAGAAATGTGAGGGCAAATTTTGGGGTACAACAGCTGACCCTGTTCATTCTTCTTAAACCTGGAGAGTTAGATTGATGGATCTGTCATTCGTGACTTGAAGGTGGAAGATAATTGAACACAAGAGTGCCCAGAAATTTGCACTCGATGTTGTTGTGGTTGATTGTATAGGGAATGGGTTTAAAGATACCATTCGGAGAAATGATGGATATTTGTTGGAAATGGGCTTATAGATGCCATCCAGAGGTGATTGTATTTGGACTGTATTTGAATGAGTGACAGAATGACATCCGAATCTGGATCATATCTGAACTGTATCTGAAAGCTGAATCTGAATGAGTATCAGGACGGCATCCATTTCTGGAGCGTATCTGAACTGTATCTGAACTGTATCTGAAATCTGTCTTTGAATGAGTATCAGGATGGCATCCGTATCTGGTGCGTATCTGAACTGTATCAAAAGTTTCTTTGAATGAGTATCAGGATGGCATCTGTATATGGAGCGTATCTGAACTGTATCAAAAGCTGTCTTTGAATGAGTATCAGGATGGCATTTGTATTGTGTGCGTATCTGAACTATATCAAAAGCTTTCTTTGAATAAGTATCAGGATAGCATCCGTATCTGGTGTGTATCTGAACTGTATCAAAAGTTGTCTTATCAGGATGGCATCCGTATCTGGTGCGTATTTGAACTGTATCGAAAGCTCTCTTTGAATGAGTATCAGGATGGCATCCATATCTGGTGTGTATCTGAACTATATCAAAAGCTTTCTTTGAATGAGTATCAGGATGGCATCCGTATCTGTTGCATATTTGAACTGTATCAAAAGTTGTTTTTGAATGAGTATCAGGATGGCATCCGTATCTGGTGCCTATCTGAACTATATCAAAAGCTGTATTTGAATGAGTATCAGGATGGCATCCGTATCTGGTGCGTATCTAAACTGTATCAAAAGCTGTCTTTGAATGAGTATCAGGATGGCATCTGTATTTGGTGCGTACCTGAACTGTATCAAAAGCTGTCTTTGAATGAGTATCAGGATGGCATCTGTATCTGGTGCGTATCTGAATTGTATCAAAATCTGTCTTTGAATAAGTATTAGGATAACATCTGTATCTGGTGCGTATCTGAACTGTATCAAAAGTTGAGTCTGAATGAGTATCAGGATGGCATCCGTATCTAGAGCGTATCTGAAATGTATCAAAAGCTGTCTTTGAATGAGTATCAGGATGGCATCCGTATCTGGTGCGTACCTGAACTGTATCAAAAGTTTAAATATGAATGTATCAGAATGGCATCCGTGTATGCAGCGTATCTGAACTGTATCAAAAGTTGAAATCTGAATGAGTGTCAAAATGGCATCCGTGTTTAGAGCATATATGAACTGAATCAAAGAGTTGAATTTGAACGAGTGTCAGAATGGCATCCGTGTCTGAAGCGTATCTGAACTGTATAAGGTTGCTTGATGATGAGTCAGTGTAAAACTTCATCTGGAATTTCCTAAGAAGGAACCTGGGTAGGATTACTTCATGATGAGTCCGTGGATAACTGCATTTGGAATTGAGAAGGAACCTGGGTAGGGTTGCTTCAATGATGAGTCCATGTGAAACTGCATCTTGGAAATAGGAGGAACCTATGTAGGGTTGCTTGATTATGAGTCTGTGTTAAACTGCATCTTGGAAATAGGAGGAACCTGTGTAGGGTTGCTAAAGATGAGTCCGTGTAAAACTTCATATGGAATTTTCTGAGAAGGAACCTGGGTAGAATTACTTGATGATGAGTCAGTGTAATACTGGATTTGGAAGATGAGAAGGGACCTGGGTAGGGTTGCTTCAGTGATGATGAAGGGATTTGGGATGATTTCTACTCCAAAAGATGATGAAGGAATCTTGGACGATTGCTACTCCAAAAAAGGTGATGAACTTTATCTGTTGACCTTTTCCTGAAAAGGTAAAGTCGAAGTCGTATGCAATGTCATGTTAGATGAGATGCATTATGTAATAATGTTCTCAAAAAATGAGATTATGTTGTATGCACTTGTCATGTGTGAAATGTTAGTGAATGTATTTTTTCTAGGAAAATAAATCCTTGACAAATTCCAGGGAGTCAATAAATCTCAGACTGCTGTTGAAGAGTAGGTGTGCCTTCAAACTTTGCTTAGAATATTTCCAGCGGGGATTCCCATTTTGAGGAGAAATCTACTGGGGGATATTAAAAACTCTGTGGAGAGTGTTGATTCTTACTTGGGGAAAAGAGTTCAGGAGTCTTGGTTTCTCGTTGCTCTACTGGAGGGATTATCTTTGGCTGGAGAGAATCAAAAGTTAGATGTTATCTGATTGGATTCCAGGCTTCACAACGACTTACTGGAGATAAGGAAGTTTACTGTTATCTGGCCGGATCCAGGCTTCGTAGTAACTTGCTTGAAAGGATGAAGTTGAACTGATATCTGGTCGGGTCCAGGGTTCACAATGTTTTTTGGAGAAGGGAACTACTATCTACTCGAAATCCAGGATTTGCAGTACCTTACACTGTTATTTGGTCAAAATCCAGGCATCATAGTGTTTTTCGGGATTGTAGAGTGTTCTGTTGGGGAAGAGGAGTTGTGGTCCTCTGGTTTATAGTAGTCAGAGAGGCAAACTCAAGCTGTGGGATCATACTGTTTGTTGGGGAAATAAACCCTGTTGCTCAGTCTGTTGGAGAGGCGGCGACTTCACTGGCAGAAATCCTCGAGGATTCTTGAAGTCGACTCAGTTGAAAAAGTTTTCAGAGATTGAAAATCTGGCTGGGGAAACCTCCTATGAGAAGGATTCTGGGAGATTTGTCGCTGCCCCTAGTAGCAAATGTTTGTGGCACTGCCAGTAACTGTTTGATTGTAAGTAAACCTTTGCTGAAATTGGCGTTCAATGCCCCAAGTAATGGAAATGGAGACCTACCCCTGGTTATTCAGCATTTCTTGAGAGATTTCTTGGAATCTTGACTGGACTGCCCCAGGTGTGCTGGATAGTGATATGTCATGCCCCCTTGTAGATAGGAGATTTGTTTTTGGAAGTGTCATCCCTCTGGAAGTGATTTAGTTCACTGAGAGAGCTTTGGTTCACTGGTTTTTCGTTGTATGAATTTCTCTGCTGTCAAACAAATAGCCATATGCAAACAGTGATATTCAAGTAATGCAAAGTTTATGCTTGTCTTGAATTTTTCTTTAAAAATGCGTTTTACCAAGTAAAGAAATTTCAACTCAGGATCTAGGGTAAGCCTTACAGGAGTCAGGATACCTTTTGTAACAGTATGCTTTCGAACTAACCCATGCTTCAATTAGGACTTTTGAAGGGTTGTAACGTGGCTTGGTTCAAGTTTTAAGAAACAAAGGATAAAGGCTTAAAGTGTATTTGTACCCACCCACTCTTCGTGATGTTCTTCAGCCCTAAGCTCAGTTAATTGTGCGTTTGAACTCCAATCGAATCTGGAATGACGCGTTGGTGATGACTCAGACAAGTTAAGTTTGTCGGAAGGGAGTTATCTTTGCAACATTTTTCATGTTGTTGAGGATTTGTAGTGGCCTCTTTCTTTTGATTTGTTATCCCTAATTTTGCCTGAATGTCCTTACGGTCAGCGGGATACCCCAGTTTTTCTTAAGTCTCCTCTGTAGGTTTTGACTTAGTGGGCTTTTCTCTTCGAGAGATAATGACTGCCTACGCGATAGGGAACCATCACTTTATTTTGATTCCAGAGGAATGTTTTTGATGTCATTCGTTGTATTATGAGATGAGAGTTTGCGGCTAAGCGCGCGTTTGAATTAACTGAGAGACTACCCTGCCTCGGGTTTTGATTAAAGGTTTCAATTTGTGTGAAAAATAAAACTTCTACTTCTTTGGATCAAAGGGGTTTACTAGGGATTATCTTCCTTATAACTCCAATGTTTAGGATTTGAAAGAACGCATGTACATCGTCAACAAGGTCTGTTCAAAAGCATAGCGTATGAGATTAATGGTATTGTTTTCGTCATCCTCCCTCTAAAGGCTTGTAACTTTTAGCAAGAGTTGAATGTCATAAAGAAAGAAAAAGCATATTTTAAAATATAGTGAAAAACGAATGGATGAATTCAAGACAAACATATGCAATGCATTAATGAAACAGAGTTTGACATTAATAGATAATTGTTTGAATAACAAAAGAAATTACAATTGAAAATTCTAAATGAACAAGACGCTCTCAATGATTTGGCATAGGAGCAGTGATCACGTTTGGAGTCTCCGGAGGGTCAAACTCGATCTCCTTGGCGTCAATAAAATTTTGAATCTTGTACTTCAACGCCCAACAATTGTTAGTGTCATGCTCGTGACTGTCAGAATGATAAGCATACATTGCATTAGGATTGTAGTTAGGAGAAGATGTTTTGGGGTTTTGAGGAGGTCCTATCAATGCAATCAGATTCATCCTCAACAAGTGTTGTAGCGCTTGAGATAGCGGCATGTTGATGTTGGTAAATTGTCTTTTGGACTCGTTTGGCCTTCGTTGATTTCCCCTTTGTTGTTATCGGTGCGACACAGAACCAGAGATCAAGACTTCCCCCACGTGTTGGTCATGACGACTCTTTTTACCAGACACTGCATTTGACTCTTTCTTCCCACTGTACGGCTTTTTCTGAGCATCAGGAGGTGTAGCTCCTTGGATATTTCCACTTTTGATGCCAGCTTCGACCCTTTCGCAGATCAGTATTAGCTTGGTGAACCCGGCTGAGGAGCTTCCGATTAGGTGTTTGAAGAAAGGCCCTGCCAAAGTTCCTATGAAGATGTCAATCATCTCCCTGTCAGTTAAAGGGGGTTGCACCCTACCAGCCAAATCTCTCCACTTTTGGGCATATCCTTTAAAGCTCTCGTTGGAACCCATGGTTATGTTCTCCAATTGCATACGAGTTGGTGCGAGATCAGCATTGTACTGATACTGCTTGTAGAAAGCATCAGCTAAATCCTCCAAGGTGTGGATGCGAGAACTCTCCAATTGAAAGAACCATTTGAGTTGAGTCCCTACTAGGCTTTCTTGGAAGAAATGGATCCAAAGCTTTGGACCAGTTGTGTATGGTTGAATCTTACGTACATAAGACTTTAAGTGCATCTTAGGGAAAGAGACTCCATCGTACAAGACAAAAGTAGGGATTTTGAACTTTGGGGGGATGACCACTCTAGAAACCAAACCCATGTCTCATAAATCCAAGTCGGGTATCTGTTGAATCTCTATAGCACCGAGGCGATCCTCAACTGTTTGTACTTGTCAACAGTGGGAGGGGATTGTTCCTCAGAGTAGTCAGCTTCATCTTCATCAATCTCCAGACTGTTGTCTTCTTCATGACTATCCCCCATGTTGGATGGAGTTGAAAGATCTAGAGCTCCCTTGACTGGTCCTCTAGGTCTTCTTCTCAATTTCAGGACACCTACTGACTTCTTGGACTTCTTCCTCTTGTCTTTGAGAATGAGAGTTTTCAGGTCCTCTTGCCCCTTAGCCATAGCCAGGAACATTTGTTGGAATTGAGCGTTTTGAGCTTGGAGATCTTTCACCGTTTGTTCCATATCCATCTTACTGAAATAAACAGTAGGAAGATAAGGAGACATGTATGGGAGAAACCTGTCATGATATGATGCATGATATGTGGATGCATGTTTTCAAGGATCTCGCGGGGTTAGTAATCACTTACAGTTTTGGTTTGGAGAACTTTGTATCGGTGGATATCCTTCCACGAGAATTAAGCTCACCATGTCAAGTGGCTTGTAGCCTTTAACTCCGGTTTGTTGTACTTGATTTTTGACGGCGTTTGGTTAGAGGAAAATAAATCATCTCGCCCCTTGGTAGACTTCTGGTTCAACGTGACCCTGCATCATAGGCCCTCGATATCCTTGAAACGGCTATTGAAAATACTATGGTATGATGTTATGATGTTATGTACAAATATGCGAGGTAAGCAAGTTTATATACAAATAATCATATTCACACAAAGTAGACAAGTACTTAGGTTTAGGCTTGCATGGAGTTTGTAGGTAAGTACCCTCTTGAAGTTCAGTTGGCTCAAAACTGTCATAGTAATAGTAAACGGGTTCTAAGGAGCTCAATATCACTGGTTTGTTTCCTTGGTCATTGTTTCAGCTCAAGCCTCTTTAATGGAGACCGAAATATCCCAAGAAACCAAACATCAATGAGTGTAGTATCGAGTATCTACCAACTTCGGACTGTACCAAAGTCGGTCATCTCACTACATCCTAAAGGTCAAGTTGGTCAAGTAAAGGTTCTAAAAGTTCATTAGTGCTTCATGACATCACTCAGCGGCCCCGTATTCTCTTTGATTAACTCAAAGGCTACCGGTAACCACTAATATGTCGCACTAACGTAGCTATTGCTTAGACCATGTCGGTATACCCCACATAGTTTCCACAATGTATTGTTACTTACCTATAATGTATCCCAAATACGGGTAAAGGATTCAAACCCAAACAAAGAACCATAATGTAAAGCATACAAGTCAAACAATGTAAGCAAATAAATGTGATCTATCCCTAAGGTAACCCCACTTTTAGAATATGTCCCCAGCTGAGTCGCCAGTTCTGTGATACGGTGGAAGAACTGACTTGGTTATTTTGCGTTTGATCGCAAATGTTGCGGTTAGCAAGAGTCGCCACCAACTTTTCTTTTATCCAACAAGGAAAGGTGAAAAAGCACATGAAAGACCTTTAGAGATGTTTTCTTGAGTTCGGGGGGTAGATTATGAAATGGGAAGGTATTAGCACCCTTTTCATCCATGGTTTTCCATGGGCTCTTAGTTACTTGCTAGATCACTTGCTTTTGTTTGAATGTGTACTTGTGATGTGGTTTTTGAAAGTATTTTGAAAATGTGACTTTGTAATGATTCTCATCTCTATAAGAATGCGTACAAAGTGTTGTTTTGAAAATAGTTCAAAGAAGTGTTTGTGGAATGTGTTTTTGAAAGTGATTTTGAAAAGGGTTATCTTTGTAATGACTCTCGTTTCTATAAGAACGCTTACATAGTGTTTGTCTTTTGAAAATATTTCAAATGAGAGTGTTGGTGTAAAAATGTTTTGTTGTGAGAAAGCGAGCAACTAGAAGCAAATCTACCTACTCAAAAGGTCTTATTTGTTCTTTTCCTCCTCCTTTAGACGTTGCTATCTTACCATTGTTTTGGTAAGAAGCCCCATCGTTGGATGTGAAGGGATGGGCGCGGGACATTTTTGTATAGTCATAGAAGGAAACCCATGGAACGTTTTAGCAATGTCGTTTTAGGGACTAGATCGTTTATCGAAGGCAATATCGAAGGTCATCGAGGGACTACGATATTTTATCGAGGGTCTTTGCTAAAAGGCTCATGTTCGAGGGACATGACTATATTTCCGATAGGCAACAAGGTGGGATTACCCTAAGGGTGCTAGTGTGCAAGTGTGTTTGATTGCATGCATTTTAATCTTTATTAGGGTGATCTATTTGTTGATTTCATGTCTTGCCATACACACCCTAATTACTAGCATTTACATTCGAAAGCGATAAATTGCAGAAACTTAAATTCCTACGCTATTACAATATTTTAGGGATGGGGGTACATATTTATGAATGGGGGTTGCAAATAAAATTAAATCCTAAGTTACTATTACAACCATATTGAAATGTACAATATAAGAAGAAAAAAAAAGGACTTCTTTAGAAAATGGTTTTTTATCTTAATGAAAAAAGAAATAAATTAATTAATAAAAGAAAATATTTTTATGTCTTTTTATGTTAATATTAAAAATAATGAAAAGGAAAATAAATGAAAGATAGAAACAACGTGCTGCTGCAAGCAAAACAACAAGGATCAGAAGTTCTGAAGCCAGGAGCGTGATGACTCAGAAAGGAACGTCAGTTGAATCAGAAGTTCTTGATTGGTAAACTCTGAGGTCCTGCAAGACACGTTAGAGGGAAAACACAGAAGTTCTGGATTGCTATTTGCTGAACTTCTAAATGTTAGAACAATGAGAAAATCTTAGAAGTTCGGTTAAAACAGTGAGGAGAACTCAGAAGTTCTGTGTTGTGCTAAAACTGTGAGTGAACATCAGAAGTTCTGTGTTGTGCTAAAACTGTGAGTGAACATCAGAAGTTCTATGCCATATTTCAACTCTTAATCAACACACCAACAATTTATTCAGTTCTTAATAATCAGGATTTCCGAAGGATAACAGCAGAACAGTTTATAGAAGTTCTAATCCTAAATCTGGGTCCAGGCTTAATCAAGAAGTTCTGATCCACAGTTTTTCTACTTATGCAATGGTATGGACAACATTAATTGTGATATTTACATATTAATGATGTTCTGAATAAAACAAAATGCAAAGTCAGAAAGACTTACCTTGAATCTGAAGTGTATGCTTGGAGCTTTGGGCTGCTGCCTTTAGATGTTCTGGCGTCAGCGAGAGTAGCGGAACAGTGGTTATGTTCTTTGATTCAAAGGGAAGAACAAAGGTTCTGTTTAGAATTTGTGAAGGTTTTCAATGTTTTTCCTTTCTCTCTTTTGATGATTCCTTCCCTCTCCAAAAGCCAGCCCTTTGCAAGTGTGATGGAACAACTTATTTATAGGTGGATTTGTTTTGATTTTTTTTTGGGGGGGGGGGGGGGGGGGGGGGACAAATGGGATTTGAACCTTTTTGGCATCCTGTTCCCTTGACTTTTGATCACAGTCTTCGTATGTTAGTTTGGTGCAATTATGGGATACAAGCGTAGGTTGAATTAGCTGTTGGTTATAGGACTGTGTTGTAGCAGTGCAACAGGTTGTATAAATAAGGTTTTGGGATTTGGTCATGTTTTGACCAAAGCGTTGAATATAGCCTTCATATGCTAAGGTGTTGCCTTGTTCTTGAAGCAAGCATGGTGGTTAGCAGCTTTTAGCAGCGCCTAAGCTAGAATTGTAAGCAGGAATTAAGGAAAGGTAACTTCAAAAGCAAAAGCAACGCATGAGCCCAACACACTTTTGTACAAGGGTTTGCTTTTCCAAGATAATAAAGGTACTTCTATGCCACACATGGAGAAATCCTTTGGACAGATACTTAGAAGTGGTTGTGAGCATTAAATGATGATGATATTGATCAAACCAGAAATCCTGTAACGTGAGATTCTACATCATTGCTTAATTCTAGATCAGAGGTTCAGTTTCAACATAATTCAGAATGAACAACCAACTTCTGATCTTTGTATCTCCTTGCTCCAGCATGTTCTGAAGGAGTTCTCAGACTTTCCAAGAAGCTTACAGCATGCTTTGTAACCTTCTTTGAATTACCCTTGCAAACTCTGACTAAACCTTTGTGAAAACTGGCCCAGAAGTTCTGACCAAACTCTATCTTGAAAGTGTCCAGAATATGTTGAATGCTTTAGTTTCATGGACGTGTCTTTGAACATTTATAACTTGAAATTCCAGCATTTCCAGGAGAATTTTGTTCTTTAGTGTTTTAGATCTTATTGAAATCTAAAACTCTTGAGTTAGAAATTATTCTGAATCAGCTTGCATCATGGTGATAATCTGATCAGAAGTTCTGAGCTTGTCATATTTCTTAAACACTTAGAAAAATTCTAAGTATTTAGAATTTTGACTTTTGAATTTCTTGATGAAACAAACTTCATATTTCAACGTGTCTTGATGAAATATGATTCTTGAAGCTTGAGTTTGATCCAAAAGTCAAAGTTTGACTTTTTAGTATGCAAATGACCATTTTGCCCTTGTGAATGACTTTCTTGGAAAATTTATAATTCAAGGCTTGAAATTGGATGGAAGCAAACCAGAGGGTCCAGGTTGATCCTTTGAGAAATGAGAGGACAAATTTTGGGGTACAACAGACCTCAAAGGGACCTACAACACGTAACCACACAGTAGCATTGGGCTTGCTTGTTTTGGGCCAAACAAATTCCTAAGGCACACCCCCATTCTACTTCATACATCAGGCCCAATCATTTTCTTTTCTTTAATTATTTTATCTATTTAATTATTTTATGTTTTTTTAAACGAATTTTATTTTAATCAGAAAATCAGAAAATCACAAAAAATAATAGACTTAGGATTTTCTAATTAAATTTAATTTTTGGTAAATAAATTAATTTAGTTATTTTGAACTTATTTTATTAATTAAAATAAATTAGAATTAGGTTAAAATTTAAAATCTTTTTCTCAATAAATACCAAAAATATTTTATTAAACAATTAGATTTTTTTATGGTTTCAAACTTTTTCCCTTTTCAATCTTTGCGCGTTTATTATTTTCCGTATTATTATTTTTTCAGTTATTGTAACTGCTAACGATTTGTAATAGTTTTAAACTAGTGTTTATTTACTGTCTTTATCCCCAAGTTTTTATGGTTTGTACCCCCTTCCCCAAATGATTTAATAACGTAGGACGTTTCTTTCTGCTTTATTGTTTTATTATTACTGTTAATGCTTAGATTAATAGGATTGTATGTCAAGACATAAAAGAAATCAATAGCTAACCCTAATTGCAAGATAAATGAATTGAATCAAGCATACTTTGCGCACTTCACCTCTAGGGTAAACTCTCTCATTATCTCGGAAAAACAATGGTCATGTCTCTCGAACATAGGGATACCATTAGAAAAAACACTCAATTACAAATCATCATAAAGATCATAGTCCCTCGATGTCCATCGAAGTTGCCTATGATATATGATCTTATCCCTCGTCGTTACCTATGAATATATGACGACTTCCCTTCAAATAGCTAAAGGTATCCCTACATGTTGCCTTCAATGACCATAACGACGACCCTACGCCTGTCCCTCGAACATCCAAAGATAGGGATTCCTGCTAACAAATGGTATGGATAACACTATCTAAAGGAGGAGCAAAAATACAAGAAATACCTTGAGTGGGTAGTTACTGTTAATTGCTTGCTCACAACTTAAAACACTTTTTCACACCTCATACTTTCAAAATCATTTTCAAAACGCTTTATCAACACTCTTGAGGACTGATACAAGAGTTATTATAAATCAAATTGACTTGTTATTTGGCATTTAAAACTTTTTCAAAAGCACACACACAAAACAAATAAAGTGAGCAAGCGATTAAGAGCTCGTAGATAACTACGGATGAAAAGGGTGCTAACACCTTTCCTTTTCATAACTTACCATCTGAACTTGAAATCTATCAAAGATCTTTGCTGTTGTTTTCACCTTTCCTTATTGGATAAAAAAAAATTTGGTGGAGACTCTTGCTATCAGCAACATTTACGATAAAATGCAAAACAAACAAGTCAGTTCTCCCACCGTATTACAACTATGATTAGGAAAAAATAGTGCAAAGTTAGGAATGCACTGCCTCACACTATCCCCCAATTCTTAAGTCTCGTGTCACATGATTTGTGTCATTATCACTAGGTGTTTTCACAATTTGATTAAATAAAAAGAGGAATTTTAGTTTTAAGAAGTATGCAAAAGAGAAAATAACTAACAAAAAGGGAATATTAATCACAGTTCTATCCCTAATGTTATCATAAAAAGATGGCCTTATAGTTGAGGATAAAAGGGAACTTCTACTTAATGTTAGCATGCATGAATAAAAACCTAAGGTCTAGTTGGTTCGATCTTGATCGAGAAGGAGCCAAAGATCCTATAGGGAGCATGTTATCACACCGTGAACAAACACATCCATAAAATAAATGGGAAATAATAATTTCACATACGAAAAAGCAACGAGAAAGACAAGAGAAGCATGTAAACAAACAATGTCAAGAAAACAAGTAATGCAAGCTAACATAAGCAATATTTCAAAGCGTCAATGTGTAACTTGTTCTATGAATGAACTTTGGACTTGAAATGTGCGGGACCGATTGAAAGCCTCTTTTCCACTTGACTCGATAGCAGGAACAAATGTAAATGGGGAATGGGAATGGAGATTTTATTCTTTGAGAACTTCAATGGAGTTTCCTTTGTCGACGTCTTTAAACAAACACAAACATGTTGCCCCTTTTTGAGGTCTTTTCCTGATCAATCACAAATATTGCCTCCTTTGAAGAATTAAAGCAGTAAACAGATTTCCCACCTAAAGTAGGGACTCTCAGTCATGTATCTCTAGTCCTACTTCTCATGGCAATGAATTGTAAAGACAATGCGAAAAGAAAAAGAGATAAGCGAAAAATAACAAACGAACTAAGAGTCCATAGCAAAGTGTATCAAAGAAAAGAAGCTCGGAAAACTTCGCGCAAGTTAGCATCAACAATGAAAGCAAGTAAGAAATCGATATTCAACGTAAGCATAAAAGCATCATCGATGTGAAAATAAATCACATATGGAGAGTGCATCGGGTAGCACCAAATGAGAAATAATAAACCTGCACAAACACAAGTCTATACAAAACACAAACAATATATACAATCTCATGGATGAGATTCTACGCGCAAATGCTTCAAAGAATGAAATCTGATCCACAAAAAAAGTGGAATAAATGTTTCAATCGAATAATTGACAATTAATTAATCAGTAGAAAGCTCTGTCAAAGTACCTTGCACAAGTCAACAAACGCATTAGAAATAACTAGGAGGTATAATCGGAACTAAGCTTTCGCATCATAATTCAATTTGCAATTAAATCATGAAGAAAATGAATCCAAACATGCATTGGAACGTCAACATCAAATACTGGGCATCATTGCACCAACACAAAAACCTGCTCAAAAAGTCGAAATAAAATTGGTCTAACTTGACACCGATGTCAAACAAATGTATCATTAAGCTCCAAAATTTAACAAGTGATAATTAAATCAAAGCATAAGTGCGAGAACAAAATCCGGACAACATTGAATTTACACATGAAACACACCAAAAATTGACTCAAATTCGACCAAACTTGCTACCAGTATCCATCAAATGTACCAACAAGCTCAAGTATGTAACAAGCAACAAATAAATCACAATTTATGGTGTTTTCCAAATCCGAGATAACAACATATTTATTTCACGAACCGAGCAAAAATCGATTTAAAAACACTAAAACTCGCTATAGGTAGTCACCAAAAGTATTAGAAGACTCAAAAATGAAAAAAGCAACAATTAAATCACAACTTATATGTGAAAATGAATTCCGGACAGCATTGCGTTATCACATGAAGTGCACGAAAAGTTGGTTCAAAAACGGTAAAAATACACACCAGTATCCAACAATTATCATGAATAAACCAAGGAAATACCAATCAAGAATTAAATCAAAGTTCGCGGTATATTTGTGAATTCCAGGCAGCAACACATCATGTGTTGGTATTCACCAAAAATCAATTAGAAAAACCACTGTTTAAGCGCGTAAAAATCAACATCGACACAAGCAATGTCATTTGAAATTCACAAATAAATTGTGGCAATTAAATCAGTACCAGTAGTGCAATTTTCATACAATTAAAACAAAAATTATTTACGTGTCGACATCAACCAAACGCTTCAAGATTTGATTCTGACACATTAAAATCAACAGTTATGCATAGAGTAATCAAACCGGAATCAAACCTCGACGCATCAAATACTTCGTCGTGTAAACCACCATTAATCACCAATTATCGACATTATTCCAAACACCGACACTTAGAATTCACATGATAATCCACAAATAATCAAGATCCAAGCAATTTAGCAATTATCTCGAACAATTCCACATCGATTCATCATCAACAATTCAAGACTCCATTAAATTCAATAATTATCAAATTCAACTCATGAAAACTCAATCAAATTATTAGATCTAGATCTCAACTCAAGGAAATTCAATGTAAAGGCAATATATCTAACAATTATTCAAGGTTTCAATGATAATTACCGAATGAAGCAAAGAGGAGGAGAAGGAAAAAGGTGCAAAATCAAAGAGAAGAAGAAGAGAGAAGTCACGCGGTGACGGAGGGAGGAGCTAGTCGGTTGTTCGCAGAGGCGCGGTGACGGAGGGACTGAGCTGGCTGGTTGCGCAAGCAGAGGGAGGTCGGACGATGATGGTGCATGATCGGAGCTTGGTCTGAGGGAAATCGGAGGAAGATCGAAGGAAGTGACAGGGACAATTTCTTCTTGAGAAAAGTGATTCTTGAGACTTGAGAGAATAGAGAGCTCTTGAGTGTGTTTTGTGAAAAACGAGAGAAAAAAAGTGATTTTTTTTAGTTCAACGAATATATAGACAAACATTTGGGCTTTGTTTGGATCTTGCAAAAATAGCACTAAATCCCTTGTTTTTTTGGTTATTGCAGAATTTTTGGCTTATTTTGTGTATCGCTCGAGAAAAATCAACAAAGTCATTGTTTTCGATGGAGAATCTCGACGCGAACCCTGAAACAAAAATGTAGATGATGAAATTTGTGACGTTGTGCCGAATGAATCGACGTGATACGAAAAAATTAGGCGAGTTATGATTTTTCAAATAGCGAGAAACGTGCAACCAAATTTGCTTGCACTGGATTTTTAGCTTATCTTCATGTACATATGAAGAAACGAGCCATAAACCGAGCCCTTCGGAGTGCAGCTCAAATTTGGGGCCTGAAGTAATGTCGAAGAAAACAAAATTTGTGATCTCGTGCTTTGAGAGTCGTCACAAACCGATAAAAATTGAGGAAGTTATGATTTTTTGAATATCGAGAAAACAGTAGACTGACACTCTTTTTCCACTGTAGGAAACTCAGGTAATTTGCATTTCCGGAGATCATCTTCGAAGAATTGAATCTCGACCTAAGTATATCAAATGTAGAGGATCTCAAGACGAAATTTATGCCCAATGAATGGATCCAAGATGTCGAACCGGAATAAAAGTTATGAATTTTTGAACATTTAGAAAAAAGCGGATTAACACACCGTTTTCACTGTATTTCTTCAGGATATTTGCATATTCTACGACCTTCCTCACAGAATTGGCTTTCGGATTGAACATATGAACTAAAGAGGATGTCGAGATGGATTTAACACACAAAAAGTAGCTCAAAGATAATTTTCCAGTCATAGGATATGAATTTTTGAACACCAACGATCATCGGTTGATCAACAAATGCAAAACTCAGGTATCCACATATTCGGGGATTCTCCTCAAAGAATTATCTCTCAGCTCGAACATATGAAATGTAGAAGTCACCGAGATGGTTCTTATGCCTGAAGAACCATTCCAGAATATTTTTCCGGTCAAAAGTTATGAATTTTGAAGTCACACTGCAATACCCTGATTTTTTGTTCAAACAGTTCTGAATTGACTGAAACACTCGATTTTCTCTGCAATTCAAGACAAGCTAGAAAACATGGGAGCTTGGTATGATTAGAGCTTGATCACTCATAGATATATAGTTTGGAGAATGCTCTGAGCGCGTCAACTGACAACATAAACGTCTTTCGTAACCCGATGAGGCTAATTCAAACTACCTTGATCCCATAACCATATAACCAATGATATGAAATCATGCATATGATAATGAAGTATAAGCGAAATAGGGTAAAAATGATGAGGGTAAATTTTTGCGTACAATAGGGGAGCATGAAAAATCTCATAATAGAGAGGAAGAGGGAGGAGAAGAAGCAATCATAATTTATGCACTTAGATAAGTCACAAAACAAATACTCATTTAGCTAAGTAAGAAAAGATAGGAGAATAGATGATAAAACATTACATAAAGATGACAAGACATATAAAAAGCACAAGGATGACAAAACACCAAGTTTCGAAGAAGATAGAAGGATGGTAAAACAACACACAAGCATAAAGATGACAAAACATCAAAAGATGGTAAAACATCAAACACACACAAGCATAAAGTACCAAAACATCAAGTCTCAAAGAGAAGAGATGGATGATAAAACATCAAGCATATAAATGACAAAATATCAAGTCACAAAGAAAATAGATGAATGATAGAACATCACTAAACACAAAAACAATATGATAAAACATACAAGAGATAGAAATCTCACAATCAAACTTGAAGAAGTGAAGGAGAAGAGTATGAGAGTGATGATAAGAAATCAAAAGAGAATGGAATAAAAGCACATAAAAGTAAGGTGTTAGTTATGGTTCTAAAAATATATATACTTTAGAATACCCTAAGCATTGCAACAAGAGTCAATAGTAAGAGAAAAACACCTAACTAGGCAAGTAGAAGTGCAAGTGTGCATCTAGAAGACAAAACTTTAACCCATAGTAAGGCATTGAGAAAAGAGGAGACAAGAGGTAGATACATAAGTATATACAAATATCAAGACATCCATAAGGGTCATGCATAAGAGTTTTGGTTATAGAAACCAAAATAAAAAGCAATTAGACACATTTAAAAGTTAGTACAAGAATTGGTCAAAACCACACACTAACATGCTCCTAAAGACAAGTGAAGCACAAGAAAGGGATAGATGAGGAGGGAGAATTATGGGAGAGTGATAAAGCACACAGGTCAGTAGCAAATGACTTCTAAGATCACACATTTAAATGTAACAAGTCATGGGAGAAAATAGTACACATAACACACAAGGGAAGTGTTCAAAGGAGACAAACAATCAAGTTCAATTTTAAAGAAGTGGAGATCAAACAAAGAGATCATAATTTAATAATTATGAAATGTGTGACTTGTTTAATAAGTTAACTCAAGATGATTTTCAAGAGTAACAAAGAATAAAGATGAAGTTTCATGTATAAACAAAGTCACATAACTTGATGAACAACATCATTCAAGACGAAATGAACACTGTCTTAGATCAAACATGGTTGATAAAGATCAAGTGAAGATAAGGTGATACTTATAGGTCATAAGGAAGTAGAAAAGTCCCTCATAAAGTATCTATCATTAAATTGAAGCCTCAAGCAATGCCATCAATATAACATGCTTACGTGTCATGATAAGCTAGCAAAAGTATAGTCTCTAAATGCACACAAACATTATGATCACAATAAATCAAAGTTAATTTTCTTAAATGTTATAGGAAAAGACCAACGTCAAGGTAAATTCAAGATACATGGCACAAAAGAACATGAAGCCATCACTAAACAATGATGCTCAAAACACAAGTGAAAAAGAGAATGTTGCTTCTTATGTGTCATCACTATGAATTGACAATGAAATGTCAATCGAAGAATCAAAGAATAAAAGAAGCTATGCATGAAAGAGTTTAATACCTTAGAGGTAAGAATCATGTCATTCAGGATTTGGATCCATGATATTCAAAAGAAAATTCAACAAGACATCTCTTACTCATGATCTCAAAAGAAAGACAAATCAAGCTTCAAAATTAGAAAGAGAAGAAGAAGATATGATTGAGTATTTGAATTGTCCATAAGAGTGGACTAAAATATATTATCATATGAGAGATATTAAGGAATAAGAAAAAATATTGAATCCTTATGTTTGCACAAAGTTCACTCCCTAATCAAAGATACAAGATCTATTCAAACAAAGAAAGATCAAATGCAAAGCAAAGGCATAAAGCACAAGGTAGAGTCAATTGGTTCTAATTATCTTTAGAGAACATTTAATTGAACATATCATCCTCTAATCATGATCATTGGATATAAAATTCCTCAATAACAAACCATATTACCGCAAATGTTTCAAATTAGGGTTTAAAACTTGGTCAATTAGGAGTTCAAAACAAAACAATCATCAATAGCTAAAAAGGATCAAATAAATTGTTCAAAGCTAATGTGATTCTAAATGAAATAAAGGATCACTAAATTTCCAAAACTCAGCCCCAAAATATTTTCATAAGCTAGAAAATGAAAAGCAACAAGCTCAAACAAGTTTCAATAGACACTTTTACCTCAAAACTAGGTTAAAAATAGAAACAAGACTTGTAAATTCAAGCCAATTTAATTCTAAATTCCTTAAGGACTCTAAAAGTTAGAAACAATGGTTAAAGTTCTTGGATCAACATGGAAGAGTGAAAAAGATTTGAAAACATCAAGACTAGTTAGCAAAGTGATCAAACTAGACATGTTTAACAAAATATTTTGTAAAAATATAAGATCCGAATTTAAAATTCAACAAAAAAAATTTCACGATCTTAATTCATCCAAGAACTTCAAACGAAATTTAATTTAAATTCCGAGGCAAGGGAAATTGGAATGGAAAGAAAACATTGCAAGTGATCAACCAAAACCCTATAAATTTGGAAATTAACTTCAAAATTGATTTACCAAAGTTAAAATTAAAATAAATTTGATCTAAGACCATCAAAAATTGAGAAAACTCTAAGTATTATCAAAAGTATTTTTGCGCAATTTTGGATTGGTAAATCAAAAAATTGAAATTAAAATGAAAAGGAAAATAAGAAAATCAAATTAAAAAACACTTTAAACTAATTAATTTAGTTAAATTATTTTTGATTTAAAAAATAAAATAAAATCATGAAAATAAAGTAGACTCACTAGAGATCATTGTCTAATTTTTCCAGAATTTTTAAATCACCAAAACTATTTAAAATAAAATCATGAAGGTGATTGAATAAAAGAGGGAAAAAGAAGAACAAAATTCAAAATAGTATAAAATAAATGGAAATAGCGCACGTGTGGAGTCTAGGTATTTGAATAAGCCAATCAAAATTCATCATCTTCGTTTAAGCAAAACAAATGAAACCCTAACTCTGTGTACATATGAACTTCAGATCCATGTAACTACCTCATTTTTTGCATGAAATTGAATGAAATCCGAAGCAAAGTTGTAGGTCTCATGGAGATCTATCACGTGATATCAAGAATCACATCAAACAAAGCCTAATTCACAGAGAAAATAAATCGAACTTCCATTGATTTCACATTTTCACACAAATTGTAGAACACGATGCAAGCTCAGATTCACACAATTTTATACATCAAACCATTTGTTTGGCCAACTAACAACATCGTGAACATGAATATAACAATTAAAATCAAATGGAAGGATAAATACAAGTGTATGAAAACAAAGCTATGAAGTTTGAGCAATTACCTAGTGAACAACTCCACTGGATTCTTCTGATCGAGCTTAGAGATGAAAGAAACCCGAAAAACCACTTGAGAAAGCTTGTATAAGAAGAATTAGCAATAAATAATCAAGATCTGATGGAGAAAATATGAAACCTAATACTTGCTTCTTGAGAGAATTTGAGAGAAATTGACAGAGAGAGAGAGAGAGAGAGCTTCAGCTTGTTGTGTGGATCGATTGTGTGAAATGAATGAAGAGAAGATCTTCTCTTATAAATGTTGGGAGTGAGGTTAAGCAACTCAACCACGGTTAAGCAAAGTTTGTTTAGCAAGTTTGAGTGAAAAATGGAATTACAACAGTGCTTGCATTTTGTGTTGTATTACTTTGATGTTGGAGGCCGTTTTGATGAAAAGTAAAGAGTGAAAAGAGAGTGCAAGAAGCTTTTGAGTGGTGAGCTGGTATGTGTGAGCACATGGGAAGATATTTGAGTGGAGGGAATATTACCATTTTGGCAAGTCACGATTACAACATGCTTGCATGTGAATTTGCATTTTGTTTGGCTTATTTGGGAAAAGAATGATGCAAGAAACGAATGAGGCGTGTGGAGCAAATTATTTGCAAGCAATTATGTAGCATCGTGAACTGAATAATGCATATCTTGCGCCCATGGATAATGCCTCAGCCTTATGCAATTATCTTCATCATCTCTCCACCATTTTCAAAGTTCTTGTACTCTTTGGAAAGCTCATTTCATGCACAACAACTTTGATGAAGAAATAAAATGGAAATGGAGCTTGTATCTCTAATACAAATGAGTCGGACTTTGGTAATTCTTGAGTGTATTAAGTATCAGGCCAAATGAGTGCACATGGGCCCAAGAAAATGCTCTAGCCTTATGCGAATTTCTCCCTCAATTCTCCATTAATTGATGAGTTCTTGCAATCAATGGAAAGCCCAGGTTATGCTCTCCAATTTTGGTGTAGAAGCCAATTTAAAATGATGCTTGAATCAGGGTGAAAACCTGGCACGAAAATCTGGCAAGTTGGTGAATTAATAACTTAGTGAAAATTTCACTGTGTTAAAATTTTAACAACTTGAAATGCCTATCTTAAAACCATCACATCTATCTTAATTTTGATGAATTAGGCATGGTTGAAAAGATCTTGGAATGTAGAATAACTTTGGTGAAGAGTTGAAATTGAATTGAATCTCACATCTTAGTTAAAATGGGCAAGAAGATGACAAATCACTCAAAGATAACTTCCCAAAATTGGAAAGTTTTTAAGTAACCCTTATTCCAAATTAGGTAACTTCATACAATTCTTGATTTTTGATGAATCCTTGGGAATTTCTTGATCAAATCTTGCACATTGACCACTTTTGACTTGATAATCATGATTTTGACCTTAAAATGACAAGAGTTGACTTGGTTGACTGTATGGTTCACTTTTCCCCAATTCAATTGATCTAAAATCATCTGAGCAATTGGAAATATTTTGATCAAAATCAATGGCTAATTTTCCATTCTCAGCCACCTTATAACATACAGAGAACCATGAAATCAAGTTTTTCTCAAAAAGTCAATGGGATATTGACTTTGACCAAAACCCTAATTTTCAGATGAAAAGATAGAGATGATTGCTTCACTTCAATACTCTTTCAATCTTCAATGTTATGATGAATCAATTACACATTTGAGATGTTTTGAGTCACGAGGATCCTTTGTAGGTTGAGTGACCCAAAGAGTGAGGGCATGAGACCCTTCTTTTACTGATTTTCAATACAACCAACCTCTATTGTTTTAAAGAAAACCATGAGACCCAAAGATACCTTGATCCTATATAAATGTATGAATGTGTATGATGAAACACAAGCCATATAAGTTAAAAAGAAGAGAGAAATTTTTTGGGTTCAACACACAACAAGCTTCTTAAATAAAGAGACAGCCACCTGTGGGGGATGAGCAAACTTCTCAAAAGAGAAGCCATTTGCTACTATCCAAAAGATAATCCAGGTGTTGTACCCCAAAAGTTTCCCTATTCATTGCGATCTTAATTGGCTTATATTGCATTATCATATTGCATACATGTATTTCATGGGATCAACGCTATCTGATCAACAAGCAAGCAAGTCATCATTTTTCCAGTTTCTAGGTGTATCAATGTGCTTAGAGTTTAAAAGAAATTGGATGTTTCAGTGAATTTGAGATAATGCATAATTGTAATCGACTGTTGATTTCATTGTTTTGCGGACATTCTGAAATTCATAACTCCGATTTGGTTCATCATCTCAAGTTGGTTTTCCTATTCAGAAGAATCGTCTCGATATGTACCCCATTTCGTATGTTTGGACCAAGAGTTAATTCTTCAGGGAGAGCCTCTGAATAAGTGGATTTTCTAAAGGTGTACAAGTGAAAATGTTGTGGAAAAGTGTGCAAAAGGTGCAGTTTTCGCATACTAGAAAATTCATAACTCAAAGACCGTTCATTATTTTGAGCTTGTTCTGGTGGCCAAAATTCCGTCTTGATATCCTTTACATCTTTGTCTCTCACGGCTAGAAGCCAATTCTTCTCAGAAAGTCTTCGAATATATGAATTCAGCAAATTGTGACAAATGTTCACCTACTTCATCTTCAGAAAATCATAGCCCGGCCGATTCTTATTGTATTGAGTTTATTCCGGTGGCATTGGTTCACAAATTGAGTTTGCTAAATGTTGCTTTCATCTTTCCAATTCAAACGGTATCCTGAAGGCCTTCGTTTTCGGTCCAAAATGCGTGCAACGCATTTGAAAATCCTGAACCGAGAAATATTTTCATTTGAGACGAAACTTCAAAAAATCATAACTACATCACCTTTTATCCGATTGAGCCCATCTTCGAACACAATGTTATTCTTGATGTTGGCTACATTTTAGTTTCACATTTGAACATTTGCACATTTGCTTGTGTTTTCAGGGAGGCTCTCATAATTCAAAAAACTCACACAAACACAAATCACTAAATTCTCTCAACTCTCAAGGATCAAAGAGCAACTTTCTCTCATTTTCATCAAGAACACCATCAAATTTTCCAACAACTTCTTCTAGATCCAAAAGTCAAAGAAGCTCAATTCTTCTCTGATCTCGAATTCGATTATTGCAATCTATATACCTAAGCTTCCTCTACAATTCTACGGTCAGCTTTTCTTGATTTAAGAACTTTTTAAATAAGTGATTCTTAAATAAGCATTTTTGTGGATCAATAAATTGAACTTTGATCTAATTTGAATTGTGGAAGTGATTTCAATTATGAAAATGTGAATGGATCTTGAATCATGATGTACAAATCCATATTTGGATGATTAAATAAGTGCTTATTCAATCAATTGATTTTCATGAAAGTACTTATTTGAGAAAACAAAATGCTTAAGTTGTTTCAAACATAATTGATGATTCTTGATTGATTATGTGTAGTATAATTTGGATCTCTAATTGAGCAAAAATCATGAGTTGAATTTCGAAGATTATGTGTTTGACAAAATGCATGAGCCATTGTGCCTTGATGTTACCGCGTGATTCAATTGATTTTTGGTTGCGTACAAATTTCCTTGTGCTATGGTCATAGCATAATTGATGTGAATTTTGTTTCTGATCCGATAAAAATGTGTTGAAACTCATGAAATCAGATCATGAATTCACATGCTGATCATGCTAAGATCAGGGAATTTGTCGTATAATTTTTGTTGTTTTGGTTTCTATTTTGTGTCGTGGATATTCTATAATTTTCAAACCTTTCAACGATTCGAACCATGCGCGAAACGAACACTCGATGTAAAAGTTATGTTACTTTAAATTTTCAATTGGACAAGACTGCAGTTGAGTCGACACATAGCCTTTTTGAGTCGACGCAAACAGCTTAGACCACACACAGGAAGTGTTGCACCGACCCTCCAGTCGATGAAAATGGAAAATTTGAAGCACGAGTCGACTTAAGCCCTGTTGCGGTCGATGCAAACATTCTGGTCACCTGCGGGAAGTGTTGCGTCAACCCTCCGGTTGATGCAAACTAAGAAAATTCCAGGCATGAGTCAGCTCATGCCCTGTTGCAGTCAACGAATCTTTTCCAAACTTTTGCTTTTTACTTCTTTGGCTATTGCTTGCTCGAAATTTCCTTCTACTCTTTTATACTTCGAGTTTCCTTATTGTTTTTAACATGTGTGTTGATTATGCAAGGTAAATTTGGATAGTTTTCGATCATGTAATTATTACTCGATTATTTAATCAGAAAACTTGTTTGGATTTTCGATTTATGGTATGATTTTATGTTCGAATTGCATGCCATTGTTTGGTGCCTTGTATCTTGTATAATTGTATTTTGTACAGGTGCTCGCAAATACGGATGTGTTGATACACACTCCGTTCTTGGTTTTCATAATTGTATTTTGTGCAGGTACTTTGTGATACAAATGTGTCAGCTACACATTACGATCTTTCTTATTGATGCCTCGACGCATATTCTCACTGGATTTCTTTGTCGATGCTAGCTTGCTCGACACGTACTCCATGCTTCTCCAGTGCTCTCGTCTACTTTTGACGATTTTCTTGCATGTGGTAGTGGCCGCTAATACCTTTGTACTTCTCTATAATTTATCGCATTTCTTTACCACTTTTCTTGAGAACATGAGAAGTATGGCTTTACTACTGTCTGATGCCATGAAAAGTAGGGTAGAGATGTATGACGGGGGTCTCCATTGCTGATCATGTTAGGAACCCCTATGGTTTATTTAAAGACCCATTTAGGGAAATTTCACATTGTTTGCCACTGTGTGCTACTTGTGTGTGATTTGTTTAAAACCCTACCTTTGTGTAGGTATTTTTCAGGTGTGTTTATATTTGTTCCTTCATATGTACAAATGATAAGTCCTCAAAAAGAGGAGAGCGGGGAGGGTTCGCAATCAACCCCCACAATTTCGTCCGTGTCATCCTTAGCTCGTGACGCATCACGATGCTTCAGAGTTGTGCCTGCTCATGTGTATCGAGTCGTCAAATAGAGAATGTTGTACCCCAATTTTTGCCCCTAAGATCCCTTCATCATACCATATTGTTTCAATCACCACAAAATCACATTAGGGTTTTTTGTTCCTCTCCCTATCTTTAGCCTTGCTTTTTGAGGAGTTACTGTGATGCGGTGGGAGAATTGACTTAAGGTTTTGCGTTTGTGTTCGCAAATGTTACAGTTTATCAAGAGTCGCCACCTACTTTTATTTTATCCAAAAGGAAAGGTAAAAAAGCACAGAAAAGACCTTTGAGATTGTTTTTTGGGTTCGGGGGGTAGATTATGAAAAGGGAAGGTGCTAGCACCCTTTTCATCCATGGTTTTCCATGGACTCTTAGTTACTTGTTTTAGATCACTTGCTTTGCTTTTTCAATTGTTTGAAATGGTACTTTGTGTGGTTTTGAAAGTATTTTGAAAAGAGGCCTTTGTTTAGGCAATCTTTGTAATGATTCTTGTTTGTAAGAATGTATACAAAGATGTTTGTCTTTTGAAAAATGTTTCAATATTTTGAAAGTTGTTTGGAAATTGTTTTGAAATGTGTGTGTGTTTGAAAATAGCAAGGATTGTTTTTGAAATGATCAAGTAACTAGAAGCATCTACCTACTCAAAAGTCTTTCTTGTACATTTTTATTCCTTTGACATTGTTAACCTACCATTGTTTTGGTAGATAACCCTATCTTTGGATGTTAAACGGGACGAGCGTGGGTCATTGTATGACCATGATAACAATATTGCCAAGTATCTTTAGCAAGTTTTGAGGGACTAAGATCATTTTTGTTTAGGCAACCAAGATAGCATCATCGAGGGACTATGATCTTTTGTTTTGTTTTGCCAAGATACCTAGCATGTATACCATGTCCATTTTGTTTAGGCAACCAAGTGGGTGAAACCCTAGAGGTGCTTGTGTGCAATGTGTTGTCATTTTTTTCATGCATTTTTGTCTTGTTTTAGGTCATGCTATTTGTTTGATTTTGTCTTATCATACAAACCCTAATTTACTAAACATGTATATAATGCGATAAATTGCGTAAACTAAATCTAAACTATTACAACAATATCATGGGAGGGGGGATACAAATTTTGAATGGGGGATATTAGCACAAAATAAAACCCTAATTCACTATTACAACCCAATTGAATTTATTGTACAATAAATAAATAAACAAGTATTTAAATATGCAATAAAATGTTAATATGCAAAAATGTTTTGTAATTGTTTTATGAATGTAAAAATAAATTATTTAAGTCCTAAAAACAAGAAAAAAATAATGTTATTATTTTTGAAAGGGGAAACCCTAATTTTGTTTTAAAAGAAAATATTGTTTTCTAATTTTTATTTATTCATTTTTGTTTAAGAAAAAAAAATTATATACAAATGTTTAAAAAATAAAATATGTATGAAAATAATTATTTTTATGTAAAAAAAATAATAAAATAAAATGTATAGTATTTTCAAATTATTTACAAGTTTTATTTAAGAAAATAAAGTATAAAATCTTAATAAACCATTTGTTATACAAAAAAAATAAAATAAAAATAAAATAAAATGCAAAAAATAAAGAAAATATTTTTGGGTATTTTTTATCATTTGGAAAAAATGAATGCAAGCACAAATAAATAAAAATATGCAAGAAAATACAAAAATATAAAATAATAAGTCAGGGGGGTGCAGAAGTAAAGTGGGGGGTGCAAAAAGTCAGAAATGCAAGGCCCAAGCGCGCCAGGCCCAGACAACTTCGTCCCTGACCTTTGTCTCTCCAAACGCGCGCGTTCTTCTTCAAATCCTGTTCTTAAACATGCTTGCATAAAATCAAAAACTTACAACGTGAAACTTATAGCATTTTTAATCATGATTCCAACCATATCCATTTTGTCACCTAACTCTCAAAGGACAGAGAATTTTAATGGCCCTAATTTCTGACCTAGTTTTTTCATGAACTTCAACAATCAAATACTCTTAGCTCAGTTAATATAAATGGAAACTATGCATATGTACAACTTAAGCAAGTTAAGGACTACATTTTTGCTTCACAAATCGTGACCTAAGGATGCTTAAATAAAGAGATAGAAACTTGACAAATACCTTGTTAAGTTGAGTTTGAATATGGAAATGTGGGAACTTTGAGTGAGGCCTGAAGATGGTATGAGCTTCCTTGAAGTTCCCTCAAGCTATCCCAATGCTCAGCTTGCCTTGAAGTTGCCTGAAACTCCTTGTAGAAGTCAACCTGCAAACCTTCAAAATAAAAATGGTGAAGCTTGAAACAGGGGTTACAGTTGCAAGACAAAGGCCTGGACATTTTAGGTGTGATGTATTGAAGGTGTTTCAAGGGTTGAATCCAGAAACGCACGAGCCAAGGTTGATTTGGCTTGAGATTTGCAGAAGCTGCCCTGTTTTGGGCAGAAATGGTGTTTTTTGTGTTTTGGAGTGTTTGAGATGTTAGCAATTCGTGCTTAGGCTTGTTACAACGTTCTAAAGTTTTGTAAAATAAAGCCAAGACTTCTCTTTATCAGATACACAAGCTTACTTAACTTTTGCAAGTTTGCTTGCTTTTGAAGAAAAGTTTGAAGTGACAATGCAAAAGCTTGTACTTGTTAGTTCTAGGGATGCAAGGAGTTGGTAAAAATGCCTGATAACTGTGGACCTTGCTTGTGACAAAGAAACAGGTTCAATGCTCAAGGAATGCAAAGTTGTAAAAGTCTTGCTTTATCAAAATGGTATTGAGAACTTTATGCCATAAATGGATTAATTCTTTGTGCAAAGCTCCATAGGTCAGAATAAAGCCAATATCCAATGTGTTAGCATTCAATTATGGAGTGTAGAAGGGATTAGGACCTGTAATACCAAGTACAAGCATGTTTGAAACTGATTTGCAACTTGTAACATTGTGAAAATGCCTTGCACAAAAGTGATAAATTGCCATTTTCCTTTCTTCGATTCTCCCTAACCATAAATGATCTTGGATAGTTCTTTGACATTATGGAAAGCTTGTAACATGCTCTACAATCCATCTTTGAAATTAATTTTGATATACCTTTTGGAACTAGGTGAAAAGTTACCATGAAATTAGGTCAAAAATCTGCCTAAACTAGGGCAAAATTTCACTAAGTTAAAAAGTTTATTGACCCCTATTCACAAAATAATAACTTAAAATACAAGCATCTTTTGGGAAAAATTTGTGAATCAAAGTTGTATATTTCATGGAGGACTACAACTTTCATGTTGGATGTTTTCTTTGAATCCAATTGCATCATGGTGAAAAAGTTGTGGAAATTTGGGGGAAAATAAGAAATTTCCATAACTTAGAAAAATTCTAAGTTATGAAAAATTTCAAATTAAAACCCTAATTTTCAATTTTAGGTTTCTTGATCAACAAGTTTCACATTTTGACATATCTTGATGAATTATGACCCTTGGCACTTGATTTTGACCAAAAAGTCAAAGTTTGACTTTTCAGTGTATAGTTGATTTTTGATCAGTTGACTGGAAAATCCATCTGTCAATCCAATGCTTTTGAGATCTTTTGAACTATGTGATTAGGTAAAGATTATGAAATTGAGTCCTTAAAGTCATGCTTGAACCCAATTGGTCATTGGCTAGGTCAAAAATCAGAAATTTCCCTTTCTCAGTCAAAACCCTAATTTTGACCATTTTGCCCTTTTGATGATCTGATCAAATTTCTTGAGGAGTTGTGGTCCAAACTTGATCAAATGGTACATAGGAGTCTAGAATGTTGTTGGGGATCAAAAATTGTGAATTTTGACTATAAATTGGCCATGGTTGACTTTTTTCCCAATACAATTGATTTTTAGGTCAACAGTCCAATTGACTGGGCAAAAATGTGATTCAAGGCTTGAAACTTGGTATGAGAAATATTAGGGGTCCAAGATGGTTTATGAAAGTCACATTAAGCATTGATAGTCCAAAAATACTTGTGCAAACTCAAACCCTAATTTCAAGTCATCAGTGCAAGAGGAGGTCTTGAGCTGAGCAAACCCTAATCCTGTCTAGAGTCCAAGAGGTCTTGTGAGGAAAAATCTTGATGATATGAGAGGGAAAATTTTGGGGTACAACTGCTGCCCCAGTTCAATCTTCTTGAACTTGAAGAGTTAGATTGGCGAGCTTTCCATTCGTGACTCAAAGGTAAAAGATGATTGGACACTAGAGTGCCCGTAAATTTGCACTCGTCAAAATGTAGTTGAGGGAATGGGATTAAAGATGCCATTCAGAGATGTGACATAATCTTGTCGGAGATGGGCTTAGAGATGCCATCCAAGCATGTTTGCTGAGTTGTAAGTTGCAAGTCGGAATAATGAGTATCAGAATGGTATCCGCGTCTGGAACGTATTTGTACTGTATCTGAATGTTGTATTTGAATAAACAATAGAATAGCATCCGTGTCTGGAGCATCTCTGAGTTGGGGAGAATCAGAAAAAGTGACAGAATGACATCCGTGTCTGGAGCGTATATGGACTGTATCTGAAGTTTTGAATCTGAATGAGTAATAGAATAGCATCCGCGTCTGGAGCGTATCTAAACTGTATCTGAATCGGAAACTGAACAAGGGCCAGAATGGCATCCGCGTCTGGAGCGTATCTGAACTAGAATTAGAATAAGTGACAGAATGACTTCCGTGTCTGGAGTGTATCTGTACTTGAAATTGATAGTTGAATATGAATGAGAAATATAATGGCTTACGTGTCTGGAGCGTATCCAATCTGTATCTGATAGTTGAAATCTGAATAAGTATCAGGATGGCATCCGTATCTGAAGCGTATCTGAACTGTATCTGAAATCTGAATCTGAATGAGCAACAAAATGACTTCCTTGTCTGGAGTGTATCTGTACTGTATCATGATTGTATACTGTTAAACTGTAGTTGTTAATCTTATCCTGAAAAGGGTAAAATGTTAGCTGAAACACAAAGTCATGTTGCATGAAATGTATGATGCAATAAATGTGTTTTATCAATGTTTATGATATATGGATGTAATTTATGCACATGTAAGCTGATTAGCTGTATTTGCTGAGGAAAATAAATCCTTGACGACTAGGGATAATGAAAAACCCTTGACTGCTGTCGGGGAAAATAAATCCTTGACTGCTGAGAGTAAGAAATCATGGGGGACTGCTGGAGATAAGAAATCTTTAACAACTTCTGTGGGGATGTGAGGATCCTTCATGTCTTGAAGTTGGAGTATTGATAAAAATTCTGTTGTGAGAGTAGTGCCAAACTGCTTGAGAAATCTGCTTGGGAAATCCAGAGAACTTTGATGACTTCTACTGGGGGTTACTCAATGGGTATCTTTACTCGGCTGGGGAATATGGAAAACTCTGATGATTTCTGCGAGGAACTAAGAATGAGAATCTTTATTCGGTTGAGGAGTAATGAAAACTTCGGTGACTTCACTGGGGAATTGAGAATCTTCATTCTGTTGGGGAGCCAAGAAAACTTTGGCGACTTCATGCTAGGGAGTAAAAACTCTATGGGGAAGAAGGCTTACTGCTGGAGAGTAAGTTCAGGAGTTTTAGGTTGTCTGCCACTCTACTGGGAAGTTATCCTAGGTTGGGGAGAAGACAAAAGTTAAATGTTATCTGGTTGATTTCCAGGATTTAAGATAAACTTGTTGGGGGAACTTGGAGGGTTTTCGCTAGGGATTAGAAGTCTTGACTCGACTGGGGAAGAAGGTTTCATCTCCGCTGGGGATCTGTAACTCAAAGCTTTGGCTCCGCTGGGGATTGGCAGTTTGAAGTTTTAACTCTGGTGGGAATTAAGGGTTTGAAATTTAGCTCCGCTGGGGAGATGTATTTCAAGGTTTTAGCTCTGCTGGGGATCTAGATGATATACTGTAGGGATTGTTCATGGAATAATCTAAAGATGTTTTCCTATTCTTTCAGTCTATCAGTAATTGCTCTTTTTCATCCTGTTTATTTGTAAACAGTAATTATGTCCAAATGCATATGTTCATCAATGAATCATTGGACGTTTTTGCAAATAAAAACACAAGTGTAAAAGAAAAAGACAAATAGTTTTTGCACTTTGAAAGAGACATCTTTGTATTTACTTTGAGTAAGTGTTTTGTACAAAGGAGACATACATCCTAGTAAGAGGATGGTGTCATAAAAGAAAGAAAATTTTATACAAAGAAAGATAGCTATGTGTGTAAAAATCCCATGGGGTTTCCATTCCACTATAGCCTTTGTGTCTTTGAATATTTTGTCCATCTGTTGCTTCGTCCGAAGATGATTAGATTGATCAGAAGCTCAAAGTTTGTCTGTGAAGAGATTGTTCTTAAACTGATCCGACAAGACATAGTCATACGCTTTAATTCCATAACTTTTGCCTGGACCGCCCTTTCGGGTTTTCAGTCCACCGGGAAACCCTTTTTTCCCAAGTCTCCCTTTCGGGTTTTCAACTTGCCGGGTGTACATAATTTTTTTGTTTATCCCTAATTTTTGCCTGAACCGCCCTTTCGGGTTTTCGATTCACCGGGATGCCCTTTTGTTGCCTAGGTGTGTCAACCTAGCGGGTCATTTATGCGTAGTATCTTTTGACTATGTCTGTGTTTGCAGGGTACGACAGGTCATCGCCGTCCATGGTGGTTAAGATCATTGCCCCACCAGAAAAGATGTTTTTGATCACAAATGGTCCTTCGTAGGTAGGAGTCCATTTGCCCCTGGGATCACTTTGCGGAAAGATAATCCATTTGATTACGAGATCCCCAACTTGATACGTCTGGCATCTGACTTTCTTGTTGAAAGCCTTGATCATCCGTTTTTGACACGTCTGACCGTGGCAAACAGCAGTAAGTCATTTTTCATCAATCAAGTTAAGTTGATCAAGCCGGGTCTGAATCCAATCGTCTTCACTCAAACCAGCATCTTTCATGATTCTCAATGAGGGAATCTGAACCTCGATAGGTAAAACAGATTCCATGCCATATACCAAGGAATAAGGTGTTGCCCCAGTTGATGTGCGCGCCGTGGTACAGTACCCGTGAAGAGAAAACGGTAGCATTTCATGCCAGTCCTTGTAAGTGACTGTCATTTTTTGTAAGATCTTCTTGATAATTTTGTTAGCAGCTTCAACTGCACCATTCATCTTTGGCCGATAGGGAGATGAACTGTGATGTTGAATCTTGAACTGCTCGCACAAAGATGTGATCATAGTATTGTTAAGGTTTGTACCGTTGTCAGTGATGATCCTTTCGAGGATACCATACCGACATATAAGGTTCTGCTTGATGAAGCGGGCAACAACATTCTTTGTAACGGATGCGAAGGAAGCTGCTTCGACCCACTTGGTGAAGTAGTCAATGGCCACCAGAATGAAACGATGTCCATTGGATGTTGTAGGCTTGATCTCTCCAATCATGTCGATTCCCTACATAGCGAACGACCAAGGAGTTGTTAAGACATTTAGAGGAACTGGAGGCACGTGTACCTTATCCGCATAGATTTGACATTTATGGCATGTTCAGGAATGTTGATAGCAGTCAGCTTCCATGGTAGACCAGTAATAGCCTGCCCGTAGAATCTTCTTAGCCATCGTATGCCCGCTAGATTGAGTGCCGAAGGTGCCCTCATGCAATTCAGCCATAATTCTTTCAGCTTCAACTTTGTCCACAAAACGGAGCAGAATAGAATCATGATTGCGCTTGTACAATATGCCATTACTTAGGAAGAACTTAGCTGAGAATCTCCTTAAGAACTTTTTGTCATTGACGGAAGCTCCTTCAGAGTATTCTTGCGCCTAGAGATACCTTTTGATTTCATGAAACCACGGCTGGTCCACTACCTCTTTGGTGTTAATCTAGTGACAGTGTGCTGGTTCGATCATCCGTTCAATGGAGATTTGGGGAGCCTCATTGTCCCAGTTAAGTTTAAACATGGATGACATTGTAGCTAGAGCATCTGCTAGCTGATTTTCTTCTCGCGGGAAGTGCTCGAAGGTAATCTGCTCGAAATGTGGTAACAATGTCAAGACATGTTCTTTGTAAGGGATGAGGTTTGGATGTTTAGTATCCCACTCTCCTTTGATCTGACTGATGACCAAAGCTGAGTCCCCAAACACATCTAAGGATTTGATTCCCAAGTCTATGGCAGCCTTGAGTCCAAATATGCAAGCTTCATACTCTGCCATGTTGTTCGTACAGTTGAAGCAAAGTCTGGCTGTGAAAGGTGTATGGCAACCTTCTGGGGAGATGAGTACCGCGTCGATACCGTTGCCAAGTGCATTGGAAGCCCCATCAAAGTACAGGGTCCATCGGGATCCTTGTTCAGGTCCGTCATATGGCCTGAAATCTTTAACGTTGTCCAATGTCATGATGTCCTCGTCAGGGAAGTCGAACCTCATGGATTGGTAATCTTCGACAACTTGATGGGCTAGATGATCAGCTAGCACACTCCCCTTTATATATTTTTGGGTCGTGTACTGTATATCGTATTCTGTTAGGATCATCTGCCATCTAGTTATTCTTCCAGATAGAGCAGGCTTCTCAAAGATGTACTTGATCAGATCCATCTTAGATATCAGCAAAGTGGTATGAGTCAACATATACTGCCTTTGTCGGCGAGCAGCCCATAACAAAGCGTAGCGAGTTTTCTCGAGCAGTGAGTATCAGGTCTCACAGTCGGTAAACTTTTTGCTAAGGTAATAAATGGCATGCTCTTTTCGGCCATACTCGTCATGTTGGCCCAGTACGCACCCCATTGAATTTTCTAAGACAGTCAGATATATGATTAGCGGTCTTCCCTCGACGGGTGGCATCAATATAAGAGGTTCTAGCAAATACTCCTTGATTTTATTTAAAGCAATTTGATAGTCATCATTCCATTTAACTACCTGATCTTTCTTCAACAGCTTGAAGATTGGTTCACAGGTAGATGTTAGGTGAGAAATGAATCTTGCGATGTAGTTTAGGCGTCCCAAGAAACCTCTGACCTCCTTCTCAGTGCAAGGAGCAGGCATTTCTTGTATAGCTTTGACTTTGGAAGGATCAACCTCGATGCCTTTGTTGCTGACAATGAAACCTAAGTTTACTGGACCGGACTCCGAATGTGCACTTGTTTGGATTCAATCTGAGCTTATACTCCTTCAACCTAACAAACAGCTTTTACAAGTGATCAAGGTGTTCTTCTTAAGTTTGTGATCGGGCTATCATGTCATCTACATAGACCTCTATCTCATGATGTATCATATTATGAAACAAATCTACCATGGCGCGTTGATAGGTTGCCCCGGAATTCTTTAGTCCGAATGGCATCACTTTGTAGCAGAACCTACCCCACTGTGTAACAAAAGTAGTTTTCTCCATGTCCCCGGGTGCCATTTTGATCTGGTTATAGCCTGAGAATCCGTCCATGAAAGAAAATACTTTGTGTTGAGCTGTGTTGTCAACCAAGATGTCAATGTGTGGAAGTGAAAAGTCATCTTTAGGGCTGGCCCTATTTAAGTCTCTATAATCCACGCACATTCTGACTTTGCCGTCCTTCTTAGGCACGGGCATAATGTTAGCAACCCGTTATGGATAGGAAGTAACAACCAGAAATCCAACATTGAACTGCTTCATAACTTCTTCTTTGATCTTCTCGGACATGTCAGGTCTCATGCGGCGGACCTTTTGCTTAACTGGTGGACAATCTTCTCTTGTGGGGAGACGGTGTACCATAATGTCTGTATCGAGTCTCGACATGTCTTCGTATGACCAGGCGAAGATTTCAACATAATCATGTAGTAGCTGAATTAGGCGCTCCTTGACACTCGACTCTAGATTGGCACTTATCTTGATTTCCTTTTTGTCATCCTCAGTTCTCAAGTTGATTGTATCCAATTGCTCTTCATGAGGCTGAATTGCTCTTTCCTCTTGCTGTAGAAGTCTGGCCAATTCCCCTGGCACCTCATAATCTTCCTCACCTTCGTATTCGACTTGGTTGATCAGATCTTCAGAGTCACTGAAGGCTATAGAAGTATCGTTACCCATGGGTTCCAGAATGGAAGGGTACTTGCATTTGTGAGTGTGGGTGTGTGTAAGGGCATAGCCATCTTAAAACAACAAAATGTAAAAGAAAGACAATGAGCAAAAAGTGCTTAAATATGAAAAGTATCCATGATTCATTAAAATGAAATATGAAATGAAATAAGAACCCTTACAGATGGACCTATGTGCCTCGGGTAAGACACACGGTTGAAAAAGTACGAATTGTTTGTGAATTATTACAGATCCAACATAAATGGAAAAGATAAGTTACTGATTTATGAAAGTAATCAGAACAAAGTCTTTTGCTTCCAAGTTGCACAGTCCTCCGCCAACAGTAGGGAAAATCCAGTCTTCCAAGTTGCTCTCTTCTTCACTGTCCTCTAGTGCACTGACATCATGCCTCGGCATTGGAGCGGAGATAACATTCGGATTTTCAAGAGCTTCAAATTCAACTTCCTTTGTGTTAATTAGATCTTGAATCTTGTTCTTCAGGGCCTAACAGTTGTTGGTGTCGTGCCCTGGACTTTCTGAGTGGTACGCACATCTGGGATTAGGATTGTAGTGTGGAGATGAAGTGTTAGGATTTTTAGGTGCCTCCTTTAGCATGGCCAGGTTTAACTTCAAGAGATGTGGTAAGACTTAAGTAGGAGTCATGTTTATCTTGGTGAATTGCCTTACAGGCCTTTCCACCCTTTGCTGGTTATTCCTCGGCTGATCATTTCTCGGCTGATTGTTTCTTGGTTGGTCTGACGCAGAATTTTGAATCATGACGACCCCCACTGTTGGTCGTCTTTCAATTCTTCCCTGATTTCTCTAGGCATAGACAGCTGACACCTCATTCTTTGCAGTGAACGGCTTTTTTGCAGCAGCAGAGGTAGATGCATCCTTCTGAATTTTCCCGCTTCTAATACCGACTTCCACCCTCTCGCCAGTTAGAATTAACTCAGTGAAACCTGCAGAGGAGCTTCCAATCATGTGATTAAAGAAAGGACCTGACAGAGTCCCCAAGAACATGTCCACTAGCTCTCTTTCAGATAAAGGTGGTTGCACCCTTCCGGCCAAATCCCTCCATTTCTGGGCATAGTCTTTGAAACCCTCGTTGGTAGCCATAGCCATACTCTGTAGCTGAGTACGGGTTGGCACCAAGTCGGTGTTATATTGATACTGATTATAGAAGGAGGCTTCCAAATCTTCCCAATTATGCACATCAGACCTCTCCAACTGGTAGAACCAATCCAACTGCGTCCCCGAAAAAGTGGACCCACAGGTCTTTGTCAGAAGAATGTGGTTGCATTTTCCTGACATAAGATCGTAAGTGCATCTTGGGACAAGACACCCCATCATACTTGGAAAACAGAGGTACTTTAAACTTAGGAGGGATTACAATTCCAGAAACCAACCCTAACTCTTCAAAGTCCAGCCCAGGTACTCTTTGCACTTCCATAGCAGCTAGACGTTCTTCCAAGTTCTTGTATTTGTCATCGACCGGAGGATACTGCTGTTCAGAATAATCCTCATCTTTCTCTTCTTCTTCTTCCTCAGAATCAGATGGTACTGTTGTTTCTTTTCCCTTTCTTACCCCTTCATCAGATGTTGAGGGGAATTCCAAAGTCCGTCTGGCTTGTCCTTCAAACCTTCTGCCCAAGATAGCTGTTGTACCCCAAAATTTGCCCTCTCATGTTTTCCAAAGTCTTCCCCCTACATGGTTGACCAGAAACCCTTGCCTAAGGAAAAAGAAGATTTTTGAGTGGTGCTTTAAGTACCTTTCGATTGGCATTCTGAAAGACCTTTCGATTGGTATTCTGAAGGAGCCTTTTGATTGGCATGGACAAGATCTTTCGATTGGAATTATGGGAAAGCCTTTCGATTGGCATTCTGAAAGACCCTTCGATTGGTATTCTGAAGGAGCACTTCGATTGGCATGGACAAACACTTCGACTGGGCATTTGGCACTCTTCGATCAAGCTTTGGTGTGCAAGTCTTCGATTGAGCGCTAGACCTCCTTCGATCAAGCTTTGGTCTGCAAGTCTTAGATTGAGCGTTAGACCTCCTTCAATCAAGCTTTGATGTGCAAGTCTTTGATTGAGTGTTGGATCCCTTCAATCAAGTCAATTTCACAATGCTTCGACTAGCACTTCAGAGGGTCCTTCGACTGGAACTTCATATTGTACCTCAATCAGAACATAAGAACGAAATGACCTTCGAATGGCATTTTAGTTCAGAGTTTCCCTTAATAAGAACATCAGAACGAAATGACCTTCGAAGGGCATTTCAGTGCAGAGTTTCTCTTGATCTAAGTTGCTCTGATGAAGGAAGTTCTGGACACTTCGAATCAGAACTCAGACTCATCACAAGGCCAAGGGCTGGGCGAAGTTGTCTAATAGGGTATGTTCTAAATAGATTCGAATTGGACTTTGAAGCTGGCAAAGAAGGAAGATTCGAAGGAATGAAGTAGGCTGACATGACTAAGCAAAAACACATATCCTAACCTGTCCAGAATACCCAAAGTTCATAATGGCATGTGTCCCTTGCAAATATGCAATCGAAGCAGGGGGAGTCTCAATCGAAGGGGTTGTGACTAGAGTAGTTCGAATTGGGACTTTGAAGCAAGAGAAGAGAGCAAATTCGAAGGGGCAAGTCAGCTTTTGATTTCCATCATATTGGAGGCCCAAACAGCTCATAACAGGCTGGCAATAACGCATGAAGATAGATTGGAACCTGATTGAATCAAATATAGCAACTCTTTATGAAGAAATCAAATCAAATCTCTTTATCATAATGGACCAAGATTTGATACACAAATGTTGACCTAATTTCCTTGGCTATATAAACCTCATGCTCATAAACAAATCACACAAAAAAAACCCTACTGCAGACAAAGAAAGAAAATGCACAAAAACTCTGTGGAAACGACCATAACAGTTTTGCAAAAAACCTTGAGCAAGTGGTGATCGGATTTTGGTTTAGAGGTGAATTCAGACCAAAAGAAAGACGCAGCTCTCTTGCCAGCAATCTCCTGAAGCGAGGCCAATCAAAAACCAAGCCCTTCATTACCTCTAACGCGCTGTAAGTCTCCATGAAATTTGCTCTGGACATGATATCGTGAAATTATTTTCTTGCATCCTTTCATTAAAATAATTACATGTTCATGCTTTGTGTTGCATTTTGAAACTGTTGGCATCACTGAATTTTATTTTCATAGCCTGTAACGCCATGCCCAGTTCTAGGGTTCGTATACCTTGTTTTTGGGGTTTTTAATTGCAGGAAAAATCAATGCAAACCATGGTTACAGGGATGAGCAGGATGAAGATACGAGTACGTTGGTACTCTGGGATTTTATTTTCATGGCCTAGGAGAGACGTTTGAACGACCCTACGAAACTCCCTGCAGAACAAAATCTGCAGGTAAACGAACCAGGCTTTTGTGAGGAAGACGATAACGTGGCATGGCCAGACTGGCCTGTTTGAAATATTAGCGCTTTGTTTTTTATTTTCCAGCGTATTCATTGATTTTCCCATATATTATTTGTTTCTTAATTCAATAACAATAATGCAGTGTAGTTGGATTGGTGAAGCGTGCGTTGCAGAACCCCCTGGGACCTGGATTCGAATCCCAGGTCCCCCAAAACTTTGTTACATTTTTTCTTCAGGTACTCAGACGCAGCGCTCCAGGCAGGGAGCATCATACACCTCCAGATCTCATGCGCCAGGTGGTTCCAGATTCAGATCCAGTGGTTCAGGATGAGGTTCACCATGAACCTTGATCAACAAACGCCCTGACAATCTGAAAATCCAACAGGCTGGACGTTTGGGCCTGGAAATTGCAATTCATACTCCCTTTACGAGCCCAGCACCCCTGAGTTTGTTTCTTTATTTTTCTTGTCACTGTTTTTATTTTACTATCATAATTAATTAATTAACTAATTAACTCTTTTTCATAAAAAAATCAGAAACAACAAAAATATTTTTATTTTAATTTTATTACTTATTTTTGTAAATAAATTGTAACCAATTAATTTAGTTTTTTTAATTAGGTTTAATCTTAACATTTTTTACAATAAATTAAAATTAACTTAGACTTAGGTTTTTATTTCTGATTTTACTGCCTTAATTAAAATAAAACTCAAAAAATATTTTCTTTTTAATTCCATTATTAATTTAGACTTGATTCTTAATTCAAAAAGACCAAAAATATGCTTTCTTTAAAAAGGGTCAAAACCCTAAAAGGACAATCTGATTCAATTTTTCTCGCGCATATTATTTTGATCCATATATTGTAATTGCTCCGAGGATGTAATAGTTTTAACTTAGGACTCTTTATTTACCGCTTTTATTTACCTTTTCGCATTTGATTTTAAGGGTTTGTTTTTGGCGATGTAAATACCCGACGCCTTGTAATAGCTTAGTTTTATTTTCCGCAACCATTAAATGTTATATGTATGAATAATAGGCTATGCATGACAAGATCTATCTTAACTTAAAATCAACAGTAGCTCACCATGACACGTAAAGATAATATAACTGAAAATTGACACACTTGCACATGCCACTCCTAGGGTACGCCTCACTTGGTTGCCTCGAACGTGGTCATTGAGTATAGGAAGTTTTAGAGATCGTCCTTTTGTCCAAAGATCATAAGTTGCCTCGAAACGGTTGCCTCGGATAAAAAGACATTAGGGTTACCGCTAAGGCATCCTAACATTGCTTTAGTGACCACACATCCCTAAAATCGAATTGACCTGAAAACTCCAACGACGGTGCTACCTACTCCTCAATAGTGGGATAATACTGTCTAAAGGACATTTGCACAGTTTAATTCCTTTTTGAGTAGGTAGATGTTCTTAAGTACTTGCTCCTTTTAAAAAAAAACAAACTTTTCGCACTTACACTCTCTTCAAAAACACAAAACTCTTTTCAAAACCCACAAACACAAAGAAAAGCATACTTTTGAAAACATAGTGAGCAAGTACCTAAGAGCCCGTGGATAACCACTGATAGAAAGGGTGCTAACACCTTCCCTTTCTATAATCTACCTCCCGAACCCGAGAAACATCTCAAAAAGGAATTTTTCTGTGCTTTTGTCCTTTCCTTGTTGGATAAAATAAAAGACGGTGGCGACTCTTGCTTACCGCGACATTTTGCGAAAATAAACGCAAACGCGAACCAGCATTCCAAAACAGTCAGTTCTATTCCCACCGATCACAATAGCCACGCCAGCTCTCTTCTTCTTCTTTTTCTCTTTTTCCTTCTCTAGTAGAGTCTTGAGCTCCTCCTGCCCCTTGGCCAAGGTCAAGAGTAGCTGTTGAAATTGTGAATTCTGAGCTTGTAAGTCTTTGACCATTTGTTCAATATCCATCTTGCTGAAATAAACAGCAGAGAGATGAGAAACTTGGTGTGAATACCTGCTTATGCATATGATGAATGATATGTATTCATGTAATGCTTTTAAGGATTCAGAAATTCAAATTTTTTTTAAACAAAAAAAGAAACACACGTCATATTAATAAGATAGAATTTGTTAGTACATCAATGCCCCATGGGCAAAATAATACAAAATTCTAAGGTAAAAAGACGTTGCTCATCCTCTTTGGTGCAATGTAGGTGTTGAGAGTCTTCTCTTCGTGAAGTTGCCGAGTGAGTTCCAAAACCTTCTTCTCGCTTGCGTAGAATTGGACTTCGAAAGTATCGCGCTCTCCCTTGAGCTGTATCCAACTCCTTTGTAAATCTTCGAGTGACGTTGGCATGTCAGGATGTAGGAGGGTGTATGGAACCTCTCCTTCGATAACAGGCTCTATAATCACATGTAGAATGGAGGGGTAAGGCATCATAAGACTTTGGGTGCGGGTTCATACCCACTTGAGGTAAGGCTCAAGAGGGATGGAATTCTTGTGTCCCAAGGTCTTACTGACTACCTTGTTGGGCTTCCTCCAAGCTCGGATGAACCTTTGTCGGAGTCCTTGGTTGTCGTTGTCGAAGTCGAAAACCAAGCCTTGAATCAGCATGTCATGTGGGCCATCCCTTCGGGCATAACCAAACTGTCTCAGAGCCAAGCAAGGGTTATAGGTGATGCCTCCCCTAATTCCAAGTAGAGGGACATTAGGGAATTCTCCATAATGGTCAATGATGATGACATTCTCTTTTGATCGAGAACACCAATGAATGTCTGAATTTGTAAGGGTCATCAATCGTTGTGACCACCTCAGACCTTGCTCATTCTTGAAAACTGATTGGGGAAGATGAGAAATAAACCATCTTGCCAGTAGAGGAGTGCAACACATGAGAACACCTCTTTTCCTCATTGTACGAGGGTGAAAAGAGTGGAGGATATCCCCAAGCAATGTATGCACCGGGTTGCGAGTCATGAAGATTTTGACAGCACTCACATCTATGAGTTGGTCAGGGTTAGGGAACAAGACCATCCCATAGATGAGAAGAGCTACAATCTCTTCAAAATTTTGCAAGTCTAGAGAATTCCAACAGCTTTGGGCCTTCTAAAACAGAAACTTTGACAAGAAGCCTTTGACACCACTTCTAGTTTCCCAATGTGTTGTGACATCAGAGGAGTGCAAGTGTAAGGCTTGAGAAATCTCTTCTGGCTTTGGATCTCTTTCCGTACCGTTGAAGGGTAGTTGATTGAGAATAGGAATCCTCAAGAGTTGAGAAAATTCCTCCAAAGTAGGCACAAGTTGGTAGTCAGGAAATGTAAAGCAATGATGCAAAGGGTCAAAGAACTGGAAGAGAACTTTCAGCATATCCTCCTCAGTGTTGGTGGTGGCCAAGTTGAGTAGACGACCATGTCTCTCGATGAATGGAGAATTCCCAGGAATCCTTGAAGCTAGCTCCTTGAGTTGTGGAGGAATTCGAACAAGGTTGACTTGGATAGTTTTCCTGCGAAGTGAATCCATAACCTACAAAACAAGAACAAAGATGAATCTCCAAAATCCTTGATATGGTTAGTGGATGCATATGATGCTTCATGATGTCCATGATGTTATGCACAAGTATATATGTACAAATAAATCACATAAGTTCCTAGTTTAGGCTTGCATGGGGTTTCATAGGTAAGTACCCTCTTGAAGTTTAGTTGGCTCAACCTGTCCTAGAAATAGTAACCGGGTTCTAAGGAGCTCAATATCACTGGATTGTTCCCTTGTTCATTGTTTCAATTCAGCCTCTTTACTGGCGACCGAAATATTCCATGGAACCAACCCTCAATGAGTGTAGTATCGAGTATCTACCAACTTCGGACTGCACCAAAGCCGGTCATCTCACTACATCCTAAAAGGCCAAGTTGGTCAAGTAAAGGTTCTAAAATTCCATTAGTGCTTCATGACATCACTCAGTGGCCTCGTATTCTCTTTGATTAACTCAAAGGCTACCGGTACCCATAAATATGTCGCACTTATATAGCTATTGCTTAGACCATGTCGGTATACCCCGCACAATTTCCACAACGTATTGCTATTTACCTATGAATGTTTCCCAAATCCGGGTAGAGGATTAAAACCCAAACAATAGAACCAAAGTGTAAAGCATATAAGTCAAGAAAGATAAGCATGTAAAGGTGATCTAAAACCCTAAGGTAACCCCACTTTTATATTTCTCCCCACTAGAGTCGCTAGTTCTGTGATGCGGTGGGAGAACTGACTTGAGGTTTTGCGTTTGTGTTCGCAAATGTTGCAGTTTAGCAAGAGTCGCCACCGACTTTTATTTTATCCAAAAGGAAAGGTAAAAAAGCACAGGAAAGACCTTTAAGATTGTTTTTTGGTTTCGGGGGGTAGATTATGAAAAGGGAAGGTGCTAACACCCTTTTCATCCATGGTTTTCCATGGGCTCTTAGTTACTTGTTTTAGATCACTTGCTTTGCTTTTTCAATTGTTTGAAATGGTGCTTTGTGCGGTTTTGAAAGTATTTTGAAAAGAGGCCTTTGTTTAGGCAATCTTTGTAATGATTCTTGTTTGTAAGAATGTATACAAAGATGTTTGTCTTTTGAAAAATGTTTCAATGTTTTGAAAGTTGTTTGGAAATTGTTTTGAAATGCGTGTGTGTTTGAAAATAGCAAGGATTGCTTTTGAAATGATCAAGTAACTAGAAGCATCTGCCTACTCAAAAGTCTTTCTTGTACATTTTTATTCCTTTTACATTGTTAACCTACCATTGTTTTGGTAGATAACCCTATCTTTGGATGTTAAACGGGATGGGCGTGGGTCATCGTATGACCATGATAATAATATTGCCAAGTATCTTTAGCAAGTTTTGAGGGACTAAGATCATTTTTGTTTAGGCAACCAAGATAGCGTCATCGAGGGACTATGATCTTTTGTTTTGTTTTGCCAAGATACCTAGCATGCATACCATAGCCATTTTGTTTAGGCAACCAAGTGGGTGAAACCCTAGAGGTGCTTGTGTGCAATGTATTGTCATTTTTTTTCATGCATTTTTGTCTTGTGTTAGGTCATGCTATTTGTTTGATTTTGTCTTATCATACAAACCCTAATTTATTAAACATGTATATAATGCGATAAATTGCGTAAAGTAAATCTAAACTATTACAACAATATTATGGGAGGGGGGATACAAATTTTGAATGGGGGATATTAGCGCAAAATAAAACCCTAATTCACTATTACAACCCAACTGAATTTATTGTACAATAAATAAATAAATAAACAAGTATTTAAATATGCAATAAAATATTAATATGCAAAAATGTTTTGTAATTGTTTTATGAATGTAAAAATAAATTATTTAAGTCCTAAAAATAAGAAAAAAATAATGTTATTATTTTTGAAAGGGGAAACCCTAATTTTGTTTTAAAAGAAAATATTGTTTTCTAATTTTTATTTATTCATTTTTGTTTAATAAAAATAATAATAATATTATATACAAATGTTTAAAAAATAAAATATGTATGAAAATAATTATTTTTATGTAAAAAATAATAAAATAAAATGTATAGTATTTTCAAATTATTTACAAGTTTTATTTAAGAAAATAAAGTATAAAATCTTAGTAAACCATTTATTATACAAATAAAATAAAATAAAAATATAATAAAATGCAAAAAATAAAGAAAATATTTTTGGGTATTTTTTATCATTTGGAAAAAATGAATGCAAGCACAAAAAAATAAAAATATGCAAGAAAATACAAAAATATAAAATAATAAGTCAGGAGGGTGCAGAAGTAAAATGAGGGGTGCAAAAAGTCAGAAATGCAAGGCCCAAGCGCGCCAGGCCCAGACAACTTCGTCCCTGACCTCTGTCTCTCCAAACGCGTGCGTTCTTCTTCAAATCTTGTTCATGCTCATGCTTGCATAAAATCAAAAACTTACAATATGAAACTTATAGCATTTTTAATCACGATTCCAACCATATCCATTTTGTGACCTAACTCTCAAATGACAGAGAGAATTTTAATGGCCCTAATTTCTGACCTAGTTTATTCATGAACTTCAACAATCAAATACTCTTAGCTCAGTTAATATAAATGGAAACTATGCATATGTACAACTTAAGCAAGTTAAGGACTACATTTTTGCTTCACAAATCGTGACCTAAGGATGCCTAAATAGAGAGATAAAAACTTGACAAATACCTTGTTCAGTTGAGTTTGAATATGGAAATGTGGAAACTTTGAGTGAGGCCTGAAGATCGTATGAGTTTCCTTGAAGTTCGCTCAAGCTATCCCAATGCTCAGCTTGCCTTGAAGTTGCCTGAAACTCCTTGTAGAAGTCAACCTGCAAACCTTCAAAATAAAAATGGTGAATCTTGAAACAGGGGTTACAGTTGCAAGACAAAGGCCTGGACAGTTTAGGTGTGATGTATGGAAGGTGTTTAAAGGGTTGAATCCAGAAACACACGAGCCAATATTGATTTGGCTTGAGATTTGCAGAAGCTGTTCTGTTTTGGGCAGAAATGGTGTTTTTTGTGTTTTGGAATGTTTGAGATGTTAGCAATTCGTGCTTAGGCTTGTTACAATGTTCTGAAGTTTTGTAAAATGAAGCCAAGACTTCTCTTTATCAGATACACAAGCTTACTTGACTTTTTCAAGTTTGCTTGCTTTTGAAGAAAAGTTTGAAGTGACAATGCAAAAGCTTGTACTTGCTAGTTCTAGGGCTGCAAGGAGTTGGTAAACATGCCTGATAACTGTGGACTTTGCTTGTGACAAAGAAACAGGTTCAATGCTCAAGGAATGCAATGTTTTAAAAGTCTTGCTTTATCAAAATGGTATTGAGAACTTTATGTCATAAATGGATTAATTCTTTGTGCAAAGCTCCATAGGTCAGAATAAAGCCAATATCCAATGTGTTAGAATTCAATTATGGAGTGTAGAAGGGATTAAGACCTGTAATACCAAGTACAAGCATGTTTGAAACTGATTTGCAACTTGTAACATTGTGAAAATGCCTTGCACAAAAGTGATAAATTGCCATTTCCTTTCTTCGATTCTCCCTAACCATAAATAATCTTGGAGAGTTCTTGGACATTATGGAAATCTTGTAACATGCTCTACAACCCATCTTTGAAATGAATTTTTAGATACCTCTTGGAACTAGGTGAAAAGTTTCCATGAAGTTAGGTCAAAAATCTGCCTAAACTAGGGCAAAATTTCACTAAGTTAAAAAGTTTATGGATCCCTATTCACATAATCATAACTTGAAATCCAAGCATATTTTGGGAAAACTTTGTGAATCAAAGTTGTAGATATCATGCAGGACTACAACTTTCATGTTGGAAGTTTTCTTTGAATCCAATTGCATAAGTTACCAAGCACCTTGACTTGTTTTCTTTTGTGATCATGGATATTTTGCTTTGATTCTTTTTCTAAATTAACAAATACAATATTGGTTTGTCTTACTTGTTAATAATGTAGGTAAAGGCAATGAGTTTTAGAAAGTTGCATCATGGGTTCATGAGTTTATTTCCATGCCCTAGTCAAAAGCTTGAGAGATCCAAACCTCACCATTGAAGTTGTTTTGAAGTTGGTATGGAAGTAGTTTTGGTGGCCATGAGTCCTCATCATCATCCTCAACAAATTATATTAACAAAGGAAGAATATTGGCACAAAAAGTTTGTTCAAACTTGGCAAAGTTCCACCAAGCATTCTCTTGATCTAGAAGCTAGGGTTTTGGACTTCAGAGGGGCATATCTTGCTCATCTTTTGGTATTTTTGAGTGATTCCAAAAACATTCTTCTCTCCAAAGAGTTACCAACAAATCACTTCAAAAGTTCCAAAGAGTTTTCATGTGGAAGGAACTTGGTGAAGAAGAAAGATTACAAGTCATCTAGATGAATCCCCAATTTTTCATATGTGATTTCAAATGATCATAACTTGGTCAATTTTTGTCACCTTGAGCCAATTATTTTTCCATGATGATCTTGAAGATGTGTACTTTTTGCCTTCTTTCATGTGCAAAGTGAGAAAATGGATGGAAGTTTCCTTAAGAATGCAAGAGATTATAAGTCATTTCATGATTTTTGGCCAACTTCAACAAGTTATAACTTGGTCAATTTTTGGAGATTTTGAGTGGTTCAAATTGCAAAATGTCATTCAAGAGGTCTACTTCATTCCATATTTTTTGGTCAAGAGAAAATTCTAAGTGGAATGCCATGTTTGGATACAAGATATTATAGGTCATTTTTAAAGAAGAGTTTGAAATTTTTCTAAGTATGGAAAGTCAACTCTTTTTCTTCAACTTTGACTCCATGTAACTTTCAGCTCAAGCATCCACTTGGTTCCATTCTTTTTCCATTGCAAAGCTTGTAACCTCATCTTTCCAAAGCATCAAGAATTATGCCCTAAGACCCCTTAAGGTGGAAATGCCATAGATTTGAATTTGGTAGTTTGAAACTGAAGCACAAAGTCAGAATTTTGAAATCCATAATGTGACTTCTAAACACAAGATTTGTGCGTGTTTTTGATTTAAACTTGATTAGAAAACTTTCCAAAAGTGATTAGCACCCCAAAACGCAAGGTTTGGCTGAGTTTTGATGGAAATGAAGTCACACTTCACTCGTGCTCGACCCTTACTCAATTTCCCTCCAAACTTCCTTGTTTCTTCAAATTTTCATTCCCATTAACTTCCCTACAAATATAGGGTCATCCCCCATTCAATTTACCAAGCTTAGAGAGCCAAGAACACCCTTCCAAAACTTCACACGGACCCACTTTTGTTGAATTCAGTTTTTGAAATTTAAGCTTCCTTTTCCAAAATTATTTGCGCATTCATCATCCTTGAACTTCATACAAACTCTCTGGCACTTAAACCAATCAAAACGACCCATAATCCAAGCTACAGAAGTCCAGTTTCAGAGCTTCTTACTTGAACTTCGAAAAGGTAGAATTCTCCACACTTTGGATCCAAATCAAGCACTAATTTGTTCTACTCCTTTGTCTGATTCTAATGCTGCTTACAATTTTTAAATCCATTGAGAATTGAGAGAGAAATCTCAAATTGAAGGTACTCGCTATTTTTTTGTGTTTTGATTCATATCTCTCTCCATACTTTACATAAATTTGGCGCGATGGTTGTGTTAGAATCGTCTTGAAGAGACGAGTTTAATGATGCTAGCCAGGGATCCTTATTTTTCCATTTGAAGGATCTCATAAAATCTCCATTGCAGGGTGTCTGGAGGTTGAAGACGATGAAATGTCTCGTCTCATCCAATGATAGTGTGCCAAGCATTTTAATTTCATTGGTTGCCCTTTTTCTGATCATATGTGTGTTTCACTAAGGTCCATATCAAGCACAACGCATTTGGTCCATTGGATTAGCTTACTAACGCGTTTTGACTTTGATTTGATGGTCCACATCTTTTTGGTTTTATTTTATTTTCTGATTTTATATTTTATTTGATTATATTTTTAAAAATTCATAACTCTTTTATTTTTTATCCAAAAATTATGAAAAATTCACAAAAAATACTTTGAATTATTTCTGATCTCATGAATATTTTTTTACATTTTTATTTTAACATTTGGTATTTTTTATATTTTTTGTATTATTTGCTTTCTTTTAATTACTTAAAAAATACTTTCTAACATTTTTTCATTCTGAAAAAATTCATAAATATTATTTTGCATATTTTTTACTTTCTGAAAATTTTATGGAATTTTATGTTGAGGTTTACTATTTTTTATCTATTTTATTTTTGTTTTAGCAATTTTAAATAGTTTAAAAATAGTTTCTGACTTTTGAAAATTACTAAATTTTTTATAAAAATATTTGGATCCATTTCTGATTTTTCTATGGCTTAATTTTTCATTTCTTAAATAATTTGAACATAGTTGATACTTTCCTCATAATTTTCTATTTTTTAACCTTTTTTTAACCCTTTAAATGTATATATTAAATATATTATTATTTTGTGATTATTTTCTGGTTGTCTTGAGTTGAATTTTTGATCATAACTTTATTAACATCATTGGATCTTGGGTGTTGAGTTCAACTCCACCAAAATGGATGAATGATTTTAATAATAGTTTGATTAAATTTTTAATTCAAAAGTGGTTTATTCATCGTTTGCCCTAATCCCCTTCATCTCATCCCCTTCTCATTGCACTAAATGTAGTTGGAGCATGATCTCTATATCATGTCTCAAAACAAATGGTGCATAGATTGCTATTGAACAACCTCAAAATAGGTGCGACTTCTATATAAGTCGATTTACGATTGCTTAACATAGCGCTAAATTTTGTCCCGATTCAAATAAATGATCATTCGTGGCCCAAACTTATGATTGCAAGCCCAAGTATGTTAATTTGATCTCTTTGATCCAATAACCTTGAGATTCATTGTGTTGAGGCTTTGGTTCTACCAATCCTCTAATGGATCTACAACACCTTTGGTCAACGCGGATCACTTAAACATCGTTGATCATTAAATGATACTTGTGAGAATTCCAAATGAATGATATACTTGACAAAAAGCAAATGTAACTTGTTGTGTGGAGGCTTTGGTTCTACCAATCCTCTAATGAGTTCCAAATGCAAGTTTCAAGATGGTCATCCAACTAACCACTAATTATTGACTTGTTTTACCTTATGCTTTTATTATTTTTTATGCTTTATGTACTATTTACTTTTAGCATTTACATTTCATGCCATTTTCATCTTTGCTCATTTGAGCATTTATTTTCTTGTCATTTTTACTTTGCTCACTTGAGCTTTTCTTTTTCCTTTTCCTAAGGTTCTTAATAACCAACTTAAACCCTAAAAAAATCTTTAATGGTACTTGGACTATTTGGTTACTATCCTTGGCATGATGGAGCATTGGACTTTTTCTTGGACTTAGGATTAGAAACCTTGGCCTATCTTGGATACCTTGTGATCTCATCTGATTATTTTGTCTGGAGCTCTTGAGGTTTACCTCAAGACATTGGGTTGCTTGTGTGTTTTTATGTGCAGGTTTTTGTGATTACACCCTTTGTTTGTAATCTGGAATTCACCCGCATACAACCGTTACTCTGCCCAATTTTTGTGAAGACTTAATACTTTTGAAGAGGTCTAGTATCTTTACTTACTTGGTTTCACTCCAAAGAATGGGAATTCTATCTTGGCTCATAATGTCAAGTTTTGACTTCTTGTTGGTTAGATGGTCCTTATCCTTAGCTTTTACCTTATGCTTTAGGATAACCTCTTCTTCTCCTCCCATCTTCTTTAATTTCAAACATCTTCTCCCTCCTTTTGAAAACTCTTCTTGTTTTGAAACATAAACAACTTTCATAATAAACTTGGACTTAGGTCCATGCATTTTTAAAATCATTTCATAAATAAAATTCAATCAATTTAATAAATACTTTGACACTTTTTGTGAGAAGACTAAAAGTCAACCAATCTCATTTCAAACCATTTTTGCCACTTTGGCTTTTACCTTTAAAACTTTTCTCAAAAGGTTAGACTCTTGTCAATACTTGTAGTGATGCAAACAACTATACTCCTACAATATATAGTAAAGTGAGATATTTTCCACTTGGATGTTGAGTGAGGCATTGTTGATTTTAAAATCCAAGCCATATCCTCCACTTTGAGATGATGCAAATTCTCCTTTCTCATGATTGTGGGTAGTAAGTATGTTTTCCACACGGACAATGATGATGATGTCTTATCTCTTAAACTTAACCAACACACTCATGTTTCAAAATTTTAAAAGAGGAACTACGTATACCCTGACCCCCTATTACACGAAAGGTGGTACGTAGGCACTAAAGGTTCGCAACCGCGGCGGATGCAAAAATCATAAAAATACTTCTTTTCTCACCTCCACTATCCATTTTATATACAACACATTTTATAGCCAAGATATACAAATTTTACAAAGAGGTTCCTGCGGAGTACCGTAGATGTTTAGGGTGCTAATACCTTCCCTTTGCATAACCAACCCCCTTACCTTGAATCTTTCCCCCTTTTTTGGGTTATTCGATCTTTTCCTATTCCTTTGGAAACAATAAAGCGCGGTGGCGATTTTTATTTTGATTTGTATAAAGTCTAGTCAATCCAATGGCTTAGTCTTGAACATTTCTACCGCTATAGAAAAAAATGGCGAATTCACTGAGGACAGATTGACCTCTTGCTGGTTCATCTCTAAGTGGGTTAACCCTATCTTTGTTTATATCTGTATATTTGCTATTGTTGTTTATGTGTTATATTTTGTATATATGTTTGTCTGGATTTTCCTGGTTTTTAGGGTGCTTGGTGATTACTCATAAGTCCTATACCCGAACTTGGGAAAACTTTAAGATAGGATAGGCGCTATAGTCATGTTAACTTTGAGGGAGTAATCCCAAAAAAGGAGGCATGATATCCCCCACTAAGTGGATGCCCCTTTGTCTATAGTGTCGTTTACGAGTAATCGGGAAGACGTACTGCTTTCGACCTGGGAGCCTTCTGAAACTGAGGACCTGTTGTACCCCAAAATTTTCCCTCCCATAATCTTCAAAGTTTTGACAAGAATCATCCACAATTGGTTCAAGTCTACTCAAAGGCTACACAATCAACCATCCTCCTGAAGCCAGTCAAACTAGGGTTTTGGTTCTCACAAGGAAGCTGAAGTTTTCAAGAGCTCAATCAAGTCCCACATGCCTATAAACATGGCCAAGCATCATCATACAAAGTTTCAATACTTTCAGCACAAAATTGCACAGTCAAAAACCCTAATTGCACTACAGTCAACTGTAGGGGCAAAATGGTCATTTGACAGTCAAAAGTTCAAATTTTTGGTCAACATCTTATTTTGAAGCCACAAACATCATTTGATCAATGCTTGATCATGATTCTCAAAGTTTGGCTCAAAAATTCTCAAGATGCAAAAGTTTCTATTTTTGGACAGCTGAAAAGTCAACTGTAACTTGACCAAGGCATAACTTTTTCATGGTTCATCATAAAAATCCCATCCAATGCTCATCTTGAAGGGGGAGACATTTCCTACAACTCATCTTCACACTCCAAGTCCAAGAAATGCTCTCACAAAAAGTTATCAATTTCAACATTATAGGTCATTTTCAAAAGTCAACAAAAAGGGACTTTAAGTCAAAGACCATAACTTGAGATTGGTAAATCAAAATGACATGGGACCAAAGACATTGTTTAGAGGACTTCAAGACCTTTCCAAAATGTCCAAGAACATGTTCATAACTTCAAAATTGAGCAAGATATGCATTGGAGAAGTTGGGAAATTTTTGTGAAATAGCCAAAGGCAATTATCCTTGAAATTTCATTTTTGACAAAAGGGGCCCACTTTTTCCACTTGTTTCAGCTTGGCCATGCTTCCCACGTGTCCCACAAATTATTTCAAAATTTAAAATTAATTTTTTCATTTTTACTTAATTTTATTGGATTTAATGCATTTTAAATCTTTTAAAATCAAATAAAATTAAAAAGGTTAATTAAAGGGAATATTTTGCATTGAATAACTTTGAACCACCATTATACACATCCCAAATTCATGCCAAGGCCTAATCAAGCAAGAATTCAAATTTTGGTACAAAGATGGAAAGTGTTTCAATGGAGGTTTATGGAAAATCTTAAGCATGAATGCAAGGCATTATTGGCCATAATTCTTATCAAAACACATTACATAACATGTATACAAGTGATCACAAGGACATACACGAAAAAGGAAGCTCCCAAATTGCAAAACACATTTCAAAAAAATTTCAAGCAAAGAGCAAAACTGTAAACCTCCTTACAACGCCTCTCAAGTCCCAATTCCCATCCAAACATATTCCTGACATCCTTAGGAAGCTTTGGCAATCAAAAACAAGCATAATCACTCAAGAAATCGTGCCTTAGACCTCCTCCGGTTTGCTTCATTTTTTTAAATTGTATATCATATTTCATAAGCAATTAACCCATTTTCTTTGTTGTTTTGTGTTGCTAGGGGCTTTCTAAAGCTAGTAGATTGATCCAATTGCATTTTAACGCATCATAGCATGATTCACCATTGAAATATTTTAGGGTTTCTCAAGCTTCAAATTGGGGATTTCCCCATATGGTAAAATTAGGACATCAAACTGCCATGGTTGGAATCGTGACATCCAAACGAACATAACAGACCCATCGCGCTCAATTTATGGTCAACCATGGCCTAATCGTTATTTTTTTTACAGGTTGCGTTTTGGGGGGGTTTAAAACCCCCGCTATCTCTTTTGTTACAGGGGCAAACGGAGAAGAAGGTTGGCGTGGCAAGACCTGAATGGAGGGTTCAAACCGCGCGCGCAATTTTTTTGTTTTATATCAATTAACGTTATTTCTTACATATTATTTGTTTTCCATTCCATGTACAAAATGCGCAAACAGCTCAATTGGTAGGCAAGTGACTTGGTAAACACTAGGACCTGGGTTCGAATCCCAGGTCCCCTTAAATTATTTCTATTATTTTGTTTAACCCTTTCCCATGCATTGCATCATTCAGTGATCCATCATACACCCAGCGTTTGTGCTTGCCATGTGTCTCTAATGGTCAATCCAGTGGCTATTACCAGCCATCCACTATACGCATCAGTCAAACGTTCTCCACATGATTCAAAAAGTCAGCAAAGGGCCTCCTTCTGTTGGGCCAAAATTCATCAAGCCACCTCCTCAATTGGGGTCAACACCCCCCATGGTTTGCATATAGCTTTCTTTCTTTTCATTTTTTATTTATTTATGTGTTTTATTTATTTTAATTAATTCATCAAAAACAATTTTCATAAAAACCAAAAAAATCAGAAAATCATAAAAGGACAAAAATATGTTTCATTTTAATTTAATTCATCAATAACTTCTTTTGTAAATAAATCCCATAATAAATTTAGTTTTTTTTTTATTTTAAGTTGTTAATTTAATTCTTTTTCTCAATAACCAAAAATAATAAAAATAGACCTTTATCATTTTTTACCCTTTTTTAATTAATTAATATTTTTATTATAAGTATCATTAACCATTAATTTTGTAAATAAATTTTATAATTAATTTAGTTTTAATTCTAGGTTATTAACTTTAATGTATTTTCTTTAATAAATTAAAAACAATTAGAACTAGAATTATTTGACTTTTAAATTCCAAGTTAATTTTCTTTAATGCCATAAATACAAAAACATAAAAAAATAAGTTCTTTCTTTTTATTTAACTTAATTATTTTAATAATTTTATTTTAATTCCTTTAAAGGGTCCAACGCCCTCGCATTCGATTATATTCTTGTTTTGCGCGTTTTATTTATTTCTTGTTGTAAATATAATGTACTTGCTCCAAAGCCCTGTAATAGTTAATTAGGCATTTATTTTCTGCAATTTATTTTAAATCGGGTCTGGATTAATTTGGCGTTGTAGACCCGCGCCTTTGTAATAGCGTATGACCTTTTATCTTTCCCGCATTTTAAATTCCCGCATCTTTTAACTGTTAAACAATAACATGAAAGAATGAATGCTCAAAAATAAAAATCAAAACGTAGATCACCAATGCATGACAAGACAAACAATAAACTGAAAATGACACACAATTCACACACCACCCCTAGGGTACGCTTCACTGTTGCCTTGCCCCTCGAAAGGTGATCGTCGAGTAGAGGATGTCTTAGTAAGTCCTCATGATCCGGGAACCTGGCATGAGGGTAGCTTCTAAGGTGTCTTCCTATTGCTCCGGTGATCACCATGTCCCGAACCTCGAACTGACCCGAACACCTCCAACGGTGGTGCTACCTACCTCTCAATGGTGGGATGACACTACTTTAAAGGACATTTACACAGACGAATTCCTTAGGGTAGGTAGATTCTCATAGATACTTGCTCTTTTCAAAAACAAACAAAATACTTTTCACACCTACACTTTCTAAAAGTTTTCAAACAAATTTTTCATACACTCTTGAGGACAGATACAAGAGTTACTTAGAGATTTTTCAAACGAAACTTTTTCAAACCCACGCATTTTTGAAAAGCAAACAAACATTTTGAAAACACAATGAGCAAGTATCTAAGAGCCCATGGATAACCATGGATAGAAAGGGTGCTAACACCTTCCCTTTCTATAATCTACCTCCCGAACCGAGAGCAATCTCTTTAAGGAATTTTTCTATGCTTTTGTCCTTTCCATTTGGAGAAAATAAAAGACGGTGGCGACTCTTGCTTACCGCGACATTTCGCGAAACCAGCTTAAAAACAGTCAGTTCCAGATCCACCGATCACAGAACTGGGGACTCTGCTGGGGACTCTTATAAAGTGAGGTGTACCTTAGGATAGTTCATAAACTGTGTTTTCAATTGCTTTGACTTGTTTGCTTTAAATTGTGGGACTGTCTTGGGAGTTCTATAGATCCTAACCCGGATCTGGGGATACCTTCTTAGAAAGTAGCAACAAGGCTGTGAGGGAACTGTGCGGGGTATACCGACATGGTTGAAGCAGTCTGCTACGTTGATGTGGCACTTTGGTGTGTACCGGTAACCCTTGAGTCAATCAAGGAGAGTACGGGGCCTCCGCGTGGTGTCGTGAAGCATCAACAGACCTTAGGAACCTTAATTGAACCATCTTGGCCTCTTTAGGGTAGTGAGATGACTACTTTGGTGTACTCCGAAGTCGGTTGATACTCGATACTACACTCAATTGAGGGTTGTTTTCTTGGGATATTTTGATCGCCAGTCAGTGGCTAAATCGAAACGATGAACAATGAAAGCAATCCAATGATATTGAGATCCTTAGAACCCGGTTACTTCTAATAGGACAGGTTGAGCCCACCAACTTCAAGAGGGTAATACCCAGACCTCATGCTGGCCTGAACTCTAAGGGTTTCCCTTGTGTGACTTGTGTGCCTTCCAACTTGACTACTTGCATGCTTGTTATCTGACATTTGAGTTTCTTGCAGGTTTTATTTATAGTCCTTAATTGGGACTCATAACAGGGTTTACTAAGTTTCTCGCAAGTTTTGTTTACAGTCCTTAAATGGGACTCATAACAGGGTTTACCTACATTACCCCATGCATAGCATAACATCATGACATCATGCCATTGCATGCATCCTACATAAGGACTAATCCATTTCAAGGATCTCAAGGGTCTGTGGTGCAGGTCACGATGGACCAAACTGCCTAGCCAGGGGCAAAGGGGATTTATTTTCCTCTAAGCCAAGGTTGTCAGAGGCTATGACCCACTGGATATGGTGAGCCTTTGACCCTTGAAGAAGGACTCTCAACAACATGCAGTTCCTTCAACCAAGCTACGAAATTCAACTCTAACAATTTTTCTTGTCTACCCCGCGAGATCCTTGAAAACATCGCATGCATATCATATATATCATTTCATTACAGGTACACTTGTTGCAGGTCACTTACCTTCTTCGCTGTTTATTACAACCGTCATCATGAATCCTGAATCATCCGATGGACAAGCTATCAAGGCCCTCCAGGCCCAGAATGCCCAGTTCAAGGAGTTGATTATGAGCCTAGCCCAGGGTCAAAAGGAATTGAAGACTCTGATTTAGAAGAAGAAGAGGACTGTTTTGTTCAACCCTAGACGCAGATCTGGGAACACACTGCAGAATGAAGCTGAGAGGACTACTCCATCTGTGGGGGAAGGCAGTCACCAAGGGAGAGAGGTACCTAGTCCAGTGGTCTCCGACAACGAGACAGATTTCAACGACGAACAATACCCTCCTGCTGAGGACAAGTACAAGCAGTTGGAAGACCGTCTGAATGCAATGGAAATTCAACAAGTACCTGGTTTGGATTTCGGAGATTTGGGTCTAACTTCCGGTGTGGTGATTCCACGCAAATTCAAAGAACCCACTTTTGCTAAGTATGACGGGGCATCTTGTCCCAGGCTGCATCTCAGATCTTACGTGCGGAAGATTCAACCGTACACTGTGGATAAGAACTTGTGGATCCATTTCTTCCAGGAAAGTCTTTCAGGGACTCACCTCGAATGGTTCTATCAGCTGGATGGGGCCAAAGTTCGTAACTGGGAGGAGTTGGCTACTGCTTTTTACAAGCAGTATCAATATAATGCCGACCTTGCTCCTACACGTACCCAACTCCAGGGTATGTCGCTGAGGTCAAGTGAAGGTTTCAAGGAATACGCGCAGAGATGGAGAGACCTTGCTGGAAGGGTGCAGCCTCCATTAACTGACCGGGAACTCGTTGATATGTTCTTGGGGACCCTATCCGGGCCATTCTTCAATCATCTCATTGGTAATTCATCTGCAGGATTTACCGACCTCATCCTGACTGGCGAAAGAATTGAAGCTGGTATCAAGAGTGGGAAAATTCAAGAGGCCACACCTCCTGATACTCACAAAAAGCCTTACACGGGAAAGAAGGAATCTAATGCTGCATACAGCCAAAAGAGTCGTCGTGACCAACATGCAGGGGCAGTCATGATCTCTGGTTCTACACCACGCCGCCAACCACAAAAGGGAAACCAGCGAAGGCCGGACGAGCCTAAAAGACAATTCACCAACATTAACATGCCATGGTCACAAGCATTGCAGCACATGTTGAAGATGAACCTGATTGCGGTGATCAACCCTCCTGCAAATCCTAAGACTTCCTCTCCAAGCTACAATCCAAAAGCAAGGTGTGCTTATCATTCTGATAGCCCGGGGCACGATACCGAGGATTGTTGGGCACTGAAATATAAGATTCAGAATATGATCGACGCTAAGGAGATCGAATTCGAGCCTGCTGAGACTCCCAACATGATCACTGCTCCCTTGCCAAAACATGGCTAGGATTGAGAGATTTTTGTTCATTTGAATTCAAGTTGTATCTTTCTTTTCTTATTCGAACAAACAATTATCATGTTAAACTCTTTTATTTCATGAATGCATTACACATGCCTGTCTTGAATTAATTATGTTTACCGTACTTAAAACTGCTTTCATATTTTGTGATGTCAACTCTCTTTAATTCTAAGCCTCTTGAGGGAGGATGACGAAAACGATACCACGATCCTTACAGTATGCTTTTGAAAAGACCCCGCTGATGAGGTACATGCATTGTTTCAACCCCTAAACACTGGAGTTATAAGGAAGATAATCCCTCGTCAACCCCTCTGAGCCAAAGAAGTAGGAGTTTTTCTTTTCGAAATTTAAAACCCTTAATCATAACCTGGGGCGGGGTAGTTCTCTCAGCTGATCCAAGTGCACAACGAATGGCATCAAAAGAAGTCCTTCTGAAACAAAAGACAGTGATGATTCTAAATAACCATAAAGATAGGAAGTCATTATATCTCAAAAATAAAAAAACCAATAAGTCAAAACCTATGAAGGAGACTTACAAAACTGGGGCATCCCGCTGACTGTAATCACAAAAGAAACAGTTCAGGCAAAATTTAGGTATAGCAAAATCAAAAAGAAAGAGGTCGCACAAACCCTCAACAAAAACAAAAAAAAGACTGCCTATTCAGAATGAATCATCAATATCTGAATCATCATTGGAACATCAAGGCAAAGACTCAAACAAAGTCTAGCGCACGATCGGCTGAGTTTAGGATTGAAGAACATCACGAAGAGCGGGTGGGTACAAATAATTTGAGCCTTTATCCTTTGTTTCTTGAACCATGAACCAGGCCACGTTATAACCCTTAAAAGTCCTAGCTGAAGCATGGGTTAATTCGAAAGCATACTGTTACGAAAAGTATCCTGACTCCTTAAGGCTTGCGGTAAAATAACGAGTTGACATCACATTTTACAAAATTTGCTGTTTTTACTAAAAAAATGCATTTTTCAAAAAAAAACTGCAAGACAGACATAAGCCTTTGCATTCTTAAAATAACCTTGTTTGCATATGACTATTTGTTTGAACAGCAGAGAAATTCGCACGACGAACATCTAATGAACAAAAGTCCTCTCAACAAAGAGATCACCTCAAGTGGAAGAAACACTTCCAATCAAGGGGCATGGCATGATCGGTGTCTATCATCTGGGGCAGTCCAGTCAAGATTCAAGGAATCTCTCAAGGCCAACTAGCTTGGGGCGAACCTCCGCCCGAGTCACTGGTGGCATTCCAGCAACGAATCTTGCACGATCGGACATCTTCTGGTAGCAGGGCAACACAACACTATCAACAGGGGCACCCCCCCTACACCCTGAGAGCATGGACATAGTCGAAAAAGAATACTACGCGTAATCAAAGACCCGCTAGGTTGACACACCTAGGCAAAAATAAGGGCTTCCCGGCGAACCAAAAGGGTTCGGGCAAAATAAGGGATGAAAAAGAAAAATTTGTACACCCGGCAAGTCGAAAACCTAAAAAGGCGGCTTGGGCAAAAATGGGTATCCAGGTGGACTGAAAACCCGAAAGGGCGGTCCAGGCAAAAGTTAGGGATCAAAGCGTACGACTATGTCCTGTCATCTTGTCACCTGCCTACCAGGAGAAGGTTGGTCCATCAACAACTATCAGCACCTCACAAAGTATCTTTTCCCTTCACCTCAGAAACAGGGGCAATAATGAGTCGTCCAGGCGATCCAGTTGCTCTGTCAACCAAAGTACCAAGGAAAGGTTAATACAAAGATGATTACCATCTACCTTTACAAATTCCAGATCGTGGGTTAACATCTGAAACCAAACAGGACAATCATCCGCTTGATCATCATCTGTCAACCTTACACCGGTTCCTTTTCTTTTAGAAAAAGTCTTACACGGACTTATCATCAAAGTAACCCTACACCGGTTCCTTCTCAATTTTTAGACGAAGTCTTACACGGACTCACCCTCCACAAGTAACCTTACCCCGGTTCCTCCAGAAGTCTTACACGGATTTATCCCGAAGTAACCTTACCCCAGTTCCTCCAAAAGTCTTACACGGACTTACCTCAAAGATAACCTTACCCCGGTTCATCAAGAAGTTTTACACGAGCTTACCCTGCAGTAACCTTACCCCGGTTCCTCCAGAAGTCTTACACGGACTTACCTCAAAGATAACCTTACCCCGGTTCATCAAGAAGTTTTACACGAGCTTACCTTGCAGTAACCTTACCCCGGTTCCTCCAGAAGTTTTACACGAACTTATCCCGAAGTAACCCTACACATGTTATCTCTTTCCAGACGTAGTTTTACACGGACTCGTCATCAGTAAACCCTACACAGGTTTCCTTCTCAAAATTCCAGACGTAGTTTTACACGGACTCGTCATCAGTAAACCCTACACAGGTTTCCTTCTCAAAACTCCAGATGTAGTTTTACACGGACTCGTCACCCAGAAACCCTACACAGGTTCTCTATTTTCAAGGATGCAGTTTTACACGGACTCGTCATCAGTAAACCCTACACAGGTTTCCTTCTCAGCTCTAGATATAGTCTTATACGGACTCATCATCAGTAAACCCTACACAGGTTTCCTCCCTCCAAAGATGCAGTTTTACACGAGCTCATCATCAAGCAGAGCTATAGTCAGCCTTAAGGAAGTTGGGTACCCTCCAGCAGATCTCAACGTTCCTCAGCGCAATATACGAACATTCCTAACAAGCATCCCCGACAGTCTTGATCTAAGATTGTTCCCCAGCGGTATACTAGACATTCAGTGGAGCCAATTCCCCGGTATATCTCAAGAATCTCCCCAGAAGAGTCTAGTCCAGAGATTTCCCCAGGGAAGTTGGAATCCATCTCCCCAAGCAGTAAGCTTATCCCCAGTAGATTCTGGAAGCTTACCCCCGCAGAGCACGAACGCGTCCCCCGGACTTTTTATTTAAAGGTTATGCTCCACCAGAGCTTATAACTGGGTTATCCTCAGCCAAAAGCGATGGAAAGATCGTCCTCGACGAAGTCTTCCTATCCCTAACGAAGTCTATTAATTCCTTCAACATAACACATCAACGGTATCCCCAGCAGAGTTATCGTCAAACATCTCAGCAAAGTACCTCTCTTCCCACAGAGTATTGTTCCCCAGCAAGATCGCTAGAGTAATTTTCTCCCCGCAGAGTAATCTATTCGCCAAGTTTATTCCCCAACGGAGTCATCTTCTCCTACCGGTATACTTGCAACTATCATCCCCAGCGGAGGCAAATCTATTCTTCAACATCAGCCTAGGAGTGACTTCCCGGCACCCGTCAAGGATTTACTTTCCTAGACGAAAAATGCATTCATAAACGTAACACTTCCATACATCATTATAGCATGCATAGACGCGTCATATCTTACAAATCTCATTTATGTTGAGAGCATCATTGCTTGATCCCTATCATGCATTGCATATGACTGACCTTTACCTTTCAGGAAAGATTCAGTTAAATTCTCGATCATATTTCAAGACCTAGACCGGTTCAGTTAATCGACTCCAAAGATTTCCTATCCAGTCAAAGGCCTTCTCTGGTCCAGTTAAATCGGCCCCAAACAGATTTTTCTAATAAAGACCCAGTTGAAGACCTAGACCGGTTCAGTTAATCGACCCTAAGATTCTCTGTTTCTTATCCAGTCCAAGGCCTTCTCTAGTCCAGCTAAAGCGGCCCCAAACCGATTTTTCTAATAAAGACCCAGTTGAAGACCTAGACCGGTTCAGTTAATCGACCCTAAGATTCTCTATTTCTTATCCAGTCCAAGGCCTTCTCTAGTCCAGCTAAATCGACCTCAAACAGATTTTTCTGATGAAGACTCAGTAGAAGTTATCCAAGGTTTTCTCAATGATTGCTATTGAGACTGTAATTACCTATGGTTCTCTCCCCGATCCTGCGGAGACGATAATTCCATTCCAGGTTTTTCTCAATGTTTGCTATGAGATTATAATTGCCTATGGTTCTCTCCCCGATCCTGCGGAGACGATAATTCCATTCCAGGTTTTTCTCAATGTTTGCTATTGAGATTATAATTTCCTATGGTTCTCTCCCCGATCCTGCGGAGACGATAATTCCATTCCAGGTTTTTCTCAATGTTTGCTATTGAGATTATAATTGCCCATGGTTCTCTCCCCGATCCTGCGGAGACGATAATTCCATTCCAGGTTTTTCTCAATGTTTGCTATTGAGATTATAATTGCCTATGGTTCTCTCCCCGATACTGAGGAGATGGTAATTCCCACCAAGATTCTCTCAACAATTGCTGTTGAAGTTGAAGTCGCCCAAGGTTCTCTCACCGTTCCTGTTGAGGTAGTAACCACCCCTGGTTCATTCATCACCGTTTGAAGATCCAGATCCAGCTCCTGTAACCAGTCAGGACACATCTATACCAAGCATCTGAAGACCAGCTCCTGTAACATGTCAGGTAATCGTTTTTTTCTTTTGTAGGTACGCAAGTTCTCGCTAAGGAATCTCTTACGCGATCGACACCCAGATGGCATCTATAAGCCCATCATCATATCCATCAATCTCCAAATGGCATCTATAAGCCCATTCCACCATCACACTGCTACTATGTGAGCGCAAATTTCTGGGCACTCTAGTGTTCAATCATCTTCCACCTTCGGATTACGAAAGGCACGTCAGCCAATCTGCATCCTCAGGTCTAAGAAGATTGAACAGGGGCAACAGTTGTACCCCAAAATTTTCCCTCCCATAATCTTCAAAGTTTTGACAAGAATCATCCACAATTGGTTCAAGTCTACTCAAAGGCTACACAATCAACCATCCTCCTGAAGCCAGTCAAACTAGGGTTTTGGTTCTCACAAGGAAGCTGAAGTTTTCAAGAGCTCAATCAAGTCCCACATGCCTATAAACATGGCCAAGCATCATCATACAAAGTTTCAATACTTTCAGCACAAAATTGCACAGTCAAAAACCCTAATTGCACTACAGTCAACTGTAGGGGCAAAATGGTCATTTGACAGTCAAAAGTTCAAATTTTTGGTCAACATCTTATTTTGAAGCCACAAACATCATTTGATCAATGCTTGATCATGATTCTCAAAGTTTGGCTCAAAAATTCTCAAGATGCAAAAGTTTCTATTTTTGGACAGCTGAAAAGTCAACTGTAACTTGACCAAGGCATAACTTTTTCATGGTTCATCAGAAAAATCCCATCCAATGCTCATCTTGAAGGGGGATACATTTCCTACAACTCATCTTCACACTCCAAGTCCAAGAAATGCTCTCACAAAAAGTTATCAATTTCAACATTATAGGTCATTTTCAAAAGTCAACAAAAAGGGACTTTAAGTCAAAGACCATAACTTGAGATTGGTAAATCAAAATGACATGGGACCAAATACATTGGTTAGAGGACTTCAAGACCTTTCCAAAATGTCCAAGAACATGTTCATAACTTCAAAATTGAGCAAGATATGCATTGGAGAAGTTGGGAAATTTTTGTGAAATAGCCAAAGGCAATTATCCTTGAAATTTCATTTTTGACAAAAGGGGCCCACTTTTTCCACTTGTTTCAGCTTGGCCATGCTTCCCACGTGTCCCACAAATTATTTCAAAATTTAAAATTAATTTTTTCATTTTTACTTAATTTTATTGGATTTAATGCATTTTAAATCTTTTAAAATCAAATAAAATTAAAAAGGTTAATTAAAGGGAATATTTTGCATTGAATAACTTTGAACCACCATTATACACATCCCAAATTCATGCCAAGGCCTAATCAAGCAAGAATTCAAATTTTGGTACAAAGATGGAAAGTGTTTCAATGGAGGTTTATGGAAAATCTTAAGCATGAATGCAAGGTATTATTGGCCATAATTCTTATCAAAACACATTACATAACATGTATACAAGTGATCACAAGGACATACACGAAAAAGGAAGCTCCCAAATTGCAAAACACATTTCAAAAAAATTTCAAGCAAAGAGCAAAACTGTAAACCTCCTTACAACGCCTCTCAAGTCCCAATTCCCATCCAAACATATTCCTGACATCCTTAGGAAGCTTTGGCAATCAAAAACAAGCATAATCACTCAAGAAATCGTGCCTTAGACCTCCTCCGGTTTGCTTCATTTTTTTAAATTGTATATCATATTTCATAAGCAATTAACCCATTTTCTTTGTTGTTTTGTGTTGCTAGGGGCTTTCTAAAGCTAGTAGATTGATCCAATTGCATTTTAACGCATCATAGCATGATTCACCATTGAAATATTTTAGGGTTTCTCAAGCTTCAAATTGGGGATTTCCCCATATGGTAAAATTAGGACATCAAACTGCCATAGTTGGAATCGTGACATCCAAACGAACATAACAGACCCATCGCGCTCAATTTATGGTCAACCATGGCCTAATCGTTATTTTTTTTTACAGGTTGCGTTTTGGGGGGGTTTAAAACCCCCGCTATCTCTTTTGTTACAGGGGCAAACGGAGAAGAAGGTTGGCGTGGCAAGACCTGAATGGAGGGTTCAAACCGCGCGCGCAATTTTTTTGTTTTATATCAATTAACGTTATTTCTTACATATTATTTGTTTTCCATTCCATGTACAAAACGCGCAAATAGCTCAATTGGTAGGCAAGTGACTTGGTAAACACTGGGACCTGGGTTCGAATCCCAGGTCCCCTTAAATTATTTCTATTATTTTGTTTAACCCTTTCCCATGCAGTGCATCATTCAGTGATCCATCATACACCCAGCGTTTGTGCTTGCCATGTGTCTCTAATGGTCAATCCAGTGGCTATTACCAGCCATCCACTATACACATCAGTCAAACGTTCTGCACATGATTCAAAAAGTCAGCAAAGGGCCTCCTTCTGTTGGGCCAAAATTCATCAAGCCACCTCCTCAATTGGGGTCAACACCCCCCATGGTTTGCATATAGCTTTCTTTCTTTTCATTTTTTATTTATTTATGTGTTTTATTTATTTTAATTAATTCATCAAAAACAATTTTCATAAAAACCAAAAAAATCAGAAAATCATAAAAGGACAAAAATATGTTTCATTTTAATTTAATTCATCAATAACTTCTTTTGTAAATAAATCCCATAATAAATTTAGTTTTTTTTTTATTTTAAGTTGTTAATTTAATTCTTTTTCTCAATAACCAAAAATAATAAAAATAGACCTTTATCAGTTTTTACCCTTTTTTAATTAATTAATATTTTTATTATAAGTATCATTAACCATTAATTTTGTAAATAAATTTTATAATTAATTTAGTTTTAATTCTAGGTTATTAACTTTAATGTATTTTCTTTAATAAATTAAAAACAATTAGAACTAGAATTATTTGAATTTTAAATTCCAAGTTAATTTTCTTTAATGCCATAAATACAAAAACATAAAAAAATAAGTTCTTTCTTTTTATTTAACTTAATTATTTTAATAATTTTATTTTAATTCCTTTAAAGGGTCCAACGCCCTCGCATTCGATTATATTCTTGTTTTGCGCGTTTTATTTATTTCTTGTTGTAAATATAATGTACTTGCTCCAAAGCCCTGTAATAGTTAATTAGGCATTTATTTTCTGCAATTTATTTTAAATCGGGTCTGGATTAATTTGGCGTTGTAGACCCGCGCCTTTGTAATAGCGTAGGACCTTTTATCTTTCCCGCATTTTAAATTCCCGCATCTTTTAACTGTTAAACAATAACATGAAAGAATGAATGCTCAAAAATAAAAATCAAAACGTAGATCACCAATGCATGACAAGACAAACAATAAACTGAAAATGACACACAATTCACACACCACCCCTAGGGTACGCTTCACTGTTGCCTTGCCCCTCGAAAGGTGATCGTCGAGTAGAGGATGTCTTAGTAAGTCCTCATGATCCGGGAACCTGGCATGAGGGTAGCTTCTAAGGTGTCTTCCTATTGCTCTGGTGATCACCATGTCCCGAACCTCGAACTGACCCGAACACCTCCAACGGTGGTGCTACCTACCTCTCAATGGTGGGATGGCACTACTTTAAAGGACATTTACACAGACGAATTCCTTAGGGTAGGTAGATTCTCATAGATACTTGCTCTTTTCAAAAACAAACAAAATACTTTTCACACCTACACTTTCTAAAAGTTTTCAAACAAATTTTTCATACACTCTTGAGGACAGATACAAGAGTTACTTAGAGATTTTTCAAACGAAACTTTTTCAAACCCACGCATTTTTGAAAAGCAAACAAACATTTTGAAAACACAATGAGCAAGTATCTAAGAGCCCATGGATAACCATGGATAGAAAGGGTGCTAACACCTTCCCTTTCTATAATCTACCTCCCGAACCGAGAGCAATCTCTTTAAGGAATTTTTTTGTGCTTTTGTCCTTTCCATTTGGAGAAAATAAAAGACGGTGGCGACTCTTGCTTACCGCGACATTTCGCGAAACCAGCTTAAAAACAGTCAGTTCCAGATCCACCGATCACAGGACCGTAGAATACCAAACCCATCTTGGCCTTTTAGGTGTAGTGCGGAAGCTATGACAGAGTAATCCAGAAATAGTTGTCACACGATACTATGCTCGGACGAGTCTTTCTCGAGAATATTACTAATTACCGAGTTAATTAGGAAGTTGGTAATATTCGAAGGAAGGATGTAGACTATGGGAACCTCTAGAACCTTGTTCGGCAGGTGATAACTCTTAGACCAACACCTTATGGGTAGTACATTTGACCTCATGCTCATGACGTTGAACCTATGAACCCTATATGTGTGATCTTGTGTGTGATTGTTGCATCATGCATCCATGCACTCATAAGCATCTTTTGAAGAAAATAATATTTCAAGGGATTTAAAGGTTGACTATTTGTGAATATCTCAGGTACTTTTAACCATGGATTCTGGAAAGAGAAAGACCGGGAAATACAGTTTCAAGGACCCCAGGATAGATGAGTTGGTCAGTCTAATTCCAGAGATTGAGTGTCCTGCAGACTTTCGGAAGAAGTATGGATCCATTATTCCTCTCATGAAGCTAAAGATGAAGGAGGGTATTCTCTCGAACTTGGTCCAGTTCTATGATCTGATGTATCACTGCTTTACTTTTCTCGATTATCAGTTGATGCCTACATTGGAGGAGTATTCTTATCTATTGGATTTACCTGTTACCGATCGTGTTCCTTTTACTGGTTTGGAGGGTGAGCCAAAACCACATGAGATAGCTGTTTTGATTCATTTGGGGAAGTCTGAGGTGGAAACCCATATGACTACCAAAGGAGGGATTAGAGGATTACTAGCTCAGTTCTTATTGGAGAAAGCTCGTTACTTTTCCAGGATGAAGAGTACGGTTACTTTTGAGGCCATCTTTGCTCTACTTGCTTATGGAATATTCTTATTTCGTAATGTGGACAAGTTTGTCGACATTAACGCTATCAGGATTTTCATGATGGGAAACCCGGTTCCTACACTGTTGGGTGATGCTTATTACTCTGTTCATCTTCGAAGTTCTTATCATGGAGGAATGATTATTTGTTGCACGCCTTTGTTATACCGGTGGTTCATCTCTCATATGCCTCAGTCTGATGCTTTTTGGGATGTCAAGAAGGAACCCCGTTGGGCTCCTAAAATCATGGCACTTACTCACTCGGATATTGATTGGTATCGTCGAGCTTATCAGGATGTAAAGATTATTGACAATTATGGTAGTTTCCCCAATGTTCCTCTTCTTGGTACAAAGGGAGGAATTAACTATAACCCTGTTCTTGTGCGGCGACAACTTGGTTACCCGATGAGGGATAAACCAAATAGTATTCATTTGAGTAGCTTCTTTCTGAAGGAAGGAGAAGACCACAGGGAAGCTAGGGAGCAGATTGCGAAGGCCTGGCGTCACATTCATAAGAAAAGTAGGAAAGATTTGGGACCCAGGGGTGTTGTTTCTTTGGAGCCATATCCTTAGTGGGTCCGATCGAGAGCCATTCAGTTGAAGATGCTGTATACTCGGGAGACACCCATGCCTGATCTGTTTGTGAAGACCACTCCTCCTTTATTAGATGATCTAGAAGAGTTGCAACTTGCTCTAGTTAGGATGCAATAGGAAAGAGATGCTTGAAAGAACAAGTTCCAAACTTTAGAGAGTTCCTACAAAGCAGACTTGAAGGAGAAAGATGATTTGATTGAGATCCTTGAGAGTCGAGCAATAGAGTCTATGGAGAGGCAAGGGGATTTATTTTGTCCTAAGCCTCAAACAGGTGCTGATTACTCACTTCCTGCTTCAGATGATTGGAAGGAGGTTTCCATCAGACAGGTGGAAGAAAACCAGAGGTTGAAAGCTCAGATTGCCAGGCTCACAGGGAAGCGCCAACATACAGATTGATCTCTATCAGTTTCTTTCTCTCATGATTTTTAGATTGTATGCTCATCTTGTACTTGGGATCATTGAAACTTGTAACCCATTTTGAAGTTTATAATAAAAGTTTTCAGTATTTCAAATGCGTTATTATTTTGATGTTTTGCAATATATCTATAAACGTTAAATCCCTTGAAATACTAAATGATAAAGTAAAAATAATCATATGCATTGCACATGCATCATATTGCACATATTTATTGCATTTATTATGCATATCCAGGTGCCTTACCTAGCTTTTTGCTTCATTAAGCAAGCTGACTCATCACTACAACACTTGGGCTAACTTCAAAAAGAAGATAGACAATTTGGAACAGGAGAATCGCGAGCTGCGCGAAGAAGTTTCTGCTTTGAAGGTTGGCTTGGCCAATTTGACTACTCTGATGGAAGCTCTGGTGGTTGCTCAGAATCAGCCACCGAGTGTTCAACCTCAACCAACAAGGGCAAATGCTGAAGTTCCTGTTGTTCCTGTATCCGCTACTCCGACTGTTGTTCAAAACCGTATGCCTCAAAGTTATCCGTGGGGTATGCCGGAGAATTTTGCACATGAAGGTTTCAATTTGGGTCCCCAAGATGCTCCAGTGGTTCCAAATGTTGTTACTCCAGCACCTCCTGTGGTGCACACTGTTCCTACTGCACCTCCTTCAGTGAATTTGGTTTCGTTTGTTAATGAAGATGTGTGTCGTCCTTTCCCTCCGCCGAGTGAAGACTTGGGTCTTTATGACAGAATGGATGATTTCCAAGAGAAGTTTGATAGAATGCAAAGAGAGATGAAGGCTCTTAGGGGAAAAGAGTTATTTGGGCAGAATGTGAATGAGCTGTGTTTGGTCCCGAATGTCAAAGTGCCTGCCAATTTCAAGGTCCCGGAGTTTGAGAAGTACAAAGGCAACACTTGCCCTCGTGCTCACTTGGTGATGTATATAAGGAGAATGTCTACCCACACCGATGATCAACATCTGCTGATTCACTTTTTCCAGGATAGTCTGACCGGCGCAACATTGAAATGGTACATGAATTTAGACAGTGCCAACATCCATACCTTTAATGATTTGGGAGAAACATTTATAAAACAATACAAGTACAATGTGGACATGGCGCCCGATCGTGACCAACTTAGAGCCATGGTTCAAAAAGACAGAGAATCGTTCAAAGAGTACGCGCAGAGATGGCGCGAAGTGGCTGCACAAGTGATCCCTCCCATGGAGGAGAAGGAAATGACTAAAAATTTTCTAAAGACGCTAGGCGCTTTCTACTACGAAAGAATGGTAACAAGTGCCCCAAGTAATTTTACAGAGATGGTAGGGATGGGTGTCCGTCTAGAAGAGGCAGTAAGAGAAGGCCGTTTGACAAAGGGTGAAGGATCCGAAGGTGTGAAAAAGCCAGCTTATGGGTTTACAAAGAAGAATTAAGGGGATACCAATGCTGTTATGCAAGAGAGGAGAGTGAATGTTCCTAAAAGAAATTATCAGCGTCCCAACAAGTTGCTTCAGTGAATCCTGTTATGTATGCCGCTCCAATGCTTATCAAATACAGTCCCAGCAGAGGAACCAATGGAATAATCAGAGAAGGGAGAACTGTGACCCTATTCCTATGCAGAGCTACTACCAGCATTGATTCAGAAGAAGTTGGTCCAGACATGACCGCCTCCAGCAGTACCATCACTATTGCCTTGGTATTATAAAGCAGACCAGACGTGTACCTTTCATCAGGGAGCACCAGGATATAGTGTTGAAAATTGTTATCCTTTGAAGACTGAAGTTCAAAGGTTTGTGAAGTCTAGAATTTTATCTTTCAAAGACATGGGACCTAATGTGAAAGACAACCTTTTACCCAAGCACAGAGGAGTGAATGTTGTGAATATGGTGGCCGGTTTTCCAGGTGACTTCCGGATTTTTGAGATTAATCTGGTTAGAGGGGATTTGGTAAAAATGCACGCATACCTCTGTGAATTTAGTTATTATACGCATGACCATGCCGGTTGTGCTATTTGCAGTATAAACATACAAGGTTGCGAGAAGATAAAAGCTGATTTACAAGAGATGATGGATGAAGGTTTAATCCATATAATCAGGCCTAGGGCAGAATATGAAGAGGAAGTGAATATGGTTTCTGGATGTCCGGGTGAATTCATAATTTTTGATGTGGAGTATTTGAATGAAGATCTCGTGCAATTGCATGCTACCTTCTGCCGTATTGCTGGTCAGGTGGGGCGCCAATATGGATCTTGCATAGTTTGTTGTCGAGACCCCCGAGGATGTTCTATTGTAAGAGAGGGTGTTCAATTGCTGTTAGACAATGGAACTATCAAGATCACAGGTCAAAGAGATGATTATCACGAGATTGATATGGTTGAAGTCTGTTTGATGGGAGAAGAGTCAGATGAAGAGTATGTCTCCGCGGATGAGTATTTCCCTTCGGACGAAGATTTGTTTTACGGAGATGACCTTTTGAGGGCTAATTGTATTGAGGAAGGGGTAAATGTCATTTTACCTTGTTTTGGTGCACCCGCTCATCTTGAGGTAGAGTACTATGGCAAACCAGCTGTTGCCCCATTGGTAATTAGTCTGCCAGGACCTGTTCCCTATAAATCAGATAAGGTTGTGCCTTACAAATACAACGCTACAATCTTAGAAGATGGGGTGGAAGTTCCCATTCAGCCCATGCCAGATCTTGGAAATATAGCTGATAATAGCAGGGTGACCCGTAGTGGTCGCGTGTTTGTGCCAGTTATTCGAAGAGACATTGTTGCTGGAAAGAAAATTGTTGAGAACGATGAGCCTAAGAAAACTGTAGGAGAGACTACTGGAGCCACATTGGAGAAAGAAGTGGATAATATCTTGAAGATGATTAAGATGAGCAACTACAAAATTCTAGATCAGCTATTGTAGACTCCTTCAAAGATATCCATCCTAGCTTTATTGATGAATTCCTCTGCTCATAGAGAATCACTGATGAGAGTACTAGACCAAGCTTTTGTAGAGAATGACATGCCGTTAGATCAATTCAACAGCGTAATTAGAAACATTACATCATGTAACAACTTGAGTTTATGCGATAATGAGTTACCAGATGAAGGGAGGAATCACAACCTGGCCCTACACATATTTATGAACTGCAAGAATGACTCGCAATCCAATGTGCTAATTAATAACGGATATGCGTTGAATGTTACACCAAGAAGTACCCTCCTGAAGTTAAAGTATCAGAGAACACCTATGCGCCCGAGTGGCATCATTGTGAAGGCTTTTGATGGGTCGAGGAAATCTATCATCGGTGAAGTGGACTTGCCCATCCATATAGGACCACACTTGTTCTTGATAACTTTCCAGGTAATGGACATTATTCCCGCGTATAGTTGTTTGCTAGGACGGCCATGGATACACGAAGCAGGGGCTGTCACTTCAACTCTGCATCAGAAGCTAAAGTTTGTGCATGAAACGAAGGTAGTGATCATAAATGGGGAGCAGGCGTTGTTGATATCCCATATATCCTCTTTCAGTATTGTAGAAGCGGATGAGGCCACTGTTGGAACCCAGTTCCAAGCCCTATCCATTGATAACATAAGGAAGAATGAGAATTTTGTGGTTTCTCTGAAGGATGCGTAACAGGTTGTGCGCAATGGTCATAATGCAGTTTGGGGACGACTTGTGGATCCACCTATGAAAAAAAACAGAGCTGGTTTGGGTTTCTCTTCATGGAATGGAAAAGGATAAAGTTTGAAGCCAAAGTCTTCTATGAACAGTTATCATGATGTTTTCCGTAGCGGAGGCTACCTCCATCCAATTGGTTCTGGAATTAATGTTGTTGAAGAGGATGAAGCAGAGCAGGAAGTACCGAATTATGTGACGCATGGAGTCCGAGTTCAGAACTGGGTCACCATTGATATTCCTTCTTGCATACATATTTCAAAGTAATTTGTTTTGTTAATTTGTTTCTTTCTTTTGAAAAGCTTTCACTCTGCCCAAGGTGGAAGTATTAATATTGTAGGGCTTATCTGTATGTTATAATTATTAAGATCATTAATAAAAGTTGTCTTTGCTTCCAAAATTATGTCTTTTATTTTCTGCCTTTTTCTTTGGAAATGGTAATAATAATAAAAACCTTTCAAAATAAACAATAACTGAAAATTAATCTGCATGATCACTTGTTATATGTGTCAGTTTCTAAAAACAATCATAAATCATATGTGCAGATTAATTAAAAAACCCGTTGAGTACAATGACCTTGCACCCTCTCCCAACTTTAAATGTCTTGTGTTTGGGGCTGAAGAAGAAGATTATGATGAGATTCCAGAAGAGGTCTCACGGTTGCTTGAGCACGAGGAAATACCATTTAGCCATATAAAGAGCCTTTGGAAGTGGTTAATTTGGGTTCAGAAGAAGAGCCGAAGGAAGTTAAGATTGGAGCATCGTTGCGTCCCGATGTAAAGAGCGGGTTGATTGAGCTGTTGAAAGAGTATGTGGATATTTTTGCTTGGTCTTATCAAGATATGCCTGGTCTAGATATAGACATTGTCGAGCATCATTTGTCGTTGAAGCCAGAGTGTCCGCCAGTTAAACAAAAGTTGAGAAGAACCCACCCAGATATGGCAGTAAAGATCAAAGAGGAGGTCCTAAAGCAGATCAATGCTGGTTTTCTTGTGACATCAGTGTATCCTCAATGGGTTGCCAATATTGTCCCAGTACAAAAAAAAAGACGGAAAAGTCCGCATGTGCGTAGATTACAGAGATCTAAATAAAGCTAGTCCAAAAGATGATTTTCCATTGCCTCACATTGACATGTTAGTGGATATCACAACAAAATTCAAGGTATTCTTGTTTATGGACGGATTTTCTGGATATAATCAAATAAGAATGGTTCTAGAGGACATGGAAAAAACAACGTTTATCACACCCTGGGGAACATTCTGTTACAGAGTGATACCCTTCGGGTTGAAGAACGTTGGTGCAACGTACCAGAGGGCTATGACAACCCTATTCCATGATCTGATGCACAAGGAAAACGAAGTATATGTTGATGATGTGATTGCCAAATCCCAAACTGAAGAAGGGCATATAGAAGATTTTTTGAAGTTGTTTCGGTATTTGAGGAAGTATCGTCTCCGCCTGAATCCAAATAAATGTACCTTCGGAGTTAGATCAGGGAAATTGTTGGGTTTTATTATTAGCCAGAAAGGAATTGAAGTTGACCCTGATAAATTCAAAGCAATTCAAGAAATTCCAGGACTAAGAACTGAAAAGCAAGTTAGGGGTTTCCTCGGGCTTTTGAATTATATCTCCAGATTTATCTCCCACATTACTGCAACACGTGAACCGATCTTTAAGTTGTTAAAGAAAGATCAAGGTTGTGTGTGGACAAATGACTGCCAAAGGGAATTTGATATTATTAAAGAATATCTTCTTGAACCTCCTATCTTGCTCCCTCCCGTAGAAGGAAGACCGTTGATTATGTATCTAACAGTGTTAGATAAATCCATGGGTTGTATTCTGGGACAACAGGATGAAACGGGAAAGAAAGAGTGCGCCATTTATTATCTCAGCAAAAATTTCACTGATTATGAGTCACGGTATTTTATGCTAGAAAAAACATGTTGTGCTTTGGCCTGGGCGGCAAAGCGTTTGCGGCAGTATATGTTGAATCATACCACTTGGTTGATCTACAAAATGGATCCAATCAAGTACATTTTTGAAAAGCATGCTCTTACTGGGAGAATTGCCCGCTGGAAGATGTTGTTATCTGAATATGATATCGAGTACCGCACTCAAAAGGCTATCAAAAGTAGTGTGCTGGCAGATTACCTTGATCATCAGCCGATGGAAGATCATCAGTCTGCAGAATATGAATTCCCCGATAAAGATGTGATGTTGTTGAAAGTGAAAGATTGTGATGAACCATTGCCTGAGGAGGGCCCTGAACCTGAATCTCGTTGGAGTGTGGTATTTGATGGAGCTGTGAATACTTATGGTAAAGGAATTGGTGTTGTGATTGTTACTCCTCATGGATCGCACATTCCTTTTACTACAAGGTTAACATTTGATTGCACTAATAATATGGCGAAATATGAGGCTTGCATCATGGTTCTTGAGGAAGTTATTAATCTCAGAATCAAAATTCTAGATGTTTATGGCGATTCAGCTTTGGTAATAAATTAGATTAAAGGAGAATGGGACACTCGTCACCCTGGCTTGATCCCTTACAAAGATTATGCTCGAAGATTACTACCCTTCTTCAATAAAGTTGAATTCCATCACATTCCTAGGGATGAAAATCAAATGGCATATGCTCTAGAAACTCTGGCTTCCATGTACCAAGTAAATGCTTGGAATGATGTACCCCGAATTACAATTCGACGGCTAGATAGGCCCGCTCATGTGTTTGCGACATAGGAGGTAGCAGATGAAAAACCTTGGTATTATGATATCAAGCATTTTCTTCAGACTCAGGAATACCCGTTTGGTGCGTCAAAGAAAGATAGAAAGACATTGAGAAGATTGGCTGGTAGTTTCTTCCTCAGTGAAAATGTGTTATACAAGAGTGTGGTACGGTGGGAGAACTGACTTGGGATTTTGCGTTTGTGTTAACAAAATGTTTCGGTTTAGCAAGAGTCGCCACCGACTTTTCTTTTATCCAAAAAGGAAAGGTGAAAAAGCATAGGAAAGACCTTTAGAGATGTTTTTTTTTAGTTCGGGGGGTAGATTATGAAAAGGGAAGGTATTAGCACCCTTTTCATCCATGGTTTTCCACGGGCTCTTAGTTACTTGCTAGATCACTTGCTTTTGTTTGAATGTGTGCTTGTGGTGATTTTTGAAAGTATTTTGAAAATGGAACTTCGTAATGGTTCTCGTTTCTATGAGAACACCTACAAAGTGTTTGTTTCGAAAATAGTTCAAAAGTGTGTTTGTGAGATGTGTTTTTGAAAGTATTTTGAAAATGGAACTTCGTAATGGTTCTCGTTTCTATGAGAAGGCCTACAAAGTGTTTGTTTCGAAAATAGTTCAAAGATGAGAGTGTGGGTGTATAAAAATGTTTTTGTTGTGAGCAAGTGAGTAACTAAGAGCGAATCTACCTACTCGAAAGGTCTTAAATGTGCTTTTCCTCCTCCTTTAGATGTGGCTATCTTACCATTGATTTGGTAAGAAACCCCATCATTGGATGTGAAGGGACGGGCGTTGGGACGTTTGTATAGTCACAGAAGGCAACATATGGGATGTTTTAGCAATGTCGTTTTAGGGACTATATCGTTTACCGAAGGCAACATCGAGGGTCATCGAGGGACTTCGATCTTTTTATCGAGGGTCTTTGCTAAAACGCCCATGCTCGAGGGACATGACTATTTTCCGATAGGCAACAAGTGAGATTACCCTAGAGGTGCATGTGTGGATAATGTGTTTGATTTGCATGCATTAAGTCTTTGATTAGGGTGGCCTATTTATTGGTTTTATCTTGCCATACACACCTAATTACTATACAGTATAAGGAAAACAGTAAATTATGGAAAATGAAATTCTACGCTATTACAATATTAAGGGGAGGGGGATACATATGTACGAATTGGGGTTGCAAGTAAAAATAAATCCCAAGTTATTATTACAACCTTATTGAAATGTATAAGAATGTACGAGGAAATGGACTTGTTTAGAAAATGTTTTTGTCTTAAGGAAATAAATTAAAAGGGGAATATTTTTATGTTTTTTATATTAATATTAAAAGAAAGTTAATGTTAAAATGATGAAAAGGGAAATAAATGTAAAACAGAAACATCGTGTTGCTGTAAGCAGAACAACTAGGATCAGAAGTTCTGAAGCCAAGAGCACTGTGACTCAGCAGGAGACATCTGTGGGGTCAGAAGTTCTAGACTGATAAACTCTGAGGTTCTGGAAGAAACGTTAGAGGGAAAACATAGAGGTTCTGGGTGGTGTTCAGCCAGTGAACCAAAAGTCAGAAGTTCTATATTATACTAAACAGTGAGCGAACGTCAGCAGTTCAGTGTATTTGAGATGTAAGGAGAACTCAGAAGTTCTGTGTTATGTTAGAACAGTGAGTGAGTCATCAGAAATTCAGTGTTGTGCTGAGCCAGTGAATGAACCTTAGCAGTTCAATGCACTATCAGTATGTGAGAATCAGAAATTCAGTGTGTGTTAATAGTGAGAAAAAATCATAAAAGTTCTGTGTGTTATCAGCATGTGAAAATCAGAAGTTCTATATTATATTTCAACTCTTTTCTCATATTAATGAGCACATCAATAACTCATTCATTTTTGGCAAACAACAAATCAGAAGAATAACATCACAACAGTTCATAGAAGTTCTAATCCTAAGTCTGAGTCTAGCATTATTCTAGAAATTCTGATCCATGGTTTTTTCAGTTCATGCAATGATATGTACAACATTAATACTATGATATTTACATGTTAATGATGCTCAAAATGAAAAGCAAGTAAAGTCAGAAACACTTACCTGGAGTGTGCTTGGTGCTATTAGTGGCTGCCTTTGGATGTTTCTAGAATCAGCAAGAGTAATGGAATAGGAAACGTAAAGCTCTTTGATTCAAAAGGAAGGACAAAGGTTTGTTTTTGTGTATGAGAAATCTGGATTTTTATGGAGGTTTTACAACTTTGTTTTCTCTCCTTTTTACTAACCTCTCTCCAAAAGCCAGCCCCTTGAACGTGTGAGGGAGCCAAGTATTTATAGATGAATCTGCTGTGACTTTGGGGGGAAAAAACAAATAGGATTTGAACCCGTTTTGGCATCCTGTTCCTTTGCTTTTTCATCACAATTTTCGTATGCTAGTTTGGTGTAATCATGAGATGCAGGCGTAGGCTGAGCCAGCTGTTGGTCATAGGTCTGCAGCAAGTTGTATAAACAAGGTTTTGGGATTTGGTCAAGTTCTGACCAAAGCTTTAAAAATAGCCTTCATGTGCTGAAGTGCTGCCTTGTCTTTGAAGCAAGCATGGTGGCTGTCAGCAGGAATTAAGGAAAAGCAAAAAGCAAAGCATGAGCTTAGTAGCTAAGTTTCTATCCCAAGACAGTAGAGGTACACGTGGTGGAAATCCTTTGGATAAAGACTTAGAAAGTGGTTGTGAGCATTAAATGATGCATTAAATGATGATGTGACTTATCACAACCAGAAATCCTGTAACGTGAAACTCTACACCAAGGCTTTGTTCTGGGTCAGAAGTTCTGCTTCAGCGTAGCATCCCATCTTCTGATCCTCTTATCTTCTGGCTCCAACATGTTCTGAAGGAGCTTTCATACTTGCAGCACACTCTTTAACCTTCTTTGAATTACCCTGGCAAACTCTGACTGAGCTTTTGTGAAAACTTGCCCAGAAGTTCTGCCCAAACTCTGTCTTGAGAATATCCAGAACTTGCTGAGTGTTATGGTGACAACCTCTTGGATTTTGATGAAACAAAACTTCATATTTCAACGTGTCTTGATGAAATATGATTCTTGAAGCTTGATTTTGATCCAAAAGTCAAAGTTTGACTTTTCAGCATGCAAATGACCATTTTGCCCTTATGAGTGATTTTCTTGGAAAAATTGTAGTTCAAGGCTTGGAAACTTGATAGAAGCAAACCTGAGATCCAGGGTGATCCTTTGTGAAATGAGAGGGCAAATTTTGGGGTACAACAAAGAGGAATTTTTACATGGTCTTGCTCAGATGCGTGGATAGACACGAAGCAGACATGTTGATGCATGAGATCCATGAAGGTTCATTTGTCACTCATGCTAATGGATATTCAATGGTTAAAAGGATGCTAAGGGCAGGTTATTATTAGTTGACAATGGAATCTGATTGTTACAAATTTGCAAAGAAGTGCCATAAATGCCAGATTTACACAGATAAGATCCATGTACCTCTGACACTTCTCAATGTGATTTCCTCCCCATGGCCTTTCTCCATGTGGGGTATTGACATGATTGGGATGATAGAACCCAAAGCTTCGAATGGACACCGTTTCATTTTGGTAGCAATTGACTACTTTACCAAATGGGTGGAGGCTGCTTCATATGCCAACGTTACTAAGCAGGTGGTTGTGCGCTTCATCAAGAATAATCTTATATGTCGGTATGGTGTGCCGAGCAGAATCATCACTGACAATGGCTCAAATTTGAACAACAAGATGATGAATAAACTGTGTGAAGAATTCAAGATTGTCCATCGCAATTCATCTCCATATAGGCCAAAGATGAATGGGGCTGTTGAAGCTGCTAATAAGAATATCAAGAGAATTATCCAGAAAATGGTTGTTACTTATAAGGATTGGCATGAAATACTCCCTTTTGCTCTACATGGATATGGAACATCTGTCTGCACTTGAACAGGAGCAACCCCGTTTTCTCTAGTTTATGGAATGGAAGCTGTACTCCCTGTCGAGGTAGAGATTCCCTCATTGCGTGTGATAATGGAAGCCAAGTTGACAGAGGTTGAATGGGTCCAGAACAGGTTTGACCAAATGAATTTGATTGAAAAGAAGAGAATGACATGTTTGTGTCATGGGAAGTTATATCAGAAAAGAATGAAGAAAGCATTTGACAAAAAGGTCAAACCTCGTGAATTTAGAGAAGGAGACCTCATGCTCAGGAAGATCATATCCTTCAACACTGATTCTAGGGGAAAGTGGACTCCCAATTTTGAAGGCCCGTATGATGTCAAGAAATCCTTCTCTGGTGGTACATTAATTCTTGAAACTATGGATGGCGAGGAGTTCCTACATCCCATGAATGCTGATGCAGTCAAGAAATACTTCTCCAAAAAGAAATAAAAGAACAACTCGCTAAGTTGAAAACCCGAAAGGGCGGCTTAGGAAAAAAAGAGCGTCTCAGTAGGCCGAAAACCCAAAAGGGCGGTCTAGGCAAAAATTAGAGACATAAACAGAATAAATTTCCCGCTAAGTTGAAAACCCACAAGGGCAGCTTAGGAAAAAGTTAGGGACTTTCTTGGCAAGTAACTACGTCAGACGAGACTTGATTGCTGAAGCAACAATATTCTCAGATCCTCACCATACTTCAACAAAAGCTGTTGCTCAAGATTTCAAAAGTTATTAGGGGGGATAGTGGTCATTGTATCTCAATGTATATTTTCCATTACGTATTACCATTTCCCAAACTTTGTAATCATCCATGGAGTCTCTCCATTCGCAGACTACCATTCTATTAATGAACTTCGAGCTTTTGCCCAACTTTTTGTATTCTTATTTTTATTTAGCTTGCAAAGACATAATTTATTACTGATAATAACTGTTAAAGCAGAAAGATTAAAAAAAAGCAAAAATTGACTTTTCAAAAAAAAAGGAGAGATCTTTACAATTCAATTTACTTTGGAATTTGTGATGAAATAATGACAACAAGAATGGTGGTCCCAAGAACGAACAAACTCCAGTTGTTTTAAGAATATTTACTCCCTTCATGAAGGTTTTCTCAGGTCATTTTACTGGTGTGCACAATCTTTGTGTGTTTCTTAGGTACTTAGAGACGATATCAGTGGGTGCAAGGTACAGTATTGGCTTTATGATCCCATCATCTCCAGTCAAGTCTTGGTTCGGTTTTGATTTTGGGTTTGCATGGTCAAGAGTCTCCGTCTCAAATTCCCCAGCAAGTTTTCCCTCATATGATGAAAGTTTTGGCATTAATTTTGACTTCTTGATTTCTCAGGAAGGTTATCTCAGGGTATCTCTTGTTCGGAATGAGTATTTGTGATGAAAGTTTTCTCCAGGGAGGTAGGCCTGAATCCCCCAATTAGGTTTGGTTGTGTAGGTGTCAGTCTGCTTTATTTGAGGCTGGTCTCGCAATCTCCAGTAGGCATGTTGCTTTTGGAAACCCTTTTTTTCCGATGAAACTCAAAAAAAAGATGTTCTAGCCTGGTATTTGTTTGATTTAACTACTCCGGATTATGTTTCTCCTCAGTAAAGGTAAGGCAGGCAATAGGTTTGGTTTCCATAATTGCTTTTAACTTTCTTAGGTTGATCTTTCTGGTTGAAGTTTAGCCCGATGTTGTAAGTACCTGAGGCGGTTTTGTTTGTTTGTACTGATCATGTATCCTTTTACCAGCATATGCACGATAACACTCATAAAATCATACATACATTATGCATTGCTAAAAAATCATCATTCATTGACATTGTGTTCTGACCTTTCCTGCAGAGCTCTTTGCTTAGTTGAACTTGGTTTTCCCTCTAGAGTTTATTTCTCAAAGGATGTATCTGCGCTGGCCGTCTTGCTCCAGTTTATTTCAGAATTGGATTTATGAATCTCTGAAAATTTTGAGTTTTGGTTTGTGCATTTATTTTGCACAGGAAGAGTTTATCTCCTCAGCAGGAATGTCGTGGCATGTCCTCGGGAAGTCATATTGTTATCCCCAGAAAGTCATTTCTCTTTGCAATTCCCCTAGACAATAAGTGGAAGTCTCTTTATTTGAGACAGGTTACATATTACCCTTTCCAAGCAGATTTCCTTGGATAAAGAAGAAGTTGAGACCCGTTCTTGGTAAAACACCAAAATCTTGGGGAAATTTGATATATTTTCTCTTTATACCTTCAGTGAACATTGGCAGTACATAGGCAGTGAACATCGATGTTTCTTATCTTTTTGCTATCATCAGTGAACGTTGATAGTTCATCGTCTGTGAATGGCGGTGATATGATATATTTTCTCTTTCTACCTTCAGTGAGCGTTGGTAGTACATCGGCAATGAACGTTGGTGTTTCTTATCTTTTTGCTATCATCAGTGAACGTTGATAGTTCATCGTCAGTGAACGGCGGTGATATGATATATTTTCTCTTTCTACCTTCAGTGAACGTTGGTAGTACATCGGCAGTGAACGTCGGTGTTTCTTATCTTTTTGCTATCATCAGTGAATGTTGATAGTTCATCGTCAGTGAACGGCGGTGATATGATATATTTTCTCTTTCTACCTTCAGTGAACGTTGGTAGTACATCGGCAGTGAACGTAGGTGTTTCTTAACTTTTTGCTATCTTCAGTGAACGTTGATAGTTCATCGTCAGTGAACGGTGGTGATACGATATATTTTCTCTTTCTACCTTCAGTGAATGTTGGTAGTACATCGGTAGTGAACGTCGGTGTTTCTTATCTTTTTGCTATCTTCAGTGAACGTTGATAGTTCATCATCAGTAAACGGCGGTGATATGATATATTTTCTCTTTCTACCTTCAGTGAACGTTGGTAGTACATCGATAGTGAACATCAGTGTTTGTTATCTTTTTTCTACCTTCAGTGAACATTGGTAGTACATCAGCAGTGAACGTCGATGTTTCTTATCTTTTTGCTATCTTCAGTGAACGGCGGTAATATGATATGTTTTCTTCTTCTACCTTCAGTGAACGTTGGTAGTACATCGGCAGTGAACATCGATGCTTGTTATCCTTCTCTTTGATTCCTTTCTTGTGGTTTACCAGTGATTTATTTTCCTGGTGGGATTTCTCTTTTGTTTCTACATTTCATGTTGCATCCCCAATGCTACATTGCGTCTCTTTTGTTCCATTCATATGCATTCATATGCAGAAATGTTTGCATGGCATCTTAAGGCCAAAAACAGGGTTTGTTTTATATTTAAGTGTCTTCAATCACGTCGACATGAAGATTTTTAACCTTCGTATCTCCGGATAGAAGAAACTTAAATAAGGGCAGCTTTTGTACCCCAATTTTTGCCCCTAAGATCCCTTCATCATACCATATTGTTTCAATCACCACAAAATCACATTAGGGCTTTTGGTTCCTCTCCCTATCTTTAGCCTTTCTTTTTGAGGAGTTACCAAGCACCTTGACTTATTTTCTTTGGTGATCATGGATATTTTGCTTTGATTCTTTTTCTAAATTAACAAATACAATATTGGTTTGTCTTACTTGTTAATAATGTAGGTAAAGGCAATGAGGTTTAGCAAGTTGCATCATGGGTTCATGAGTTTATTTCCATTCCCTAGTCAAAAGCTTGAGAGATCAAAACCTCACCATTGAAGTTGTTTTGAAGTTGGTATGGAAGTATTTTTGGTGTCCATGAGTCCTCATCATCATCCTCAACAAATTCTATTCACAAAGGAAGAATATTGGCACAAAAAGTTTGTTCAAACTTGGCAAAGTTCCACCAAGCATTCTCTTGATCTAGAAGCTAGGGTTTTGGACTTCAGAGGGGCATATCTTGCTCATCTTTTGGTATTTTTAAGTGATTCCAAAAACATTATTCTCTACAAAGAGTTACCAACAAGACACTTCAAAAGTTCCAAAGATTTTTCATGTGGAAGGAACTTGGTGAAGAAGAAAGTTTACAAGTCATCTAGATGAATCCCCAATTTTTCATATGTGATTTCAAATGATCATAACTTGGTCAATTTTTATCACCTTTAGCCCATTCTTTTTCCATGATGATCTTGTAGATGTGTACTTTTTTCCTTATTTTATGTGAAAAGTAAGAAAATGGATGGAATTTTCCTTAAGAATGCAAGAGATTATAGGTCATTTCATGATTTTTGGCCAACTTGAACAAGTCATAACTTGCTCAATTTTTGGAGATTTTGAGTGGTTCAAATTGCAAAAGGTCATTAAAGAGGTCTACTTCATTCCATATTTTTTGGTCAAGATAAAATTCTAAGTGGAATGCCATGTTTGGATGCAAGAGATTATAGATCATTTTTAAAGAAGAGTTTGAAATTTTTCTAAGTATGGAAAGTCAACCCTTTTTCTTCAACTTTGATTCCATGTAACTTTCAGCTCAAGCATCCATTTGGTTCCATTCTTTTTCCATTACAAAGCTTGTAACCTCATCTTTCGAAAGCATCAAGAATTATGCCCTAAGACCTCTTGAGGTGGAAATGCCATAGATTTGAATTTTGGTAGTTTGAAACTGAATTTTGCACAAAGTCAGAATTTTGAAATCCATAATGTGACTTCTAAACACAAGATTTGTGCGTGTTTTTGATTTAAACTTGATTAGCAAACTTGCCAGAAGTGATTAGCCCCCCAAAACGCAAGGTTTGGCTGAGTTTTGATGGAAATGAAGTCACACTTCACTCGTGCTCGACCCTTACTCAATTTCCCTCCAAACTTCCTTGTTTCTTCATATTTTCATTCCCATTCACTTCGCTATAAATAGAGGGTCATCCCCCATTCAATTTCCCAAGCTTAGAGAGCCAAGAACACCCTGCCAAAACTTCACACAGACCCACTTTTGTTGAATTCAGTTTTTGAAATTTAAACTCCCTTTTCCAAAATTCTTTGCGCGTTTATCATCCTTGAACTTCATACAAACTCTCCAGCACTTAAACCAATTAAAACGATCCATAATCCAAGCTACAAAAGTCCAGTTTCAGAGCTTCTTTCTTGAACTTCGAAAAGGTAGAATTCTCCACCAATTGGATCCAAATCAAGCACTAATATGTTCCTCTCATTTGTCTGATTCTAATGTTGCTTACAATTTTTAAATCCATTGGGAATTGAGAGAGAATTATCAAATTGAAGGTGCTCACTATTTTTCTGTGTTTTGATTCATATCTCTCTCCATACTTTACATAAAATTTGGCGCGATGGTTGTGTTAGAATCGTCTTGAAGAGACGAGTTCAATGATGCTAGCAAGGGATCCTGATTTTTCCATTTGAAGGATCTCACAAAACTTCCATTGCAGGGTGTCTGGAGGTTGAAGACAATGGCATGTCCCGTTTCAGCCGATGTTAGCGTGCCAAGCGTTTTAATTTTATTGGTTGCCCTTTTTCAGATCACATGTGTGTTTCACTAAGGTCCATATCAAGCACAACGCGTCTGGTCCATTGGATTAGCTTACTAACGTGTTTTGACTTTGATCTGATGGTCCACATCTTTTTGGTTTTAATTTATTTTCTGATTTTATATTTTATTTTATTAAATTTTAAAAAATTCATAACTCTTTTATTTTTTATCCAAAAATTATGAAAAATTCACAAAAAATACTTTGAATTATTTCTGATCTCATGAATATTTTTTTACATTTTTATTTTAGAATTTGGTATTTTTTATATTTTTTGTATTATTTGCTTTCTTTTAATTACTTAAAAAATACTTTCTAACATTTTTTAATTTTGAAAAAATTCATAATCATTATTTTGCATATTTTTGACTTTCTGAAAATTTTATGGAATTTTATGTTGAGGTTTACTATTTTTTATCTATTTTATGTTTGTTTTAGCAATTTTAAATAGTTTAAAAATAATTTATGACTTTTGAAAATTACTAAAATTTTTATAAAAATATTTGGATCCATTTATGATTTTTCTATGACTTAATTTTTCATTTCTTAAACAATTTGAACATTGTTGGTATTTTCCTCATTATTTTCTATTTTTTTAACCTTTTTTTAACCCTTTAAATGTATATATTAAATATATTACTATTTTGTGATTATTTTCTGGCTGTCTTGAGTTGAATTTTTGATCATGACTTTATTAACATCATTGGATCTTGGGTGTTGAGTTCAACTCCACCAAAATGGATGAATGGTTTTAATAATAGTTTGATTAAATTTTTAATTCAAAAGTGGTTTATTCATCTTTTTCCCTAATCCCCTTCATCTCATCCCCTTCTCATTGCACTAAATATTGTTGGAGCATGATCTCTATATCATGTCTCAAAACAAATGGTGCATAGATTGCTATTGACCGGCCTCAAAATAGGTTCGACTTTTATATAAGTCCACTTACGATTGCTTAACATAGCTCTAAATTTTGTCCCGATTCGAATAAATGATCATTCGTGGCCCAAACTCATGATTGCAAGCCCAAGTATGTTAATTTGATCTCTTTGATCCAATAACTTTGAGATTCATTGTGTGGAGGCTTTGGTTCTACCAATCCTCTAATGGATCTACAACACCTTTGGTCAACGCGGATCACTTAAACATTGTTGATCATTAAATGATACTTGTGAGAATTCCAAATGGATGATATACTTGACAAAAAGCAAATGCAACTTGTTGTGTGGAGGCTTTGGTTCTACCAATCCTCTAATGAGTTCCAAATGCAAGTTTTAAGATGGTCATCCAACTAACCACTAATTATTGACTTGTTTTACCTTATGCTTTTATTCTTTTTTATGCTTTATGTACTATTTACTTTTAGCATTTACATTTCATGTCATTTTCATCTTTGCTCATTTGAGTATTTATTTTCTTGTCATTTTTACTTTTCTCACTTGTGCTTTTCTTTTTCCTTTTCCTAAGGTACTTAATAACCAACTTAAACCATAAAAAACTCGTTAATGGTACTTGGACTATTTGGTTACTATCCTTAGCATGATGGAGCAGTGGACTTTTTCTTGGACTTAGGATTAGAAACCTTGGCCTATCTTGGATACCTTGTTATCTCATCTGATTATTTTATCTGGAGCTCTTGAGGTTTACCTGAAGACATTGGGTTGCTTGTGTGTTTTTGTGTGCAGGTTTTTGTGATTATACCCTTTGTTTGTAATCTGGAATTCACCCGCATACAACTGTTACTCTGCCCAATTTTTGTGAAGACTTAATACTTTGGAAGATGTCTAGTATCTTTACTTGCTTGGTTTCACTCCAAAGAATGGGAATTTTATCTTGGATCATAATGTCAAGTTTTGACTTCTTGTTGGTTAGATGGTCCTTATTCTTAGCTTTTACCTCATGCTTTAGGATAGCCTCTTCTTCTCCTCACATCTTCTTTAATTTCAAACATCTTCTCCCTCCTTTTGAAAACTCTTCTTGTTTTGAAACATAAACAACTTTCATAATAAACTTGGAATTAGGTCCATGCATTTTTAAAATAATTTCATAAATAAACTTCAATAAATTTAATAAATACTTTGACACTTTTTGTGAGAAGACTAAAAGTCAACCAATCTCATTTCAAACCATTTTTGCCACTTTTGCTTTTACCTTTAAAACTTTTCTCAAAAGGTTAGACTCTTGTCAATCCTTGTAGTGATGCAAACAACTATACTTATACAATATGTAGTGAAGTGAGATATTTTCCACTTGGGTGTTGAGTGAGGCATTGTTGATTTTAAAATACAAGCCATATCCTCCACTTTGACATGATGCAAATTCTCCTTTCTCATGATTGTGGGTAGTAAGTATGTTTTCCACACGGACAATGACGATGATGTCTTATCTCTTAAAATTAACCAACACACTCATGTTTCAAAATTTTAAAAGAGGAACTACGTGTACCCTGATCCCCTATTGCACGAAAGGTGGTACGTAGGCACTAAAGGTTCGCAACTGCGGCGGGTGAAAAAATCATAAAAATACTTCTTTTCTCACCTCCACTATCCATTTTATATACAACACATTTTATAGCCAAGATATACAGATTCTACAAAGAGGTTCCTGCGGAGTACCATAGATGTTTAGGGTGCTAATACATTCCCTTTGCATAAGAAACCCCCTTACCTTGAATCTTTCCCCCTTTTTTGGGTTATTCGCTCTTTTCCCATTTCTTTGGAAACAATAAAGCGCGGTGGCGATTTTGATTTTGATTTGTGTAAAGTCTAGTCAATCCAATTGCTTAGTCTTGAACATTTCTGCCGCTACAGAAAAAATGGCGACTTCACCGGGGACAGATTTGAAGATGTGAAAAACACAAGAAGGGGGTGGGGTTGAATTGAAAAACATAAATCAAAAGGCTTAACAACACAGTATTTTTATCCTGGTTCGTTTGATCTCAAACTACTCCAGTCCACCCGTCAAGGTGATTTTGCCTCTCTCCAACAAGGTCTTAATCCACTATTCTCAAAGGATTACAACAGCTACTTTAACAACTGTTAAAGTCTTCTTGAGTACAACCACAATTCGGTTAATCTCAAGGAACTTCTTTTACAAAGATTGAACAAGTGTGTGTTTGTTGTTTTCTTACAAAACTGTATATCACAAATGTGATAATTACACAAAATAAGTTTGGAATAAAATGAATTTGCTAAAGCTTTGAATATGCGTGGTTTGGATAGCTTGGCAAATTGTTGAGTGCGTACGTACGTGCTTCTTTTCACAAGCAGACCTGTTTATATAGGCAAGCAAGGATAAGTTGTCCATAAAGCAGGTTTTAATGATAATAACACACTTTCCTTTTGTAGAAGATCTTTGTCTGAAGAAAGCTGTTAGCATTTAATTCTGTCTTGAATAATCAGTAACGCTTCAGAGTCTTCTTAGCAAAATTGTTGATAACGCTTTCAGAGTGTTGATGAAATGTTAAGGATATCTTTGATCAGAGTCAGAGTGTATTTTTTTAGGCGCAGATTCTGGTCATCAACCTTCAGCGTATAATCTGGTAGCTTCAGCGTAGCACATATTTCTGATCTTCTGATGTTGATTCCATTCTGATGCTGATTCCATCAGAACTTCTGCATATACAAAACATAATTTCTAAGGAGCATAATTGTTCTTTGTATATATCTTTGAAATAATTTATTCTTTGTATTTTGTTATCATCAAAACTCTAATCAAGAGTTGTAGAATCAAATTATGTTCTAATAATCTCCCCCTTTTTGATGATGACAAAAATCATATTTTTTCAATTAAGAATAAAGAATAAAAAGTATAGAATTAAGAAGAAAAACTCCCCCTGAGTTGATTACTTCCCTTTAATTCCATGAGTCTTTGAGCATCAGAATCTTATTATATCTTTCATCAGAGTTTTGTACCTGTTCAAGCTTTTCATAAGAGAGAAATTAAGTAGATCAGAATGTTTGAGACTTATGTCTCAGTAATCCGTTATTGAGAATATCTTATTCTTTCTCCCCCTTTTTGTCAGTTATCAAAAAGAACATATAATCAGGGCCAAAAGGGTTTATATTAAAATCAGAATCAACGATAATAAGTTCAGAACAGCAGTAATGTAGAAAATATTACAGATAAACAAATTTTAAAACAAAGGAAAATCTAAGAGGGAGGAGGAAGACGCGTGAACAAAGCTTCCAACAAGCCCTTGATCTGGATGTTGGCTTCCTCTTGTTTGGTTAACATGCTCTTGATTTCCGAAATTTTGTCATCCTGTTTATCCATCCTTTCCTGCCTAATAATATCAGATCTCTTCAGTTCTTCCAGAGTCTGCCTTTCATAGGAGGAAGCTTGAGAATCTTCAGTAACTGGATGCTTCTCAGAGCATTCTGCAATGTCATCTTTTTGACCTAGTTCTTCTGCAGGAATCATCTGTTCTTGAGTATCAGTCAGAATGAGATCTTCTGACTCTGGTTGAACTTTGTCTGCTGGACGATGTTCTAACCAGGGAGCATTGTCCAGAGGGAGAACTTCTTCCTTGAGCAGTTGGCTCAGAACTTGATCTTCAATTACTTTTAGCAGATTACTGAAGTTCTGTTGAACTTGTCCGTAGCTCTGTTCTTGCATCTTATAAGTTTCAGAATTTACCCATTTTCTGAACTTGTCCAAAGATAATCTGATGCAGCAGGATTAATCATCTCAAGACTAGCTTGCTTCAGGGAAGTTATCCACTTCTGCATTTCTGTTTCAAATATCAATAAACTAGTACCAACATCTGGTGTAGGTTCAGATGGTTTTGGTTTTGGAATGGCTGTTTTGTGGGTTATGGCAGCAATGCGTTCAAAAACAGTTAAATCAATGACAATTTTGGCGTTGTCATTTAGATTGTTCTTTGGTGAGGGGGTGGGAGAGTCTGGAATGATTATTGGACTAGTTGGGGAATTTGGTGGAGTTCATTCTAGTGAAGAAGGAATTTGGGGTCTGTCCAGAATGGTGAGGGGTATACGGATGGCCAGAGGTTCAGTGATACCTGGAATGGGAATGGTATCAGAATATGAAGTGGGTTATTCAGTTTGGTTGGATTGAACGTTATGATGTTCTGGTTCACAGGATTCAGAGGGTTAGACCTCCGAAGTTTGAACTTCTGGTTGGGTTAGTTCAGGTTGTGGAGAAGGTGGATGAATTTCTGGTTGAGGAGATGGAGGTAGTGGTATTTCTGGTTGTAGAGAGAGGGGAATTTCTAGTTGAGGTGCTTCTGAAATGGTTTCAGAGTTTGGATTTTCTGGTATGGGAGCAGAAATATTTTGGTCAAAAGTTTCAATATCTGACAGAACTTTTGCAAGTTCTGGTTGAGTTATTTCAATAATTGGATTGATAGGTAGTGAGTGAGATCCTCTAAGATTTAAAGTTTCTGAGGGGTCAAACTCAATGTCAAAATCATCAAAGGTTTGAGGGGTAGGAATTTCTGAATGGGTAGGTAAGGGGCCAGATGTTGATAAAGATACTGAATCTAAAACAGTTACAGAAGAAGGATTACCTCTCTTTTTAGCAGCTTTGGGAGTCCGCTGGGATGATCCTTCTGATGCTGCCTTCCTTTTCTTGTTCTTCTTCAGCACAACTTCTGGGGCCACCTATTGCAAGTCCTGGATGTTTAACCCTGGTGCAGTGCCATCTGCCTTGCATGCATCCAAGTATCTGACGATAATCTCAGGCTTGGAATCAATTTCTAAGAACATAGGAAAGTCATCCAGAGGGATTCTTATGCTGGTGATTGTTGCAAAAGAAGTAACACTGGGTTCCTTCTTTATGTTCTCAATAATCTTCATCTTCTTCAGATTCTTCACATTCAAAGGCTTTCCAACAGTTGCCTCTAAAGTGTTGATTTCCTGTGCTTCTGTTAGATGATCTATCAGCCTATTCTCTGTAAGAATATCTGATATGAGCCTTCCAAGGGGTATCCAGTCCCTTTTAGTGCGCTCATCTTCTCTAGTCTCCTTAACACTAGTCCTTAGATGATTGAACAGCAAATGAGCCAGATTCACTTTAGTCTTTTGGGAGATGAAGTAGATCAGAAACTGTGGATCAATGTTGATATAGTCAGGAGAGCTGGTTGGCTTCCTGTGGTTTATGCATCCCAGAATAATCTTAGCCCATATTTTGTGATGGTCCTTCAGATCCCTTATCTTGCTGGAGGGAAGACCCAAAGTGAAAATTTCTCTAGCAATTGAAGCGACATCAGCACATCTTTCAGCCATGTTTATATATCTTACGCCACCACCACTGTAACCTATCAATCTTGCAATAAGGTATTTAGTTATGACTATCTTCTTCCCCATTACATACGAAGTAACTTGATGGTTGGAGGATGAAGCATGAATCCAAAATTCCTTCACAAGGATTAGGAACGTTGGACCTACCAGATGGTAAAAATACCTGTTCCATCCTTGAGCCTTTACTTCTTCAGAAAGATTGAACCCATTTTCTTGAAGACTGTTAAAGTCCACAATCAATTCTGAGAGTACTTCTAGGTTGTCAATGGGCGTGAGAAGAGTTCTGAATGGTTCTTCATATTGTTCTGTGGAATCTGTTCTCTGAGTACTGGTATTAGGAATGCTCGAGGAAGCCATGTTCACACAAAAATTTGAGACGAAAATGAAGGGGTTTTGAAATATGCAAACTGAAAACAATTAGATTGTAGAGAAAGTGAAAGTGAAAGAGTGTAAAGAGTGAGAAATGTGTTTAAATAGATTTTGAAAACGTAAACTTCAAGAGAGAGAAATAAATTATAATGATTAAAAGCATTAATGACAGCTGATTTTGGGGGATTCAGAAAGATATTGGAACGGTTACCCATGACATGTGTCTCAATGCATCCACTTAGCGCTTTTGACCTTTCATAAAAATGAACGTGTGTTCAGCCTCAGAAGGTAGCTGATGAATGGATGACAACTGTTTGCTTACGTGAACATCACACTTCTATCCTTGAAAGGAAACACTCAGATCTTCATGGATAGATTCTGATACAATCTGGACTTCTAAAATTCTGAAGGCAGGTTGATCAGCAGTTCACATAAAATAACAAAAATTCTGAGGATTAATATATGTAAATACATCAGTTTATTCTGGGCAAAGCTTCATGCTAAGATGTTTCAGAATGAAGTTAAACCTATCTTCAGAAAGAGGTTTTGTAAAGAAATCATCCCATTGATGGTTTGTGTCAATGAATTTTAAATTGAGAATCCCTTTCTGAATATAGTCCCTAATAAAATGATGTTTTATTTCTATATGCTTAGCCCTAGAATGCAAAATAGGACTTTTACTGAGACAAATAGCAGAAGTATTTTCACAGAGGATAGGGATGTTACTCTCAAATATATTGAAGTCCTCAAGTTGACTTTTCATCCAGAGCATTTACGTGCTACATCCAGCTGCTGCTATGTATTCAGCTTTTGCTGTTGATAGAGCTATTGTGGATTGTCTTTTGCTGGACCATGAGATCAGATTTTCTCCCAGAAACTGGCAGCTTCCAGAATTGCTTTTACGTTCTACTCTGTCTCCAGCAAAATCAGCATCACAGTATCCTACTAAGCAGTAATCACTTGATTTTCTATAAAACAAACCCAGATTAGCAGTACCTTTCAGATACTTGAAAATTCGCTTAACTGCTGTTAAGTGAGATTCTCTAGGATCTGATTGGAATCTAGCACAAATGCAAACACTGAATAGAATGTCAGGCCTTGAAGCCGTCAGATAGAGAAGAGAACCAATCATACCTCTGTAGACCCTCTGTTATACCTTTTTACTTACCTCTTCTTTTTCCAGAATGCACGTGGGATGCATTGGAATCCTTGAGGGCTTACATTCTGAGAGATCAAATTTCTTCAGAAGTTCTCTGACATATTTGCTCTGATGAATGTAAGTTCCTTCTGGAGTTTGATTAATCTGAATGCCCAGAAAGAATTTTAGTTCCCCCATTAGGCTCATCTCAAATTCTGCCTGCATACATTTAGCAAACTCTCTTCCCAGAGAGGGTTTAGTGGATCCAAATATAATGTCATCAACATAGATCTGATATGCTAAGATGTCATTCTTAACTGTCTTACATAACAAGGTTGTGTCCACTTTCCCTCTGCTGAATTCCTTTTCTAACAGGAAGTTACTTAGTCTTTCATACCAAGCTATGGGAGCTTATTTCAGACCATAGAGTGACTTCTTTAGTTTGAAAACATATTATGGATTTTTGGAACTTTCAAAACCAGGGGGTTGGTGCACATAAACCTCTTCTTCTATATAGCCATTTAAGAATGCACTCTTGACATCCATCTGATACAGAGTGATGCCTTTATTAACAGCAAATGAAATTAAAAGTCTGATAGATTCTAACCTGGAGACTGGAGCAAAGGTTTCTGTATAGTCTATCCCCTCTTGCTGACTATAACCTTGTGCTACCAGTCGTGCTTTGTTTCTGATGACTTCACCTTGTTCGTTCAATTTGTTTCTGAACACCCATTTTGTACCAATGACGTTGAATCCTTTTGGTTTGGGAACCAGATCCCATACGTCATTTCTTGTGAATTGATTTAGCTCCTCTTGCATTGCCAGAATCCAGTCATTGTCCAGAAGTGCTTCATCAATTGTTGTTGGTTCAATCAGAGAAACCAATCCCATGAGGGATTCTTCAGAGTTTCTGAAGGTAGATCTTGTTCTGATTGGATCTTCCTTCCTTCCTAAGATTGTTTCTTCTAGGTGATCAATGCTGCTTCTGGATGGTCTTTTCTGGAGTTGATCAACACAAGGTGCTAGGTTGCTTGCAGTGACTCTTTCTGATGTTGAGGGAGTGTCTCTGTTGAGAGCCTCTGATGAGTTATCTTCAGTACCTGTGAGTTCAACTTCCATACCTGCAAGGAATTCATTCTGCTTTGACTTTTGAGAGTTAAGCTTATCATCAAACCGAACATTGATTGACTCTTCAACAATCTGTGTTTTTGTATTGTATACTCTGTACCCTCTTGAGCCTTTAGAGTATCCTGACATAATACACTTTTGTGCTTTAGAGTCAAACTTGTTCAAATAATTTTTTGTATTCAAAATAAAACATGTACATCCAAATGGGTGAAAATAAGAAATGTTGGGCTTTCTGTTCTTCCACAATTCATATGGAGTCTTTTCCAGAATAGGTCTTATGGAGATTCTATTCTGAATGTAACAAGATGTGTTTATTGCTTCTGCCCAAAAGATCTTAGCAACGTTAGTCTCGTTGATCATAGTTCTGGCCATTTCTTGTAATGTTCTGTTCTTTCATTCTACAACTCCATTTTGCTGGGGAGTTCTAGGACAAGAGAAATCATGCAGAATGCCTTTTTCATTAAAGAAAAATTCAAAATCTTTATTTTCAAATTCTCCACCATGATCACTTTTGACTTTGACGATTCTAAGATCTTTTTCATTCTGAACTTGGTTGCAGAAGGTAACAAACACAAAGTGTGACTCGTCCTTGTGCCTTAAGAACTTTACCCATGTCCATTTGCTATAGTCATCTACAATTACTAACCCATACTTCTTGCCACTGACTGAAGTAGTTTTTACTGGTCCAAATAAGTCAATGTACAGAAGTTCTAATGGCTTAGAGGTGGGAACAACATTTTTGGATTTAAAAGCAGGTTTTGCAAACTTGCCTTTCTGATAGGCTTCACACAGAGCATCTGAATTGAACTTCAAGTTAGGAAGTCCTCTGACCAGATTGAGTTTGTTAATCTGAGATATTCTTCTCATACTAACATGTCTCAATCTTCTGTGCCAGTTCCATTGCTCGTTGTTAACAGACAGAAGACATTTTACATTCTGACTTTTCAGTTCAGAGAGTTTGATTTTATAGATGTTGTTTTTCCTCTTTCCATTAAATAGGATAGTCCCATCTTTCTGACTAACAGCTTTGCATGAATTTTGATTGAAGATTATATCATAACCGTTATCACTTAATTGGCTTATGGATAACAGGTTATGCATTAATCCATCAACTAATAAAACATTACTTATAGAGGGAAGATTTCCATTACCTACTGTTCCAGAGCCAATGATCTTTCCCCTCTGATTTCCTCCAAAGCCTACGTGGCCTCCAGGCTTAAGTTCTAGGCTTTGGAACATATGCCTTCTTCCCGTCATGTGTCGTGAGCAGCCAGAGTCCAGGTACCATGACTGGTGTCTTTGCTTTGCTGCTAAAGATATTTGCCATATGTATTATTTTATCCTTAGGTACCCACATTTTCTTGGGTCCTGATTTGTTAGTTTTACCAAAACTCTGGTTGAATTTTGGTTTGACAGAGTAATCACTACTTGTATATTTTATGTCATGTGTGTGCCCATATATAAAGTGTGAATCAAGTGGAGTACATTTTATAACTAAATCCACGACATTTTTTGGTGTAGGAACCTTACCTTGATATCCTATCCCTTTTCTGCCATTTCTGCTAACTCCATAGATCATTGAAGCCATTTTGCTTCTGTCTTTGTTTTTAGCCAGAAACTTCTGAAAGCTGTGATCATACTCTTTGATGATCTCATCAGCATTGCTGGGAGTTTCAGGTATTGTTTCCTTCTGAGAGTTTTGCAATTGGTTTTCTAATTTTGAAATTTTATCTTTTAACTCAGAATTCTCCAATTTGAGACTCTCAGTCTTATCAGAGTCAGAAGCAAAATTCCTTTTCAGGTTTCTGAATTTGACTCTGATCTGCTGATACCTTTCTAGAATTTCATTAAGGCTTTCAGCTAATTCAGCCTTAGTAAAATTTATAGTAAAGTCAGAGAATACCTCTTCTGTATCCGATTCTGAGTCTGAACCAGAAGCTTCACTATCTTCAGATACGTTTGCCATGAGAGCTATGTTTGCTCTTTCATCATCTGATTCCGAGTCATCTTCAGATGTGTCAGAATCATCCCATGTAGCCATGAGGCTTTTCTTATTTTCTTTGATAAAATTCTTCTCGGGCTTCTCCTTCTGATGTTTTAGGCAGTCACTTTTGTAATACCCTTGCTCGTTACACTCATAGCAGATGATGTCTTTGTTGTTTAGCTTTCTGTATCCTGAAGAACCTTCAGATCTTCTGTGTCCAGAGGAGGATTCTGACCTTCTGTATCTGGAGGAAGATTCATTCTGATTTTCTGATCTTCTGGGATTCCTGAACTTCCTTTGCCTCTGCTTCCACAGTTGGTTCACCCTTCTGGAGAGAAGAGACAATTCATCTTCTTCTGATGAGGATCCATCAGAGGTTTCTTCCACAACCTGCAAAACTTTTGAGTCAGATTTTCTGTTAGATTTTAAAGCTAATGGCTTACCTTGCTTTTGAGGTTCATCTGCTTCTAGCTCTATCTCGTGACTTCTGAGGGAGCTGACAAGTTCCTCCAGAGAGATTTTGTTGAGATCCTTGGCTAGCTTAAGTGTTGTGACCATTGGCCTCCACTGTTTTAGCAAGCTTCTGGAATATCCTTTATCAAGAACTTTTAGACCAGCAACACGAATTTGAAATCTTGAAAATATGGCTTCTATTGATTCACTATCTTCCATCTTGAATGCCTCATACTTCTGAATGAGCGCAAGGGCTTTGGTTTCTTTGACTTGAATGTTTCCTTCATGCGTCATTCTCAGAGAATCAAACATATTCTTGGCAGTTTCTCTGTTTGATATTTTCTCATATTCTGAATATGAGATGGCGCTGAGAAGAATTGTTCTGGCCTTGTGATGATTTCTGAACTCACGCTTTTGCTGATCAGACATCATTTTCCTGTCAATCTTCTGACCACGTCCATCCACTGGGTGCTGTATCCATTAGTCACCATGTCCCACAGATCAGCATCATGGGCCAGAAAGAAACTCTCAATTCTGTCTTTCCAGTAGTCAAAGTTTTCTCCATCAAATACTGGAGGTTTGCCACTAAATCTGTCCCTTTCTTCATTGTTGTCATTGCTGATGTTTTGACTTGGTCCTGCCATTGTGTTTTTCTAACGCTGGATCTTGTACTGACACAATTAAGTGTTGAAGCTCAGAACCAGGCGCTCTGATGCCAATTGAAGATGTAAAAAACACAAGAAGGGGGGGTTGAATTGAAAAACTTAAATCAAAAGGCTTAACAACACAGTATTTTTATCCTGGTTCGTTTGATCTCAAACTACTCCAGTCCACCCGTCAAGGTGATTTCACCTCTCTCCAACGAGGTCTTAATCCACTATTCTCAAAGGATTACAACAACTACTTTAACAACTGTTAAAGTCTTCTTGAGTACAACCACAATTCGGTTAATCTCAAGGAACTTCTTTTACCAAGATTGAACAAGTGTGTGTTTGTTGTTTTCTTACAAAACTGTATATGACAACTGTGATAATTACACAAAATAAGTTTGGAATAAAATGAATTTGCTAAAGCTTTGAACATGCGTTGTTTGGATAGCTTGGCAAATTTTTAAGTGCGTACGTACATGCTTCTTTTCACAAGCATACCTGTTTATATAGGCAAGCAAGGATAAATTGTTCATAAAGCAGGTTTTAATGATAATAACACACTTTCCTTTTGTAGAAGATCTTTATCTGAAGAAAGGCTTTAGCATTTAATTTTGTCTTGAATAATCAGTAACGCTTTAGAGTCTTCTTAGAAAAATTGCTGATAACGCTTTCAGAGTGTTGATGACATGGTAAGGATGTCTTTGATCAGATTCAGAGTGTATTTGTTTAGGCGCAAATTCTGGTCATCAACCTTCAGCGTATAATCTGGTAGCTTCAACGTAGCACATATTTCTGATCTTCTGATGCTGATTCCATTGTGATGCTGATTCCATCAGAACTTCTGCATATACAAAACATAATTTCTAAGGAGCATAATTGTTCTTTGTATATATCTTTGAAATAATTTATTTTTTGTATTTTGTTATCATCAAAAATCTAATAAAGGGTTGTAGAATCAAACTATGTTCTAACAAGATTGACCTCTTGTTGATCCATCCCTAAGTGGGTTAAGCCTATCTTTATTTATATCTGTATATTTGCTATTATTGTTTATGTGTTATATTTTGTATATATATTTGTCTGGATTTTCCTGGTTTTCAGGGTTCTTGGTGATTACTCATAAGTCCTATACCCAGACTTGGGAAAACTTTAAGATAGGATGGGCGATATAGTCATGTTAACTTTGAGGGAGTAATCCCAAAAAAGGAGGCATGAGATCCCCCACTCAGTGGAGGCCCCTTTGACTTTAGTGTCGTTTACCGAGTAATCGGGAAGACGTACTGCTTTCGACCTGGGAGCCTGCTGAAACTGAGGACCGTAGAATACCAAACCCATCTTGGCCTTTTAGGTGTAGTGCGGAAGCTATGACGGAGTAATCTGGAAATAGTTGTCACGCGATACTACGCTCAGACGAGTCTTTCTCGAAAATATTACTAATTACTGAGTTAATCGGGAAGTTGGTAATATCCGAAGGAAGGATGTAGACTCTGGCAACCTCTAGAACCTTGTCCGGCAGGTGATAACTCTTAGACCAACACCTTATGGGTAGTACCTTTGACCTCATGCTCATGACGTTGAACCTATGAACCCTATATGTGTGATCTTGTGTGTGATTGTTGCATCATGCATCCATGCACTCATAAGCATCTTTTGAAGAAAATAATATTTCAAGGGGTTTAAAGGTTGACTATTTGTGAATATCTCAGGTACTTTTAACCATGGATTCTGGAAAGAGAAAGACCGGGAAATACAGTTTCAAGGACCCCAAGGTAGATGAGTTGGTCAGTCTAATTCCAGAGATTGAGTGTCCTGCAGACTTTCGGAAAAAGTATGGATCCATTATTCCTCTCATGAAGCTAAAGATGAAGGAGGGTATTCTCTCGACCTTGGTCCAATTCTATGATCCGATGTATCACTGCTTTACTTTTCCTGATTATCAGTTGATGCCTACACTGGAGGAGTATTCTTATCTATTGGATTTACCTGTTACCGATCGTGTTCCTTTTACTAGTTTGGAGGGTGAGCCAAAACCACATGAGATAGCTGCTTTGATTCATCTGGGGAAGTTTGAGGTGGAAACCCATATGACTACCAAAGGAGGGATTAGAGGATTACCAGCTCAGTTCTTATTAAAGAAAGCTCGTTACTTTGCCATGATGAAGAGTATGGTTTCTTTTGAGGCCATCTTTGCTCTACTTGCTTATGGATTATTATTATTTCCTAATGTGGACAAGTTTGTCAACATTAACGCTATCAGGATTTTCATGATGGGAAACCCGATTCCTGCACTTTTGGGTGATGCTTATTACTTTGTTCATCTTCGAAGTTCTTATCATGGAGGAATGATTATCTGTTGCACGCCTTTGTTGTACCGGTGGTTCATATCTTATATGCCTCAGTTTGATGCTTTTTGGGATGTCAAGAAGGAACCCCGTTGGGCTCCTAAAATCATGGCACTTACTCACTCAGATATTGATTGGTATCATCGAGCTTATCAGGATGTAGAGATTATTGACAGTTGTGGTAGTTTCCCCAATGTGCCTCTTCTTGGTACAAAAGGGAGGAATTAACTATAACCCTGTTCTTGTGCGGCGACAACTTGGTTACCCGATGAGAGGTAAACCGAATAGTATTCATTTGAGTAGCTTCTTTCTGAAGGAAGGAGAATACCACAGAGAAGCTAGGGAGCAGATTGCGAAGGCCTGGCGTCACATTCATAAGAAAAGTAGGAAAGATTTGGGACCCAGGGGTGCTGTTTCTTTGGAGCCATATCTTCAGTGGGTCCGATCGAGAGCCATTCAATTGAAGATGCCGTATACTCGGGAGACACCCATGCCTGGTCTGTTTGTGAAGACCACTCCTCCTTTATTAGATGATCTAGAAGAGTTGCAGCTTGCTCTAGTTAGGATGTAACAGGAAAGAGATGCTTGGAAGAACAAGTTCCAGACTTTAGAGAGTTCCTACAAAGCAGACTTGAAGGAGAAAGATGATTAGATCGAGATCCTTGAGAGTCGAGCAGTAGAATCTATGGAGAGGCAAGGGGATTTATTTTATCCTAAGCCTCAAACAGGTGCTGATTACTCACTTCCTGCTTCAGATGATTGGAAGGAGGTTGCCATCAGACAGGTGGAAGAAAACCAGAGGTTGAAAGCTCAGATTTCCAGGCTCACAGGGAAGCGCCAGCGTACAGATTGATCTCTATCAGTTTCTTTCTCTCGGGATTTTTAGATTGTATGCTCATCTTGTACTTGGGATCATTGAAACTTGTAACCCATTTTGAAGTTATTATAATAAAAGTTTTCAGTATTTCAAATGCGTTATTATTTTGATGTTTTGTAATATGTCTATAAACGTTAAATCCCTTGAAATACTAAATGATAAAGTAAAAATAATCATATGCATTGCACATCATGCATCATATTGCACATATTTCTTGCATTTATTATGAATATCCAGGTGCCTTACCCAACTTTTTGCTTCGTTCAGCAAACTGACTCATCACTACAACACTCGGGCTAACTTCAAAAAGAAGATGGACAATTTGGAACAGGAGAATCGCGAGCTGCGCGAAGAAGGTTCTGCTTAGAAGGATGGCTTGGCCAATTTGACTACTCTGAGGGAAGCTCTGGGGTTGCTCAGAATCAGCCACCGAGTTTTCAACCTTAACCAACAAGGGCAAATGCTGAAGTTCCTGTTGTTCCTGTATCCACTACTCCGACTGTTGTTCAAAACCGTATGCCTCAAGGTTATCCGTGGGGTATGCCGGAGAATTTTGCACCTGAAGGTTTCAATTTGGGTCCCCAAGATGCTCCAGTGGTTCCAAATGTTATTACTCCAGCACCTCCTGTGGTGTATACTGTTCCTAATGCACCTCCTTCGGTGAATTTAGTTCCGTTTGTTAATGAAGATGTGTGTCGTCCTTTCCCTCCTCCGAGTGAAGACTTGGGTCTTTATGACAGAATGGATGATTTCCAAGAGCAGTTTGATAGAATGCAAAGAGAGATGAAGGCTCTTAGGGGAAAAGAGTTATTTGGGTAGAATGTGAATGAGTTGTGTTTGGTCCCGAATGTCAAAGTGCCTGCTAAGTTCAAGGTCTTAGAGTTTGAGAAGTTCAAAGGCAGCACTTGCCCTCATGCTCACTTGGTGATGTATGTAAGGAGAATGTCTACCCACACCAATGATCAGTGTCTGCTGATTCATTTTTTCCAGGATAGTCTGACCGGCGCAGCATTGAAATGGTACATGAATTTAGACAGCGCCAACATCCATACCTTTAATGATTTTGGAGAAGCGTTTATAAAATAATACAAGTACAACGTGGACATGGCGCCTGATCGTGACCAACTTAGAGCCATGGTTCAAAAAGACAGAGAATCATTCAAAGAGTACGCGCAGAGATAGTGCGAAGTGGCTGCACAAGTGATTCCTCCAATGGAGGAGAAGGAAATGACTAAATTTTTTCTGAAGACGCTAGGCGCTTTTTACTACGAAAGAATGGTAGCAAGTGCCCCAAGTGATTTTACAGAGATGGTAGGGATGGGTTTCCGTCTAGAAGAGGCAGTAAGAGAAGGCCGTTTGACAAAGGGTGAAGGATCCGGAGGTGTGCAAAAGCTAGCTTATGGGTTTACAAAGAAGAAAGAAGGGGATACCAATGTTGTTATGCAAGAGAGGAGAGTGAATTCTCCTAGAATAAATTATCAGCATCACCAGCAAGTTGCTTCAGTGACTCATGTTATGTATGCCGCTCCAACTACCGTTGCTTTTTAAAGACAGTCCCAGCAGGGGAACCAAGGGAATGATCAGAGAAGGGAAAACTATGACCCTATTCCCATGAGTTATGAAGAGCTACTACCAACATTGATTCAGAAGAAGTTGGTCCAGACACGACCACCTCCAGCAGTACCATCACCATTGCCTTTGTATTATAAAGCAGACCAGATGTGTGCCTTTCATCAGGGAGCACCAGGGCATAGTGTTGAAAATTGTTATCCTTTGAAGACTGAAGTGTAAAGGTTGGTGAAGTCTGGAATTTTATCTTTCAAAGACATGGGACCTAATGTGAAAGACAATCATTTACCCAAGCACGGGGGAGTAAATGTTGTGAATATGGTGGCCGGTTTTCCAGGTGACTTCCGGATTTTTGACATTAATCTGATTAGAGGGGATTTGGTAAAGATGCATGCAGACCTCTTTGAATTCAGTTATTATACACATGACCACGCCGGTTGTGCTATTTGCAGTACAAACATACAAGGTTGCGAGAAGATAAAGGCTGATTTACAGGAGATGATGGATGGAGGTTTAATCCATATAATCAGGCCTAGGGCAGAATATGAAGAGGAAGTGAATATGGTTTCTGGATGTCCGGGTGAATTAATAATTTTTGATGTGGAGTATTTGAATGAAGATCTCGTGCAATTGCATGCTACCTTCTGTCGTACTGCTGGTCAGGTGGAACACCAATATGGATCTTGCATAGTTTGTTATCGAGACCCCTGAGGATGTTCTATTGTAAGAGAGGGTGTTCAATTGCTGTTACACAATGGAACTATCAAGATCACAGGTCAGAGAGATGATTATCACGATATTGATAAGGTTGAAGTCTGTTTGATGGGAGAAGAGTCGGATGAAGAGTATGTCTCCGCGGATGAGTATTTCTCTTCGGACGAAGATTTGTTTGCTGGAGATGACCTTTTGAGGGCTGATTGTGTTGAGGAAGGGGTAAACGTCATTGTACCTTGTTTTGGTGCACCCGCTCATCTTGAGATAGAGTACTATGGAAAACCAACTATTGCCCCATTGGTAATTAGTCTACCAGGACCTGTTCCCTATAAATCAGATAAGGTTGTGCCTTACAAATACAATGCTACAATCTTAGAAGATGGGGTGGAAGTTCCCATTCAGCCCATGCCAGATCTTGGAAATATAGCTGATAATAGCAGGGTGACACGTAGTGGTCGCGTGTTTGCACCGGTTATTCGAAGAGACGTTGTTGCTGGAAAGAAAATTGCTGAGAACGATGAGCCTAAGAAGACTGCAGGAGAGACTAATGGAGCCACATTAGAGAAAGAAGTGGATAATATCTTGAAGATAATTAAGATGAGCGACTACAAAATTCTAGATCAGCTATTGGAGACTCCTTCAAAGATATCCATCCTAGATTTATTGATGAATTCCTCTGCTCATAGAGAATCACTGATGAGAGTACTAGACCAAGCTTTTGTAGAGAATGACATGCAGTTAGATCAATTCAGCAGCGTAATTGGAAACATTACGTCATGTAACAACTTGAGTTTCTGCGATGATGAGTTACCAGATGAAGGGAGGAATCACAACCTGGCCCTCCACATATCTATGAACTGCAAGAATGACTCGCTATTCAATGTGCTAATTGATAACGGATCCGCGTTGAATGTTATACCAAGAAGTACCCTCCTGAAGTTAAAGTATCAGGGAACACCTATGCGTCCAGTTCCAAGCCCTATCCATTGATAACATAAGGAAGAATGAGAATTCTATGGTTTCTCTGAAGGATGCGCAACAGGTTGTGCGCAATGGTTATAATGCAGTTTGGGGACGACTTGTGGATCCACCCATGAAAAAAAACAGAGTTGGTTTGGGTTTCTCTTCAAGGAATGGCAAAGGCGACAGTTTGAAGCCAAAGTCTTCTGTGAACAGTTATCATGATGTTTTCCGCAGCGGAGGCTACCTCCATCCAATTGGTTCTGGAATTAATGTTGTTGAAGAGGATGAAACAGAGCAGGAAGTACCAAATTATGTGACGTATGGAGTCCGAGTTCAGAACTGGGTCACCATTGATATTCCTTCTTGCATACATATTTCAAAGTAATTTGTTTTTTTAATCTGTTTCTTTCTTTTGAAAAGCTTTCACTCTGCCCAAGGTGGAAGTATTAATGTTGTAGGGCTTATCTGTATGCTATAATTGTTAAGATCATTAATAAAAGTTGTCTTTGCTTCCAAAATTATGTCTTTTATTTTCTGCCTTTTTCTTGGGAAATGGTAATAATAATAAAAAAACCTTTCAAAATAAACAATAACTGAAAATTAATCTGCATGATCACTTGTTATATGTGTCAGTTTCTAAAAACAATCATAAATCATATGTGCAGATTAATTAAAAAACCCGTTGAGTACAATGTCCCTGCACCCTCTCCCAACTTTGAATGTCCTGTGTTTGGGGCTGAAGAAGAAGATTATGATGAGATTCCAGAAGAGGTCTCACGGTTTCTTGAGAACGAGGAAAATACCATTCAGTCATATAAAGAGCCTTTGGAAGTGGTTAATTTGGGTTCAGAAGAAGATCCGAAGGAAGTTAAGATTGGAGCATCGTTGCGTCCTGATGTAAAGAGCGGGTTGATCGTGCTGTTGAAAGAGTATGTGGATATTTTTGCTTGGTCTTATCAAGATATGCCTGGTCTAGATACAGACATTGTCGAGCATTGTTTTCCGTTGAAGCCAGAGTGTCCGCCAGTTAAACTAAAGTTGAGAAGAACCCACCCAGATATGGCAGTAAAGATCAAAGAAGAGGTCCTAAAGCAGTTCAATACTGGTTTTATTGTGACATCAGTGTATCCTCAATGGGTTGCCAATATTGTCCCAGTACCGAAAAAAGACGGAAAAGTCTGCATGTGCATAGATTACAGAGATCTAAATAAAGCTAGTCCAAAAGATGATTTTCCATTGCCTCACATTGACATGTTAGTGAATAACACAGCAAAATTCAAGGTATTCTCGTTCATGGACAGATTTTCCGGATATAATCAAATAAGAATGGCTCCAGAGGACATGGAGAAAACAACGTTTATCACACCCTGGGGAACATTCTGTTACAGAGTGATGCCCTTCGGGTTGAAGAACGCTGGTGCAACGTACCAGAGGGCTATGACAATCCTATTCCATGATCTGATGCACAAGGAAATCGAAGTATATGTTGATGATGTGATTGCCAAATCCAAAACTGAAGAAGGGCATATAGAAGATTTTTTGAAGTTGTTTCGTCATTTGAGGAAATATCGTCTCCGCCTGAATCCAAATAAATGTACCTTCGGAGTTAGATCGGGGAAATTGTTGGGTTTTATTGTTAGCCAGAAAGGAATTGAAGTTGACCCTGATAAAGTCAAAGCAATTCAATAAATTCCAGCACCAAGAACTGAAAAGCAAGTCAGGGGTTTCCTCGGGCGTTTGAATTATATCTCCAGATTTATCTCCCACATTACTGCAACGTGTGAACTGATCTTTAAGTTGTTAAAGAAAGATCAAGGTTGTGTGTGGACAGATGACTTCCAAAGGGCATTTGAGAGTATTAAAGAATATCTTCTTGAACCTCCTATCTTGCTCTCTCCCGTAGAAGGAAGACCATTGATTATGTATCTAGCAGTGTTAGATAAATCCATGGGTTGTATTCTGGGACAACAGGATGAAACGGGAAAGAAAGAGTTCGCAATTTAATATCTCAGCAAAAAGTTCACTGATTGTGAGTCACGGTATTCTATGCTATAAAAAACATGTTGTGCTTTGGCCTGGGCGGCAAAGCGTTTGTGGCAGTATATGTTGAATCATACAACTTGGTTGATCTCCAAAATGGATCCAATTAAGTACATTTTTTAAAAGCCTGCTCTTACCGGGAGAATTGCCCGCTGGCAGATGTTGTTATCTGAATATGATATCAAGTACCGCACTCAAAAGGCTATGAAAATTAGTGTGCTGGAAGATTACCTTGCTCATCAGCCGATGGAAGATCACCAGTCCGCAGAATATGAATTCCCCGATAAAGATGTGATGTTCTTGAAAGTGAAAGATTATGATGAACCATTGCCTGAGGAGGGCCCCGACCCTGAATCTCGTTGGAGTATGGTATTTGATGGAGCTGTGAATGCTTATGGTAAAGGAATTGGTGTTGTGATTGTTACTCCTCATGGGTCGCACATTCCTTTTACTACAAGGTTAACATTTGATTGCACTAATAATATGGCGGAATATGAGGCTTGCATCATGGGTCTTGAGGAAGCTATTGATCTCAGAATCAAAATTCTATATGTTTATGGCGATTCAGCTTTGGTAATAAATTAGATTAAAGGATAATGGGACACTCGTCACCCTGGCTTGATCCCTTACAAAGATTATGCTCAAAGATTACTACCCTTCTTCAATAAAGTTGAATTCCATCACATTCCTAGGGATGAAAATCAAATGGCAGATGCTCTGGCAACTCTGGCTTCCATGTACCAAGTAAATGCTTGGAATGATGTACCCCGGATTACAGTTCGAAGGCTAGATAGGCCCGTTTGGTGCGTCAAAGAAAGATAGAAAGACACTGAGAATATTGACAGGCAGTTTCTTCCTCAGTGAAAATGTGTTATACGAGAGGAATTTTGACATGGTCTTGCTCAGATGCATGGATAGACACGAAGCAGACATGTTAATGCATGAGATCAATGAAGGTTCATTTGGTACTCATGCTAATGGACATTAAATGGCTAAAAGGATGCTAAGGCCATGTTATTATTGGTTAATAATGGAATTTGATTGTTACAAATTTGCAAAGAAGTGCCATAAATGCCTGATTTACGCAGATAAGATCCATGTACCTCCGACACTTCTCAATGTGATTTCCTCCCCGTGGCCTTTCTCCATGTGGGGTATTGACATGATTGGGATGATAGAACCTAAAGCTTCGAATGGACACCGTTTCATCTTGGTAGCAATTGTCTACTTTACCAAATAGGTAAAGGCTGCTTCATATGCCAACGTTACTAAGCATGTGGTTGTGCACTTCATCAAGAATAATCTTATATGTCAGTATGGTGTGCCGAGCAGAATCATCACTGACAATGGCTCGAATTTGAACAACAAGATAATGACTGAACTGTGTGAAGAATTCAGGATTGTCCATCACAATTCATCTCCATACAGGCCAAAGATGAATGGGGCTGTTGAAGCTGCTAATAAGAATATCAATAGAATTATCCAGAAAATGGTTGTTACTTATAAGGATTGGCATGAAATGCTCCCTTTTGCTCTGCATGGATATCGAACATCTGTCTGCACTTCAATAGGAGCAACCCCGTTTTCTCTAGTGTATGGAATGGAAGCTGTACTCCCTGTCGAGGTAGAGATTCCCTCGTTGCGTGTGATAATGGAAGCCAAGTTGACAAAGGCTGAATGGGTCCAGAACAGGTTTGACCAATTGAATTTGATTGTAGAGAAGAGAATGACAGCTTTGTGTCAGGGGCAGTTATATCAGAAAAGAATGAAGAAAGAATTTGACAAAAAGGTCAAACCTCGTGAATTCAGAGAAGGCGACCTCGTGCTCAGGAAGATCATGTCCTTCAACACTGATTCTAGGGGCAAGTGGACTCCCAATTTTGAAGGCCCGTATGTTGTCAAGAAAGCCTTCTCTGATGGTGCATTAATTCTTGAAACTATGGATGGCAAGGAGTTCCCACGTCCCATGAATGCTGATGCAGTCAAGAAATACTTCGCCTAAAAGAACATCGCGCTAAGTTGAAAACCCGAAAGGGCGGCTTAGGAAAAAAAGAGCGTCTCAGTAGGCCGAAAACCCGAAAGGGCGGTCTAGGCAAAAATTAGAGACATAAACAGAATAAATTTCCCGCTAATTTGGAAACCCGCAAGGGCAGCTTAGCCAAAAGTTAGGGACTTTCTTGGCAAGTAACTACGTCAGACGAGACTTAATCGCTGAAGCAACAATCTTCTCGGATCCTCATCATACTTCAACAGAAGCTGCTGCTCAGCATTTCAAAAGTTGTTAGGGGGGATAGTGGTCATTTTATCTCAATGTATATTTTCCATTACGTATTACCATTTCCCAAACTTTGTAATCATCCATGGAGTCTCGCCATTCGCAGACTACCATTCTATTAATGAAATTCGAGCTTTTGCCCAATTTTTTGTGTTCTTATTTTTATTTATCTTGCAAAGACATCATTTATTAATGATAATAACTGTTAAAGAAGAAAGATTAAAAAAAGCAAAAATTGACTTTTCAAAAAAATGGAGAGATCTTTACAATTCAATTTACTTTGGAATTTGTGATGAAATAATGACAACAAGAATGGTTGTCCCAAGAACGAACAAACTCCGGTTGTTTTAAGAAGATTTACTCCCTTCATGAAGGTTTTCTCAAGTCATTTTACTTTTGTGCGCAATCTTTGTGTGTTTCTCAGGTAGTTAGAGGCGATATCAGTGGGTGCAAGGTACAATATTGGGTTTGTGATCCCATCATCTCCAGTCAAGTCTTGGTTCGCTTTTGATTTTGGGTTTGCATGGTCAGAAGTCTCCGTCTCAGATTCCCCAACAAGTTTTCCCTCATATGATGAAAGTTTTGGCATTAATTTTGACTTCTTGATTTCCCATGAAGGTTATCCCAGGGCATCTCTTGTTCGGAATGAGTATTCGTAATGAAAGTTTTCTCCAGGGAGGTAGGCTTAAATCCCCCAATGAGGTTTGGTTGTGTCAGCATCAGTCTACTTTATTTGAGGTTGCTTTTGGAAACCCTTTTTTTCCGACGAAACTGAAGAAAAAAAAAGATGTTCTATCCCGATATTTGTTTGATTTGGCTACATCCGGATTATGTTTCTCCTCAGTAAAGTTAAGGCAGGCAATAGGTTTGGTTTCCGTAGTTGCTTTTAACTTTCTTAGGTTGATCTTTCTGGTTGAAGTTTAGCCTAATGTTGTTAGTACCTGAGGAGGTTTTGTTTGTTTGTACTGATCATGTATCCTTTTACAAGAACATGCACGATAGCACTCATAAAATCATACATACATCATGCATTGCTAAAAAATCATCATTCATTGACATTGTGTTCTGACCTTTCATGCATCGCTCTTTGCTTAGTTGAACTTGGTTTTCCCTCTAGAGTTTATTTCTCAAAGGATGTATCTGCGCTGGCCGTCTTGCTTCAGTTTATTTCTGAATTGGATTTATGAATCTCTGAAAATTTTGAGTTTTGGTTTGTGCATTTATTTTGCACAGGAAGACTTTATCTCCTCAGCAGGAATGTCATGGCATGTCCCCGGGAAGTCATATTATTATCCCCAGAAAGTCATTTCTCTTTGCAATCCCCCTAGACAATAAGTGGAAGTCTCTTTATTTAAGACAGGTTACATATTACCCTTTCCAAGCAGATTTCCTTGGATAAAGAAGAAGTTGAGACCCGTTCTTGGCAAAACACCGGAATCTTGGGGAAACTTGATATATTTTCTCTTTCTACTTTCAGTGAACGTTGGTAGTACATCGGCAGTGAACGTCGGTGTTTCTTATCTTTTTGCTATCTTTAGTGAACGTTGATAGTTAATCGTCAGTGAACGACGCTAATATGATATATTTTCTCTTTCTACCTTCATTGAACGTTGGTAGTACATCGGCAGTGAACGTCGGTGTTTCTTATCTTTTTGCTATCATCAGCGAACGTTGATAGTTCATCGTCAGTGAACGACGGTGATATGATATATTTTCTCTTTCTACCTTTAGTGAACGTTGGTAGTACATCGGCAGTGAACGTTGGTGTTTCTTATCTTTTTGCTATCTTCAGTGAACGTTGATAGTTCATCGTCAGTGAACGACGGTGATATGATATATTTTCTCTTTCTACCTTCAGTGAACGTTGGCAGTACATAAGTAGTGAACGTTGGTGTTTCTTATCTTTTTGCTATCTTCAGTGAACGTCGATAGTTCATCGTCAGTGAACGACGATGATATGATATATTTTCTCTTTCTACCTTCAGTGAACATTGGTAGTACATCGGCAGTGAACGTCGGTGTTTGTTATCTTTTTTATTCCTTCAGTGAATGTTGGTAGTACATCGGCCGTGAACGTCAGTGTTTCTTATTTTTTTGCTATCTTCAGTGGACGTTGATAGTTCACCGTCAGTGAATGGCGGTAATATGATATGTTTTCTCCATCTACCTTCAGTGAACGTTGGTAGTACATCGGCAGTGAACATCGATGCTTGTTATCCTCCTCTCTGATTATTTTCTTGTGGTTTACCAGTGATTTATTTTCCTGGTGGGATTGCTCTTTTGTTTCTACATTTTATGTTGCATCCCCAATGCTACTTTGCGTCTCTTTTTTTCCATTCATGCGCATTCATATGCATAAATGTTTGCATGGCATCTTAGGGCCAAAAACAGGGTTTGTTTTATATTTAAGTGTCTTCAATCACGTCGATACGAAGATTTTTAACCTTCGTATCTACAGATATAAGAAACTTAAATAAGGGCAGCTGTTGTACCCCAATTTTTCCCCCTAAGATCCCTTCATCATACCATATTGTTTCAATCACCACAAAATCACATTAGGACTTTTGGTTCCTCTCCCTATCTTTAGCCTTGCTTTTTGAGGAGTTACCAAGCACCTTGACTTGTTTTCTTTTGTGATCATGGATATTTTGCTTTGATTCTTTTTCTAAATTAACAAATACAATATTGGTTTGTCTTACTTGTTAATAATGTAGGTAAAGGCAATGAGGTTTAGCAAGTTGCATCATGGTTTCATGAGTTTATTTCCATGCCCTAGTCAAAAGCTTGAGAGATCCAAACCTCACCATTGAAGTTGGTATGGAAGTAGTTTTGATGGCCATGAGTCATCATCATCATCCTCAACAAATTCTATTCACAAAGGAAGAATATTTGCACAAAAAGTTTGTTCAAACTTGGCAAAGTTCCACCAAGCATTCTCTTGATCTAGAAGTTAGGGTTTTAGACTTCAGAGGGGCATATCTTGCTCATCTTTTGGTATTTTTGAATGATTCCAAAAACATTCTTCTCTCCAAAGAGTTACCAACAAATCACTTCAAAAGTTCCAAATAGTTTTCATGTGGAAGGAACTTGGTGAAGAAGAAAGATTACAAGTCATCTAGATGAATCCCTAATTTTTCATATGTGATTTCAAATGATCATAACTTGGTCAATTTTTATCACCTTGAGCCCATTATTTTTCCATGATGATCTTGAATACGTTTACTTTTTGCCTTCTTTTATGTGCAAAGTGAGAAAATGGATGGAAGTTGCCTTAAGAATGCAAGAGATTATAGGTCATTTCATGATTATAGGCCAAATTCAACAAGTCATAATTTGCTCAATTTTTGGAGATTTTGAGTGATTCAAATTGAAAAATGTCATTGAAGAGGTCTAATTTATTCCATCTTTTTTGGTCAAGAGAAAATTCTAAGTGGAAGGCCATGTTTGGAGGCAAGAGATTATAGGTCATTTTTAAAGAAGAGTTTGAAATTTTTCTAAGTATGGAAAGTTAACTCTTTTTCTTCAACTTTGACTCCATGTAACTTTCATCTCAAGCATCGATTTGGTTCCATTCTTTTTCCATTGCAAAGGTTGTAACCTCATCTTTCCAAAGCATCAAGAATTATGCCCTAAGACCCCTTGAGGTAGAAATGCCATAGATTTGAATTTGGTAGTTTGAAACTGAATTTTGCACAAAGTCAGAATTTTAAAATCCATAATGTGACTTCTAAACACAAGATTTGTGCGCGTTTTTGATTTAAACTTGATTAGCAAACTTTCCAGAAGTGATTAGCACCCCAAAACACAAGGTTTGGCTGAGTTTTGATGGAAATGAAGTCACACTTCACTCGTGCTCGACCCTTATTCAATTTCACTCCAAACTTCCTTGTTTCTTCAAATTTTCATTCCCATTCACTTCCTTATAAATAGAGGGTCATCCCCCATTCAATTTCACAAGCTTAGAGAGCCAAGAACACCCTGCCAAAACTTCACACGAACCCACTTTTGTTGAATTAAATTTTTGAAATTTAAGCTTCCTTTTCCAAAATTCTTTGTGCATTCATCATCCTTTAACTTCATACAAACTCTCCAGCACTTAAACCAATCAAAGTGACCCATAATCCAAGCTACAGAAGTCCAGTTTCATAGCTTCTTACTTGAACTTCGAAAAGGTAGAATTATCCACCAATTGGATCTAAATCAAGCACTAATCTGTTCTACTCCTTTGTCTGATTCTAATGCTTCTTACAATTTTTAAATACATTGAGAATTGAGAGAGAAATCTCAAATTGAAGGTGCTCTTTATTTTTCCGTGTTTTGATTCATATCTCTCTCCATACTTTACATAAATTTGGCGCGATGGTTGTGTTAGAATCGTCTTGAAGAGACGAGTTCAATGATGCTAGCCAGAGATCCTAATTTTTCCATTTGAAGGATCTCACAAAATCCCCATTGTAGGGTGTCTTGAGGTTGAAGACGATGACATGTCTCGTCTCAGCCAAGGATAGTGTGCCAAGCGTTTTAATTTCATTGGTTGCCCTTTTTCTGATCACATGTGTGTTTCACTAAGGTCCATATCAAGCACAACGCGTCTGGTCCATTGGATTAACTTACTAACGCGTTTTGACTTTAATCTGATGGTCCACATCTTTTTGGTTTTATTTTATTTTCTGATTTTATATTTTATTTGATTAAATTTTAAAAAATTCATAACACTTTTATTTTTTATCCAAAAATTATGAAAAATTCACAAAAAATACTTTGAATTATTTCTGATCTCATGAATATTTTTTTACATTTTTATTTTAAAATTTGGTATTTTTTATATTTTTTGTATTATTTTTTTTCTTTTAATTACTTAAAAAAATACTTTCTAACATTTTTTAATTATGAAAAAATTCATAAATATTATTTTGCATATTTTTGACTTTCTGAAAATTTTATGGAATTTTATGTTGTGGTTTACTATTTTTTATCTATTTTATGTTTGTTTTATCAATTTTAAATAGTTTAAAAATAGTTTCTGACTTTTAAAAATTACTAAAATTTTTATAAAAATATTTGGATCCATTTCTGATTTTTCCATGGCTTAATTTTTCATTTCTTAAATAATTTGAACATAGTTGATATTTTCCTCATTATTTTCTATTTTTTAACCTTTTTTTAACCCTTTAAATGTATATATTAAATATATTATTATTTTGTGATTATTTTCTGGCTGTCTTGAGTTGAATTTTTAATCATGACTTTATTAACATCATTGGATCTTGGGTGTTGAGTTCAACTCCACCAAAATGGATGAATAATTTTAATAATAGTTTGATTAAATTTTTAATTCAAAAGTGATTTATTCATCTTTTGCCCTAATCCCCTTCATCTCATCCCCTTTCTCATTGCACTAAATGTTGTTGGAGCATGATCTCTATATCATGTCTCAAAACAAATGGTGCATAGATTGCTATTGACCGGCCTCAAAATAGGTGCAACTTCTATATAAGTCCACTTACGATTGCTTAACATAGCGCTAAATTTTGTCCCGATTCGAATAAATGATCATTCGTGGCCCAAACTTATGATTGCAAGCCCAAGTATGTTAATTTGATATCTTTGATCCAATAACCTTGAGATTCATTGTGTGGAGGCTTTGGTTCTACCAATCCTCTAATGGATCTACAACACCTTTGGTCAACGCGGATCACTTAAACATTGTTGATCATTAAATGATACTTGTGAGAATTCCAAATGGATGACATACTTGACAAAAAGCAAATGCAATTTGTTGTGTGGAGGCTTTGGTTCTACCAATCCTCTAATGAGTTCCAAATGCAAGTTTCAAGATGGTCATCCAACTAACCACTAATTATTGACTTGTTTTACCTTGTGCTTTTATTCTTATTTATGCTTTATGTACTATTTACTTTTAGCATTTACATTTCATGCCATTTTCATCTTTGCTCATTTGAGCATTTATTTTCTTGTCATTTTTACTTTTCTCACTTGAGCTTTTCTTTTTCCTTTTCCTAAGGTACTTAATAACCAACTTAAACCCTAAAAAACTCTTTAATGGTACTTGGACTATTTGGTTATTATCCTTGGCATGATGGAGCAGTGGACTTTTTCTTGGACTTAGGATTAGAAACCTTGGCCTATCTTGGATACCTTGTGATCTCATCTGATTATTTTGTCTGGAGCTCTTGAGGTTTACCTAAAGACATTGGGTTGCTTGTTTGTTTTTGTGTGCAAGTTTTATGATTACACCCTTTGTTTGTAATCTGGAATTCACCCGCATACAACCGTTACTCTGCCCAATTTTTGTGAAGACTTAATGCTTTTGAAGAGGTCTAGTATCTTTACTTGCTTGGTTTCACTCCAAAGAACGGGAATTATATCTTGGCTCATAATTTCAAGTTTTGGCTTCTTGTTGGTTAGATGGTCCTTATCCTTAGATTTTACCTTATGCTTTAGGATAGCCTCTTCTTCTCCTCCCATCTTCTTTAATTTCAAACATCTTATCCCTCCTTTTGAAAACTCTTCTTGTTTTGAAACATAGACCACTTTAATAATAAACTTGGACTTAGATCCATGCATTTTCAAAATCATTTCATAAATAAACTTCAATCAATTTTATAAATACTTTGACACTTTTTGTGAGAAGACTAAAAGTCAACCAATCTCATTTCAAACCATTTTTGCCACTTTGGCTTTTACCTTTAAAACTTTTATCAAAAGGTTAGACTCTTGTCAATCCTTATAGTGATGCAAACAACTATACTTCTACAATATGTAGTGAAGTGAGATATTTTCCACTGGGTGTTGAGTGAGGCATTATTGATTTTAAAATCCAAGCCATATCCTCCACTTTGAGATGATGCAAATTCTCCTTTCTCATGATTGTGGGTAGTAAGTATGTTTTTCACACAGACAATGACGATGATGTCTTATCTCTTAAAATTAACCAACACACTCATGTTTCAAAATTTTAAAAGAGGAACTATGTGTACCCTGATCCCCTATTGCACAAAAGGTGGTATGTAGGCACTAAAGGTTCGCAACCGCGGCGGGTGCAAAAATCATAAAAATACTTCTTTTCTCACATCCACTATTCATTTTATATACAACACATTTTATAACCAAGATATACAGATTTTACAAAGAGGTTTCTGCTGAGTACCGTAGATGTTTAGGGTGCTAATACCTCCCCTTTGCATAACCAACCCCCTTACCTTGAATCTTTCCCCCTTTTTTGGGTTATTCGCTCTTTTCCCATTCCTTTAGAAACAATAAAGCGCGGTGGCGATTTTGATTTTGATTTGTATAAAGTCTATTCGATCCAATGGCTTAGTCTTGAACATTTCTACTGCTACAGAGAAGGGTTCCGCAATCAAACCCCCACGCTTATTCAGGAGTTCGCATTGGCCGATGTTGGTACTCTGTGATTGTTCATATTGCCTTCTGTCTCCTACCTTGATCTCCTATATTTTGGTTAGGTGTTCAGTCGCTTTGGACATCACTTTTTTTTTACATCTCACTCCCGCTTGTTTGTCTTGGGTGATAAGCTCTCCTTGGCTAAAGCATTTCTCTTATTTTTCTTACTTTTTTATGTTTGTGCTTCTTCAAGTTTGTTTTCTTTATCCTTGTACATACCATGTTCCTTTAGGATATGTTTGCTCCTTTCGGATGCAGGTTAGACCTTGGGTTGCAAGCCATGCATAATAATATTAGGTAGACGTTTCCCTTTTGTTAATCCAAACCTCAAGACTACAATTGTATGATAACATTAGGTTAGAAATAGGCTAGTCCCCCATAGACTCTTTTCTTCTCCTTTTGCATAGGCATCTAAAACTAAAACCTTTTCCTTAGGAAATCAAAAATATGCTAATCACACTTAAACAAATTTTCAAGGTAACAAAACACAAACAAATCAAATGTGGCATCTTGCCTTGAGGGCGTAACTCGAAATCTTTTCAAGTAAGGACATGATTAATTTACTTCTGTGCCAACGCATGAGCCTTCAAAGGTCGAGCTGCGGCAGAAGGCGGAATGAACATTGTCCATAAAAAACACAAACAAACAAAAACATGTTAGTCGAACTATGGTAAATCTGATTCCTAAAAAAGGATACGTAGGTATTGGGGTAGGGCCCAAGCGAGTACAACTTTATTTTCCCTATATTCTTTTCTCACCTCTTCTTCAGCAATAAACAGTAAGCATAGATTAAACACACCCATAAGATAGATAACAAGAGTGGATACCATAGAGTACTACAGGCGTGTGGGGTGCTAATACCTTTCCCTCGCGTAACAGACTCCCTTACTCGATATCTCGGTCGCAAGACCATGAATTCTCCCTTCTCAGGTTTTCTCGATGTTTACCTTTCCCTTCATGTGTGATAAAAGACGTTCGATGATGACTTCATTATTTGATGATTTTCAGCCAGTTGTTTCAGCTGGAGATTTCACTGGGGATAGGTTGACCAAATGTTGGTCCATCCCGGAGTCGCTCCTAGCTCTTGTTTCCTTTCTTTGGGTGTTTATTTTTATGCTTTCAGTTTATTCATTCATACACGATTACCTGAGCATATGTATGCATTGCATTTCACTGTTTTCCATATGCTACTGCTGTACTGGATTTATTTCTTATTGGGTGGGTGTTACTATGAGGTAAAAAGCCCAATACCCAGGCCAAGTGATAACCATAGGAACCATAGGAATATATTGGAACATGAACGACTAGTTGACGTAGGTTTCACTATTTCCGCCATGTTGTCCACGCTCAGATGAGGTACAAATGAGGGGCTATCATTTTCACGTACGTGATACGGTGATAGTTTTTTAGGAGTAACCTCGATTCTGAGTTACCCAACCTTACCTTGACCTAGTCTTCACCCGTGAGTAGGGAGCGAATTATTATCACAGGTTCAGGTGGTGACTATGTTCAGATGGTTACTCATGTTCAGATGGTGGTTATTTGTTCTAATGATAATGTTCTAGATTTCTGTTGGTGACTAGGAGGTTCTCATATTTATTTTGAGTTATGAATCTGATGTTTATGAGGTTCTTTCGGTTATGACCCAAACCTATAATCCTGGTACTAGCAGACTATGCGGAGACAGTACAGTAGAAATATGTATCATGGAAGTAGTAATGCCATGTTCACTTGCACTTGCATCATTGCATGTTTATTTTTCAAAAGAAATGTCAAAAAAATGAAACCATATACTAACCTTGCATGTGCATGTCCATTCTGTGTGCATGTCAGTAACGTTTAGCAACAATGTTGTTCTCAAGATGACCAGAAGAGACAATTGTACTTATCAGTTCCGCTCAAGTTTTCCGCTCAAGTTCTTGGCCATTTTTTAAGAGTTTAAAAACCGTTTAGTTCGTCCTAATGTAGAGGCTTTTAGTGAAAGACATGGTAGCCCTTTGACTCTACTTCAGTTTTATGGCAATCATTTACACTGTTTCACCTTCCAGGGCTATCAGGTCATTCCAACTTTATAAGAGTACTCTCATTTGCTCAAAGATCACCGAGCACATATTTGTTGCTATTCCGCACGAGCCCGATTTGAAGTTATTTCTAAGGATATTTATTTGGGCCTTAGTGATGAGAGAAATATTGGGAGAAATAATGGTAGTCTACCCTCACACTTCTTGATCATTAAAGCGCAAAGATGGTACTTGGTGCGGTCTATGACATGGTTCAACAAGAAGATTAAAAATCTCAGAAAGCTGGTCGAAGGCAATAATGGGAGCAAAAACATAAATGAAGAGTATGCTAACCTGTTGACTCGATTCCGTGGTATGGAGATCATGATAATCAAGGAGGATGAGGTGTTTCAAAGTATGATTCTGAAAACTTGGGGCACAGTCTGTTGCACTCTTCAAAGCTAAGAGATTAACTATTATATTGTTATTTCGATTACCGCCAGGACTGTTGGACGGAATCACTTATCTTATACTTTCGCGACTTTCTTATATTGAACTCTGCATGAATTTATCTTATTTCTAGATATTTTCTTTATATGGTCATTCTTATTATCATGTTGCTCGATTATTACTGACATTGACTGAGCTATGAAAAACCGTAATGGACAATCATTTCATACATCATACATATCATGCATTTCATGAATTACATCTTTTCTGGCGGGAATTCTTATATGATGGTTTTGCCTCTTATTATCAGAATCTACAAGACGACTTCCTTACATCCTTATCGCACTAGAGCCAACAAGTTGAGGATTATGGAGAAGATTGAGGAGAACCATACCGCCCTCTACAAAGACATGGACACCATGGGTGATCGAATGAATCATCTCATGGAAACTCTTCATGTCGTCATCCAAGGGCAGGAAGAGCTCAAACTGAGTGTTACTAAGCTGGTTGATAGTGCTTCTACGTTCGAGAATGGTGGAACTAGGAATGAAAATGGGGAATTCCTAAAGAGAACCCACAGTTGATTGTGGATGACAACCATGATGTCATCGATCTCTATGGCCCTCCAAAGGATTCTACAGCCGATTCGTCTCCAATTGCTAGAATGTACAAGGCTTTGGAAGAACGTTTGAAGGCTACGGAGACTTCTAAAATTCCGGGATTCAGTGTTGCTGCTATGTGTTTGGTTCCAGGGGTCGTGATTCCACTGAAGTTCAAAGTACCAGAATTCGACAAGTATAAGGGGGTTACATGTCTAGAGACTAATCTCTGATCTTACTGCAGAAAGAAGACTGCTTATGCTAGCAACGAGTCGTTGCTTATGCATTTCTTTCAAGATAGTCTGGCTGAAGCTCGAGTGGTACATGTAGTTGGAGCAAAATCATGTTAGCACTTGGGGTGAGCTTGTCAATGCCTTCCTAAAACATTATCATTACAACACCGCCATGGCGCCTAGACATGCACAGTTATAGAGTATGGCTCAGAAGACTAATGAGTCTTTCAAGGAGTATGCCCAGAGGTGGCGTTGTCTGGCCGCAAGAGTTCAGCCTCTTCTCCTGGACTGCGAACTGGTAGATTTGTTTATGAGTACCCTCCGAGGTCCGTATTTGCAACATATGCTCGACAGTACTTCTAATTCATTTTCAGATATGGTTATTATCGAGGAGCGGGTTGAAATATGTATTAAAGAATGGACTATTACAGGTGCATCTGGCATAAATGGTAGTAACAACTCAGGTAGTGGAAAGAAATCGTACTCTAGAAGTTTTGTCAAGAAGAAAGAAGGTGAGGTGAGAAATGCCTCTGTTGATAAAGGGAAAGTTATTGTACAGTTTCCATATTCTCAGACTCCTGTTGTCGCTCCACAACAACAGTACACACCACCACGAAACTATCAACAGAATCAGAAGCCCCAAGGACAAAGGGGCAAGCAAAAACCGCAAAGGTATTCTGAGAGGAAGTTGGATCCAATCTAGATTTTGTATGCCCAATTGCTTCCACAATTGCTAGCTGGTCAATTGGTACAAATCTGAGAGATGGGTCCTCCACCGATTAAACTTCCAAGGGGTTATGATGTTAATGCACATTGTGAGTTTCATTCAGGTGCTCCAGGCCATTCGATTGAGAATTGAAAAGATTTTAAGTGTAAGGTGCAAGATCTTTTGGATGCCAATGAGTTAAGCTTTTCTCTTGTAGGCCCTAATGTTAAGAATAATCCTATGCCTCCCCATCATGGGGCTGCTTCTAATGCAATCTGGTTCGATGATGGTCTTGACTTAGTGACTCAAGTTGATGAGGTTCATATGGCAGTTTTAAGAGAACATCTTTTACAGTAATAAGTTCTACAAGAGCTTCATGAATTTTGTTTGAAATCCTCATCCAATCCGGACGAGTGTGATGATTCGAAAAATTCCATTCAGATATTGATGGACAAAGGGGTTGTTAGAGTTGAGAAGGTCATCCCCGAGGGTGATGTTGCTATTCTAGAGATTCTGTATTATCCGGCCAATATCTAGAGGAATACCTTAAGAGTTCCATTGGTTATACAAGTTCCAGCTCTCCCTATGCCTGATCAGAATCCGGTTGCTCCCTTAGCAGAATAAATTAAAGAGGGAGAGTCTTTGCTCCTACTCCACCACCTCCCGAAGAAGTTATTAAAGAGATTCCTGCGAAAGATAAGGGGAAACAAGCACTTAATGATTCTTTTGGGGCGTCTTTTGAAAAACAAGTGGAGCGGCTAATCAGGGTGATCAAGAAGGGTGATTTTAAGGTGGTTGAACAGCTGAATCAAACGCCTGCAAATATATCGATATTATCCCTCCTTATGTACTTCGAAGCACATCGATCCTCCCTGATGAGAATTCTACATGGCTCTCATGTGAATCCTGAAATTTCTATGGCCCGATTTGAAGGGGTTGTTACAAATATTTCTGCAGGGTATTGTCTGGGTTTCAGTGATGACGAGCTTCCTCCTGAGGGCCGAGCTCATAACAAAGCGCTGCATATCTCCATTAGATGTTTAGACACTGTGATGTCTCGAGTCCTGGTAGACACCGAGTCTTCTTTGAATGTGATGCCTAAACATACTTTGTTTAAGCTGAACATGTACGGGGTTATGATGAAACCTAGCATGCTGATAGTCAAAGCTTTTGATGGGTCAAGAAGATCTATAGAGTGGGATGTTGACCTACCGATTAAGATCAGTCCCCACGTATTCTACCTGTCATTCTATGTCATGGATATTCGTCCATCTTATAATTTCCTGCTGGGACGCCCGTGGATCCATATGGTAGGATCCGTAACCTCAACTCTGCACCAATATTTGAAATTCATCATCCAAGACAAGGTCATCGTCATTGGTGGAGAGGAAGATGTCGTGATCAATAATGTCACTTCCTTCCATTATGTCAAAGTGGACGGGGAAGTACATGAAACGCCCTTCCAAGCCTTGGAAATCATTTCTAGTGATAGAATCCCCGCCATGCTATAAGCTACAAAGAAATCTGGAGTCCCAATGATTTCCTTGAGGGATGCCAAAGCCATTGTGGTGTCTGGAATTCCCAATGTAGACCGGGGCAAAGTGGTTGAAGTACGCAAAAAGAAAGACAAGTCTGAACTTGGGTTCGGGTCCTCTTTTTCAGATCGTGTTGGCACTGGTCCAACCATTCTCAAAGGGAAACAGATTCCCCCGCTTTCAAAGGTCTTTGCTAGTGCTGGTCCAATGGTTTAAGGGTAAATCCATGCAGTGGATGATGATGACGAAGACGGTGCGGATATATCTCAATATATTTACCAGATTGCATTTGATCAAGAACTCGAAAATTGGACTGCTACCGATATTCTCGAAGTGGTTTTCTTTGACATGTAATGTTCTTGTTTTAAATAAGTCACATGTTTTTCCCGAAGCATGCTGACAACTTGTGAAAAGGGCCCTCTCATGTTTCTATGTTTGTTTAAAATTGAATAAAATCGAATTTTCGCATACATTTTTTGCTCTCTGTCTTTTCTTTTATTTTTCGTAAAATAAAAAATGGCAATGCTTTTCCTTTTAATTCTTTAACCATCTTCCATTTCACACTCATATTCTAAAATAAGGCATAATTCATCAATCATGCAGGTTTGCCTCGAATTCCATTAAAAATGATGATGTTACAGTTCCTTGCACCAATATCCTTGGAAATCCAAAAGACCAGGCCGACGAAGATAGTGGGGAAGATTATGAAATTCCTGAGGAATTCACAATACTATTGAGACAAGAAGAGAAAACGATCCTATCTCATCAAGAAGCTATTGAGATTATCAACCTCGGTACTGACATAGTAAAAAGAGAGGTCAAGATAGGGTACACTTTTCAAGATGATGTAAAGAAGGGGTTGATTGAGCTTCCCAGAGAGTACTCCGACATCTTTTCATGGTCGTATGAAGACATGCCTGGTTTAGATACTAATATAGTCATGCAGCATTTGACAGTCAAGCTAGAATATCCTCTGGTGAAGCAAAAGCCTCACATAACTCGTCCGGATATATCTCTCAAAATCAAATAAGAAGTTGAAAAGAAGTTGAATGCAAGATTCTTGTTGTTGTGTGAATACTTGGATTGGATTGCTAACAGCGTACCCGTTCCCAAGAAAGATGGGAAGGTGCACATGTGTGTGGATTATCGGGGTTTGAATAAAGAAAGCCTAAAGGATGGCTTCCCATTACCTCACATTGACGCATTAGTCGATAATACGGCTCAGTCCTAAGTTTTCTCCTTCATGGATGGTTTTTCGGGGTACAATCAGATAAAGATGGCCCCGGAAGACATGACAAAGACAAAATTCACTACTCCATGGGGTACTTACTGTTATAAGGTCATGGTTTTTGGCCTAAAAAATGATGGTGCAACATATCAACACGCCATAGTGACGCTCTTTCATGAAATGATTCATAAGGAGATCTAAGTATATGTTGATGATATTATTGCAAAATCGCAAACCGAGGAGGAACATTTGGTCAATCTGAAATAGTTATTTGCGTGTCTGCAAAAGTTTAGGATAAGGTTTAATCCTAACAAGTGAACCTTCGAGGTGCAATCTGGAAAACTACTTGGTTTCATCGTAAGTCAGCAAGGAATTAAAGTAGATCCCGACAAAGTAAAAGCAATACAGAATATGCCAGCATTGAAAAATGAAAGAGAAGTAAGAGGGTTCCTTGGGAGATTGAACTACATAGCTAGGTTCATCTCTCATCTTATAGCTACTTGTGAGCCCATCTTTAAATTGTTGTGCAAGAATCAAGATGTCCAATGGGATGATAATTTCCATGAACCCTTTAAAAGATCAAACAGTATCTTCAAGAGCCACCGATCCTTATTCCTGCAGTGCCTGGGAGGCCACTCATCATCTACTTGACGGTGCTGGAAAGATCTATGGTTTGTGTTCTTGGGCAACATGACGAAATAAGACTTAAAGAGCATGCCATTTATTATCTGAGTAAAAAGTTTACCGATTGCGAATCCAGATATTTTTTGCTTGAAAAAACTTGTTGTGCACTTGCTCTGGCAGCTCGACGTCTAAGGCAATATATGCTGACATACACAATGTTTCTGATATCAAAGATGGACCCGATAACATATATCTTTGAAAAACTAGCACTCACAGGCAGGCTTTCCTGATGGCAGATGCTTTTATCTGAATATGACATTCGGTATGTTACACAAAAGGCTATCAAGGGTAGCATTCTTGCAGATCATCTCGCTCATCATCCGTTGGAAGAGTACCAATCAATGAAATTTGAATTCCGTGATTAAGATGTCATGAATCTTGATGGTTATGACGGGGTCAATCCGGAACATCGATGGACTCTTATGTTTGAAGGTGCCTCAAACGTTGCAGGTCATTGTATTAGGGAAATATTGACTTCTCCATGTAATACTCATACGCCATTTATAGCCCGATTATGTTTGGATTGTACGAACAATGTACCAGAATATGAAGCTTGTGTGATGGGTATCGAGGCAGCCATCGACCTCAAAATCAAAATCCTTGAGGTCCTTGGAGACTTCGCTTTGGTCATACACCAAGTACGAGGTGATTGGGAAACAAATCACCACAGTTTGATTCTGTACAGAGACTACATCCTGCAGCTGATACCCACTTTTTATGAAATAACCTTTGAACATATTACCAGAGATGAGAATTAGTTGGTCGATGCTATATCTACTTTAGCATCGATGTTCACAGTGAGATTTCCGAACCAGACACCTAATATACGTTTCCTCCATTACGAAGAGCCAGGGCATGTCTTTCCTACTTTTTGTCTCTTGACCAAGGATGTGTCTGATGAAAAGTCATGGTATTACGACATCAAAAGGTACCTTGAGAAACAAAAGTATCCCGAAAATGCTACAATTCATGATAAGCGTATGGTTAAAAGGTTAGCATCCAAGTTCCTCTTATCAGGAGACGTCCTATATAAGAGAAATTATGACCTGGTTCTACTCAGATGCATGGATAGACACGAAGCAGAGTCGATCATAAGGAAATCCATGAGGGTTCTTTCGGGACTCATTCGAGTGGGCATTCTATGGAAAATAAAATCCTATGTGCATGGTATTTTTGGACGATAATGGCGAGCGACTGTTGTGTATTCTCAAAGTTGTGCCATAAATTCCAAGCGTATGCAGACAAAATTCATGTTCCTCCAACTCCTTTGAATGTTATGACTTCACCATGGCCGTTTGCAATGTGGGGAATTGACATGATCGGAAGGATTGAACTGAGTGCTTCGAATGGTCATAGGTTCATTCTAGTGGCTATTAACTATTTCACCAAATGGGTGGAAACAACTTCTTGCAAGAATGTAACCAAACAGGTCGTTACCAACTTCATCAGAAAGGAAATCATATGTCGTTACTGAATTCCTCATAGAATCATCATTGAAAATGGTTCTAATCTTAACAACAACATGATGAAAGAGTTGTGTGAAGAGTTCAAAATTGAACATCATAATTCATCACCGTATCGACCAAATATGAACGATGCAGTCAAAGCTGCTAACAAGAACATAAATAAGATCATCCAGAAGATGATCAGAACATACAAAGATTGGCATGAAATGTTGCATTTTTCTCTGGATGGCTACAGAATGTTTGTGCATAATTCAACGGGGGCAAACCATTTTCTCTTGTCTATGGTACAAATGTAGTGCTTTCTGTTGAAGTAGAGATTCTTTCTTTGAGGGTTCTGATGGAAACCAAGCTTGATGAGGCGTAGTGGGTTCAGACAAGATTTGACCAACTCAATCTGATTGAAGAAAAGCGCCTAGCATCCATCTGTCATGGCCAATTGTACCAACAGAGGATGAAAAGAGCATTCGACAAAAAGATCTGTCCTTAGAAGTTTTATCCTGGGGATTTGGTCTTCAGAAAGGTTATCATGCAAAGCCATTCTCTCCTTGATACTCGTTTGTATCTTCTTTCAATACCCGTCTGTATTGATTCAATCACGTGTCCGTGTTTAACCTTTCCTTGATACCAGTTTGTATCTTCTATCAAACACTCGTCCATGTTAAACCTTTCCTTGATACTCAACTTTATCTTCTTTTGATACTCTTTTGTATTGATTCAAACATTCGTTTGTGTTATCCCTTCCTTGTATTGGCACCATGCTACATTACAAGTCGATTCTCTTCCTTGTATTGGCATCATGATACGTTACAATTTTGATCTCTTCCTTGTATTGGCACCAAACTATGTTACAAGTGCAATCTCTTTCTTGTATTGGCATCACGCTACGTTACAAGTTCGATCTCTTTCTTATATTGGCATCACGCTGCGTTATAAGTTCGATCTCTTCCTTGCATTGGCATCACGTTATGTTACAAGTCGGATCTCTTCCTTGTATTGGCATCATGCTACGTTACAAGTCAGATCTCTTCTTGTATTGCCATCACGCTACGTTACAAGTTCGATCTCTTCCTTGTATTGGCATCACGCTACGTTACAAGTCTAATCTCTTCCTTGTATTGGCATCACGCTACGTTACAAGTTTGATCTCTTCCTTGTATTGGTATCACACTACATTACAAGTTGATCTCTTCCTTGTATTGGCATCACGCTATGTTACAAGTTTGATCTCTTCCATGTATTAGCATCACGCTACGTTACAAGTCAGATCTCTTCCTTGTATTGGCATCACGCTAGGTTACAAGTCCGATCTCTTCCTTGTATTGGCATCACGCTACGTTACAAGTCCGATCTCTTCCTTGTATTGGCGTCACACTATGTTACAAGAGTGATCTCTTCCTTATATTGGCATCACGCTATGTTATAAGTCGGATCTCTTCCTTGTATTGACATCACGCTACGTTACAAGTCTGATATCTCTCTTGTATTGGCATCACGCTATGTTACAAGTAGGATCTCTTCCTTTTATTAGTATCACGCTATGTTATAAGTCTGATCTCTTCCTTGTATTGGCATCACGTTATGTTACAAGTCTGATCTCTTCCTTGTATTGGCATCACGCTATGTTACAAGTTCGATATTTTCCTTGTATTGGCATCACGCTGTGTTTAAAGTCTAATCTCTTCCTTGTATTGGCATCACACTATGTTACAAGTTTGATCTCTTCCTTGTATTGCCATCATGCTACATTACAAGTCCAATCTCTTCCTTGTAGTGGCATCATGCTACGTTACAAGTCGGATCTCTTCCTTGTATTGGCATCACGCTACGTTACAAGTCCGATATCTCTCTTGTATTGGCGTCACGCCATGTTACAAGTATTCTCTGTCCTTGTATTTGGCATCATGCTATCTTCTAAACACTCATCGTGTCATCTTCTAAACACTCGTCGTGTCAGCTTCTGAAACTCGTCGTGTCAATTTCTAAACCCTCATCATAGTTAACTTATAGACGCTCGTTGTTTCAGTTTTCAAGTACTCTTCGTATCGTTTTCTAAACCCCGTTTCGGCACCGTTTCCATGTTATGAGAAATCACCTTTAAGGTTCATCCATAAACCATTCTCACCAAGAAAATAAGAAATTATTTCCCCAGCAGATATAAAAAAATGATAAATTCACACTTTCTCTCGGAACAAATTTTTGGCATTAGTATTTAATCATCCTCTAAATCGAACTTCCAAAAGGAACGCGCCAATCATACTTTCAAGTTTAACACGATTAAATAAGGGCATCTGTTGTACCCCAAAATTCGCCATCTTTATTGTGATCCTAATTGGCTTATATTGCATTATCATATTGCATACATGAATTTCATGTGATCAAGGCTATCTGATAAACAAGCAAGCAAGTCATCATTTCTCCGGTTTCTAGGTGTATCAGTGCGCTTAGAGTGGAAGAGAAATTGGACGTTTTAGTGAGTTTAAAACAGTGTGTAATTGTAATCGACTGCCGATTCATTGTTTTGTGGACATTCCGAAATTCATAACTCCGATTTGGTTCATCATCTCAAGTTGGTTTTCCTATTTAGAAGAATCATCTCGATGTGTACTCCATTTCGTATGTTCAGACCAAGAGCCAATTCTTCAGGGAGAGCCTCTGAATAAGTGGATTTTCTAAAGGTATACAAGTGAAAATGTTGTGGAAAAGTGTGTAGAAGGTGCAATTTCACATGCTAGAAAATTCATAACTCGAAGACCGTTCATCGTTTTGAGCCCATTCCGATGGCCAAAATTCTGTGTTGATGTCCTCTACATCTTTGTCTCTCGCGGCCGGAAGCCAATTCTGCTCAGAAAGTCTACGAATATATGAATTCATCAAATATGTTTGCACAGTAAAATTGTGACAAATGTTCATCTGCTTCATCTTCATAAAATTATAACGGTTGATTCTTATCGAATTGAGTTGGTTCCGGTGGCATTGGTTCACAATTTGAGTTGGCTAAATGTTCCTTTCAGCTTTCAAATTTGAATGATATTCCAAAGGCCTTTGTTTTTTGTCCAAGACACGCGCAACGCATATGAAAATCCTGAACCAAGAAATATTTTCATCTGAGACGAAACTTCAAAAAATCATAACTAAATCACTGTTTATCTGATTGAGCCCATCTTCGGGAATGATGTTGTTCTCGACGTTGACTGCATTTTATTTACACATTTCAACTTTGAAAGTTGCGCTAAGGGACCTTTAAGTTTAACCTTAAGGTGTCAGACTCTAATGAACTGAAAATTTACACATTTGCTTGTGTTTATTAGAGGCTCATTCATTCAAAAAAGGGAACACTATATATTCTTATTCACTCCAATTTTTAGTGAGGCTCTCATGATTCAAAAAACTGATACAAACACAAATCACCAAATTCTCTCAACTCTCAAGGATCAAAGAGCAACTTTCTCTCATTTTCATCAAGAACACCAACAACTTTTCCAACAACTTCTTCAAGATCCAAAAGTCAAAGAAGCACAATTCTTCTTCGATCTCGAATCTGATTGTTGCGATCTCTATACCTAATCTTCCTCTTTAATTCTACAGTAAGATTTTCTTGATTTAAGTACTTTTCAAATAAGTGATTCTTAAATAAGCACTTTTGTGGATCAAAAAATTGAAATTTGATATAATTTGAATTGTGGAAGTGATTTCAATTATGAAAATGTGAATTGATCTTGAATCATGATGTGCAAATTTGAAATTGGATGATTAAATAAGTGCTTAATCAATCAATTGATTTTCATGAAAGTGATTATTTGAGAAAACATAATGTTGAAGTTGTTTCAAGCTTAATTGATGATTCTTGATGGATTATGTGTGGTATAATTTGGATCTCTAATTGTTCAAAAATCATGAGTTGAATATCGGAGATTATGTGTTTGACTAAATGCTTGACCCATTGTGCCATGATCTTACCGTGTGATTCAATTGATTTTTGGTTGCGTAAAAATTTCCTTGTGCTATGGTCATAGCATAATTGATATGAATTTGGTTTTTGATTCGATAAAAATGCGTCAAAACTCATGAAATCAGATCATGAATTCACATGTAATCATGGTAATATCGGTGAATTTTTCATATAATTTTGGTTGTTTGGGTTTTCGTTTCGTGCCGTGGATATTTTATGATTTCAAGCTTTCCAACGATTCGAACCATGCGCGAAACAGACACTCGATGCAAAACTTATGTTGCTTCAAAGTTTCAATTGAACAAGAATGGAGTTGAGTTGATGCATAGCCTTTTTGAGTCAACTCAAACAGATCAGACCATACACAGGAAGTGTTTCAACGACCCTCTGGTCGATGCAAATTGAAAATTTCAGGCATGATTTGACTAAAGCCCTGTTGCGATCGTTGCAAACATTCTGGTCACCTGCTGGAAGTGTTGCGCCGACCCTCCGGTTGACGCAAACTGAGAAAATTTCAGGCATGAGTTGACTCATGCCCTGTTGTGGTCGATGCATCTTTTTCAAATTTTTGCTTTTTTCTTCTTTGGCTTTGCTTTGGCTATTGCTTGCTCCAAATTTCCTTCTACTTTTTTATACTTCGATTTTCCTTGTTGTTTTTAACATGTGTGTTGATTGTGCAAGTTACATTTGGATAGTTTCCGATCATGTAATTATTACTCGATTATTTGATCAAAAAACTTGTTTGGACTTTCAATTTGTGGTCCGATTTTGTGTTCGACATGTATGCCATTTGGTGCCCTGTATCTTGTATACTTGTATTTTGTGCAAGTGCTCGAAAATACGGATGTGTCGATACACACTCCGTTCTTGGTTTGCATAATTGTATTCTGTGCAGGCACTTTGTGATACGAATGTGTACGCTACACATTCTGATCTTGCATATTGATGCCTCAACATTCTCATTGGATTTATTTGTCGATTCTAGCTTGCTCGACACATACTCCCTACTTCTCCAGTGCTCTCGTCTACTTTTGATAATTTGCTTGCTTGTGGTAGTCGCCGCTACTACTTTTGCACTTCTCTGCACTTTGTCGCATTTCTTTACTTCTTTTCTAGAGATCATGAGAAGTAGGTCTTTACTACTTTCTGATGCCATGAGAAGTAGGGTAGAGATGTATGATGGGGTTCTCCGTTGTTGATCATGTCAGGAACCCCTCTGGTTTATTTAAAGACTTGTTTAGGGCAATTCTGCATTGTTTTCCATTGTGTGCTACTTGTGTGTGGTTTGTTTAAAACCCTACCTTTGTGTAGGTATTTTGCAGGTGCGTTTATATTTGTGCCTGCATATGTACATATGATAAGTCCTCAAAAAGAGGCGAGCGGGGAGGGTTCACAATCAACCCCCACAATTTCGTCAATGTCATCCTTAGCTCGTGACGTATCATGATGCTTCAGAGTTGTGCCTTCTCATGTGTATCGAGTCATCAAGTGGGGAAGGGTTCCGCAATAGAACCCCCACGCTTCGTCAGGAGTTCGCATTGGCCGATGCTGATACTCCGTGATTTTTCATATTGCCTTATGTCACCTACCTCGATCTCCTATATCTTGGTTAGGTGTTCAGTCGCTTTGGACATCACATTTTTGTTTTACATCTCACTCCCGCTTGTTTGTCTCGGGTGATACGCTCCCCTTGGCTAAAGCATTTCTCTTCATTTCCTTACTCTTTTATGTGTGTGCTTCTTCAAGCTTGTTTTCTTTATCCTTGTACATACCATGTTCCTTTAGGATATGTTTTCTCCTTTCGAATGCAAGTTAGACCTTAGGTTGCAAACCATGCATACTAACATTAGGTAGACGTTACCTTTTTGTTAATCCAAATCTTAGGACTACCATTGTATGATAACATTAGGTTAGAAATAGGCTAGTCCCCCATAAACTCTTTTCTTCCACTTTTGCATATGCATATAAAACTAAAACCTTTTCCTTAACAAATCAAAAATATCCTCATCACACTTAAACCCCTTTTCAAGGTAACAAAACACAACCAAATCAAATCTGGCATCTTGCCTCGAGGGCGTAACTCGAAACCTTTTCAAGTAAGAACATAATTTATTTACTTTTGTGCCAACGAGTGAGTCTCTAAAGGTCGATCTGCAATAGAAGGCGGAATTAACATTATCCATAAAAAACACAAACAAACAAAAACATGTTAGCCGAACTACGGTAACTTTGATTCCTCAAAAAGGATGCGTAGGCATTGGGGTAGGGCCCAAGCGAGTAAAACTTTATTTTCCTTATATTATTTTCTCCTTTATTTTGCATGCATTCTTCTTCAGTAATAAACAGTAACCATAGATTAAACACACCCATAAGATAGATAACAAGAGTGGATACCATAGAGTACTACGAGCGTGTAGGGTGCTAATACCTTCCCCTCGCGTAACAGACTCCCTTACCCATTCTCTCAGTCGCAAGACCGTGACTTCTCCCTTCTCAAGTTTTATCGATGTTTACCTTTCCTTTGATGTTGGATAAAAGACGTTCGATGGTAACTTTATTATTTGATGATTTTCAGCCGGTTGTTTCACCAGGGACAAAGAAATTGTTCAGATATAAAGATTGTTATTTATTGTCGATAAGCAAACTTCTCGCGGGAGATGCCATTTGCTGACAATCAAGTTGTTCTAATAAAGAGAGTGCCACTTGTTGTAGATTAGCCAAACTTCTCAAAAGAGACGCCATTTGCTACTGCACAGAAGATTGAAATTTTAGGAACACACAAGTTGTTCTAATAAAGAGATTGCCACTAAAGGTTACACAAAAATCTTATGTACTGCTGGATAAGCCTCCTAAAATGGGTCTCAACTTCTTCTTTAACCAAGTATTCCACATGGAAATAGCAATAAACCTTCCAAAGATTTTGGTAATCACCTGTAAAGGGTACCAGACAAGCTCCTAAAAAGGTAGCCACTTGCTGGGAAAGATAATCAATAACTCTACGAAGATAGTCAACGAGCAAGTTAAAAATACATTAGGCTTCTAAAATAAAGATACATCTACTTTTCGAGGTTGATAGATTAACTTGATTGCAATAGGATTCTCAAATAAAGAAACAACCACTTATTCAAAAACGAACCAAAGTTGAAATTGAGGTTGCAATGAGCTTCTCTATTGGGGAAAAAGCTGGGAAAATTGATACTCTTGCTACAAGCTTCTCAAATAAAGAGACAACCGCCTATTGAAAAATGAGTCAAAGGCTTAACTTGATTTGATAATGATCAAGGAGTTCACAAAAAACTTCTCTGCTAGAGATAAACCAGAGAGACAAACATCTGATGTAAATTTAAGGATTAACATAATGAGGATAAACAAACTCCTCACAAAGAGATAACCATTTTCTATCATCCGAAAATCCAGGAACAAACAAGCTTCTCAAATAAAGAGATAACCACTTGTTGTTACCAAACATCTCTTCCAATGTTGCCGTAGCAAACATTGGTGAGTAGATATGATTCTTCCTCTGCTGACATGGAATATAAAAAATAAGTCATTATTGAGGGATACCAGGCCTTCAAAAGGTGCAAAGGTAAATTCCTTCTCCAATATAGGTTTCAAACCATAGAGAGATTCAAAATAATTGTTGTTAGGAATCAAAGTTCAATCCAAGAACAAACTGGAGAGAAACAGTTAAACAAGACTCAACTCACTGAGGAATAAACTCATTTGGCGAGTTGTTCCATTCATGTAAATGAACTGGAAAAGAATGCTGAAATAAAATCTTCCACGAGGGACAAACTAAGTGGGGAATTAAGAGGATTCACACTCTGTGAAGGGGATAAACACCAAAGAAACGGGTCAAAAACCCAAAAAATTAAAATAAGAACGAATCTAAGTTTAGTTATGCATGATGTATGTATAAATGAATGCGTATGAATGTTATCATCACTGGCAGAAGCTTAATCTTTGGTTAAACGTCCTTCACAAACTCGCTCTTCTAAACGGATCCCCATGCTCACCATTTCAGTGAAGTCACTAGGTACTCTAGCAACCACTCTCTCGTAGTAAAACGGGCTCAAATTTTTTAGGAACACCTTGTTCATCTATTTTACTTCCATAGGAGGACTGATTTGGGCGGTAACCTCCTGCCATCTTTAAGCATATTCCTTGAAGTATTCTTTGTCTCTTTGGGACATGGATCAGAGTTGATCACGGTTTGTATCCATGTCAATGCTTTATTTGTATTGACGAGCAAATGTTTCACCAAGGTCGTTAAAAGTACGAATCTGAGTACTATCAAAACCCATATACCACTTTAAAGCAGTACTAGTTAAACTGTCCTTAAAATAATGAATCAACTGACACTGATCATCAGTGTGAGCAGACATTTTCCTTACAAATATCACCAAGTGACTCTGAGGACAAGAATTCACCTTGTAGTTCTCAATCTTTGGTACACTGAACTTAGCGGGAACCTTCACAATAGGAACCAGACACAAATCATGGTTGTTATTCCCAAACATGTCCTTCCCTCTTAGAGCTCTAGTCTCTTTATGAAGTTCCTAGAAGTGATCCTGAAACTCATCTATTTGCTTATACACACCAATGCTCTCAATAGGAGCAACATGAAAAACAAGATCTTTAACATGTGGAACAATATGGACCACGGGGGAAGCAGTAATCATAATAGGCTAGATAGCAGGAGGAACCTCAAAAGCTGGATGGTAGTTCTCAGCCATAAAGTTAAAAGGAATACCCCAAGGGTAACCAAGAGGCATCTGGTTCTGAGCAGTGCTGGCAGGAACAACAAATATGGGAGTATTAGTAATCTCATAAATCATTATAACTTGCGACTAAGATTGCACTTGAGTTTGAGGAAGAGGAGGAGGAAGAGGACCTTGATGTTAAGCATCAACTAAAGCTTCAACTAGAGCAGTCAATCTTTCCATACCAGTCTTAAGAGTGGTGACCTCTTCACGGAGTTCCCGATTCTCTTCTTAAAAATCTCCATCTTCTTCTTGTAGTTAGCTTGAGTATTGTATCTGTACGACAACTTGTCTTCTACGAAGGCAAAGATAAAGGAATGAGACTCCAAAAAACCTCGAGAAAGCAAGGCCAAGTGCATAATGATGCATGATATGAAATGTAAATGATTTGTTTTATTTTTTCAGTTTGCAAGGAACTTAAATAAGTTATAAATAATTGCAAACATTATAAATAACTCATTTGAAATAACTGAAAATATCATTTAATTAGATGATTGGAAGGATTACAATTGAAGTAAATAGTGTAACACCCCATATTTAATAAATAAATATTTAATTAATTATTTGTGATTATTCGTGATTTATTGATGAATGTGTGAATTGTTGTTGAATTATGTGGTGTGGTGTATATGTTGTGTTGTAGGGTAGTATGGATTAAGGCGTTATGTACTATTATTTAGAATTACTAATTAATTTAGATAATTATTTTTAATTATTTAGATTTATTTTAATATTAAAATAGAGATGATATTTTGGTGTGGAGATAATAAGTCAAGGTTGTAATTGCCATGAGGATTAGTGAGGGTATGATGGGGAAAACATAATAGGGGTCTAAGGGTTAAATAAGGAAAAAGGAAAAAAAAATCATTTGTTGTGATCATGTTTTGGGAACGACTGTGAGAGAAGTCGTGAAAGAGGCTAGGACCCAAAGAGGATTTTCGTATAGAACACGGAGAAGAAGAGATCAAAGCTAGGAATCTAAGTTATGAGGAGTGAATCCATGTTATTATAATTAATATGGGGTTTAGGTGTATGTAGGATGTGTTGGAATTTTATGGTGAATTGAAAACATTATGATTTTCATCAAATATATGGTGAAATTGATAAAGAATTTGTGTTGTAATGCCATAAAATGATGTATATGATGTGTTATTGTTGTATTATGAAAACATGTTGAATTATATTGGTTTTGGGTTGAATGGGTATTAAAATTGTATGAGAATGGGATTGGTCTGGTGCAGAAATTGCAACAGGAAGTTGTTATTTTGAACGTATCATCCGGCGAGCTAGTTGTTGCGTCGGGCAAGTGACTTCGCCCAAGCAGCATCGGGAAAGCCTCTGAGTGAGAGAACTTTGGATGTTGGGTGCTCCTTGAAAATAAGCGAAGCGCCTTTGATTTGTTGGGCGTATGCTAGACGAGGATCCGTCGTCGAGAAAGCCACTTGCTTCGCTAGGTGAGCCTTAAGCGAGCAAACTATTTCGTTGGGAGAGCCATGGGCAAGCAAATTGTTTAGCATATTTTGTTATTTATTGTTTTGTGTGGAATAAAATGAGTAACCTGATGTTTTTATGGCGATTTGACACCCTTGTTGGTGATTTATGTTTAATCATTTGTTAAAATTATTTGTTGGGTTAGAAGGGTGTTACGTTAGGGATATCAGAGTAGGTCGGTCTGTCTGGCCAGGTCTTGTATGATGTTTATACCTTGATGACCGATTTGTGTGCAAACAAAGTTGATCTTTAGTTCCTCTAATGATGTTTGCTTGTATAAAGAAAGAAATGGATGGAGGAAGAAACGATAATCTGAGTGTTGGATCCTTGGAGGCATTATCTCATGAAATGGCTCAGAATAAACAAAATCACTAGAATGGCAGAAATGATGATGAAGCTCATGCATGGGAAAGGTTTCAGAGGAACAATATGCCAAAATTCAAAGGGAGACATAACCTTAATGGTTCTCAGGAGTGGCTAAAGGAAATTAAGAAGATTTTTTGCGTGGTAGTTTATTCAGAAGGCCAGAAGGTGCATTTTTGCACCCATATGATTAAGGGAGAAGGTGAGGACTAGTAGGGGAATGCCCGTTAAAGAATGGAGATTATGGGTGTTATGATTATGTGGGTTGTGTTCAGAGCTTATTTCCTCGAGAAGTATTTTCCTGAATATATGCGTGGCAGAAAAAGAAAATCGAATTCCTTGAACTGAAATAAGGGAGTTCGATCATTGCTGAGTACGCTTCTAAGTTTGAAGAGCTAGTGAATTATTGCTCACACTATAATAATCCAGAATTTGAACCCATTAAGTGTATCAAGTTTGAGAATGGACTGTGTCTAGAGGTCAAGTAAGGTGTTGGCTATCTTGAGATTCACCAGATTCTGATACTAGTGAACAAGTGTAGAATGTTTGATCAAGATAGAAGAGATAAATCATCATATTACAAGAATCTAAATGATAGGAGAGGAAAAAGTCATAATCATGGTAAACCATTTACTGCTCCTACTGACAAAGGGAAGCAAAAAATTTCTAATAAGAATAAGCCAAATGGAGGAGGGCCTCCCGCTTCGGCCAAGTGCTTTAAGTACGACGAACCAAGTCACCATGCTAATGATTGTACTGATAATGTGTTGAGATGTTACAAATGTGGTAAGACTGGTCATTATGTCACTGAATGCAAGAGTGAAAGTCCAACTTGTTTTAATTATGGAGATCAGGGTCACATCAGTACTCAGTGTCGGAAATCAAAGAAGAATGCTGCTACTGCTACTCAGACTAATGGAAGAGTGTTCGCTCTGAGTGGTTCAGAGGTCTCCAAGAAGGATAATCTGATCAGAGGTACTTGTTTTATTAACAATATTAAGTTAATTTCTATTATTGATACTGGTGTCACTTATTCGTTTATTTCTCTTGAATGTACTACTATGTTGGGATTTAAGTTGTCTGATTTGAGTGGTATTATAGTAGTAGACCTTCCTGATAATGGTTTTTTTAATACTACTTTTGTGTGTTTAAGTTGTCCTTTGACTATCTTTGGTAAGAGTTTTGTGATGGATTTGGTGTGTCTATCCTTACACCAAATTGATGTTATTCTCAAAATGAACTGGTTGGAGTTCAACTATGTTTATATCAACTGTTATAATAACACTGTGAGATTCCCTAAGTTTAGTGATAGTGGGGAGCTGATGTTTTTGTCTGCTAAGTAAGTAGAGGAACTTTTTGGAAGATGAAGGCTTGATATTTGTGATGCTTGTGTCTTTACAAGTTAATTATGAAGTTGTTAGTGTTGAATTACCTGTTTTTTGTAAATTTTAAGATGTATTTCTAGATGACATAAGAGATTTGCCTTTGGAATCTGAAGTAGAGTTTGCGGTGGAATTGATACAAGGTATGAGTCCAGTGTCAATGGCTCCTTATAGAATGTCACCTTTAGAGATGAGCGAGTTGAAAAAACAATTGTAAGAATTGCTCGAGAAGAAGTTTTTTCGACCGATTGTTTCTCCGTGGTGTGCTCCTATGTTGTTGGTAAAGAAGAAAGATGGTAGTATGAGGTTATGTGTGGACTATAGACAGTTAAATAAAGTGACCATTAAAAATAATATCCACTCCCGAGGATTGATGATTTGATGGATCACTTGGTTGAGGTTAGTGTGTTTAGCAAGATTGATTTGAGTTTGGGTTATCATTAGATCAGTGTTAAACTAGATGATATTACCAAGACAACTTTGAGAACGAGGTATTGTCATTCTGAGTATACTGTGATGCTGTTTGGTGTATCCAATGCACCAGGTGTTATCATGGAGTATATGAACAGAATCCTTCAAAAGTATTTGGATAAGTTTGTGGTGGTATTTGTTATACCCCAAAATTTTCCCTCCCATTTTTCTTCAAGACATTCTCAAGAGGTCCTCAAAAGCTCAAGGTGGCTCAAGAATTGATCAGAAAAATTGTCCTCTTAAGTAATGGGTCCGCAACTAGGGTTTTATGTTTCTTAAAGAAGATTGGATTTCCAAGGTCTCAAGTGGTTTTCATGGATTCTCATAAATTCAAGGATGCTCATATCAAGTTTCAAGAATTTCATCATAAGTTTTCTCAGCCAATTGCTCAGATGACTGAAAGTCAACTATATTGGGTAAAAAAGTCAACTATCGTCAACATACAATCAAAATTCAAGATTTTTGGTCAACATCAACATTTTAAAGTTATATTCATCATTTGATCAAGGTTTGATCATGATTCCTCAAGAAAAACCCCCAAATCATCAAAAGTCAAAAGTTGCCAAATTAGGGTTTCCTTAAAAGAAGTCAACTGAACTTTGACCAAGCATAACTTTCACATGCTTCATCAGTGTTTCCCCAAAAAAAGATCATTTTGAAGTAAATTCAATTCTCTACAACTTTTTCTCTTTAAGATTAAGTCCAAAATTGCTTCATTTGAGAGATATGGGCCAATACATTATAGGTCATTTCAAAAGTCAACAAAAAGACAATTCTTGTCAAGGAAACTTACATCAAGATAAAGTCTTCAAATGCAAAAATGATCAACATAGAAATTATAGAGGGCATCTTGAGCTTTCCAAAAAGTCACATATCACCTTCAAAACATGAAAATTGAGTGAGTTATGGTTGGTGCAAATTGTGCAAATATTGAGAAATGCATAAAACATACATTGACCAATTTTGGAATCTTGGGCTAATGGACTTAATTTTTTAGGATCAAACATGTTTATGTTATGTTAGAGGACCTAAAAATAATTAGATACATGGCCATTTTTTTTAATTATTACTATTTAATTTATTTTAATTTTATGCAAATATTATTAAAATAAATTAAATTAAATAATAAACTAATAGTCAAGGACACATGGGCTTGGCATTGGATCATATTGAAGCCCAAAGAACACATAGTAAAGATTCCAAAACCGTGTGGCACACTTATGGAAGCTTAGTCTCTTGGTTTTGGAAAGATTTCAATGTGTTTTCTTTGCAATGAATTGTGACATAACGATACAGGATCCTTGCCTTGTTTTGATTCATTTCATTCTTATATAAATACATGCAACACTCAAGTGAAAAAGACACACAAGCTACTCTCAAAACATACCCAAACTCTCCAATATTTTCTTAAAGCTAGGGCAAAAGCAAACCCTTGTTTCCAGTCCCTCTAAATCAAAATTAAGCTGGGCATTAGTCTCCTGGGAGTCTCAGGGATCTGTTACAGTCATTGACTCAAGTTCAAACGCGCCAGAACTCACCAAACACGTTACTCCGGTTGGCTCATATCCTTGTATCTCAAACTTTATATTTATAACATATAAATTATTTTTGTGTATTGATATGTGTTTGTTAGACCATTTAGAGCAAGTTGGGATGATAACATGTGAAGATAAATGCCCCATGTGCTAGATGCCATTGATGGGGAATGAATTTTTTGTTTTCTTGTATCTCTGTTTGCAGGCACTTTTAGAGAAAGGGGAAACCACCATTGAGTTCACAATGTCCGAATTAGGTGAATAAGGTCTTTCTTTTGTTTTGATTTTTCATATTTCGCAGGTTCTATTTTCTTTCTCACCGGAGAAGATAAAGTCGACCACCGTGAGGGGTGGTTGGACTCGCCTGAGGGCATGCATGGCACAATGGTGCATCTTGATTCGTCCATTCCAAATAAATTGGACCCCACCCCAGTGTGCGTGTTTTCATTTCTTTTTTTTTAAATATTTTTAGTGACAAGAAGAATGCACGGTGTACGCATAAGGCTATTTTCGCTGGATCTGAAAAAGTTAGAAAATATGAAAAAAATCACAAAAGGCAGGGATCAAACCCCTGCCCTTGTGCACTAAAGCCTTAACGCACGATGTCATGCCACTAGGGTGGCTGCAAATAGAGTTACAAGCAAACAGAGACATCATCAAACCCTACATCGATTTGTTCAATCCTCTTCCACTTTAGACCATGAATGGCGAGTATGCCAATCTAAATCTTCAGGTTTAAGAAGATTTAACAAGGGAAGTTGTTGTACCCCAAAATTTTCCCTCCCATTTTTCTTCAATAAATTCTCAAAAGGTCCTTAAAAGCTCAAGGTGACTCAAGAATTGATCAGACAAATTCTCCTTCTAAGCAATAGATCCACAACTACGATTTTGTGTTTTCAAGGAAGATTGGATTTCCAGAGTATCAAGTGGTTTTCATGGGTTCTCATATAATTAAGGATTCTCATATCAAGTTTCAAGCCTTTCATCATAAGTTTGCTCAACCAATTGCTCAGATGACTTAAAATCAACTATATTGGGTAAAAAGTCAACTATGGTCAACATACAGTCAAACTTCAATATTTTTGGTCAACATCAACACTTTGAAGTGATATTCATCATTTTATCAAGGGTTGATCATGATTCTTCATGAAAAGCCCTCAAATCATCAAAAGTCAAAAGTTGCCAAATTAGGGTTTCCTAAGGAGAAGTCAATTGATCATTGACTAAGCATACTTTCACATGTTTCATTAGTTTTTACCCAACCAAACCTTATTTCGAAGGAAATTAAATTATCTACAACTTTGTCTCTCTAAGCTCAAGTCCAAAAATGCTTCATTTGAGAGATATGGGCCAATACATGATAAGCCATTTCAAAAGTCAACAAAAAGACACTTTTTGTCAAGGCAACTTACATCAAGATAAAATCTTCAAATGCAAAAATGATAAACATAGAGATTGTAGAGGACATCTTAATATTTCCAAAAAGTCCAAGATCATCTTAAAAATATGAAAATTGAGTGAGATATGTTTGGTAAAAATTGATTAAATTTTGAGAAATGCATGAAACTTACATTGACCAATTTTGGAATCTTGGGCTAATGGACTAAAATTTTGAGGTTCAAACATGTTTATGACATGTTAGAGGACCTATAAATCATTTGATACATGGCCATGTTTTTATTATTATTTAACTTATTTTAATTTTATGCAAATATTATTAAAATAAATCAAATAAAATAAATAAACTAATGGGAAAGGACACATAGGCTTAGCATTGGATCAACTTGAGGCCCAAAGAACACATAGTAAACATGTTGAAACCGTGTGGCACACTTATGGAAGCTTAGTCTCTTTGTTTTGGAAATATTTCAATGTGTTTTCTTTGAAATTAATTGTGACATAATGATACAAGATCCTTGCCTTGTTTTGATTCATTTCATTCCTCTATAAATACATGCAACACTCGAGTGTAAAAGACACACGAGCTACTCTTAAAACCGGCCCAAACTCTCCAAAAAATTTCTTAAAGCTAGGGTAGAACAAAACCCTTATTTCCAGTACCTCTAAAGAAAAATTAAGCCATACATTAGTCTCCTGGGATTCTTAGGTATCTGTTCCAATCATTGACTCAAGTTCAAACGCGCCAAAATTCACCAACCACGTTACTTTGGTTGGCTCATATCCTTGGATCTCAAACTTTATATTTATGTCATGTAAATTATTTTTGTTCATTGATATGTGTTTGTTAGACCATTTAGAGTAGGTTAGGATGATCACATGTGAAGATAAATGCCTCATGCGCTAGATGCCATTGATAAGGCACGAAATTTCTGTTTGCTTTTATCTCTATTTGCAGGCACTTTCAGAGAAAAGGGATACCTCCATTGAATTCACAATGTCCAAGTTAGGTGGATAGGGTCTTTCTTTTGTTTTGATTTTTCATATTTCGTAGGTTCCATTTTCTTGCTCGCTGGAGAAGATAAAGTTTACCACAGTGAGGGGTGGTTGGACTCGCCTAAGGGCATGCGTGGCATAATGGTGCATCTTGATTCGTCCATTCAAAATAATTTAGACTCCACCCCAGCGTGCATGTTTTCATTTTTTTTTAATATTTTAAAAATTCAATTGATAATATATTGATTTGTTTACCTTTCATAATCGGATGTAACAACCACCCTAGTGACATGACAACGCGCGTTAAGGCTTTAATGCATAAGGGAAGGGGTTTGATCCTTGCCTTTTGTGATTTTTTTCATATTTTCTAGACTTCAGGAGTGTTATTTTTCTTCAGCATAATTCACAAATTCTCATTATGTTATTCTTATAATTTAGAATAGATCAGAATATTGTCAATGAAGACTATACTACGGTGGGAGAACTGACTTGGTTTTGTATTTTATCGTAAATTTTGTGGTTAGAAAGAGTTGCCATAAACTTTTATTTTATTCAATAAGGAAAGGGTGAAAGCAACATGAAAGAACTTTATTTATTTTGACTTCGGGGGGGGGGGGGGGGGGGGGGTAAGTTATAAAAAGGGAAGGTCTTAGCATCCTTTTCATCCGTAGTTATATACGGGCTCTTAATCGCTTAGCCTACTTTAATTTTCTTTGTGTGTGATTTGAAAAGGTTTTGAAAATACCAATGTAAGGAAGTCTTCTTTATAATAACCCTTGTATCAGTCCTCAAGAGTGTTTATAAAGCGTTTGAAAGTAGTTGTTTTGGAAGTGTGAGGTGTGAAAATTATCTTTGTTTGTGAGAAAGCGATTAAGGGTATCTTACCCACTGAAAGATCTTTCATTACCCACTGATGGTGCTATCCATACCATTAGTTGGTAGGTAGCACCAACCATTGGATGTGAAGGGATACGCGTAGGGTCGATGTTATGGTCATAGAAGGTAAAATATAGGGATACATTAGCAATTCGAAGGGACTGTTATCATATATTCATAGGCAACATCAAGGGACAAGATCATTTATCATAGGTAACTTCGAGGGACATTACGGGATTATGATCTTTATGATGACTTTTACCAAGGTTCTTTGCTAATAGTATCCCTACATTTGAGGGACATGACCATTTTTTTCCGAAGGCAACAGAGAGAGGCTACCCTAGAGGTGTATATGTGCATAATGATTCAATTCATGTATGTTTATTTTTGTTTAGGGTTTTCTAGCGTTTGATTATTATCGTGCCATACAATCTTATTTCTTAATAGTTACATATATACATACATACATTCATACAGAGTTGCGGAAAGTAAAAAATACGGGAAAATAAACCTAGGCTATTACATCCCATGAGCAATTACATAATAGAAAAAAAAAACGCGAGAGAGTAAACTAATCAAACGTGCGACCTATACATTTTTATGGAATTTAAATAGCAAATAAAAAAAGAAATTAAATAAAAAAAATGATATTGGGCCTGGTATGAAGAAATATGGAGGGTTCTGAAAGGAAAGAAATTTAGGCCCAAAGGAGGATGTCCAGCGATCCAGTATGTTGCTCCAAGTAGGTTCACCGGGGCATGCAAGCTCTAGTGTGTTTATCTAGATCTTTTGAATATACAAGGGTGATGACAAGAAGGATGCACGGTGTACGTGTGAGGATGGCTTTGCTGGATGTTTTCTTAATTTGGCTGGTTATTATCTTAGGTTTATCAAAGGATTTTCTAATTTGACATTACCATTGATTCAGTTGACTCGAAAGGGTCAAGCATATGTGTGGGATGTTTTTTGTGAAGAAAGTTTTTTAGAATTGAAAAAGAAATTGGTATTCATTTTTCCTAATACGAGTGAGTATTTTATGGTATACTGTGATGTGTTAAAGATGAATCTTGATGGTGTATTGATGCAGACTGGAGATGTTGTTGGTTATGCTTCTCCACAACTGAAAGTTCATGAAAGGAATTATCCTACGCGTGACTTAAAATTAGCAGTTGTGGTGTTTGTGTTGAAAATTTGGATACATTATATTTTCGACTCTAAATTTGAAGTGTTTAGAGATCATACAAGTATGAAGTACTTGTTTGATTAGAAAGAGTTGAATATGAGGCAGAGGAGATGGATCGAGTTATTGAAGGATTATGATTTTGATTTGAGTTACCATCCTGGTAAAGCAAATATGGTGACTGATGCATTGAGTAGGAAGTCTTTGCATATGTCGATATTTATTGTGTGTGAGTTGGAATTGATTGGACAATTTAGAGATATGAGTTTAGTATGTGAAGTGGCTCCTAATAGTGTGAAGTTAGGGATGTTAAAACTGACTATTGATATTTTAGAAGAAATCAGAGAAGGTCAAAAATCCAATTTTAATTTGGTTGATCAGTTAACGTTGGTTAACCAAGGTAATGGAGATGAGTTTCGAGTTGATGAGGTTGGGTTATTGAGGTTTGGTGATAGAGTATGCATTCCAAATGTTCCAAAACTTAAGAAGAGTATTCTTGAGGAAGGACATCGAAGTAGTTTGAGTATTCATCTTGGTGCTACAAAGATGTATAAAGACTTGAAGAAATTATTTTGGTGGCCCGGTATGAAAAAATATGTTGTTGAGTTCTAGTATGTTTATTTGACTTTTCAGAAGTCAAAGATTAAACATTAGAAGCCTTTTGTTTTGATGTAATCGTTTAATGTTCCATAGTGGAAATGGGACAACATTTCCATGGATTTTGTGTCGGGTTTGCTGAAGAATGTGAAGGGGGTGATTGTGGATAGATTAACTAAGTCGACTCATTTTCTTACTGATGAAGATTAATCATCCTATGCAGTGATTGGACGAGATTTATATTGAGGATATTGTGATATTGCATGGTATACCTTCGAGTATTGTGTCAGATAGAGATCTGAGGTTTATGTCGAGGTTTTGGGATATTTTACAAAATGCCTTTGGTACTAAGTTGAGGCTGAGTTTTGCTTATCATCTACAGTCGGACTTTTAGACAGAGAGGACTATCCAATCTTTAGAGGATTTACTGAGGGCTTGTGTGTGGGACCAAGGAGGAGCTTGGGATAGCCACTTACCATTGATTGAATTCACATACAACAATAGTTTTCATTCTAATATTGGCATGGCACCGTATAAAGCATTGTATGGTAGTAGATGTAGAAATCTATTATGTTAGTATGAGTCTGGCGAGAGTGTTGTGCTCGGACCTAAGATTGTGCAGGAAACGATTAAGAAAATCAAGATGATCCAATAGAGGATGAAAGCTTCTCCGAGTCGTCAAAAGATTTATCATGATAAGAGGAGGAATGCACTTAAATTCCAGAAGGATAATCATGTGTTCTTGAGAGCTACTCTAGTAACTAGTGTTAGTAGAGCTCTAAAGTCGCGAAAGCTGACACCCCAATTTGTTGGTCCATATGAGATTGCCGAGAGGATAGGTGAGATGACCTATTAGATTACTTTACTGCCATCACTTACGAATCTTCATGATATGTTTCATGTATCTCAGTTGAGGAAATACATTCCGGATCCTTCGCATGTGATCCAAATGGACACTACAAAAAAAGGTCATCCGCCACGGCCAGAAAACCGTGGCTAGATACAAAATAACTGTGGCTTTACGCTTTAGCCACAGCTTGACCACGAATACGTAACTGTGGTATATGCGGTCATGGCCTAAATTATACGCCACGATTTTCATATTTGGGTCACCTTTTATTTACATTCGTGGCTTGAACAGGCCACGGTTTAGGTATCTAGGTTAAGTTTGTGGTTTATCTTGCGCCTCAGTTATTAACAGTGACTGAATCTACCACTATTCTTATTTAATGTAGCATACGGTTTAGTTTCCTAGGTACGGCCACTAATTAAAACCGCAGCTAAATTTTATACACGATTTTACACCATTTAAGCTTGCCACGGTTTCTTTTTGTGCCACATAGTTGTGACAATTTTGTTCTCCATACCATGGCATAAAAAGGTTATTTTAGATCAATATAAAATGTCTTCCAACATGAATAATCATTTTTGTAGATATTGATTAAAAAAATTAAAATCTAATTATACAAGCAAACATTAGGCCACAACGACAAAAAATTCATTAAGAAATATGTAAGTCTATATCAAGTGACGCTACCAACTAATAAGTCGCAAAAATATCGATAAGCTTCAATATTATCATTCTTAAACAAAACCATGTTTCTCTCTCGAGAGTCATCCCAAATTAAAAACAAAAGTTCTAAGTGATAGATAATATAAAACACAACTATTATTAATTAAACTCATGCATCATAATATTCTTCTTCTTGATCATCTTGTTCTTGTTCTTCTTCCATATCTTGATGATTAGCTTCTTCATCTCCATTCTGCAAGGAACATGATATATAAATCAATATAAGCAAATCATTCTAGAAAAGAACAAAAATTAATGTGTTATAGGCATTTTAATGCATTTTGAAATCAACAGATGCAAACATATTATTAAAAGCGCATTTTTTTGGTTCCCCATCGTGATTCCAAACATACTATAAGTAATACATAATAATTAATTTTCTACTAGTTACAAATCACATTTAATATTTCTACTGGTTCTGATTTATAATATGACTTTCTCATTTATTTTAGTACACCTTGGTGCTCTGGTTTTGTCCAATGCATGTCAAAATTGATAATATATCATTTGCAGGTATGTGCTTCATTTGTAGTTTAGAGTATACCTCTTCATAATGAGGAATATGAGTTGACGTAGACGGATGTGGATCAACAGGAGTAGCGGTAATACTATTAAAAATGCCCAAAATAGTTGCCATCATATTAGAGATCTCCTAGTCACTCATATGTGGGTTTTGTTGCTTCATCATGGTCTTAAAAAGTGCCTTCATACCATCCATCTCCCTCTTCATTCCAGCCACTTCATCACTATGCTGCTTTTTAATAACCGAAATTTCTCGATTTCTTTTAAGCATGGTTGGTGTCTTTGTTCTTCCATAGCAACAAACTCGGCCAGATTTTTATTTCCCAAACAATGACTTAAATGTCTCAGATTCAGTTGAGTTCTAAACTGAATCTTGAAGCTTAGCCTAATTAAAAAATATTCACATTAGAACCATAAGATTGGAACTGAAAATTCATAGTTTTTAAATATTGGCACGAAAATCTGGTGACTTGGCTTGGCTAGACAATACACGCGCGAGCTGGACGACATGTTGGCAAGTTGACAACTTTAAACCACCAAAACCTAAACTTAATATCTCACTCCACACTGAACCAAATGTAATAAGGTTTGAATCAAAATTGAATAATTAGTTCAAACTTCAACTTTCTTGTTGGGAAGTTTTTTATTTGAGTCTAATGGAACCATAAAATTGGCTATGAAGATTTTAGATTTTTAAGCTCAAACCTTAAATTTCTCTAAGTGTCTTATGATGACTAGATCTTCTAATCTCCATATTTCCTTTTCTTTTCACTTTTTAGACTTGGACTTTCATGGAAAATTTTGTAGATCTTTTCTTCCTCTTTCAAAAAATGTAAAGTTTGCTCAATTTGGATTAAAATGAGAAAATTATGAATGTTCCAAGTTCAGTACTATGATCACTTAGAAATATTTTATGTTCAACATAACTTCTTTAACAAGTTATCTTCAATCTAATATTTCCTCATGATTTATTTTATTAATGATCATATAACATGAAAATATGGACAATGAATTTTGGGTTGACCAAAAGTCTAATTGGTCAACTTTGACTTTTGTTGACTTTTGTCAAAATGACCATTTTACTCCCAATTGACCAATTGAATCACTTTCAGTCAAAATTGAAACCCAATCCTTCAATCATATGTGCTTAGAAACATGTTGATAAGCATGGAACCAAGTCTTCCTCAAAAGCTCAAAGAAATCCTAATTAAATCTCAAACCTTATTTTTGGTCACTTGTGTTAGGAGATGATGATCAAGGCTTAAAACGCTAATTCCATTAATCATGTTGAAGAATCCCTTGAACAAATATGTCTCATATGATAATGAGAGGATATTTCTTTAAAAATTTGGCCACACAAGCATCAAACACTTCAATAGGACAAAATCCTAATTTCAAGAGATGAATAAGAGAAATGTGATTTACTACAATACACTTGCAATCTTCAATCTTCTGATGAATCAATGAGACATTTGAGATATCTTGAGGTATGAGAGACCCTTGTAGCTTGAGAGGTAAAAAGATAGAGGGATTGGGACCCTTCTTGCATTGGTTGCCAATACAACCAATCTTCTATAGCTTTTAGAAGAATTTGAGAATCAAAGTACCTTGATCCTATCACAATGCATGAATGTATATGATGAAGCATAAGCCAATTAAGTTTTAAAAGAAGAGGGAAAATTTTGGGGTGCAACACTTTGCTTCGCTGGGCGAGGACCTGTCATTGGGCGAGCCTCTTGCTTGTCTGGAGGAGCCTCAGCCGAGCAGACTGCTTCCCTGGGCGAGCCTCAGGTGAGCAGATTGTTTTGTAGATTTTGTTAGTTGTTGTTTTGTGTGGAATAAAATGAGTAACCTGATGCATTTCCTTGAGTATGCTATGATGAATTATATGAGTGTGTTGATGAATCAGTATGTATGTTGTATGATATGTTGATTATTGTAAGTATGATGTATGTTATACTATGATATGTGAGATGATTACTTGTTGAATGACGTTAATAATAAGCGTATTTATGTGTATGCTTGATATGAGGATAATATGTGTATTGATGATTACATGAATGATGATGCACTTGACTAGATGATGTCATGAATATTATATTGATTCTGCATCCTGCATTCATAACATATTTTGGACGTTGGTCCACCCATGTTGTTAGGATGTTGGTCTAGTGTTGGCCTCAATCCCACTATGTAGATTGAGTGCATTTAATGTTGTACTCTGGTTCCAAAAAGGAATCAATCCTATGGTGGGGATATTTGGAGGGTGATGACCAAGTGTTCATCAAAGACTTTGGTACCACATGCATGAGTCTATGTTGTTGCATTCCATCCTGTGTGACATTGTATAATTGTTGATTAAATGATGATTTTATGATGTTGTGACATAAATGAAGCTTTGGTGATGATTGTTGATTTAATGATATGTCGATGTTGTGAATGAAATGTTGATAGGAAGGTGTGAGTATAATAAGTGATATACGATGATATGTGAATTTATGATGATGTTGTTGTGACAAATATATTTATTCCGTATATTTTTTGTAATGATTTATGATTACTCACGCTGCCTGTTTGAGTGTTGCCTCCACATGGGTAACGTGCAGATTCTCGGGAGTGGTTCATAGAAGCTTCGAGGATAGCTTTTTGGAGTTAACTATTTTGTTTCCGTTGTATAAAGAGGGTCTTGCTTTGATATGTAACATCGGGGTTGGGATTGTTTTATTTGAATATTATGTTCTTCATATTAACATGATACTATGAGTTACCCTTAATGTTTTTTTAAGTTGTTTTTGAAGCTATAACTTATGAATATTGAAGGATGGTGAATTTCGATGATTTGTGATAAATCTTTTTTGAGATTATGATCCGCTGCATAGTATTTCATTTATATGTTGATATTCCGAAAAGGAGAATTATTGTTATAATTGTTGAAAAACTCGTGTTACGGAGAAAGATGGTTTATTTTGATATTTTGTTATGATGATATGACACCCTTGTTGGTGATTTATGTTTAATCATTTTTTAAAATCATTCGTTGGGTTAGAAGGGTGTTACACATAGTTTCAAATAATCCTAAGCAAAAAGAAGAGAACGCTAAATCCTAGGTGTCCAAAGGAACCACATCTAAAGAAGATCCAACTCCATGTTGTAGCATCCTCTTGAGCTTCCTAATCTGGTCTTTATAAGAAACCTGCATTTGAGCTTTCTTAATCACCAACTTATGCATAATGCCCTACCAAGCACATGAAGTTGTATGTCAGAATAATCCTTGACACTCTGAGATGGAAAAATGCAAGACGAAACTAAATCCTCTTTCCCTCTTCTCTTCTTCCTTGCATTCTCTTCTTAATCCTTCTCATTCAGATGTTTCAGCAATTCCATCTTCTCCATATCTGAGATATGAAACTTTCTCTTCCAAGCATCCCTCTCTTGCTTCATCTGAGCTAAAGCAAACCGAGGGTCTTAAATAATATCCAAAGGAGTAGGAGAAGGTTCTATGACTTGTAAGATCGCAGGTTCTTGACAAGGATAAGGCCTATTGAGTTAAATGGCTCTTGCTTGAACCCATTGGATGTAAGGCTCCAAAGCGATGCAATCTTTCTTCCTCGATTGAATTCTTACCTTCCTATGAATATGATGTTAGAACAAAATTTGGATTTATGTTTAAATCTCTAATTTTTTATGATAACAATGCATATATTTTATGAGAATTTTTTTTAGTATAAATGGTTTTATTGAGTGTGCAGATACATGATCAAAATTCTGGATAGTCTTTGGTAAGATATCATCAGAATTAATTCAACACTCAAAAGGAGAACCAATGAGGTTTCAAGAAGAAAATCAACGAGTTCCATTTCTAATGAAACATAAGTAGTTCAATGGAATGTTGAACGTTTAACAAGTAAAGAATCTCAATGAGTTCTAAGTAGAGCTTCTGCTCTAAGATCAGAAATCAAGAATGCACCAAAAACAAGCTTGCACGTCAAAGGTTAGAAGACAAGACTTGTTCCTCAGAAGAGCTGGTGCTTTTAATTTTGAAGACAAAGTCATGATTCTAAATACATAAAAGGAAAGCTTGAAATTCAAAGATGAAGATCAAGGTCAGAAGATCATAAATTTAGATGTACTGATACAAGTTGTTGCTTATAATATCAGACATCAGAAACTCGGCTCATAAAAGTTGTTATGAAGATCCAAATCATAATCAAGGGAAAAAATCAAGAATTCAAGATATCATTATAAATACCATTTTACTCACTAGGAGAACTATTGTGACCCTTCTAAAAGAAACATAGACATTTCTAAGTAATGCTGAATGTTCGTCAGAAAAGGAATCAATTGTGTCATCAGAAGCTGCTGCTTCAGAAGACACAAGTACTCAGGTAGAAATAAATTTGGATAAAGTTGTTGCTCCAAGATCAAAAAACAAGATTGCACAGAAACAAGCATCAATGCCAAAGATCAGAAGTCAAGATTTTCCCATCAGAGGAGTTGTTGCTTGAATCTCTGAAAACAAAGTCAAGGTTCTGAACACAAAAAAGTAAAGCTTCTACCTTAGATTTAAACGTCAATATTTGTTCATCATAAGAGTTGTTGCTGATAGTTTTGAAGATCAATTCAAGACTCTGAACACTTGGGAAGTCCATCAGAAGATAGAGATCAAAGATCAATTCTCAAATGGAATAATCATAAAAGCTTTTGATCAGATATCAAACATCAGAAAAGCTTCCATTCAACTTCAAGAAGTTACTCCTCAGATAAGTTGTTGCTTATATATATGAAGACAATGTTCAAGTATCTCAAAGATTATGTTGATAAAACAAAGAAGCGATCTTCTGGATCACTTTCAGTCTCCAAGTCAGAATCAATCCAGCAAGAATAAAAGACAAGAACAAAAGATCTTCCAAGCTTATACTTCGAGTCATAAGTAAATCATCAGAAGATCAGAACAAGAAGTCTTCCAAACCTATTACTTCAAGTCTGAAGTAAATAAGCAGAAGACAAGAAATGAAGATCAGAAGGAGATATCCTCTAATGAAGTAAAATCATCAGAAGATAAGATTGAAGAAACTTATTCACGAAAAATATAGTACATACAAAACATTTGAAATCCCACAACATGATACGTACTATACTATTTGTCTCCCACGATTAAATGCTACAGTTTCTGTAGCTGGCAAAGGAAAGTGCTGTTATGTACTGCCAACGTTCAAATCCTTGAAGGATATATAAGGATACCTCAACAACATTTAAAGAGTTGACAAATTACTAAACATTATCACTCTAAGCAAACTGCTGAATATTCAAACGTCAAGGGAAAAGAAGAATCATTGTTAAAATGCATACTCATTTATTCTTTTAGAGAAATATCAAGAACACAAGAGTTGTTGCTCGTTATTGTGTTAAGATATTGAGAGATTAGAACATAAAGATTTGTTGATCATTATTTTTGTTTTATCTTAGAGTTATCAATACAAAGAGTTGTTGCTCATTATTTGTATTAGAGACTTTCTTCTTCATTATTGTGTTAATCTGCTTATTTAGAAGCAAACATTATAAACATGGTTGATTGAGATTCTGTTAAGAATTTATTGTTGCCTCAAGTTACTAGGGTGTTAGTCTATAGACTTGAGAGGGCTAAGGTGTCTGTTGAGACTCTTAGACGGTTGTGGTTAGTCACCGGTTGTGGCCCGTGCAATTTTAATCTGTTGAGATTAGTGAATTAAGTCCTTTGTTGAAGGAAATATCACCTGAGGAGGGTAGACTTGAGTAGCCTAGTTAGAGGTGAACCTGGATAAACCAAAGTGTCCTTTATAGTTTTTCTTTTATACCTTCCTTAGTACTTATTCTTTGCATTTAGTTTTTAATAGGTTTTTTAAGAAAGAAAATATTATTAAAACCCCAATTCAAACCCCTCATTTCTTGTATTTTTCTCACCTTCAATTGGTATCAGAGTCTCGTTATTTATTGATTTTCAAATAAAACACTTAACCGAGTAGAGAGATCTAGTTGAGAAAAACATTATATGGGTTCGCCTGCAAACAATAACGAAAGAGGTAACTATTTTTCTAAACCTCCTATTTTTGATGGAGAAAAATTTAAGTACTGGAAAGACAGACTCGAAAGTTTCTTTCTGGGTTATGATGGGATCTGATTATAGATGGTTACAGTGAACCGGTATCTGAAAAAGGTATTCTGATCTCTAAGAGTGCAATGATTGATGATCAGAAATGACGAAGAAAAAATCATCACAAAGACATAACTATTCTTCTGAGTGCTATCTCATATAAGGAATATGAGAAAATCACCAGCAGAGGAACTGCTAAGGAAATATTTGACTACTTAAGGATGACACATGAAGGTAATGCTTAAGTAAAGAAGAATAAAGCGCTCGCTTTAATCCAGAAATATGAAGCCTTCAAGATGGAAGAAGATGAAACTATTGAAACAATGTTCTCAAGGTTTCAAACCTTATTAGTAGGACTCAAAGTTCTGGAAAAAGGGTATACAACAACGGATCATGTAAAGAAAATTGTCAGAAGTCTTCTGAAGAAGTGGAGACCTATGGTAACTGCCTTGAAGCTCTCTAAGGATCTTAAAAGAATCATCATTGAAGAGTTGGTCAGTTCTCTCAGAAGCTATGAGATAGAGTTGGATAAAGATTAACCTCATAAAAAGGTCAAGTCTATTTCACTAAGATCTAAATCAGAAAAGGTCAAGTCAAAAAAACTCAAGGCTCTTAAAATTGAAGAGCAAGAAGACTCAGATGATGAAGATTCTGATGACGAATTATCACTAATTTCCAGAAGAGTGAAACAACTCTGGAAAAGAAAAAACAACACACGAAGATTCAAAAAAGATCACCCAGATCCATTCTCAAGGGGAAGTAAACAAGTCATATGCTATGAATGTAATGAACCAGGACATTACAAACATGAATGTCCAAAATTAAAGAAAGAAGGCTCCAGAAATGAAGGTCTCACAAGAAACAAAGACAAGATAAAAGGTCTTCTAGAAACATGGGAGGATTTAGAAGCATCTGGATCAGATTCTGATGAAGAACATGCCAACGTTGCATTCACAACTTTCATGTCAAAAGAAAGTTCATCAGATTCTGAAAAGGTATTTTCTGAAATTTCTCGTGCGCATTTAGAATTAATTTTATCTAACACTCTAGGTAAGTATTATAAGCTTCAACTGATATTTAAGAACCTACAACATGATCATGAATATGAAACTGAAGAATACGATAAACTAGAGAAAGAAAGTTTTGAATAAAAATATGATTCTTCGATTTCAAAAACTGGAAATATAATTCTAAATAAAATTTGTTCAAAATCTGACAAAAAATTCTATAAAGCCTATGCACCTTCTGAAATTGTAGTGTATCAACCTGATAAATCTTTTAAAAAAATCCTAAATAAAACAAATAAAGAAGCTGAATAACTACCAGAAATATAGTAAAAAACTAATATGGCTGAGCACTTATGGGAAAAAACTATTAGAGAAGTTTTCTACATTTAGAATAAAATCTATTTGAAACCTATTCTTGAAAAGACTTCTTATGATTTGTGCAGAAGAAGAAAACATAACACATATTATTTTTATCCTTTTGGATGCTCCTATTTTATTCTATGTATTAAAGGCAGTCTGAACAAGTTTGATTCTAGAACACATAAGTGTAATTCATTAAGAATCTCATAACACTCTAAAGGCCACAGAGTATACAATGTAGTAACACATGTTATGAAAGAATCAATAAATATTAGAATTAATGATAAGCTTGACTTAGAAAATTCAAAGTTGTTTAAAAGCTTTGCAAGTATAGAAATAAAATTTCTAGGTTCTAAAGATTAACATTGTGATAGTTTACTGGTCATAATTAGTTATACATCAAAAGCATCTGATTATCTATTAGCTCAAAAAAGAAAAGAGCAAAATAAAAGACGAACCATTACTGAAGAGTTGATTATGAAAGATACAACTGAACTTGTCAGAACAAGATTCACACTTAAAAAATCTGAAGAAATATTTGTGGGATTGGTACCTTAAAAAGAACAATTTTCATGCGATGAAACACTTCAAGATAATGGATGGATTCTAGAAGTATAAGAAGAGCAAAACCAGATCTCTAGACCCGATGTTTGGAATAAAGAGAATAAACCAAAAGGAGCTCAGGTTGCTGCAACTAAGTGGGTCATCAAAAACAAATTTAATGAAGAAGGTGACCTCATCATAGAAAAGATACATCAGGTTAGAATTTATATATTTTTTTATGAAGTACATTTAGATACTTCTACCAGTTAAAAGACTTCTTGATTAGAAACTTCTTGAAATTAATAAGAATGTATTGTCTAAAAATAATAAGGACACTAATCTTGAAGCAGTATAATGTTTCTGAGTTTAGGTTAAAGTCATAATTCTTCACTCCCACCTTTTAGGATAGATAAAATTAAAATAATAATAATTAGGGAACCTTTTTAATATGACCATTTTCTTAATTCTAGTTAGTCATTGTGTATTTTGTTCTCTAAAAAGCGTTTGTCTTATCATTGTATCTTATCTTGAAATGTGATAATATATATCCTATCTCATAAGTTTTCATTTATAGGGTTTTCAATCTTAATATCTTATAGCTAGTCAATCACGTCTACTGTCTCTTTTTCTATCATTACTCAAACTTTAACTCTGTGTTGGTATCTCAAAGTTGATTGCTTTCGTAAGGAAATCAGTTCTCTTGTCAGTCACAATTTTTCTCTTATATTTATTCATATCCCCAATTTTTTCCTCTTCATCCATCATGTCTTCAAACATCTTACTTGGAAATGAGGAGAACTTGGAGATTCTCTTTGAAGAACGTCCAGACATTACTAGTCTGTTCAATGGTGGTCACAATCTGTCTCTAGCTATTCAATTTCAAGGTTGGTCTGGGTATTTTGCTATGCTGCATGGACCCGTTTATCCAAACATGGTCAAACATTTATGGATAAATGCATCTATCGGTATTCAGGGTAGATCTGTTTGTTCAATCATATTTAGTTTTCCCTTTGTCATTACTCTTGCCTCCATATCTGAAGTTATAGGATATGTTGGAACCAGTGGGGTCATAGTAGATGATTTCAGATACCCTTTTGTTGAAAAACTTATTCCCATTCATGATGTCTCATCTTCGTATGAACCTACAAATCCAACAAAGCTTCTGCCTATTGGAAGAATCTGGTTCATATTCCTTCTTAATAACTTCGTACCTCAAAGTGATAATCTAAGCACTATGTCTCATAATGATAGACTTTTTATCTAAATTCTACTAAATTATGCTAAGATAGATTTGCCTCAAACCATCTTTAATTATCTAAAAGAGTCCATTGTAATTTCCAGAAGTCGAAAGAAGTCATTCATACCATATGGAAGAGTTCTTTTAGAACTATACAATAAAGCAAATTTGGTTGGATTTATTCGAACGAATGGATCAGAAAATTCTCTTGCAGAAGAAAGATGTGAATTCTTTGGATCTTATTAATAAAGTTCTAGTCTCACATTCTATGTTTGTTCTATTCTGTTTTCACTGTAATATCTTTATCATCAATAAAAAGTTGTTTCGTTTGTGCTAAAAAATTCTTAGAGTTTAATAACCTTTTGAGAATGACAAAAAGGGGAAGAAAGTAGTCATGATTTTGATACATATCTATACTCTAAAAATCTCATTGCTTACATTTCTAACGAATATATATATATATATATATATATATATATATATATATATATATATATATATATATATATATATATATATATATATATATATATATATATATATATATATATATATATATATATATATATATATATATATATATATATATATATATATATATATATATATATATATATATATATATATATATATATATATATATATATATATATATATATATATATATATATATATATATATATATATATATATATATATATATATATGCAAAGAGTTTTAGTAAGTATTTCAGGTACATTCAGAAGAAAGAAACTCAGAACTTCTAAAGTTTAGAAGTTTTAAACAAATCAAGCTATGATAAAGAATTTCTAATGTTTGGAACGGTCTGTTGATCAAACTCTGATAAAAGAAATTCTATGGTATAGAATTGTCTGAGAGATTGAGTGTTGATAATGAACTTCAAACTTTGAGAAGGGTCTGATATATGAAGTTGTGATAATAAACATATCTGATAAATAGAAAGTTCTGATGAAGAAAGAAATTCTATTAAAGCCAACTTTGATAAATCACTTCCACATGATTAAATAATATTCAGAGAAGATAACAATGCTTTGATGCTCTGAAAAATCATAAGTTTATAATTTTGGGGGAGATTGTTTATCCCAGGGGGAGTTATTAAGTCCAAGGGAGTTTTCTAAACTCTTATTTTATTATATAAATGATTTAACCCTTAAAAATTATTCTATCAAAATACATGGTTTTGTCATCATCAAAAAGGAGGAAATTGTTAGAACAAGACTTGGATCTATGTTTAAATCTCTAAGTTTTAATGACCATAATGCACATATTTTATGAGGAACAATTTTAGTACTAATGATTTCATTGAGTTTGCAGATACATCATCAGAATTCTGGATAGTCTTTGTTAAGATATCATCATAATCAACTCAACACTCAGAAGGAGAACCGATGAGCTTTCAAGAATAAAATCAACGAGTTATGTTTCTAATGAAAAATCAGTAGGTCTACAGAATGCTGAATATTCGGCAAGAAAAGAATCTCAATGACTTTCTAAGTAGAGCTTCTGCTCAAAGATTAGAAATCAATAAAGCATCAGAAACAAGCTTGCACGTAAAAGATCAGAAGACATGACCTGTTCGTCAGAAGAGCTGTTGCTCTTAATTTTGAAGACAAAGTCAAGATTCTAAATACATCAAAAGAAAGCTTGAAATTCAAAGATGAAGATCAAGATCAGAAGATCATAAATTTAGATGTACTGATGCAAGCTATTGCTTGTAAAATCAGACATCAGAAACTAAGCTCATAAAAGTTGTTATGAAGATCAAGATCGAAATCAAGGGCAAAAGAATCAAGAATTCAAGATATCATAAGAAACGTCATTGTACTCACATGGAGAACTATTGTGAACATTTCTAAAGAAACATCAACAATTCTAAGGAATATTGAATGTTTATCAAAAAGGGAATCAACTGTGTCATCAAAAGTTGTTGCTTCAGAAGTCAAAAGTACTCCAGTAGAAAGAAATTTTGATAGAGTTGTTGTTCCAAGATTAGAAAACAAAATTTCATAGAAACAAGTGTCCATGTCAAAGATCAGAAGTCAAGATTTTCTCATTAGAGGAGTTGTTGCTCGAATCTCTGAAGACAAAGTCAAGGTTCTGAACACATAAAAGGAAAGATTCTACCTCAGATTCAGAAGTCAATATTTGTTCATCATAAGAGATGTTGCTCATAGTTCTGAAGACAAAGTCAAGACTCTGAAGACTTATGAAGTCAATCAGAAGATAAATATCAAAGCTCAATTCTCAAATGGAATAATCAGAAAATCTTTTTGATTAGATATCAAACATCATAAAAGATTTCATTCAACTTTAAGTAGTTAATCCTCAGATAAGTTGTTTCTTATATATATGAAGACAATGTTCAAGCATCTGAAAGATTTTATTTCTAAAACAACAAAGCATTCTTCTGGTTCACTTTCACTCTCCAAATCAGAATCAATCCAACAAGAAGAAAATACCAGAACAAAAGATCTTCCAATCTTACCACTTCAATTCAGAAGTAAATCATTAGAAGATCAGAACAAGAAGTCTTCCAAACCCATTACTTCAAGTCAGAAGTAAATCAATAGAAGACAAGAAACAAAGATCAAAAGGAGTTATCCTCTAAGCTCAATACTTCAAGCATGAAGTAAAATCATCATAAGATAAGATCGAAGAAACTTAGTCACAAAGAATATAGTACAAAAAAATCTTTTAAATTCTACTACATGATATGTAATTTACTATTTGTCTCCCACGATCAAATGCTACCAGTAGTGTAGTTGGAAAAGGAAAACTTAGTTATGTACTGCCAACGTTCAAATCCTTGAAGGCTATATAAGGAGCCTCAGCAACATTTGAAGACTTGACGAATTAGAGAATATTATCACGTTAAGCAACTTGTTGAATACTCAAACGTCAAGAGAAAAGAAGAATCGTTGTATAAATGCATACTCATTTATTCTTCTAGAGAAATATCAAGAACACAAGATTTTTTACTATTTATTGTGTTAAGATATCGAGAGATTAGAACATAAAGCTTCGTTGCTCGTTATTTGTTTTTTATCTTAGAATTATCAACACAAAGAGTTGTTTCTCCTTATTTGTATTAGAGACTTTGTTTTTCACTGTTGTGTTAATCTGCTTATTTAGAAGCAAACATTGTAAACACAGTTGATTGAGATTCTGTTAAGAATAGATTGTTGCCTCAAGTGACTAGGTTATTAGTGTGTAGACTTGAGATGCCTAAGGTGTCTATTGAGACTCTTAGACAGTTGTGGCTAGTCACCAGTTGCAGCCAGTGCAGTTGTAATCTGTTGAGATTAGTGAATTAAGTTCTTGTTAAAGGCAAAATCACCTGAGGAGGGTGGACAGGAGTAGCCTAGTTAGAGGTGAACCTGGATAAATCAAAGTGTATTTTATAGTCTTTCTTTTATACATTCCTTAGTAGTCATTGTTTGAATTTATTTTTGAATAAGTTTTTTAAGATACCAAATATTATTAAAAACCCAATTCAAACCCCCTTTCTTGTGTTTTCCTAACCTTCATATGATGCCAAGCATGGATGATCTTTCCTTTCATATTTTTATCATCATCACTCTCCTTGAGAAAAAACCTCCCAACAAAATATTGTTTGGTTTTTCCTTCATGGCATATCCAAGTTGACGGCGAGCTAGAATTGGATTATAATTTATGGCTCCTTTTATACAAATTATAGGAACATTAGGAAACTCTCCATAACTATCAATGATCTTCACTCCATCATGAACTTTGTTGTACCAAACCACATCAAAATGAGTGAGGGACATAATCCTTTGTGAACACTTCAAATCATTATTCGGATCCCAAAAAGAAGTAGACTACGACAAGTTAAAAATAAAACACTGTAACAACAAAGGTGCACAACAGACAATCATTCCTCCACTCTTCAAGGTTCTATGATGAATAAAGTGGTATGTATCTCCAAGCAAAGTAAGAACTGGATTTCTAATCAGGAAGATACGAATGGAATTAACATCAACAAAATTGTCAATGTTTTATAATATTACAAGGCCATAGATGAGAAGAGCATGAATAGCCTCAAAGTAAACCATACTTCCCGCACTAGCAAGAGTAGAATCTTTCCCCACCAAGGACTTGGAAGTCAAACCAAGAAGACCACTTTTGGTAGTAAGATTAGCTTATATCTCTCCTTTCCTCAAATGAATGGCTCCTTCAATAACCTGTATATTGTACCCAAAAATTTTACCTCAATTTTCTTCAAAGACATTCTCCTAGGGTTCTCAAATGCTCAAGGTTGCTTAAGAATTGATTAGACAAATTCTCCTCCTAAGTAATGGATCCACAACTAGGGTTTCACTTTTCGAAAAGAGATTTGGGTTTCTAAGGTCTTAAATGGAATTCATGGTCTCTTATATGTCTTCAAGAATTATGATACCAAGTTTCATGTCTTGCATCACAAGTTTGCTCATTCAATGGCTCAAGTGACTGAAAATTAACTATATTGGGCAAAAAGTCAATTGTGGTCAACATATAGTCAAACTTCAAGATTTTTGGTCAAAATAAATATTTTGAAGTCATTTTCATCATTTTATCAAGGTTTGAACATGATTCATCAAGAAAAACCCCCAAACCATCAAAAGTCAAAAGTTGTCGAATTAGGGTTTTTCTTAGGAGAACTCAACTGAAGTTTGACCAAGAACAACTTTCACATGCTTCATTAGTTTTTCCCCAAACAAAGCTCATTTTTAAGAAAATTAAATTCTCTACAACTTGGTCTCTCTAAGATCAAGTCCAAAAAATGTTGCATTTGAGAGATATGGGCCAATACATTACATGTCATTTTAAAAGTCAACAAAAAGTTACTTTTTATAAAGGCAACTTACATCAAGATAAAATTTCAAAATGAAAATATTATCAACATAGGGATTGAAGATTACATCTTGAGATTTCCAAAAAGTCCAAGATCACTTTCAGAGGATTAAAATTGAGGGAGTTATGACCAGTGCAAGTTGGGAAATTTTGAGCAAATGCATGAAGTTCAAATTGAGTAAACTTGATATTTTGGACTATTGGGACATTGTTTTAAAGTCCAAATGTGTATTAAACTCCTCATACACCTAAGATCTTGTTCATGCACCCCTTGATCTATTTTATTTTTATTCATTTTGATTTAATTATTAATAACTCAAAAATAAATAAAATAATAAAATATGAGGCTTCTTACACAAGGTCCAAGCCCATCCTATATTTCACCTAATTCATGATATTTAATCTCAACTCATCATACAAGCCAAGGAAGAAACCCTTGCCTCAAGAAACTTGTCTAAAGTCTCAAGTTTTTTTCAAGAACCCTAAAAACTTGAAACCCTATTCATAGTCCCTTTCACTAAAAACTAGTCACTCCATTCACTCCCAACAATCATATAGAGTAAGAATTGATCAAATTTGATGGTTTAAAGCTCACGAAATACGCAATCATTCATCATCGATTTCATGATCTTTACAAAACTCTTTTTTTTTGTTTTTGTTTTAACCCATACTAATGCCACTAATATGTTTCTGAGATGTGTTTGTACAGGTTTGGATCATCATAATGATCCCATGCAATCCATATTGTGAGATGCCATACTTGCATTGATCCACATATTTTTTGTTATACCTCTCTGTTGTACCCCAAAATTTTCCCTCCCATATTCTTCAAGATTTGACAAGATCAATCTCCAAATGGTTCAAAATCTCTCAAGAAATGCACAGTCCAATTGCCTCCTAACACAGTCAAAATTAGGGTTTTGGTTCTTGCAAAGAAATTGAGGTTTTCAAGGGTCAGATCAAGTCCCATATGCCTATATGCATTGTCAAGCATCCATATGTCAAGTTTCAAGACTCACAGTATCAAGTTGCACAGTCAAAAACCCTAAATGCTTCACAGTCAACTGCAGGGGCAAAATGGTCATTTGACAGTCAAAAGTCAAAATTTTTGGTCAACATCTTATTTTGAAGCCACAATCATCATTTGATCAATTCTTGATCATGATTCCACAAGCATGGCTCAAAAAGTCTCAAGATGCAAAAGTTTCTATTTTTGGACAGCTGAAAAGTCAACTGCAAATTGACCAAGGCATAACTTTTTCATGGTTCATCAGAAAAATCTCATCCAATTCTCATTTTGAAGGGGATGACATTTCCTACAACTCATCTTCACACTCCAAGTCCAAGAAATGCTCTCACAAAAAGTTATCAATTTCAACATTATAGGTCATTTTCAAAAGTCAACAAAAAGGCACTTTAAGTCAAAGACCATAACTTGAGATTGGTAAATCAAAATGACATGGGACCAAAGGCATTGGTTATAGGACTTCAATACCTTTCCAAAATGTCCAAGAACATGTTCATAGCTTCAAAATTGAGCAAGATATGCATTGGAGAATTTGGGAAATTTTTGGGAACTTTCAAAAGTCAACTTTGCCTAAAACACTTCAATTTGGCTAATGGGCCTCAAATTCTTTCTTGAATCTTTACCCAAAGCCTATGCACGACCCATTGAACTTAAAATGATTTATTTTCTTATTTTTAATTAATTAATTGAATTTTTATTATTATTAATTCATTTAATTGGTTTTAATTGTAGAAAAATATCAAAGCATGGTTGTCAAATCTTTTTATGAAGCAAATACACTCCACACATGCTAAAGATTTCGTGCATCATACAAGGGGACAAGATCTTCCATAATTGGCAAGGTTTTCATGGAAAAAGATTGGAAATTATATGATGGAAAATCAAAGATTACAAACATTAATTCATGGACTTTTGGGCCAAGGTTTTGACCTAAATCCGTTCCCATACAAAGGCATAAGCTAACCCTATTCTAAGAGACACGTGAAAGCTGCTAATATTCGATAACCAAATTGCAAAAAACTAAAGAAATTTGTGAAACTGATTTCATACTTGCAGCGCGTTTCAAAGCCTAAAAAGGATTCAATCACATTGCCTGAGTCTCTAGGAAGCTACTATCATCAAGAACAAGCTCTCATACCCAAGGAAACGGTAGAACAAAGTCACGATTTTAACAAATATTTCCATAATCGAATTCTAATTTCTATGCATCATTGCTATGTTTTGATTATTGATTTATGTTGCTGACACCTTCCTGAAGCTTTTGAGATAGCTTAATTGTGCTAAAGCTGCCTGAATCGAAATTTACCATGGACAAAATCTAGGGTTTAGAAGCTTGAAAATTAGGGCTTTCTTACTGAGCAAAAATCAGACCTTGAGACCTATACAGTTAAATTCAGAAGCTCAGTACGAATAAGATGGACCTATCGCGCCCTTTTTATATTTCCTCTACTTCTATTCGCTATTTTTCACTGTTATACTTAGTGGGGGTTTAAAACCCCCGCTATCTTGTTCATGTTATTGCAGATAAACAAAGAAGAAGACAGGCGTGGCATCATATGATTGGGGAGTTCAAATCTGGCGCGTTTTATTTGGTTTTATACTATTAATATTTGTTTTTCTATATAATATTTGTTTTCCACTAATACTACAAACGCGCTTGAATGGCTGGATGGTGGATGACACGCTTGGCAAACGCTGGGACCTGGGTTCGATTCCCAGGTCCCCCCACATAATTGATAATTTTTGTTTTAACACGTTCTAGTGCAGCTTTCGTTCAAAGGCCCATCTTACACCCTCACGCCTAAGACTGCCAAGTGGCCATGAGATCCATCCAGTGCCCAGGAGGTGAATTCCATGATGTACCCCAGTCAGACATCATGTGCAGGATTCTTGAAAGTCAACGAGGCCTTGTCTTAATGGGCCAGAATTCCTCATACAAACCTCCACTTTGGGCCTGACACCCCCCTTGGTTTGCATAATTTTATTCTCTTTTGTTTTCTAATTATTTTTAATTGTTTTAATTGTTTTTATTAATTCACCATTAATCAACTTTTCATAATAAAATCAGAAAATCAAATTGTAAAATATTTTAATTTCTTAATTCCACCACTAACCTATTTTTGTAAATAAATTCTAATAACTAATCTAGTTTAATTTAGGTTTAAAATTCAATCTTTTTCTTAAATAAAAATCATATAGAATTAGGTTTTGACATTTTTTATCTTTTTCTTAATTAATTATTTTCATCATTATTTATTATTATTATTTTTGTAAATAACATGTAAATTAATCAATTAGCTTAAATTAGGTTAACTTTAATATTTTCTTAATAATTAAAATAGACTTAGAATTAGGGTTTTCACTTGATTTTATTTTCTTTATTTCTATTAAATACAAAAAACACAAAAAAAAACACTTTCTTTTCTTTAAATTAAATAATAATTAGGTCCTAATTTAATTTAATTTCTCAAAAGGGTCCAACACCCTCGGACGTCCAGTTTAATTTCTATTTTTGCGCATTATTTTCTTATTAATTATTATGTAACTGTTCAAGGATGTAATAGTAATTAGGTTTACTGTTTTTTACTTTCCGCATCTTTATCAAAAACGGGTCTTTGTATTTTGGAGATGTATAGACCCGCGCCTTGTAATAGCGTAGCTTTTACCTTTCTGTATTTACTTTCCGCACTCCTAACTGCTAAACTCGCATGAAAGAATGTATGGTAATTAAAAACAACTCGTAGCTCACGATTGCCTAATCCAAGATAAATATAAACTGAAAACAATACACAATACACACACCACTTATAGGGTACGCCTCACTCGTTGCCTTCGAAACATGGTCGTCAAGTATAGGACGTTTTAGCAGTCGCTCTTATGTCCATGATCTAGTTGCCTCGAAACAGTTTCCTCGAAACAGTTGCCTCGAAACGGTTGCCTCGGATTAAAAAGGATCTAAGAAATTAGGGTTACTTCTAAGGTGTCCTAACTGTTGCTTCGGTGACCACACTGTCCCTAAAATCGAATTGACCCGAACACCTCCAACGGTGGTGCTACCTACCTCTCAATGGTGGGATGGCACTACCTTAAGGACTTTTACACAGCCTAATTCCTTAGGGTAGGTAGATGACTCATGGATACTTGCTCTCTTCAAAAAAAACAAACAAAAATCTTTTCACACTGACACTTTCAAAAGCTTTCAAAACAAATTTTTCAAACACTCTTGAGGACAGATACAAGAGTCATTCAGAAATCTTTCAATGAAACCTTTTCAAACCCACTCACATTTGAAAAGCAAACATCATTTTGAAAACATAAGAGCAAGTATCTAAGAGCCCATGTGTTGTACCCCAAAATTTGCCCTCCCATATTCTTCAAGAAATTGCCAAGCCAAGTCACAAAAGTCCCCAAGGGTTGCACATCTCAACTGTCTCCTATACAGTCAAAACTAGGGTTTGGGTTCTGATCAAGAAAAGGAAGTGTTCAAAGGCTCAATCAAGTCTCATATGCTTACAAACATGGTCAAGCATCCTCATATCAAGTTTCAAGGCATTCAGCTCAAAATTGCACAGTCAAAACCCTAAATTGCACTACAGTCAACTGTAGGGGCAAAATGGTCATTTGACAGTCAAAAGTTCAAGTTTTTGGTCAACATATCATTTTGAAGCCACAAACATCATTTGATCAATGCTTGATCATGATTCTCAAAATTTGGCTCAGAAAATCATCAAGATGCAAAAGTTACTTATTTGGACAGCTGAAAAAGTCAACTGAAATTGACCAGGGCATAACTTTCACATGGATTATCAGAAAAATTCCATCCAAAGCTCATTTTGAATAGAAAGACATTTCCTACAACTCATCTTCATACTTCAAGTCCAAGAAATGCTCTCACAAAAAGTTATCAATTTCAACATTATAGGTCATTTTCAAAAGTCAACAAAAAGGGACTTTAAGTCAAAGGCCATAACTTGATATTGGAAAATCAAAATGACATGGGACCAAAGGAATTGGTTAAAGGACTCAAATACCTTTCCAAAATGTCCAAGAACATGAGAAAAGCTTAAGAATTGAGCAAGTTATGCATTGGAGAAGTTGGGCAATTTTTGTGAAATGGCAAAAGTCAACTATCCTTGAAACTTCAATTTTTGACAAAAGGGCCCACTTTCTTCCACTTGATTCAGCCTTGTCATGCCACACACGTGTCCCATGATTAATTTCAAGATCAAACATTGATTTTTCTATTTTATTTAATTTTTGATAATTTAATTCATTTTAAATCTTTAAAAATTCAAATAAAATTTAAAAATCAATGGAATAGTGTCATTTGAATTGGAATAGCTTCCATATATCATGTGCCAGCTCACAAACTCATGCTAGGGTTAGGTTGTACACCAAGTCTTGGTTTTGCTAAAAAAGGGGAAAGTTTGTTAATGGTGAAAAACCTAAGACTAATTCTCTCATGGGCATGGATCAAGGCCAGCTAATGACCTAATTCCCTTCCTTCATAAGTGCTGAGTCAAAACCTAATGCCCACACACTGAATACTGCGCAAGAGACACCATTGCCAACTTGAAAAATTGTCCAAAAAACTCAAAACTGAAATCAGTGTTCTAGGTTGATTCAAGTCCTAATATTGATTCTAAAAGCTTCCTTGTGGTTCACTGATCATATTCCAATTCATAACACTCATCAAAAGGCAAGGAATCAGTGTACAGAACTCAGCATATGTCGTGAAAAACTCACAATCGTATTCTTAAATTTAAGCATTTTCACAACATTTTCTGCATGGATTCTTATTCCTCCTGCAATTCTAAAGCTAACTGATCCATTTAATTGCGTTTTCCTGTGTTATGTACAAAGATGCCATTGTAGCTTTTTAGGGTTTGCAGGTTTTCGAATTAGGGCTTTTCATCCAAGGCAAAATTAGGACTCGTGAGTAATATCATTGGCATGAGCGTGTTCAGACGAAGAAGAATCCATACCTCACAATTGGGGCCTGAACCCCCCCCCCCTGGTTTGCCTTCTTCATATTTTTCTTATTTTATTTTTAGTTGCTATTACATTTTCTTTTTTTTGCTTTAATTGATTGTTTTTTTACCAAATACAAAAAATACCTTAAAAAACTCAGAAAAGGATAAAAAATATAATGATTATTTATTTTGATATTTTCTTGTAAATAAATTAACATGTAACAAATATTAGTTTAATTAGGTTTATCTTAATTCTTTTCATAATAAAACATAAAAAATATAGAATTTAGGCTTAATTTTTATCCTTTTTAATTTTTCCTTTTATCATAATATTATTTATTTATTTATTTTTATAATTAAATTGTACATAAAAATTAGGGTTTGCAATATTAGTTCTTTTTTCCATAAAAAAATCCAAAAATATAGCATTAGGTTTAATGACCTTTTATTCCTTTTAATTTTCCTTTTTTTTTGCCACAATATTAGTGATTTATTTATTTTCATAATTAAACTTGTAAACTAATTAGGGTTGCATTTAGGTTAAATTTAATACTTTCATAATAAACTTAAAAATAATTAGAACTAGGTTTAACATTTCATTTTGGTTTTTAATTAATTCTTTTTTTATTAAATCTCAAAAAACACAAAAATACTAAAAAACATTTTCTTTTAATTCTTAATTTTAATTCCTTATTAATAATATTTTGCAAAAGGGTCCAACGCCCTCGTTCGTAATTTATTTTATTCGCACATTTATTTCATTTCGCTTAATTAATTATGTATCTATCCCGAAGCATTGTAACTTAAACTTTTCGCACTTTGTTTTGCTTTCTTTATCTTTCCGTCAAATCGGGTCCGGTTTAATTTTGGCGATGTGGACCCGCGCCATTTGTAATAGTCTTAGATTTACTTTTCCCGCAACTTTTAACTGTTAACAAAAGCATGAAAGAATGTATGGACTTAAAATAAAATCAAGCGTAGAACACCAATGAACATGACAAGACAAATATCAATGAAAACGATACACGAATCGCACACATCACCCCTAGGGTACGCCTCGCTGTTGCCTTGCCTTTCGAAAAGGTGATCGTCGAGTAGAGGACGTCTTAGTAAGTCCTCATGATCCGGGAACCTGGCATGAGGGTAGCTTCTAAGGTGTCTTCCCATTGCTCTGGTGATCACCATGTCCCTACAAACTCGAATTGACCCGAACACCTCCAGCGGTGGTGCTACCTACCTCTCAATGGTGGGATGGCACTACTTTAAAAGACATTTACACAGACGAATTCCTTAGGGTAGGTAGGTTCTCAAGGATACTTGCTCTCTTCAAAACAAAAATTCAAAGACTTTTCACACCGACACTTTTCAAAAGCTTTCAAAGCAAATTTTTCAAACACTCTGACGTACGAGTCGAACTGAGATTTTTCAAAGAAACTTTTTTTAAACCCACAATTGAAAAGCAAGCAAACCATTTTGAAAACACATTGAGCAAGTATCTAAGAGCCCATGGATAACCATGGATAGAAAGGGTGCTAACACCTTCCCTTTCTATAATCTACCTCCCGAACCGAGAGCAATCTCTTTAAGGAATTTTTCTGTGCTTTTGTCCTTTCCATTTGGAGAAAATAAAAGACGGTGGCGACTCTTGCTTCCGCGACATTTCGCGAACCAGCGTTAAACAGTCAGTTCCAGATCCACCGATCACAGAACTGGCGACTCTGCTGGGGATATCTTTATAAAGTGAGGTGTACCTTAGGGTTAGTTCATAACTGTGTTTTCAATTGTATTGCTTTGCTTGCTTTAAATTGTGGGACTGTCTTGGGAGTTCTATAGATCCTAACCCGGATCTGGGGGATACCCTTTTAGAAAGTAGCAACAAGGCTGTGAGGGAACTGTGCGGGGTATACCGACATGGTTGAAACAGTCTGCTACGTTGATGTGGCACTTTGGTGTGTACCGGTAACCCTTGAGTTCAGTCAAGGAGAGTACGGGGCCTCCGCATGGTGTCGTGAAGCATCAACAGACCTTAGGAACCTTAATTGAACTATCTTGGCCTCTTTAGGGTAGTGAGATAACTGACTTTGGTGCAGTCCGAGGTTGGTTGATACTCGATACTACACTCAATTGAGGGTTGCTTTCCTGGAATATTTCGGTCGCCAGTTCAGTGGCTAAATCGAAACGATGAACAATGAAAGCAATCCCGTGATATTGGGAATCTTAGAACCCGGTTACTTCTAATAGGACAGGTTGAGCCCACCAACTTCAAGAGGGTAATACCCAGACCCCATGCTGGCCTAAACTCTAAGGGTTTCTTTTGTGTGACTTGTGTGCCTTCGTACTTGACCACTTGCATGCTTGTTATCTGACACTTGAGTTTCCCTTGCAGGTTTTGTTTATAGTCCCTAACTGGGACTCATAACAAGGTTTACCAAATTTCTTGCAGGTTTTGTTTATAGTCCTTAACTGGGACTCATAACAGGGTTTACTAGATATCTTGCAGGTTTTGTTTATAGTCCTTAATTGGGACTCATAACAAAGTATACTGAATTTCTTGCAGGGTTTGTTTATAGTCCTTAATTGGGACTCATAACATGGTTTACCTACATCACCCCATGCATAGCATGACATCATACCATTGCATACATCCTAACCCATTTCAAGGACCTCAAGGGCTTGTGATGCAGATCATGGTGAGGCAGTTATCCCAGCAAGGGGCAAAGAGGATTTACTTTCCTCTAGCCAAGGTTGTCAGGGGCTATGACCCACTGGATATGGTGAGCCTTTGACCCTTGACGAAGGACTCTCAACAAAATGAAGTTCTTACAATCAAGCTACCGGTTCCAAATGCTAACAAAGTTTCTCTGTTTACCCCGCGAGGTCCTTGAAAACATTACATGCATGTCATACATCTCATTGCATTGCAGGTATCCCTTTGACAGGTTGCTTACCCTTCTCCGCTGTTTATTTCAGCCGATTGTCATGAATCCCGAATCATCAGCCGAGCAGACTATCAAGGACCTCCAGGCTCAGAACGCCCAGTTCCAAGAGCTGATCATGAATTTGACCCAGGGGCAACAAGATCTGAAGGCTCTGCTCTTGAAGAAGGACAAGAAGAAGAAGAGGACTGTCTTGTTCAGCCCTAGACGCAGATCTGGTAATACCCCGCAGACTGAAACTGAGAGGACAACCCCATCTGTGAGGGAAAGCAGTCACCATGAGAGAGAGGTGCCTAGTCCAGTGGTCTCCGACAACGAGACAGATTTCAACGACGAACAATACCCTCCGGCTGAGGACAAGTACAAACAGTTGGAGGATAGGCTGAATGCTATGGAGATCCAACAGGTACCTGGGCTGGATTTTGGAGATCTGGGTTTGTCAACCGGTGTGATTATTCCTCGGAAGTTCAAAGCACCATCCTTTACCAAGTATGACGGGGCGTCTTGTCCCAAACTACATCTCAGGTCCTATGTTCGGAAGATTCAACCATATACGGTGGACAAGAATTTGTGGATCCACTTCTTCCAGGAGAGTCTTTCAGGGACTCATCTCGAATGGTTCTATCAGCTAGATGGGACCAAGGTTCGTAACTGGGAGGAGTTGGCTACTGCTTTCTACAAGCAGTATCAATATAATGCCGACCTTGCTCCTACGCGTACCCAACTCCAGGGTATGTCGTTAGGATCAAGTGAAGGTTTTAAAGAATATGTGCAGAAATGGAGGGATCTTGCTGGAAGAGTACAACCACCTCTGACTGATCGGGAACTTGTCGATATGTTCTTGGGGACCCTGTCTGGTCCGTTCTACAACCACCTAATTGGGAATTCGTCTGCTGGGTTCACTGATTTGATCTTGACTGGAGAGCGAATAGAAGTTGGCATCCGATCTGGGAAAATTCAAGAGGCTGCACCTTCTGATAAAAAGCCTCATCATGGAAAGAAAGAATCCAATGCTGTGCACGGTAAAAAGAGCCGTCATGAGGTAGGGGCAATCCAGATCTCCAATCCTGGACCTGCTCAACAAGGACAGGGGCAGCAGCGCAAGGAGAAACGACAGTATACCAAACTTCACATGTCGCTGGATCAAGCACTGCAACAAATGTTGAAGGCAGGGCTGATCACCTTAAGGGCTCCTCTCCGGAATCCGAACACTTCTGCTCCCAACTATCATCCCAATGATAGGTGCGCGTATCATTCTGATAGCCCGGGGCATACTACAGACAACTGCTGGCCTCTCAAGAATAAGATCCAAGATATGATTGACGCCGGAGAGATTCAGTTTGAAGTGCCAGAGACTCCGAACATAATCACTGCTCCGTTACCCAATCGTTGAAGCCTTTGTTTATTTGAATTTTTGAGTTGTATTTTTCTTTGCTTATACAAACAATTACTGTCATAGCAAACTCTTTTATTCTATTAATGCATCGCATACGTCTGTTTTGGGAATTAATACAATTGTTTTCATTATATTCAAAATTCTTTTCATATTTTTTCTGATGATCAACTCTTGGTTAATAATTCTGAGCCTCTTGAGGGAGGATGACGAAAACGATACCATAATCTACAGTATGCTTTTGAACAGACCCCGCTGATGAGGTACATGCATTGTTTCAATTCCTAAACACTGGAGTAATAAGGATGATAATCCCTCGTCAACCCATCAGAGCCAAAGAAGTAGGAGTTTTTATTTTCGAAAATCAAAACCCTTAATCATAACCTGGGGCAGGGTAGTTCTCTCAGTTGATCCAAGTGCATAACGAATGGCACCAAAGGAGTCCTTACAAAACAAAAGACAGTGATGGTTCTGAATAAATCACAAGGACAGGCAGTCATTATCAACAAAAAATCATAAATGAAAAGCCCAAAAAGTCAAAGCCAACGAAGAAGACTTACAAAACTGGGGCATCCCGCTGACTGTAATTCCAAAAAAGGAAACAGTTCAGGCAAAAAAATAGGGATAACAAAATCAAAAAGAAAGAGGTCCCACAAACCCTCGACAAAAAATGATGACTGCCTATTCAGAATAAATCATCAATATCCGAACCATCACTGGAAAATCAGAACAAAGACTCAAACTAGGTCTAACGTATGATCAACTGAGTTTAGGTTTGGAGAACATCACGAAGAGCGGGTGGGTATAAATAATTTGAGCCTTTATCCTTTGTTTCTTAAACCGTGAACCAGGCCACGTTATAACCCTTAAAAGTCCTAGCTGAAGCATGGGTTAGTTTGAAAGCATACTGTTACGAAAGGTATCCTGACTCCTTAAGGCCTACGGTAAATACGGAGTTGACATCATGTTTTTACAAACATTTACTTGTTTTATGAAAAAGAATGCATTTTCAAAATCTTCGAGACAGACATAAGCTTTGCATTTTTAACATAACTTTGTTTGCATATGACTTTTTGTTTGAACAGCATAGAAATTCGCATGACGAAAGTCTAATGAACAAGAGTATCTCCAATCAAGGGGCACGGCATGATCATGGTCTACCATCTGGGGCAGTTAAGTCAAGATCCAGAGAATCTCTCAAAAGGCCAAAAAGCCTGGGGCAAATCTCTGCCTGAGTCACTTGGGGCACTCCAGCAACGAATCTTGCACGATCAGACACCTTCTGGTAATATGGCAACACAAGCAGCCAGGGGCACCTACCTGCATTCTAAGAGCGTGGACATAGTCGAAAAATACTACGCAAAATCAAAGACCCGCTAGGTTGACACACCTAGGCAAAAATAAGGGCTTCCCGGCGAACCAAAAGGGTTCGGGCAAAATGAAGGGATGAAATGAAAAAAATCTGTACACCCGGCAAGTCGAAAACCTGAAAAGGCGGCTTGAGCAAAAATGGGTACCCCGGTGGACTGAAAACCCGAAAGGGCGGTCCAAGCAAAAAAAAATTAGGGATCAAAGCGTACGACTATGTCCTGCCATCTTGTCACCTGCCTACCAGAAGAAGGTTCGCCCGTCAACAACAATCAGCACCTCATAGGTCTTCCTCCCCCATAGAAACAGGGGCAATGAAGAGTGGTCTAAGCAGTCCGATTGTTCTATCCTTCAAGGCATCAGGGTAAGTTCCGTTGAAGAACATAACCAATACAGTTCAATACTCCCCCGAGAGAGTCCAATCCAGTTTCCCCAAGAAAAATTGGAATCCATATCCCCAAGCAACAAGCTTATCCCCAGTAGATTCTGGAAGCTTATCCCCTCGCAGAACACGAACGCGTCTCCCGGCTTTATTCAAAGAGTTATTTCCTTAACAGGATATAACTGGGTTATCCTCAGCCAAAAGCCACGGAAAGAGCGTCGTCGACAAAGTCTTCCTATCCCCAGCGAAGTCTATCGACACTTCCAACAACAAGGATATCCTCAGCAGGTTACTATTAACACTCAGCAAGGCATCTCTCTTCCCACAGAGTATTACTTCTCAGCATGGTCACTAGAGTATCTTTTCTCCCCGCAGAATCCGTCATTTGCCAAGTTTATTCCCCAACGGAGTTATCTTCTCCCACCGGTATACTTGCAACTATCATCCCCAGCGGAGGCAAAAAAAACTATTCTTCAACATCAGCCCAGGATACGACTTCCCGGCATCCGTCAAGGATTTATTTTCTTAGACAAATATACATTCATAAACATCACAGCTTCATACATTATAGCATACATATACTACACGAATCTCATTAATTTTGAAGACATACAGTTCATGCATCATGATTTTGCATACAATTATGTTTTGTCTTTTCAGGAAAAAGATCAATACAAAAATGATTACTATCAACTATCGCAATTCTTTCTCGATATAGTTTCAGATGTAAACCAGAGATGGTGACGTTCTGATACTGCTTCCAGATATTCCTTCTCGATATAGTTTCGGATATGATCCAGAAATGGTGACGTTCTGATGCTGCTTCCAGATATTCCTTCTCGATATAGTTTCGGATATGATCCAGAGATGGTGACGTTCTGATGCTGCTTCCAGATTTCCTTCTAGATATAGTTTCGGATATGATCCAGAGATGGTGACGTTCTGATGCTGCTTCCAGATTTCCTTCTAGATATAGTTTCAGATATGACCCAGAGATGGTGACGTTCTGATACTGCTTCCAGATTTCCTTCTAGATATAGTTTCAGATATGACCCAGAGATGGTGACGTTCTGATATTGCTTCCAGATTTCCTTCTAGATATAGTTTCAGATATGACCCAGATATGGTGACGTTCTGATGCTGCTTCCAGATCTCCTTCCAGATATAGTCCAGATGTAAACCAGATATGGCAACGTTCTGACACTTATTCCAGTTGAAGATGTTTCAAGACCTTGTCCGGTTCAGTTAAATCGACCCTAAGATTTTCCTGATGCTTATCCAGTCAAAGGCCTTCTCTGGTTCAGTCAGATCGACCCTAAGATCTCCCTGATGCTTATCCAGTTGAAGATATTTCAAGACCTAGACCGGTTCAGTTAAATCGACCCTAAGATTTTCCTGATGCTTATCCAGTCAAAGGCCTTCTCTGGTTCAGTTAGATCGACCCTAAGATCTCCCTGATGCTTATCCAGTTGAAGATATTTCAAGACCTTGTCCGGTTCAGTTAAATCGACCCTAAGATTTTCCTGATGCTTATCCAGTCAAAGACCTTCTCTGGTTCAGTCAGATCGACCCTAAGATCTCCCTGATGCTTATCCAGTTGAAGATATTTCAAGACCTTGTCCGGTTCAGTTAAATCGACCCTAAGATTTTCCTGATGCTTATCCAGTCAAAGGCCTTCTCTGGTTCAGTCAGATCGACCCTAAGATCTCCCTGATGCTTATCCAGTTGAAGATATTTCAAGACCTAGACCGGTTCAGTTAAATCGATCCTAAGATTTTCCTGATGCTTATCCAGTCCAAGGCCTTCTCTGGTTCAGTCAGATCGACCCTAAGATCTCCCTGATGCTTATCCAGTTGAAGATATTTCAAGACCTTGTCCGGTTCAGTTAAATCGACCCTGAGATTTTCCTGATGCTTATCCAGTCAAAGGCCTTCTCTGGTTCAGTCAGATCGACCCTAAGATCTCCCTGATGCTTATCCAGTTGAAGATATTTCAAGACCTAGACCAGTTCAGTTAAATCGACCCTAAGATTTTCCTGATGCTTATCCAGTCAAAGGCCTTCTCTGGTTCAGTCAGATCGACCCTAAGATCTCCCTGATGCTTATCCAGTTGAAGATATTTCAAGACCTAGACCGGTTCAGTTAAATCGACCCTAAGATTTTCCTGATGCTTATCCAGTCAAAGGCCTTCTCTGGTTCAGTCAGATCGACCCTAAGATCTCCCTGATGCTTATCCAGCTGAAGATATTTCAAGACCTAGACCGGTTCAGTTAAATCGACCCTAAGATTTTCCTGATGCTTATCCAGTCAAAGGCCTTCTCTGGTTCAGTCAGATCGACCCTAAGATCTCCCTGATGCTTATCCAGTTGAAGATATTTCAAGACCTTGTCCGGTTCAGTTAAATCGACCCTAAGATTTTCCTGATGCTTACCCAGTCAAAGGATTTCTCTGGTTCAGTCAGATCGACCCTAAGATCTCCCTGATTCTTGTCCCAGTAGAAGACACCCAAGAATTTTCTCAACGAGCGTTGTTGAAGTTGAAGTCGCCCAAGGTTCTCTTACCATTCATGCTAAGGTAGTAACCATCCCTGGTTCTTTCATCGCTGTTTGAAGCTCCAGACTCAGCTCCTGTAACCAGTCAGGACACATCTATACCAGGCATCTAAAAATCAGCTCCTGCAACGTGTCAGGTACTCATTTTCTGTTTTGCAGGTATGCAGATTCTCGCCAAGGAATCTCTTACGCAATCAAACATCCAGATGGCATCTATAAGCCCATCATCCTATTCATCAACCCCCAAATGGCATCTATAAGCCCATTCCCCCTTCATTGCTAACATGTGAGCGCAAATTTCTGGGCACTCTAGTGTCCAATCATCTTCTACCCTCGGATTATGAAAGGCACGTCAGCCAATCTGCATCCTCAGGTCTAAGAAGATTGAACAGGGGCAACTGTTGTACCCCAAAATTTGCCCTCCCATATTCTTCAAGAAATTGCCAAGCCAAGTCACAAAAGTCCCCAAGGGTTGCACAGCTCAACTGTCTCCTATACAGTCAAAACTAGGGTTTGGGTTCTGATCAAGAAAAGGAAGTGTTCAAAGGCTCAATCAAGTCTCATATGCTTACAAACATGGTCAAGCATCCTCATATCAAGTTTCAAGGCATTCAGCTCAAAATTGCACAGTCAAAACCCTAAATTGCACTACAGTCAACTGTAGGGGCAAAATGGTCATTTGACAGTCAAAAGTTCAAGTTTTTGGTCAACATATAATTTTGAAGCCACAAACATCATTTGATCAATGCTTGATCATGATTCTCAAAATTTGGCTCAGAAAATCATCAAGATGCAAAAGTTACTTATTTGGACAGCTGAAAAAGTCAACTGAAATTGACCAGGGCATAACTTTCACATGGATTATCAGAAAAATTCCATCCAAAGCTCATTTTGAAGAGAAAGACATTTCCTACAACTCATCTTCATACTTCAAGTCCAAGAAATGCTCTCACAAAAAGTTATCAATTTCAACATTATAGGTCATTTTCAAAAGTCAACAAAAAGGGACTTTAAGTCAAAGGCCATAACTTGATATTGGAAAATCAAAATGACATGGGACCAAAGGAATTGGTTAAAGGACTCAAATACCTTTCCAAAATGTCCAAGAACATGAGAAAAGCTTAAGAATTGAGCAAGTTATGCATTGGAGAAGTTGGGCAATTTTTGTGAAATGGCAAAAGTCAACTATCCTTGAAACTTCAATTTTTGACAAAAGGGCCCACTTTCTTCCACTTGATTCAGCCTTGTCATGCCACACACGTGTCCCATGATTAATTTCAAGATCAAACATTGATTTTTCTATTTTATTTAATTTTTGATAATTTAATTCATTTTAAATCTTTAAAAATTCAAATAAAATTTAAAAATCAATGGAATAGTGTCATTTGAATTGGAATAGCTTCCATATATCATGTGCCAGCTCACAAACTCATGCTAGGGTTAGGTTGTACACCAAGTCTTGGTTTTGCTAAAAAAGGGGAAAGTTTGTTAATGGTGAAAAACCTAAGACTAATTCTCTCATGGGCATGGATCAAGGCCAGCTAATGACCTAATTCCCTTCCTTCATAAGTGCTGAGTCAAAACCTAATGCCCACACACTGAATACTGCGCAAGAGACACCATTGCCAACTTGAAAAATTGTCCAAAAAACTCAAAACTGAAATCAGTGTTCTAGGTTGATTCAAGTCCTAATATTGATTCTAAAAGCTTCCTTGTGGTTCACTGATCATATTCCAATTCATAACACTCATCAAAAGGCAAGGAATCAGTGTACAGAACTCAGCATATGTCGTGAAAAACTCACAATCGTATTCTTAAATTTAAGCATTTTCACAACATTTTCTGCATGGATTCTTATTCCTCCTGCAATTCTAAAGCTAACTGATCCATTTAATTGCGTTTTCCTGTGTTATGTACAAAGATGCCATTGTAGCTTTTTAGGGTTTGCAGGTTTTCGAATTAGGGCTTTTCATCCAAGGCAAAATTAGGACTCGTGAGTAATATCATTGGCATGAGCGTGTTCAGACGAAGAAGAATCCATACCTCACAATTGGGGCCTGAACCCCCCCTGGTTTGCCTTCTTCATATTTTTCTTATTTTATTTTTAATTGCTATTACATTTTCTTTTTTTTGCTTTAATTGATTGTTTTTTTACCAAATACAAAAAATACCTTAAAAAACTCAGAAAAGGATAAAAAATATAATGATTATTTATTTTGATATTTTCTTGTAAATAAATTAACATGTAACAAATATTAGTTTAATTAGGTTTATCTTAATTCTTTTCATAATAAAACATAAAAAATATAGAATTTAGGCTTAATTTTTATCCTTTTTAATTTTTCCTTTTATCATAATATTATTTATTTATTTATTTTTATAATTAAATTGTACATAAAAATTAGGGTTTGCAATATTAGTTCTTTTTTCCATAAAAAAATCCAAAAATATAGCATTAGGTTTAATGACCTTTTATTCCTTTTAATTTTCCTTTTTTTTTGCCACAATATTAGTGATTTATTTATTTTCATAATTAAACTTGTAAACTAATTAGGGTTGCATTTAGGTTAAATTTAATACTTTCATAATAAACTTAAAAATAATTAGAACTAGGTTTAACATTTCATTTTGGTTTTTAATTAATTCTTTTTTTATTAAATCTCAAAAAACACAAAAATACTAAAAAACATTTTCTTTTAATTCTTAATTTTAATTCCTTATTAATAATATTTTGCAAAAGGGTCCAACGCCCTCGTTCGTAATTTATTTTATTCGCACATTTATTTCATTTCGCTTAATTAATTATGTATCTATCCCGAAGCATTGTAACTTAAACTTTTCGCACTTTGTTTTGCTTTCTTTATCTTTCCGTCAAATCGGGTCCGATTTAATTTTGGCGATGTGGACCCGCGCCATTTGTAATAGTCTTAGATTTACTTTTCCCGCAACTTTTAACTGTTAACAAAAGCATGAAAGAATGTATGGACTTAAAATAAAATCAAGCGTAGAACACCAATGAACATGACAAGACAAATATCAATGAAAACGATACACGAATCGCACATATCACCCCTAGGGTACGCCTCGCTGTTGCCTTGCCTTTCGAAAAGGTGATCGTCGAGTAGAGGACGTCTTAGTAAGTCCTCATGATCCGGGAACCTGGCATGAGGGTAGCTTCTAAGGTGTCTTCCCATTGCTCTGGTGATCACCATGTCCCTACAAACTCGAATTGACCCGAACACCTCCAACGGTGGTGCTACCTACCTCTCAATGGTGGGATGGCACTACTTTAAAAGACATTTACACAGACGAATTCCTTAGGGTAGGTAGGTTCTCAAGGATACTTGCTCTCTTCAAAACAAAAATTCAAAGACTTTTCACACCGACACTTTTCAAAAGCTTTCAAAGCAAATTTTTCAAACACTCTGACGTACGAGTCGAACTGAGATTTTTCAAAGAAACTTTTTTTAAACCCACAATTGAAAAGCAAGCAAACCATTTTGAAAACACATTGAGCAAGTATCTAAGAGCCCATGGATAACCATGGATAGAAAGGGTGCTAACACCTTCCCTTTCTATAATCTACCTCCCGAACCGAGAGCAATCTCTTTAAGGAATTTTTCTGTGCTTTTGTCCTTTCCATTTGGAGAAAATAAAAGACGGTGGCGACTCTTGCTTCCGCGACATTTCGCGAACCAGCGTTAAACAGTCAGTTCCAGATCCACCGATCACACCATGGATAACCATGGATAGAAAGGGTGCTAACACCTTCCCTTTCTATAAATCTACCTCCCGAACCGAGAAATGTTCTCATAAGGAATTTTGATGTGCTTTTGTCCTGTCCATGTTGAAGAAAATAAAAGAAGGTGGCGACTCTTACTTCTGCGACATTTCACGAACCAGCTTTAAACAGTCAGTTCTCATTTCCACCGATCACAGAACTGGCGACTCTGCTGGGGAAAATTAAAGTGAGGTGTACCTTAGGATTAGATCATACTTATGTTTTCAATTGTCTGTTTTGATTGCTTTAATATTGTGGGCCTGTTTTGGGAGTTCTATAGATCCTAACCCGGATCTGGGGGATACCTTTTAGGTAGCAACAAACTGTGAGGGAACTGTGCGGGGTATACCGACACGGTTGAAGCAGTTGCTACGTTGATGTGGCACTTTGGTGAGTACCGGTAACCCTTGAGTCAAGTCAAGGAGAGTACGGGGCCGCCGCGTGGTGTCGTGAAGCATCAACTGACCTTAGAACCTTACTTGACCATCCTGGCCTCTTTAGGGGTAGTGAGATGACCGACTTTGGTGCAGTCCGAAGTTGGTAGATACTCGATACTACACTCATTGAGGGTTGTTTTCTTGGAATATTTTGATCGCCAGTTCAGTGGCTAAATTAAAACAATGAACATAGAAAACAACCCAATGATATTGAGCTCCTTAGAACCCGGTTACTTTTGATAGGACAGGTTTTGAGCCCACCAACTTCAAGAGGGTAGTACCTGAACTTCATGCTGGCCTAAAACTCTAAGGGTTGTCTTGTGTGACTTGTGTGCCTTCATACTTGAACTACTTGCATACTTGTTATCTAACAACACGAGTTCCTTGCAGGTTTTGTTTACAGTCCTTAAATGGGACTCATTACAGGGACTACTTACATCACTCCATGCATAGCATAACATCATACCATTGCATACATCCTGCATAAGGACTAACCCATTTTAAGGATCTCAAGGGTCTGTGATGCAGGTCATGATGAACCAACTGTCTAGCAAGGGGCAAAGGGGATTTATTTTCCTCTAGCCAAGGTTGATTAACTTGAGTCAGGGGCTATGACCCACTCGATATGGTGAGCCTTGACTCTTGAAGAAGGACCCTCGACAACATGAAATTCCTTCAATCAAGCTACCGAATCCAAATGCTGACAATTTTCTTGTTTACCCCACGAGATCCTTGAAAACATTGCATGCATATCATACATATCATGGCATTACAGGTACCCTTGTTACATGTCACTTACCTTCTTCGCTGTTTATTTCAGCAATGGCTTCTCAACAAGATAACCAGGGTCTTCATGCTCAAGAGGCTCAGTTCAGAGAGATCTTTCTAAGCCTATCCAAGGGGCAGGAAGAGTTGAGGACACTCCTCATGGGGAATTTTACCAAGGAAAGTCCAGAAGATGATAAGGACGAACGGTTGAAACGTCTGCAAGCTGAGGTAGATACAATGAGAACCCAGATGCTGGGGCAAATGGCTCTCATCCAAGGCTTAGCTCGGGAGCAAGAAGAGTTGAGGACCATGATCAGTCAGCTTCATCAAGACAGATACAGCATGAAGCAAACAGTCCAAGTTAGGGACCAGGTTATTGATCAGCTTCCGAGAGGACAAGAGTCTGGCATGGTGAAGATTAGACCTCTCCAAATTGCTACCACTTCACAGGTCCAACCACAACCTCGCCCAGAGCAACGGGTTGATCAGAGCAAGCCAGGCAAGCCTAGGAGGAAATTTACCAAGCTCAACACGTCGCTGTCTCAAGCTTTATAACATCTGTTGAGGTTGAATTTGGTAACTCTAAGGGACCCTCCTAAGAACCACAACAAGACACCTTTAAGGTATAACCCCAACGCCCACTGCGCTTATCATTCGGACAGCCCGGGGCATGCCACAAATGACTGTTGGTCTCTGAAGAACAAGATCCAGGATCTGATTGATGAAGGAGCAGTGGAATTCACCCAAGATGGCCAGGTTGAGTTCTTCTACTATCCCTGCAAGATTCACCATTTGAAGTGACAAGTCCTAGGATTGAAAAAAAAAACTTTTGTTCATTCGAATGTTCAAGTTGTAATTTTCTTTTGATTGTTCAAACAATTATTGTCATAGCAAACTTTATTACTTTATCAATGCATCGCATATGTCTGTTTTGAATCAATATATTCGCATTCGCTATATTCAAACTGCTTTCATTTTTTGTGATGATCAAACTCTCAATTAATAATTCTAAGCCTCTTGAGGGAGGATGACGAAAACGATACCACGATCTTTACAGTATGCTTTTGAACATACCCCGTTGATGAAGTACAGGCATTGTTTCAAATCCTAAACAGTGGAGTTATAAGGAAGATAATCCCTAGTCAACCCCTTTGAGCCAAAGAAGTTGGAGTTTTTCTTTTTACAAAAAATTAAAACCCTTAATCATAACCTGGGGCAGGGTAGTTTTCTCAGTTGATCCAGGTGCACAATGAATGGCATCAAAGGAGTCCTTCCAAAAACAAAAGACAGTGATGGTTCCCTATAATTGTCAAGACAGGCAGTCATTATCTGTCAAAAATAAAAGCCCAATAAGTCAAAACCTATGAAGGAGACTTACAAAAAACTGGGGCATCCCGCTGGCTGTAATCACAAAAGAAACAGTTCAGGCAAAAAATAGGGATAACAGATCAAAAAGAAGGAGGTCCTGCAAACCCTCAACCAAAAAGGAAATGACTGCCTATTCAAAAATAAACTGTCAGCATCCGAACCATCACTGGAATATAAGAGTAAAGACTCAAACAAAGGTCTAATGCACGATCAACTGAGTTTAGGTTTGAAGAACATCACGAAGAGCGGGTGGGTACAAATAAAATTTGAGCCTTTATCCTTTGTTTCTTAAACTGTGAACCAGGCCACGCTACAACCCTTAAAAGTCCTAGCTGAAGCATGGGTTAGTTCGAAAGCATACTGTTACGAAAGGTATCCTGACTCCTTAAGGCTTGCGGTAAAATAACGAGTTGACATCACAGTTTACAAAAAACTCACTTGTTTTTATAAAAAAAAATGCATTTTCAAAAACTTCAAGACAGACATAAGCTTTGCATTTTTAACATAACTTTGTTTGCATATGACTTTTTGTTCGAACAGCAAAGAAATTCGCACGAAGAATATCTAGTGAACAAAAGCACTTCCAACCAAAGGGGCACAGCATGATCATTGTCCGTCATCTGGGGTAGTTAAGTCAAGATTCGGAGAATCTCTCAAGGGCCAAATAACCAGGGGCAAATCTCCACCTGAGTCACTTGGGGCATTGGACATGAATTCCAGCGACAAATCTTGCATGATCAACGAAGATCTTCTGGTGTTATGGTAACACAACACTAATAACAGTGACAACTCCCTGCACTCTGAGAGCATGGACATAGTCGAAAAAAATACTATGCATAATCAAAGACCCGCTAGGTTTACACACCTAGGCAAAAATAAGGGCTTCCCGGCGAACCAAAAGGGTTCGGGCAAAAATAAGGGATGAATATGAAAAATCTGTACACCCGGCAAGTCGAAAACCTGAAAAGGCAGCTTGGGCAAAAAGGGGTATCCCGATGGACTGAAAACCCGAAAGGATGGTCCAGGCAAAAGTTAGGGATCAAAATTGTACGACTATGTCCCGTCATCTCGTCACTTGCTTACCATAAGAAGATTTGTCAATCGGCAGTCATCGAGCGCTTCCACAGGTATCTTCTCCCACAGAAACAGGGGCAGTAATGAGTTGTCTAAGCGATCTAGTTGCTCTGTCCACCAAGGTACCAAGGTAGGTTCGACTGAAGAATGTAACCAAGATACCTTAATTCCCCAGAGAGTGAGCCAAGGTTCAGCCATACTCCCCCCGAGCAGAGAAGGCACAATACCTCTAGCAAGTCCGCAACACTCTCCCCAAGCAGAGTTAATCTACTGTCAGCCTCAAGAAGTAGGTATCCCCATAAGATCTCAGCATTCCCCAACGGAGTATACAAACATTCCTAACAAGTATCCCTGGCAGTCTTAATATAAGATTGATCCCCGGCAGAATACCGGACATCTAGTGGAGCCACTTCCCTAGTACAGTCCAAATGCCTCCCAGAAGAGTTGAATCAATCTCCCCAGTAGGAAGCTTATCCCCAGTAGATCCTGGAAGCTTATCACCTGCAGAGTACGAACACTCTCCTCGGCTTTATTCAAAGGTTATTTCCCCACCAGGATATAACTGGGTTACCCTTAGCCAATTGCCACAGAAAGATCGTCCTCGGCGAAGTTCTTCCTATCCCCCAGCGGAGTTCATCAAATTCCTCAACAAAGCTCATCAATGGTATCCCCAACGGAGTTATCATCAAAACCTCAGCAAAATATCTCTTCCCACAGAGCACTCCCCGCAGAGTAATCTCTCCAACAAGTTTATTCCCCAACGGAGTCATCTTCTCCTATCGGTTTATTCTTGCAACCATCCCCAGCGGAAACGAAGAATTCTACTCTTCAACATCAGCCCAGGATTCAACAAACTTCCTGGCATTCGTCAAGGATTTATTTTCCAAGACGAAAAATACATTCACAAACATGACATCTTCATACATTATAGCATGCACATACGCATCATGAACATATAATCTCATTTATTTTGAGAACATCACACATTTCATACATCATGACATTGCATACAACTAACGTTTCGCCTTTTCAGGAAAAAGGTCAATACAAAGATGATTACTATCAACTGTCGCAATGCCAGATTCGATACCTGTATCTAGCCAGGGCATATCTGTGAGCAACCAATTCCAGACTCGATTCCTGTATCCTGCCAGGGCACGTCTAAAGAGTTTGAAGATCCGATTCCTGTATCCGGCCAGGGCATATTTGTTGACGACTATTTTCCGGACTCGATTCCTGTATCTTGCCAGGGCACGTCTGAAGAGTTTGAAGATCCGATTCCTGTATCCTGCCAGGGTGTATCTGTTGACGACTAATTCCGGACTCGATTCCTGTATCTTGCCAGGGCACGTCTGAAGAGTTTGAAGATCTGGTTCCTGTATCCTGCCAGGGTGTATCTGTTGACGACTAATTCCGGACTCGATTCCTGTATCTTGCCAGGGCACGTCTGAAGAGTTTGAAGATCCGATTCCTGTATCCTGCCAGGGTGTATCTGTTGACGACTATTTTTCGGACTCGATTCCTGTATCCTGCTAGGGCACGTCTGAAGAGTTTGAAGATCCGATTCCTATATCCTGCCAGGGTGTATCTGTTGACAACTATTTTCCGAACTCGATTCCTATATCTTGCCAGGGCACGTCTGAAGAGTTTGAAGATTCGATTCCTGTATCCGGCCAGGGCATATCTGTTGACGACTATTTTCCGGACTCGATTCCTGTATCCTGCCAGGGCACGTCTGAAGAGTTTGAAGATCCGATTCCTGTATCCTGCCAGGGTGTATCTGTTGATGACTAATTCCGGACTCGATTCCTGTATCTTGCCAGGGCACGTCTGAAGAGTTTGAAGATTCGACACCTGTATCCAGCCAGGGCATATCTACGTAAAGAGTTTGAAGATCAACCCCTGTAACAGGCCAGGTAATTATCTTTCTTTCTCAGGTACGCAAGTTCTCGCTAAGGAATCTCTTACGCGATCGACACCTAGATGGCATCTATAAGCCCATCCACATACCAACAGTCTCCAAATGGCATCTATAAGCCCATTCCCGACAAGGTTCTGTTACATCTCCAGATGGCATCTATAATCCCATCCTCCTACCCGTCATCTCTCTAAATGGCATCTATAAGCCCATTCCCTACATCACACTGCTGACACTCTACTATGCGAGTGCAAATTTCTGGGCACTCTAGTGTTCAATCATCTTTCACCTTCGGATTACGAAAGGCACGCCAGCCAATCTACTTCCTCAGGTCTAAGAAGATTGAACATGGGCAACTGTTGTACCCCAAAATTTGCCCTCCCATATTCTTCAAGATTTGACAAGATCAATCTCCAAATGGTTCAAAATCTCTCAAGAAATGCACAGTCCAATTGCCTCCTAACACAGTCAAAATTAGGGTTTTGGTTCTTGCAAAGAAATTGAGGTTTTCAAGGGTCAGATCAAGTCCCATATGCCTATATGCATTGTCAAGCATCCATATGTCAAGTTTCAAGACTCACAGCATCAAGTTGCACAGTCAAAAACCCTAAATGCTTCACAGTCAACTGCAGGGGCAAAATGGTCATTTGACAGTCAAAAGTCAAAATTTTTGGTCAACATCTTATTTTGAAGCCACAATCATCATTTGATCAATTCTTGATCATGATTCCACAAGCATGGCTCAAAAAGTCTCAAGATGCAAAAGTTTCTATTTTTGGACAGCTGAAAAGTCAACTGCAAATTGACCAAGGCATAAATTTTTCATGGTTCATCAGAAAAATCTCACCCAATGCTAATTTTGAAGGGGATGACATTTCCTACAACTCATCTTCACACTCCAAGTCCAAGAAATGCTCTCACAAAAAGTTATCAATTTCAACATTATAGGTCATTTTCAAAAGTCAACAAAAAGGCACTTTAAGTCAAAGACCATAACTTGAGATTGGTAAATCAAAATTACATGGGACCAAAGGCATTGGTTAGAGGACTTCAATACCTTTCCAAAATATCCAAGAACATGTTCATAGCTTCAAAATTGAGCAAGATATGCATTGGAGAAGTTGGGAAAGTTTTGGGAACTTTCAAAAGTCAACTTTGCCTAAAACACTTCAATTTGGCTAATGGGCCTCAAATTCTTTCTTGAATCTTTACCCAAAGACTATGCACGACCCATTGAACTTAAAATGATTTATTTTCTTATTTTTAATTAATTAATTGAATTTTTATTATTATTAATTCATTTAATTGGTTTTAATTGTAGAAAAATATCAAAGCATGGTTGTCAAATCTTTTTATGAAGCAAATACACTCCACACATGCTAAAGATTTCGTGCATCATACAAGGGGACAAGATCTTCCATAATTGGCAAGGTTTTCATGGAAAAAGATTGAAAATTATATGATGTAAAATCAAAGATTACAAACATTAATTCATGGACTTTTGGGCCAAGGTTTTGACCTAAATCTGTTCCCATACAAAGGCATAAGCTAACCCTATTCTAAGAGACACGTGAAAGCTGCTAATATTCGATAACCAAATTGCAAAAAACTAAAGAAATTTGTGAAACTGATTTCATACTTGCAGCGTGTTTCAAAGCCTAAAAAGGATTCAATCACATTGCCTGAGTCTCCAGGAAGCTACTATCATCAAGAACAAGCTCTCATACCCAAGGAAACGGTAGAACAGAGTCACGATTTTAACAAATATTTCCATAATCGAATTCTAATTTCTATGCATCATTGCTATGTTTTGATTATTGATTTATGTTGCTGACACCTTCCTGAAGCTTTTGAGATAGCTTAATTGTGCTAAAGCTGCCTGAATCGAAATTTACCATGGACAAAATCTAGGGTTTAGAAGCTTGAAAATTAGGGCTTTCTTACTGAGCAAAAATCATACCTTGAGACCTATACAGTTAAATTCAGAAGCTCAGTACGAACAAGATGGACCTATCGCGCCCTTTTTATATTTCCTCTACTTCTATTCACTATTTTTCACTGTTATACTTAGTGGGGGTTTAAAACCCCCGCTATCTTGTTCATGTTATTGCAGATAAACGAAGAAGAAGACATGCGTGGCATCATATGATTGGGGAGTTCAAATATGGCGCGTTTTATTTGGTTTTATACTATTAATATTTGTTTTTCTATATAATATTTGTTTTCCACTAATACTACAAACGCGCTTGAATGGCTGGATGGTGGATGACACGCTTGGCAAACGCTGGGACCTGGGTTCGATTCCCAGGTCCCCCCACATAATTGATAATTTTTGTTTTAACACGTTCTAGTGCAGCTTTCGTTCAAAGGCCCATCTTACACCCTCACGCCTAAGCCTGCCAAGTGGCCATGAGATCCATTCAGTGCCCAGGAGGTGAATTCCATGATGTACCCCAGTCAGACAGCATGTGCAGGATTCTTGAAAGTCAACGAGGCCTTGTCTTAATGGGCCAGAATTCCTCAAACAAACCTCCACTTTGGGCCTGACACCCCCCTTGGTTTGCATGATTTTATTCTCTTTTCTTTTCTAATTCTTTTTAATTGTTTTAATTGTTTTTATTAATTCACCATTAATCAACTTTTCATAATAAAATCAGAAAATCAAATTGTAAAATATTTTAATTTCTTAATTCCACCACTAACCTATTTTTGTAAATAAATTCTAATAACTAATCTAGTTTAATTTAGGTTTAAAATTCAATCTTTTTCTTAAATAAAAATCATATAGAATTAGGTTTTGACATTTTTTTATCTTTTTCTTAATTAATTATTTTCATCATTATTTATTATTATTATTTTTGTAAATAACATGTAAATTAATCAATTAGCTTAAATTAGGTTAACTTTAATATTTTCTTAATAATTAAAATAGACTTAGAATTAGGGTTTTCACTTGATTTTATTTTCTTTATTTCTATTAAATACAAAAAACACAAAAAAAACACTTTCTTTTCTTTAAATTAAATAATAATTAGGTCCTAATTTAATTTAATTTCTCAAAAGGGTCCAACACCCTCGGACGTCCAGTTTAATTTCTATTTTTGCGCATTATTTTCTTATTAATTATTATGTAACTGTTCAAGCATGTAATAATAATTAGGTTTACTGTTTTTTACTTTCCGCATCTTTATCAAAAACGGGTCTTTGTATTTTGGCGATGTATAGACCCGCGCCTTGTAATAGCGTAGCTTTTACCTTTCTGTATTTACTTTCCGCACTCCTAACTGCTAAACTCGCATGAAAGAATGTATGGTAATTAAAAACAACTCGTAGCTCACGATTGCCTAATCCAAGATAAATATAAACTGAAAACAACACACAATACACACACCACTTCTAGGGTACGCCTCACTCGTTGCCTTCTAAACGTGGTCGTCAAGTATAGGACGTTTTAGCAGTCGCTCTTATGTCCATGATCCAGTTGCCTCGAAATAGTTGCCTCGAAACAGTTGCCTCGAAACGGTTGCCTCGGATTAAAAAGGATCTAAGACATTAGGGTTACTTCTAAGGTGTCCTAACTGTTGCTTCGGTGACCACACTGTCCCTAAAATCGAATTGACTCGAACACCTCTAACGGTGGTGCTACCTACCTCTCAATGGTGGGATGGCACTACCTTAAGGACTTTTACACAACCTAATTCCTTAGGGTAGGTAGATGACTCATGGATACTTGCTCTCTTAAAAAAAAACAAACAAAAATCTTTTCACACTAACACTTTCAAAAGCTTTCAAAACAATTTTTTCAAACACTCTTGAGGATAGATACAAGAGTCATTCAGAAATCTTTCAATGAAACTTTTTCAAACCCACTCACATTTGAAAAGCAAACATCATTTTGAAAACATAAGAGCAAGTATCTAAGAGCCCATGGATAACCATGGATAGAAAGGGTTCTAACACCTTCCCTTTCTATAAATCTACCTCCCGAACCGAGAAACGTTCTCATAAGGAATTTTGCTGTGCTTTTGTCCTGTCCATGTTGGAGAAAATAAAAGACGGTGGCGACTCTTGCTTCCGCGACATTTCGCGAACCAGCTTTAAACAGTCAGTTCTCATTTCCACTGATCACACTCTCAAACTAGGCTGTTTCAGTCTAAAATAACTATCCTTTTGAACTCTTAGCCCTCGATTTAGGGGGGTAGGGTACTTTTGGCTTTCTAATAGTTGCTATTTTGCAGGGGCGAAGGATTGACCCACCCGAGAAGACGACCGGAGCTAGGGCTCCGACGCCTCTCCAGTATATGCCTCTTTGCTTAATATTTATTTTATTAGTTTGATTATGCAATCAGACGAAACAGCCACCCAAGTGGCAGAAGCGTGTGTTAAGGCATTTGTGTAAAAGGGCATGGGTTCGATCCTGCCTTGTGTCATTTATTTTATTCATATTTTCATGTTTTGCATGATAACTTAAAAAACGCGTTGAAGCTATTTCCTAACATCAAGGCGCGCTTGGCCTGGTGGTGAAGGTGCTGAGTGAAAGGGTAGAGGGCGTGGGTTCAACACCCAGCCCTGGTAACCTTTTTTTATACCCTTATTTTCTTTCTATTTTCACTTATAAACTCTAAATTCATCAAACTAAACCATTTTTTATCAATTAATTTTTTCACAAACCCTAATCAACATTAGGGTTTAGTTTTTTGGTTAATTAATAAATTTTCTTTTTTTCGAAATAAAAATTAATTAGGGTGTTTTAGGTTTTTAATTAATTAAAATCAATTTAGGATTTGATTAACTTAATTGATTGATTGCCTTTTTTAATTAATTAAAATTAATTAGGTTATTAGGTTAGTTGTCAAAAACTTTTTCTAACAAAAATCAATCCAACCAATTTCCTTTTCCTTTTCCTTTCTTACTGCTTCACGTATTTTATTATTTTTGCCTTTTTTCAATTATTGTAATTGCTTATGGATTGTAATAGTTAATTAGGGTTTATTTTTCCCGTATTTGTATTACTTGTACCCCCCATCCCCGAAGCCTTGTAATAGCGTAGGAATATTTAATTTCTGCCTTTACTTTCTGCCTTTATTGTTTTCCTTATAATTGTTTAGTAATAGGATTATATGGCAAAGATTAAAAGCAAACCGTAGAAAACCCTAATGCAAGATAAATGAATTTAATTGAATACACTCACATACTTGCACCTCTAGGGTAACCTCCCTTGTCGCCTCGGAAAGAAAATAGTCATGTCCCTCGAACGTGGGGATGCTTTAGCATTGTCCGTCGATTAAAAAGATCGTAGTCCCTCAATGACCCTTTTGATGCTGCCTTTGATAAACAATTTAGTCCCTTACGAATTGCTAAAACACCCCTACAAGTTGCCTTTAATGTATGTGCGATGACACGCGCTTGTCCCTTCACATCCAACGTTAGGGCTTACTATTAACTAATGGTAGGATAGCACTATTTAAAGGAGGAGGAAAATAACAATAAAGACTTTGAGTAGGTAGATAGTTCTTAAATCGCTTGCTCACAAATATTTCAAAATGAGAACATCTTTTTCCCAAACACTTTCAAAAATAATTTCAAACAAACACTTTGTACACATTCTCAAGAATCATTACCAAGTTTCCTTACTACTGTCATTTCTAAATATTTTTCAAACACATACACAAAGCATTTTCAAAATAAAGTGAGCTAGCGATTAAGAGCCTGTGGATAACTACAGATGAAAAGTGTGCTAACACCTTCCCTTTTCATAACCTACCCCCCGAACTCAATAATATCAAGGTCTTTCCTGATCTTTTCACCCTTTCCTTATTGGATAAAAGAAAACTCGGTAGCGACTCTTCCTATCCGCAACATTTGTGATAAAATGCAAAAACAAGTCAGTTCTCCCACCGTATTACAGAATTGGCGACTCTGCTGGGGAGATCTAAAAAGTGGGGTTACCTTAGAGTTAGATAATTTATAAATGCTTTACTTGTTTGCTTTGATTGCTTTACGATTCAGCGTTTGATCGGGTTTATTTTTTTGCAAAGATCCTATACCCGGATTTGGGGACATTTTAGGTAAGTAGCTATAGATCGTGGAAACTGTAAGGCATAGACCAATATGGTTGAAGTGATGGCTAAGTTAGTGCCATACATAGGTTTGTGTTGGTGTCCCTTGAGTCAAGCAAGGAGAATGTTGGGCTTTCACGTGGTGTCATAAGAATTAACTGAACTTTAGAACCTTAATTGACCCAACTTAGCCATTAGAAGGTAGTGAGATGGCCGACTTCAGTGCAGTCAAAAGTTGGTTGATACTCGATACTACACTCATTGAAATTCAACTCTCGAGATATTTCGGCCGCAAATCAGATGTTGTGCTGAAATAATTCCTAAGAGAAAGATCGGTGATATGAGACTCCTAGAACCCGATTTCTATTCTTAAGACAGGTTGAGCCAACTACACTTCAAGAGGGTACTTACCTTTAAACTCCATGCAAACCTAAACCTAAGGCTCTTGTGTGCTTTTCTTGTTTTTGATTATCTGTTTGAACATAACATCATAGCATCATGACATAATACCATATCATTTTCATTGTCCATTTCAAGGATCTCAAGGGCCTGTGATGCAGATTTATTATGAACCAAATGTCTAGCAAGGGGCAAGAGGATTTATTTTCCTCTAACCAAATGCCGTCAAAGTATCATGAGCCAATGTCTAGCAAGGGGCAAGGGGATTTATTTTCCTCTAACCAGTGTCATCAAAAAAACCAAAGTGCTTTATCTTGAGTCAAAGGCTGGGATCCACTTGACATGGTGAGCTTGATTCTTATAGAAGGATGTTCAACGACGCTAAGTTCTTCAGTCAAAGCTGCATCCAAACTCAACTTTTAACACTTCTTTTTTGTTTGTCCCGTGAGATCCTTGAAAACATTGCATCTACATATCATGCACGTCATTATATAATATATTTTCCAATATAGGCTTTCTCATCTTCTTGTTGTTTATTTCAGTAAAAGATGGCTCTAGAACAGACTATCAAGGAACTCAAAGCACATAATGCCCAATTCCAGGAAACGCTCTTGAACATAGCTCAGGGGAAGAAAGAGATGATGGCACTCATCGCCAAAAATAAGAAGACTCGGAAATAGGTCACCATCCTTAACACGGGGAGAAGGTTCAAAAGCCTTCCCAAGAAAGCGCAAAATTATGTTATTTCCTCTGATGAAGAAGATAGTCAAAATGAAGATGGCATAAGTATCAAAGATGAAGGCGGAAGCAACGTTGGCTCTGGTAAAATTCCTGAGGATGGAGACTATTTTGATGAGCAGTTCTATCCTGTGGATGACAAATATAAACAGATGAAAGATCGTCTTAATGCTATGGAAATCTAGAAAGTGCCTGGACTAGATTTTAGGGAGTTGGGTCTTGTTTCAGAGGTTGTCATCCCTCACAAATTCAAGACCCCCGCTTTTGCTAAATATGATGGTGTGTCTTTCCCTAAGCTTCATCTACGGTCTTATATTCGAAAGATCCAACCCCATACTGCTTACAGAAAGTTATAGGTTCACTTCTTTCAGGAGAGCTTATCTAGGACAAAACTAGAATGGTTCTATCAGCTGGAAGGAACCAACATTCGCACTTGGGAAGACCTGGCTACTGCTTTCTACAAGCAGTATCAATATAATGCTGATCTTGCACCGACTCGTGTGTAGTTAGAAAATATGACCATGGGCTTTCATGAGGGGTTTAAATAATAACGCCCAAAAGTGGAGAGATTTGGCCAGAAGGGTGCAACCTCCTTTATATGATAGAGAGATGGTTGATATGTTCATGGGCACTCTGACAGGGCCTTTCTTTAATCACCTTATCGGAAGTTCCTCGTCTGGTTTTACTGAGCTGATTCTAACTGGGGAACATCTCAAAAGTGGTATCAAGAGTGGAAAGATTCTAGTGGATGCGTCTTCAAGTGCTGTGAAGAAGACATTCATTAGTAAGAAGGAAACCAATGTTGTTTATGGCCAGAAGGGCCGTGTTAAAAGTGACCGTAATCAGTTTGTAGGAGTGGTGCTAATTTCTAATCATGCGCTTGTTCAACAACCACAACAGGGAAGTCAACATAGGTCAGATGCTCCAAGAAGACAACTTACGAAGATCAATATGCCACTGTCTTAGGAATTACAACATTTAGTGAAAGAAGAGTTGATAACAGAAAAGGAACTTCCTCAGAAGCCCAACACCTCCTCTCTTCGCTATAATCCAAATTCGAAGTGTGCCTACCATTCCAATAGTCCTGGGCATGATACCAATAACTGTTGGGCCCTGAAAAACAAAATTTAAGATGCAATTGACAACAAGGAGGTTGAGTTTGATCCTCCGGAGACCCCGAATGTAATTACCACACCAATGCCAAAGCATGAAAAAGGCACAAGTGTTATTGATGATGTTCTGTATATTTCTACTGTAAGTGAATTGGTTACTCCCCTCCCAATTATCAAAAAGAATCTATTGAAGGTCGGTTTTTTCTGGGCTGTATTGAAAGATGTTATTGATGCGCAACCCAACCCAATTGTTAAAAGTTACTGAAGGAATGCATTCAGCGCCTAATAGACAATCACATAATTTTGGTTGAGAAGATTTCATCCGCTAAGAATCTGTTTCAACACTTATCTGTAATATCTGGTCCTCCTGTCAGGATCACCTCCAAAGGTCTTGTAAGGATTACTTCCAATCCAAAAACCGCTCCTCTAATCATCACTACACCTGGACCTATTCCATATTCTTCGGATAAAGTTATCTCATGGAACTATGGATCCTACATCTATAATTATGGCGTCAAGTAAGAACTATTGATTAATAAAATTGAAGGTACTGAGTTACTGATCCCGACATTGACAATATTGTTGGGACCAGTAAGGTTACTAGAAGCGGAGGGGTTTTCTCCCTGGAAATCTATCCGAAGATTGTTGCTACACCAGTTAGAGTTACCGCTATCGAGTCAAATACTGAGACTAGGGGAAAAGAGCAAATAATGGAGCCTGCCAAAATGGAGTTTCCTAAAGAAGTGGAAGTTGAAGACACCTCTAGGCAAGAGTTAGAAGAGGTATTGAATATTATCTACAAGAGTGATTACAAAATTGTTGAACAACTGGGGCAGACCCCCTCCAAAATCTCCATGTTATCCCTACTACTATGTTCTGAAGCCCATGCACAGACGTTAGTGAAATTCTTGAAGTCCACTCACGTGCCACAAGAAATTTTTGTTAATCAATTTGAGAACTATGTTGCTAGCTTAACGACTGAAAATGGGTTAGGTTTTTCTGATGCTGACTAGACTCCTGAAGGAAGAAACCACAACAAGGCCATGTATGTCTCCATTGAATGTTGGGGCACTACTCTGGCTCATGTGTTAATTGATACTGGTTCCTCGTTAAATGTTCTAACGAAGGGTGCTCTTGGTAGACTAGATTATGAAAGGGTTATACAAAAACCCATTGATATTATATTTCAAGCCTTTGACGGATCAAATAGAATGGTGCACAGAGAAGTGGATCTTTCGGTTAACGTAGGCTCGTAGGTATTCGAATCTACCTTCTATGTAATGGATATTTGACCAACTTATTCTTGCTTATTGGGACGCCCCTGGATCCATGGGGCAGGCATTGTTACTTCAACCCTACACCAAAAGCTGAAGTATCCCGTGCAGGGAAAGGTTGTTACTGTTTGTGGCGAATCGGAGTATATGGTGAGTCACTCGAACTCATTCTGGTATGTAGATATGGACAGAGAATTCATCGAGACTCCCTGTCAGACTTTTGAAGTAATCCCTCTTACCACTACTGAAGATGTTTTTGTGATTCCCAAAGTTACTAGGGTTCCACCTATAATGGCTTCGTTGAAGGATGCTAAAGCTGCTGTAGAAGAAGGTGGTTGCACTATTTGGGGTTAGCTTCCTGATATTCCATATAAATATGACAAATTTGGTTTGTGTTTCACTGTAGAGGGTCATATGGTTGTTCATCGTGCTCGTGCTGGAAGACCACCATTTCGTGTCAGCAACAACAGAGTCAACGTAATAGGAAATGTTGACAGTGATTATGACCTTGACAGCTGGATCTTTCCCACCATCGCTAATGGACCCGTCAATTGGAGGACTCAAGACATTATCTCTATCTCCTTTAGCCTAGAGTAATATCTACATTTTTGTTTTTATTAATTTCAAAGTTTTGGTTATGTAATCTTTAAACAACGACTTTAAGCCTTGTGCTTTACCCGGGCACCACTGTCCATTTGTTAAGGGTTGTCATTTCATAAACATATTTTCATTTAATAAAGAATTGGACGGTTTGCATTCAAATTTTATGCTCTCTGTCTTTATTTTACTTTTTATCACTTTCAATTAGCTATGTGCTCTTACACCCACCCACCCAATAAATTTTAGATCCACATCCACTCTGGATCTCGTTGATAACAACTCTTCTATTTCCACTTATGACTTTGAAAATCCGATCTACCAAGCTGAGGATAAAGGTGAGGAAGATTGTGAAATACCTGGAGAACTTGCAAGACTTTTAGTGCAAGAGGAGAAATCTATTCAACCACATGAAGATCTAGTTGAAGTTGTAAACTTGGGTACTCAAGTACACAGAAAAGAAGTCAAGATAGGGGCTAATCTAGAAGGCAGTGTCAAGAACAGATTAATTCATATGTTGCATGACTATGTTGAGCTTTTTGCTTGGTTGTATGAAGTCATGCAAGGGTTTGATACTTATATTATGGTTCACCATCTTCCAATTAAAGAGGGATGTTCTCCAATAAAGAAAAAAGTTCGTCACATGCATCCCGAGATGTCTGAGAAGATCAAGGCTGAGGTTGTGAAACAATTCAATGCAGGTTTCTTGGATGTTATATTGTATCTTCAATGGGTTGTGTAATACGGTGGGATAACTGACTTGTTTGTTTTGCGTTTGATCGCAATTGTTGTGGATAGCAAGAGTCGCCACCAACTTTTCTTTTATCCAATAAAGGAAAGGGTGAAAAGAACAAGAAATATCTTTTGATAATTTTCTTGAGATCGAGGGGTAGGTTATGAAAAGGGAAGGTGTTAGCACCCTTTTCACCCGTAGTTATCTACGGGCTCTTAGTTGCTAGCTCACTTTGAAATGCTTTGTTTGAGATGTGTTTGTGATTATTTTTGAAAATATTTTTGAAAAGTGCCTTCATTTAGGAAAATTTTGTAATGATTCTCGTCTCTATAAGAATGTATACAAAGTGTTGACTTTTGAAAATATTTTATTTGAAAGTGTTCAGTGTGTTTTAAAGATGTTTTGAAAAATGATTGTGAGCAAGCAACTATGAACGTTCTACCTATTCAAAAAGTATTTGTTCTTTTTCTCCTCCTTTAGATATTGATATCTTACCATTGATTAATAAGAAGCCCTGTCATTGGATGTGAAGGGACGGGCGTGGGTCATCGTATATTCATAGAAAGCAACATTGTAGTATAACTTAGCAATTTATTGTTAGGGATTAAGATTGTTTATCGAAGGAAACATTTGATGGGTCATCGAGCGACGATGATCTTGTTTTTTATTGCTTTTGCTAAAGTATTCCACGTTTATGTAACATGACTATTTTTATCTTAGGCAACAAGTGAGGTCAGCCCTAGAGGTGAAAGTGTACAAAGTGATTGTTTTCATGCTCTTTGTCTTTGAATTAGGGTTTTCTATTTGTTGATTTTATGTCTTTCCATATAAACCCTAATTACTAGCATTTATATTGAAAGTGATAAATTGCGGAAATGTAAAATTCTACGCTATTACATCATTTGGGGGATGGGGATACAATTCATAAATGGGAGAAGTAAAATAAGTTAAACCTAATTACTATTACAACCATATTGAATATGAACAAATAATGTACAAACATGTAAGGCAATGTGAGAGGAAAAGAAAATTGTTTTTGTTTTAGTTCTTGTATAAAGGGTTTAATATTATCCTAATTAAACTAACAAAGAAAGAAAATAATCAATTATGTCTAAGTTGATTAAATAAGAACTAAATCAAACTTAAATAGGAAAAAAGAAATTAAGAAAGAAATTTTTAGGGTTTTTTAAGAAAAATATTTTAAAGTTAACCTAATTAAAACTAATGAAAAAGATTAATTAAAATTCCTAAATTTCAAGTTAATTAAATTAGAAAAGAAAAAATAAAATAAAACCTAATTTAAATTAAATTAATTAAAAAAAAGAACTTGTTAAAAAGAATGTTTTTAGTCTTTTGCTTCTTAAAAAGAAATAAAGTAAAAGTATTCTAAATATTCTAAACAATAAATATAAAATATTTGTTTGGTATTTTTGATTAATAATAATAATAATAATAATAATAATAATAATAATAATAATAATAATAATAATAATAATAATAATAATAATAATAATAATAATAATAATAATAATAATAATAATAATAATAGTAATAGTAAAGAAAATAAAATAAAATAAAAATATAAAACTAACGTCCGGGGGGTTTTAAAATGAAAATGGGGTTTGAAAGTAAAACATATTTTATTTTGTACTAGGCCCAAATGGTGTTTTTTTTATAATCAGAAAAAATAAATAAAATGGAATTGGACTTGGGTTGTGTTTAGTAAAAAAGGGGGTATTGAGAAATAAATTCACTCTAGGCCCAAAACAGAACCCAAGTGCTTGCTGATCCAGTATGGTTGATTCTTGGGATTGTACCATAGGCTTGAATTATGGGGTGTTTCATCTTATGGCTAGGAAGATCACATGGTATGGATGAGAGGTGCATGGTGCACGTACATGGCTTGTGTGTATAGAACCAGAAATAAGAAAAATGTAAAAAAAAAAAACAAAAGGGTACCACTAGGGCTCAAACACAGGTCCCTATAGTCACAGGCGCGCGCTTCTACCACTGGGGTGGCTATACATCCGGTGTTATAAACAAAACCATAATTATATATTTGAAAACCAATCCTAGGCATGTGTCATCTTCAACCTCGCACCAGAATTTTAACATGGTTTTTTTTTTCAAAACCTGTAAATTCTTCATCTTTCAACCATTTACAACAATGTAAATAACAAACTTGTTCTAAATTTCATCAAGATTCCAGAAATGTAAATAACTTAAGCTATAAATCAAAGATGAGTGAGAATTTCTAACGGTACCAAATTTTGACCTAACTTTTTCAGAAAGTTCAAACTTAAAATTCTCACTACTCAAGCAATATAAATGAATTCTAAGGACATGGTCATCTTCAGGGCTATGATGTCTACATTTTATCTTTGAAAATGGAAAGCTAACAATGCCTATATGAAGAGTTCCAACATTAGAAAACTTACCTCAAAAATGGAATTCATGTTTTGCAAATGAGCTTGCTTCAAGGTGCCGTGATGATCAGGTTAGCTTCCTTGGACCTCTAGGAAGCTAATGCAATGCTTAGCTTGGGTTGAGAGTGGTTGAATCTTCTTGTACAAGTCAATGTGCAAGCTTCTTATTTTGGTTATGGAGGATGAAGTAAATGGTGTTACATAATTGTAACAGATGTGGGGATGACTTATATTTGAGGTAAGGAAGCTTTTGAGATGATTTGGAAAGGAAGCGCATGAGTAGTCTGAAAGATGGAAGTTATTGGTCAGTTTCTGCATAAAAATTGAGTTTTGTGTGCAATTTGAGTTTGGGAGAGTTTTGAGTGAGTTTGAGGGCTTGTTAATTTGTGTGTTATGTTGCAAATGATGGTTCAATTTATAATGAGGAGGTTTGGAAGCTTGTAGAAGTCAGAATTCAAAAATCACATGTTATGGCTCAACATGTGATTTTCTTGACAAAACAAGTTTCAGTGCCTTGTACCTTTGATCATAGAGTTGTTAATCACTTTAAACACAATGCTTCTAACTTTGTATATGGATTATAATCAGAACAAACAAGTTAGGAGATCAATGCATTGACTTTGTGCATAAAGCTTGCTTTACAAGAATTTAATGGTGACTTTCTTCCAAATATGACAAATTGCCTTGGATAATGGCTCATTCACTTGGATAATGGTTCAAAAATTTGTGCAAACCATTAATTATGGAGTGAAACATAAGTTAGAAGCCGGCAAAGCAAGATTATGCAGCTTGGCTTAAGATTAGAATTCTTATTCATCACAAAAATGACATATAATTCAAGTTTGAAACCCTAACTCCATCTCTTCGATTCTCTTAGATAAAAAATGATCTCAATGAGTTCTTGGACATTTTGGAAAGCTTGGAACATCCTCTACAACCTTCATGTTTTTCATTTTTGAAGAATAAATTTGGAATAATGTGAAAATTTTCCATGGGATAGACCACTTCGAAGGCTTGAAAAGGAGTTTCTATGAACTCACCATCCATCTCAACATATTTAAACGAATTCAGATGGCTAACCATATACTCTTCTTCACCATAGGCGATAACGATATTTCCTTTAATCAAATTTTTCAAATTTTGATGAAGTGTAGTAGTCACTTCTCCCACCATGTATCCAAGGGCATCCAAGTAGGCAAGAGTAAGCAGGACGGATATCCATCACATAGAAAGTTGAATTGAAAATTTGAGACCCAACTTTGATGGGGAGATCAACTTATCCATGGACCATCCTTTCGGATCCGTCAAAATCACTCACCATTATGTCACTTGGATTTAGTATCAAACTTTCACAATCCAACCGATCTAGCGTACCTTTGGACAGGACATTTAGAGAGGACCCAGTATCCACCAATACATGGGCTAGAATGGATCCTTTGCATTCAATGGAGACATGCAAAGCTTTGTTATGATTTTTTCTGGCGGGGGCTAAATCAGCATCCGAAAATCACAATCCATTATCGACAGTCAAACTCGCTACACAATTTTCAAACTGATCGGTTGTAGTCTCTTGAGGAATATGAGCTTTCTTCATAAATTTTATCAATGCTTGAGCATGCGCATCTGAGCATAGTAATAAAGATAACATAGAAATCTTCGAGGGGGTTTGCTCAAACTTCTCTACTATCTTATAATCACTCTTCCTTATAATCTTCAAAATCTATTCCATTTCTTGGGTAGAGGATTCCTAAGCAATAATGTCTTTGGCAAGCGCCTCCATCCTGGAAGGCATAATCATCTTTCCTTTTCCCCTAGCATCAATACTAGGTTTGTCAATAATAATGTGTACAGGTGTAGTTCTTGGGGTTGGAGGTGAAATATTAGGAGATAAAATTCCCCTTGTTCTAGTCACCTTGCTAGACCCAATAATGTTGGTAATATCAGCAGTCTTGTCTTTATCAATCCAGGAGTCTTGTCTAATACCATGGTAGTATACTTCAACACCATAATTATAAGGTACCGGCTTATAGGAAGAATAAGGGTCTGGCCCCAGTGTGGTAATTATCAATGGAGCTATCTTTGGTTCGTTGGAAATTCTAATAGGACCTTTTGAAGTGATCCTAATAGGCTTATTGGAGATAGTGATAATGGATATGTCTTCAACTTCTTGAGGCACATCTTCAGTCAAACTTTTTACGGATGGAGTTTTTTCTAATAAAATCTCATGGCTATCCATTAGGTGTTGGACAACCTTTTTCAGCCATTCGCAACCATTAACTTGTGTAGCCCAACAACGACATTATTTAAGGAAACCGGGGAATACCCCAGCTTTCAACAAATTTTCTTGAACAGTGGTCAGAGGTGTGGTCAAGTCATTAATTGAGGAAACAAAAGCAGTATCTTCAATAACATTGACACTTTTGTCGTGGTTTGGCACAGTCGCGGTGATTACATTCGGAGTTGGAGGAGGATCAAATTCAATGGTCTTGTTATTAATGAGGTCTTGGATCTTGCATTTTAATGCCCAACAATGATCAGTGTCATGTCTGGGACTATTGGAGTGGTAAACACATTTGGTGTTCGGGTTATACTTTGGAGATGAAACATTGGGATTTGAAGGGGGATCACGCAATGTTACCAAATTAGCCTTCAACAAATGTTGTAGGGCCTGAGATAGTGACATGTTGATCCTTGTAAATTGTCTTCTTTGAATATCAGGTCTTTGATAGTTAGCTTGTTATTGTGGTCTTTGAGTAGAGGTCAGATTGGAGATCAGAACTGCATTAACAAACTGACGATGGTCCTTCTTGACATGGCCCCTTGACCCATACATGGCATTAGTTTCTTTTTACTGGTAAAAGGTTTCTTCATAGTATTTGATGTAGAGGCAGAGGCCATGGGAATCTTTCCACTTTTAATACTGCTCTCGACCCTTTCACCAGTCAAGATTAACTTAGTGAAACCAGATGATGAGCTCTCAATTAACAAGTTGAAAAATGGTCCAGTCAATGTACCCATGAACATATCTACCAATTCCCTGTCAGTCAATGGTGGTTGCACCCTACCTGCCAGGTCTCTCCATTTTTGTGCATATTCTTTGAAGCCTTCGTTGGAACCCATAGTCATCCCTTGTATATGTACTCTTGTTGGCTCCAGATCGGCATTATACTTTATTGACTGTAGAAGGCGGTGGCCAAGTCCTCCCAAGTATGGATGTTGGAACCTTCTAACTGGTAAAACCACTCCAATTGAGTCCCGGACAGACTCTCTTGAAAGAAGTGCACCCATAACTTCTTAACAGTGGTATGCGGTTGAATTTTACGGACGTAAGATCTCAAGTGAAGCTTTGGGCACGAGACGCTGTTGTACTTGGCAAAGATTGGAATCTTGAATTTGTGGGGAATAACTACCCCAGGCACAAAACCCATGTCACCAAAATCCAAGCCAGGAACAACTTGAATTTCCAGAACCTTCAATATATCTAATGGAAGAAGTATCAGAATAAATCATTGGTCAATTTAATCTGAGCCAGAAAAAGGTCTACTGGAAGAAGTATCATAATAAATCATTGGTCAATTTAATTTGAGCGTGTAACTATCTACGACCGTCTTCAACTAGAAGAAGTATCAGAATAAATCATTGGTCAATTTAATCTGAGCCAAAAGAGGTCTCTAATGTCTTTAACTGGAAGAAGTATCAGAATAAATCATTGGTCGATTTAATCTGAGCCATAAAAAGGTCTACCGGAAGAAGTATCAGAATAAATCATTGGTCGATTTAATTTGAGCCAGCAACTATCTACGATTGTCTTCAACTTGAAGAAGTATCAGAATAAATCATTGGACGATTTAATCTGAGCCAAAAGAGGTCTCTAATTTCTTTAACTGGAAGAATTATCAGAATAAATCATTGGTCGATTTAATCTGAGCCATAAAAAGGTCTACTAGAAGAAGTATCATAGTAAATCATTGGCCGATTTAATCTGAGCCAGCAACTATCTGTGACCATCTTCACTTGGAAGAAGTATCAGAATAAATCCTCGGTTAATTAAATATGAGCCAGAAGAGGTCTCAGTATCTTTAACTGGAAGAAGTATCAATATAAATCATTGGTCGATTTAATCTGAGCCAGCGACTATCTAAGACCGTATTCAACTGGAAGAAGTATCATAATAAATCATTGGTCAATTTAATCTGATCCAGAAGAGGTCTCTAATGTCTTTAACTGGAAGCAGTATCAGAATAAATCATTGGTGGATTTAATCTGAGCCAGAAGATGTTATCTCTGATAAGACTGCTTGGTCCTACCAGTAATTGTTGATGTTGGTCTTGTTGATTTATATTTTCCTAAAAAGGTAAAGAGTTAGTTGTATGTAATGTCATGATGTATGAAATGCACTTTGGAACGATGTTCTCAAAATGAGGTTGTGTTGTATGTGTTTTGTATGCATATGCTATGACGATTGTAAATGATGTATGAATGTAATATGCGAGCGTATCAGTTTCTTTTTGTAGTGTCGTTGAATTGGGGAAATAAATCCTTGACTGCTGTCAGAGATGAAGAATGTAATTCCTCACTATTTGTTAAAGTTAAATTCGTTGGGGATTCCCGCTTTTTGTCTGAGGATATTCCACTAGAGATTTTTATTTTTGCTTAAGTATAGAATCTTTTTAGGAGAATTGATAACCCATCATGGTTCTTGAAATAAATGGATTACATGCACTTGGACTGGGGATGGAAGAATGAATAGTTCGCTGATGCGAGTGGCTTCTTTTCTGGAGGTGATTATCTTGATAAATCCTGCTGGAGAAAAGAGTTATGTTAGAAGATTTTACTAATTTGGAGAAATAAACTCCGCTGGGGGATGAACTTCCATAGCTAGAGAAATGAGCTCTACTGGGGGATGACGCTTTATAAATTGTTTAGGATTTTATGAAACTCTGTTGCAGAAGAACCCAAGAAATCCATAGATCATGCTAGGGATTTCTCCAAGATTCTAGGGGGACGATTGAACCTTTTTATTGAGGAATGTATCCTTGTTGATGATGAATTTTATGAAGATAGTTCCCTAGGGGTGGTTGCTCTGTGGGGATTCATGGATGACTTTCAACATTGTCCCAACTCTTAGAGCCTTTAGTAACTATCTTTCCCGTTTTTATGCATACATTTGTAAACAGTAATCGCATTCAAATGCATATGTTCATTTAAAATAATCATTGGACGTTTTTACAAAAAAAATAGAAAAATAAAAAACAAATACTTTTGAACTTTAAAAGAGTAGTTTTGTATTAATTTGGAAAGTCGGCCTATAAAAAGGCGCTTTTGTACAAAGAAGACAGACGTCCTAATGTCTTTGTAAAAAATGAGTATATACAAAGTGGTACACAAAGAGAAAATAACTATGTGAAATAATCCCATTGGGCTCCCATTCTGCTATTGCCTTTATATCTTTGAGCATCTCATCACTTTGCTGCTTGGCAAAAGCTGATTGAATTGATCCGTACCACTCGAAGTTGACACTTGATAACAAAGTCTGGCTGTAAAGTGATCCAATGGGATATACTCATACGCTTTTAATCCATAATTGTTTCCTGGACAACCCTTTCGGGTTTTCAGTCCACTGGGATACCCTTTTTAGTCCAAGCCGCCTTTTCAGGTTTTCGACTTGTCGGGTGTATAATATTTTGTATATGTCCTTAACTTTTGCTCGAACCCTTTTGGCTTGCTGGGATGCCCTTATTTTTGCCTAGGCCAATCAACCTAGCAAGTCTCTTTTCATGCGTAGTATCTTTTAACTATGTATATGTTTACAGGGTGCGGAAGATCGTCACCATCCATAATGGTTAATATCATAGATCCACCGGAAAATATACTCTTAATCACAAATGGTCCTTCGTATATAGGAGTCCACTTGCCCCTAGGGTCACCTTGTGGCGGGATGATGGATTGATTACTAGGTCACCAACCTGATATACCTGACGTCTGACCTTCTTGTTAAAAGCTTTGATCATACATTTCTGGAACATCTGACCATGACAAACAGCCGCAAGCCTCTTCTCGTCAACCAGGTTTAATTGGTCAAGTCGAGTCTGAATCCATTCGTCTTCGTTTAAACCTGCATCCTTTATGATCCTAAAGGAAGGGATCTGGACTTCGATGGGTAAAATAGCTTTCATACCATATATGAGAGAAAACGGGGTTTCTCCTGTTGACATGCGCACCGAGGTACGATAACCATGAAGAGAAAAGGGTAACATCTCGTGCCAGTCTTTATATGTTACCGTCATCTACTGTATAATCTTCTTTATGTTTTTATTGGTGGCCTCCACATCGCCATTTATCTTCGGTCGGTAAGGAGAAGAGTTATGATGTTGTGTCTTAAATTGTGTATGAAGTTCGGTGATCATAGTATTATTGAGGTTAGTACCATTATCTATGATAATTATTTCCGGGATACCATATCAACAAATAAGATTATGCCTGATGAACTGAGCCACAACGTTCTTGGTAACAGAAGCGAATGAGGCCGCCTCTACCCACTTTATGAAATAATCAATGGCAACAAGGATGAAGCGATACTCATTGGAAGCGGTAGATCTAATTTCCCCAATCATAGCAATTCCCCATATTGCGAATTGCCAAGGAGTAGTCAAGACATTTAAAGGAACCAGAGGCACATGTACTTTGTCAAAATAAATTTGGCATTTGTGACAAGTTCGGGAGTGATGATGACAATCTGTTTCTATAGTGGACCAATAGTAATCTTCCCTCAAAATATTCTTAGCCATTATGTGCCCACTAGAATGAGTGCCAAAGATACCTTCGTGCACATCCTCCATGATCTTCTTAGCTTCTCTCTTGTCAACACACCGAAGTAAAGTGGAATCATGGTTGCGCTTATATAAGATTTCGTTACTCAGGAAGAACTTGGAAGAGAATCTTCTTAGAAACTTTTTGTCATTTATAAATGCTCCCTCGGGGTATTCTTGGGCTTCGAGATACCTTTTTACCTCGTGGAACTAAGGCTTTTCCTCTACTCCCTCAGTATCAATCTCAGAACAGTATGTCGGTTTGTCTAATCTTTTGATAGTGATCCGAGGGACTTCATTATCCCATCTAACCTTAAACATGGATGACATGGTAGCTAGCGCGTCCGCTAACTGATTTTCTTCTCGTGGAACATGTTCAAAGGCAATCTCTTCAAAATATGGGATCAATGTCAACACATGCTTTCGGTAGGGGATGAGATTAGGATGCTTTGTGTCCCATTCTCCCTTAATCCGACTGATCACCAAGGCTGAGTCTCTGTATACTTGTAAGAATTTGATCCTCATATCAATAGCAGCCTTAATACCTATAATGCATACTTCATATTCGTCCATATTGTTGGTACAATTAAAACATAGTTTGGCAGTGAAGGGTGTATGGCAGCCTTTGGGAGAGATAATCACAACACCAATGCCATTGCCAAGCGCGTTAGAAGCTTCGTCAAAGACCATAGTCCATCAGGATCCTTTTTCAGGTCCTTCCTCCGGTCTAGGTTCTTCATTTTCAGTTACTAGCATAATGTTCTCGTTCGGGAATTCAAAGTTCATAGATTGGTAGTCTCCTACGGTCTACTGAGCCAAATGACCAGCTAGTACACTTCCTTTAGTTGCTTTTTGAGTAGTGTACTGAATGTCATATTCGGTCAGGACCATTTTCCATCTTGCTATTCTTCCGGAGAGAGTGGGCTTCTCGAATATGTATTTGATAGGATCCATTTTAGATATCAATAACATAGTGTGAGTCAACATATACTGTCTTAGTCAGTGAGCAGCCCATGCCAAAGTGTAGCAAGTTTTCTTAAGCAGTGAGTATCTTGTTTCACAGTCGGTAAACTTTTTGCTAAGGTAGTATATTGCATGCTCTTTTCGACCAGACTCGTCATGCTGACCCAGCACACACCCCATTGAATTTTCTAACACTGTTAAGTACATGATCAGAGGTCTTTCTTCAATTGGTGGCGTTAAAATTGGAGGTTCTTGAAGATATTCCTTGATTTTGTCAAAGGCTATCTGGAAATCGTCATTCCACTTTACTACTTGATCTTTCTTTAGTAATTTCAAAATTGGTTCGTAAGTAGCGGTTAGGTGGGAAATGAATCTGGAAATATAGTTTAGACGTCCCAAGAAACCTCTAACTTCCTTCTCGGTGCAGGAAGTTGGCATCTCTTGAATATCTTTAATCTTTGCAGGATCTACCTCAATACCTTTGCTACTAACGACGAAACCTAGGAGTTTACCAGATCTTACTCCAAAGGTGCACTTTTTCGGGTTCAATCTCAACTTGTACTTCTTTAGCCTTTCAAACAGTTTTTGCAAATGGTCAAGGTGTTATTCTTCAGTCTTTAACCTGGCTATCATGTCTTCAACATAGACCTCTATTTTATGCTGGATCATATCATGGAACAATTCTATCATAGCACACTGATAGGTTGCCCCGATGCTTTTCAACCCAAATTGCAAAACTTTATAGCAGAAAGTGCCTTGTTGTGTAACTAAAATAGTCTTCTCCATGTCTTCAGGTGCCACTTTGATATTATTATATCCAGAGAAACCGTCCATGAAGGAGAAAATCTTGTATTGTGCAGTGTTGTCAACCAGAACATCAATATGGGGAAGCAGAAAGTCTTCCTTGGGGCTCGCCCTATTCAAATCTCTGTAATTCACACACATACTCACTTTTCCGTCCTTCTTAGGTACCGGTACCACATTCGCAACCCATTGTGGATAAGAAGTAACAGCTAAGAATCCGACATTGAACTGTTTCATAACTTCAGGCTTGATCTTTTATGACATTTCATGGCGCATACGACAGACTTTTTGCTTTACTAGAGGGCGGTCTTCTTTTGTCGGCAGAAGATGAACCACAATATCGGTATCAAGCCTCGGTATGTCTTTGTATGACCAGGCAGAGATCTCAACATAGTCACGTAACTTCTGGATTAACCGTTCTTTGACACCATTCTCCAAGTTGGAACCTATCTTGACTTCTTTTTTATTCTCCTCAGTACCCAAGTTTACCACCTCAACCGACTCTTCATGAGGTTGTATTGCTCTTTCATCTTGTTGTAATGGTCTAGCAAGTTTTCTCGGTACTTCACAATCTTCCTCATTTTCGTCCTCGGCTTGGTAGATCGGATTTTCAAAGTCATAACTGGAAATAGCAGAACTGTTATCAATGGGATCCAAGGTGGATGTAGATTTCTAGATAAAAGAGATAGGCACAAAGTATCTAGCCATACAATTATTAAGTCCACTGTTGATAGTAGGGAATATCCAATTATCCAGGTCACAATCACTGTCAGCGTCCTCCACAACATTGACTCCATGGTGGCTGATGCATAGTGGTAGTCCTCCGGCGCGAGCACGACGAACAACTTTTTGAGCTCCTTCTTCAATCACAGCCTTGGCGTCCTTTAGAGAAGCCATTTTCAGTGGAGGCCTAGTAATCTTTGGAATAACAATAGTAGCCTTGGTAACAACGATCGTCTAAGGAACCTCTTCAAAATTCTAACAGGGGGTTTCAATGAACTCGCTGTCCATCTCGACATATCTAAAATAATTCAGGTGTCTTACCATATACTCTTCTTCACCATAGACCGTAATAACTTTTCTGTTAACAGGATATTTCAGCATCTGATGCAAAGTGAAAGTGACAGTGTCAGCCCCATGAATCCAAGGGCGTCCTAGTAAGTAGGAGTAAGACGGGAGAATTTCCATCACACAGAAAGTGGAGTCAAAAGTTTATGAACCAACTTTAATCGGGATGTCCACCTCAACATGTACCATTCTTTTGGAACCATCAAAAGCCCTTACCACAATGTTACTGGATTTCAATGTAAGTCCTTAACAATCCAATCAATCTAAGGCACCCTTGGGTAGAACGTTCAGAGACAAACCTGTATCAATTAATACGTGAGCCAAAGTAGTGCCCTCACACTCAATAGAGACATGTAGGGCATCATTATATTTTCTTCCCTTAGGAGTTAAATCAGCATCAGAGAATCCTAGTCCTTTATCTGTAGTTAGACTAGCAACACAGTTCTCAAATTGGTTGGCAGAAGTCTCTTATGGCACGTTAGCAGCCTTCAGAAACTTCACCAAGGCCTTAGCATGGGCCTCAGAGCACAACAACAAAGCTAGCAGTGAAATCTTCGAGGGGGTCTTCCCTAATTGCTCCACAACATTGTAATCAATTTTCCGTATGATCTTTAAAATTTACTAATTTTCTTGCTTGGAGGCCTCAGGAATGGTTTCTTTATGTGCCTCCATCCGGGAAGGCTCACTTAATACTTCTTTGCCCCGAGCCTCAGTTGACTCAACAACAGGAATAACAACAGGAGTAACAATAGTCTTTGGAGAGATTTCTGGAGAGAAAATCTTTTCGCTTCTGGTAACCTTACTGGTCCCAATAATATTGTCAATGTTAGGATCAGTATCTTTAGTAACTTCATTCTTGATATCCCATAGGTCTTGCTTGACGCCATGGTAGTAGACGTCAACTCCATAATTCCAAGGAACAACCTTGTCAGAGGAATATGGTATTGGCCCTGGAGAGGTGATGATCAGGGGAACAACTTTAGGGTTGGAGGTAATCCTTATAGGACCCTTAGAGGAGACCCTTGTAGGATTACTAGAAAGGGTAATAATTGATACGTCTTTATATCTTACATCTTCACTAGAGTTTTCCACAGAGGGAGTCTTCTTAAACAGAATTTCCTTGTCGTTCATCAGGCGTTGGACACATATCTTCAGCATCATACAACCATTGGGAAGGGATGCATAAAGGTTACAATCTTCATCACAGCTTGAAAATAAACCGTCTCGTAATAGATTCTTATTTATTACTGGAAGAAGAGTAGCCAGATCATTCATGGAAGAAATAAAAAGAACATCATCAACAACATTGATACCCTTGTCATGCTTGGGCATTGGTGCAGTTATTACATTAGGGGTTTCAAGAGGGTCAAATTCAATCTCCTTTGCATCAATAAGGTCCTGAATTTTATTCTTCAGAGCTTAACAATCATTCGTATCATGCCCCAGACTGTTGGAGTGGTAAGCACACCTTACATTTTGATTATAACAGGGAGAGGAAGTGTTTGGGTTTTGGGGAAGATCCTTCAAAGTGATGAAGTCAGCCTTCACCAAGTGCTGCAATTCCTGAGACAAGGCATGTTGATTCTGGTGAATTGTATTCTAGGCGCATCTTGCATGTGCTGATTATTTTTTCGTTGAGTTGGAGTAGGGTTGGAGATCATTACAACTCCTATTGTTGGACGGTGTTCAACTTTACCATGATTTCTTTGACCATATGCACCATTGACATCTCTCTTTCCATTGAATGACTTCTTCGCAGTACTTGAAGATGCGGCCCCTTGGATTTTACCACTCTTGATACCAGCTTCCACTTGTTCTCCTGTCAATATCAGCTCGGTGAATCCGGCTGAAGAGCTTCCAATAAAATGGTTGAAAATGGGTTTGTCAGAGTACCTAAGAACATATCTACCAACTCCCTATCAGATAGGGGAGGCTGGACTCTACCTACAAGATCCCTCCACTTTTGGGCATAATCTTTGAAACCCTCGTTAAAACCCATAGACATGCTTTGGAGTTGCGTACGCGTTGGAGCAAGGTTAGCATTGTATTGATATTGTTTGTAAAAAGCAGCAGCCAAGTCTTCCCAATTACGAATATTGGTTCCTTCCAGTTGATAGAACCACTCTAACTGTGTTCCTGACAAACTCTCCTGAAAGAAGTGAAACCATAACTTCCTATCAGCTGTATGGGGTTGTATCTTCCTGACGTAAGACCTTAAATGAAGCTTGGGACATGAAACACCGTCATATTTTGCAAAAGTGAGAACTTTGAATTATTGTAGGATGACCACTCCTGAGACCAACCCTAGCTCTTCAAATTCTAACCTAGGTACCCTCTAAATCCTCATAGCGTTGAGACAATCCTACAGATGCTTATACATGTCATCAGCAGGAGGATATTGTTCCTCTGAATAGTTTCCTTCCTCTTCATCAGTCCTCGGGCTGTGATCTTCTTCTTTCGTCTTCTTGTTATCCTCTTCCTGATTATCCCCTTCATTTGATGGGCTTGTGAATTCAAGAGCTCGCTGGCTGGTCCTCTAAACCTTCTACCCATGTTCAAGATGCCAACCGATTTCTTTGCCTTCTTCATCTTCTCTTTAACAATGAGAGCTTTCAGATCTTCCTGTCCTTTAGCCAGAGCCAGGAACATCTATTGTAATCGAGTGTTCTGTGCTTGAAGGTCCTTAACATTTTTTTCAAGAGCCATTTCTTTTTGCTGAAATAAACAGCGAAAAGATAAGAAACTTGTCTTGAAGTACTTGCTTATGTAATGATGTACACTCCATGTTTATGCGATGTTCTCAAGGACCTCGTGGGATTTAAAATCTTTTAATCAAAATAGAAACAAAGACTTTTTATTAGTAAGTTCAAAATGAGATAAAATTTAACAAAGAAATAAAATTAAAACTTCTGAAATTTCTAGGCTTCCCATGGACCCTTCCTTTTTGTGTTGATATAGGCATTAAGGCTCTGCTCCACATGAAGCTGCTTTGTCAGTTCCAATAATTTCTTCTCACTTGCATGGAATTGAGCCTCAAAGGTGTCTTGTTCTTCCTTGAGTTGGATCTAAGACCTTTGCAGTTCTTCAAAGTTTGTTGGCATGTCAAGATGAAGAATAATGTAAGAGTCATCCCCTTGAGCAATGGGCTCTAAGATCACTGGTAAGATGGTAGGATATGGCATCATAAGACTCTGAGCACGATCTCACACCCATTTGAAGTAAGGATCCAAAGGGATGGAATTCCTATTCCCTAAAGTCTTACCATCAGTCTTCTTAACCATGCCCCAAGCACGTATGAATCTTTGGCGATAACTTTGCAGATTGTTGTCATAGTCGAACACAATTCCCTAGATGAGAATATCATGAGGACCATCTCTTCATGTGTAACCAAACTGACGTAAGGCTAGAGAAGGGTTGTAAGTGATTCCTCCTCTAATGCCAAGGAGTGGCACATTAGGAAATTCTCTGCAGATATTAATAATAGAGATGTCTTCTTGAGAGCGAGAACACCAATAGATATCAGAGTGAGAAAGAGACATCAACCTTTGAGACCATCTTAAGCCTAGATCATTCTTCAATACTGATCGAGGAAGGTGCAAATAAACCACCTATAGAGAAAAGGTATACAAAAGATAAGAGTTCCTCGTTTCTTCATAGTACGAGTATGGAGGGAATGCAGAATATCCCCGAGCAATCTAGTCACTGGATTGTGAGTAAAAAAGATTCTGATGGCGCTCACATCTATAAGTTGGTCTAGATTAGGGAACAAAACCAACCCATAGACCAGGAGGGATAGGATATCCTCAAAAGCATGGAAACTCGTGGTGTCTAGGAATACCTGAGCTTTATCTATCAGAAACTTTGCAAGAAGACCTTTAACCCCACTTCTCCTTTCCCACTTGGATTCAGTGTCAGATGGCTTCAAGTGCAAGGCTGTGGCAACATCTTCAGACTTTGGATCTTGTTCTAAGCCTGTGAAGGGTATTTTCTCCAATATAGGCACTCCAAGTAGTTTAGATAATTCTTCCAACATGGGCACCAACTGATAATTGGGGAATGTGAAGAAATGGTGTTTAGGATCAAAGAACTGGAATAGGATGCTCATCATACGCTCGTTAAAAACGGTAGTAACAAAAATGAGCAAGTGCCCATATCTTCTATTGAATTGTTAACTTTCAGGAACCTTTAAGACTAATTCCCTAAGCTTGGAAGGAATTCCTACGAAGTTGATCCGGATGGTATTTCTGTGAGCGGAATCCATAACCTACAAAACAGAGAAGGGATAAATCCCCCAGGTCCTTGAAATGGTTAGTGCGAATGATATGTTATAATGTTCATAATGTTATGTTTATGCTTAAAACAAAACAGCAAACACAAACAAGTCACACAAAGACCTTAGGTTTAAAGGCTTGTATGAAGTCTATAGGGAAATACCCTTTTGAAGTTTTAGTTGGTTCAACCTGTCTTAGCAATAGTAACCGGGTTCTGGGGATCTCATATCATTGATCTTTCTCTCAGGCATTGTTTCATCTCAAGCATCTGAATTGCAATCTAAATATCCCGAAAGTCCAATCTCAATGAGTGTAGCATCGAGTATTAACCAACTTCAGTCTGCACCAAATTCAACCATCTCACTACTTTCTAATGGCTAAGATGAGTCAATTTAAGGTTCTAAAGGTCAGTTAGCGCTTAATGACACTATGTGGAAGCTTAATGTTATCCTTGACCGACTCAAACATTAGTACAAGCCATAGTATCACGCTAACGTAGCTATCATATCATCCATATCAGTCTATGTCGTACAACCTCCATGATTTATTGCTGCTTACCTAAAAGTGTTCCTCGATCTGGGTGTAGGATCTTTAACAACAACCAAACATAAACTCGAAAGATAAAGCACACAAATCAAACAAGATAAGCAATTTAAATATGTTTTAGCTATAAGGTAACCCCACTTTAAGTAAGTCCCCAGCAGAGTCTCCAGTTCTATCATACGGTGGGAGAATTGACTTTACTGGTTTTGCATTTTTATTCGCAATATTGCGGTTAGCAAGAGTCACCGTCGACTTTTCTTTTATCCAACAAAGGAAGAGTGAAAAGAACAGGAAAGACATTCTGAGATTATTTTCTGTGTTAGCACCCTTTCCATCTGTAGTTATCTACAGCTCTTAGTTGCTAGCTCACTTTAAAAATGATTTTTTGTGTAAGTGTGTTTTGATGATATTTTGAAAAGACGCCTCAGTGTGGCGAACTTTGTAATGTTTCTCGTTTCGGAGAGAATGTATACAAAGTTTTTTCATGTCTTTGAAAATGTTTAGAAAAAGCTTGTGTGTGTATAAAATATTGTTTTGTTTGAGCAAACAACTAGGAGCTATCTACCTACTCGAAAGGTTTGTTATTTTCCTCTTTTCCTTTAGACAGTGCTATCCTACTATTAGTGAGTAGGTAGCCCTATCATTGGATTTTTGAAGGATGGGCGAGAGACATCATACAGTCACAAAAGCAACTAGTAAGATACTTTAGTAGTTACCATAAGGTTTTAAAATCATATACCGAGGCAACGTCAAAGTTAAAAGCTACACTATTACATGGCTTCGGGGAGGGAGAATTACAAATCAAAACGGGGAAGTAAAAGTAAAATCCTAAATTTAACCGCTATTACATCCTTTTGCAGTTACATCAATATAAATGAATAAAAATGTGAAATTTAAAATAAGCGCGGGAAGATGAAAAGCGAAGTAAAAAACCATAAAACTCCTAAACACTTAGAATATTTTTGTTGTTTTTATTGGTTTTAAGAAAATACTTAAATAAAAATAAATCAAATCTTAATTAAATAAAAAAAAAGGAAGTGATTATTAATTAAATCTAATCAAAAAAGAAAAACTAATTCTAATATTTTTTCTATTTTTATTTGGGAAAAAGACTTGAAGTGATTAAACCTAGTTCTAATTGATTAATCAAAATAAGTCAAAATAACTACATTAATTAATTTGCAAAAAAATTAAATTTAATTAGAAAAAACCTAAGTCTATTTTTTTATAATTTTATTATTAAAATAAAAATTAGTTTTTATTTATATATATATATATATATATATATATATATATATATATATATATATATATATATATATATATATATATATATATATATATATATATATATATATATATATACATATATATATATATATATATATATATATATATATATATATATATATATATATATATATATATATATATATATATATATATATATATATATATATATATATATATATATATATATATATATATATATATATATATATATATATATATATATATATATAAGCAAAACAATCAAATAAAGAAAATAAAAATGCAATGGGCCTAGTGTGAAGTTGAATGGGGGGAGGGGGGTGCGTTTGAAATTTTCTAGGCCCATGACATGAATCCATGCGCTGTGATAAAAGTAATTGGGGGGTGCAAGGAGACGACTGGATCCAGGCCCAAAACAGAAAGTCCAAGAGCTGCAAGAAAATGTTGAGAAAAAATACAAAATGAAAAACCTGGGGATCGAACCCAGGTTTTAGAGAGGGAATGCCTTAAACACATGATGCTTGCCTCTGGGATATGTTTCTCATTCATTATTACAATGACATAAAAATAATATAACATAAAATGTGAACTAAAGCCAGCTCAACAAATATGCGCCTTCACTGTGGGCCCCTATTGTTTAAACAAGCCAATCAGAATGTGGCCATGTGCCACACGTGTCCTTACCGGAGTAAAGGGAAGTCAAAGGTGTCGGAGTGCGACTCCAGTCACCTTCTCTGGTCAGCCCAAAATTCAAACTCAATGGTTCCCCAACCATCACAAACTCTTCTCGAGAGATGAATGCTTGTATCGGGTCAATTGAGCGTAGGAAAGGAGAACATCATGGATAATAGGTGGGCACCAAATAATTTTTAGCCTTAAATCGTTTTTTCTAAAACTGTGAACCAGGCCACGTTACAACCCCTAAAATTCCTAACTGAAGCATGGGTCAATTCGAAAGCGTGTTACAACGAGATAGTATTTACTGACTCCTAAGAGGTATGTTTAAATATCTATGTTGGCATCATATGCTTGCATTATCTTTCATAAAAAAAGAATTTGCAAATGTTGCTCTCTAGCTAGTGACTCGTTCACAACAGAGTTGTGACATCATTTCACTCAAAGTTTTTATCAAACTTCAAGAGTTACATACGTGTTGCATTAGGATTATCATTCTCATAATAAACATTCTTCTGCATACGAAACAACTGATTGACATCAAGTAAGCTTAGACAATGAACAATTGGTAAAGAGCTCAATCTTGTCAGAGAAGAGATCCTTGAATACTCTATTAAAGCATGAGTCAGTTGTCACAAGAGAAATTACTTATCCAGGGGAATGTTAACCAGTGATTTTGTCAAGAGAAAGCATCTTGTTGCTTCACAGTCTGAGTACCCTTTAGGGATGAAGTAAGCAGATTCCGCCAATCTGGGGAAATCAAGTCGAGAGTCGATCTCTCCGAGTTCAGCAAAATCTGGGGCATTCCCTCAAAGATATCAATCATAGGCTATCACATTGATAAATCTCTTCAAGTTGTCGTCGATAAGAGGGTATCACATCGATAAATCTATTCACAATTCATTTAACCTGGGGAAGTTATGTCGATATTCGACAAATCTCTCCAAGAAAGCTGTAATCAAGAGCAGTTTATTTTGTGACTCAAGACATTAGGGCAGGTCACCTTATATCGTATTGTGATACGGATATTCTGGTCTTCTACTCAGCACAGATTCTTTCAGAAATCCTCCAGACAAGGGCATTCCTCATTCGTACTTGCAAAGTTGCTCAAGCTAATTATGTTGTATAAGACGACTGTAATCGAGATAAAAGCATCATAACAGTCACCTCGACCTAGCCAACATGCAAAACCGCCTTCACTGCTGCAGACAATTTCAAACCTGATTCCCCAAGTGAATTCAGAAAGTTTGGAGTAGCCGTTTGACTCGCACGTGCAAGTGCACATCCCCAGTGGAGTAAACTGGGGCATTCGTAGAGTTAAACCGAGACATTCACGGGCGTCCATGTCCATATTTTCATCCCCAATTTATTTAAGAGGTAACTCCCCAGTGTGGCGTAAACTTGGGGCGCATATTGGAAGAGATCCACAGAGTGTTCAGTATGTGTCCTTCGGTATATCTAGTCCTGCCATCCTCTCAACAGTTCGGGATGTACGGAAGTCGGGCCAGATTATCTTTTCCCGAATAATACATTCAAAATTCAGCGGCGTACCTAAAAACTCGCTTTGTCAGCAATTCAATCTCCAGCGGAGTCGCCGATGATCTTCAGAGCTCCCCATTGCGAATTCTTATCAGTATCCCCATCAATCTTTGGTACTGCAGGTTTCCAGCGCTGCATGTATTAGCATCCCTAGTGATGAGCAACATTTCTCAATGAGACTTCTCTTATCCCCATGAAGTCTATTTATTTGCATTTGCATATAGTTATCATTACATAACATTGCATCTTCAAAAGCGCGTAGCAGATCCATCATAATGGGTCTTTATGGAAAAAGAAATTTAAACCAGATTGGTTCCCTTACATGAAAGACCTGAATCATTCAAGGACAATAATACGTCCCCTCAAGAGGATAATGCTCCCAAACCTTCAGCTAATATCCTACACCTTCATGATACCTGGCTAACGGTGCCAGAACCTTGTACTCCTGAACTTCCAGCAAAATTAATACACCTTGTCACTCTAAACCTAGTTCTCATTTGGTAGTCAGTTCTCATCTAACGATCAATTCTAAACCCAGTTCTCGTCTGGTAATCAGTCCCCGTCTAACGATCAATTCTAAACCTAGTTCCTGTCTGGTAGTCAGTCCCCGTCTGACGATCAATTCTAAACCCAGTTCCCGTCTGGTAGTAAGTCCCCGTATGACGATCAATTTTAAACACAGTTCTCGTCTTGTAGTCATTTCTCGTTTGACAAATAATTCAGTCTTCCAACACTCATTTGTGTCAGTCCCCCAAAACTCGTCTGTGTCAGTTTCCTAAACACTCGTTTGTTTCAATTTCTTAAGCACTCTTTCGTGTCAGTTTCCATAAACACTCGTCTGTGTCAGTTTCCATAAACACTCGTCCGTGTCAGTTTCTCTAAACACTCGTCTGTGTCGGTTTCTCTAAAGACTCATTTGTGTCAGTATTCCAAATGATCGCATGTGTCTATCTATCCTTCAAATCCCAACAAATGCAATGCACTTGGTCATTCTCGCATCTTCAATCATCGTGTCGTGACCAATACTCCAACCTTCTTAGAATTATAGGTCTCCCGTAGGCCTAGCTTTTGGTAGATCGCCCGTAGGTCTTACCTTAGGATCTTAGATCGAATGTAGATCTAGATTTCCTTGTAGGTCGCCCATAGGGCTAGTTTTTGGTAGAGCGCCCGTAGGTGTTACCTTATGATCTTAGATCGACCGTAGATCTAGATTTCCTTGTAGGTCACCGGTAGGCCTAGTTTTTTGTAGATCGCCCGTAGGTCTTAACTTAGGATCTTAGATCAACCGTAGATCTAGTTTTCCTTGTAGGTCACCTGTTGGCCTAGTTTTTGGTAGATATCCCATAGGTCTTACCTTAGGATCTAAGATCAACCGTAGATCTATATTTCCTTATAGGTCACCTGTAGGCCTAGTTGTTGGTTGATCGCCCATATGTTTCCCATAGAAGATCGTCAGTAGGTCTCACTTTAGGATTGTAGGTCATCTGTAGATCTAGCTCTCCTCTTATATATCGTTCATAGGTCTTACCTTAGGATCTTAGATCGTCCGTAGATCTAGGTTTCTTCTTATAGATCGCCCGTAGGTCTCCCCTAGCAGATCGTCCATAGGTCTCGCTTTAAGATTATAGGTCGACTGTAGGTCTAGCTCTCCTCTTATAGATCGTCTGTAGGTATCATCGTAGGATCGTAGGTCGTCCGTAGATCTCATTTGTCATCCTTTTGTACCCATCCTATCATTTTTCATCTCGCATATTAAACAACCCTTTGGTAATCTTGTATTGGCACCGTTATTCCATTACGAGCGACCACCTTCCAGGTTCATCCATAAACCCTTCTCACCAAGAAAACTCCAAAATTATTTCCCCGAACAAATATAAAAAAAACAAATAAACACTCACGCCTTCTTTCAAAACAAATTTTTGGCATTGATATTTAATCCTATTCTACCTTGAACGTCCGAAAGGAACGCGCCAATCGTACTTTCAAGTTTAAGACGATTGAATAGGGGCAACTGTAATACCCCAAATTTTTCCTACCCCTTTTACTTTTTTCTGGCTTATGAAATTCTCATCTCATGTACATAGCTCCCGTTAGGTCATTTTGCACGTCATGCATCATTGGTCAATAATTTGGCATGGGTTAAGGATATTGAGGAATTATGGGTTCTTTGTGATTTTAGGATCTCATCTTCATGCAAGCATGGATCAACATGGTTCTTCATCAATTAGGGTTTAAGGGATTAGATTTTTTGTTTATGGTCATTGGGAATTTCCTCTTTTATCAAGATACTCATTTTAATCAAAAGACAAAGCCATCTTTTCAAGTTATTTCATTGAGCAAACAAATTAGGGTTGTGAGTTGTTAGAGCTTACATTTCATCATGGTTGAGTTTGCTAAATTCAATTGAAGATTCATTATGCTCCAGACATCATTCTTTCTAATACTTGTTGCTTGACGTACAAGTTTAGTATGAATTAGAGGATGGAAATGATTTAAGGATTCATTGAAGATGCAAGTGGATTTTATGTAAGAATTATATTTCAAAGGGGTTATGTCATTACTTGGATTGCAAGCTATTAAGAAAATGAAAGGAAAAAATTCAAATCTATGTTTGAGAAAGATAACATTACATTTCCAAAGCACTAGTCTATTATAATTTCAATTCCTTCAAGTCACATTGCAAGTTCTGTTGCAAAAATTCAATATCAGATTACAACTTATTACACCATCTTAAATTACATCATTGAGCAAAATACACAAAAAAATACAGAGTTACTTCCTACACTAAATTTCATCTTCATCATCTTTCCTTCATGATCATTTTGTATGCTACATTGCCAAAAACCATGTCAATTACCAAAGGTGCACTGAACCTGCAAATACTCCAATAACAGGTTATCATAAAGCCATACATTTCAATCCATCATGCAAAAGATAATATACTTCAAATAGACATCAAATTGCATTGATACAAGCATGTTTTAGAACCAAATACAAACCATTTTGCAACCTAATCATATACTCACGGCTATGCTGAAGCAGTTCATCATTTTTACAAACCTGCACAAACCGATACCTATGAGATAGACAACAATCCTGAACCAGTGGCGCGATATCTTAAAGAAGAAATAATATTCACAGAAAAATCAAAAATAACCAGCTTAGCATCAATTAACACAGTTAGCTAACAAAATTCAACAGCATAACAGAAATCCAGCTCATTCGATAACAGAAAAAATAGAAATCAAACTAACCCTATAACTTCATAACAGAATTTCACAACCGTAACTAATAGTCCAACAAACTCCCTCTAACTTGCTAACCGTTCTTAACAAAAAACAGAATTTCTGCCTTCATAACCAACTACCTGCAATTTCTGAAAATCTCCACTATTCGATAATCATCTTCGCCACCATTCATTCACAAGGATACCTCTCAACTTTATCTGCACTCTTCCTCCGAGTTCTCTCTGCAACAACCTAACGACACCTTTGCTTCTCCCATCTTCAATCACTAATTCAGTGCTTCTACAATCCACCGTTCCATCTACAACCTCATAACATAACCTTCATCATCTTCAAGCTTCATTTTCATGCAGTTTTTTTCATCAACGTCAACAACCACCAAATGCACAATATCACAGCATAAATCAACCACAACACATTCACGATTCATACAGAAACAAGATCATAACGTGAAAATAAAGAGCAGGAGAGGATAGAAGAAGAAGAACGAACGGAGAAAAAGAAGATTATTCCCTCATCTTTGGTTCTCTAAATATCTCTTCTTCAAATCCAGGTTCGATATCTTTTCTGTTTCTTGGCGTAATTCGTAATTGTATGAGTGTAATGTTTTCGTCTTCTGGTATTCGTAATTATGGATCCAGCGATCCAAGTGTTGAAATCAGAAATGCGCATGGCGAAGAATTGGATCACGAAGGTTGAATTGTAGATGATATTGAAGCTTGTGAAACAGGTGGTATGAATCAGAGTTTGATTAAATGAGAATATGTGAGAATCGGAAACGGTGAAGGTGATGATTAGTGAATCTTACGGTGAGATCGAGAGATGGCATGAGGACAAGGTCTGTGGCAGATTATAAGAAGAAGATGAACAGGTTTTCGAATCAATGAAGGTTGGGTCGGTCTTGATTTACAGAACTCAACATAAATAATGATGGTGGGTGAAGGCTGAGACGGAGCAAGATGGAGGGGAGATTGAGCCTGCCACTGAGTGAGTCAAAGGAGGAGGGAGGGTTCATTTGTTATCGTGAAGCTGGATGGTCACAAATAGTATAACCCTAACTCCCTGAAATGGTGTCGTGTTGCTTTTATTTCCCTTTCAATTTTTATATTTTATTATTATTGAAATATAAATATGATAAAAGAATAGGACTATTTGGTATTGGATCTGGTGGATTGTTCTGTTATCTCAACCCAGATTACTTCCCTCCTAGGACCATAATACACATTTTTTTGTAAAGCCTAGAAGATTGACACAAAATTACCATCGGGCCTCACTACATGTTGGGCCATAACGCCCTGCTTCATCACCCCCCCCCCCAGGATTTCAATCTCCACCCCTCTGATCTCACTAACTCTTTGTTAAGTTTAGGACCTTTTCTTAGTTTTTTTTTATATATATTTTAATGATAGAAAAACTAAAAAATCAATAAAACTTAGACATTTTATGCTTACGATCAAGTAACATAACAAGTAGTTATGTGATCGAAGCATAGATCTTATGCTCGCTTCTGATGGGACATGCGTTAGTTCTCATCGTCTTGAGAAATTCATATCATATTATATGTTGTCCCGATACACGTAATATTTTGTGATACTTTGTGCAGGAACTTCGGATTACGCGTTGCATTCACAATACGCGTTTGCTTTTATCTTAATTGGATATCATTTCTGACTTTTTTTGTTTCTTAGTGAAGCTTGCTCGATGCGTACTCCCTGCTTCTCTATTGCTTTCGTCTATTTTCAATGATTTGCTTGCTTGTGGTAGTTTCCGCTACTACCTTTCATATTTCCCCGCTTTGCTAGAGATCATGAGAAGTAGAACTTTACTATTTTCTGATGCCATGAGAAGTAGGCTAGAGACGTATGACAAGGGTCTCTGTTTCTGATCATGTCAGGAACCCTTCTAGTTTATTTAAAGACCCGTTTAGGGCAATTTCGCATTGTGTGCATTCTGTTTGCTACTTTTGTGCGGTTTGTTTAAAATCCTACCTTTTGTATGTATTTTACAGGTGTGTTTACATTTGTTCCTGTATTATTCCCCCATCCCTTATTGAAGTCCTCAAAAGGAGGCGAGCAGGGAGGGTTTGTAATCAACCCCTGCAATTTCTTTTGTGTCATCCTTAGCTCATGACGCACCATGATGCTTCGGAGTTGTGCCTGCTCATGTGTATGGAGTCATCAAGTGGGGAAGGGTTCCGCAATCGAACCGCCATATTTTGTCATGAGGCCGCATTGGCCGATGTTGATAGTCCGTGATCATTCATATTGCCTTCGGTCGCCTACCTCGATCTCCTATATCTTAGTTAGGTGTTCAGTCTCTTTGGACATCACATTTTTGTTTTTCATCTCACTCCCGCTTGTTTTTCTCGGGTGATACGCTCCCCTTGACTAAAGTATTTCGCTTATTTTCCTTACCATTTTATGTGTGTGCTCTTTCGAGCTTGTTTGTTTTATCCTTGTACATACCATGTTCCCTTAGGATACGCTTGTTCCTTTCGGATGCAAGTTAGACCTTAGGTTTCAAACCATGAATGCTAACATTAAGTAGAAATTTCCCTTTCATCCTTGATGTAGGACTATGATTTCATGATAACATTAGGATTAGAAATAGGCTAGTCTCCCATAGACTCTTTTCTTTCCCCTTTTGCATATGCATCTAAAACTAAAACTTCTTATTTTTAACAAATCAAAAACACTCTAATCACACTTAAACCCTTTTATAAGGTAACAAAACAAAAACCAATCAAATGTGGAATCTTGCCTCGAGGGCGTAACTCAAAATTATTTTCAAGCAAGGACATGATTAATTTACTTTTGTGCCAATGCATAAGTCTCCAAAGGTCGAGTTGCGGCAGAAGGCGAAATTAACACTATTCACAAAAAACACAAAACAAACAAAAACATGTGAGTCGAACTATGGTAACTCTGATTCCTCAAAAAGGATATGTAGGCAATGGGGTAGGGCCCAAGCGAGTACAACTTTATTTTCCCTACATTCTTTTCTCTTTCCTTTTACGTGCATTCATCCTCAATAGTAAACAATAACCATATATTAGACACACCCATAATATAGATAACAAGAGTGGATACCGTAGAGTACTACGGGTGTGTGGGGTGCTAATACCTTCCCCTTGCATAACAGGCTCCCTTACCTGATCTCTCGGTCGCAAGACCGTGACTTCTCCCTTCTTAGGTTTTCTCGATGTTTACCTTTCCCTCCATGTAGGATAAAAGATGTTCGATGGAAACTTCAATGTTTGATGATTTTCATCCGGTTGTTTCACTCGTCACCAAGAAAAAGAAGACTAAAAAGCCGGATGTTATCCTCAATATATGGAGAAGATTCAAAGGTCCTGCTCAACCAGTTTAAGTGGATGATATTTCCTCTGAGGTAGACGACAACCAAGAAGAGGATGGTAGAAGAATCAAGCCTAAAGGTAGAAATAACCAGGGTTATGAAGATGAAGACTACTTCGATGAACAGTACCCTCCTGCAGATGACAACTACAGGAAGTTGGAAGACTGACTCAAAGCTATGGAAATCCAGAAAGTGCCTGGATTGGATTTTAGAGAACTAGGTCTGATCTTGGGGGTCATCATCCCTCACAAGTTCAAGGTCCCCGTCTTTGCTAAATATGATGAGTTCTCTAGTCCCAAACTCCATTTGAGATCGTATGTTCGAAAGATCTAACCTCATACCGCCGACAGGAAGTTATTGGTCCATTTCTTTCAAGAAAGTTTGTCCGGAACTCAACTTGAATGGTTCTATCAGCTGAAAAGAAACAACATCCATACATGGGAAGACTTGGTTGCTGCTTTTTACAAGAAGTATCAATATAACGTTGACCTTGCACCGATTCGAGTGTCTAATACGGTGGGAGAACTGACTTGGGTGTTTTGTATTTGATCTCAATTTTTGCGAATAGCAAGAGTCTCCACCGGCTTTTCTTTTATCCAATAAAGGAAAGGGTGAAAAGAACAGGAAAGACCTTTTGAGATATTTTCTTGAGTTTGGGGGGTAGGTTATGAAAAAGGAAGGTGTTAGCACCCTTTTCATCCCTAGTTATCTACGGGATCTTAGTTGCTAGGTCACTTTAAAATACTTTGTTTGAAATGTGTTTGTGATGTTTTCAAAGTATTTTTGAAAAGTGCCTTCGTTTAGGCAAACTTTTTAATGATTCGCGTCTCTATAAGAATGCATACAAAATGTTGACTTTTGAAAATATTTCATGGAAAAGTGTTGGTGTATTTGAAATATGTTTTGAAATGTTGTGAGCAAGCAACTATGAGCGTTCTACCTAATCAAAAATTATTTGTTCATATCCTCCTCCTTTAGATATTTCTATCTTACCATTGATTGATAAGAATCCCTATCATTATATGTGAAGGGACGAGCGTGGGTCAATGTATAGTCATAAAAGGCAACATTGTATGATACCTTAGAAATTTTTTATAAGGGTCTAAGATCGTTTACCGAAGGCAACATCGAATGGTCATCGAGGGAATATGATCTTGTATTCAAGGGTCATTGCTAAAGTATCCCACGTTCGAGGGATATGACCATTTATTCATAGGCAACAAGTGTGGGTTACCCTAGAGGTGTGTGTGTGAATTGTGTTTTATTGCATGCATTTTTTTCTTGAGATTAGGGTTCTCTAAGATTGATTTTATCTTGCCATACACACCCTAATTACTAACAATTATATTAAAAGCTATAAATTGCGGAAATTGTAGTCCTACGCTATTACATCATTTAGGGGATGAGGATACAAATTATAAATGGGGATGAAAGCAATTAAAACCAATTACTATTACAACCAAATTAAATAAAAATAAATAGCAAAAAAGTCTCAAAAATCAAGATTTTTGGTGTTTAGGTTGACACGGGACGTGTCCTGTGACACGGGCACCCGTGTCAGGACCCTGTCCTGCCATACATGCCTTTTTTATCCCAGATGAGCTGACACGGGCCGTGTCCCGTGACACGGGCACCCGTGTTAAAACCCTTTCCTGCCATTTTTCCAAGTTCTATTCCTAGTCAGAGGGACACGGGCCGTGTCCTGTGACACTGGCACCCGTGTCAGAACCCTATCTTTCCATTTTTCATGTTTTCTTTCTGACACGGCCCGTGTCAGTCGACACGTCCAACGACCGTTTCAGGCTTCCAAAAGCATTTTTCTATAGTTTTGAGTGTTTGCAACTCCTCTACTTTGATTTGTCCTATTTTATTCTTTTGAAAATGAAAGTAAAATGATGTATGAACAAGGATGTCATAGTTTGAGAAAACTTACCTCTTGATATGAAAACTCGAAATGTGTATGGATGTTTCCAGGTGCAATGTGATGATTGATTGAGTTTCCTTAGACCTCCATGAAGTTGTTTCAATCTTTACTTTATGATGAAATTGTTTGAATCTATCCAACCAAGTCAACTTGCAAGATAACATTTTTTAGTTTGAAAAGTGGAGATAATGATGTTACATAAGTTGTTCTTGTGTTTGAACAACCCCTATATGATGTGTGTGGAGTGTTTGGATTGTTTGTTTGGACAAAACTTGCAAGGTGAGAGAAGTTCAAAGATTTGGACTTCAAAGCTCAAGAGTGGAGGTTTTGTGGACAGTTATGGCTTTTTGAGAGTATGAGATTTTGAGGGCTTGTCTACACAACAAAAACTTATGGACTTTAGCTTGCATATGACCTCTCTATTTATAGAGAAGGTTTGAGAGGATGAGAGGATTTGTTTCACAAGCTGTCAAAATTCTGGTTTAGTTGAGATAAAACAACCAAGTTATTATGAAAATTGGTGTTCCAATGCATGGTACAAGCACGGTCTGAAGTTGCTAGAGACTTTTAGGCATGTTGCTTCTTACTTTGACATTGTGTATGTGCAGAGAAAACAATTGAGAGGCTCAAGGAGTTGGCAATTGCATAAAGCTTCCTTTATGTGAATGACATTGGTGCCTTTGTGCTATAAATGGAATGATGCAATGGAAAATACTTGAATCACTTGGATAATGGTTAAGTCAATTGTTTAAACATCTTATTATGGATAGCTTTTCAAGTCAAAAGGCTTGCAAAGTAAGATTATGCAGCATGGCATAAAGATTTTGTTATATGTTCTTCAACAAAAAGACTTGCAATTCAAGAATCGATGCCCAACTTCAGGCCATTGAATCTCCTAGCTCAAGTTTGATAAATTAATTCTCTTGGATGTATTGGAAAGCTTGAAACATCCTCTATAACTTTCATTTTGGCCATTTTGACAAAATCCTCTTGTAACTATGTGAAAAAATACCAAGAAGTTAGAATAAAATCCTGAAGAAAATCTGTTGAAAGTTTCTAAGTGTTAGATGAAAATGTCATGACTTCATGGGCTTATATCTTTAAATCTAAGAGTTTTTTGGACATCAACCCTCTAATACAAAATTGTAGAATTCATCAAGATCTACAACTTTCATGTTGAAAGTTTCCTTTGAATCATCTTGCATCTTTGTGAAAAAATGTCATGAAGTTATGAAATTATCATTTTAAAACACTTAGAAAAATTTCCAAGTATAGAAAATGTTGAATTTTCCAAATACCTTTTGACTTTCAGTATTTCTTAATGAGAAAGTTTCATATTTTTGAGTGTCTTGATGAAGTGTGATCTTTTAAACTCAAATTTCATTAAAAAGTCAAAGTTTGACTTTTCAATGTACAATTGACTTTTTCATCAGTTGACCAAATTTCATCTATCAATCCAATGATCTTGAGAAATTTTTTGAGCCAAAAAATTAGGTCAACATGTCGTATTTGAATCCGTGAGATTGTACTTTAAGCCATTAGATCATGTACTAGGTCAAACAATCCTTGATCAGTCAAATACAGTCAAAACCCTAATTTTGATCATTTTGCCCTTTTGGTGATTTGAACAATTTTCCTGGAGATTTGTGATTCAAACTTGATAAATTGATACATATGACTTAAAAATGTTGATATTGGTCAAAAATAGTGAAATTTAACTGTAGGTTGACCACATTTGACTTTTTACCCAATATAGCTGATTTTAGGTCATCTTGTCAATTGACCGAGCAAACTATAACTGCAAGACTTAAAACTTAACATGAGTAATCTTGAAAGTCCATAATAATCTATGAAAGTCATATGAGGCATTAAAGGTCCAATTTTCCTTTTGAAAACTCAAACCTAATTTGAGGCATCAGTGTTAAGGAGATGTCTTGACCTAGTCAATCCTTGTGAAAGCTTGAGCCATTGAAGATCTTGAGGGAAATGTCTTAAGAAATGAGAGGGGAAATTTGGGGTACAACAGCTGCCCCTGTTCAATCTTCTTAAACCTGAAGAGTTAGATTGGCGAGTCCGCCATTCGTGACTTGAAGGTGGAAGATGATTGAACACTAAAGTGCCCAGAAATTTGCACTCGACTATGTGTTAGTTGATTGTGTCAGGAATGGGCTTAAAGATGCCATTTGGAGAAGTGATGAAGAGTTTGTCGGAGATGGGCTTATAGATGCCATCCAGAGTGATTGTCGAGGGAGAAGTATCAGAATAAATCTTTGGTCGATTTATACTAAAACTGTAGATGTCGGAGAAGTATCAGAATAAATCTTTGGTCGATTGAATCTGAATGATATGCTGGAATAGACCCGTGTTAAGCCGTGTCTGAAATTGTATTAGAAGGAACCCTTGATGAGCCAGTGTGAAGTTGTATTTGGAAATAAATTAGAAGGAACTCGTGCAAGATTTCTTTAGGATGAGCTTATGTGAAGCTGCATTTGGAAATAAATTCGAAGGAGCCTGGGTAAGGCTGCTTCAGAATGAGTTTGTGTGAAACCGCATATGGAAATATATGAGAAGGGGCCTGGTGTTGTACCCCAAAATTTTCCCTCCCATATTTCTCAAAACATTTCAAGAAAGATTCCCAAGTTGTTCAAGGTAGTCCAAGGTTTGGCCAGACAAGCTCTCTCCTAAGACAGTCTACCTCAAATTAGGGTTTCATGTTGCATAAAGATACTTGAGTCCAAGGGATCCCAAATGCTTAACATTGTCCTAATATGTTCTCAAGATCATCCATGTCAAGTTTCAAGCCTTGCAAAGAAAGTTTGCTCAGTCAATTGCTTAAAGGCCTGAAAATCGACTGTGCTAGGGCTAAAGTCAACTGTGGCCCACATACAGCCAAACTTCAATATTTTTGGTCAACATCCTCATTTTGAAGTATATTTCATAATTTGATCAAGGGTTGATCATGATTCATCAAGGATTGCTCATAATTCCTCAAGAATCAAAAGTTGTTAAATTAGGGTTTTGCATGAAAAGTCAACTCAACTTTGACCAAGCATAACTCTCTCATACTTTATGAGAAATGACCCATCCAAATATCATTTTTAATAGAATTCAATTCCCTAAAATTAATCTTTAGCTCCCAAGTTCAAAATATGCACTCACAAGAAGATATGAATTTGGACATTATATGTCATTTTGAAAAGTCAACAAAAACACCTTTTTTATCAAAGCTTCATACATGAACATGGAATACTCAATTGAGATGAAACCAAAGAGTTTGCTTAGGGGACATCCTAAGCTTTCTAAAAAGTCCAAGGACACCCTCATAAGGTTAAAATTGAGAGAAATATGCATTGTCAAAGTTGGACAATTTTTGAAAAAAATGCATGAAGAAAATATTAATCAAACTTGGATTTTTTCCAAATGGGCCTATCTTTTCAAGTTTTAAACTCATTCCTAACATGGTCCACGACCTCTAAGCCCACCCGTACAATTTTCTAATATTTATGCTATTCATTTTGATATTTTATTCATTAAAATTCAGAATTAAATAAATAATAGAAATAATATAAATTTTGATGTGAATCCATTTTGGGAAAGTTTTATGCTGGTCTATGTCAATTGATTTCATACAATAACTCTTAAAATATGTCCAGGTTCATCCACATGTGAAAATGGCATAAAATCATCAAATATGGCATTTTTTTCAAATTTTGATCATGGTCTTAAAACACAACATTATGAGGGAGATTCTTTCCATGCTTTCTTGTCTCCTCATTCTCCTCTATAAATATAGAGCCATACAAGCTTAAGAGACACGAAAATCCTCTCTAAAAAGCTCTTCAAAAAGCTCTCTAAAAGCTCTTCAAAAAGCTCTCCAGAAATCAAAGAATTGGTGCAAGTCATATCTCGAGGTTCCGGTCTCTCTCAATTGACATCAAGCCTCAAACCATCCTCTTGAAGTCCTCAAGAGTCTTAATGGGCCCAATAGCAATCCATCACACGCCTAGCACGCCCCCCATTTGACAACACCGGTTTGGTAAAATTTTAAACTTTAAATCTCTAATTTTAATCATATTTTATGGTATGCTAACGTTTGTTTGAGTTTATATAGAACAGTTATAGATGGTTGAATCATAGGTTCCATGCAAGAATCAAAAAACACCATGGTTAGAGTATGAAGCTTTCGAAGATTCGGGCCTCGGGATTTCTCATGATTGCACCCCATGTTTACTTTTGCTACTAAGCCCATCTTTATTTTCATGTTTTATTCGTTTTGTTTATTTCTTTTAATCCCTTTTATTTTTTTTATCAATAAACAAATATAAAAATCACATAAAAATAGATTTAGGATTTTTTCTTAATTAAATTTTAATTTTAGGTAAAACTTTAATTTCTTTTTGTAAATAACTTAAAAATAATTAGAATAAATAGGTTTTATTACTAACTTAATTATATTTTATTTTTTCCTAAAATAACCAAAGAAACCAAAATAGGTCATGTAATTATTTTTATCAATTAATTTAATTAACTAATTAATTGAATATTTAATTTAGAAAACTTATTTCTTTTATTAAAAACAACAAAAAAAAACAATTTTTCTTTTAATTAGGATAGAAGGGTCAAAACCCTAGTTCACACTCGTTCTAATTTTCATCGCGCGCTTTATTATTATTTTTATTCATATTAATGTAACTGCCTACAGTTTGTAATAGTTTAATTAGGACATTTATTTCATTTATCGCTTTATTTTCAAAATGTTTGTTTTTGGCTATGTAAATACCTGAAGCCTTGCAATAGCATAGTTTAAATTCCGCACTTTAAATTCCGCAAATTATTAACTGTTAGATATATGATATAGGATGCATGACAAGAATGTATGATTAATTTTAAAACAGTTAGATCACCCTAAATGTGCAAAGATAAATAAACTGAAATTGAATCATTCGCACATGCGCACTCCTAGGGTACACTCCCACTTGGTTGCCTTCGGTAAATGGTCATTGAGTATAGGATGCTTTAGTGGTCGTCCTTTTGTCTAAACAAAGATCAAAGTCCTGATTCGGAAAAGTTGCCTCGGAATGGTTGCCTCGGAATTGTTGCCTCGAATAATTGATCTAAGACATTAGGGTTATTACTAAGACGTCCTAACATTGCTTTAGTGACCGTGCGTCCCTTTCGAATTGACCCTCAAAACTCCAACGACGGTGCTACCTACTCACTAATAGTGGGATAGCATTGTCTATAGGAAACGAACATAGAACAATTCTTTTTTTCGAGTAGGTAGATTATCTCTTAAGTACTTGCTCAATCAAAACAAATTTTTCACACTTACACTCCTTTATAAACAAAGTTTTCAAAAACACTTCATTACACTCTTGAAGACAGAAGCAAGAGTTAAATCGAAGTCAAAACAAAAAATTTTCAAACCGCACAAACACAAAGAAAACAATTTCGAAAATGATGAGCAAGTACCTAAGAGCCCGTAGATAACTACGGATAGAAAGGGTGCTAATACCTTCCCTTTCTATAAATCTACCCCCTGTACTCAGAAATATTTCGAAAAAGGAATTTTTCGGTGCTTTTTTCCTTTCCTTGTTGGATAAAATAAAAGACGGTGGCGACTCTTGCTTACCGTGACATTTTGCGAACACAAACGTAAAACGCAAACCAGTAAAATTTCCTTAACGAAATAGGGAAACCACGTCCCGGTTCTGGCCACCGTATCACAGAACTGACGACTCTGCTGGGGACTAAATAAGTGGGGTGTACCTTAGGATTAGTTCATCATATTTTTTTCAATTGTTTGATTTGTTTGCTTTATATTTATGGGCTTTGTATCGGAGTTACTATAGATCCTAACCCGAATCTGGGGATACCTTTTAGGTAAGTAGCAATAGACTATGAGGGAACTGTACGGTGTAGACCAATACGATTGAAGCAGTAGCTATGTTGATGTGGCACATTAGTTAGTACCGATATCCCTTGTGGAGCAACAAGGAGAGTATAGGGCTGCTAATGGGTCATTAAGCATCAACTGACCTTAGAACCTATAATTGACCCACTTGGCCATAGAAAAGTAGCAGTATGCTACACTCATTGAGACCATACTCTCGTGATGATTCCGTCCGCAAGAAAAGGTTGCTAAACTGGAATTATGACCGATCGAGGATGGTCAGTGATATTGAGAACCTCTAGAACCAGGTTACTATTACTAGGACAGGTTGAACCAACTAAACTAAAAGAGGTTAATACCTAAACTCCATGCCAGCCTGAAATTTAAGGGCTATTGTGTGACTTGTGTGCTTTCAACTTGAACTACTTGCACATGTTTGTTACCTAACAACTAGAGTTCCTTGCAGGTTTTGTTTACAGTCCTTATCCAATACCTTGGATTTCTTGCCGGATTTACTTGTTTACATTACCTCATACTTTTTCTTAAACACTTAACATACACATCATAACATCATGCCTTAACATTTCCTTAACCATTTCAAGGATCTCAAAGGTTTGTGATGCAGGTTATGGTAAATCCAACGTCTAGCAAGGGGAAAAGGGGATTTATTTTCCTCTAGCCAATGTCATCTAGAGATCAAAACACGATAATTTGATTCGATGGCTATGACCCACTCGATATGGTGAGCTTGACTCTTGAAAAAGGACTCTTGATGACACGAAGTTTCTTCAATCAAATCTGCAAAATTCAAATTCTAACAGTTTCTTGTTTACCTCGCGAGATCCTTGAAAACATTGCATACATATATCATACATATCATTGCATAATAAGTCTCCCAGTACAGGTCTCTCATGTTATCGCTGTTTATTTCAGCAATGGCTCTCCAACAAGACACCAGAGATCTTCAAGAAACTCAGTTCAGGGAAATATTCCTAAACCTGTCCAAGGGGCAGGAAGAGTTGAAAACACTCCTCGTTGGGGACTTGGTCAAGAAAAGTCCTGAAGACAATAAGGACGAATAGCTAGAACAAATGCAAGTTGAGGTAGATGAAATAAGAACCCAAATGCTGGGGCAGACGACCCTTATCCAAAGCTTATCCCGGGAACAACAAGAGCTGAGAATCGTTATCAACCAGCTTCATCAAGACAGAAACAACAGTATGAAGCAAACAGTCGAGGTCGGGGACCAAGTCATTTATCAGCCTCCAAGAAGACAAGGGTTTGGTTTGGTGAAGGGTGGACCTTTACAAATTGCTACTACATCACGGGTCCAATGACAACCTCGCCAAAAGCAACAGGTTAATCAGAGTAAGCCAGATACGCCCAAAAGGCAGTTCACCGAGCTCAACATGCCGATGTCTCAAGCTTTATAACACCTATTGAGATTGAATCTGGTGACGTTAAGGGACCCTCCTCAGAATCCCCACATAGCCTCCCCAAACTACAATCCTGATGCAAAGTGTGCATACCATTCCAACAGCCTGGGGCATGATACTGTTGACTGCTGGGCATTGAAAAACAAAATTCAAGACCTGATCGATAAAGGAGCATTGGAATTCACACAAGATGGTCAACTAGAATGTTTTTGTCAATCCTCCAAGGCTCACCATTTGAAGTGACAAGTCCTGAGACGAGAAGACTTTTTGTTCATTAGAATTTTCAATTTGTAATTTTCTTTTGATTGTTCAGACATTTAGTCATGTTAAAACCTTATTACTTTATCAATGCATTGCATATGTCTGTTTTGAATCAATCCATTTGTATTCACTATATTCAAATTTCTTTCATTTTTGTGATGTTCAACTCTCGATTAAAAAATTCTAAGCCTTTAGAGGGAGGATGACGAAAATGATATCAAAATCTCTACAGTATGCTTTTGAACAGACCCCGCTGACGATGTACAGGCGTTGTTTCAAATCCTAAACAGTGGAGTTATAAGGAAGATAATCCCTTGTCAACCCCTTTGAGCCAAAGAAGTTGGAGTTTTTTCTTTTCACGCAAATTAAAAAAAAACCTTAATCACAACCTGGGGGCAGGGTAGTTTTCTCAGCTAATTCGGGTGCACAATGAATGGCATCAAAGAGGTCCTTCTAAAACAAAAGACGGTGATGGTTCCGTATAATCGTCAAGACATGCAATCATTATCTCTTGAAATAAAAGCCCATTAAGTCAAAACCTATGAAGGATACTTAAGAAAAACTGGGGCATCCCGCTGACTGTAATCATAAAAGAAACAGTTCAGGAAAAAGACAGGGATAATAAAATCAAAAAGAAAGAGATCCTACAAACTCTCAACAAAAATGACTGCCTGTTCAAAATAAACTGTCAGTATCCGAACCATCACTGGAATATCAGAGCAAAGACTCAAAACAGGGTCTAAATGCACAATTAGCTGAGTTTAGGATCGAAGAACATCACGAAGAACGGGTGGGTACAAATAAAATCTGAGCCTTTATCCTTTGTTTCTTGAACCGTGAACCAGACCACGTTATAACCCTTAAAAGTCCTAGCTGAGGCATGGGTTAGTTTGAAAGCATATTGTTACAAAAGGTATCCTGACTCCTGTAGGGCTTGCTGGAAATCCTGAGTTGACATCACATTTTACAAAAATTCGCTTGTTTTATTGAAAACTGCATTTTCAAAGAACTTCAAAACAAACATAAGCTTTGCATTCTTAAAATAACATTGTTTGTATATGAATATTTGTTCAACAGCAGAGAAATTCACACGACGAATATCTAGTGAACAAAAACCTTTTCAATAAAAAGGGTCACCTCAAGTGGAAAAAACACTTCCAACCAAGGGGCACGACATGAGCATTGTCTATCATCTGGGGCAGTCAAGTCAAGATTCAAGGAGTCTCTCAAAGATGCCAAATATCCAGGGGAAGATCTCCATCTGAATCACTTGGGGAATTTGACATGAATTCCAACAACGAATCTTGTATGATCAAACGAACATCTTCTGGTAGTATGGCAACACAACATTACCGACAATGACAACTCCCTACACCCTGAGAGCGTGGACATAGTAAGAAAATACTGCGCATGAACAAAGACCCGCTAGGTTGACAGGCCTAGGCAAAAATACGGGCATCCCGACGAACCAAAAGGGTTCGGGCAAAAATTAGGGATAAAAACAAAAAAAGATTTGTACACCCGGCAAGTCGAAAACCTGAAAAGGCGGCTTGGGCAAGAAAGGGTATCCTGGTGGAATGAAAATCTGAAAAGACAGTCCAGGAAAAAGTTAGGGATTAAAGCGTACGACTATGCCATGTCATCTCGTCATTTTCCTACCAGAAGAAGATTTGTCATTTCAATCGACAATTACCAAGCACCTCATAGGTTGGAATAATACTCGATCCACAAGGCCTCCGCAGGCACCTTCTCCCGCAGATACAGGGGAAGAAAAGTCTCGATGCAAAGTCATTGTCATATCCTCATCCCGCATCCCAGTAGCATCTACACTCCCCGCAGAGTAAGAAAAGGACAGTGGTGTTAATTCTCCCCAGCTGAGGCTCGCAACCACAAATGGGTCGGTAAGATTCTCCCCAAGCAGAGTTTATCTATCACCAGCACTGGAAGATTATCCCCAGTGGAGTCTGGAAGATTATCCCCAGTAGAGTCTAAAAGATTATCCCCAGCAAAGTCGCCATTGGAAAATCATCCCCAGTGGAGTTCATTCCTTTCATAGACAGAAATTCAATCCCCAACAGGGTTCACTGTCACCAGCAACAGTAATTCATCCCCAGTTGAGTTTTATTTCTCCAAATCAGCAGATCTTCTAGTAGAGTATATACTCCCCACAGAGTCATTTCCTCATCAGTCCATTCCCTAGCAGAGTTATTCTCTCCTGCAGGATTATTCTCCCAATCATCTTCGGTCGTTATCTCCAGTGAGAGAAACTCTTTATTCTCCAACAATAGTCAGGGATTTATTTTACCAAACTCGGACGTACCACAATAGCATTTCATGTTCATATATCATGACGTGTGCATACATATTGCATACAGTATAATTTCATTTATTTTGAGAACATCATCATACAATGCACGTCATGCATCATATACAATTAATCATGTACCTTTTCAGGAAAGATGGTTATCATCAACAACTTCCTGCAAGTTCAAGATTAACTCCGGAAACTAAACAGACTTTACACGGGTTCGTCACGAAGCAATCTTACACGAGTTTCTCCTAAATACAGCTTTACACGGGTTCGTCACAAAGTAACCTTACCCAGGTTCCTCCTGAAGTTTTACACAAACTTATCACAAAGTAACCTTACTCAGGTTCCTCCTAAAGTTTTACACGAACTTAACTTATCACAAGGTGACCTTACCCAGGTTCCTCCTGAAGTTTTACACAGACTTATCCCGAAGCAACCTTACCCAGGTTCCTTCTTGGTCCCGATGTAGTTTCACCCAGACTCATCCTGAAGCAACCTTACCTAGGTTTCTTCCCGGTTCAGATGCAATTTTACCCAAACTCTTCGCAGAGCAACCTTACCCAGGTTCCTTCTCGGTCCCGATGTAGTTTCACCCAGACTCATCCTGAAGCAACCTTACCCAGGTTCCTCCTTACAATTTCCCGATGTAGTTTTACCCAAACTCCTCGCAAAGCAACTTTACCCAGGTTCCTTCTCGGTTCAGATGCAGTTTTACCCAAACTCCTCGCAAAGCCACCTTACCCAGGTTCCTTCTCGGTTCAGATATAGTTTTACCCAAACTCCTTACAAAGAAACCTTACCCAGGTTCCTTCTCGGTTCAGATGCAGTTTTACCCAAACTCCTCACAAAGCAACCTTACCCAGGTTCCTTCTTGGTTCAGATGTAGTTTTACCCAAACTCCTCACAAAACAACCTTACCCAGGTTCCTTCTCGGTTCAGATGCAGTTTTACCCAAACTCCTTGCAAAGCAACCTTACCCACGTTCCTTCTCGGTTCAGATGCAGTTTTACCCAAACTCCTCGCAAAGCAACCTTACCCAGGTTCCTTCTCGGTTCAGATGCAGTTTTACCCAAACTCCTCACCAAGCAACCTTACCCAGGTTCCTTCTCGGTTCAGATGAAGTTTTAGCCAAACTCCTCACAAAGCAACCTTACCCAGGTTCCTTCTCGGTTCAGATGCAGTGTTATCCAAACTCCTCACGAAGCAACCTTACCTAGGTTCCTTCCCATAAGCCCTACTATCCAGGTTCCTTCTCATAACCTTACCATCCAGGTTTCTTTTCTCTTATCTCCAGACAGCAACCCACAACACTGTGAGACCTGGACCTGATCAAACACGATCGGTTTCACCTTTCCCCAGTAGGTCGCGATGCAGCCTATACACGACCAGATAGTAGTTCATTTTCACCTCCCTGACTAAGAGATGTTTCCTCAGTAGAATACGGATGACCGAAGTTCCTAAAATTCAACAGAGATGTTTCCTCAGTAGAATACGGACGACCGAAGTTCCTAAAATTCAACAGAGATGATTCCTCAGTAGAATACGGATGACCGAAGTTCCTAAAATTCAACAGAGATGTTTTCTCAGTAGAATACGGACGATCGAAGTTCCTAAATTTCAACAGAGATGATACCCCAGGAGAATAACGGATGACTGAAGCTCCTAAAATTCTATTTCTCTCAAGACAGAGATTAGTATTCCCCAGCGGAATCTCCCTCAAAAAACAAGTATACAAACTCTCGCTGAGGAATCTCTTATGCGATTGACGCTCCTTCGGGTGGCATCTTTAAGCCCATCCCCCGTCAGCAATTTCCAAATGGCATCTATAAGCCCATTCCCGACATCGCAAGACGGACACCACATCATGCGAGTGCAAATTTCTGGGCACTCTAAGTGTTCAATCCTCTTCCACCTTCGGATCACGAAAGGCCAGCAAGCCAATCTACATCCTCAGGTTTAAAAAGATTAAACATGGGCAGTTATTGTACCAAAAAATTTTCCCTCCCTCATTTCTCAAAACATTTCAAGAAAGATTCCCAAGTTGTTAGTCAAAGGTTTTGCCAGACAAGCTCTCTCCTAAGGCAGTCTACCTCAAATTAGGGTTTCATGTTGCATAAATATACTTGAGTCCAAGGGATACCAAATGCTCAACATTGTCCTAATATGTTCTCAAGATCATCCATGTCAAGTTTCAAGCCTTGTAGAGAAAGTTTGCTCAGTCAAATGCTCAAAGGCCTGAAAATCGATTGTGCTAGGGCTAAAGTCAACTGTGGCCCACATACAGTCAAACTTCAAGATTTTTGGTCAACATCCTCATTTTGAAGTATATTTCATCATTTGATCAAGGGTTGATCATGATTCATCAAGGATTGCTCATAATTCCTCAAGAATCAAAAGTTGCTAAATTAGGGTTTTGTAGGAAAAGTCAACTCAACTTTGACCAAGCATAACTCTCTCATACTTTATGAGAAATGACCCATCCAAAGATAATTTGGAAGAGGATGCAATTCCCTACAATTCATCTTCATCTCCCAAGTTCAAAATATGCACTCACAAGAAGATATGAATTTGGACATTATAGGTCATTTTGAAAAGTCAACAAAAACACCTTTTTAATCAAAGCTTCATACATGAACGTGGAAGACTCAATTGAGATGAAACCAAATAGGTTGCTTAGGGGACATCCTAAGCTTTCTAAAAAGTCCAAGAACACCCTCATAAGGTTAAAATTGAGAGAAATATGAATTGTCAAAGTTGGACAATTTTTGAAAAAAATGCATGAAGCAAATATTGACCAAACTTGGATTTTTTCCAAATGGGCCTATCTTTTCAAGTTTTAAACTCATTCCTAACATGGTCCACGACCTCTAAGCCCACCCATACATTTTTCTACTATTTATTCTATTCATTTTGATATTTTATTCATTAAAATTCAGAATTAAATAAATAAATAATAGAAATAATATAAATTTTGATGTGAATCCATTTTGAGAAAGTTTTATGCTGGTTTATGTCAATTGATTTCGTGCAATAACTCTTCAAATATGTCCAGGTTCATCCACATGTGAAAATGGCATAAAATCATCAAATATGGCATTTTTTCAAATTTTGATCATGGTCTTAAAACACAACATTATGAGGGAGATTCTTTCCATGCTTTCTTGTCTCCTCATTATCCTCTACAAATATAGAGTCATACAATCTTAAGAGACACGAAAATCCTCTCTAAAAAGCTCTCAAAGAGCTCTTCAAAAAGCTCTCTAAAAGCTCTTTAAAAAGCTCTCCAGAAATTAAAGAATTGGTGCAAGTCATATCTCGAGGTTGCGGTCTCTCTCAATTGACATAAAGCCTCAAACCATCCTCTTGAAGTCCTCAAGAGTCTTACAAGGCCCAAGAGCAATCCATCACACGCCTAGCACGCCCCCCATTTGACAATACCGATTTGGTAAAATTTTAAACTTTGAATCTCTAATTTTAATCACATTTTATAGTATGCTAACGTTTGTTTGAGTTTATATAGAACAGTTATGGATGTTTGAATCATAGGTTCCACGCAAGAATCAAAAAACACCATGGTTAGAGCAAGAAGCTTTCGAAGATTCGGGCCTAGGGATTTCTGATGATTGCACCCCATGTTTACTTTTGCTACTAGGCCCATCTTTATTTTCATGTTTTATTCGTTTTGTTTATTTCTTTTAATCCTTTTTTTTTATCAATAAAAAAAATATAAAAATCACATAAAAATAGATTTAGGATTTTTTCTTAATTAAATTTTAATTTTAGGTAAAACTTTAATTTCTTTTTGTAAATAACTTAAAAATAATTAGAATAAATAGGTTTTATTACTAACTTAATTATATTTTATTTTTTTCTAAAATAACCAAAGAAACCAAAATAGGTCATGTAATTATTTTTATCAATTAATTTAATTAACTAATTAATTGCATATTTAATTTAGAAAACTTATTTCTTTTATTACAAACAACAAAAAAACAATTTTTCTTTTAATTAGGATAGAAGGGTCAAAACCCTTGTTCGCACTCATTCTAATTTTCATCGCGCGCTTTATTATTAATTTTATTCATATTGATGTAACTACCTACAGTTTGTAATAGTTTAATTAGGACGTTTATTTCATTTATCGCTTTATTTTCAAAGGGTTTGTTTTTAGCTATGTAAATACCCGAAGCCTTGTAATAGCGTAGTTTAAATTCCGCACTTTAAATTACGCAAATTATTAATTGTTAGATGTATGATATAGGGATGCATGACAAGAATGTATGATTAATTTTAAAACAGTTGGATCACCCTAAATGTGCAAAGATAAATAAACTGAAATTGAATCATTCGCACATGCGCACTCCTAGGGTACACTCCCACTTGGTTGCCTTCGGTAAATGGTCATTGAGTATAGGATGCTTTAGTGGTTGTCCTTTTGTCTAAACAAAGATCAAAGTCCCGATTCAGAAAAGTTGCCTCAGAATGGTTGCCTCAAAATTGTTGCCTCGAATAATTGATCTAAGACATTAGGGTTATTACTAAGACGTCCTAACATTGCTTTAGTGATCGTGCGTCCCTTTCGAATTGACCCTCAAAACTCCAATGACGGTGCTACCTACTCACTAATAGTGGGATAGCATTGTCTATAGGAAACAAACATAGAACGATTCTTTTTTTCGAGTAGGTAGATTAGCTCTTAAGTACTTGCTCAATCAAAACAAATTTTTCACACTTACACTCCTTTATAAACAAAGTTTTCAAAAACACTTCATTACACTCTTGAAGACAGAAGCAAGAGTTAAATCGAAGTCAAAACAAAAACTTTTCAAAGCGCACAAACACAAAGAAAACAATTTTGAAAATGATGAGTGTGATACGGTGGGAGAACTGACTGTGGTTTTGCGTTTGTTTTTCGCAAATGTTTCGGTTGAGCAAGAGTCGCCACCGACTTTTTATTTTATCCTAAGGAAAGGTTTAAAAAGCACAGCAAAAACCTTTGAGATTTTTCTTGGGTTCGGGGAGTAGATTATAGAAAGGGAAGGTGTTAGCACCCTTTCTATCCATGGTTATCCATGGGCTCTTAGGTACTTGCTTAGATCAACTTGCCTTGGTTTTCAATTGTTTGAAATGGTGCTTGATGTGTGGTTTTGAAAATGTTTTGAAAAGATGCCTTGTATAGGCTACCCTTGTAACAATTCTTTACTCGAATGTTTTACAAAAGGTATTTTGTCTTTTAAAAAGATGTTTCAAGGTTTTTTGAAAGTTGGTTTTTAAAGTGTTTGTGAAGTGGGTTTTGAAATTAGGCAAGTGTTTTCTTTGCAAATTGACAAGTACTTAAGAGTTATCTACCCTAAATTTTTCTCAAAGATTTTTGTTATGTTTTAAACCTTTTTGACAATTTTGTTCCACCATTGCATTTGGTGGACAATCTTGTATTAGGAGGTGAAAGGGACAGGCGCGGGTCATTGTTTAGACCATAATTGCAATAGTGTTAAATGTCTTTGGGCAATTTTTTCTTTAAAAGGGACTTGATCATTCATTTAGGCAACATTTTGAGGGACTATGATCACTTGATTGTTTGTTTTGCCCAAAGAAATTCAACATGCAATATGGCCCAATTATTTGAAGGCGACAAAGTGGAATACCCTAGGGGTGCAAGTGTGAAATGTGTTGTCCATTTTCATGCTTGTTTGTCTTGTATTAGGTCCAACTATTTTGTTCGTTTTATTTGCATACAAACCCTAGCTCTAGCATGGTATGTTTAGAAAGCGTATAAAGTGCGAAATTTAAATTCCTACACTATTACAACACAATAATATGGGGAGGGGGGTACAAATGTTCAAATGGGGGGATATTTAGACAAGAAATTTAATCTAAGCTATTACATCATTTTCTTTGAATATTTACAATATGATTAAAAACATAAATAAAATGGAAATAAAACAAATATGCAAGAATGCAAAGAGAATTTTTATATGTATGAAAAAAAAGTATTATTTATGTAAAATAAAAAAGAAAATAAAAGGTATTATTTTTTGGAGTATTTTCATATTTAGGGTAATACATTATTTATTTATTATGTACAAATATTTATTTATATATAATAAAAACTAAAATAAAATGAGGTATTTGTCAAAAAATGTATTTTTATAGTAAATATCAATAAGAAAAATAAAAGGGTATATACTTTGTATTTATCCTAAATATATTAATAAATATATGTATATATGTATTATTTTAAATATGTATTATATATATATAAATAATAATAATATTTAATATTTATATAAAAAAAAAGTATTTTTTATACAAAATGTTTCAAAAGGGAAAAATGAAATAAAGATAAAAAATATAATATGTTTACATTATTTTTTAATAATACTTCTAAATAATAGTATATATATATTTATGTATAAATATCCATATAAACAAATAAATACTTAAAAAATGCAAAAATGGTGTAAAAATGATTTTTCAAGTTTTAAACATTATTAGAAAAAATAAATGAGTCAAAATAAAAAAAGAAAAATCAAGAAAAACATTAAATCAAACAAATGGGCTCAGGGGGTATGAATCACAAAACATGGTGCAAAAAGCAGAACCAAAGCTGGCCCAGCCCATGAGACACCTTCTTCAACCTCTGAACAAAACTTGTTCAAAAACGCGCACAAGAAGCTTCATTTGAATATCCTGATTCTTTGATTTTTTGAACAAACTTCCAACATAAAAAATGTTAAGCATTGAATCACGATTCCAAATATATAAAAAACTCATCCTAACTCTCAGAAATGAGAGAGAATTTTAACAATCCCAAATCTTGACCTAAGTTTTCTGCCATTTTCAAACCTCAAATTCTCACAGCTCAAGCAAAAGAAATGAAAAGTAAAAATATGTACATGTTCAGTGGCATGAATAGAACATTGTTTATTCACAAACTTAGAGCTAATGATGCTTGCTAAGAGAGATAGAAGTTCACCAAGATACCTGTTCAGCTGAAGTTCTATCTGGCAATGAGGGAGCTTTCAGTGCAAGGTGATGATTGGAAAAGCTTCCTTGAGGTCCAGGGATGCTATTCCAATGTTTACTTTGTCTTGAAAGCTTTTGAATCGTGCTAGAGCACCTCACCTGCAAAACAAGAAACTGAAAATGGTAGAAGTGGTTAGAGGGATTACAGGTCGTGTTTTTTCTTTTGGTTAGCTTGCATAGGTGCTAGGGAATGTATGTGAACTGGTTTGGGCAAGAGAGCTTGAGAGAAATGAAAGATGGCACTCAAACTGCAGGCCTTGCCCTGTTTTTGCAGTTTGAGAGTGATTCTGGGATTTGGGGTGTATGAGAGGTGTTAGGGTCGTGCAATAGCTTGGTTGAGATGTTTGGAATGTGTCTACAATATTTGCTTCTGTGTTCTAATGCTGAGATGAAAGATATCCTATGTTATGGTACTTTTTTTCACACTTAAGCAAGCAAAACCAACTTGTTGTTTTAGGCAAGTAGGGGACCTCTAATGAGCTGCATAATCTCTCATTGATCAGAGTGTTTTGCTCATAATCTTGTGCCAATTGGATTTTGTTTGTACTTGTGGATTTGCATCATGACATAAAGTGAAACTTTTGCAAAAATGGATATAATGCTTTTTCCAATCTGAGATTAATCCATCATATAATGCTTTAGCTCATGAAACAAGGTCTTAGCACAATGAACATGCATTAAATTATTGAGTGTTGGATGGTTTTAGGACCTGTAATCAAGGGGCATGCTGGTTTGAGAAGTTTGCACAAATTATGAACATGAAAAATAGCCAATTCAAAAGTGAGTTTTTGCCAAATTGTGAAATTCGAATCTCTCAAGTCATGAGGTTGTTTGATGAGTTCTTGGACATTTTGGAAAGCTTGGGATGTGTAATACAATCCATCTTTGAAATGCAAATTGAAATTCCAAGTGGAAGTGTATGGAAAATGGCCTTGAAGTGGGGTAGAAAACCTTGTCAAAATAGGTCAAAAACTCACTAAGTTAAGAATGGTTTAGTGCCCTTATTCAAAAATTTGTGACTTGAGATACAAGCCTCAAATGGGAAAACTTTGTGAATCAAAGTTGTAGATTATGCAACAAGCTACAACTTTCATGTTTTGACTTTTGTTTGAATCCAAATGGACCTTGTTGAAAAAGTGGGGCAAAGTTAGGAAAAAATTAGGGTTTTTTATAACTTAGAAAAATTCTAAGTTATGAAAAATTCTAATTTCTAACCCTAATTTGCATTTTGTGATTTCTTGATGAACAAGTTTCATGATTTGGCATGTTTTGATGAAAAATGAATCTTGACTCTTGATTTTGACCAAAAAGTCAAAGTTTGACTTTTCAGTATACAGTCAAAATTGATCAATTGACTGGGAAATTCAACTGTCAATCTTGTGTACTTGGGATCTTTTGAGTTTGTTGAGCATGTCAAGATAATTCCATGGGGTCCTTGAGTCCATATATGAGCTTGGTTTGCCATTGGTTGGGTCAAACAGTCAAAAATTGCCTTTGTGCAGTCAAAACCCTAAGAATGACCATTTTGCCCTTTTGGTGATCTGATCAAATTTCTTGTGGAATTGTGATCCAATCTTGATCAAATGGTCCATATGAGTTCATAATGTTGATGTGGGTCAATTTTCATGAGGTTTGACTGTCAATTGGCCACAGTTGACTTTTTCCCCAATACAGTTGACTTTTAGGTCAACTGTCCAATTGACTGGGCAAAACTTGGAATCAAAGCTTGAAACTTGGTATGGATAAACTTGGGAGTCTAATATGAAGCATGAAAGTCATCTTAAGCACTTTAGGTCAAAACATCTTTGTGCAAACATAAACCCTAATTTGGGTCCACAGTGCAAGGAGAAGTCTTGAGCAGATGAAACCCTAACTGGATCTTGGGCTTCAAAGGTTATGTGATGAGAAATCATTGAGAAATGGGAGGGAAAATTTTGGGGTACAACAGTTGCCCCTGTTCAATCTTCTTGAATCCGAAGAGTTAGATTGGCAAGTTTGCCTTTCGTGACTCGAGGGTAAAAGGAGATTGGACACTAGAGTGCCCGGAAATTTGCACTCGTCAAAGCAATGAATGCGGGAATGGGCTTAGAGATGCCATTTGGAGATGGGCTTAGAGATGCCATTTAGAGATGGGCTTAGAGATGCCATCTGGAAGGGAATATCAGGAAGGTGTCCAAGCTTTGGACCATCTTCGAACTGGGGGTCTGAATAAGCAATAGATTGACATCCGTTGTTGGGAGGAATCCGTAAACTGTTTTCAGAAGTTTTGAGAAGAGTCTGAACAAGCGATAGGTTAACATCCGTTACTTGGAGAACCCGTAAATTGTTTTCAGAAATCTTGGAGTTGAATAAGCAATAGAGCAGCATCCGTTGTTGGGAAGCGTCCGTAAACTGTTTTCAGAAAGGTGTATCTGAACAAGTCGATAGATTAACATCCGTTGTTGGGAAGGATCCATAAACTGTTTTCATAAGTCTGGAGAAGAAACTGAACAAGCGATAGGTTAACATCCGTTACTTGGAGAAACCGTAAACTGTTTTCAGAAATCTTGGAGTTGAATAAGCAATAGAGCAGCGTCCGTTGTTGGGAAGCGTCCGTAAACTGTTTTCAAAGGTTGATAAGAGTCTGAACAAGTTGGTAGATTAACATCCGTTGTTGGGAAGAATCCATAAACTGTTTTCAAAAGTCTTGAGAAGAATATGAACAAGTGATAGGTTAACATCCGTTACTTGGAGAACGTAAACTGTTTTCAGAAATCTTGAATTTGAACAGGAACCGGTATAAGGTTGCTTGATGATGAGTCCGTGTAAAACTGCATCTGAAACTGTTAAGGATAGCTTTTTACTCTTATCCTGAAAAGGAAAAAATGTTAGCTAGACACAAAATTATGTTGCATGAAATGTATGATGCAATATATGGGATATCAATGGTATGATATGAATGTAATGAATGTGCATGTAAGCCGATGAGCTGTCTTGCTGGGGATAGATGAATCCTGGATGGCTGAAGATAAAAGCATCGTGACTGCTGCCGGGAAGAATAAATCCTTGGCTGTGACTGGGGAATAAGGAGTTTGGGTTGCATACCAAACCTCTTGGGGAATTCCTGATGACTTCTACTGGGGAGTACCAACCTGGTAGACTCCTGCTGGGGATGCAAGACTGAGGATCTTCAGTTTGGCGGGAAACATCTCTGGCGACCTTACTGGGGACTCAAGGTTTATTCCCCTAAAACTCTGTGGGGAGAAGGCTCATTAGTCTGGCTCCGCTGGGGATTGATAATTTGAAGCTTTAGCTCGGCTGGGGACACTGAAACTTAAACTCTTAGGGGAATTGAATTCCAGAGGATTCTCTGGCTGGGGATTTGCAAAGATAAGTTACTGCGGGAGAATTTTGATGAACTCCGCTGGGGACAGGAAGAACTTTGGCGAGTGCGATCTTCCGCGGTTGTTAGCTGAGGGTAACCCAGTTATAAGGCTTTGTGAGGAATAACTTTGAATAAAACTCGGGAGAGACGTCCGTGCTCTGCAGGGAATAAGCTTCCAGAATCTACTGGGGGTGAGCTTCAAGACTTGCTAGAGATATGGATTCTAAATCTCCCGGGGGTTTCCTTTGAAGGGTATCAAGATATCCAATTGTACCTTTGTCCTATCAGTAATCCTCTTTCCCGACTCATAAGAAAATGATTATGTTTCAAATGCATATGCCTATTTAACAAAACATTGGACGTTTCTCAAAATAAAACAAATAGTGCAAGAGAAAAGAAAAGGAAATGACGCAAATTTCTGGGAAAAGTATTTGTATTGATTTTCTTTGAGTATATTTGTACAAAGGAGACAATCATCCTAGTAAGAGGATTTTGTCGTAAATATTTGAAAAATTTATACAAAATAAAGATGGCTATGTGAAATAATTTTATGGGATTCCATTCTGCTACAGCCTTCACAACTCTGAATATCTGTCCATTCAATGCTTCGTTCGCCGATGACTGGATTGATCAGAAACCCGGAACTGGTTGATGAGGAGATTGTTTTTGAAGTGATCCGACGAGACATAGTCATACGCTTTGATTCCCTAACTTTTGCCTGAATCGCCCTTTCGGGTCTTCGATCCACCGGGAAACCCCTTTTTGCCCAAGCCGCCCTTTCGGGTTTTCAACTTTCCGGGTGTACATATTTTTTTGTTTTTATCCCTAATTTTTGCCTGAATCTCCCTTTCGGGTTTTTGATCCACCGGGATGCCCATTTTTGCCCAAGCCGCCCTTTCGGGTTTTCGACTTGTCGGGTTATTTTATGCGTAGTATCTTTTGACTATGTCTGCGTTCGCAGGGTGCGGCAAATCGTCGCCGTCCATGGTGGTCAGAATCATTGCACCACCAGAAAATATGCTCTTGATCACAAATGGTCCTTCATATGTAGGAGTCCATTTTCCCCTGGGATCACTTTGCGGCAAGATAATCCGCTTGATTACAAGATCTCCGACTTGATACACTTGACGTCTGACTTTCTTATTGAAGGCCTTGATCATCCGTTTTTGATACGTCTGACCATGGCATATAGCAGCAAGTCGCTTTTCGTCGATCAGATTGAGTTGATCAAGTCGGGTCTGCATCCAATCATCTTCATTCAAACCTACATCCTTCATAATCCTTAGAGAAGGGATCTGGACTTCCATAGGCAAAACAGCTTCCATGCCATAAACCAGAGAAAATGGGGTTGCCCCAGTTGAAGTACGTGTCGTCGTACGGTATCCATGCAGAGCAAACGGTAACATCTCATGCCAGTCCTTGTAAGTGACTGTCATTTTCTGAATGATTTTCTTAATGTTTTTGTTCGCAGCTTCAACAGCACCGTTCATCTTCGGCCGATAGGGAGATGAATTGTGATGATAAATCTTGAACTGTTCGCACAATGCAGTGATCATTGTGTTATTCAGATTTGTACCGTTGTCCGTGATGATCCTGTCTGGAACACCATACCGACATATGAGATTTTGCTTGATAAAGCGGGCAACCACATTTTTGGTGACAGAGGCGAAGGAAGCTGCTTCGACCCATTTAGTGAAGTAGTCAATGGCAACCAGGATGAAGCGATGTCCGTTGGAAGCCGTGGGCTTGATCTCTCCGATCATATCAATGCCCCACATTGCAAATGGCCAAGGAGCAGTCAGAACGTTGAGAGGAACCGGAGGGATATGAACTTTGTCAGCGTAGACTTGGCATTTGTGGCAAGTACGGGAATGTTGATGGCAGTCAGCTTCCATGGTAGACCAGTAATAGCCTGCCCTTAGGATCTTCTTAGCCATCGTATGCCCGCTCAAGTGAGTGCCAAATGTGCCGCTGTGTATATCAGTCATGATCAACTCTGCTTCAGCTTTGTCTATGCATCGGAGTAATACACAATCATGGCTTCGTTTGTAAAGGATGTCGTTGCTCAGGAAGAATTTAGCAGCGAATTTCCTTAAGAACTTCTTGTCGTTTACGGAAGCTCCTTCGGGATAATCTCTAGTCTCGAGATACCTTTTGATTTCATGGAACCATGGTTGTTCCACTACTTCTTCGGTATTAATCTCATGACAATGCGCAGGTTCATCCATTCGCTTGATGGTGATTTGGGGAGCCTCGTTATCCCAGTTGAGTTTAAACATGGAGGACATTGTGGCTAGAGCATCTGCTAGCTGATTCTCTTCTCGCGGGAAATGCTCGAAGGTAATTTGCTCGAAATGCGGCAACAATGTCAGGACATGTTCTTTGTATGGGATAAGATTAGGATGTTTGGTATCCCAGTCTCCTTTGATTTGACTGATAACCAAAGCCGAGTCCCCGAATACGATCAAAGATTTGATCCCCAGGTCTATAGCAGCCTTGAGACCAAAGATGCAAGCTTCATACTCAGCCATGTTGTTTGTGCAGCTGAAGCAAAGTCGGGCCGTGAAAGGTGTGTGACAACCTTCCGGAGAAATGAGTACTGCGCCAATACCGTTTCCAAGTGCATTTGAAGCACCATCAAAGTACAGGGTCCAACGGGATCCCTTTTCGGGTCCGTCATACGGTCCGTCACCTTCAACGTTGTCCAAATTCATGATGTCCTCGTCTGGGAAGTCAAATCTCATGGGTTGATAGTCTTCGATAGCTTGATGAGCCAGATGGTCAGCTAATACACTCCCTTTTATAGCTTTTTGGGTGGTGTACTGGATGTCATACTCGGTTAAGATCATTTGCCATCTAGCTATCCTTCCAGATAAAGCGGGCTTCTCGAAGATATACTTGATAGGGTCCATTTTGGATATCAACAAGGTAGTATGAGTCAGCATATACTGTCTTAGTCGGCGAGCAGCCCATACCAAAGCGCAGCAAGTTTTCTCGAGCAGTGAGTAGCGAGTCTCACAGTCGGTAAACTTTTTGCTAAGGTAATAAATAACATGCTCTTTTCGACCAGACTCGTCATGCTGGCCCAAAACACACCCCATTAGTTATCCAAGACGGTTAAGTACATGATCAATGGTCTTCCTTCGACGGGGGGCATCAGAATAGGAGGTTCTAGCAAATACTCCTTGATTCTATCAAAAGCAGCTTGGCAATCGTTGTTCCATTCCACTACCTGATCTTTTTTCAAGAGTTTGAAAATTGGCTCACAGGTAGAAGTCAGATGTGAGATGAATCTGGAAATATAGTTTATGCGCCCCAAGAATCCTCTAACCTCCTTTTCAGTACGGGGAGCAGGCATCTCTTGTATTGCTTTTACTTTTGCCGGATCGACTTCAATGCCTTTGTTGCTTACAATGAATCCCAGGAGTTTACCAGACCTAACTCCAAAAGTGCATTTACTTAGATTCAGCCTGAGCTTGTATTCTTTTAACCTGGAAAACAGCTTCTCTAGATGTTCAAGGTGCTCTTCCTCTGTTTGTGATCGAGCTATCATATCGTCTATGTAAACTTCAATCTCATGATGTATCATATCATGAAATAAAGCTACCATGGCGCGTTGATAAGTTGCCCCTGCGTTCTTCAGCCCGAACGGCATCACCTTGTAACAGAAAGTGCCCCATTGTGTGACAAAAGTTGTTTTCTCCATATCCTCGGGAGCCATTTTGATTTGATTGTAGCCCGAGAATCCGTCCATGAAGGAAAACACTTTATGTTGAGCTGTATTGTCGATCAAGATGTCAATATGAGGTAGCGGGAAATCATCTTTAGTGCTGGCCCTATTCAAATCCCGGTAGTCCACACACATTCTGACTTTGCCATCTTTCTTCGGTACTGGCACGATGTTAGCGACCCATTGAGGATAGGACGTAACAGCCAGAAAGCCAGCATCGAATTGTTTCATTACTTCCGCTTTGATTTTTTCGGACATGCCAGGCCTCATTCGGCGAACTTTTTGCTTGATTGGTGGATAGTCTTCTCTTGTGGGGAGACGGTGAACCACGATGTCTGTGTCTAGACCCGGCATGTCTTCGTAGGACCAAGCGAAGATTTCAACATACTCATTCAACAATTGTACCAAATGCTCCTTGACTTTTGGTTCCAGATTGGCACCCACTTGTACCTCCTTCCGGTCCTCCTCGGTTCCCAAATTAACAGTTTCCAATGGCTCTTCATGCGGTAAGATGGTCCTTTCCTCTTGTTGCAGAAGCCTGGCTAGTTCCCCGGGTACTTCACAACCTTCGTCATCTTCATACTCGGCTAGATTAACCAGATCTTCAGAGTTATTGAAAGATACAGCAGAATAGTCACCCATGGAATCCAGAGTGGATGGGTACCTGCATTGATGAGTGTGGGTGTGTGTAAGGGATAGCCATCCTTAAACAAAAAATGCAAAAGGAAAGAAAATGAACATAAGCAGTTTATCAAATGAGAGACGTCCAATGAATCATTAAACATGGCATATGAATATGAAAAATAATCAAAACCCTTACAAGTAGACCTACATGCCCTGGGCAAGGCAGGAGGTGAAAAGATAGTGTACGGATTGTTTTGAAAGTAAATATTACAGACCAAATAGGAAATGTTTAACAGGTAAATTACTGATGAATAAAAGTGATGGGGACAAAGTCCTTAGCCTCCTAATTGCTCAATCCTCCTTTAACAGTTGGATAAATCCACTCTTCAACGTTGCTCTCTTTATCCTCATCCTCCAAAGCGTTGATTCCGTAGGGAGAAATTTTGACTGGCGCTCTTTCAATCTTCGACCGACGCATAGCTTTCTGGCCAGCGGCTGTGAACCCTAATCCAAACTTGTCAGTCTTATGCGGAATGTCAGGTAACTGCCCCCATGCTGAATTCTTCCCTTCTTTTATTGCGGCCCTTGCATCCTCCAGAGATGCCATCCTGGCCATCTGCCTCGGTGTCTCAGCCGTCAACTTCGCTACTTCTATTTCAGGAAGGACTTCTTCGAAATGTTGAAACGGTGTCTCAATGAACTCTCCTTCAACCTCCACATACCGGAAAGAATTTAAATGGATAATCATGTACTCTTCTTTGCTATGGACAGTGATGATCTTTCCCTTGACAGGATACTTCAACATCTGATGCAAGGAGGAGGTAACTGCCCCAGCATGGTGTATCCAAGGCCTACCCAGCAGGCAAGAGTATGATGGACGGATGTCCATCACATAGAAAGTGGATTTAAACACCTCAGTACCTATCTTGATGGGAATTTCAACCTCTCCATGGACCATTCTCTTCGAACCATCGAAAGCTCTGACAACAATATCACTCGGCTTCAATTCCAACCCTTCGCAATCTAGTCGGTCCAAGGCCTTCTTAGGCAAAACATTTAGCGACGAACCGGTATCAACCAAAACATGTGCAAGAGTGGTTCCGCGGCACTCGATTGAAATATGCAAAGCATCATTGTGGTTTCTGCCTTTAGGGGTTAGGTCGGCATCAGAAAAACCTAGTCCATTATCCGCAGTCAGGCTAGCCACGCAATTTTGAAATTGATCCGCAGAGGTTTCCTGGGGCACATGAGCTGCCTTCAGGAATTTTATCAGGGCTTTAGCGTGCGCTCCTGAGCAAAGTAGTAGTGCCAGCATGGAGATCTTGGAAGGGGTTTGCCCCAACTATTCCACCACATCGTAATCACTTCTCTTGATTATCCTCAAAATCTCGTCCATTTCCTTCTTGGAGGTTTCCGGGATAACTAAGGGTTGAGCCCTCGTCCTGACGGGCTCATCTTGGATTCCCTTACCTTTGTCAACAGCAGAAGGAGAGACGGTACTAGGAACAACATTGTCTTCAATCAGAGGAGTTCTAGCGGAGAGTTTTGTTGGTGCAGGGATGACTTCGTTAGCTGATGAGGGTCCAAAGACTGCTTTTGGAGGGGCAATCTCTGGAGAAAATATTCTCCCGCTCCTGGTGATTTTGCTGGTGCCCGCAATGTTACTAATGTTGGCTCTTTCATCATCCGAACTTTCTTCAATTACCTCGATTTGCTTGATACCATGGTAGTAGATGTCACTGCCATAGTTCCAAGGTATCGACTTCTCAGAAACATAGGGAACAGGTCCTGGCATTGTTATCTTCAAAGGAATAGATTTTGCAGCTGGTGTAATCTTAACAGGCTTTTTGACGGCCTTGGAAAGATTGGCGTGAATGGTTATGATTGAGACATATTCAGTATAAACTGGAACAATAGAAACTTTTTCAAACAAAATTTATCAACTATCCATAAGGCCTTGGATGCCTTTCTTCAGTAGCGGTCAATCAAACGGCAGAGAGTAGCAACAATAGCAGTCTTCTTTACATCCCGGAAAGATCCCGGCCCTTAATAGATTTGATTTAATGGTTAACAGTGGAGTAGTCAGATCACTGACATCAGCAACATACAAATCTTCTTCAATGACATTGACATTTCGGCCGTGCTTCGGCATGGGTGCAGATATCACATTAGGCTTCTCTGGAGCGTCAAACTCTACCTCCTTAGCCTCTATCAGGTCCTGGATTTTATGCTTGAGTGCCCAACAATCATTGGTGTCGTGTCCAACACTGTCTGAATGGTAGGCGCATTTAGCATTGGCATGATAATGCGGAGAGGACGTAATCACATTCTTTGGTGCCTCCTTGATGGTGGCAAGATTCAACTTCAATAGATGGGGAAGCACTTGTGCTGGAGTCATATTAATACGGGTGAAATGCCGTTGTGGCCGTTCCACTCGTTGCTGATTTGGTCTGGACTGGTTATAGCGAGGCTGCTCACTCTGAGTGTTTTGAATCATTACGACCCCCACAGTTGGCCGACGCTCCGTCTTCCCTGCTCTTCTCTGAGAATATACCATAGATGTCTCCTTCTTAAAAGGTTTCTTCTCAACACTTGCAGCAACACCCTTCTGAATCTTTCCTGACTTGATGCCAGCTTCTATTCTTTCGCCTGTTAAGATCAAATCGGTAAACCCCGCGGAAGAGTTACCAATTAGATGATTGAAAAATGGCCCAGATAGGGTCCCAAGAAACATATCAACGAGTTCACGGTCGGTTAAAGGAGGCTGCACCCTGCCAGCCAAATCCCTCCATTTTTGTGCATATTCTTTGAATCCCTCGCTTGTTCCTAGTGACATACCCTGAAGTTGGGTACGAGTAGGAGCAAGGTCAGAATTATACTGGTATTGTTTGTAGAAAGCGGTGGCCAAATCTTCCCAATTTCTGACACTGGTTCCTTCTAGCTGATAAAACCACTCCAACTGAGCTCCCGATAGGCTGTCTTGAAATAAATGAATCCAGAGGTTTTTATCTGCTGTATAGGGTTGAATCTTTCTTACGTAGGACCTGAGATGCATTTTGGGGCAGGACAGCCCATCATACCTCACGAACACTGGCACTTTGAATTTTGGGGGAATCACAATCCCGGCAACCAAGCCCAAGTCTTCAAAATCCAAACCCGGTACTCTTTGTAGTTCCATGGCAGCCAATCTGTCTTCTAAACCCTTGTATTTATCATCAGCTGGAGGATATTGCTGGTCAGAATAATCTTCATCCTCTTCAACCTCTTCTTCCTCCGCATCAGACTCGGAAGGCACCGCAACTCCATCTCTTTTACTAGTCCCTTCATCAGAAGTAGGAGGAAATTCAAGCACCCTCCGAGCTTCTCCGTCAAACCTTCTCCCCAAAGTAGCCACTCCAATCCTCTTTTTCTTCTTTTTCACTGGGTCCTTATTCCCCAATTGAGTCTTGATATCCTCCTGACCCTTAGCCAAGGTCATCAGGAGTTGCTGGAACTGTGCATTCTGAGCTTGTAGGTCTTTGACTGTTTGCTCGAGATCCATCCTACTGAAATAAACAGCAGACAGATAAGGAAACCTGGAGTGAGACCTGCTTATGCACATGATGAATGATATGCTTGTGTATGCAATGCATTCAAGGATTTAGAACATTCAAAATTGTTTCAGACAAAGAAGAACGCACGTCATATTAATAAGAAGAAATTTGTTAGTACATAAATGCCCCATGGGCCAAATATTACAAAATAAACTTCTTAAGGCAGAAAGACGTTGCGCATCCTCTTTGGTGCGATGTAGGTGTTGAGGGCCTCTTGCTCGTGGAGTCGGCGGGTAAGCTCTAGAACCTTCTTCTCACTGGCATAGAAGCTAGCTTCAAAAGTATTTCGTTCTTCCTTGAGCTGAATCCAACTTTTCTGCATTTCCTCCCACGATGTAGGCATGTCTGGATGTAGGATGGTGTAGGGAACCTCTCCTTCATTGACGGGCTCTTTAATCACTGGGAGTACATGAGGATAAGGCATCATTAGACTTTGGGCTCGGGCTCGTACCCACTTGAGATAGGGCTCAAGAGGGATGGAGTTCTTGTGTCCCAGAGTCTTGCTATCGACCTTGTTGAGTTTTCCCCAAGCTCTGATGAATCTTTGGCGAAGTCCTTGCGCATCGTTGTCGAAGTCAAAAACTAGGCTAGGAATCAACATATTATGAGGGCCATCCCTCCGTGCATATCCAAATTGCCTCAAAGCTAGGCAAGGGTTGTAGGTGATACCTCCCCTAATTCCAAGTAAAGGAACATTAGGAAATTCTTCGCAACGATCGACGATGATGACATTTTCTCTGGACCGAGAACACCAATGCACATCAGAATGAGTAAGAGTCATCAACCGTTGGGACCACCTCGTACCTTGGTCATTTTTCAAAACAGATTGCGGAAGGTGCGAAATAAACCACCTTGCAAGGAGAGGAGTACAGCACATGAGAACACCCCTCTTTCTCATTGTTCGTGTGTAAAATGAGTGAAGGATGTCTCCAAGCAATGTTGGTATTGGGTTTCTAGACAAGAAGATTTTGACGGCGTTGACATCTACCAATTGGTCAGGATTTGGGAACAAGACCAACCCGTAGATAAGGAGTGCCACAATCTCTTCAAAGGCTTGTAGGTCCAATGAGTTCCAACATTCTTGTGCCTTCTCAAACAAGAACTTTGCTAAGAATCCTTTGACGCCGCTTCTGGTTTCCCAATGCCCCTTGATGTCAGATGGTTGTAGATGTAATGCTCGAGCAACATCTTCCGGCTTTGGTTCCTTTTCCGTACCGTTGAAGGGTAGTTGATTAAGGATAGGGATTCTTAGGAGTTGAGAAAACTCCTCCAAAGTGGGTACCAACTGATAATCAGGGAAAGTGAAGCAGTGGTGAAGAGGGTCAAAGAACTGGAAAAGCACTTTCATCATGTCTTCTTCAATGTTGGTGTTGACTAGGCTGAGCAGTCTACCATGTCTTTCACTGAAGGATGAATTTTCCGGAATTCTTGAGGTGACCTCCTTGAGTTGAGGAGAAATCCTCACAAGGTTGACTTGAATGGTATTTCTGCGAGGAATTTCCATGACCTACAAAACAGGAACAAAGATGAAGATCCAAACCCTTGAAATGGTTAGTAAATGTATATGATGCTTCATGATGTTTATGATGTATGCACAAAACATATGTACAAGCAAATCACACCAAACCCTAGTTTCAGGCTTGCATGGGGTTTCATAGGTAAGTACCCTCTTGAGTGTAGTTGGCTTAAAAACCTGTCCTATAAATAGTAACCGAGTTCTAAGGAGCTCAATATCACTGGATTGTTTTCAGTGTTCATTGTTTTGGTTTAGCCACTTAACTAGCGACCAAAATATTCCAAGAAAACAACCCTCAATGAGTGTAGTATCGAGTATCTACCAACTTCGGACTGCACCAAAGCCGGTCATCTCACTACCCCTAATAAAAGGCCAAGATGGTCAAGTAAGGTTCTAGGTCATTAGTGCTTAGTGACATCACTCAGCGGCCCCGTACTCTCCTTGATTGAACTCAAGGGTTACCGGTACTCACAAATATGTCGCACTAACATAGCTATTGCTTCGACCGTGTCGGTATACCCCACACAGTTTCCACAACGTATTGCTATCTATGAATGTTTCCCAAAATCCGGGTGGAGGATTGCAAACCCAAACAATAGAGCCAAAGTATAAAGCAAATAAATCAAACAATTAGTCATGCAAGAGGGTGATCTAAGCCCTAAGGTTACTCCACTTATAAAATTATCCCCAGCAGAGTCGCCAGTTCTGTGATACGGTGGGAGAACTGACTGTGGTTTTGCGTTTGTTTTTCGCAAATGTTTCGGTTGAGCAAGAGTCGCCACCGACTTTTTATTTTATCCTAAGGAAAGGTTTAAAAAGCACAGCAAAAACCTTTGAGATTTTTCTTGGGTTCGGGGAGTAGATTATAGAAAGGGAAGGTGTTAGCACCCTTTCTATCCATGGTTATCCATGGGCTCTTAGGTACTTGCTTAGATCAACTTGCCTTGGTTTTCAATTGTTTGAAATGGTGCTTGATGTGTGGTTTTGAAAATGTTTTGAAAAGATGCCTTGTATAGGCTACCCTTGTAACAATTCTTTACTCGAATGTTTTACAAAAGGTGTTTTGTCTTTTAAAAAGATGTTTCAAGGTTTTTTGAAAGTTGGTTTTGAAAGTGTTTGTGAAGTGGGTTTTGAAATTAGGCAAGTGTTTTCTTTGCAAATTGACAAGTACTTAAGAGTTATCTACCCTAAAGTTTTCTCAAAGATTTTTGTTATGTTTTAAACCTTTTTGACAATTTTGTTCCACCATTGCATTTGGTGGACAATCTTGTATTAGGAGGTGAAAGGGACAGGCGCGGGTCATTGTTTATACCATAATTGCAATAATGTTAAATGTCTTTGGGCAATTTTTTCTTTAAAAGGGACTTGATCATTCATTTAGGCAACATTTTGAGGGACTATGATCACTTGATTGTTTGTTTTGCCCAAAGAAATTCAACATGCAATATGGCCCAATTATTTGAAGGCGACAAAGTGGAATACCCTAGGGGTGCAAGTGTGAAATGTGTTGTCCATTTTCATGCTTGTTTGTCTTGTATTAGGTCCAACTATTTTGTTCGTTTTATTTGCATACAAACCCTAGCTCTAGCATGGTATGTTTAGAAAGCGTATAAAGTGTGAAATTTAAATTCCTACACTATTACAACATAATAATATGGGGAGGGGGGTACAAATGTTCAAATGGGGGGATATTTAGACAAGAAATTTAATCTAAGCTATTACATCATTTTCTTTGAATATTTACAATATGATTAAAAACATAAATAAAATGGAAATAAAACAAATATGCAAGAATGCAAAGAGAATTTTTATATGTATGAAAAAAAAAAGTATTATTTATGTAAAATAAAAAAGAAAATAAAAGGTATTATTTTTTGGAGTATTTTCATATTTAGGGTAATACATTATTTATTTATTATGTACAAATATTTATTTATATATAATAAAAACTAAAATAAAATGAGGTATTTGTCAAAAAATGTATTTTTATATTAAATATCAATAAGAAAAATAAAAGGGTATATACTTTGTATTTATCCTAAATATATTAATAAATATATGTATATATGTATTATTTTAAATATGTATTATATATATATAAATAATAATAATATTTAATATTTATATAAAAAAAAGTATTTTTTATACAAAATGTTTCAAAAGGGAAAAATGAAATAAAGATCAAAAATATAATATGTTTACATTATTTTTTAATAATACTTCTAAATAATAGTATATATATATTTATGTATAAATATCCATATAAACAAATAAATACTTAAAAAATGCAAAAATGGTGTAAAAATGATTTTTCAAGTTTTAAACATTATTAGAAAAAATAAATGAGTCAAAATAAAAAAAGAAAAATCAAGAAAAACATTAAATCAAACAAATGGGCTCAGGGGGTATGAATCACAAAACATGGTGCAAAAAGCAGAACCAAAGCTGGCCCAGCCCATGAGACACCTTCTTCAACCTCTGAACAAAACTTGTTCAAAAACGCGCGCAAGAAGCTTCATTTGAATATCCTGATTCTTTGATTTTTTGAACAAACTTCCAACATAAAAAATGTTAAGCATTGAATCACGATTCCAAATATATAAAAAACTCATCCTAACTCTCAGAAATGAGAGAGAATTTTAACAATCCCAAATCTTGACCTAAGTTTTCTGCCATTTTCAAACCTCAAATTCTCACAGCTCAAGCAAAAGAAATGAAAAGTAAAAACATGTACATGTTCAGTGGCATGAATAGAACATTGTTTATTCACAAACTTAGAGCTAATGATGCTTGCTAAGAGAGATAGAAGTTCACCAAGATACCTGTTCAGCTGAAGTTCTATCTGGCAATGAGGGAGCTTTCAGTGCAAGGTGATGATTGGAAAAGCTTCCTTGAGGTCCAGGGATGCTATTCCAATGTTTACTTTGTCTTGAAAGCTTTTGAATCGTGTTAGAGCACCTCACCTGCAAAACAAGAAACTGAAAATGGTGGAAGTGGTTAGAGGGATTACAGGTCGTGTTTTTTCTTTTGGTTAGCTTGCATAGGTGCTAGGGAATGTATGTGAACTGGTTTGGGCAAGAGAGCTTGAGAGAAATGAAAGATGGCACTCAAACTGCATGCCTTGCCCTGTTTTTGCAGTTTGAGAGTGATTCTGGGATTTGGGGTGTATGAGAGGTGTTAGGGTCGTGCAATAGCTTGGTTGAGATGTTTGGAATGTGTCTACAATATTTGCTTCTGTGTTCTAATGCTGAGATGAAAGATATCCTATGTTATGGTACTTTTTTTCACACTTAAGCAAGCAAAACCAACTTGCTGTTTTAGGCAAGTAGGGGACCTCTAATGAGCTGCATAATCTCTCCTTGATCAGAGTGTTTTGCTCATAATCTTGTGCCAATTGGATTTTGTTTGTACTTGTGGATTTGCATCATGATATAAAGTGAAACTTTTGCAAAAATGGATATAATGCTTTTTCCAATTTGAGATTAATCCATCATATAATGCTTTAGCTCATGAAACAAGGTCTTAGCACAATGAACATGCATTAAATTATTGAGTGTTGGATGGTTTTAGGACCTGTAATCAAGGGGCATGCTGGTTTGAGAAGTTTGCACAAATTATGAACATGAAAAATAGCCAATTCAAAAGTGAGTTTTTGCCAAATTGTGAAATTCGAATCTCTCAAGTCATGAGGTTGTTTGATGAGTTCTTGGACATTTTGGAAAGCTTGGGATGTGTACTACAATCCATCTTTGAAATGAAAATTGAAATTCCAAGTGGAAGTGTATGGAAAATGGCCTTGAAGTGGGGTAGAAAACCTTGTCAAAATAGGTCAAAAACTCACTAAGTTAAGAATGGTTTAGTGCCCTTATTCAAAAATTTGTGACTTGAGATACAAGCCTCAAATGGGAAAACTTTGTGAATCAAAGTTGTAGATTATGAAACAAGCTACAACTTTCATGTTTTGACTTTTGTTTGAATCCAAATGGACCTTGGTGAAAAAGTGGGGCAAAGTTAGGAAAAAATTAGGGTTTTTTATAACTTAGAAAAATTCTAAGTTATGAAAAATTCTAATTTCTAACCCTAATTTGCATTTTGTGATTTCTTGATGAACAAGTTTCATGATTTGGCATGTTTTGATGAAAAATGAATCTTGACTCTTGATTTTGACCAAAAAGTCAAAGTTTGACTTTTCAGTATACAGTCAAAATTGATCAATTGACTGGGAAATTCAACTGTCAATCTTGTGTACTTGGGATCTTTTGAGTTTGTTGAGCATGTCAAGATAATTCCATGGGGTCCTTGAGTCCATATATGAGCTTGGTTTGCCATTGGTTGGGTCAAACAGTCAAAAATTGCCTTTGTGCAGTCAAAACCCTAAGAATGACCATTTTTCCCTTTTGGTGATCTGATCAAATTTCTTGTCGAATTGTGATCCAAACTTGATCAAATGGTCCATATGAGTTCATAATGTTGATGTGGGTCAATTTTCATGAGGTTTGACTGTCAATTGGCCACAGTTGACTTTTTCCCCAATACAGCTGACTTTTAGGTCAATTGTCCAATTGACTGGGCAAAACTTGGAATCAAAGCTTGAAACTTGGTATGGATAAACTTGGGAGTCCAATATAAAGCATGAAAGCCATCTTAAGCACTTTAGGTCAAAACATCTTTGTGCAAACATAAACCCTAATTTGGGTCCACAGTGCAAGGAGAAGTCTTGAGTAGATGAAACCCTAACTGGATCTTGGGCTTCAAAGGTTATGTGATGAGAAATCATTGAGAAATGGGAGGGCAAATTTTGGGGTACAACAATGAGCAAGTACCTAAGAGCCCATAGATAACTACGGATAGAAAGGGTGCTAATACCTTACCTTTCTCTAAATCTACCCCCCGTACTCAGAAATATCTCGAAAAAGGAATTTTTCTGTGCTTTTTTCCTTTCCTTGTTGGATAAAATAAAAGACGGTGACGACTCTTGCTTACCGCGACATTTTGCAAACACAAACGCAAAATGCAAACCAATAAAATTTCCTTAACGAAATAGGGAAACCACGTCCCGGTTCTGGCCACCGTATCACACTTGGGTAGGGCTGCTTCGGGATGAGTCCGTGTGAAACTGCATCTGGAAATGTATGAGAAGGAGGCTGGGTAAGGCTGCTTCCGGATGAGTCCGTGTGAAACTGCATTTGTAAATGTATGAGAAGGAGTCTGGGTAGGGCTGCTTCGGGATGAGTCTGTGTGAAACTGCATCTGGAAATGTATGAGAAGGAGCCTCGGCAGGGATGCTTCAGGATGAGTCCGTGTGAAACTGCATATGGAAATGTATGAGAAGGAGCCTGGGTAGGGCTGCTTCAGGATGAGTCAGTGTGAAACTGCATCTAGAAATGTATGAAAAGGAGCCTGGGTAGGGCTGCTTTAGGATGAGTCTATGTGAAACTGCATCTGGAAATGTATGAGAATGAGCCTGGGTAGGGCTGCTTCGGGATGAGTCCGTGTGAAACTGCATCTGAAAATGTATGAGAATGAGCCTGGGTAGGGCTGCTTCGGGATGAGTCTGTATGAAACTGCATTTGGAAATATATGAGAAGGAACCTGGGTAGCGCTACTTCAAGATGAGTCTGTGTGAAACTGTATTTGGAAATTTATGAGAATGAATCCGAAAAATTGCTTCAGGATGAGTCTGTGAAATTGCATCTGGAAATGTATTAGAAGGAGCCTGGGTAGGGCTGCTTCAGAATGAGTATGTGTGAAACTGCATCTGGAAATATATGAGAAGGAACCAGGGTATGGTTGCTTTGGGATGAGTCTGTGTGAAACTGCATTTGGAAATTTTTTAGAAGGAATCCGTGTAAGATTGCTCCAGGATGAGCCTGTGTGAAGCAGCATCTGGTCGCCTAGATAGTTGTTATGTCTTGTTTCAGGAACTAAGCTTGGACCTATTGAAAATTGTTGATGATAATTATTTATTGATTTATCTTTCCTGAAAAGGTAACGAGCTAGTTGTATGCAAAGTCATGATGTATGAAATGCATTGTGTAATGGTGTTCTAAAAAATGAGGTTGTGCTATATGTGCTTGGTATGCATATGTTATGATGTATGAAATGTGAAATGTTGTCTTTGTCTGGGAAAATAAATTCTTGACTACTGTTTTGAATATGTGTATCTTCAATTTTGTCTTGAATACTTCTGTTGAGGATTCCTGTTTACTTTGAGTAAACTCTGCAGGGGATGTTTATTTCTGCTTGGAGAAACTCCATTGGGGATGTACTGATTTCTGTTTGGGGAGAAGAGTTTAGGAATCTTAGTCGTTCGTTATTCTACTGGGGAATTTAATTCTTATTTACCCTGACTGGGGATAAAAGATATCGTTAAACTTTTGTCTTGGAGAGGATAGTTGGCTGGTATCTGGTTGAAATCCAGGCTTTGCAGTAGCTTTCTGGGGAGGATGAAGTTAAATTGATATCTGGTCGGATTCCAGGCTTCGCATCAACTTTCTAGGAGGATGAAGTTAAACTGTTATTTGATCGGATTCCAGGCTTAGCAGCAACTTACTGGGACTAGTATCAACTCCATTGGGGACAAGGGGTTTTGTCCGTTGATTTGTAATAGTCTGAGAAAAGACTCGTGGTGGGGAATCTGGAGGTTATTGGGGAAATAAACCTTATTGAGGAGAATATTTTGAAGACCTCATTGGGGAGATGAATTCTTTTAGGGAGAACTTAGCAAGGTTTATTTTTTCAGTTAAGGCCACACTTAGCTGGGGAGAGGATTGGAACTTCAGATGGAGACCGTATGAATTCAACTATATGGGGATAATATTTTTGAAGTGATTCGGTAGGGATATGCATGAATTTGGCCTTGTGGGGGATTGTACCCTTATCCGTGAAGATTATTTTGTGGGGATAACCTTATCGATGTGGCTCTGGTGACTTCACTAGCGATCACTTTATGAAAGGGACTTTGTGAGGATTTTTCACTGTCCATAGTAGTAAGTAGTACTTCCAGAAAATGTTTGATTAGTCGTATGTGACCCTTTACTGGAATTCATGTTTAATGCCCTAAGTGATTCTGATGGAGACCTGCCCCTGGCTATTCAAGACTTTATGAGAGATTTCTTGGAATATTGACTTGACTGTCACTGATAAGTTGGACAATAACATGTCATGCCCCCTTGATTATGGGAGATTTGTCATTGGAAGTGCCTTCCCATTTGAAGTGATTCTGTTTCTTGAGAGAATTTTCGTTTATTGGATATTTGTCGTGCGAATTTCTCCGTTGTAAAACAATTAGCTATATGCAAACAGCGGTATTCAAACAATGGAAATTTTATGTTTATATTGAAGTTCTGAAAATGTATTTTTAACAAATCAAATAATTTTGTAAGAATACGAATTTAACTCACGATTTACAGTAAGCCTTACAGGAGTCAGGATACCTTTTGTAACAATATGCTTTCAAACTAACATATGCTTCAATTAGGACTTTTAAAGGGTTGTAATGTGGCATGGTTTACGGTTTAAGAAACAAAGGATAAGGCTCAAAGTTTATTTGTACCCAACCCGTTCTCCATGATGTTCTCCAGTCCTATACTCAGTTAATTGCGCGTTTGGATTCCAATTGAATATGGAATAATATTTTGGTGATGGCTCGGGTACTAGAAGTTTATTTTAGAAGGCAGTCATTTTTGGAACATTTTTCTGTTGTTGAGGATTTGTAACGACCTCTTTTATTGTCCCTAATTTTTTTGCCTGATTGTTTTTGTTTTGAGACTACAGTCAGCGGGATGCCCCATTTTTTTAAGTCTCCTTCATAGGTTTTGACTCAGTGGGATTTTCTTTTGAGAGATAACGACTACCTATTTTATAGAGAACCATCATCTCTTTTGATTCAAAATATGTTTTTGATGTCATTCGGTATGTACGAAGTGAAAGCTTGCGACTGAACGCGCATTTGAATTAACCGAGAAACTACCCTGCCCCAAGTTATGATTAAAGGTTTCAATTTGTGCGGATAAAAAAAATCCTACTTTTTTGGCTCAAAGGGGTTGACTAGGGATTATCTTCCTTATTACTCCACTGTTTTAGGAATTGAAAGAACGCTTGTACATCGTCAACAAGGTCTGTCCAAAAGCATATTGTATGAGATTATGGTATTGTTTTCGTCATCCTCCATCTAAAGGCTTACAACTTTTAACGAGAGTTGAATATCACAAAAAGGGAATAAAAAAAGCACAGTTTAAATATAGTGAAAACAAATGGATTAATTCAAGACAAACATGTGCAATGCATTAATGAAACAAAGTTTGACATGATAGATAAGTGTTCGAACAAACAAAAGAAATTACAATTGATAATTCAAAATAAACTGGGCGCTCTCAATGATTTGGCATGGGAGCAGTGATCACATTGGAAGTCTCACGAGGGCTGAATTCAATCTCCTTGGCGTCAATCATATTTTGAATCTTGTATTTAAGTGTCCAACAATCGTTAGTATCATGCCCAGGACTGCCAGAATGATAGGCACCTCTTGCATCAGGATTGTAGTTAGGAGAAGAAGTTTTTGGGTTTGGATGAGGTTCTATCAACGTAATCAGATTCATCCTCAACATATGTTGTAATTCCTGAGACAGTGGTTTGTTGATTTTGGTAAATTGTCTCTTGGGCTCGTCTTGCCTTCACAGATTTCCCTGTTGTCATTGTCATACCGATGTAGGATTAGAGATCAGGACTTCCCCCGCAGATTGGTCGTGGTTATTCTTGTCACGACCCTTCTGGCCGTACACAACATTGGACTCTTTCTTCCCATTGTATGGCTTCTTCTGCATATCGGAAATGCATCCATTTGGATCTTTCCGCTTCTGATTCTATTTTTAACTTGTTCCCAAGTTAGAATCGTCTCGGTGAATGCGGTTGAAGAGCTTTCGATTAGGTGATTGAAGAAAGGTCATGTCAAAGTTCCCATAAAGATATCAACCAGCTCCCTGTCAGTTAGGGGTGGTTGCACCCTTCCAGCCAGGTCTCTCCACTTTTTGGCGTATTCTTTGAAGCCCTCATTGGAACCCATGATCATTCCTTATAACTACACTCTAGTTGGAACAAGATCGGAATTGTACTGATATTGACAGTAGAAGGAGGTGGCCAAGTCCTCCCAGTTATAGATGTTGGAACCTTCTAACTGGTAAAACCACTCCAATTGAGTCCCAAACAGACTCTGTTGAAAGAAGTTCACCCACAACTTCTTATTCGTGGTGTGCGGTTGAATTTTACGGACGTAAGATCTCAAGTGAAGCTTAGGGCACGAGGCACCATCGTACTTGGCAAAGATTGGAATCTTGAATTTGTGGGGAATGACTACCCCGGGCACCAAACCCAAATCACCAAAATCCAAGCCAGGCACAGCTTGAATTTCCACAACCTTCAATTAGTCCTCTAGTTGCTTATACTTGTATTCAACCGGTGGATATTGTTTGTTAAAATAGTCCTCATCCTCAGAGATTGGATTGTTTCTACCCCCAGCACGGGTACTCCTTGCATCTTTATCCTTATTCTCATCCTCCCCGGAGGAGTTTTCTTCCACTTGAACTTGTTGGACGGGGCCCTTGAATCTCTTCCCCATGTTGATCACGACCTTCTTCTTGGTCTTTTTCTTCGTAACCAGAAATGTCATCAGTTCTTGCTACCCCTTTGCTAAGTTACGCAAAGTTTCTTGAAATTGAGAGTTTTGTGTCTACAAGTCCTTCATAGTCTGCTCGAGATCCATATTACTGAAATAAATAGTAGAAAGAAGAGGAAACCTGTCTTGAGAATACCTGTTATGCAATGACATGCTTGATATGTAAAATGCAATGTTTTCAAGGATCTCTCTGGGTAAACACAAGAAAATGTCAGAAGTTTGAACTTTGATCACAACTTTGGTTGAAGAACTTCGTTTCGTTGAATGCCCTTCTACGAGAATCGAATTCACCATTTCAAGTGGGTCATAGCCCTTGACTCAAGATAACGTGCTTTGGCCTTCGATGCCACATGGTTAGAGGAAAATAAATCCTCTTGCTCGTTGATAGACGTCTGGTTCAAAATAACCCTGTATCATAAGCCTTGACACCCTTGAAATGGTTATTGAAAATGCTATGGTATGATGTCATGATGTTTATGTACAAGTAATCATATACAAGCAAAGCAAATGAGTCTTTAGGTTTAGGCTTGCATAGGGTTTGTAGGTAAGTACCCTCTTGAAGTTTAGTTGGTTCAACCTGTCCTAGAAAGTAATCGGGTTCTAGGGAATCTCAATATCACTGATCTTTCTTAATCTGGCATTCTTTTAGCGTAAGCCTCTTTATTGTAGACTGAAATATCCTAAAAGTCCAATCTCATTGAGCGTAGCATTGAGTATCAACCAACATCGGACTGCACCAAAGCCGACTATCTCACTACTTTCCAATGGCCAAGTTGTTTAACTAAAGGTTCTACAGTCAGATAGTTCTTCATGACACTGCTTAGCGGCCTCGTATTCTCCTCGATTCAACACAAGGAATACCAGTACCAACAAATGTGTCACACTAACATAGCCATTGCTTTAACCGTGTTGGTATACCCCGTACATTCCCCATGATCTATTGCTACTTACCTAATAATGTTCCCCGATTCGGGTAGAGGATCAATACAAACCCAAACAAGGACCCATATATGTAAAGCAAACAAATCAAACAAGTAAAGCATTTTAAATATGATCTAGCTCTAAGGTAACCCAACTTTTAACTTTATCTTCCCCATCAGAGTCTCCAGTTCTATAATATGGTGGGAGAACTGACTTGGGTGTTTTGCATTTGATCGTAATTGTTGAAGATAGTAAGAGTCTCCACCGACTTTTCTTTTATCCAATAAAGGAAAGGGTGAAAAGAACAGGAAATACCTTTTGAAATATTTTCTTGAGTTCGGGGGGTAGATTATGAAAAGGGAAGGTGTTAGCACCCTTTTCATCCGTATTTATCTACGGGCTCTTTGTTGCTAGCTCACTTTGAAATGCTTTGTTTGAAATGTGTTTGTGATGTTTTGAAAATATTTTTGAAAAGTGCCTTCGTTTAGGCAAACTTTTTAATGATTCTCGTCTCTATAAGAATGCATTTAAAGTGTTGACTTCTGAAAATATTTCATGGAAAAGTGTTGGTGTATTTGAAAGATGTTTTGGAATTTTATGAGCAAGCAACTACGAGTGTTCTACCTACTCAAAAAGTCTTTGTTCATTTCCTCCTCCTTTAGATATTGCTATCTTACCATTGATTGATAAGAAGCCCTATCATTGGATGTGAAGGGGCGGGCGTGGGTCTTCGTATAGTCATAGAAGGCAACATCGTAGGATACCTTAGAAATTTTTTTAAGGTTCGAAGATCGTTTATCGAAGGCAACATCAAAGGGTGATCGAGGGAATACGATCTTGTATTCGAGGATCATTACTAAAGTATCCCATGTTCAAGGGACATGACCGTTTATTCATAGGAAACAAGTGTGGGTTACCCTAGAGGTGTGCATGTGAATTATGTTTTTATTGCATGCATTTTTGTCTTGAGATTAGGGTTCTCTAAGATTGATTTTATCTTGCCATACACACCCTAATTACTAACAATTATATTAAAAGCGATAAATTGAGAAAATTAAACTCCTACGCTATTACATCATTTAGGGTATGGGGATACAAATTATAAATGGGGATGAAAGAAATTAAAACCTAATTACTATTACAACCAAATTGAATATAAATAAATAGCAAAAAAGTCTCAAAAATCAAGATTTTTGGTGTTTAGGCTGACACGGGCCGTGTCCTGTGACACGAGCACCCGTGTCAGGACCCTGTCCTGCCATACATGCCTTTTTTATCCCAGTTGAGCTGACACAGACCTTGTTCTGTGACACGGTCCATGTTCCGTGACACGGGCCGTGTTCCGTGACACGTGCACCCGTGTTAGAACCTTGCCTTGCCATTATGCCAAGTTTTAATCCCAGTAAGAGGGACACAGACCGTGTTCTGTATTTCTTAACAATCAAGTTTCGTATTTTTGAATTTCTTGATGAAGTGTGATCTTTGAAACTCAAATTTGATCAAAAAGTCAAAGTTTGACTTTTCAGTGTACAATTGACTTTTTCATTAGTTGACCAAATTTCATCTATCAATCCAATAATCTTGAGAAATGTTTTGAGCCATAAAATTAGGTCAACATGTTGTATTTGAATCCTTGATATTTTACTTTAAGCCATTAGATCATTTATTAGGTCAAGCAATCCTTGATCAATAAAATACAGTCAAAACCCTAATTTTGACCAGTTTGCCCTTTTGGTGATTTGAACAATTTTCCTGGGGAATTGAGATTCAAACTTAATAAATTGATACATGTGACTTCAAAATGTTGATATTGGTCAAAAATCTTAAAATTTGACTGTAGGTTGACCACATTTGACTTTTTACCCAATACAGTTGATTTTAGGTCATCTTGTCAATTGACTGAGCAAACTTGAACTGCAAGACTTGAAACTTAACAAGAGAAATCTTGAAAGTCCATAATTATCTATGAAAGTCGTATGAGGCATTAAAGGTTCAATTCTCCTTGTGAAAACTCAAACCCTAATTTGAGGCATCAGTGTTGAGGAGATGTCTTGACCTAGTCAATCCTTGTGCAAGCTTGAGCCATTGAAGATCTTATGGGAAATGTCTTGAGAAATGAGAGGGAAAATTTTGGGGTACAATAGAGTGAAATTGTAAAACATGTCCATGGGCTCGAATGAAGGGTTCAAAGAATATGCACAAAAATGGAGGGATTTAGATGGAAGGGTGCAACCTCCCTTGTCTGGCCAGGAATTGGTTGTTATGTTCATGGGCACTCTAACAGGTCCATTATTTAATATTCTAATCGGGAGTTATTCATATTGTTTTACTGAGTTGATACTGACAGGAGAAAGAGTTGAAAGTTGTATTAAGAGTTGGAAGATTCCAATGGATACGTCTTCTAATTTTATGAAGAAGCCATTTGATGGTAAAAAAGAAACCAATGATGTCTATGGCTAGAAGAGTCGTAGTAAAAATGACGGCCATCAGTCTGTGGGAGAGGTGTTGATCTCTAATCTGGAGCCTGTTCAACAACAATAACAACAACAATAGGGAAACTGACGAAGGACAAACGCTTTAGTAAGGCAGTTTACCAAGATCAACATGCCTTTATCTCGGGCATTGAAACATCTACTAAAAGTTGAACTTATTTCACTGAGGGATCCTCCTCAGAATCCTAACATATCCTCTCCTAAGTACAATCCAAACGCGAAGTGTGCCAATGATTCTAACAGTCCTGGGCACGACACCAACAACTGTTGGGCCCTGAAAAATAAAATTCAGGACATGATTGACAATAAGGAAATTGAGTTCTATAACACGGTGGGAGAACTGAAATGGGTGTTTTGTGTTTGATCGAAATTGTTACGGATAGCAAGAGTCGCCTCTGACTTTTCTTTTTTCCAATAAGGAAAGGTTGAAAAGAACAGGAAAGACCTTCGAGATTATTTTCTTGAGTTTGGGGGTAGGTTATTAAAAGGGGAGGTATTAGCACCCTTTTCATCCGTAGTTTTCTACGGGCTCTTAGTTACTTTCTAGATCACTCGCTTTTGTTTGAAAATATGGGTTTTGAATGTATTTTGAAAATGTCTTTGTAATGGTTATCGTTTATATAAGAACGCGTACAAAGTGTTGTTTTAAAAATAGTTCAAAGAGGTGTTTGTGGAATGTATTTTGGAAAGTGATTTTGAAAAGGTCTCTTTGTAATGGTTCTCGTTTCTTTAAGAACGCGTACAAAGTGTTTTAACTTTTGAAAATGTTTTTGTTGTGAGCAAGCTAGCAACTAGGAGAAAACTACCTACTCAAAAGGTATTAAATGTTCTTTTCCTCCTCCTTTAGACGTTGTTATCTTACCATTGATTTGGTAAGAAACCCCATCATTGGATGTGAAGGGACGGGCGTGGGAAGTTTGTATAGTCATATAAGGCAACTTATGGGACGTTTTAGCAATGTCGTTTAGGGACTAGATCGTTTACCGAAGGCAACATTGAGGGTCATCGAGGGACTACGGTCTTTTATCGAGGGTCTTTGCTAAAACACCCATATTCGAGGGACATGACTATTTTCCGAAAGGCAACAAAGTGAGATTACCCTAGAGGTTCTAGTGTGCATGTGTGTTTGATTTCATGCATTTTGTCTTGCATTTAAAGGTTATCTACTTGTTCATTTTATCTTGCCATACACCCTAATTATAAACAATATGAAAGCAAATAAAATGCGGAAAATAAATCCTAAACTATTACACCATTTCAGGGATGGGGGATACATATTTACAAATGGGGATTTACAAGAATTTAAATCTTAATTATCTATTACAACCATATTGAATTGTACAATACAGAAAAAGGAAAGGTTTTGTTTTTAAAAAATGATTTTTTTGTCTTAATAAATTAAAAGGAAAATAATTAGTTAATAAGAGAAAATATTTTTTATGCCCTTTTTTATATATTAATAAAAATAGTATTGATGCTTAAAATAAAAAGAATAAGAAAGAAACAAAAAAATAACGAAAAAAACAGGATCAACACGTTGCTGAAAATAAAATGAAAGGGACCAGAAGTCCTGATTCTAGGCGTGTTGTAGTTTAGAAAGAAACGTTGGAGGGGACCAGAAGTTCTGGGTTGCTGCGCACTGAAGTTCTGAAAGAAACGTTAGAGGAAACCAAAAGTTCTGTGTGTTGTGTTTAAACAGTGAGAAAAAAATCAGAAGTTGTGTGTTGTGTTAAACAGTGAGCAAAACTAGAAGTTTTGTGTGTGTTAAAATAGTAAGAAAACCTAGAAGTTTTGTGTGTGTTAAAACAGTAAGAAAGCCTAGAAGTTCTGTGTGTGTTAAAATAATAAGAAATACTAGAAGTTATGTGGGTTGTGTTTAAACAATGAGAGAAAAATCAGAAGTTCTAATGTTGTGCTGAAATAGTGAGAAAAAATCTAGAAGTTCTAATACTGTGTCAAAACAGTGGGAAAGAAAACTCAGAAGTTTTGTGTTACACTTCACCTACTTACTTACATTATCCAGAGCATATGCAACTTATTCAGTTCTTAACAACAGCAAAACAGGAAAATAAAAACATGACAGTTTATAGAAGTTCTAATCCTAATTCTGAGCCTAGTTTTCTTCAAGAAGTTTAGATCCACAATTTTTCTACTTACGTAATGATATGTGCAATATCAACAATATGATATCTACATATTTCATGATTTATGAATGAAAAGTTCAAAGTCAGAATGACTTACCTTGAATCTGAAGCGTGTGTTTGGGACCTGAGCTGCTGCCTTTGAATGTTCTGGGGCCAGCAAGAAACGAAACAGAAAATGTTATGTTCTTTGATTCAAAGGGAAGAACAAAAATATTGTTTTGAGAATTTTGGGTTTTGAAAATGTTTGAATATTTTCTTTTCTCTCTTTTTTTGTATTTGATCACTCTCTGTTTTCAAAAGCCATCCCCCTGAACGCGTGATGGAACAACTTATTTATAGATGAGCTTGTTGTGGTTTTGGGGGAAAACAAATGGGATTAAAACCTTTTCGGCATACTTTTCCATTGCTTTTTAAACACATCCTTTATATTCTAATTTGGTGCAAATATGGGGTTTGAGAAAGTGCAGGTGTGGACTAGATTAGCATCAATTTGCAGCATTGTGGCAACTGGTTGCAGGACTGTGCTATAGCAGTGCAGCAGACTGCTCAAATGAGGTTTTAGGGTTTGGTGATGTTCTGATCGAAGAAGATCAGAATGAGATTCGAAGGGTGATGCTCTGATCGAAGCGTAGAACATAGTCTCCATATGCTGAAGAGTCATGTTCTGATCGAAGAACACAGTTTCCATATGTTCTGATTGAAGAGTCATGTTCTGAACCATCTTTGCAAATTCCGATCGTGCTTGCAAGAAATCTGGCCCAGAAGTTCTGAAATTGTCATATTTTCTTAATACTTAGAAAATTTTCCAAGTGTTTAGAAATTTGATTTTTTCAATGTAATTTCTGACTTTTGATTTCTTGATGAACCAACTTCTTGTCTTGATGAAATATAATTGTTGAAACTTGATTTTGATCCAAAAGTCAAAGTTTGACTTTTTAGTGTGCTTTTGACCATTTTGCCCTTGTGAATGACTTTCTTGGAGAATTGTAATCCAAGACTTGAAACTTGATAGAAGCAAACCTGAGGGTCCAGGATGATCCTTTGAGAAATGAGAGGGAAAATTTTGGGGAACAACAAGTTCGATCCTCCGGAGACTCCAAACGTGATTACTGCACCTATGCCGAAGCATGACAAAGGCATAAGTGATATTGAATATGTTCTTTATGTTGCCTCTGTAAGTGATGTGATTACTCCTCTCTCCATAATAAAAAAGAATTTGTTACATACCGGTTTATTTCCAGGCTATGTTAAAGAATGTTATTGTTGTGCAGTCCAACCCAATGGTTGCATGTTACTGCAGGAAGGCATTCAACGCATGATGTATGAACATATAATTTTGATTGAGAAAGTTCTGTATGCTGAGAATTTGTGTCGAGATTTGTCTGTCGTATTTGGTATTCTTGTCAGGATCACTTCCAAAGGTCCTGTAAGGATTACTGCCAATCCGAAAGTCGCTCCTCTGATTATCACCACACTTGGACCCATTCCATATTCTTTGGATAAGGCTATTTCCGTGGAACTATGGATCCGACGTCTACTACCATTGCGTCAAACAGGAATTGTCTGATGAAGATACTGAAGAGGTTGATCCCAATGTTGACAATATTACGGGAACCAACAAAGTTACCAGAAGCGGAAGGATTTTCTCCCCAGAAATCTTCCCCAAGAATGTTGCTACACCTGTCCAAGTTACCAAGTCAGCTGCTGAGGCTCGAGGAAAAGAGCCAATAATAGAGCCTACCCAGGTGGAGGCGGCTAGAGAAATCACAGATGAAGACACCTCTAGAAAAGAGGTGGAAGAGGTTTTGAAGATCATTCGCAAGAGCAACTATAAAATTATTGAACAGTTGGGGCAAATCCCATCCAAAACCTCCATGTTATCTTTATTGTTGTGTTCTAAAGCCCATGCACAGGCTTTAGTAAAATTCTTAAAGACTGCTCACGTGCCACAAGAAATTTCGGTTGATCAAATTAGAAGTTATGTGGCTAGCTTAACAATTGATAATGGATTAGGCTTATCTGATGTTGACCTGACACCAGAAGGGAGAAATTATAATAGGGCCTTGTATGTCTCCATTAAATGTAGAGGCACTACGTTGGCTCATGTGTTAGTTGATATTGGATCTTCATTGAATTTTCTTCTAAAAGGCGCTCTTGACAGACTAGATTGTGAGAGGGTTATGCTGAAACCTAGTGACATTATAGTTTGAGCCTTTGTTGGGTCCAAAAGAATGGTGCATGGAGAAGTGGATCTTCCTATCAAAGTGGGTTCACAGATATTTGAATCCACCTTCTATGTAATGGACATTCAGCCAACTTATTCTTGCCTATTGGGATGTCCCTGGATCCATGGGGCCAGAGTTGTCACCTCCACCTTGCACTAGAAATTAAAGTATCACGTGAAAGGAAAGATTGTTATTGTCTGCGAAGAAGAGAAGTACATGGTTAGTCATCTGAATTCATTCTGATACATGGAGATGGACGGGGAATTCATCGAGACTTCTTGTCAAACTTTTGAAGTGATTTTCCCTGCTGCTATTAAAGATGTTTCTGCCATTCCAAATACCACCAGAATTCCGCACAAGATGGCTTCCTTAAAAGATGCCAAAGCTACTATAGAAGAAGGTGGTTGAACTATTTGGGGTCAACTTCCTGATATCCCTTATAAATTTGACAAATTTGGTTTGGGCTTTACTACAGAAGGTCAAAGGGTTGTTCATCGCACTCGTGCTGGAATACCTCCGTTCTGTATCAACAATAACAGAGTCAACACTATAGAGGATGCTGACAATGATTGTGACTTTGGCAACTGGATATTCCCAGCCATAGGCAACGAACCTGACAATTGGAAAGTTGAAGACATTATCCCTATCTCCTTTAGTCAAGAGTAATAGCTAAATTTTTGTCTTATTTCTTTAAAAGATTTTGTTTATGTAATAAACAATGACTTTAAACCTTATGTCTTACCCGGGGCACGATGGTTCATTTATTAAGGATTGATAATTCATAAACACTGTTTATTTAATAAAAACATTGGACGTTTTGCATTCAAATTTTGTGATCTTTGTTTTTTTTTTATTGCATTTTCAAATATATATATATATATATATGTGTGTGTTCTTACACACACCCACACACTACATTGCAGATTCCCATCCATTTGGGATTTCGTTGATAACGATTCTGCTATTGTTGCTTATGACTTTGAAAATATGATCTACCAAGCCGAGTACAAAGGCGAGGAAGATTGTGAAATACCCGGAGAACTTGCTAGAATCTTAATACAAGAAGAGAAGTATATCCAACCACATGAATATCCCGTCGAAGTTGTAAACTTGGGTACCGAGACAGACAAGAAAGAAGTAAAGATCGGCGCCAACTTAGAAAGTAGTGTCAAGAACGGGTTATTAAGATGTTGCATGACTATGTTGAGATCTTTGCCTGGTCATACGAATACATGCCAGAGCTCAATACTGATATTATGGTTCATTGTCTACCAATGAAAGAGGGTTGTTCTCTGATTAAGTAGAAGGTTCGTCGCATGCGTCCCGAGATTTCAGAGAAGATCAAGGTCGAGGTCATGAAGAAATTCAACGTAGGTTTCTTAGCAGTAACATCATATCCTCAATGGGTTGCCAATGTTGTTCTGGTACCAAAGAAAGACAGCAAGGTGCGTATGTGCATGGACTACAGGGATCTGAATAGGGTGAGCCCCAAAGATGACTTCCCGCTTCCACATATTGATGTTTTGGTCGATAACACCGCTCAACACAAGGTATTCTCTTTTATGGATGGTTTCTCAGGTTATAATCATATCAAGATGGTGCCTGAACACATGGAGAAAACTAACTTCGTCACACAATGGGGCACTTTCTGCTATGAGGTTATGCCTTTTGGGATGAAGAACGACGACAGAACTTATCAGCGTGCTATGGTAGCTTTATTCCATGACTTGATCCATCACGAGATAGAAGTCTACATCGACTATATCATAGCCAGATCACAGGCGGAAGAAGAACATCTTGATCATCTACATAAATTATTTGAAAGACTGAAGAAATACAAGTTGAGGTTGAATCCAAACAAATGCACCTTTGAGGTGAGGTCTGGAAACCTCCTAGGTTTTGTCGTTAGCGGTAAAGGTATTGAAGTTGATCCTGCCAAGGTCAAAGATATTCAATAAATGTCGGCTCCCCATACTGAGAAGGAAGTCATAGGTTTCTTAGGATGACTAAATTACATTGTGCGATTCATTTCTCATTTTACTGCTACTTGTGAGCCAATATTAAATCTGCTGAAGAAAGATCAAGTAATAAAGTGGAACGATGATTGTCAAATAGTCTTTGATAAAATTAAGGAGTAACAACAAGAACCTCCAATTCTGATGCCACCAGTTGAAGGAAGACCTCTAATCATGTACCTCACAGTACTAGATAATTCAATGGGGCGTATACTGGGGTAGCATGACGAGTCTGGTCAAAAAGAGCACGCAATATACTACCTTAGCAAACAATTTACCGACTGTGAAACAAGATATTCACTGCTCGAGAAAACTTTCTTCGCTTTGGCATAGCTTCTCGCCGATTAAGAAAATATATGTTGATCCATACTACTTTGTTGATTTCTAAAATGGATCTCATCAAATACATATTTGAGAAGCCATCTCTCTCCAGAAGAATAGCCCGATGGCAAATGGTCCTAATAGAATACGACATTGAGTACACAAATCAAAAGGCAATCAAAGGAAGTGTACTGGCAGATAATTTGGCTCATCAAGCTGTAGATTCATTCTAATACCTCTTCCAGGTTAAGTCGGGCGTAGACATCTTCTAGTTCAGATCAAATCGAGCATAGATTTATTCTTATTATTCTCTTGGACAAACTCAGGCGTAGACTTAGTCTAATTTATATCAACCGTTACCTTTGATGGAATCTATAAGCCCATCTCTGATGACTATTTTTCACCTCTCCAAATGGCTTATTTAATCCCATTCTCGGTAATGATCAACCAACAATGTTACTTCGGGCACAGGCAAGTGCAAATATATGGGCACTTATTTGTTCAATCATCTTCTACCTTCAAGTCACAAATGGTGGACATGCCAATCTAACTCGTCAGGTTTAAGAAGATTGAACAGGGGCAGCTGTTGCACCCTAAAATTTTCCCTCCCATTTTCTTTAAGACATTCTTCTAGGTTTCTCAAATGCTCAAGGATGCTCAAGAGTTTATCACACAAATGCTACTCCTAAGCAATGGGTCCACAAATAGGGTTTCATCTTGCACAAGGAAGAATGGGTTTCAAAGGTCTCAAATGGTTTTCATAGTTCTCCATAGGTCTTCAACAATGCTCATATCAATTTTCAAGTCTTACATCACAAGTTTGCTCAGTCAATGGCTCAGATGATTGAAAGTCAATTGTATTGAGTAAAAAGTCAATTGTGGTCAACATACGGTCAAACTTCAATATTTTTGGTCAAAATCAACATTTTGAAGTGATTAATCATTTTATCAAGGGTTGATCATGATTCCTCAAGAAAAGCCCTCAAATTATCAAAAGTCCAAAGTTGCCAAATTAGGGTTTCCTTAGGAGAATTCAACTGAACTTTGACCAAGCATAACTTTCACATGCTTCATCAACTATTCCTAAACCAAATCCCATTTTGAAGGAAATTAAATTCTCTAGAATTTTGTATATGTATGCTCAAATCCAAAAAGTGCTTCATTTGAGAGATCTGAGCCAATACATTACAGGTCATTTGAAAAGTCAACCAAAAGACACTTTTTGTCAAGACAACTTACATCAAGATAAAGTCTCTCAAATGCAAAAATGATCAAAAGAGAAATTAAAGAGGACATCTTGAGCTTTCTAAAAAATCACAGATCATCTTCTAAAGATGAAAATTGAGAGATTTGTAACCAGTGCAAGTTGGGAAATTTTGGTAAAATACATTAAGTGAAAAGTAAGCAAACTTGAAATTTTGAACTTATGGGCCTAACTTTTTAGGTTCCAAACATGTCCATGACCTTATGGAAGACTCCTAAGCTCATTCATACCTTGTCTTATGTTTTCTTATTATTTAATTTATATTTATTTTATTTTTATTCAAATAAATGAAAAATAAATGAAATAAGGTAAAAGATCATTGGGCCAAGCGCATGATTGGTTTATTAAATCATCTAGAGGCCCCAAACACTTTAGCACAACTTGCAAAAATCAATTGGACTTAAGAAGGAAAGAAAAATATCAAAATTGGATTTTTTTTAATGTTTTGGATTCTTGTCTAGCATAGCCATGATTGCTTGAGATTTTCCATTTTGGTGGCTTCTTTCCATTCCTCTATTTAAGCACAACAAATCAGTTCAAAAGGGGACATGGTCTCTGCCCAAGAACTTGCCAAAACTCTAAAAAATTTGTAAGATCCCTAAATTGTCAAAATACTAGTTCCAAGCCTCCTCAGTGAAAGACTCCAATACCAATCACCTCCTGGAAAACCAAAGGGTAGGTTGGGATCATTTGTCATGATCCCAAACGCATGAAATCACATCGCACGTCATTATTGATTCCAACATTTGTCTTATTTTAAATTGATTTGATGCTTCTAACATGATTCTGAGATATGCTTGAACAGGTATGAGTAAGTGTTATAGTCTCATGCACGCTAGTTTGAAACATGACATTTTTACTCTGATCGGTGTAATTTGACTCGAAACACACGAGACAAAGACCCATGGCCAGAATTAAGTCCAGATTCGGATCCATGAGGGTCGAATTAGGGGAGACATGGTGTTTTGGATCCTTAAAAAATTGATTTTTGCATTTTTTGTGTTTTACAGGTTGCTGGAAGAGACGACCGGAGCTAGGGCTCAAGCGCCTCTCTGGCCAATAGTATTTTGTTTCATTTTTGTTTTTATTGATTGGTTTATAGGAACAAATGAAACAGCTGACCCAGCGACAAAAGCAAGCGTGTGAAGGCATTAGTATACCAGGGAACGAGTTTGATCCTTGTCCATGGTATTTTTATTTTCCATGTTTTCTTGTTTACAAATCCAGTAAAAAGCAGCTTAGCGCGCGTACCATGCGCCTCACTTTATCACCACCTGATCATCACAGACTAGATCTAGCGTCCCAGGCTTGCATGCACACCATGGGGTCCTTGGAATCAGCCATATTGGATCACTCATCAGGTATGGGCTCATGTTTTGGGCCTAACGAAATATGCTTCCTTACACCCCAGAATTACTCTTTTTAGGCCTATTTCTTTCTTTTTTTATTGTCATTTTGTTTCTTTTTCTTTTTCTTTATTAAACTTTTTTTTTGTAATTAACTAAAATCAATTTAGATTTAGGTTTTTTTATAATCAAATTCACTTAACCTTTTTTCTAATTAAATTAATTTTTTTCTAATGAAATAACTAATTTAGTCTCCTTAGAGATTTTATTATTTACAATCTTCGAACGCTTATTTATTTTCGCATTGTTATTTTTCATATTTTTTTAACTGTTAAGGGATGTAATAGTTTAAACTAGGGTTTACCTTTTCTTTCCCCCATTTGTTTAATGATTTGTACCCCCTACTTCGAGGCTTTGTAATAGTGTAGGAAATTTATTTTTTGTCTTTACCGCTTTCCTTATAACTACTAGATATATGTTAATAGGCTTGTATGAAAAGACTAAAAGTAAACGGTAGATAACCCTAATCAAGACAAGATAACTGAAAACAAATCACTTTGCACACCGCACCTCTAGGGTGACCCTCACTTGTTGCCTCGAATAAAAAACAGGCATGTCCCTCGAACGTGGGACGCTTTAGCAAAGACCCTCGGTTAAAAGATTGTAGTCCCTTGATGACCCTTCGATGCTGCATGGTAAACGATCTTAGTCCCTTTCGATAAATTTCTAAAGCATCCTACAAGTTACTTTTTATGACTGTACGATGACCCACGTCTGTCCCTCAAACATCAAACGATAGGGCTTCCTACTAACTAATGGTAGGATAGCACTATATAAAGGAAGAGGAAAATAATGCGAAAGACTTTTGAGTAGGTAGATAGATTTTAATCGCTTTCTCACAAAACATCATTTTTCACACAAACACTTTTATATATTTTCAAAATAAACAATTTGTATGTGTTCTCAACTGATATAAAAATCATTACAAAATTGCTGAACTTAGGTGTGATACGGTGGCAGAATCGAATGTTTATACTGGTTTTGCATTTTGTATTTGCAAATGTTGCGGTAAGCAAGAGTCGCCACTGACTTTTCTTTTATCCAAATTAAGGAAAGGGTGAAAAGAACAGAAAAATACTTTTTCGAGAATTTTCTGAGTAGGGGGTATATTATGGAAAGGGAAGGGGTTAGCACCCTTTCCATCTGTAGTTCTCTACGGGCTCTTATATACGTTGCTCATTTTAAAAGTACCTTGTGCTTTGTGTGTTTTGAAAAATGTTTTGAAATGCCTTAGTGCGGCGATTCTCTTTATGATAACTTTTGTATCAGTCCTCAAGAGTGTTAATAATGTGTTTTTTTAAAGTGTTTTGAAATGTTTTTGTGTAAGTGTTAAAATTTGTTTTGAGCAAGCATCCCAGAACTATCTACTTATACTCGAAAGGTTTGTTCTTTTCCTCCTATCCTTTAGGCAGCGCTATCCTACTATTAGTGAGTAGGTAGCCCTATTGTTGGATGTTGAGGGACAATCGAAGGGACGTACAGTCATAAAGGCAACATGTGGAGACGCTTTAGCAATTTTTTATAAGGACCAGATCATCCACCGAAAGGCAACACTGTAGCGTCATCAAGGGACTATGATCTTTTGATTTACGAGTCTTTGCTAAAGCGTCCTCGTTTCGAGGGACATGACTATTTTTTTAAGGCAACCAAAGTGGGTATACCCTAGAAGTGTATGTGTGCAATTGATTGAATTCAGTTATTTATCTTGCGCATTTAGGTTTGCTAACATTTTAATTTTTAGTCATATCATACACTCCTAATTACTAACAGGTAATATTTGCATAAATTTAAAGTGCGAGAATAAAAATCCTACGCTATTACAATGCTTTGGGACAGTTACATAAAAAAAGTGCAAGAAAATAAAGTGCGGATTTTAAATCTAGACTATTGCATCCCATAATCAGTTACATGAATATAAAAGATCCGAAGGTAAATAAAACGTGCGGAAATAAAGAGGTCTAATAAATCCTAAGAATGAAAATCTTTTGGTTTTATTTTTATTTATTTCAAGAAAAATAATTAAACTGAATCTAAATTTAATTTAAAAAAATAAATATTGAAATTAACCTAATTCTAATATTTTGTGTTTTTTTTATTAAGAAAACATTTGAATTAAAATGAACCTAAGTCTAATTGATTTTAAGTTGATAAAATAAAATTAAAATATTTAATTAATTAATTAAAATAATTTTAGAAAACCTAAATCTATTTATTTTGATTATTTTTATTTTATGATTAAATAAAAATGATTTTGAAAAAGTAAATATAAAAAGAAGTAAATAAAGAAATCCAGCGTTAGTTTTGGCTAAAGGTCTCTGAATTTTGCGTTTCGAAGCCAAACTTCCGATCGATGTTGAGAATATCATCTCATGAACCAGGCCTTAAAACTTACATGCTTCACATCTAACCTTCTCTATATACGACTACAAACATGTATGCAAACGTCAAATAGATTAATAAATGCAGATTAACAAGATTAGATTTAAATAAACTATACCGAACGATGCAACTTGTATGGACGAATCGGGCGCGCTCCAGACCAAGGTGAGGAATGGAAATGACTCCTAGGGACCTCAGGAGTGCAAAGATGGCACGAGATCGGATGGAGGAAAGCTGAAGATCAGGTTTTGAATTTTCACAACTTTTGAACGATTTTGAGAATTTTGAGAGAGCTTTGTGAAAAGCTTTTGAAGAGATTTTTGAAGAGTAATTTCGTGCCCCTTTGAATATGGTTTGCTTATGATTATATAGAGGTATGAATGAGGCAACATACATGGCAAGGAATCAATTAATCAAACCATGATAAAACAAAAATCAAACATATTGAAAACTTTCCATTTTTTGAGTTTGTTCTTGCCATTTTTGAAGATCCTTGTCTCTTTTTGAATGTTCAATGAACCTGGACCATTTGGATGTATCTTGCACTAAAATATGAGCCTTCTAATAGATCAAATCAAACTCAAATGTCATGGCCCATTATTCTTTATATTTTTATTTAATTTATTTGATTTAATTCATATTTAAATGAATAAAAATTCAAATAAATAGAAATAAAAATCAAAATAGTTCATGTTTAGGTTTAGATATCCGTTAGTATGTCATAAACATGTTTGAACCCTAAAAGTTAGGTCCATTAACCTAAAAATACAATTTTGCTCAAAGTTGACTTCATGCATTTTTCACAAATTTTCCCAACTTGTGCAAACCATAACTTGCTCAATTTTCATCTTTTGAAGATTATCTTGGAAGTTTTGGAAATCCCAATATATCCTATACAATCTCTATGTTTATAGTTTTTTCTTTTGAAGATATTATCTTGATGTAAGTTGTCTTGACAAAAAGTGTCTTTTGTTGACTTTTTGAAAATGACATGTAAAGTATGAGCTTGTATCTTTCAAATGGTGCATTTCTTGAACTTGAGGATAAAAGAGAAGTTGTAGGGAATTGGATCCTCTTCAAAATGAGCTTTGGTTGGTGGAAAAAGGAGAAGTATGTGAAAGTTATGCCTGGTCAAAGTTCAATTGACTTTTCATAGGAAACCCTAATTTAGCAAATCTTGACTTTTGATGATCTGAGGACTTTACTTGAGGAATCATGATCAAACCTTGATTAAATGATGAATATCACTTAAAAAATTTTATGTTGACCAAAAATAGCAAAGTTTGACTGTATTTAGGCCACAATTGACTTTTGACCTAGTACAATTGATTTTCAGGCATTTGAGCAATTGACTGAGCAAACTTGTAGTGGAATGCATGAAATTTGTCATGGACAATCTTGAAGGCATATTAGGACCATGGCAAACATTTGTGACCTTTGGAGATTTCACATCTTAATGAAAAGTGAAACCATAATTAGAGGTTCATTGCTTTGGAGGAGAGTTTGTCTGATCAATTCTTGGTCAACCTTGAGCAATTGAGGACCTCTAGAAGCATGTCTTGAGTGAAAATGGGAGGGAAAATTTTGGGGTACAACAGCTGCCCATGTTCAATCTTCTTAAACCTGAGGATTTAGATTGGCTTATCTGCCTTTCGTGATCTGAAGGTGGAAGAGGATTGAACACTAGAGTGCCCAGAAATTTGCACTTGCATGAAGTAACATTATTAGTTGATGCTAATCAGGAATGGCCTTACAGATGCCATTTGGAGTAGATGATTGAGAGTCTTCAGAGATGGGCTTAAAGATGCCATCAGAAGTAGATGACTGACTGTAAAAAATGATCCATTTATGGGGATTCCTGTTCCTGTTGTCTGAGGAGGAGTCCACTGGGGGATGTTGATTTATGTTGTTTTCCTGTTTGAGGAAACTCTATGGGGAATAGAGTCTAGGAACTTCAGTTTTCCATGACTCTACTGAGGGGTTATCTCTGGATTGGAGAGATGAAAGTTTGTTGTTTTCTGGTTGAAATCCAGGCTTCGCAGTAATTTTTTGGGGAGAATGAAATTAACTGCTATCTGGAAATGTATCAGAAGAAAACTGTGTAGGGCTGTTTCAGGGTGAGTCTGATAAGACTTCATTTGGAAGTGTATGAGAAGGAACCTGGGTAGGGTTGTTTTAGGAGAAATATGAGAGGGAGCCTAGGTGGGGCAACTTCAGGATGAGTCCGGGTAAAACTGCATCTGAAAATTGTAAGAAGGAACCTGGGTAGGGTTGCCTCAGGATGAGTCAGTGTAAAACTGCATCTGGAAATTATGAGGGGGAACCTAGGTAGGGTTGCCTCAGGATGAGTCTGTGTAAAACTGCATCTGGAAATTCAAGAGAATGAACCTGGGTAGGGTTGCCTCATGATGAGTCCGTGTAAAACTACATCTGGAAATTCAAGAGAAGGATTCTGGGTAGGGTCGCCTCAGGATGAGTCTGTAAAACTGCATCTGGAAATTCAAGAGAAGGATCCTGGGTAGGGTTGCTTCAGGATGAGTCCGTGTAAAACTGCATCTGGAGATTATAATAAGGAACCTGGGTAGGGTTGCTTCAGGATGAGTCTGTGTAAAACTACATCTGGAAATTCAAGAGAATGAACCTGGGTAGGGTTGCCTCAGGATGAGTCCATGTAAAACTGCATCTAGAAATTCAAGAGAAGGATCCTGGGTAGGGTTTCCTAAGGATGAGTCAGTGTAAAACTGCATCTGGAAATTCAAGAGAAGGAACCTAGGTAGGGTTTCCTAAGGATGAGTCAGTGTAAAACTGCATCTGGAAATTCAAGAGAAGGAACCTGGGTAGGTTTGCCTCATGATGAGCCCGTGTAAAACTTCATCTGGAAATTCAAGAGAAGGAACCTGGGTAGGGTTGCTTCAGGATGAGTCCATGTAAAACTTCAGAAGGAGGGAGAAGGAACCTGTGTAAGATTGCTTTATGAAGGGCCCGTATAAAGTTGTATTTGGAAGTCATAAGAAATCCATGTAAGATTTCTTCATGATGAGCCCGTGTAAAGTTGTATTTGGAATTCAGAAGAAACACGTGTAAGATTGATTCATGATGAGCCCGTGCAAAGTTGTACTTGGAAGTCATAATAAATCCATGTAAGATTGCTTCATGTTGAGCCCGTGTAATGTTGTATTTGGAATTCAGAAGAAACCCGTGTAAGATTGCTTCAGGATGAGCCCGTGTAAAGCTGTATTTAGTTGCACAGATAATTACTCTGTTTTGTTTCAGGAGCTAATCCTTAACCTGTCGAAAATTGTTGATGATAAATATCTGTTGATTTATCTTTCCTGAAAAAGGTAAAGCGCTAGTTGTATGCAACGTCATGATGTATGAAATGCATTGTGTAATGGTGTTCTCAAAATAAATGAGATTGGGATGTATGCATTTATACTGCAGATGCTATGACGTTTGTAGAATGATGTATGAATGCAATATGTGAATGTATCAGTTGTTCTATTACAGCGCTGTTGAATTAGGGAAAATAAATCCCTGATTGCAGTTGTCGGTGAAGAATGTAGGTCTTCAGATTTTTTTGAAGTTGAACTGCTGGGAGATAATCTTCCTTTGTTAGAGAAATAAACTCTGTTGGGGAAGGAAATATTTGTGCACTGCCTGAGGATTTTGGGGAATCCTGAGAAGTTTGACGACTTTACTGGGGAAAACCTGATGTCAGAGCAGTAGTTGGAAATTCCTGTTCTGCCGGGGATACAAGAACACCTGTCATCACTAGGTTGTAAGCTAAGGATATGGAGGCGACTTTTTAGTAAGATGCCCCTGCCTCTATACCTGCTGGAGAAAGTACCTGTGGAGCCTTTGTGGATGGTTTAAGTGTCATCTCAACTCATGGGATGCTTGGTAAATGCTAATCAGGATGATAAGTCTTCTACTGATAAACAAATGACAAGATGATGGGACATAGTCGGACGTTTTTAATCCCTAACTTTTTCCTGGACCGCCCTTTCGGGTTTTGAGTCCACCGGGATACCCTTTTTTTCTCAAGCCGCCTTTTCAGGTTTTCGACTTGCCGAGTGTACAATTTTTTTGTATATATCCCAAATTTTTTCCCGAACTCTTTTGGTTCGCCGGGATGCCCTTAATTTTTCCTAGGCCTGTCAACCTAGCGGGTCTTTTTCATGCGTAGTATTTTCTAACTATGTTCGCGCTCATATGATATGGAGAGTTGTCACTGTCTATGACAACAAGTTTCGTAGAAATGCCAGAAAATGTTTATGTGATCGCATGTGCCCTTTCATGCGTAAGAGCCTGTGTGGGGTTGCTTCAGGATGAATCTGGTGCACCTGATGTTTGATCAAGTTTCTGATAGTCTTGAATTTCCTAGGTATCTTTTCTAAGAACTATCATGGAAGGATTCGAAGACATGATACTGACACCATCTGATACTAAGGGCACAGACAAGCAATTTGGTGGTACCAAAGATTCAAGTTTCACACTGATTTTCTGCTGGAATCCTCGATCAATGTAACAGCCCCCGAGTGATCCAGATGGATATCTTCACCTAGCTATTCAGCATATTTGGAGAGATTCTTTGCATATTGGCTTGATTGCCCTAGATTAATTAGACACCATGCCATGCCCCTTGATTATGAAAGTCTTGTTATTGGGAATGTTTTTTCCGTCTGAGGTGATTCTGTCCATTGAGGGGGTCTTGGTTCACTGAATATCCGTTGTGTGAATTTATCTTCTATTTGAACAATTAACCATATGCAAACAATGTCATTTAAAGAATGTGAAGCTTATGTCTGTCTTAAAATTTTTCGAAAATGTGTTTTTTGTAGTAAAACAAAATTTGCAAGAATGTGATATCAACTCATGATTTATAGCAAACCTTACAGGAGTCAGGATACCTTTGTAACAGTATGCTCTCGAACTAACCCATGCTTCAGCTAGGACTTTTAAGGGTTATAACGTGGCTTGGTTTACGGTTCAAGAAACAAAGAATAAACACTCAAATTTTATTTGTACCCAACCCACTCTTCATGATATTCTTCAATCATATGCTCAGTTAATTGTGCATTTCGAATCCCAGTTGAGTTCTGGAATGTTGGCCCCGATATTCCAGTGATGGTTCAGAAATTGAATGTTTGTTGGAGAAGGCAGTCATTTTTGTGACCTTTTATTTTTGTTGAGGATTTGTAGGACCTCTTTCTTTTTTAATTTTGCTATCCCTGTCTTTTGCCTAAACTGTTTCTTTTGTGATTACAGCCAGCGGGATGCCCAAGTTTTTTTTCTTAAGTCTCCTTCATAGGTTTTGACTTAATGGGCTTTTATTTTGAGAGATAATGACTGCCTGTTCTTAATAATTATGTGGAACCATCACCATCTTTTGGAGAGCATCTTCTACACTATTTGTCGTGTATGAAGGGAAAGCTTGCAACTGAATGCACATCTGAATTAACTAAGAAAACTACCCTGCCCCAGGTTATGATTAAGGGTTTTAATTTGTTTGAAAATAAAACTCCTACTTCTTAGGCTCAAAGGGGTTGACTAGGGATTATCTTCCTTATAAATCCACTGTTAAGGATTTGAAACAATGCCTGTACATCGTCAGCAGGGTCTGTTCAAAAGCATAATGTAGAGATTATGGTATCGTTCTCGTCATCCTCCCTCTAAAGGCTTAGAGCTTTTAATCAAGAGTTGAATATCACAAAAGGGAAGTAAAAATCAGTTTAAGCATAATGAAAACAAATTAATTCAAGACAAACATGTGCAATGCATTAATGAAATAACAAAGTTTGACATGACAATAATTGTTTGAACAAACAAAGAAAATACAACTTGAGAATTCAAATGAACAAAAATGCTCTTAATCCTGGCCATGATTTAGCATGGGAGCAGTGATCACGTTGGGAGTCTCAGGAGGGTCGAACTCAATCTCCTTGGCGTCAATCAAATTTTGAATCTTGTATTTCAGTGTCCAACAATCGTTAGTATCGTGCCCAGGACTGCCAAAATGATAGGCATACCCTGCATCAGGATTGTATTTAGGAGAAGATATCTTAGGGTTTGGATGAGGTCCTATCAGCGTAATCAAATTCATCCTTAACATATGTTGTAATGCTTGAGACAGCGGCATGTTGATCTTGGTAAACTGTCTCTTAGGCTCGTCTTGCCTTCGTTGATTACCCTGTTGTTGTGGTCGTTGCACGCGTGCCAAATTAGAGACCAGCACTGCCCCTACAGATTAGTGGTAATCTGCCTTGTTACGACCCTTTCTGCCATACACAACATTGGCTTTTCTCTTACCCGCAAATGGCTTCTTCTCAGCATTAGAAGATGCAGCCATCAGGATCTTCCCACTCTTGATACCACTTTTGATCCTTTCTCCAGTCAGAACCATCTCTGTGAACCCAGATGAGGAACTCCCAATCAGCAGATTAAAGAATGGGCATGTCATAGTGCACATGAACATGTCTACCATTTCCCGATCATTCCGAGGAGGTTGTACCCTTCCAGCTAGATCCCTCCATTTTTGGGCATATTCCTTGAAGCCTTCGCTAGAACCCATAGACATGCCTTGAAGTTGTGTACGAGTTAGAGTGAGGTCAGTATTATATTGGTACTGCTTGTAGAAAGCAGCAGCCAAGTCTTCCCAGGTATGGATGTTGGCTCCTTCCAACTGATAGAACCAATCCAGTTGAGTGCCAGCTAAACTTTCTTGGAAGAAATGGATCCATAATTTCCGGTCAGCAGTGTGAGGCTAGATCTTCCTAACATAGGACCTTAAGTACAACTTAGGGCAGGAGACACCATCATACTTAGCAAATGTGGGAACCCTGAACTTTGGTGTGATGACCACTCCAGGAACCAACCCTAACTCCTCAAAGTCCAAGCTCGGTACCTGCTGAATCTCCATAGCATTGAGACGATCCTCCAGCTGTTTGTATTTATCGTCAGTAGGAGGATATTGTTCCTCAGAGTAATCAGCTTCTTCTTCATCATCCTCGGGGTTGTTGACTTCTTCATGAATATCCCCTTCATTTGATGGAGTTGTGAGATCTAGAGCTCGTTGAACCGGTCCTCTGAGTCTTCTTCCCATATTCAAGATGCCAGCCAGTTTCTTTGCCTTCTTCTTCTTCTCTTTGATGACGAGAGCTTTCAGTTCTTCCTGCCCCTGGGCCGAAGCCATGAACATTTGTTGGAACTGAGCGTTTTGAGCTGAAGGTCTTTTACTATTTGTTCAAGGGCCATTGCTTTTGCTAAAATAAATAGCAAAAAGATGAGAAACCCGTATTGGAAGACCTGTTATGAAATGGCATGCACGCAATGTTTTCAAGGATCTCGCGGGGTAAACAAGAAGATGTCAGAAGTTGAAATTTGCAGCTTTGATTGAAGAACTTCGTATCGCTGAGTGTCCTTCTACGAGAGTCAAGCTCACCATATCAAGTGGTTCATATCTCCTGACTCAAGTTATCGTGTTTTGGTCTTTTGACGACATTGGCTAGAGGAAAATAAATTCCCTTGCCCCTTGCTAGACGTCTGATTTATCATAACCTGTATCGCAAACCCTTGAGATCCTTGAAATGGTTAAGGAAATGTTGTGGCATGATGTTATGATGTGTATGCTATGCGTTAAGCACAGTTGTAAGGTGATGAAGACAAGTGAGTCTAAGAAGTCCAGGTTACTAGATAATGGCTGTAAATAAATCCTGTAAGGAGATCATGTTGTTAGATAAAAACCCTGCAAGTAGCTCAAGTTGAAAGCAAACAAATCACACAAGCAGCCTTAGGTTTAGGCTTGCCTGGGGTTTGTAGGTAAGTACCCTCTTGAAATTTAGTTAGCTCAACCTGTCCTAGTAATAGTAACCGGGTTCTAAGGGATCTCAATATCACTGAACTTTCCCACAAGTTTCGTTCTGATCGCCAACTGACTTGCCACCAAACAAAACTCAAGAGTCAAATCTTAATGAGTGTAGTATCAAGTATCAACCGACTTAGGACTACACCAAAGACGACTATCTCACTACTTCCTAATGGCCAAGTTGGTCAATTAAAGGTTCTAATGTCAGTTGATGCTTTATGACACCATGCAGCGGCCCCGTATTCTCCTTGATTACTCAAGGGCTACCGGTACCAACTAAAGTGTCACATCAACGTAGCTATTGCTTCAACCGTGTCGGTATACCCCGTACAATTTCCACGATCTATTGCTACTTACCTAAAAGGTGCCCCAGATTTGGTGTAGGATCTATAGTAACAACCCAAACAAACCCTCCAAGGATAAAGCATACAAAGCAAGCAATTCAAACAGTTTTAAAATGAACTAACTCTAAGGTAACCCCACTTTTTATTTATCTCCAGCAGAGTCGCAAGTTCTGTAGTACGGTGGCAGAACCGACTGTTATACTGGTTTTGCATTGTGTATTCACAAATGTTGCGATAAGCAAGAGTCACCACCGAATTTTCTTTTATCCAAATTAAGGAAATGGTGAAAAGAACAGAAAAAGACCTTTTCGAGAATTTTTTGAGTAAGGGGGTAGATTATGGAAAGGGAGGTGTTAGCACCCTTTCCATCTGTAGTTCTCTACGGGCTCTTAGATGCTTATGAAGGGGTGAAAAACACAAGAAGGGGGGGGGGGGGGGGGGTTGAATTGTAAAACTGAAATCTTAAAGCAATTGACAAGATATTTTTATCCTGGTTCGTTTGATCTCAAACTACTCCAGTCCACCCGTCAAGGTGATTTCGCCTCTCTCCAACGAGGTCTTAATTCACTATATTCAACTGAATATTACAGATTGCTTTAACAACTGCTAAAGCCTTCTTGATTCAAACCACAATCCGGTTTGTCAAGGCAACACTTTCTTACAAAGGTATAAAACAATGTGTGTGAATGTTTTCTACAAAACTTTATCACAACTGTGATGTATACACAAAATGAAGCTTAGAAACTAGATTGCTAAACACTAATGGAGTATCAGAGTTTGTTGGTTTAGCAAAACTGGTAGATGAAGATTATGGTTCAGCTTTGTGCATGTAGAGATTTGGAGAGCATTAGCCATTATAATCTTCGAAGCTTTGTTTATATAGCACTTGAGAAGATGAACGTTGAATGCAATATTCTTGATTCAATGCTAATAACAAGCTTTCCTTTTTGAGCAGATCTTGTCTAGAATGATGCCGTTGGAATTAATTAGCGTTCAATGCACAGTACCGTTGCTTCTTCAATGCACGTTCTGGCTTGGCTCATTCTGATTCTGCTTCGCTGCTGATGAACTATTGTGTTTCTGTATCAGAGTGTTTACGCGCAGTTCTGTTCATCAAGCTTCAGCATGTACGTGAGTTGATCATCTGATCTTGACGTTCTGATTCAGCAACTTCTGATGCTGGTGTATGAAATCAAATTCTGATGCTGAAGAAGTGATCTTGCTTATTTTAATCAGCGTATCTGCAAGTCAGAGCATAGTAATTTTAGGCAGCATATAGTTCAAACATGAAACATATAAATACTATATCTTTTCACTTTGTTATCATCAAAACTCAAATATAGGGTAGTAGATTCAAACATTGTTCTAACAATCTCCCCCTTTTTGATGATGACAAAAACTAGATATTTTAAATGAAAAATAACGTGAAAAGGTGTCTGGGAAATGTATCAGAATAAGAAGTACGGAAAAATCAGAGTTAAGAGATACTCCCCCTGAGTTGATTACTTCCCTTTGATGATACGTGTTCTTCAGGATCAGATCTTTGTCTTTCTTTGAACATCAGATTAAGAGTCTTTGACTTATCAGAGAGCAGAGCTTCAGAGCTTTTCCTGTCAGAGCTTTGCTTTGGATCAGAGTATTTGGTCGATCAGAACTTCATATTAGATCAGAGCAACATTGATCAGAGCTTCTACATTTTGATCAGAGCTTCTAGTCTTCATAGTGTTCAGGAGCTTCCTTGTGCCTGTAGACTTTAAACAAAAACAGAAAAACATTTCAAGTAATAGAGTTAGAATGTTTGAGAATTTCTGTCTAGTTAGCCGTTATTGATTTTAAATATCATTCTTGTTCTCCCCCTTTTTGTCAGCAATCAAAAAGTGTTGGTGATGTGCTAAAACAATTTAGATCAGAAAGATAAATTATATTAAAATAGTTCATAATCAGAGCAAAAGAACATTACAAAACATAGTCAAAACAGTACATCAGAAAATGAAGAAAGCATGAAAAAGTTATGCATGAAAAAGATTTAAGGTTGAGGGGGCATGCGTGAGAACAGGCTTTCCAGCATTGCTTGAATCTTTTCAGAAGTTTCATTCTGCTTCTGAACCATGTTGACCACAGTGTCAATTTTGCTGTCCTGCACATCCATTCGTGCTTTCATCTTCTGATCATTCTCTTCCATCCGCTGCTGTAGACGCAAGTCATTCAGCCTTAATTCTTCCAGAGCCTGCCTGTCCAAGGCAGCTTGAGAAGTGTCAGAGGGAGGAAGCTTCTCAGAACTTTCAGCGACATCTTCTGCTGGATTTTCTTCAGCCTGAATGGTCTTGTCTTCTTCTGATGGTTGCACCTTTGCATCTTGCTCTTTCTCAGACCAAGATTCACTGTCCAGAGGGAGCACAACTTCTTGAGGCAGCTGACTTTCAACTTCCTTCAGCAGCTTGCTGAAGTTCTGTTGAGCCTGCTCATAGTTGACGTCCTGCAGCTTGAGGGCTTCAGCACGTACCCATAGTCTGAACTGTGACCAGAGCTGATCAGAAGCAGCTGGGTCAATCATCCCAGGACAGACTTGCTTCAAAGAAGCAATCCATTGCAGCATACCTGTTTCAAAATTCAAAATACCAGAGCCAACATCTGGTTGCTTTGGTTTGGGTATGGCAATTTTGTGTCTTAGATCAGCAAGACGTTCAAGACTTGTTAAGTCAATGAAAGTTCTGCTGGGGTTTTCAACGGTTTTCTGAGAGGTTGTTTGTTTTGGAGGAGGGTTATCAGAATCAGAGTCAGATATTTCTATTGGAGTGGTTGGAGTTTTTGGAGGTGTTGATTCTAATGAGGATGGCAACTGGGGCCTGACAATAGTGGTTCCACATGGCAACTGGATTGCCAGCGGTGAAGGTTGAGGTGAGTGGGGGTCAGAATGATGAGGAGAAGGGGTTTCATAGTGGTGAAACTCTGTTTGTGGTGAAGGTGGATTATTTTCTGGTTGAGAAGGTGGAATCTCTGATTGCTCAGGGATCAGAGGTTCTTCTGTGAGTGGTTGTTGTTGTTGTGGTTCTGGTTCTGGTTGATGTTGTATTTCTGGTTCAGGTTGTGGTTCTGGTTGAGGAGGAGGAATATTTGGTGGTTCAGAATTTGGTTGAGCAGAAGCATGTTCACGCTCAATATCAGCTAGCACTCTATCAAGTGCTGGTGTTGTTGAAACAGTTGGTTGTTTGGGAATCTTAGTTCTGGGTCTTCTGAGTAGTAAGGCCTCAGAAGGGTCTTCTGGTATGGTTTCATCAATGGTAGGGATTGGAATGGATATTCTGTGAGAGGTTTGAGGAGGGGCAGCAGATGTTGGAATAGTAGATGAAATTGAAATAGGGGCAGCAGATGAAATACCTCTTTTCTTTGGAGTCTGATGAGATGATCCTTCTGTTGGTGCTTTCCTCTTCTTTGTCTTCTTCTGAGTCACTTCTGGTTGGATTTGACTCAGATCTTTGATCTTCAGCTTTGAACCTGTATCTTCTTCCTTGTATGAATCTAGATACTTGAGAAACATTTCTGGTTTGGATTCCATTTCAGAAAATTTTGGGAAATCACTCAGAGGCACTCTTCTGCTGGAGATGTCAGCAGTTGAAGTAGCTCTGGGTTCCTTCTTAATATTTTCTATCAGCTTCATCTTTTTCAGGTTCTTAGCGTTCAGCGGTTTTCCAACAGTTGGTTCAATAGTGCTCAGCACTTGAGCTTCGCTCAGATACTCTATCAGCTTATTCTCTGTCAGAATATCTGATATGAGCCTTCCAAACGGTATCCAGTCCCTTTTGGTCCTTTCTTCTTCTCTTGTTTCTTTGACACTGGTCTTGAGATGGTTGAACAGGAAGTGTGCCAGATTGATCTTTACCCTCTGATCAATAAAGTAGATCAGAAATTGCTGATCCACGTTTATATAATCAGGAGAACTTGTTGGTTTCCTGTGATTGAAGCATCCAAGAACAATCTTGGCCCATACTCTGCAGTGATCCTTCAGATCCTTAATTTTGCTGCTGGGCAATCCAAGAGTGAAAATGCTGTTGGCTACCACACCTATATCAGGGCATCTATCAGCCATGTCCACACAACGGACTCCACCACCACTTTGACCGATTAGCCTAGCAATGAGATCTTCAGAAATCACTATCTTCTTTCCCATGACAGAAGAGATGACTAGGTGTTTAGCAATCTTGGCGTGAATCCAAAATTCCTTGACAAGCGCTGGGAATGTTGGTCCAACCAACCTATCGAAATACCTCTCCCACTTTTGAGCCCTAATTTCTTCAGTTAGGTCAAATCCATTTTCCTTCAAACTTTCAAAGTCGATGATTAACTCAGAGAGAACTTCAAGATTCTTTACCGGTGTGAGAAGAGTTCTGAGGGGCACCTGATATTGTTCAGAGGTTTCTTTCTTCTGATTGCCTGCAGAAATGCTGGAGGATGCCATTGTTCTCACAGAAAAAGCTTTGAGAATGATTTGAGAGAAAAAGGTTTGTAGGAGATAAACTCAGAAATATGCAGAAAATGTTTCAGAGATTATGAGAAAGCGTAAAGACTAAAAATGAAGGATTAATGTGCTTAAATAGAGTTTTCAAAAATTATTTTGAAAAATTAAACGTTTTTAAGAGAGAGAAAAAAAATAATGATTGCCATTTAACAAGCGTGATTACTTTTCATTAAATGCTTGCTGATTTTGGGGGATTTGAGAAAGATACTTAAAAACGGTTACCAGACATGTGTCTCAATGCACCCAATCAGCGCTTTGCCTTCTCAGAAGCGTGCACGCGTTCTGCTTCAGAGATTTGCTGATGATTGGATGACACTTGTTTGATGTAGTGATCAGCACGTCTGTCTTTGAGATTAGACTCTCAGATCTTTAGACTTGCATCTGATACAATCTGCATGTTCTATCTTTCTGAAAGGAGATTGATCAGAAGTTCACAGTAATATAATTACATTCTGAAGATAAATACATGGAATTAAAACATTTTCATTCTGGGCATACTTTCATGCTGAGATGTTTCAGAATGAAATTAAACCTATCTTCTGAAAGGGGTTTAGTAAAGATATCAACCCATTGATGGTCTGTATCTATAAATTTCAAGTTTAAAATACCTTTCTGAATATAGTCCCTAATGAAATGATGTTTTATTTCTATATGCTTAGCTCTAGAATGTAAAATAGGATTCTTACTTAAGCAAATAGCAGAAGTATTATCACAAAGAATAGGAATGTTACTCTCAAAAATCTGGAAGTCTTCAAGCTGACTTTTCATCCAGAGCATTTGTGTGCTACATCCTGCTGCTGCTATGTACTCAGCTTCTGCTGTTGACAGAGCAATTGTTGATTGCCTTTTGCTGGACCACGAGATCAGATTTTCTCCCAGAAACTGGCAGCTTCCAGAAGTACTTTTACGTTCCACTCTGTCTCCAGCAAAATCAGCATCACAGTAGCCTACTAAGCTGTAATCACTAGATTTTCTATAAAACAAACCCAGATTAGTAGTACCTTTCAGATACTTGAAAATTCGCTTAACAGCTGTTAAGTGAGATTCTCTAGGATCTGATTGGAATCTAGCACAAATACATACGCTGAATAAGATATCAGGTCTTGAAGCAGTCAGATAAAGGAGAGAACCAATCATACCTCTGTAGACTTTCTGTTCTACACTTTTTCTTACCTCTTCTCTTTCCAGAATGCACGTGGGATGCATTGGAATCTTTGATGGCTTACATTCTGAGAGGTCAAATTTCTTCAGAAGATCTCTGATGTATTTGCTCTGATGAATGTAAGTTCCCTCTGGAGTTTGATTGATCTGAATTCCTAGAAAGAATTTCAGTTCCCCCATGAGGCTCATCTCAAATTCTGCCTGCATACACTTAGCAAATTTTCTTCCAAGAGAAGGATTAGTAGAACCAAAAATAATATCATCAACATAAATTTGACAGACTAAAATGTCACTCTTAACTGTTTTACAGAATAGAGTAGTGTCCACTTTCCCTCTGGTGAATTCATTTTCAAGCAGAAAGTTACTTAGCCTTTCATACCAAGCTCTGGGAGCTTGTTTCAGACCATACAGTGACTTTTTCAGTTTGAAAACATGTTCTGGATGTTTTGTATTTTCAAAACCTGGGGGTTGGTGAACATAGACTTCTTCTTCTATATAACCATTTAAGAATGCGCTTTTGACATCCATCTGATACAGAGTGATGCCTCTATTAACAGCAAATGAAATTAAAAGTCTGATAGATTCTAACCTGGCGACTGGGGCAAAGGTTTCTGTATAGTCTATCCCCTCTTGCTGACTATAACCTTGTGCAACCAGTCGTGCCTTGTTTCTGATGACTTCACCTTGTTCATTTAGCTTGTTTCTGAACACCCATCTTGTTCCAATGACGTTGAATCCTTTTGGTCTGGGAACGAGATCCCATACGTCGTTTCTGGTGAATTGATTCAGCTCTTCTTGCATTGCCAGAATCCAGTCATTATCCAGAAGTGCTTCATCAATAGAAGAAGGTTCAATCAGAGACACAAGTCCCATAAGAGTTTCTTCAGAGTTTCTGAAGCTTGCTCTTGTTCTGATTGGATCTTCCTTTCTTCCTAGGATAGTCTCTTCTGGGTGATCCAAACTGCTTCTGGGCAATCTCTTCTGAGGTTGATCAGCAGCTGTTGTAGGATTTCTAGCATTGCTCCTTTCAGACGTTGAAGGAATGTCTGTGTTGAGAGCTTCTGATGACTTGTCTTCAGAACCTGCAAATTCAATTTCTATACCTGCAAGATTTTCATTCTGCTTTGACTTTTCAGAGTCAAGCTTATCATCAAAACAAACACTGATTGATTCTTCCACAATCTGTGTTTCTGTATTGTATACTCTGTACCCTCTTGAGCGTTCAGAGTATCCTAACATAATACACTTCTGTGCCTTAGAGTCAAACTTGTTCAAATAATTTTTTGTATTCAATATAAAGCAAGTACATCCAAATGGATGAAAATATGAAATGTTGGGCTTTCTGTTCTTCCACAATTCATATGGAGTCTTTTCCAGAATAGGTCTTATTGAGATTCTATTCTGAATGTAGCACGCTGTGTTTATTGCCTCTGCCCAGAAAGTCTTAGCAACGTTTGTCTCATTGATCATGGTTCTGGCCATTTCTTGCAATGTTCTGTTCTTTCGTTCTACAACTCCATTTTGTTGGGGAGTTCTAGGACAAGAGAAATCATGCAGAATGCCTTTGTCATTAAAGAATGACTCAAAATCTTTATTTTCAAATTCTCCACCATGATCACTTCTGACTTTAACGATTCTAAGATCTTTTTCATTCTGAACTTGGTTACAGAAGGTAACAAACATAGAGTGTGACTCGTCCTTGTGTCTTAAGAACTTTACCCATGTCCATCTGCTATAGTCATCTACGATTACTAACCCATACTTCTTACCACTGACTGAAGCAGTTTTAACTGGTCCAAATAAGTCAATGTGCAGAAGTTCTAATGGCTTAGAGGTAGAAACAACATTTTTGGATTTAAAAGAAGGTTTTGCAAATTTGCCTTTCTGACATGCTTCACACAGAGCATCTGAATTGAACTTCAAATTTGGAAGTCCTCTGACCAGATTGAGTTTGTTAATCTGAGATATTCTTCTCATACTAACATGCCCCAATCTTCTGTGCCAGATCCACTGCTCGTTGTTAACAGACAGAAGACATTTTACGTTCTGACTCTTTAGTTCAGAAAGTTTGATTTTGTAAATGTTGTTTTTCCTCTTTCCATTAAACAGGATAGTCCCATCTTTCTGACTAACAGCTTTACATGATTTTTGATTAAAGATTATATCATAATCGTTATCACTTAATTGACTTATGGATAACAGATTATGCATCAATCCATCAACAAGCAGAACATTATTAATAGAGGGAAGATTTCCATTACCTACAGTTCCAGAGCCAATTATCTTTCCCCTCTGATTGCCTCCAAAGCCAACGTGGCCTCCAGGCTTAAGTTCCAGGCTTTGGAACATATGCCTTCTTCCCGTCATGTGTCGTGAGCAGCCAGAGTCCAGGTACCATGACTGGTGTTTCTGACTTGCTGCTAAAGATATCTGCAACATGTATTATTTTATCCTTAGGTACCCAGATTTTCTTGGGTCCTGACTTGTTAGTTTTACCAAAACTCTGGTTGAATTTTGGTTTCACAGAGTGCTTACTGCTAGTGTATTTGATGTCGTGTGTGTGACCATACACAAAGTGTGAATTTAGAGGAGTGTGTTTAATAGTTAAATCCATGACATTCTTAGGTGTAGGAACCTTACCTTGGTATCCTATTCCTTTCCTGCCGTTTCTGCTAACTCCATAGATCATTGAAGCCATTCTGCTTCTATCTATGCTTTTAGCAAGGAACTTCTGGAAACTATGATCATACTCCTTGATGATCTCATCAGCGTTGCTGGGAGTTTCAGAAATTGGTTCCTTCTGAGAGTTTTGTAAAGAGTTTTCTAATTTTGAAATTTTATCTCTCAGCTCAGAGTTTTCCAATTTGAGACTCTCAGACTTATTAGAGTCAGATTCAAGATTCCTTTTCAGGTCTCTGAATTTAGCTCTAATCTGCTGATAGCGTTCCAGAATTTCATTGAGGCTTTCAGCAAGTTCAGCCTTTGTAAAATTAACAGCGAAGTTAGGGAATACCTCTTCTGTGTCTGATTCTGAGTCTGATTCAGAAGCTTCACTATCATCTGGAATGTTAGCCATGAGCGCTATGTTTGCCCTTTCATCATCTGATTCTGAGTCAGCTTCAGACGAGTCAGAGTCATCCCATGTGGCCATGAGACTTTTCTTCTTTTCTCTTCCAAACTTCTTTTTGGGCTTTTCCCTCTGAAGCTTTGGGCAGTCACTCTTGTAGTGTCCTTGCTCATTGCACTCGTAGCAGATGATGTCTTTTGTGTTTGGCTTTTTGCTACTGGAGGAGCCTTCAGATCTTCTGTATCCAGAGGAAGAATCTGTCCTTCTGTATCTGGAAGAAGACTCGTTCTGATCAGATCTTCTGGGATTCCTGAACTTCCTTTGTCTTTGCTTCCACAGTTGATTTACTCTTCTGGAGAGAAGGGAAAGTTCGTCTTCTTCTGATGAGGATCCATCAGATGTTTCTTCAACTGCCTGCAAAACTTTAGATTCAGATTTTCTGTTAGATTTTAAAGCTAAAGGCTTACCTTGCTTCTGAGGCTCATCAGCTTCTAGCTCTATCTCATGACTTCTGAGGGAGCTTATAAGTTCCTCCAGAGTGATTTTGTTGAGATCCTTCGCTAGCTTCAGAGCAGTAACCATAGGCCTCCACTGCTTGGGTAAACTTCTGATTATCTTCTTGACATGGTCAGCAGTAGAGTATCCTTTGTCCAGAACTTTGAGACCAGCTACCAGAATCTGGAATCTAGAGAACATAGTTTCAATGGATTCAGATTCTTCCATTTTGAACGCCTCATACTTCTGAATGAGCGCCAGAGCTTTTGTTTCTTTGACTTGAACGTTGCCCTCATGCGTCATTCTGAGAGAATCAAAGATGTTCTTAGCTGTGTCTCTGTTGGAGATCTTTTCATACTCAGTATAGGAGATGGCACTGAGGAGGATGGTTCTGGCCTTATGGTGATTCTTGAAGTCACGCTTTTGTTGATCAGTCATTGATTTTCTTTCAATCTTCTGACCAGTTGCATTCACAGGGTGCGTGTATCCATCTGTCACCATATCCCACAGATCAGCATCATGTGCTAGAAAGAAGCTTTCAATTCTGTCTTTCCAGTAATCAAAGTTTTCTCCATCAAAGACTGGAGGTTTGCCGCTGAATCTGTCTCTGTCCTCATTGTTGTCATTGCTGAAATGAGAGTTGTTTCCTGCCATTGTGTTTTTCTGACGCTGGATCTTGTACTGACACGGTTAAGTGTTTTAGCTCAGAACCAGGCGCTCTGATGCCAATTGAAGGGGTGAAAAACACAAGAAGGGGGGGGTTGAATTGTAAAACTGAAATCTTAAAGCAATTGACAAGATATTTTTATCCTGGTTCGTTTGATCTCAAACTACTCCAGTCCACCCGTCAAGGTGATTTCGCCTCTCTCCAACGAGGTCTTAATTCACTATATTCAACTGAATATTACAGACTGCTTTAACAACTGCTAAAGCCTTCTTGATTCAAACCACAATCCGGTTTGTCAAGGCAACACTTTCTTACAAAGGTATAAAACAATGTGTGTGAATGTTTTCTATAAAACTTTATCACAACTGTGATGTATACACAAAATGAAGCTTAGAAACTAGATTGCTAAACACTAATGGAGTATCAGAGTTTGTTGGTTTAGCAAAACTGGTAGATGAAGATTATGGTTCAGCTTTGTGCGTGTAGAGATTTGGAGAGCATTAGCCATTATAATCTTCGAAGCTTTGTTTATATAGCACTTGAGAAGATGAACGTTGAATGCAATATTCTTGATTCAATGCTAATAACAAGCTTTCCTTTTTGAGCAGATCTTGTCTAGAATGATGCCGTTGGAATTAATTAGCGTTCAATGCACAGTACCGTTGCTTCTTCAATGCACGTTCTGGCTTGGCTCATTCTGATTCTGCTTCGCTGCTGATGAACTATTGTGTTTCTGTATCAGAGTGTTTACGCGCAGTTCTGTTCATCAAGCTTCAGCATGTACGTGAGTTGATCATCTGATCTTGACGTTCTGATTCAGCAACTTCTGATGCTGGTGTATGAAATCAAATTCTGATGCTGAAGAAGTGATCTTGCTTATTTTAATCAGCGTATCTGCAAGTCAGAGCATAGTAATTTTAGGCAGCATATAGTTCAAACATGAAACATATAAATACTATATCTTTTCACTTTGTTATCATCAAAACTCAAATATAGGGTAGTAGATTCAAACATTGTTCTAACAGCTTAGCTCATTTTAAAAGTACCTTGTGCTTTGTGTGTTTTTAAAAATGTTTTGAAATGCCTTACTGCAACGATTCGCTTTATGATAACTCTTGTATCAGTCCTCAAGAGTATTGATAAAGTGTTTTTTTTAAAAGTGTTTTGAAATGTTTTTGTGTAAGTGTGAAAATTTGTTTTGAGCAAGCATCCCAGAACTATCTAATTATACTCGAAAGGTTTGTTCTTTTCCTCCTATCCTTTAGACATCACTATCCTACTATTAGTGAGTAGGTAGCCCTATCGTTGGATGTTAAGGGACAATCGAAGGGACATACAGTTATAAAGGCAACATGTGTAGACGATTTAGCAATTTTGTATAAGGACCGGATCATTTACCGAAAGGAAACACTGTAGCGTCATCGAGGTACTATGATATTTTTATTTATGGGTCTTTGCTAAAGCGTCCCCGTTTCGAGGGACATGACTGTTTTTTTAAGGAAACCAAAGTTGGCATACCCTAGAGGTGTATGTGTGCAATTGATTCAGTTCAGTTATTTATCTTGTGCATTTAGGTTTGCTAACGTTTTAATTTTCAGTCTTATCATACACTCCTAATTACTAACCATATTTGCATAAATTTAAAGTGCGAGAATAAAAGTCCTACGCTATTACAATGCTTCGGGACAGTTACAAAAAAAAATGTAAGAAAATAAAGTGCGGAATTTTAAATCTAGACTATTACATCCCATAATCAGTTACATGAATATAAAAGATGCGAAGGTAAATAAAACGCACGAAAATAAAGACATCTAATAAATCCTAAGAATGAAAATCTTTTGGTTTTATTTTTATTTATTTCAAGAAAAATAATTAAACTAAATCTAAATTTAATTTAAGAAAATAAATCTTGAAATTAACCTAATTCTATTATTTTTTGTGTTTTTTTTATTAAGAAAACATTTGAATTAAAATGAACCTAAATCTAATTGATTTTAAGTTGATAAAATAAAATAAAAATAATTAATTAATTAATTAAAATAATTTTAGCAAACCTGAATCTTTATTTTTTATTTTATTTATTTTATGATTAAATAAAAATGATTTTGAAAAAGTAAATATAAAAAGAAGTAAATAAAGAAATCTGGCGTTAGTTTTGGCTAAAGGTCTCTGAATTTTGCGTTTCGAAGCCAAGCTTCTGATCGGTGTTGAGAATAGCATCTCATGAATTAGGCCTCAAAACTTACATGCTTCACGTCTAACCTGCTCTATATACGACTACAAACATGTATGCAAACGTCAAATAGATTAATAAAATCAGATTAACAAGATTAGATTTAAATAAACTATACCGAATGATGCAACTTGTCTGGACGACTCGGGTGCGCTCCAGGCCAAGGTGAGGAATGGAAATGACTCCTAGGGACATCAGGAGTTCAAAGATGGCACGATATTGGATGGAGGAAAGCTGAAGATCAGGTTTTGAATTTTCATAATTTTTGAACGATTTTGAGTATTTTGAGAGAGCTTTGTGAAGAGCTTTTGAAGAGATTTTTGAAGAGTAATTTTGTGCCCCTTTGCATATGGTTTGCTTATGCTTATATAGAGGTATTAATGCGGAAACATACATGGCCAGGAATCAATTAATAAAACCATGATAAAACAAAAATCAAACATATTGAAAACTTTCCATTTTTTGAGTTTGTTCTTGCCATTTTTGAAGATCCTTGTCTATTTTTGAATATTCAATGAACCTAGACTATTTGGATGTATCTTTCACGAAAATATGGGCCTTCTAATAGATCAAATCAAACCCAAATGTCATGGCCCATTATTCTTTGTATTTTAGTTTAATTTATTTGATTTAATTCATATTTAAATGAATAAACATCCAAATAAATAGAAATAAAAATTAAAATAGTTCATGGTTAGGTTTAGAGGTCCTTGGGTATGTCATAAACATGTTTGAACCCTAAAAGTTAGGTCCATTAACATAAAAATGCAGTTTTACTCAAAGTTGACTTCATGCATTTTTCACAAATTTTCCCAACTTGTGCAAACCATAACTTGCTCAATTTTCATCTTTTGAAGATGATCTTAGACTTTTTGGAAATCCCAAGATATCCTATACAATCTCTATGTTTATAATTTTTGCTTTTGAATATATTATCTTGATATAAGTTATCTTGACAAAAAGTGTCTTTTGTTGTCTTTTTGAAAATGACTTGTATTGTATGAGCTTGTATCTTTCAAATGGTGCATTTCTTGAACTTGAGGATAACAGAGAAGTTGTACGGAATTGGATACTATTCAAAATGAGCTTTGGTTGGGGGGAAACAGAGAAGTATGTGAAAGTTATGCCTGGTCAAAGTTCAATTGACTTTTCCTAGAAAACCCTAATTTAGCAAATCTTGACTTTTGATGATCTGAGGACTTTCCTTGAGGAATCATGATCAAACCTTGATTAAATAATGAATATCACTTAGAAATGTTGACTTTGACCAAAAATCTCGATGTTTGACTGTATTTAGGCCACAATTGACTTTTGACCTAGTATAGTTGATTTTTAGGCATTTGAGCAATTGACTGAGCAAACTTGTAGTGGAATGCATGAAATTTGTCATGGACAATCTTGAAGACATATTAGGACCATGGAAAACATTTGTGACCTTTGGAGCTTACACATCTTGATGAATGTTGTACCCCAAAATTTGCCCTCCCATATTCTTCAAGAAATTGCCAAGTCAAGCTTCAAAATTCCCCAAGGGTTGCACAGTGTAAGAGCCCCCTGAACAGTCAAAATTAGGGTTTTGATTCTGATCAAGAAAATGAAGTTTCCAAAGGTCCAATCAAGTCTCACATGCCTACAAACATGGTCAAGCATCCTCATACAAAGTTTCAAGACCTTCAGCTCAAAATTGCACAGTCAAAAACCCTAATTGCACTACAGTCAACTGTAGGGGCAAAATGGTCATTTGACAGTCAAAAGTTCAAATTTTTGGTCAACATCTCATTTTGAAGCCACAAACATCATTTGATCAATGCTTGATCATGATTCTCAAAGCTTGGCACAAAAATCATCAAGATGCAAAAGTTTCCTTATTTGGACAGCTGAAAAAGTCAACTGTAAATTGACCAGGGCATAACTTTCACATGGATTATCAGAAAAATTCCATCCAAAGCTCATTTTGAAGAGAAAGACATTTCCTACAACTCATCTTCATACTTCAAGTCCAAGAAATGCTCTCACAAAAAGTTATCAATTTCAACATTATAGGTCATTTTCAAAAGTCAACAAAAAGGGACTTTAAGTCAAAGGCCATAACTTGAGATTGGTAATTCAAAATGACATGGGACCAAAGGAATTGGTTAGAGTTCTCAAAGACCTTTCCAAAATGTCCAAAAACATGAGCAAATCTTAAAAATTGAGCAAGTTATGCCTTGTGGAAGTTGGGAAATGTTTGGATATTTTGAAAAGTCAACATTGATTCAAATAACCTAAAATTGCTAATGGGCCTATTTTTCTTCCATAATTTATCATCCCAAGCATGTGCACGACCACTTGGCCCAAAGGGAAGTTTTTATTCATTTTTTATTTATTTATTTGAATTTTTATTAATAATAATTCATTTAAATCAATTAAATACATGAAAAATATTTAACCTAACTTTTTCAATCTTTTTGTACATGAAATATACTCAATAATTCGTGCATGATCAGATATGGAAGGAATTGGATTGATTGGATATGATTGGGAGCAAAAGCACATGAAAAAAGATTGAAAAAGATCTTTGAAAATCAAATTTCAAAAACCATGAATGCAAATGATTTGGATTGTTTTTCTTGACCTAATTCACTCATACTTATACAAGGAATCAAAACCTAATGCAAAGAACCACTAAGCTGCGCTAGAAACTCCATTCATAAACTTGAAATTTTGTTTAAAAACTCAAAACTGAAAACAGGTTTGCAGGTCGTTTCAAGCCACGAGACTCATCCCATTGCATTCCTGGGACATCAAACAACGTGCTTGGATCAAAAACATCAACCCTAACGCCTTGAAACGGTATACAGAAGTCCAGTTTTTTTCACTTTTTCTCATAATCGTGTTTTACATTCTATGCACATTCATGGCATTTTTTTTATATATTCATGATCAGTGAAGTGTTTGCAAGCTAACCATATGCTTTGATTGGATTATTACATGCTATATACGATTTCACCATTATCGTGTTTTAGGGTTTACAGGATTTCAAATTAGGGTTTTTCAAATAAGGAAAAATTGGCCTTCAAGACTTGGACCATTGAATCCAGCATGCTCAGACGATCACAAGGCTACCCTCGCGCCTAATTTATGGAGCCCCTGGGGCTAGTCGCTATTTTCTGATATGTTGCCTAAGGGAACGGTGTAAAAACCGTTGCCTATGTTTGTTATGTTTCAGGAACGAGGAAGAAGAAGATGCATGGCCAACAATGATTGGTCCTTTTAAAATTGGCGCGCGCTTTTCTGATTTAGGCCACTAGCGTTTGTTTTGTTTTTTTAATAATTGTCATTCATATAATATACAAAGTAACCAAGTGGATCAGCTGGCAAGGCGTAGTAGTGGTAACGTTCATGACCTGGGTTCGAGCCCCAAGTCCTCATCCTTTCTATGTTATTTTTCAATTAACGTTCCCATGCAGCTTCAATACTAAAGCACATCATGCACCCTCAAGATCAAACCATCCACGTGCCTATCAGGGTCAATCCAAAGGCGCAGATTGGAGGAACACCATAAGCTTGAGTCAACGCACATACACGTGTCCTGCAAAAGTCCAAAAGGCTTGATATAAGTGGGCCTGAATTACTAGGGCTATACCTCCACATTGGGGACTGATACCCCCCTAGGTTTGCCATTTTAAATATTTTCTTTTGCATTATTTCTATTTTTATTTTAATTATTGTGTTTAATTAATTTATTATTTTCACAAAATATAAAAAACATCAAAAAAATCAGAAAAGAGAAAAATAATAACTATTTTTATTTTTTAGTGTTTTCCTAAATAAATTATATTAATTCATAAATTGATTAGTTTTAAATTAGGTTTTCAATTTTAATTCTTTTAATAAAAACCTAAAAAATATAGAATTAGGGTTAATTAATTTTTTTTTCTTTTATTCCATAATAATTAAATATTAGATATATTTTTATAATTAAAATTGCATGTAAATTAATTAGGGTAAATTTTAGGGTAAAACTTTAATCTTTTTTTTTTTAATAAATTAAAATAACTAGAATTAGGGTTAGCGTTTATTTTAATTAACTCTCTTTTTTTCATTAAAATCATAAAATACCAAAAAAACAACTTCTTTTCTTTTTAATTAATTAATTGCATCATTTAATTTAATTTAGTTAAAAAGGGTCCAACGCCCTCGTTTTGATTTAAATTTCAATTCGCACATTTATTTCTCCTTCCGTATAACATTGATGTATCTCTCCCGAAGCCGTGTAACTAATTGCTTGCACTTTTCTTTACTTTCTTTATTTTTTCTGTCAAATCGGGTTCGAGAAATTTTGGCGATGTGGACCCGCGCCTTTGTAATAGCTTAGAATTTTTACTTTCCCGCAATATTTTTAACTGTTAAATCAAAGCATGAAAGAATGTATGGACAAAAATAAAAACAAGCGTAGACCACCAATAACATGACAAGATAAATGCAAATGAACATGACACACAAATCGCACACACCACCCCTAGGGTACGCCTCACTGTTGCCTTGCCTCGAAAGGTGATCGTCGATTAGAGGATGTCTTAGTAAGTCCTCATGATCCGGGAACCTGGCATGAGGGTAGCTTCTAAGGTGTCTTCCCATTGCTCTGGTGATCACCATGTCCCGAACCTTCGAATTGACCCGAACACCTCCAACGGTGGTGCTACCTACCTCTCAATGGTGGGATGGCACTACTTTAAAGGACATTTACACAGACGAATTCCTTAGGGTAGGTAGACGACTCGTGGATACTTGCTCTAATTCAAAACAAAACAAATCAAAAATACTTTTCACACCAACACATTTTCAAAAAGCTTTCGAAAGCAATTTTTCAAACACTCTTGAGGACCGATACAAGAGTCGAACTGGAATTTTCAAAGAAACTTTTTAAAACCCACAATTGAAAAGCAAACAAACCATTTTTGAAAACACAAATGAGCAAGTATCTAAGAGCCCATGGATAACCATGGATAGAAAGGGTGCTAACACCTTCCCTTTCTATAACCTACCTCCCGAACCGAGAGCAATCTCTTTAAGGAATTTTTCTGTGCTTTTGTCCTTTCCATTTGGAGAAAATAAAAGACGGTGGCGACTCTTGCTTCCGCGACATTTCGCGAACCAGCGTCAAACAGTCAGTTCCAGATCCACCGATCACAATGAATATCACTATAAAATGCAAAATCAAAAGTCATTTTTCCCACCGTATTATACCCGAGGAAAAGCTTTAATCTAGAATTAAACAAAATAACAAGATGTCCTTCAATTAAGTTCCTCTTTAGACACTTCCTGTCATACCACCTCTTGGTCTTTTCTTTTTACAACTCATCATTCTCTTAGTAGAATATTCTATGCTCCTCAAGCTCGTTTATTTGAAGCATTCTAGCTTGGCCAACCTTAGATAAATAAAAGTTAAGAGTTTTGACTGCCCAAAAAGCCTTATGCTCTAACTCAATAGGCAAGTTACATGCCTTCCCATAGACAAGTATCTAAGGAGACATGCCTAAGGGGGGTCTTAAAAGTTGTTTTATATGCCCATAAGGCATTATCCAAATGCTTAGACCAATATTTTCTTGAGGGGTTCACAACCTTTTCTAAGATCCTTTTTATTTCTCTATTGAAAATTTCAGCTTGCCCACTACATTGTGGGTGGTAGGCCGTAGCAACCTTGTGTTTCACACCATATTTTTCCATTAAATTTTCAAAGATTTTATTGCAAAAATGGGTTCCTCTTTCACTAATGATTACTCTTGGGGTACCATGTCTAGACAAAATGTTTTTCACCAAAAAATTGGTCACCACCCTAGCATCATTAGTGGGGGTTTCTACTGCCTCTGTCCATTTAGAAACATAATCAATAACTACCAATATATACAAATTTTCAAAAGATTAAGGAAATGGCCCCATGAAGTCAATGTGCCAAACATCAAAAGTTTCAATTTCTAAGATGTTGGTTATAAGCATTTCTTGCCTCATGGAGATATTTCCCACTCTTTGGCATCTAGCACACTTTCTTACCAGTTTGCGAGCATCTTTAAAAAGAGAGGCAGACAATATTTGTAGAACTTTAGCTGCTATTTTAGCTCCTCCAAAATGTCCTCCATAAGGAGCCTCATGACAGGCAGACAAGATTTGTCGTTCCTCTGGTTGATCCACACACCTTCTTAGCAATTGATCAACACACTTCTTGTAAAGGAAAGGTTCATCCCAGAAGTAGCTTCTGGTTATGTGAAAGAACCTTTTCCTTTGTTGAGAGTTGAACTCAGGTGGGATGAATCTGCTGACTAATTAGTTAACAATGTCAATGTACAATGGAGTCATGCCAACAATCATCATCAGAAAATTCTCATCAGAAACGGTTTCCTGAATTTCTCCATCAGCTTTGTCTTGAACCTCCTCTGGCAGCCTTGACAGATGGTTATCTACCAGGTTCTAAACTCCCTTCTTATCTCTAATATCTAGATCAAACTCTTGTAAAAAAGTACCCATCTAATAAGCCTCGTCTTGGCATCCTTTTCAGCAATTAGGTATTTGATAGAAACATCATCCGTGTAGAAAATCACCTTGGGACCAACCAAGTAAGATTTGAATTTGTCAAAGGCAAACACAATGGCTAGTAGCTCCTTCTCAGTGGTAGTGTAGTTGATTTGAGCTTCAATCAATGTCCTAATAGCATAATAGATTGTGTGAAATACCTTGTCGTGCCTCTGACTCAACACAACTCTAATTGCAAAATTGCTTGCATCACACACTAACTCAAATGGCTTAGTCCACTCAGGAGCATTGACTATGAGCGCTGAAATCAGAGCTTTCTTCAACAAGTTAAAGGAGTTCAAACACTCTTGACTGAAGACGAAAGGCACATCATGCTGCAACAATTGACAAAATGGTTTGGTGATCTTTTAAAAATCTTTGATAAACCTTCTATAGAAGCCAACATGCCCCAAGAAGCTTCTAATTCCCTTGATGTTCACAGGTGGGGGCAGCTTTCCAATAACTTTTATCTTGGCTTGATCAACTTCCAAATCCCTTTTTGAAATCTTGTGTCCGAGAACAATCCCTTCTTTCACCATAAAATGGAACTTTTCCCAATTCAGCACTAAATTATTCTCATCACACCTTGCCAGAACTAAATCCAAGTTCTCTAAGCATTTCTGGAATGATTCCCCAAAAATATAGAAATCATCCATGAATACTTCCATGGAACTCCCAATAATATCATAAAAAATGGCCATCATACACCTTTGAAAGGTGGCTGGAGCATTATACTATCCAAAATACATCCTTCTAAAGGAAAAGGTACCATAAGGACAACTGAATGTTGTCTTCTCTTGATCTTTAAGAGCAATGGATTTTTGGTTGTATCCCGAGTAACCATCTAAGAAATAATAATACTTCTTTCCAGCCAACCTATCCAGCACCTGGTCAATAAAAGGTAAAGGAAAGTGATCCTTTCTTGTGGTATTGTTTAGCTTCATGTAGTCCATACAAAGCCTCCAACCAGTCACTATTCTTGTGGGGATTAGCTCATCTTTCTCAATGTTGACTACATTCATGCCTCCTTTCTTAGGCACACACTAAATAGGACTCACCCACACACTGTCAGAGATGGGATAGATAATCCCAGTGTCTAACCACTTGATAATCTCTTTCTTGAATACTTCCTTCATAATGGGATTAAGTCTCCTTTGACCTTAAATGCTATTCTTGGTATTCTCATCTAGCAGAATTATATGCATGCATACCGTGGGACTAATCCCTTTAATGTCATATATTTTCCAAGAAATCTCCCTCTTGTGTTTCTTCAAAATCTCCAACAATTGGCTCTTTTGTTCCTCATCCAGATCTGTTGCAATAATAGGGAACTTCTGTTCTGCCTCCACAAAAGCATATTGCAAGTGGGCAGGTAGTTGCTTAAGTTCCATCTTAGGAGGAACTTCTATTAAGGGTGAATATTGCTTCTGATCATCAGTAGTCAATTCTAGTAACTCCATATGATCCTTTTTAACATTTGATTTACACAGAGGTACATACATGATTCCCTCTTGTGGAATGTCATATTTTTCTAGCGTTCCTAACTCTTGAGACAAGACTTTTCTTGACTTCAGTAGACTCTTATGAATATTTACTTCTCAGCTGGAAATCATAGAGCAATCATCAATCTCTTCATCAGGATATTGCAATGTATTGAGCACATTTAACACTACTTGTTGTCCACTCACTGTAGCAAGGAAAGGTCTCCCCAACAGAATGAGAATGTCCTCATCAACATCAAAATCCATAATGATGAAGTCAGCAGGGAACACAAACATATCAACCCTTACCAGGACATATTCTATCTTTCCTTGTGGATAGAAAATACTTCTATCTGCCAACTGTAAAGTGATGGTTATAGGCCTGGCAGCCCCTATCACCAACTTCTTAAAGATAGATAGAGGCATAAGGGTGATGTTGGCCCTTAAGTTATATAATGTTGTTGCGGCCAGCAAAATATATCGGTTCACTGTTGAGAGTCACCACCACTACTTATTTCTCCTAAGGACGGGAAAGAACGGAGAAAAGCCTAATTTGTCTAGAGATCGTGGATTACATAGTTATTAGATAAGGGCAAAGGGTTAGGCACCCCTTACCTCTCTTGTACTCAAGGAGATCCTTCTTAGATATAGGATTCAAGGGTTATTTTTATGGCTTTCATTGATATTATTATTATTATTATTATTATTATTATTATTATATATTATATCATAGTATAAGCTATTAAATAAAAACAAAGGGAAAAATAACATTTTATAATTATCGGATTCGTCTTGGTTTTAACCGCGTACCTACGTATCTACACCAAATAGGGTATAATTATAGTCTATTTCGTAGTTTGAATGTGTTTGATCAGTTGTATTTATAGGATTGAGTAGAATTTGCTTTCGAATTGATTTTAAATGTTGCCAGAGTTTTGAAAAGTTGATTAATCGTAGATGCATTTAAAAATATAATTTTGAAAGCAATACTATTTAATCATTTTTTGAAAATGTCTTAAATTTTATTAAGTTAGTAGAAAATGTTAAGTTTGATTGGTTAGATGTCTTGATGTTTATGTTTTATTTTTGAAAAATAAAACGCAAAATTGTTAAATGATAATGTGATAAAAAGTTGATAAATGATTAAAACAAATTAGTGATGATATTAGTGAAAATAAATAATTAATTAGTATCTAAAAATGAAGATTAGTATTTTAGAAAATATTTAGAAAAAATAATTAATTAACTAATAGTTATTAAAAAAAGTTATTGGTTTTCCTAAAAGTAAATATTTAATAAACTAATTAAATACCTAAAAATATTTTTGTTATTTTTTGTAAATAATGAATTATAATATAATAAAGTAAATTATATGTAATTTAAAAATAAATAATAAAAATTATAAATGAACAAATAAAATTTTATAATAAAAATAGGGGGTGTATTTTTAATTAACGTAGTAAAATAGGGTAATCAAATAGCAAAGGGATGAGCCCAAAATAATTATCTAATACAATAGACGTATGGGGGTGAAAATTATAGTTAGGTAAGCAATTGGGGTTTATGGAAAGCAATGGTCCAAGCCCTTACAATTGTTTGAAAATCCGTTAGACACTGTGCGGGTGATCTAGGGAAGTTACGGTACGCGGATTCTTTAGGATCGTTTGATCCAGATCAACAGGCCACCAAGAGTTAATCCTGAGGCGTCGATCCAGAGTATGTTAAATGAAGGGACACAGTGAAACATTGACTAGGGCGTATGGTAGGATTGCATGCAGGAAGCCAGTCAACGGTCTCCTGATCGAGTGGCCAGTAGAGGGTCACGCGTCGCTCATCTCGGGAATAACAAAGGGACTATTTATTGGTTTCTCCTTCACAATCTCTCATTTCCTCTCTTTATTTATCTCTCTACTCTCCCGCCCCTCTCTACTTATCTCTAAAATCAAACAAGCCCCATTGTCCACCACCGACCGGAAATCACTCTGTCAGTGGTTATTCTTCAATCCACCCACTAACCACAACAACACCCAGATCTCCAGTTGAAGTTCAACCGGGATCTTCAACAAAAACCCATAAACATTCATACACCCTAGAACCTTAACCCTTGTACATGAACTGTTAGAACCCTAGGTTCGATCCACCGTAGGTACCCATCTAGGTCGCCGTTCCAGATGAATGCTCGCCGAGAACATCATCAAAACCTAGAATATTATGAACCCTAACCCCTCAAACCCCTTAGAACCCTAACCTTAGTTTTAAAATGAAAAACCCTAACCTTAGTTTTAGAATGAAGAACCCTAACCCTATAATGGATTAACCCTAACCCTAATGTTTTTCCAGAAATCCCAAACTAAACCCCAAACAGCAATAATCACAACATTTTATATAAAATCTTAGAGGAATACCAACCTTTTCGACCGTGAATCTTTTTGTAATTTTCCTTTATCCCTTTCTCTAGTATCACTCTAATATCTTCCTCTTCTTCTATCTTTTGCAGGTATCGAAGGCTTGAAGGAATCATAGCAAAGAAATAGGGATTCTCCAAGTCTTCTTCTTCAACTTCTTCTTCAAAATTCTTGGTCCCTCCTTTTGTCTTAAGTTTAGGATTTTATAGGCTAGGAATTAGTCTGAATTACAAAATAACTTAGGTTGATTATTTGTTTTTTTTTGGATTGATTCAACTAGGAAGTAGATTGATTTGTAAATTGATCTGAATGAGAAATTAGATTACATTTTGTTTTATTTTATAATTAGGGTTGTATATTATTATGTATTTAGATCAAATTATGTTGTAAACTCAATCAATAAAAATGTTTCTTTCAATCTTTGATTTGTTTCTGATTTGATTCAAAAATAAGTTTTCTAGGCTTTTGACTAATCTTAGTGTTGAAGGAAATTAGTATTGGGAACTGTTGTACCCCAAAATTTTCCCTCCCATGTTTCTCAAAACATTTCAAGAAAGATCCTCAAGTTGCTCAAGGAAGTCCAAGGGTTGACCAAACAAGCTCTCTCCTAAGGCAGTCTACTTCAAATTAGGGTTTCATGTTGCATCAATATACTTGAATCCAAGGGATAAAAAATGCTCCTTATTGTCCTAATATGTTCTCAAGATCATCCATGTCAAATTTCAAGCCTTGCAGAGGAAGTTTGCTCAGTCAATTGCTTAAAGGCCTGAAAATCGACTGTGCTAGGGCAAAAGTCAATGGTGGCCCACATACACTCAAACTTCAATATTTTTTGTCAACATCCTCATTTTGAAGTATATTTCATAATTTTATAAAGGGTTTATCATGATTCATCAAGGATTGTTCACAATTCATCAAGAACCAAAAGTTGCTAAATTAGGGTTTTACAAGAAAAGTCAACTCAACTTTGACCAAGCATAACTTTCTCATACTTTATGCGAAATGACCCATCCAAAGCTCATTTTGAAATCCATATTCATCTCCAAAGTTCAAAATATGCACTCACAAGAAGTTATGAATTTGGACATTATAGGTCATTTTGAAAAGTCAACAAAAACACCTTTTTTGTCAAAGCTTCATACATGAACATGGAGTACCAAATTGAGACGAGACCAAAAGGGTTTCTTATAGGACATCTCAAGCTTTCTGAAAAGTCCAATAACACCTTCAAAGAGTCAAAATTGAGGAAGTTGTGCATTGGTGAAGTTGACCCTTTTTGCAAAATTGCCAAAAGTCAACTATGCCTCAAATTGCAATTTTTGCTAAATGGGCCTAACTTTTTGCACTTGTCTTGAGTTGGTAGCATGGTTCACGAGCCCTAGATCTTTCCACTTGTCTTTATATTATTTTTATTATTTATTTTAATTTTGATTTGAATTAAATCAATTTTAATCAAAACAAATCATGAAAAAATCTAAAACATTGAAACCTCAAGATATTGTGCATGTTTCGGGTCTTATATCCAGTTGGCAAGTGATTGAATTCGTGCAAAGCCTTGGTGTGCACAAAAAGATTGAGTTTGGCCTATTTTTGGAAGTATCTTCAAGTGAATCAAATCCAAATCAAAAGCTACAATGGAGGAAGATTGAGATCATGTTTGCAACCCTAATTCAATCATTGATATATATTGAACAATTGCAGACCTAAAAAAAAGGTTGGGGAGGCGCACAAAGTCAGAACAAACTTGAAAAAAAACACAAAAAGTGTTGAGGTGAATTCATAGTTCCAGACAATTACAAGGCTTCCTGACCATCCCAATCGCTTCCTGGGATCACAAGCAAGCGAAACCAATCAAGAACAAGCTTTTTTCAGCGCTAAAAACCATTGTAAATCAGTCACGACCTTGGACCTTTTTTGAAATCGAATTGCACGATTTTGGCGTTTATAGCATGAAATGTTTACATATTCTTATTCCTTGAAGCATTTGCAAGCTGTTCATAATATCCAATTGCATTTTTTTTGACTCTATGAAGATTTGCCATTGTTAGGGTTCTTGGTTTCGTTTTAGGGTTTTTGTGTGCAGGTAAAATTAGCCCCCATGAAGGGTATCATGATGTTCAGAATGCCAAGATGGTTCGATTCATGGCATTAGAAGTCATTTATCATGTCCAGGGAAAGTTTTGAAACGAGCCCAGGCTGTAGCTACAGACATATGTCCATAGGTAAAAGTTTTTAATTTTTACCAACAGAGCGAGGTTGAGGATGACCTGCGTGGCACCACCTTACTAGGCCATTTAAATTCTGGCGCTTTGTTTTTCCACTAACTCCAATTATTATATGTTATCAATTGTTTTTATTTTATATACAAGAAACAAAGCCAGCACAATTGGTTACAAGGTGAGTGGAAAATGCTTTGGGGCCTGGGTTCGAATCCCAGGTCCCCCAATTATTCCATATTATTTTGCTTCAGGTAATCCAGCATGCACACAAGCCAATAGACCACCATGTGACCTCATCATCCAACTTGCCAAGTGTCCTGGAAGCCAGGTCTGAAGGCCATCAATGAAGGAGCATCATAGGCTATGGTCAAAGCAATGCATGGGATCCAGCAGGTCAATGTGGGTCAATCCTTTTTCGGCCCAAGATTTGCTATCAGCACTCCCAAAATCATTTTTCAGGCCCAAATCTCTTTTCTCTTTCTCTTTATATTTTCTTTGTTTTTTTTCATATAAATTATTTTAACTAACAAATTAATTATTCTTTTTATTAAAAAATCACAAAAACAATTTTTCACCCCAATTAAATTTAAGATATTTTTTTTATAAATTAATTAATTTAATTAGGTTATTTAATTTTAGGTAACTTAAATTGTTTTTGTAAATAAATTAAAAACAATTAGAACAATTAGGGTTTTGGTTCAATTTAATTCTATTTTCTTTTTCTTAAAAAATAAAAAAACACAAAAATAGGCCATTTATTTATTTTCTTTAATTAATTTAATTAACTAATTAATTTTGTATTTAATTTAAAAAAACCTAATTCTTTTCTTAAAAACAATCAAAAACAACAAAAACAATTTTTTCTTCCAACTAGGTTAGAAGGGGTCAAAACCCTAGTTCTCTCTCGTTATCAACTCATCGCGCGAGCTTTATTATTTTATTTTTTTTACCATATTAATATAATTGTTCACAAGTTTGTAATAGATTAATTAAGACTTTTACTTTCATTTATCATTTTTTTTACGGGTATGTTTTTGGCTATGTAAATACCCGAAGCCTTGTAATAGCGTAGCTTTACTTTCCGCATCTTAAATTCTGCAAAATATTGACTGTTAGATGTATGAATAATTAGGGTTGCATGACAAAAATGTATGATTAACTTTAAAACGGTTAGCTAACCTTAAATGTGAAAAGATAATAAACTTGAAATTGAATCACTCGGTACATGGGCACTCTTAGGGTACACTCCCACTTCGGTTGCCTTCGGCAAACGGTCATTAGGTATAGGATATTTTAGTGGTCGCTCTCTTATCTAAAACAAAGATCAAAGTCCCGTTCGGAAAGTTGCCTCGGAATGGTTGCCTCGGATATTGTTGCCTCAAATAATTGATCTAAGACATTAGGGTTATTACTAAGACGTCCTAGCATTGCTTTAGTGATCGTGCGTCCCTTTCGAATTGACCCTTAAAACTCCAACGACGGTGCTATCTACTAACTAATAGTAGGATAGCGTTGTCTAAAGGAAACAAACATAGAACAATTCTCTTTTTTCGAGTAGGTGGAATCTTAAGTACTTGCTCAATCCAAACAAACTTTTTCACACTTACACTCCTCTTTTAAACAAAGCTTTCAAAAACACTTCGTAACACTCTTGAAGACAGAAGCAAGGGTTAAATCGAAGTCAAAAACTTTTTCAAATCAAACACACACAAGAAATTTTGAATATGATGAGCAAGTACCTAAGAGCCCGTGGAAAACCACGGATAGAAAGGGTGCTAATACCTTCCCTTTCTATAATCTACCCCCCGTACTCAAAATCTCGAAAAAAGGGAATTTTTCTGTGCTTTTTTCCTTTCCTGTTGGATAAAATAAAATTCGGTGGCGACTCTTGCTTACCGCAACATTTTGCAAACACAAACGCAAAACATAAACCAGCATTCCTAAAACAGTCCCGGTTCTGGCCACCGTACCACAGGCACAACTATGAGCAACAAAGGGTAAAAAACCCCTAACTTTGACATATTCAAATAAAAATAAATTATAAATATAAATAATAAATAATAAATAATAATTAAAGGAACAAAGATGATCACATAAACACTTCAACGCGTCAATACAAGCACACGTAAGAACAATAGCAAACCGCAAAAGCAGAGAAAGTTGTAGCAGACAAAGAAGAAACAAGTATAGAAGACATACCGGAGTAGATTTTTCTATATTTCGAATAATTCATTTACTTCATCTCTGTGATTCATGGTTGTGTGATTGTATGAGTCTTTCAACGTGTTTAGTGCCATCTCTTTAAGCAGCGGACATAGAAGGCATATTAGAAGCAAAATCGCTTGAGACGAAGATCGGCAAAGTGGTGTAGGTGATGAATCACTAAGATGAGGAAGGCATGGCGGAGAGAGCGACGGAGATCGTTGCGGTTTTTCTGGTTGATCAAGGAAGAAGAAGGTTTATAGAGGTGAAGTCGCGACGTGAAAGAAGGCGAGTGAAGAAAAACTCATGTTGATCATAGATGTTTTAGCGTTACAACATAACTGAACCCTAATCTCTTCACCAAAACGCATTGTTCCAAACAATTTTTTTTAATTTATTTTTTGTTTTTAATAATAAAGTTGATAATAAAAACCGGATCATGGTGTTGTTGATGGACCGAGCTCCACACGTCCTAGCCTGGCCCATTAACATTTTTTTGTATAACTTGGTTAATGTTTAGAACCAAAACTTCTTGGACTGAACTTGGGCCGAACCACACACCACCAGGCCCGTTTCCTGTTTTTTTTTCTGATGTTGAACCATAATACAAAAAAAAAGGCTCTTGTTGGACCTTAATTCTAATGCGCTGCGCCTAGAAACACCCCCCTGCTTCCTTTTAATTTCAATCCTCTTTTGATTTTTATTTTAATCAATTGTTTGTGAACTTTTCTTATTTGTTGATTTTTCACATGATAAAATGATACAAAAAATAATATGTTAGGATCTTAATTCTTTTATTTTTGAATTTTGTTTAATTGCTTATGTGATTACCATGATCCCTTAGGATTATTAATTCAATTTTAATCTCTTGATTAATTTGAATTAATTAGACCTTAGGTCTTTTATCCAAGCATGACAATAATTAGATACAATTTCCAATTTCAATCCCAACTTTAGGTCCATTGTGCCTGATAACATTAGGACTTGAGTTTCCCTAAGATTTTACTTCTTTTGCATCCATCTAAAACAAAAATCTTTTCTTGTTCAAAAACTCAAAACACTTAACAATAAAGAGGCGAACCATGTGTCATGAGTCTTAAGTATTGGGAGAAGTATAAGGCGGTACATTCCCAACCTTGTGTTTTCTCTCAGTCATAGTCTTTAATATGGTTCAAATCACCAAATCTTTTTTCAAAGTAACAAAAAGACTCAACCAATCAAATCTCTTTTGCCTTCGAGCTTTTTCTTTTGAAAACTTTTTTAGGTAAGAACATGTTAATTCCTTTCTATGACAAATGCATGAGTCTCCAAAGTTCGAGTGGCAGTAGAATGCGAAATTAACATTGTTCCTAAAAAACACCAACAAACCAAATTTTTTGAGAAGAACTATGGTGCTTTGATTCCCTATTGCACGACGGGGATACGTAGGCACGAGGTTTCAAAATCGAGGCAAGCGTAATAATATAAACTATCTTTTTGTTTTTTAACAACTCATTCATGCACTCCCTTAGCTTGTAAGCTTTAGATAAGCACATTATTTGATTAGAACAACAAGAGTGGATCCCGTAGAGTACCCCAGACGTGAGGGGTGATAATACTTTCCCCTTTTGTAATCGAATTTCATACCCTTCTCTTGGTCGCAAGACCTTGGTGATTTCCTTTCTCAGGGTTTCTTCGATGTTTTCATTTCCCTTCCTTGGGATAAATAACATTCGATGACGACTTAATTGTTCATTATTTTTCTTAGTTGCTTCACCAAAATGTGAATTCTGGTTGAAGGAAGTGAGTTCCCTTGGCCATATGATTTCTTGTGGTGGAATTTCTGTAGATACTTCCAAGGTTTATGTTGTGTTGCAATGGGAGACTCTGAAGTCTGCTACTGAGATAAAAAGTTTTTTTGGTTTAATAGGTTACTGTCGCATGTTTATCGAAGGCTTCTCGAAGTTGGCATTTCCTTCTCGCGGGTTTATGTGTGAGATATTGCATGTGATGAGATTTTTAGTTAACTCAAGAAGAAATTGACGAGTTCTCCTATGTTGATTTGGCCTAATTTGAGTGAGTCATTCGTAGTATATTGTGATGCATCAAAGAGGGGTCTTGGTGGTGTACTGATGTAGAATGGTAAGGTTGTTGTTTATGCTTCTAGGCAACTGAAAGTCCATGAAAGGAATTATCCTACACATCACTTAGAGTTGGCACATATGGTATTTGTTTTGAATATTTGGAGGCATTATCTTTTTTGGCTCCAAGTTTGAAGTGTTCAGTGATCATAAGAGTTTAAAGTATTTGTTTGATCATAAGGAGGTGAATATGAGTCATAAGAGTGGCTCAAAATTCTGAAAGATTATTTTGATTTGACTTACCATCCCGGTAAAGCTAATGTTGTAGTTGATGTGTTGAGTAGTAAGTCCTTACACATGCCAATGCTTATGGTTTGAGAGTTTGAATTGATTGAGCAATTCATAGATGTGAGTTTAGTGTGTAAAGTGAATTCTAACAGTGTGAAGTTAGGGATGTTGAGGCTGACCAGTGGTATTTTGGAAGAGATCAGAGAAGGTCAAATACATGATTTGGGTTTGGTTGACCAGTTGCTACTAATTAAACAAGGTAATGGGGGTGATTTTTGAGTTGATGAGAATGGTGTGATAAGGTTCAGAGATAGAGTGTATGTTCCATATTTTCCAGAACTTCACAAAAGTATTCATGTGGAAGGACATTGAAGTGGTCTAAGTATTCATCCTAGTGCAACAAAAATGTATAAGGATTTTAATAAATTGATTTGGTGGTCCGGTCTTAAGAAAGAAATTGATGAGTTTGTCTATGCTTATTTGGCTTGTCATAAGTCAAAGATTGAACACTAGAAGCCTTTGGGTTTGATGCAACTGTTGAATATTCCAAAGCAGAAATGGGATAACATTTCCATGGATTTTGTCTCAGGTTTTTCGAAGACTGCTAAGGGCGATGATTCAATTTGGGTGATAGTGGATAGATTGAATAAATTGGCTCATTTCTTACTGGTGAGGATCAATCATTTCATGCAGAGGTTAGTTGAGATGTATATCGAGAAGATTGTGAGAATACATGGAATACTATCGAGTATTGTGTCAGATAGAGATCTAAGGTTCACGTCAAGGTTCTGGGAAAGTTTACAGAAGGCTCTGGGTACTAAGTTGAGATTGAGTTCTGCTTATCATCTGTAGACAGACGGTCAGACAGAGCAAACCACCCAGTATTTGGAAGATTTGTTGAGGGCTTGTGTGTTAGAACAAGGAAGTGCTTGGGATATCCATTTGTAATTGATTTAGTTTACTTATAATAACAATTTCTATGCTAGTATTGGAATGACACCATACGAGGCATTGTACGGTAGGAGGTGTATGACTATGTTATGTTGGTATGAGTCAGGTTAGAGTGTTGTGCTCGAACCTAAGATTGTTAAGGAGACGACCGAAAAGATCAAGATGATTCAAGAGAAGATAAAAGCTTCACAAAGTCGTCAGAAAAGCTATCAGGATAAGAGGAGAAAAACACTTGAGTTCCAAGAGGGAGATCATGTGTTCTTGAGGGTTACTCTGGTGATTGGTGTTGTTAGGGCTCTAAAGTCATGTAAGCTCACACCATATTTTGTTGGCCTCTACCAGATTATGCAAAGGGTAGGTGAGGTGGTCTACCAGATTGATTTATTGTCCTTGCTTGCTAATCTTCATGACGTGTTTCATGTGTCTCAGTTGAGGAGATACATTCTAGATCCTTCTCACGTGATCCAAGTGGATGATGTATATATGAGAGATAACCTGACAATTGAAGCATCGCCCATATGGATAGAGGATAGATAAGTGAAGCAGTTGAGGGGTAAAGAGAATGCTTTGGTGAAGGTATTGGTGATAGTATAACTTGGGAGCATGAGGATGAGAGGCGTACCCGACTCTGTTTTCATCAGATAATTTTTGGGGACGAAAATTCTCTAAGTGAAGGAGAGTTGTAACACCCTAATTTAGATTGTATCATTTATTTATAATTTTTTTATGAATTTTGTGTGATTTATTTGAATGATAAATATTAATAATTAGATTATTTTATGTGGTTTAGGGTGTGTGACCATGAGGTAGATGGGTGTAGAGAGTAATTAGAGATTAGTGGAGTAATTTAAAATTATTGAAATTATTTAATAATTAAAATAAAAATGATTTTTTGGGACATACTTAATTAAAATAGGAGAATAGATAAATAAGGGATAAAGTTGACATTTGGGAGAACAATGAGGACATAATAAAGAGTTAGAGGAGTAAGTGAGAGATTATGAGGAAAAGCATAATAAGAGATATTTTATAATGGAAAAAGGGAAAAATAAGGGAAAAAGGTCATTTTGCATTGTACGTGAAATTTGGAAGAAAAGAGGCTAAGGCAAGAAGAAAGCTAAGAGAGAGCATTCATCCCTAGAGTGTGAGAAGAAGCGATTCCTAGAGCAATTCTAAAGTAAGGGTGGGTAGTTATTTTCAATTATGATGAGTATGAGAGAATGGTAGAATAGGGTTTTAGTTCACCCTTTTTGGATTGATAATGAATGTTATGAAATATATGATGATGATGATGATGTTATATGATGTTTATATGATGAATCTCATTGTCTATTTACGTGCAATTCTGATTATTTTATGATGGTTTTAACATCATTGAAGAGTGGAGTAGGCAATGAAGGGACGACAGTTGTACCACTATATATTGTTATGTATCTTTTCTTCTTCCCTTATATATTTTATTTTTCTGGTATTCATCATTTTGCTATTACTTTAAAGTGCGTTATTGCATCGATCGTAAGCCACATAAGTTAGACTTTTCTTATAGTTTTATGTATAAGATTAGGTCTGTGTTGTATTGATCTTATTAAAGTATCATGATTTCAATTATGTCGAGTTAGAATCTTTAAGTTATGTGTTTTGAAATAGCTTTGTTGAAAAGAGTCTTGAGTAGTCTCGTGATTAACTTACATTCGAAGCAATCAAATGCATATAAGATATGATGTACTATTTTGTATGGATTCATTCATTGAGATGCTTTTAAGCTCTCTTATTAATGTTTTGCTTCAGCGCTTCTTAAAATCTCGGATTTCGTACATGAGACCTAAAATTGTTTTAAAATTTTCTAATTAGGAAAGGGTCTATTCAACCCCCCTCCACTAGACCTATTAGTATCCATATTCTCACCCAACAAGTGATATATATATATATATATATATATATATATATATATATATATATATATATATATATATATATATATATATATATATATATATATATATATATATATATATATATATATATATATATATATATATATATATATATATATATATATATATATATATATATATATATATATATATATATATATATATACATGAAAATCTCAGAAGGATTTAATATGTATGAGACATCAAAACCTAGACAAATGTATGCAATTAAGCTGTAAAAATCATTGTATGGGTTTAAAAAATCCGGATGTGATATATTAGACTAAGGGAATATTTTTTTAAATAAAAATATGAGAATAATGTTATTTGCCCTTGTCTTTTTATAAGAAAAACAATATCCAATTTTGTAATAATTGTCATCTATGTTGATGATTTAAATATCATTGGAACTAATAGAGAATTAAGGAAGCAAAAGATTACTTAAAGAGAGAATTTGAAATTAAAAATTTGGGAAAAAAAAGTTTTGTCTTGATTTATAAATTGAGTATACTAAAAATATATATCGGTACATCAATCAAATTATACAGAAAGGGTATTGAAAAGGTTTAACATGGACAAAGCAAACCCTTTGAGTACTCCAACGATAGGTAGAACATATAATGTTGAAAATGATCCATTAAGACCTAAGGAATATAATGAAGAAGATCTCAGTTGTGCAGTATATTACTTCAATGTCATTGGGACACTCATGTACTTTACTAATTGTACAATACCTGATATAGCCTTCGTAGTGAATTTACTAGCAATATTCAGTTAATGTCCTACAAAAGATATTGGAAAGGAATAAAACATATATTTCGATATTTCTGAGGTACATATGATCTTGATCTGTTTTATTCTAACAATACAAAACCAATTTTTTAATTATAACACTCTACGAATCGAAGGAGCGTCTGGTTTGCCAATTGATAATAATCTGATAATTTTGTATGAATACAATGTTTCATGTGTAACCCAAATGAAAGAAGGTTATATCAAAAGTGACAAAATCAAGCACATCCCTCCAAAGTTATTCTCATTCACACAAGAACTTGAAAGAAACAAAAATGTTGATATTCAATATATTCTTTGATGTGATAATGTGACATATCTTTTCACAAAGGCACCTCCTATATCAATTTTCAAGAAGCACATACAAAATATTAAAATGCGTCATCTTTTCTAGTTAAAAATCTTTGAAGAAGAACTATATGTGTCTGTTTGAGGGGGAGTTTACTCTTTTTCCCTTATTAAAGTTTTTATTCTAATGAGTTCTTTTAATAAGATTTTTAACTAGAAAACATATGTTCTCATAAGACTTTCTCCAATAAGACTTCAATAGAAAACCGTGATAGATATTTCAAAAAGAGTATTATAATTAGAAAACTATTATTATTATTTTAAAATATTTATCTAAAATGTCAACTTAAAATAGTGTCGTAAATTATCTTTTAAAGTGTCAACTTAGAATAGTAATTTTCTATTCACAATGTCAACTTATAATAGAAATGTAAATTATTGCATTTATATAAATTGTAATTCTCATAATATAAATACCCCTTCATGTGAATCGACATCATTTCATTCTTTGTAATATTCAAAGACATATCATCATACTTTCTCCTCTATTTCATTAGTTCGACATATTCGTACTAATTTATATCATCCTATTAGTTTAGGAATATCACAAAAGCAATATTCAAATATCCCAATTTTCTCAACAACTCACATAATATAAAATGATTTTTCTATTTTAAGGACACTCTCCACTTTTACAAGTAATAGAATATCTCTCCAACTAAGCAAAGGAAGAGAGAGAAAAAAAAAAGACAACCATGGTTTCTTATCTCTTTGTTCTAGTACTAAAACTTGAAACCCACAAAACCTAATATTTGAGATTTTACCAAAAATGGAAACAAGGAAATCAAATCTTTAGTGATGGAATTTGTTTCATCAGATGCATGGTGACACTAACATAGTTAGTTACATTTTTTATAACAGAAGTTAGTGATATCAGTGCAACGACACTGTGGTGGAAAAGACCTTGTGCAAGCGCAACTTTTGCAAGCTGAGTGACATGTTTCTCCAACATCACTACAACGACACTGAGGAGGGATTGATTTTGTGCAAGGGCAGAAATTACAGCATGCTTTGTTACTTGCATCACCATTGGAGAGCACTTCATTGATGAAGGAAGTTGAATTCAAACCAGCATCAACACCAGTTGCGGTGAAGCCTAAGAGGAAAAGCATGAAAGCTAACTTCATCATTGCCTTCTTGTTCATCATCTCCATTATTACTCACTTTCTTTTTACTATTATGAATTGTGTATCTTTATTTACACCTACATATATCTATTTATAATGAGGTATTTTTATTTATTTATTATTATTTCATCAATTTTTTGTTTTAAGAAATGCACTCAGCGCGTGATCCTCTTGTTTCACTTTCTCTTCATAATTGAAGAGAAATATAAAAAATGTGAGATCCACTCTTTTTTAAATTTTTTTTTAATTTATCTTCTTTTCAAATAAAATAACTTATTAATCTCTCTTCAACTTCCCTCATCTATTTTTCTTTTTTCCTATTTTTACTCTACCAAACACACGGGTAATGTTTTGTCGATTTAGATTTCCTTTCATTGTTTTTACTTTGAAAATGATATTATTATGATTTGACGTTGAGTCACGTGGGTGTGGGTCCGAGTGTTTTGGCTTTTGTTTGTGATACATCTTCTCTTGTCTCTTGTAAGGGTCTCGGTGGTATGTTCTGTGTGATACGCCTTTATAATATCTTCTCTTAAAGATTTCGGTGGTGTGTTTTCTCATGTATGTGATACATTTTATAGTATATTTTCTTAAACTATATATATATATATATATATATATATATATATATATATATATATATATATATATATATATATATATATATATATATATATATATATATATATATATTAACACTTTTTTTCTTTCATTTTTTATATTGTATGTTATCTCTTCTTTCTTCCCTCTAATAATTTAATATTTATTTAACTTTTATTCAATAGAATGACTTTTTAAATAAAATTCAACACTCTATCCAATTAATTTTATTTTATATTTTTATTTTCTTTTATATTTTTGTTTTTTTTTGTTTTTATATTAATATCAATCATTTATTGAAATAAAATAAAAATAATTAAAAGTTAAATAATTTCTTTTTATTTTTTTTCTCATTTAATAATTTATTTTGAATTTTTTTTAATTTTATATATTTAATTTATTTGAATTTTTTTCTAATTTTATTAGAATAGTCATTATTAAAATAAATAAAAGTGGATAAAACCGTTTATTGGAAGATAAATAAAAAAAATAGAGAGAAAAGTAAATTTTTTTGTGTGTCCAAATCAAATGAATGAAATATTTATTTATAAACAAAAAAATAATAATGAATTTTAGTGAAAATAAAAATAAATAAAAATTATTTTATTATAAAATAATTAATTTCAAATGATTAAGGTGGATTAAAAATTTAAACAATAACAACAATTAATAAAATTTTACAAATAATTATACGTGACCTCACTCTCTCTTCATTCAACATGTTGAATGTTTTCAACATATATTAATTCACTTCACTTTCAACCCTTTATTCAACACTTCATCACACATATTCAACTATTGAATAATTTTTTCAACACCCTTATTATACATAGTCTTATAAGAATCTCCATGGCGTGTGTATAGTACCAATTATAATTTTACTAAATTAAAATTTTAAAAACTTCCATTAACTTCAATTATTTATCTATCATCTATTAAAATAAACTACCACTAAAATACTAATAATACCATTTAGTTTAAAAAATATACACTTACAAAAAATTAAAATAGTAAAAAAATCTCTCAATTAATTCACTTTATTTAAATTAAATGCTACTAAGTTAAAATACTAAAAAAAAATTTCCCAATTAATTAATAATTTTTATTATTGGAGATACAAAATTCTTATTTTTAAATGTTAAATTTTTTCTTATCATAGGTCATTATCTAAAAAATATATATTTTATTTCAATTAACATTTGTCTTTATTTGAAATACAAAATTCTTGCTTGTAAATGCCAAAATTTATTTTTTCCGCACGGATCACTATCAGCAAAATACATATTTTATTTTAATTAATAATTTATTTTATTTAAAACACAAAATTCTTATTTTTAAATGTTAAAATTTCTATTTTTCTCACGAGACACTATTAGCAAAATATTTATTTTATTTTAATTAAAATTGTCTTTGTTTGATACACAAAATTTTTATTTTCTAATATCAAATTTTTTTACGAGAAACTATCAACAAAATATCTATTTTATTTTAATTCACAATTGTCATTATCTTAGACACAAAATTATTATTTTTTAAATATTAAAGTTTTTATTTTTTTACGGGTCACCATCAGTAAAATATATATTTTATTTTAATTAATTAATATCTTTATTTGAGACAAAAAAATTTTATTTTCAATTATTAAATTTTGTTCCTTCCTCTATTTTACAAACATTTTTTTTATTTTTATATAATTATTTAATATAATTAAATTTATATTATCATTATTAATTTTATAATTAAATAACTCATTTCAAATTTACATGTATATCTAAATAAAATTTATATTATATTAAATAAATTTATGTGTGCAGACACATAATATTTTACTAGTTTCTTTTCAAAAACTATATTTTCATTTTTTTACTATTATTAATCTGTTATATTGTTATTCACTACAAAATAAGTTGTGTTTTGCCACGTGAAAGCCACGTCGCTAACACCCAAATCATGTCACTACTCAAATTTTGCCACCTTAAGAAATACGTCGCTATATAGCGCGTGGCAATCTTGTTGCGGCGTGGAAAGCATGTCACCAAGTTGTCACGTGATATTCACGCCGCAACATACTGTATAGGATCAGAGCAGAGCAGAGCATAGCAGTGGGTCAGAGCAGGTTTACATATATGTTTACGTTAGATGCAGCGACGTGTTTTTCACGTCACTAATTAGTGACATGAAAAACACGCCGCAACTTGTTTTATTTATAAAAAAAAAATTGTGTTTTAAATATATAAATTATGTTTTAATAATTAATATTATTTTTTGTTTTATTAAATTTATAAATTAAATATTATAATTTATTTATTAAATACAATATTATAAATCAAATTATCAAAAACAAAACTAAATATATCTAAATGTATAAATAAATATATACTTAATATTATAAATTTAATAAACTCAAATTTAAATTTATAATATTTTTAAATATACCATATTATTATAAATTTATATTACACAAATAAAAAACTAAATACAAAATAAAAATAAAACTAAGCAGAATCATTAGAGTCGTCGGAAATGTCGGGAAGAAAGTCATCATTATTTTGGTGGTTATTATTTTGGCCACCACTGTTGGGATTTCTACCAAATGCTTGCATAAATTGTCGCATTTGCTCCTCCATATCAGTTTGCCTCTTCGCCATTGCCTCAATTTGTCTATTATGTTCACCCCTCATTGCCTCTATTCGGGCATCCATTTGGGCCTTCAATGCCGCCTCACGATCTTCGGACTCGCGTCTAGCCAATTGTCTTACCAGTTCTAACTGATCTGGTGTCAAATTTGTTTGACGTGACCCTCCTTCACCGTCTGCAGCTCTCTGATACAGATTTCTATCCCCACTCCTCAAGGTGCCCGCCAAATTTCCACCACCAAAAAAACACCCGTTAGGCCCCTTTCCCCCAACAACTTGACTCCAAATATAGAAATCCACATCTGGATGAACCGGTTTTTCTGGAGGAGGCGTATACTGAGGATTATGGGTCAGAAATTCTACAAGCAACGCCTGATAATCCTCCTACACATACAATAAAAAAATCAAGTTAAATGTATAAGTAACATTAATGAAATTAAATGAAATAAAAAAATAATAAAAAATAAATAGCCACGTGATTGTAACGCCCAAAATATACTTCTTTTTGTCCAATTATGTGTGACCCCATATCCTTCAATTCTACATGCTTTGCCAGTATCTATAAACTTTGGAAGTTCACAAACTTGGTTCCATATAGCAACTGGTGCCACTCGAGGCGGAGGCAGATCTGTTACCCGTTCGTCCTTTTTGAAATTTGTCTTGTTTTTTCTAAAGGGATGATTTGATGGTAGGAATCTGCGGTGACAGTCAAACCACGAGCTTTTCCCCCCTTTTTCCAATGTAAACGCCTTAGTGCATTCCATGCAATGCGGACAACCCATTATGCCATGCGTACCCCAACCAGACAACATGCCATATGCTGGAAAGTCGTTAATGGTCCACATCAAGGCAGCTCGCATAGAAAAGTTTTGTTTACAGGATATATCATAAGTCCATTCTCCATTATTCCGCAACCTCTTCAAATCATCAATTAAAGGTTGTAAGTACACATCAATTCCGGTTTTTGGACTCGACGGTCCTGGAATGACGCACGTCAAAAACATGTATGGTTTTGTCATGCACATCTCAGGAGGGAGATTGTAAGGGGTTACAATAACTGGCCAACAAGAATACGCACTTCCGGACGCTTGGACATATGGAGCAAAACCATCAGAGCATAATCCAAGCCTGATATTTCTAGGTTCAGCGGCAAAATCAGGATGTACCTCATCAAAGTGCTTCCATGCATGGCCGTCAGATGGGTGTCACATATTGCCTGGGCTTGTTTTGTTTGTATGATGCCATGTCATTTGACTTGCACTGTGCATTGAAGAAAACATTCTTTTTAACCTTGGTATTATCGGAAGATAAAACATGGACTTTACTGCTACCCGTTTTTGGTTACTGTTAATGGCTCTATTGCGAACTTTATATCTTGGACTATGACAAAACTTACATTCCTCTGACGATCCATCTTGAGTACCAAACTCGTTGTCATAAAACAACATACAACCATTAATGCAACAATCAATCTTTCTTACTCTTAAACCCAACTTCGACACCAACTTCTTTGCATCATAGAAACTCGCAGGTAAGTTGTCTTTCGTTGCAGTTGAGTCCAACATCATTTTTGCGAAGTGCTCCAAACACTGATCAGGAACATTCTAATTTGACTTGGCGGCCAATAATCTAACATACATTGATAGCTTTGAGTCTGACGACCCCTCAAACAATGGCGTATTCATCTCATTCAACAACTGATAAAATCTTTGCGCTTCCTCATTCGGAAACTCTTCCCCGTCAAAGTCTTCAGATTGATCATAGGTCACGTTAACACCAAAAGCATCACCAACCATGTCACCTATCAGATTAAAGTTTTCTTTAAATTCCATAGGTGGTTGCATAACCGGTTGACTACTTGAAGCATCTGTGTTGCTAGTCTCTGGTACATTACTCGGCAGTGTTTCACCATGATGCATCCAAACCCAATAATTTTCAATGAAACCTTTCCTATGCAAATGACGTGTTATTTCCTCTGGGTCACTAATTATATATCTACATCCACATTTAAGACAAGGACACCTAACTCCTCCTTCACTTCGACAACGTTCCTGGGCAAACGTCCACGCGATAAAACCATTAACTCCGTCTATAAAATTGGGTTTAAGTGCGCGTCTTCCTGGATATAGTCTATCGTACATCCAACTACGACAATACATATAATATTCCATTTACTGCAAATTTATATAATCAAAACCTATTTAATTAGAAATATTAATTAATCAACTTAATAATAATCCTAAACATATACAATTAAAGATAAATATATGCTTTCAACAATATTTATAAACTCCTAAAAATATTTTTAAACACTTAAAATTTAATTTAAACACCTAAATTTTATAAACTCCTAAAATTTTTAAAACTTATTAAACTCCTAAAAATTTAATTTAAACACTTAAAATTTATAAATTCCTAAAAATATTTATTTATTTTTAAACACTTAAAATTTAATTTAAACACCTAAATTTTATAAACTCCTAAAAATTTAAAAACTTATTAAACTCCTAAAAATTTTATTTAAACACTAAAAATTTATAAACTCCTAAAAATAAAAAAATTTAAACTCCTAAAATAATTAAACTCATTCATCACAAAATAATAATTAACAATTATTATAAACTAAATAATTAAACCTAACATTTAACTCAAATACAGAAAATATATATATAACCCAAATTCAATAATTTTAACCCAATGCAATTTAATCAAATTCAGAAGAAAAAAATTCAAGACATACCTTTTATCTTGTAACTCCTTCAATCTTCTTGTCCCTTTTTGCAATCTACACTTCTATATTCTCCTTCTCTATTCAAAGAAAAATTGAAAAAAAATCATACTCAAATAACACATCAAAAGCTATTAACAAAGTATATAAAACATGAAATCGAAATTACCTTACAAAATGTATGAAGATGGTAGGAATTTTAGTGTGGAGAAGAGAATTTTTTGGTGAAGAAAAAATGGGTATGGAGAGGAAGTGAAGGTTGAAGATGAAGAAATGGCAAACAGAAACGTTGTGGAACGTTTTGATAAATTACATAAACCAAGTAGCGACATGAAAATCACACCGCAACGTTGCCACGTGATTTTCACGTCGCAACAAAATTACAATTGTTTTCTCTTCCTTCAAAACCTGAACACGCCAGTGTTGGAAGTTGTGATTTAATTAATTTTTGTGACATTTTAATTAGCGACGTGAATCCCACGTCGCTACTTTTTTTAAAACGAAAAAGTAACTGACACACTTAATGCTTCTGTTTTATATTATTAAAACACGTTGCCACGTGATTTTCACGTCGCAACTGGTTTTATTTAGCCACATGAAAATCATGTGGCAACTTCACATGGCTGGGTATGCATTTTCTTGTAGTGATTTCTCTTTACCCACTACCACAATCAGTGTCTCCTTTCAATTTAAATTATCAATCATAATATATCTTATATATCTATGTAAAATTTATCTACTTTTGTTTTTAATATAATTATGAGACTTAACTTTAAGATTTATTTTTGTAACTCTTATTAATCTATTGAGAATTGTAATGGATCACAAATTAGTTCTTAACTCTTATGTCAAAATTAAGTGTAAATTATAAATGAAATTGACCAACCATATATTTTTTTACTATAAGTTTACAATAGATATTTGGAAGGGAGTTGTCCGGAACATCGCGGAGGAAAATCGCGATTAGAATATAAAGTGGAAAACAATTTTTTTCTTTAAGTCGATCCTTACTAAAAACCATGACCAGTGATAGAGTTGTTACCTCTTATGGCGATTAACCATTAATGCAGAATCAAGAACGATCACGAGCATTAAACAAACAACTACACCTCTATTAAGTCTACACAAACAATCTCAGTGCAACATGCTATGAAACAAGACTTTAAGGGAATGAAGTGTGATTAGGGGTTCACAAGCAGGATTTTGTCAAGCATCAAATATTTTAGCATAAGAGTTTCATTTATTGAACCGCTTTTGTGGATTGCAAGCTGAACAATCCAACTAAACACACTAGTACCTAATTGGTTGCATTGTAACTATTTTTCATGAGTGTTTTATGTTTGAATTCTATTAGTTTGATCTTTATTTTTGTGCACTTTTACTTATGTATGTTTGTTTGCTCTAGGTTTTAGGTAAGAAGAACAAACTATGACAAGTTGGAGCCATAACGAAACCAAACACATGAAGACTACTCAAGAGAAGGGTCTATAATACTAAAACCAGAGCTCATTACAGTCTGGCCGTAAAGGCCATTACTGGGTGTAATAGTAGCCCCCTTCCCCATTTTTAAGGCTTCACAATGATCACTATGGGGAGCTACGATTAGACGTAATGGTCATTATTGATCGTAGCGCACCAAAAGTATGCCTAGGATTCTCTTTTTCTGAGCTTCCTACTCGCACCTCTCTAATTCTTAACATTTTCAACAATTGCAAAAGAAATATCTAAGGCCATTTATATGAATCCACTTCCATCTTTTTGTAATTAGGCCTATAAATATCCTAGGGATATTAAGAAAAACATGTTGCATTTTCCAGAATCCTATAGTGGTATATTGGTATGGGGCCCTTAAAATGCGACAAGGGAGGTAAGTGAGGTATCACCTCACCTCAGAGCCCTTTGGATCGCCCATTTATAAGTTTGACCGCCTATCTACTAGTTGTATCACCCCTTCATTACTTAGGTAGCATGTTTCTAGAATAACATGCCTGAGATAAAAATGGAGAGTTCTCGTGCAAATAATTTGCTACGATGTGGAAGGATTAAAAGGGAAGTTAACCATGCTCTCCTAAATATCAAGGAAATAATTATCCCCATGTCTTATCCCAGAGATGGTTGTTATTTCCAAGGGGCCTAGGATCCAGGCCCATTCCAACTATAAATACGTCAAAATAGAAGTTGAGGGACAATCTAACTCTCATAGAGAAAACCACATATGCATAGTTTCTCACCCTTACATGAGCTAGCTCTCAATCCCACAACATACCTTAAAACCTATGACTGCCCTTAATCCCTAAGGGTTGTCACATATTGTACTTTTAAGCAAATAAAAATACAACATAATTTGTATTAGTTTTCTGCACTTTTACTTTTCTGTACTATTGTACTGAAAGACCCATTAGAGTAAGTTTGGTTATATATTAACTGCATTTTCAGGTTTTATATCTCTATCTATTTACTATTATGATGAATAGGTATGATATTCATGTTGTTTTATTTTTTAATATGTATGAGTACATAAATTACAGTCTAAGACATGAAGATTATCATATTGGCGAATCTCATACAAGTTTTCTAGTACTAATAAATAACACAAAAGGGTATAAACGGTGTGTGGTTTAGAACATCTAACAATTGATTCTGAAATGGTGAAAGTCTCTTGGAGTCAACTGAGAAAAGACTTTTCTTTTTAAAATTGTCTATGAATAAACAAGATATGTTCCAAAAGCATGTAAATTGTAAGTTTAGAGCATGGTAATATGCCGACGAAAGTGGGCATTACTATAAATTTTTACCGTTTTCTACAAAACATTATTCTCGTTATAATTGGATTCGAAACTTATATGTCCAGAGTTGCTGAAAAGAGTCAAAATCTTATATTCTTCTTTTTAATTATTAATTAAAACTATAATAAGGGCATAAGAATCATCGTAAGGCTTATTCATAAAGGCACAACCAATATTCAATTTAAACTTTTTTCCATTTTCCCTAAAGGATAGAGCCAGAGCATGGTTGTAGTCCCTTACATCATATTCTATGACAACATGGAATGAACTCAAAACTATCTTCCTAGCCAAATATTTTTAGTTGAGAAAAATCGCACAAATAAGGAACCAAATTACCCGTGTAGACAGAATGATGGAGAGTCGTTCTTCTAAGCATGGGAGTGATTCAAGGAAATTATGAGAAAATATTTGCACCATGGGTTAGAAATATGGCTCATAGTTCATACCTTCTACAATGGTTGTCTCTACTTGACGAGAATGACCCTATACACTATTGCGGGATGAGCCCTTATGAATATGCCTTACGATGATTCTTATGCCCTTATGGATGACATGACACAGAATCAATACCAGTGGGGAAGCGAATGTGCTCTTATAAAAAAAGCCCATAAAAAAGGAAAATATATAAAATTAGTGCCTTTGACCAAATGAATGCTAAGGTAGATTCCATATACCAAAATATTGATAACTTAAGCATCACCCATGTATCTCCAGTCACTCCAAATTATGTAATTTGCAGAGTAGATGGCCACTTTGGTACTACAAGCTAAATGATTCTCATAAGAAAACCCACCCTATTTATGATGAATTATGCCTAATAGGTAATCCATATTCTAACACCTACAATCTTGGATGGAGAAACCATATGAACTTCTTGTACAAGAACAATTCTCCCTAGTTTATAGCCAACCCTTAAACACTTTTTTACCCCCACTAGGATTCCAAGGACGGAAGGGTGCTACTGCTCCCCCAAAGTAAAACCTCGATATGCTAATGGATAAATTCATAATGACTCAAACACGACAAAATAACTATTTTAAAAACTAAAACCTTCATACTAACGAATTACTAAGACAACTCACATCCAGAGTCTATGCCATGGCTACCCACACTAAAGTTTAGAAAACCCAGATTTCACAAGTAGCTCAAAAACAAGAGTCTACATTTACCCTAGCCAAAACCTTTCTGGGAAAACCTGAACCAAGCCCGAAAGGGCACATCTTGATGGCTAATTTTTGTACGTGCAAGTAAACACGATCAAATTAGTAGAAAATGATAAGGAAATGTATTGATCTCACAGAGATTGCATTAAGCATAATAATTTTCATACAATAAGTTGTAAATTAAACATGAGCAAAGATAATAAAATATTGGTATGTGTATCATGGTTAAGAAGGTGGAGAACATAGAAGATAATTAAGGTTTAACACAGAGTGAAGGAATATGTTAGACAATGTTCTATTTAATAAATGCATATAATGTATGAGTATGATATGTTTTTTGTGACAAATGAGGCAGAAAGTTATCTAGTAGTGTATTTCTACAACATCAAAGCATGTGTGTCAAGTCAAGGGATCAACTCTCAAGGTCTCACAACAACATTAAAGCATGTCTAGTTTCACTTGTGATTCCCCTATGTGTATATGTGTATATGTCAATTTTCAACCACATTTTTCATGAAGTCCAATTGTTAATATCTCTCAATATTAACAAGTTATTATCTACTCCCAAGATGGCTAGATAAAGGAATGAACAAATGGAATAAATTCACATACGAAAAATATACCAAGACAACTCGTTCATAACTTCAAAAAAATTACTAATTCATTAAACTTCACATTATCCATCAAATCAAGTTTAGCTCATAACGAGTAAAATAAGCACAACACATAAATATCTTAAGTTACACATTACTAATCAAGAAGATAGAAATGAAAAACCTAAAAATGACAATTCAATAACTTGCAATTTGTTAATCAACAAGTGGCGTCTTCTGTCATACCTCCCAATATTGTTTCCTTCAAATCTAACTGGGCCGTAATCGTGTAGGGACTCTTCATATTTCTAAGTTTCTCTTCTGCATAATTCTTTCCAAATTTCAAAACATCTTCTTCTTTGACGTGTAGCTCTATTTATAGAGTTTTCTCAACTGCATAATGTCTCTCTATTGGATCTTGGGCCTGTATAATAATCCATTAATTTAAGCCTAAATAATAAAACATATTTATTTATGTTGTACTATGACAGTACATACACTTCACATGGGAGACAACATGACATTGTGCGAACACTGCAATAGTAGCAGTGTTGGAGTAGCAACAGCAGGCCTTGGCAACTTTTTAGAATTTTTATTATAGTGTTTCATCCTTATCCATTCATTTTTTCAACTCAGTCCTATTTTCTTCTCAAATCTTTGCCACGACAGCATTACCACTTAAGTTGACAACTTATACCAACATCTTCTGGCTCAAGGCCTACTGGATGGTGTTCATAGATTCATGGCATGATAGAACTCGTCACAAGAGCTAATTCTACACAATCACAAAACACATAAAATAGAAAAAGGAGAGCACCTATTGTGTTATATCCTAAATTAACTAAACTAATAAAACATAAATAAATGACACTACTCAAAATATAAATCACCTTGATGTTCAAGTATAAAAGGATTACGCATCTCCCATATAATGAGTTATTGCACCCCTAAACTTGAATCATTCACTAATACAAAAAAGGAATTTAACAACGGTTGGAAAATATATATAATCATGCGAGTCCAGGCGTTGTTATGTAGAGTGTTGTTGTAAATGCATTACTTACAATCACGGTCCTGGAACCGTTGTCGCATACTGGAAAGTTCGTGTGATATCACAATGTTTAGTTAACTTAATCGTTGTTGTATGTCTTTTAGTAAAATAAAAAAATAATTGTAGAACAACAATACTAGCAAGAACAACAAGAACAAAAACAATAACAACATGAACAACATGAACAATAACAAGAACAACAACAAGAACAAGAAGAACAACAACAAGAACAACAAAAATAAAAAGAACAACAACAACAATAACAAAAACAACAACGTACAACAAGAACAAGAACAAGAACAAAAATAATAAGAACAAGAGCAACGAGAAAAATAATAATAATAACTAAAAAAAGAACAATAAGAACTAGGACAACTAAAGTTTCTAACTTGAATCCATACTTTCCTCGTCTCATTCAAGATGGAGAATAGATGACAGAGTTCTGAAATTTATAAATTAAACAAGTGATGCTTTCGAGTTTTGCTTATGGAATAAATGATATTTTCGAGCTTGGTTTAGGGGAGAAATAGGCTGTCGTAAATGAAAGATGATGTTTGAAGGTAGAAGATAAAGTTTGTCTAAGTTTTAGGTTTCACGCGCATCGCTAATGGTAGTGTCCTAAGCGTTGATAGCCATTGAATAGACGATTGAGATTTATTTAAGGATGATGAAGAAACTCAATAAATACGCTACATACTACAACAATTGTATTAAATAACCATTGTTGTATGTATTTTAATAAAATATAAAAAATGCAGCAGTAGAAAAGCAACAACAGCAATATTCGAACTCACGACCATGCGCACTACATACAACAACGATTGTATTAAATAATGATTGTTGTATGTCTCTTAATAAAATATAAAAATACAGTAGTAGAACAACAACAATATCAAGATTCGAACTCATAATCATGCACCACTTTTTATCACAGTTGGAACTTCCAACCGTGGTGAAAAGTGGCTTAAATATGAAAATAAAAAAAAATGCCTAGTTGAATAGTTTCTACCACGGTGGATCCTTTGACATAGTGACTTGGGCGTTGTTGTTTGATCCTTTTGTAATATTTATTACATTTCCTTAGGTGATGCGATAAATAACATCAGAAATAAAAATTTACATCCTTCGTCTCTTACTCTAGCAGCACATTTCATATAACCCGAAGTTTATCTAATAGGAACAAGTCCAAACGTTGGCACTACTTAGTCTTATTTACATTTTAGTCCTGCTAGTTCTTGTCAAGATAATCATCCTAAATCCTATTTTGGTTACTCTATCCTATGGTCCAAGATTTCATTTTGTTGTTTAAGTAGGGGGTTAACTAGCTTACTTTTTGTTTTGCCTTTTTGGTTCAGTTTGAACACGAGGATTCTACTTGCATCATTTATTATAGTAACTTTTTCTAGACGCTCCACCATTTCACCTGACGGGACCTCACTTGTAATGAGTCCAACCTATTACTAATGGTGAATACATCTATTGTTCCTCCATTATCGATCACATGAACTTTATTTACAATGTTCTTTCACATTTTCATTCTTTTTGCACACTTTTGTGTGTTTCTTTTTTTAAACATTTTAGTAGATGCAGTAGATCGTTGTGCTAGTATTATTTTACTAGTGTTTTCCTTCCCTAAACTAAATCCTACAATGAATATTATTCTATACTTTAGAACAATTCAACTTTTTAATCGGCTAACTACTTTTTTGACATCTTCTGGCGCGACATGGATTATCATTAAGTCACAAATTGGTGCGTTGATCCTTATAACAATCTCAGCATAATTTGGTTTGTCTTCTTTGCTTAAATCCAGACGAGAATCTCATTCATCTCTTTTTCACATGTCCTTTAGTAGTTCAGGTTTGGCAGCAGTTATCTTGTTGGATTGGCCTTGGTCCGATTGTGCCTTTTGTCTCTATTTCAGACAACTTCGTGTATTTCCTTCTCCTTCTCTTAAACAAGGTTTCAAAGAATCTCAGTTGTATTTTTTGGTTGGCTCTGGTTTAGTCGATTTGGCTTGTAAGGAACCATATCCTTTTTAAGGGTGTTCATAAGGGTGTTTGGGAAATTGTTGATCTGGCTAAATCCTTTTCATTAGATTGGTTTTGATCTAGGATTAACGGGTCCTAAGTTGTAATTGGTTGAATTAGTTAGTGGATCCATTAGCTTGCATTCGTGCAGCCTCATTGTAATACTCTTTGTGTTGCTTTCTTGTACATGGATTGAGTATCTATTGTACTCGCTTATATTAAGTTTTTGCTTATAAAAAAACCAAATTAAGTGGATGTCACATGAAATATAAACGATTGTTATGAGATATAAATGAAGAGGTTATCTTATATTATATTTCATGCCAAACTTTAGCACTAAATGTGAAGAAAATAAATTTCCTAACCTCTTAATTGACGTACTTGTCTTTTAAATTTTTTTGTTCAATTTATCACTAAGGTATAAAGGTCACAATAGAGTCAAAATTTCATAAATTCGACAAAATAAATGACGAAATCAATAATGAATCGAAAAAGTATTTTCTTAAAATTTGCAAAACAATTGCATAAGAGAAGGCGAACAGTGAATTTTATTTACAATGAAGAAAGGAAAAATGATGAACGAAAATTTTAGTGAAGAGAGAGATGGAGAAGGAGGTTGGAGAACGGGACATGAGGATCGACGAATGAGAATTGAATGTGTAGGATACGTTAAGATATATATATATATATATATATATATATATATATATATATATATATATATATATATATATATATATATATATATATATATATATATATATATATATATATATATATATATATATATATATATATATATATATATATATATATATATATATATATATATATATATATATAAACAGAGAAAAAAAATTCTAATACTTTTGTTTGATTACTTTAAAGTTTTAAATATTTATTTATATAGCCAACGTTTTTTAATTTTTAAGTGTTGTCTAAAATATCTCTTAAAATGACAATTTTTTATTATTTATGGGAGGTGTTTAATGTACTACTTTAAAATATTACTTTTTAAATAATAAATATTGCCTAAAGTATAACTTTGATTTTTTTTTCAAATAATCACTTTTTTCAAAAAAAATTCTTAAATAATCACTTTTTCAAATTTTTTACCAAAATGACCACTTTTCAAACAAAAAAATTTCGCCACACAGAGGAGTAGCCACTCTGTGTGGCGCATGCATTCATTTTAAAGAGGAGGCGTCATACTGCATGACTTGTCCTCCTCTGTAAAGCCATGCAGTGTGGCGCATGCATATGTTTTTAGAGAGGAGGCGTCACCCTCCTTGGCTTGACAGTGTTATTGCAATTTTCTATAAATACAACCACATATCCTCTTTATTTTTCCACACCATTTGTTACATAACTCTTAGAAAATTTCTTCAACTCCCTTGCTAAAGTTTTCACTGATCAAAAGAGATACGCATGTTATTTTTCCGGCGATAAAGCCTCCGGTGAAGATCAAACTCTGGAATACGCAGACGTTTGAGCATTTTCAGAGGCACTTGATTCGCTGGTTGGAAGGAGACATTCCTGAAGGTGAATAAATCAGAAAAATAGAAAGGCACATCACAGTGAGGAATGAAAATGGAGTAAGCCGATCATAGAAAAAGGTGAGATGCGACGCTGATGTCATGATGATGATGCTTGGACCAGAGGATATTGTGTTGATGGTATTTATGTCTTAGATATTATGATTTGTTTAGTTGTTTTTTCAGTTTATCATGTTGTTGTATTGTTGTCCTGAGTATGTGGTGTTGTAATTTTTTGTGTCATGATGTGAAAGTTGTTGTAATCGTATGATAAATTAAACACGAAATGATAACTCGAATTTAAATTGAAATATATTACGTACAACAAATTAAACACTTCAGATAGTTTGCTATAAAAAAGTTATGTTGCAGAGATAGACCCAATATTCGGATAATTTTTCCGATTGTGTCAGGGAAGACGACATGTACTGCATAATCTTATCATTTTGTTGGTCGTATCCATTTCAGTTCTAATACAAGTGCTTTTCGGGCGCCCCTTTTTCTTCTGTCACATTTGTTCATTGTGCCAAAAAATGTCCCCTTGATAAGCAGGCCAGTAATCCTCCTTTGCCAACACAGAGAAGGTATTGATGTACACACTTAAAACGCTCTTTACCATGTACACGGGGGATATATGTTGTATTGGGTCCAAGCGAACATGCGAACATGCAAACATGCCGCTATGACATGAGAGAAAGGCATGAGAAATGCTTGAAACTTTCCGCAATCACACCAACCTCTATCTAGTTCGACCCGATAATATCCCCTTGGCCTCCCCTCATTATGATCCATTGTCTCTTGTATACTAAACCAACCTTTAATACGGTCAAACACGGTGACAATATGGGTGTTTGCTTTCGCAGCCTCCTCGTTAAATGTTTTCATTGTGCATTCACTGAACAACTGCCCTGATTGTAACACTGCCCTCCATTTTGAACTTCTTATGTCAAACAATGATCCCATTCTGAAATATGTTGCTCTAACCAAAACGGTAATTGGTAGGTTTCAGATGCCTTTGAATACAGAGTTCAATGATTCCACCAGATTTGTTGTCATATGGCCTCATCGTTGACCATTGTCAAATGCCCGAGTCCACGTCTCCACTGGAATGTTATTGATCCACCTTAATGCTTCTGAGTTTGCCAACTGGATTTCTTCGTGATAGTATCAGAATGACAGTTCTGTTAAGGCATACCCTGCATTAATAACTTTCTTTCAAAGTGTCTTGTCTTTGATATGGAGCATGAAGTTTTATGTGATACGCCCAATGCAATAGACATGTGTCGAAGAGGGATCCTGCCAACCGTTATCAGGGTTATTGTATGCACTCACAATCGATGGATGTCTGTCTGAAATCAAACAAAGTTTGGGTTATGGAGCAACGTGTAATCGGAGATTCTTCAAAAAGAAATTCCATGCACCACCTGTCTCACCTTCAACTAGAGCGAAGGCAATCGGAAAAAAAATTATTGTTCTCATCTTGTGCCACTTCCATGAGTAATGTTCCTTTATACTTCCCGTATAACCAAGTTCCATCAATCTGTATAATAGGTTTGCAAAATGCAAAACCCTTGATGCATGGTTCAAACGCCCAGAACAATCGATGAAATATTCCATTTCCACTAACACGAGTTCTGTCTGGGGTAAAATTCGGAAGTGTCTCCAAAATTATAACAGTTCCCGGAGAATAATATTTGAGTGCCACTAAAAATCTTGGAAGTTCTTTGTACGATTCCTCCCAATTACCGTACACAAGTTCAATTGCCTTACTCTTCCTGATCCATGCCTTCCTGTAAGAGGGAGTATAATTGAATCTCGTAGTGATATGAGAAATAATTATACTCACCTTTAATGATGTATCTTTGCTAATAAGAGGCAAGATTTCTTGATATATTAGTTGAGAACTAAGTTTTCGATGATCCTGTGTCGGAACGGTGGTGATGCAATTGTGGAGTGGATCAATGGAACCTATTTCCCATGAATCACTTATCTTCCTGTAAGATGCAGTTAACCGAAAAGGGAAAATTGGTTTTTGACGACATAAAATAGCGTACCTCCCTGAATTATTTTTATCTATAGTGAAGTCAGCTAAAATTTCCATGTGGTATTTTTTGATAGCTCTAAGACACTCTTCTTTTGTTCGAAATTTATCTCCAACTTTCAAGGCCCCTTCGGTCTGCATATAAGGATTGTGAAAGATATTTGAGGCTGGTTCATCTTCCCCCAAGTTCAAGTTCGTCATGTGAAATGGAGGGTCGTACGCATGACTTGCAGGTATAGGTTCATGCTCTTGATCTGCAGCATCATCATTGACCATAAAATCAATCATTGCCTCATCATCTTCTTCTTCTTGGTCAATAACATCGACTTCGGGATGGTTGTCCTCGTCAGATTCATCCTCTTCTTCAAAGTCTTGAGAAGGATCTACCACCTGAGATTGATCTGGATGTTGTAATAAAACATACAGCTCAATCTCATCGAACCCTCAACAATACCAAACCCAACCACAATGGCAACCCAATCAAACCCAACAACCATACACCACCTCATTCAACCAAACTCGTCATCAATTCATGCCGCACATACAAACACAATACCAAGAGCATGACCCGACCTACCACCAACAATATGCACCATCCTCATCCTACCACAACACCCAAGACACATATGATACATCTCCTTCCTACCATACCACCCAACCTACATACAATCAAACATCACACCATCAAAGTACCCAACCATCATACGAATTTCATACACCACAAGAACCGTTGCTTCGTTTCCATCACGATTTAACATCCCAATACTATCAACCACCCCACCACCCACACATATCCCAACCAACAAGACCAAACTTCAATAACATGGACACCGATCTCTTTGGAAGAAAAACACAGTGGGGCGAAATGATCGATGAGATGTATGATCCTGGTGTACCAGGACCATCACATCAAGCACCTCATAATCAAGTGAGTCAGAACAGACCACAAACACCTCAGGAAAATCAACAGAGAGGAGTGAGACAAGGGGCGAGGTGTAACACCCCAATTCTACCCCGACAAAATATATAAATAAATCAGAGTTATAAAATTTCAATCATACAAATGAATCGGGACGTCACAAATTCTTCTAACAAATTCATTGCATTCATCGTGGATATATAACACTTTTTCAAAACATCAGATGAACCATCAACATAGCATCTTTAATAAAATAAGTCAACATCTACGCAGCGGAATTCTTAATAACATCTCTAACAATTCAGCAACCTTGAAAACATCTCATTTTTAATAATAATCAATTTGAAATTCGACAACTAAAAATCATCAATCAAAACAGCAAGCGTTCATCCCCCCGAGTGTTACATATCAGAGCAATGACACCGACTCGAACTACTGAAGGTATACAACCTTCACTCTCGATTACCTGCACGTTACCAACATAGGGGAAACATTCAAACAGAAGGGGTGAGATATCTAACAATATAATAAAGCGCATGATAATTAATATATTAAATTAGATCAACAACATTCACCACTTCTCATCTCATAATCAACAACAATCTCCACAATAATATACATTCATCAACATTAAAATATATTTCTTTATGAAATCATATAATGCGACTCAATACTATGCAAATGCATGTGGTACCATTGGAGAAGAACTCCCATCTCAAAAATTTGTCAATTAATAGAGGCATCAACAAGGCATAGCCTTCATCTCAAAATTTGCCAATCCAGGCCATCTCAACGAGCATAAGCTCCATCTCAGAAATGCAATGTATGCGACACAACCATGAATCTAATGATAACACCCAAGTTAACAACATCACAATTTATCATCTCAAAGCATCTCAAAATTATCATCTCAAAACATCTCAAAATACATCTCAAAACATCTCAGAATATCATCTCAAAATATCAAAATAATTCATCAAAATTCATTTACTTATAAATCATCAAACATAATTATTTATTAATAACTTCTTATTAATAACTCAACAATATTTTAAATCCACAGTAAAACAATATTGTCATCCTGAAACTCTAACGTCAAGACCATCACTTCCCTACTGTTATGGTTCAAACAGCAGCTTCTATGCATCTACTGTTCATCATTCTGCACAAACAACATAAAGGCCAACACAACTTCTGACCACGCAACCTCTAACCAACACAGTTCCTAAATACACAACTTCTAATGACGCAACCTCTGGCGACACAATCTTATGACTGCTATAACTTCTGACTAATGCAACCTCTGATCAGATGCAACCTCTGATCATCTCATCTTCTGACCACTCAACCTCTGATCAGATACAACTTCTGATCCTCTCATCTTCTGACCACCCAACCTCTGACCAGATACAACTTCTGATCATCTCATCTTCTGACTAATGCCATCTTCTGACCAGATACAACTTCTGACCAGATACAACTTCTGATCATCTCATCTTCTGACTAATGCCATCTTCTGACCAGATACAACTTCTGACCAGATACAACTTCTGATCATCACCGTCCTCTGACTGACCACACCTTCTGACCCATACAACTACTAATGTCAGAACTTCTATCCTACACTAATCTAACGCAACTCTTATCAGCATCCTTCTAACGTCAGAACTGCTACTTTTTCCTTAACGTTATTATTTTAATTCCTTTTCCTGTTATCAACCTAATTAGGAACAGTATCTAACGCCATCCCTAATTGATTCATTGTTCCGAAACAACAACTTCTGGTTTTCTTCACGCCTAATTCTACGTTTTTCTTTCCTACATAATTCTGCGTTTTCATTACTGCTACATTCAACGTTTCCATTACTGTATCTCACTATGGGGTCTCACGATTTAAGCCCTAAAACTTAATCTATTCAAAGCAATTCATCACCTATAATTACCCTATAATCTTACAGCATTTAACCAACATCAAGATATCAATATTCATCAGAATTCATCAATCCTCATCATACATCAATCACATATTCTCATATCAAAACAGGACATCAATCACCTCTAACCCACATACCAATGATCATAAACCCAATTATAGAGTTAGAACCCCACCCTTACCTTGGATTGAAGGTCGCTCTACAATTCCGATTGGATTCACGTTCTTGCCGTTATTCCTCCTTCTTACGCAGCTTGCATGTTCTTCTCAATCCTTATTTCTTTCTACAGCTTCTTACTTCTATTCCAACAACAAATAACAAAATAACCCTATTATTCTATTATCTCCTTATTGGGCTTAAAACCAACACACCCCCTTATTGCTTTTATCCTCCCAAAATAAGCCCACATTAAATAATATTACACTTTTAATATTATTTCACCACATAATATTATATCTCTAATATTATTTCTCCACTTAATAAAATAAATCCAATTAATTAACACACATCTTCATAAATATTCCAAAAATAATTTAATTAAATAATTAATTAAATTACGGGCGTTACACGAGACAAATGTGCGGCTGTTTATGTCATGCTGGGACCCGCTTAGGTTGAGGGGACGTCCAAAAAAAAATGTATCCATGCATTGTGTAATATTAAATATTAATATAAAATATTTTTAGTTACTTTTATTTTATTTTAAAAAAATATTGCAATAACATTGTCAAGCCAATGAGGGTGACGCCTCCTCTCTAAAAACACATGCATGCGCCACAATGCACGACTTTACATGGGAGGATAAATCATACAGTGTGGCGCCTCCTCTTTAAAATGAATGTATGCGCCACACTGAGTGGATACTCCTCTTTGTGGCGAAATTTTTTTATTTGAAAAATGATAATTTTAATAAAAATTTTGAAAAAGTGGTTCTTTAGAAAAAAAAATTTGAAAAAAATAATTATTTCAAAAAAAATTCTACTTCAGACAACACTTTTATTTTGTGTGTTGTCTAATATAAAAGCTCTATCTAATATCTAATATATAATCTGAAGTTCTTTTTAAAACATACAATTGTACTTATACAAGAAAGAAAGCGTTGCATAATGTAAATCTTAACCAACGCTAATTTTCAGAAGTGTTGTCTACTGTCCTTTCTTTTTTAACAACGCTTTTTATGAATAAGTGCAGGTAAAGAAGATGTTGCCTAAACTTTGTTTTGGCATAGTGTCACTTTAAATAAGAGACAAGATTTCTTATTCTTAACAAGGTCTATCAACTCATTCACAACTACTACCCACATCAACTAAAAGCTTATGAAATCTATCATATAGATAATGATCGGTTGCCAATAACATCTCCAATATATTCATGAGAAGCTTGGATGACATTATCCATGTTCTTGGAGATGAAATTTGTAAGTTCAGGAGACATAAAAACAAATAGAGACAAATACTAAAGTTAAAATAGATCTAAATTTAAACAAAAATGAAAACACTAATAATAAATTACTCTAAAGTTAAAATAGATCTAAATTCGTAAAACAAAATAACTTCATAGACAAAATTAGTAAAACAAACACTTGAACCCTATAGTTTGGCTAAAACCAAACTACATATATGGGCAAGCGGTAATTTTTATTCCATTTATTATTTGCATAGACATGATTAAAAACAGAGCCTAGTGGTCTTTGTTTCGTCACATGCATGGTGAAATTAACATAGTTAGTTACATTTTTTATAACAGAAGTCAGTGATATCAGTGCAACGACACTGTGGTGGAAAAGACCTTGTGCAAATGCAACTTTTGCAAGCTGAGTGACATGTTTCTCCAACATCAGTACAACGACACTGAGGAGGGATTGATGTTGTGCAAGGGCAGAAATTACAGCATGCTGTAGTTGTTGATTTGATAGTGTAACCTGCATCACCATTGGAGAGCAGTTGAGTGATGAAGGAAGTTGAATCAAAACGAGCATCAGCAACAGTTGCGGTGAAGCCCAAGAGGAAAAGCAAAAAAGCAAACTTCATAATTGTCTTCTTGTTGATAAACTCCATTGTTACTCTCTTTCTCTCACTTGCTCTTTTTCTATTTTGATTTGTGCATCTCTTTGCAGCTACATAGGTCTATTTAGAAATAAGTGTTTTCTTTTATTGTTTCATTTAATAACATGCGTGATCCTCGTGTCTCATTTAATAAGATGCACCATCCTCGTGTTTAATATATTATTCATTCAAACAAAAAAATTATATAGAAGGAACTTCCGTCTAATAAACTAACCGATCTTTTATAATTTATATAGTTTTTGGAGAAAAAAAATTTAGAATAATCAGGTATTAAATTTTTTTTTTACAAATAATCATGTTTCGGAAAAAATTACGCAAATAACCATGTTTCAGAAAACCCCATAAGAGAGGAGCCAACCCAGTTGGCGCATCCACTCTCCATTTTGTCCTATGGGCCATCCCACTTGGCGTCTCCTCTCTCTTTTAGCCAAGTGAGATGGCACATGTACTTTAAAAGTGAGAAGAGGCGCCATTTCACTTGGCTCCTAGGGTAAAATGCAATTTTTATAAATAATTCGTTTGTTTCTCCGTCATTCCTCACACTTTCTCGAACTATTCTCTTATTTATTTTCTCTATTATTTGCGTCATGACATCGCCCATGATTTTTACCAGAGATGGTTACGTTATTTTCTCCGCCACAAAATCTCTGATGAAAATAAAATTTTGGCACATTCACTCCATGGAGCGTCTGAAGAGGGAGTTGATGTGATGGCTAGAGGGAGACATCGAGGAGGGGGAACAAATTAGAAGGATCCAGCGAAGACGAACAACAACCTCACTTGCGATAGGAAGACCTAATATTTGATTGGAGGAAGTCAAAACAGGCAGTGCATAATGTTGATGATGCATGGGTCAGCTAAAATTGTTTTAACGGTTGTAATTTCATAGACGGTTTATCGTGTTTTATTTCTTGTTCGCGCAAGGTTTATTATAACAAATACTGTTAATGAAAAACCCTAATGTTTACAACTTAAAAAAGGAAAGATGTTTTATAATACAATTTTTATGTGGTTGAGCCAGTAGCCTGATTCAGACAATTTTTGCGATTGTGTCTGACCTAACGACATAAACCACACTTTCTTTCCAGCTTGTCAAGGGAGTCCATTTCAGTTGTGGTGCACTTACTTTTGGGACGACCCTTTTTATTCCTTCGCATTTGGTCATTGTGCCATACTATTTCGCTGTTGTATGCAGGCCAATAATCAGGTTTTGCTGCCAAAGGGAAGTTGTTGTTGTATACGTTGAGCAAGGTTTCAGACTTGTAAATGGGAGATAGAAGTTGTAGCGCGTCTTAATGAGTATAGGCACACGCAACAATGACATGAGAGCAAGGCATACGAAAGGCTTGAAACTTGCCACAATCGCACCAACGAGAAGGTAGTATAACCCTGTACTCTTGTCTTGGCAGGCCCTCGTTGTGGTCGATTGTCTCTTTGACAATGAAGTTGTGGCTGTGTCGGTCAAACCATATAACCAGATGGGTGTTGGCTTTGGCACTTTCTGCCTTAATATACTTCATGCAACTTTCACTCCATAGTTGTCCAGATTGCAACACAGCATTCCACATTTCAGCTCTTTTGGCAAACAACGAAACCATCCTAAAATATGTTGATTTAACCAAAGCAGTTACTGGGAGGTTTCATATGCCTTTGAATACCCCGTTCATGGATTCAATTAGATTTGTTGTCATGTGGCCCCATCTTTGTCCATTGTCGTATGACCTAGTCCAACTTTTTACTGGAATATTATCGATCCACCTACTAGCGTCCGGATTTGAAAAACGGATCTCGTTACGATAATATTTGAACACAGGTTGTGTCAATGCATATCCCGCATTCATAACCACTTTACTAAGAGCTTTGTCTTTGATCTCCCTCGTGAAATTTTGGACTATATGTCTAATGCAATAGACATGCGTAGAAGGAGGGTCATGTCAACCATTTGCAGGATTGTTGTATGCACTTTCAATGGATGCATGTCTATCAAAGATCAAACAGATATCTGGTTGAGGAGCCACGTGTGTTCGAAGATTCTTGAGAAAAAAGCTCCAAGCACCACCAGTCTCTCCCTTGACTAGGGCAAAGGCAATTGGGAAAATATTGTTGTTGCCATCTTATGCAACTGCCATCAGTAGCGTGCCTTTGTATTTTCCATACAAACAAGTCCCATCAATTTGTATAATTGGTTTGCATGACGCAAACCCTGTTATGCAAGGTTGAAAAGCCCAAAACACTCGACTGAATATTCCATTTCTGTTGAGTTGACTACCATTTGAGGCGTACACTGACAATGTTTCTAGAATGTAAGCAGTACTCGGAGAATAAGTCTGAAGTGCATTCGGGTAGCGAGGAAGTTCTTGGTATGACTCCTCCCAGTTTCCATATACCTTTTCAATCGCCTTGGTCTTTGTTAACCACGCCTTTCGATAAGATGGAATATAGTTAAATACCGTAGTGATGTGGGAGATTATAGTTTTCACCTTCAATGATGGATTGCTGCTGATGAGTGGTAGGATTTCTTGACATATGAGATTATAATTTAGTTTTCGATGATCCTGTTATTGAGCAGAACTGACACACGTATGGGTGGACATAAAACCTATGACCCAACAATCACCTCTTAATCTATATGATGCAGTGAGCTTGAACATACAATCTGGGTGGACACACTTGATCTTGTACCTTTCTGGATTTACACGGTCCATCTTAAAATCGACCGAGTTGAGCATGTGAAATTTTTTGATGGCTCGGATACATTCTTCTTTATTACGAAATTTTTCTTTCTCTTTTATGTTTTCATCCGACTGCATATACAGATTGAAAAATAAATCAGAAGACGGTTCATCTCCGCCCATGTTGAAGTTTGTCATGTGCGGAGGTGGTGTGTAGATCTTGTTTGAAGGAATACCAGGTATCCCATCGTCTTCAGAATCATCGTTGACCATGCCGTCAAACTATCTTCTTCTTCTTCTTCATCAACGACATCTACTTCTGCTTATTCGGTCTCTAGAGGATCAACCACTTGTGATAGTTGAGGCTCTCGCAGCATAATGTACAACTCAATAGAGTCGTACCCAGAATACTCATGACTGGAAAACATATTCTTAAGGTCCTCGTCATCTTGAACCTCAACCTTATAAAATATTATTTGGTTGTTACCAAAAAAAACCGGATTCTGATAAAATATTTGTGTCACGGGACCTCGTCCAAGTTTGGCCTCAAATCGTTTTTTGAAATACAAGAAATTGGCTTTCCTGTTTAAACAAAATCGGATGTTCTTAGTGTCTCTAAACAAAAAACCAGAGGTGGGAAAAATGTATGTCTCACCGTTGAAATGCGCACTGATTGAAGGGTGAGAAAACACTTAGAAGGGGGGTTGAATAAGTTTTTCCTTTTTCTTTTTCTTACTAGCTCAACAATAATGGAAAGACACGGTTATTTTTATCCTGGTTCGTTTGAACTCAAATTACTCCAGTCCACCCTCCAAGGTGATTTCTCCTTTCTAAACAAGGACTTAATTTACTATAATCAAACAGATTACAATCACACAACCAAACTGTTGTGACTAACAATTCAAAGCACAAGTAAACTTACAAGTGACTAACACCACTAAGACTCAAACTAGTCCTAGCCTTCTTGAGAAATCTGACCAAGCTTGGTCTCTCAAGGAACAAATACAAGAATTAAATCTTTACAAAAGTGAAACAAATTGCTTCTTAGAAAGCTATATCACAAACTGTGATTTATCACTAAGATAAGTTTTGCACAAAGTGTTTGTAAGAAAATAATTTGTGAGCAGCAGAATATGTTTCCCGTAGTTGGGTAGTTGGCTTGCAATAAATGATCTTCTATTTATAGCAAGAAGAAAACGACTGTTACTGCCTTCAAAAGTGAGGAGTAATTATTGTTTGTGTGTTTGCTTGCAGTATTGCTTTTTCCAATGAACTAGCGTAGAGATACTTGAGTGCTTTTAGCCGTCTTTGCATTAAATGAACAAATGGAACTGTTAGAGCATGTTTCTTGAAACTTAACAAGATTTGTTTTCTTCTTTATTCTTTCAGAACTTGCTTCACATCTTGCTTCAGAATTTGCTTGCAAATAACTTCTCATAAGAGCTTGCTTGCAAAATACTTCTGAACAAAGTTTGCATGGAAACTTGCTAGGATTAGAAGATGAATTAAATAGTTTCTTATCAGAGTCAGCATCATAACTTGCGCTAAATAAATAGTTCTTTCATCAAAGAACTTCTTCATTTATTTTCAGCTCAGCAGGTAAAAATGATTTTCATCTAAGAAAATACTCCAGTCAGAACATCATATGAAACAAAGAAATATGCTCATCAGAGTATCAATTATATAAAATATATTTTATTGTTATCATCAAAACTCTGAGATATGATCAAAACCAATCTTGTTCTAACAATCTCCCCTTTTTTTATGATGACAAAAATATTCAGGTTTTGAAAAAAAATTGAACAAGAGATAAGAATCTCCCCCTGAAATAAATATTTCTATAAGAAAAAACTTCTTGAGAATTTTCATCAGAGCTTTGAGATTTTTCTTTTAGGATTTCTTCAGCAAGTCTTTTGAAGATAATGTTCAGATGATTAATCTTCCAGAGTTTAGTGATACCTGCAAAATTCTATACTAATATTTTTCAGAATGAATTTAAATCCATCCTCTGAAAGGGGTTTGGTAAAAATATCATCCCATTGATGGTCTGTTTTTACAAAGTTTAAATTTAAAATTCCTTTATGAATGTAGTCCCTTATAAAATGATATTTAATTTCTATGTGTTTTGCTTTAGAATGCAAAATGGGATTTTTAGAAAGACAAATTGCAGAGGTATTGTCACAGAAGATAGTAATCTTACTTTCATAGAGATTAAAATCTTCTAACTTACTTTTCATACAGATCATCTGAGCTACATCCAGCAGCAGATATATACTCAGCTTCTGTTGTTGAAAGTGCAATTGTAGCTTGCTTCTTGCTGTACCAAGAGATAAGGTTGTCATCCAGAAACTAACAGCTTCCAGAGGTGCTCTTTCTTTCAATTCTATCTCCAGCAAAGTCAGCATCATAATAACCTACTAGTCTGAATTCTTTTTATCTTCTGTAACACAGACCTAGATTAGTAGTACCTTCAGATACCTCAGAATTCGCTTAACAACAGTTAAGTGGGATTCTCTAGGATCTGATTGGAATCTAGCACATAAACATACGCTGTATAATAGATCAGGTCTAGATGCAATCAGATAGAGAAGGGATCCAATCATACCTCTGTAGAGTTTCTGATCTACCTTCATACTTACCTCATCTTTTCCCAAAATGCATGTAGGATGCATTGGTGTCTTTGCATCTTTGCTTTCTGACATCTGGAATTTCTTCAAAAGTTCTTTAACATACTTCGTCTGATGTATATAAGTACCTTATGGAGTCTGGTTTATTTGTATTCCCAGAAAGAACTTTAATTCTCCCATCATGCTCATCTCAAATTCAGCCTGCATGGTCTCAGCAAATTCTTTTCCAAGAGAGATATTAGAGGTTCCAAAAATAATATCATCAACATAAATTTGACAAATTAAAATGTCATTTTTAAACGTTTTTCTGAATAAAGTTGTGTCCACTTTCCCTCTGGTAAAATCCTTTTCTAAAAGAAAATTACTCAAACGTTCATACCAAGCTCTGGGAGCTTATTTCAGACCGTATAAATACTTTTTTAGTTTAAAAACATGTTCTGGATGTTTTGAGTCATTAAAGCCCGGAGGCTGATGGACATAAACTTTTTCTTCTATATAGCCATTTAAAAATGCACTTTTAACATCCATTTGATATAACGAAATGTTATTTTGAACAACAAATGAAATTAATAATCTAATAGATTCTAACCTGGCGACTGGGGAAAAGGTTTCATTATAATCAATTCCTTCATGTTGACTATATCCTTGTGCAACCAGTCGTGCTTTGTTTCTGACCACCTCTCCTTGCTCATTTAATTTGTTTCTGAAAACCCATTTAGTTCCTATAATATTGAATTCTTTAGGCCTTGGAACTAGATCCCACACATCGTTTCTGGAAAATTGATTGAGTTTATCTTGCATAGCTAGGATCCAATCATTGTCTTCCAGAGCTTCATCAATAGAGGTTGGCTCAATCAAAGATACCAATCCAAACAATGATTCTTCATTGATTCTGAGAGAGGATCTTGTTCTGATGGTATATTCTTTCCTTCCAATAATCATGTTTTCTTTATGAGTTGAAGAGATTCTGGGAAACCTTTTTTGAGAGGGTTGTTCAGAGGTTCTGAGATTATCCAGAGCATTGTCAAGAGGAGGATCTTCTGAGTTGTCCTTTGCTTCTGACTTTTCAGAGTTTGAGAGATGATCTTCTGTACCTACAGAAATATCAATTTTCTTTGGCTGTTGCTGGCCAAGCTTATCATCAAACCTGACTTTGATTGATTCTTCAGCAATCCGAGTTTCTATGTTGTATACTCTATAGCCTTTTGAGCATTCAGAATATCCAAGCAGAAAACACTTTTGTGCCTTAGAATCAAACTTGTTCAGATTTTGTTTAGTATTCAGAATAAAACAAGTACATCCAAGAGGATGGAAATATCAAATGTTGGGTTTTCTGTTTTTCCACAATTCATAGGGAGTCTTTTCAAGAATAGGTCTTATAGAGATTCTATTCTGAATGTAACATGTTGTGTTCGTTGACTTCTGTAACCCAGTGCAAAATGAAAATGATTTTAGAATTATAAAAGTTTTGATGATAACAATAAAATATATTTTATTGTTATCATCAAAACTCTGAGATATGATCAGAACCGATCTTGTTCTAACACTGATCACATATTGGGGTGCAGAGGCCATTGTGTATGACTGTTTGAAGGTTTGAAGGTTTGTAGGTTTGAAGTATTTGAGTTAATTGCTTGAATTTTTTAATGTTCTAGTGTTTGAGTGATTAAGTGTAGGAGTGTTTTGATAAATGTAAGATTAAATAGGTTGTACTGAATTTGAATAAACCAACAGTAAGCAACCTCTAAGGCGCCTCCCTTCACATCCAATCGTGTTACATGCATGTAGAGATGTCTTCTCCAAGGCTGTCACCTAGCCTGCACCTACACTGCAACCCATGCCACCTCTTATTCTCCAACAGGGATGGCGACACCTTTCATTTTTGTAATCTTTTGCCAAGTCCAATGGCGTCTCCCTTCACGTCCAATCGTGTTACATGCATGTAGAGATGCCTTCTCCAAGGCTGCCACCTAGCATGCACCTACACTACAACCCATGCCACCTCTTATTCGCCAACAGGGATGGCGACACCTTTCATTTTTGTACTCTTTCGCCAAGTCCAATGGCGCCTCCCTTCACGTCCAATCGTGTTACATGCATGCAGAGATGCCTTCTCCAAGGCTGTTACCTAGCCTGCACCTACACTGCAACCCATGCCACCTCTTATTCGCCAACAGGGATGGTGACACCTTTCATTTTTGTGCTCTTTTGCTAAGTCCAATGGCGCCTCCCTTTATGTCCAATCGTGTTACATGCATGCAGAGTTGCCTTCCCCAATGCTGCCACGTAGCCTGCACCTACACTACAAGAGTGACACTTATCATGCATGCATGCACCCACCTACCACCTCACTTACTCTATGATAAAATTTTGTCTATAAATACAGATCCTCACATACTTCTATTGCATCCACAATCGTCTCACTCTCTACTACAAACTATTTCATAATCTCATACAATTTCAAACTCTTTCATAATCTCAGACATTTTCAACAATGGCTCTTCTCACAATGGGCGATTCTCAGAGGCACAAGGGACAACATTGCAGCATTTGTAAGTTTCTTGTATACTTATACATTTTTCATACTTCTATTAATGCTTTATTCATCTTACCTACTCTTACACTTTTTACATTATTAACTTAGGATACTAAAAGATTTAGAATCCGGTCACACAACTACCTTGCTCCCGACCCGTTGATCGTAACCTATCTCGAATACACAGGTTTCGAAAATGTTATAAAGATCTCCAACTGCACGATTGATTCAAAGTTTATACTTGAAATGTTGGAAAGGTGGAGACCAGAGACTCATACATTTCATCTACCAATAGGTGAATGTACCGTCACACTAGAGGATGTGTACATGTTATTGGGTCTCCCTATCGACGGTAAGGCAGTTAACGGGTCGGTTCAACAACCCAATTCTCTGTGTGAAGAATTGTTGGGAAGGGATATGGTTGAAGGTGGTGGTGCGAGAGGTCAGGGTATACTACTTACTAAGCTAAAAATCATTATGCGACTCTGGAATTGAACGAAAATTCCTCCGAGCTAGATAAGGTAATAAAAGCTAGAAATTATATAATGATACTATTTGGAACCTTTTTATTTTCCGAAAGTACAGGAAATAGTGTAAATTTTATGTATTTAAATTTACTTAGAGACTTCGAAAAAACTAGAAAGTATAGTTGGGGTTCTGCTGTTTTAGCCCATCTATATAGTTCCTTGCGTAAAAATGCAATCAAGGAAAATGTACATTTTATGGCTGCACTTTTTTACTTTTGGCCTGGGGTTGGTGGAGAATAGAGTCCCTAAACCCCGTCAACAACAACACATTCGTTTTCCCATACGCAAAAAAGTAAGTCATCAACTTATATCATTTATTACTATTCATCTCTTCACCAAATATATGATAAAAATAAAATATTTCTCAATTCCTTTAGGTACTGCGTGAGGGGTATGGATTACGGCAAAAATCCAAGATTCAATGTCGCTCTATACCGCAATCTATTAGATCACCTTGACCCGGATGATGTACGCCATACCTTTCAACTTTTATATTTTTAAATTATTTATTTATTACGTTTTCATTAAGCTGATTTAATTTTATCCGCAGGATGCAGCAATTTAGAGCGCAAAGACTGCAATCATACGGTTCAATGTTGTGGGCATGCACCACAGCGACCGTGTCAAGATGCAGTTTGGAATGAATCAAGAGATACCCGGCGATCCGAATTGTTTGTCCCTGTGGCATCTCAAAAGGGTCGGCGCCCAATGGGGTCTTACCAACTGGAAAGATTTTGCTCCAGAATGGTGTAAGATGTGGCAGAGGCGTCATCGACATGTCTTGCAATTCCCAGTTTTCCTCAACCATCGTAATATGCGACACACGGATCAATATTTAGCTTGATACAGATCGGTTAGTACCTGAGAAATGTGTGTTGTACCCCAAAATTTGCCCTCCCATTTCCTCAACATTTTCTCATCACAAGACCCTTGAAGATCAAGATCCAGTTAGGGTTTCCTCTGCTCAAGACTTCTCCTTGCACTGTGGACTCAAATTAGGGTTTGTGTTTGCCCAAGGATGTTTTGACCTAAAATGCCTAAGATTACTTTCATGCTTCATGTTGGACTCCCAAGTTTACCCATGCCAAGTTTCAAGTCTTGATTCCAAGTTTTGCCCAGTCAATTAGACAGATGACCTAAAAATCAGCTGTATTGGGGAAAAAGTCAACTATGGCCAATTGACAGTCAAACCTCATGATTTTTGACCCACATCAACATTATGAACTCATATGAACAATTTGATCAAGTTTGGACCACAATTCCACAAGAAATTTGATCAGATCACCAAAAGGGTAAAATGGTCATTTTTAGGGTTTTGACTGCACAAAGGCAATTTTTGACTGTTTGACCTAGCCAAGGGCAAGCCAAGCTCACATATGGACTCAAGGACCCCATGAAATGATCTTGACACATTCATCAAGCTCAAAAGATCCCAAGAACACAAGGTTGACAATTGAATTTCCCAGTCAATTGATCAATTTTGACTGTATACTGAAAAGTCAAACTTTGACTTTTTGGTCAAAATCAAGAGTCAAGATTCATTTTTCATCAAAACATGCCAAATCATGAAACTTGTTCACCAAGAAATCACAAAATGCAAATTAGGGTTAGAAAATGGAATTTTTCATAACTTAGAATTTTTCTAAGTTATGAAAAACCCTAATTTTTTCCCAAACTTTGCCCCACCTTTTCACCAAGATCCATTTGGATTCAAACAAAAGTCAAAACATGAAATTTGTAGCTTGTTGCATAATCTACAACTTTGATTCACAAAGTTTTCTCATTTGAAGCTTGTATCTCAAGTTACAATTTTTTGAATAAGGGCACTAAACCATTTTTAACTTAGTGAAATTTTAACCTATTTTGACAAGGTTTTCTACCCCACTTCAAGGCCATTTTTCATACCCTTCCACTTGGAATTTCAATTTGCATTTCAAAGATGGATTGTAGTACACATTCCAAGCTTTCCAAAATGTCCAAGAACTCATCAAACAACCTCATAACTTGAGAGATTCGAATTTCACAAATTGGCAAAAATTCACTTTTGTTCTTAACCAAGGCATGTTCATAATCTTGCAAATTTGAACTCAGCTTGCTTTATGCTTGATTACAGGTCCTTGAACCATTCCATACTCAATAATTTAATGCATATTCAATGTGTTAAAATGTTGTTCTTTGGGTGCAAGCATTGTATGCAAGATTAATCCTAAACTAGATAAAGTGAACTTTCCATTTTTGAAAAGATTAGCTTTATGTCTAATTGCAAATCAAGAAGGTACAAGCAAAATCCTTTTGACACAAGATTATGGACAAATTGCTCTGATCAAGAGAGGCTTTGCTGCAGGATTAGAGGTCCCCTACTGACCTAAAACATCAAGTGGCATTTTGTTGCTTAACATAGAAGAAAAGTCCATAACTTGTGACAACTCTCATACCAGCATAGAGAGACAAGAACAAACTTATCAAACACATTCAAAGGAACATATCCAAGCTTTTGCACGAGCCCTTGACCTCAAAAAACACCCTCCATCTCAGAATCATCCTAAAACTGCAAAAAACAGAGTTGCCTCTGCAGTTTGAGTGCCAACTCCCATTTCCCTCGAGCATTCTTACCAAAATCAATTCATACACCTTCCCTAGCATATGTGCAAGCTAACCATGACCTAAAACCTGACCTGTAATCCCTCTAACAGCTTCCACCATTTTCATTTTTTCCTTTTGCAGTTGAAGTTCTACAGCTCGATACAAGAAGTTTCAAGACAAAGTAAGCATTGAAAAAGCATCCCTGGACCTCAAGGAAGCTTTTCCAATCATTACCTTGCACCAGAAGTTCCTCATTCTCCAGATAGAAGTTCAACTGCACAGGTAAAACTTTGAACTCGTATCTCTCTTATCATGCATCTTTAGTCTTAAGTTTGTGAAGAAACAAGGTTCTACTCATAGCCCTGAACATGTACATATCTTTACATTTCATTTCTTTTGCCTGAGTAGAGAGAATTTGGAGTTTAAAAATGGCAGAAAAACTAGGTTAGGATTTGGGGGAGGAGAAATTCTCCCTCATCTTAGAGAGTTAGGTCAAGTTCCATACATGGTTAGAATCGTCTCTTCATGCTAAACATTTGTTGTGTTATGAGTTTTTGCTAAAAAGCCAGGAATCGAGAGTTGGACATTGAAGAACAGGGGCGCGCGTTTTTTTTCAAATGTTTGTGCTGGAGGTTGAAGACAGTGATCTTTGGGCTGGGCCTGTGCATTTTTTCTTATTCACACCACTTAATTACTCATGAACCCCCTGAGCCCATTTGCTTCATTTTTTAATATTTTTGACTTTTTCTTTTTTTGTTTGACTTGTTTATTTTTTCTCAACATATTAAAATTTTAAAAAAATATTTTTCTCACCACTTTTTGATTTTTATTTGATTTTATTTGATTTTACTTTAGTTAATACATAAATACATATATATATATATATATTATTATTTAGGATAAATAGAAAAATATGTAAAAACACTTCTATTTTTATTTTTATTTTATATTATCCTCTGAAAATATTTCATATAAAAAATACTATTTTCCAAAAAAAATTAATTATTATTATTATTTGTATATAATGCATATTTAAGAACTTAATATATATATATATATATATATATATATATATATATATATATATATATATATATATATATATATATATATATATATATATATATATATATATATATATATATATATATATATATATATATATATATATATATATATATATATATATATATATATATATATATATATATATATATATATATATATATATATATATATATATATATATATATATATATATATATATATATATATATATATATATATATATATATATATATATATATATATATATATATATATATATATATATATATATATATATATATATGTTTATTAATATATTTAAGTTAAAATATAGAAATACTTGAATTTTTTTTATTTTTATTAATATTTGATACAAAAATACCTTTTCCATAATATACTTCATTTTATTTTTATTTTTACACATAATAAATAAATACTTGTATTAAATTAAATAATAATACATTTTCTTCAAAATTAGGGTTTTTGCCCTAAAAATACTCAAAATAATACCTTTTTATTTTCTTATTTTATTTTACATAAAACCATACTTTTCTCATACATATAAAAACTTTCTTTTTGCATTTTACATATTTATTTAATTTCCATTTAATTATGCAATTGATTCACTTTGCAAATACTCAGAAATGATGTAATAATTTAGATTTACATTACTTGTCAATATCCCCATTTGAACATTTGTACCCCCCTTCCCATATTTGGTTTTGTAATAGCTTAGTAATTTTATTTTCGCACTTTATATGCTTTCTAATGATAACATGTTAGAATTAGGGTTTGTATGCGAAAAACGATAAAAAAATAGTTATGACCTAATCTCAAGATAAATGAGCATGAAAATGGACACACAAAACACACTTGCAGCCCCTAGGGTATTCCACTTGTTGCCTTTTAAAATTGGGCCATATTGTATGTTAGGTCTCTTTGGGCAAAGCAAACAATTTGAATGATCATAGTCCCTCGATAAAACTTTTCAAAACAAACAAAAACAAATGATCAAGTCCCTTAAAGAAAATTGCCCAAAGACATTTAACGTCGTTGCAATTATGGTCTAAACGATGACCCGCGCCTGTCCCTTTCACATCCTAACATAAGGTTGTCCACCAAATACAATGGTGGAACAAACTTGTTAAAAGGGTTAAAACATAGCAATAATCTTTTGAGAAATTTAGGAGTAGATAACCTCTTAGTTACTTGAATCAAACTTGCAAAAACAAAACGCTTGCCTATTTTTCAAACCACACATCACTACACTTTCAAAACAACTTTCAAAAACAAATGAAAACTTTTTTTAAAAGACATACATCTTTGTATACATCCCCACATGGATCATTACAAAGGTTGCCACCACATTGGCCTCTTTTCAAAACATTTTCAAACCCACACACTCAAGCACCATTTAAAACAATTGAAAACAAAGGGCAAGTGATCTAAGCAAGTAACTAAGAGCCCATGGATAACCATGGATAGAAAGGGTGCTAATACCTTCCCTTTCTATAATCTACTCCCCGAACCCAAGAAAACATCTCAAAAGGTTTTTGCTGTGCTTTTTAACCTTTCCTTAGGATAAAATAAAAAGTCGGTGGCGACTCTTGCTCAACCGAAACATTTGCGAATACAAAACGCAAAACCTCAAGTCAGTTCTCCCACCGTATCACAGAACTGGCGACTCTGCTGGGGACTTGAATTAAAAGTGGAGTAACCTTAGGGTTTAGATCACCTTTGTTTTCAATTGATTGCTTTGTTTGCTTTACATTTGTGGGCTTTGCATTGGAGTTTCATAGATCCTAACCCGGATCTGGGAAATACCCTTTTTAGGTAGCATAATCTGTGAGGGACCTGTCCGGCGTAGACCGACATGGGTGAAGCAGTGGCTACGTTGGTGTGGCATCTTAGTCTGTACCTATATCCCTTGTGTTGCAACAGGGAGAATATAGGTCTTCTAAGGGGTCACTAAACACCAACCAACCTTAGAACCCTAAATTGACCAACTTGGCTATTAGGACAGTAGCAGTATGCTACACTCATTGAGGCTAAACTCTCGAGATGGTTCTGGCCGCGAGAAAAGATTGCGATGCTGGAGTTATGACCGATTGAGGGTAGCCAATGATTTGAGATCCTCTAGAACCCGGTTACTTTTGGTAGGACAGGTTTTAACCAACAAAACCAAAAGAGGGTAATACCTGAAACTCATGCTGGCCTGAAACCTAAGGGTGTCTTGTGTGACTTGTGTGCCTTATTTGCCTATGTGAATACTTGTGGTGTGCTTCATCATAGCATCATGCCATCATACCATTGCATGCATCCTGTATAAAGGACTAACCCATTTCAAAGACAAAAAAGGTTTCATCTTTGCTTTGTTTTGTAGGACATCATGATGCCCGTGCGTAGGAATACTGTCCGGCTCAACTTTGTTCAACCACCAGTTTTACTCAAGGATTTGGTTGGAAGGATTCCAAACACTTCTTCTTTCATCAACAGACATGGTTCTCTCCTTGGCTTGGTCACTGCAAAATGGGACCAACAACTGATAAGTGTTCTGACCCAGTTTTATGACCCTCTGTACCATTGTTTCACCTTTCAAGACTTCCAGCTGGTTCCTGCCCTGGAAGAATTTTCTTATTTGCTTGGGATCCCTATCTTGGAACAAACTCCATTTACTGGTTTGGAAAAGACTCCTAGGCCTGAAGAGATTGCTGCAATTCTCCCCTTGACCAAGGAAGAGGTATTGTCCAACTGGGAAACTAGGAATGGGATCAAGGGCTTTTTGGTCAAATTTCTGGTTGGCAAGGCTAATGATTTCTGGAATGACTTGGACTTCAAGGCATACGAGGATATTCTGGCTCTTTTGATCTATGGTCTGGTATTGTTTCCCAACCCTGACACCTTTATCAGTATCCATGTCATAAGGATCTTCATGTCTCGGAATCCGGTACCCACTCTTTTGGGTGATATTCTACAACAACTCTATGCTCGTACTGCTCGAAAACGGGGAACTCCGTGGTGTTGTGCTCCTTTGCTAGTAAGGTGGTTTATTTCGCACCTTCCTAAGTTTGTGCTGAAGAATGAAGAAGGAAAAGGTTGGGCTCGGAGGTTAATGTCTCTCACTGATAATGACATCACCTGGACTCTCAGAGGTTTGGATGAGGTAGCTGTTATTGACCGTTGCGGAGAATACCCTAATGTTCCGTTGATTGGTATCCAAGGAGGAATCTCTTACAATCCGTGCTTAGCTCTCCGTCAGTTTGGAAGAGCCAGAGGAGATGGGCCTCATGAAATGCTGGTTCCTCACTTCCATTTTGAGTTTCAGGCAGACAGTGACAAACTACGCCAGGGATTCATTAGAGCTTGGGACAAGATCCACAAAGCCAACCCACATGAGTTGGGACCAAAGACTTCTCTTCCATTGAAGCCCTATTGCAAATGGGTCCGCATCCGAGTTCAAAGGTTAGGTATGCCCTACGAAGCTGTTAGACCTCTCATTCTTGAGTCTCCTGATGAAGATGGGGTTCCTCCAACTGTCCTCCCTCCTCAGATACCTACTGATTTTGACACCATGAAGAGATCTTGGGCGCAGCTAAAGGAAGAACGGGATTTCTATCGGGAGAAATTCAACGAGCAGGAACGGAAGATCCAGAGGCTGACTAAGCAATTGGAGGAAGAACGGGTCCTGAACAACTACATCAGCACTGAAAAGAGGAGGCCATGGGAGCATTGATGAGCTTTGGATGTTTCCTTTTATAGTTTATTTCCTTTCAGTATTTTTCATTCCTGTAATGCCTAAGGGCAAATTGTTGAACAATTGAAAATTTTAATCTAATGAAGTGTGTTTCCCTTTTTGTCTACAAAGTTGAATCTTGTTTGTCTTTGAAAACATAAAACATACGCATTCCATTGCACCATATGCATAGCAGGTACCCTATTTCACAGGTTGCTTAATCTCCTTCGCTGTTTATTTTGCACAGTCATCATGAATCCAGACTCATCCAGTGAGCAAGCAATCAAGGCCCTTCAGGCCCAAAGTGCACAGTTTCAAGAGATGGTCCTAAGCCTAGCCCAAGGTCAGCAAGAGTTGAAGACTCTACTCCTGAAGAAGAAGAAGAAAAAGAGGACTGCATTGTTCAACACCGGACGCAGATTTGGGAACACACTCCATAATGAAGCTGATCCAACTACTTCTTCTGCTGAGAAAAACAGTCCCCAAGGGGGAGGAGCTCCTAGTCCCGCAGTCTCCGACAACGAGACGGACTATAACGACGAACAATACCCACCTGCTGCTGACAGATACAAGCAATTGGAGACCGCTTGAGCGCCATGGAAATTCAGAATGTGCCGGGACTGGATTTCGGAGATCTGGGGTTATCTTCTGGGGTAGTAATTCCACACAAGTTTAAGGCGCCTGCCTTCGCCAAGTATGATGGGGTCTCTTGCCCAAAGCTGCATCTAAGGTCGTACGTAAGGAAAATCCAACCTTACACGGCAGATAAGAACCTCTGGATTCACTTCTTCCAAGATAGCCTCTCAGGGTCACAGCTTGAGTGGTTCTACCAATTAGATGGAACTAGCATCCGACACTGGGAAGATTTGGCAATCGCCTTCTACAGACAATACCAATACAATTTTGATCTCGCTCCTACGCGTACCCAACTTCAGGGTATGTCTCTAGGAACGGGTGAAGGGTTCAAAGAGTACGCACAAAAATGGAGAGATTTGGCTGGCAGGGTGCAGCCTCCGTTGACTGATTGCGAGCTGGTTGATATGTTTCTAGGGACGTTGTCTGGTCCGTTTTTCAATCATTTGGTTGGTAACTCCTCCGCGGGGTTTACAGATTTGATATTGACGGGAGAAAGAATTGAAGCTGGCATCAGGTCAGGCAAGATACAAAAGGCTGCCTCCACAAGTGCTGAGAAGAGGCCGTTTAAGAAAGAAGCAAGTGCCGTCTATGGTACTAGAAGACAAGTCAAGCCCGAAAGTCGCCAAGCCGTCAATGCTTTGGTCATCTCAAAACCTGTTGCTGCTCCTCAGCAGTACAATCAACAAAGAAGCGAAAGGCCCAAGAGGCAGTATACTCGACTGAGTATGACCTTATCTCAAATTTTACCCCAACTGTTATCCACCAACCTGGTGACCCTCAAAGAAGCTCCTAAGGTCGTCAACACTGCGTCTCCTAAGTATAACCCAAATGCCCGGTGTGCTTATCATTCTGATAGTCCCGGGCACACTACTGATGATTGCTGGGCCTTGAGAAACAAAGTGCAAGATCTGATCGACGCAAAGGAAATTCAGTTTGAAGCACCGGAAAGACCAAATATTGTAACTGCTCCTATGCCCCAGCATAGAGTAAATGCCATTGAGGAGGAATTATATGCTGTTTCGGTAAATGAAGTTGTTACCCCTCTGAAGACTGTCAAGAAGAACCTACTGCGGGCCGGTTTATTTCCGGGTTGCAGTGAAGGTTGCCTGTTCTGTGCTGTTTCCCTATCTGGTTGTCCCTTGCTGAGGTTAGGCGTCCAAAGCCTAATGGATAGCAAGGAGATTCTATTCAAGAAGTCTGTTGTTCAGTTGGTTCCGGTAAAAGAAGTTTCTGTGGTTACCATCTTCAATAATCCAATCAAGGCTCTCCCGAAGAAGCCTGTTCAAATCATGACTGTTGCACCTGTGATTATTACTGTTCCGGGGCCTCTCCCCTATGTATCTGATAAAGCTGTCCCCTGGCATTATGGGGCAGATGTATATGTGAATGGAATCAAACAAGAATTCGACACTGGCGCCAGTATCTGCGATATCACTGGTCCAGCCAAGGTCACCCGCAGTGGCAGGCTCTTCTCGCCTGACATTGCGCCGCCCGCTACTCGAAAACCCCTCCTTATAACACCTACAAGTTTACATGTGCCCGCTACTGATAAAGTTGTTCCCCCTGCTGCCGAGTCATCTAATGCTCGGGGCAAAGAGATTGAAGAGGAGCCTGCCCGGATGGAGGCACCAATACCTATAAATGCTGAGGCCTCCCAACAAGAAGTGGAGGAGATCCTGAAAATAATAAAGAAAAGTGATTTCAATGTTGTCGAGCAGCTGGGGCATACGCCCTCCAAGATCTCCATGCTCTCCTTATTGCTATGCTCCGAGGCCCATGCTAAGGCCTTGATCTCATTTCTCAAAACGGCCCATGTGCCGCAGGAGACATCTGCAGTCCAGTTCACTGATTGCGTAGCAAATCTGACAGCAGACAATGGCTTGGGTTTTTCAGATGCTGACCTGACTGCGAAGGGAAGAGACCACAATGATGCCCTGCATGTCTCTATCGAATGCAGGGGCACTACTCTGGCGCATGTATTGGTGGATACTGGTTCTTCCTTGAATGTTCTACCGAAAAAGGCTTTAGACCGCTTGGATTATGAAGGCCTGGAATTGAAACCCAGCAATATCATCGTCAGGGCCTTTGACGGTTCCAAGAGGATGGTTCATGGAGAGGTTGACATCCCTATTCGTGTGGGCTCTCAAGTATTTGACTCTACTTTTTATGTAATGGATATACGTCCATCGTACTCTTGTCTACTGGGTCGACCTTGGATCCATAAAGCTGGGGCAGTGACCTCTACCTTGCATCAGAAGCTGAAGTACCCTGTCAGAGGGAAGATCGTCACTGTGCAAGGAGAAGAGGAGTATATGGTGAGCCATTTGAATTCCTTCAGATACATTGAGATGGATGGGGAGTTTATTGAAACCCCCTTTCAGCATTTCGAGGAGGTGCATCCAATTTCAGCAGCAGCAGAAGCAACAGTCGAAGAGAATGTTTCCTTAAAGATGGCTTCCCTAAGGGATGCCCGGGCCGTGGTTCAGAAAGGCAATTGTGCAAACTGGGGTCAGCTTCCTGACTTTACTCAGAAGAACGACAAGTTTGGGCTGGGCTTTACTGCAGAGGCTCAGAGGGCTGTACGCAAGGAGAAGGCCAGAAAGGCTCCGGTGTTTATCTCCAGCTCAAGGGTGAATGCTATCGAGGAGGATGTCGAGGAAGCAGAATTTGACAGTTGGATCTACCCGACTACCACGGACCAAGCAACTGGACGACAAAGGATTTTACCCCTATCACATTTGTCACGCAGTAATTAATTTCTTTTGATTTCCAATTTGTAACAAACAATATGTTAAAACTTTGTTGGCTCGGTGTCCTACCCGGGGCATCGTAGCTCCATTTGTGAGGGCTTTTTGTATGACATTTTCATATATCATCAATCAAAACATTGGACGTTTGTTGCATTTCAAATCTTGTGCTCTTTTCCTTTCTGTGTTATATATATATTGCAAAACAGCTATATTTACACACACTCACTTATACAGGTTTCAATCCACTCTGGATCTCACTGGTAACAGCTCTGCTACCGCCAGTTATGACTTCGAAAATCCGATCAACTTGGCCGAAGATGAAGGTGAAGATGATTGTGAAGTGCCTGGTGAACTCGCAAGACTGCTACTCCAGGAAGAGAGAGCTATTCAACCACATGAAGAGCCGGTGGAGACAATTAATCTGGGTACTGAGACAGATAGGAAAGAGGTCAAGATTGGTGCCAATCTGGAGCTCAGCGTGAAGCAACGGTTGATCCAGATGCTACAAGATTTCATGGAGATTTTTGCTTGGTCCTATGAAGATATGCCTGGTTTGGATGCCGACATTGTAGTTCACCACTTGCCAACCAAGGAAGATTGCCCTCCGGTAAAGCAAAAAGTCCGACGGATGCGTCCAGAGATGTCTGAAAAGATCAAGGCCGAGGTTATGAAACAGTTTGATGCCGGGTTCCTTGCAGTGACCTCTTACCGTCAGTGGGTTGCCAATGTAGTGCCAGTGCTGAAGAAGGACGGTAAAGTCAGAATGTGTGTTGACTACAGGGATCTGAACAGGGCCAGCCCCAAGGATGACTTCCCCCTACCTCACATTGATGTCCTCGTTGACAATACAGCTCAACACAAGGTGTTCTCCTTCATGGATGGTTTTTCAGGGTATAATCAGATCAAGATGGCTCCAGAGGATATGGAGAAGACTACATTTGTGACTCAGTGGGGCACCTTCTGTTATAAGGTCATGCCATTCGGATTGAAAAATGCTGGGGCAACCTATCAACGTGCCATGGTTGCTTTATTTCATGATATGATCCATCATGAGATTGAGGTATACGTTGATGACATGATTGCAAGGTCTCAAACTGAGGAGGAGCACCTTGACCATCTGAGGAAGTTATTTGACCGACTCAAGCTGTACAAGCTGAGATTGAATCCCAACAAATGCACCTTTGGGGTAAGATCCGGAAAATTGCTAGGTTTCATTGTAAGTGATAAAGGTATCCAGGTGGACCCTGCCAAGGTAAAAGACATACAAGAGATGCCGACTCCAAAGACAGAGAAAGAAGTCAGAGGCTTCCTGGGACGACTGAATTACATTGCCCGATTCATCTCACATCTGACTGCTACTTGTGAGCCAATCTTCAAATTGCTGAAGAAAGATCAAGTAGTACGTTGGAATGATGAATGTCAGGCCGCCTTTGAAAAGATAAAGGAATATCTCCAAGAGCCACCCATTCTTATGCCACCGGTGGAAGGAAGACCTCTGATACTATACTTAATGGTACTTGACAATTCAATGGGGTGTGTGCTGGGGCAGCATGACGAGTCTGGCCGAAAAGAGCACGCTATTTATTACTTGAGCAAAAAGTTTACCGACTGTGAGTCTCGTTACTCACTGCTTGAGAAAACTTGCTGCGCTCTTGTATGGGCTGCTCGCCGGCTGAGACAGTATATGCTGACTCACACTACTTTATTGATTTCAAAGATGGATCCCATCAAGTACATATTTGAAAAGCCCGCTCTGTCTGGAAGAATAGCGAGATGGCAAATGATCTTGACAGAATATCACATCCAGTATACAACTCAGAAAGCAATTAAGGGAAGTGTACTGGCGGATCATTTGGCACACCAACCTGTGGACGATTACCAATCATTGAACTTTGATTTTCCGGATGAAGATATCATGGTGGTAACTGACTGTGAGGTACCTGGACCGAATGAAGGACCTGAGGAAGGATCCCGATGGTCTATGCATTTTGATGGAGCCTCCAATGCTTTGGGTAACGGCGTCGGCGCTGTAATCATATCTCCCAAAGGAACTCATACTCCCCTCACCGCCCGATTATGTTTCAGCTGCACCAACAACATGGCAGAATATGAGGCATGTATCATGGGTTTACAAGCTGCAATCGATTTGAGGATCAAGTTTCTAAGTGTCTTCGGAGATTCCGCTCTCGTGATCAATCAAATCAAAGGCGAGTGGGATACGAAACACCCGAATCTTATTCCTTACAAGGAGTATGTGTCGACCCTGCTTCCCCACTTTGAAGAGATAACTTTCGAACACTTCCCTAGATAGGAGAATCAGCTAGCAGACGCCCTAGCTACGATGTCTTCAATGTTCAAAGTTAAATGGGACAATGAGGCTCCCCAAATCATAATCTGGAAGTTGGATGAATCGGCATACTGCTGCGAGCTCGAGGCTGAGAAGGTTATTGAAAAACCCTGGTATCATGAGGTGAAGAGGTACTTGGAGGCTCAGGAATACCCTGAAGGTGCGTCTGTCAATGATAAGAAGTTCATGAGGAGGTTTGCTGCAAAATTCTTCCTCAGCAACGACATTCTCTACAAACGGAATCATGATTCAACTCTGCTACGTTGTGTGGATAAGGCAGAAGCAGAGAAAATCATGATAGAACTGCATGAAGGCACATTTGGAACACATTCCAGTGGACACACCATGGCTAAGAAAATCCTTCGGGCAGGATATTTCTGGTCCACAATGGAAGCCGATTGTTACCAACACTCCCGAACTTGTCATAAATGCCAGATCTACGCTGACAAGGTGCATATCCCTCCAGTTCCTTTGAATATCCTGACGGCACCTTGGCCTTTTGCAATGTGGGGCATCGATATGATTGGCGAGATCCGACCGACGGCATCCAATGGGAATCGCTTCATCTTGGTGGCGATCGATTACTTCACAAAATGGGTTGAGGCAGCTTCCTATGCCACAGTAACCAAGAGCGTCGTGGCACGTTTCATCCGGCATAATCTGATCTGTCGGTACGGCGTCCCAGAAAGAATCATTACGGACAATGGTACCAATCTCAACAACAAAATGATCACTGAACTCTGTGAACAATTCAAGATACAGCACCACAATTCTTCTCCCTACCGGCCGAAGATGAATGGGGCTGTAGAGGCAGCTAATAAAAATATCAAGAAAATTGTGCAGAAGATGACAGTGACCTATAAAGATTGGCACAAGATGTTACCGTTCGCTCTTCATGGGTACCGCACCTCAGCAAGGACGTCAACCGGGGCAACTCTCTTCTCCTTGGTCTATGGCATGGAGGCAGTCTTGCCAATTGAAGTCCATATACCCTCTCTCCGGATAATGAAGGATGCAGACTTGAATGAAGATGATTGGATCCAGACTCGACTTGATCAATTAAATCTGATTGACGAAAAGAGGCTCACTGCTATCTGCCATGGTCAAACGTATCAAAAACGGATGATCAGGGCATTTAACAAGAGAGTCAGACCACAAGAGTATCAAGTTGGGGACCTGGTAATCAAACGCATCATCCTTCCTCAAAGTGATCCCCGGGGCAAATGGACCCCTACATACGAAGGGCCATTTGTGGTTAAACATGTGTTCTCAGGAGGAGCCATGATCCTGACCACCATGGATGGTGACGACCTTCCTCACCCCGCCAATGCAGACATAGTGAAAAAATACTATGCATAAATAAAAGACCCGCTAGGTTGACATACCTAGGAAAAAATAAGGGCTTCCCGGTGAACCAAAAGGGTTCGGGCAAAAATAAGGGATGAAATGAATAAAATCTGTACACCCGGCAAGTCGAAAACCTGAAAGGGCGGCTTGGGCAAAAATGGGTATCCCGGTGGTCTGAAAACCCGAAAGGGCGGTCCAGGCAAAAGTTAGGGATAAAAGCGTAACACTATGTCTCATTGGATCACTTCGCATCCGGAATTCGGCATCAACTATCTGGCTCAGATTTCGGCATCGACCAATCAGCTTCATCTTCAACTAGGTAGTAAAGCGATGAGACGTTCGAAGACATAAAGGCAATAGCAGAGTTGGAACCCAGTGGGATTGTTCACATAGCTGTTTTGTTTCCTTTTTCAAATTGTAAACTCTATATTATTTGGCGGCGTCCTCTTACTAGGATGTCAGCCTCTTGTACAAAAACGCCTATTCACAGGCAAAGTTTAAATCAATACAAATTCACTTGTCCATACAAATTACCATTGTTTTCCTTTTTCTGTTTTGTCTTGCGAAGAACGTCCAATGTTCATTTTTGATATATGCATTTGACATTAAATTGCTGATTCGTAAATGTTTACATATAAAACAAGAGATTGATTACAGGTGACATCAGAGACAGGGGCAATGTGAAGTTGTCTAATGCAGTCTGGTTGTTTTGTCCGCCAAAGCGCCAAGGTAGGTTCAACCGAAGAATGTGGCCAAATCATCTCAACTCCCCGCAGAGTAAAACAAGATTCAGCAATACTTTCCTCAGGCGGAGTTGACTCCCCGACAATCCTGAGAAGGCACAACATTCCCCGGCAGGTCTTGAAGCTCATCCCCAGTAGATTCTGGAAGCTTATCCCCTGCAGAGTACGGACGTCTCTCCCGAGTTTTATTTAGAGTTATTTCCTCACAAGGGCTTATAACTGGGTTATCCTCAGCTAAAAACCACGGAAGATCGCCCTCGGCGAGGTTCTTTCAATCCCCGACAGGAGTCTATCTTTAGTATTCCCCAGCGGAGTTTTATCTTTGGTGTTCCCCAGCGGAGTTTATCATCATTATCCTCAGCGGAATCCATCATTAAAGTCCTCAACAGACCTCTCATCAAACTTCGGCCAAGTATCTCTTCCACGGAGCAACTCCCCGGCCGTTCGTCAAGGATTTATTTTCCTAAGACGAAATTACATTCATAAACATTTCACATTTTCATACATCTTGCTTACATATATGATAAAGTGCATACAACACTATCTCATGTTGAACATCATGACATCATGCATATCATACATCATGACATTGCATACAACTTATGTTTTTTTCCTTTTCAGGGAAAAAGACGATCCCAAAGACAACTACCTTCAGCTGTCACAATTTCAGATTCGATACCTGTATCTAGCCAGGGCACATTTGAGAGTGATCAGTTTCCAGACTCGATTCCTGTATCTAGCCAGGGCACGTCTGAAGAGTTCGAAGACTCGATTCCTGTATCCAGCCAGGGCACGTCTATCAACTACAACATCTCCAGATTCGATTCCTGTATCCAGCCAGGGCATATCTGTTGACCACGTTTCCAGACTCGATTCCTGTATCTAGCCAGGGCACGTCTGAAGAGTTCGAAGATTCGATTCCTGTATCCAGCCAGGGCACATCTATTAACGACTATTTCCAGATTCAACTCCTGTATCCAGCCAGGGCACATCTGTGAGCAACCAATTGTAGATTCGATACCTGTATCTAGCCAGGGCATATCTGCATAAGGAGACTGAAGATCAAACACCTGTAACAAGCCAGGAAAACATCCGTCTTTCTCAAATACACAAGTTCTCGCTAAGGAATCTCTTATGCGATCAACACTTCCAAATGGCATCTATAAGCCCATTCCCGACAAGGTTCTGTCACATCTCCAGATGGCATCTATAAGCCCATCTCCCTATCCACCACCTCTCCAAATGGCATCTGTAAGCCCATTCCTGACATCACATTGCTGAGACCTCAACATGCGAGTGCAAATTTCCGGGCACTCTAGTGTCCAATCTCCTTTTACCCTCGAGTCACGAAAGGCAAACTTGCCAATCTAACTCTTCAGGTCCAAGAAGATTGAACAGGGGCAACTGTTGTACCCCAAAATTTGCCCTCCCATTTCCTCAACATTTTCTCATCACAAGACCCTTGAAGATCAAGATCCAGTTAGGGTTTCCTCTGCTCAAGACTTCTCCTTGCACTGTGGACTCAAATTAGGGTTTGTGTTTGCCCAAGGATGTTTTGACCTAAAATGCCTAAGATGACTTTCATGCTTCATGTTGGACTCCCAAGTTTACCCATGCCAAGTTTCAAGTCTTGATTCCAAGTTTTGCCCAGTCAATTAGACAGATGACCTAAAAATCAGCTGTATTGGGGAAAAAGTCAACTATGGCCAATTGACAGTCAAACCTCATGATTTTTGACCCACATCAACATTATGAACTCATATGAACAATTTGATCAAGTTTGGACCACAATTCCACAAGAAATTTGATCAGATCACCAAAAGGGTAAAATGGTCATTTTTAGGGTTTTGACTGCACAAAGGCAATTTTTGACTGTTTGACCTAGCCAAGGGCAAGCCAAGCTCACATATGGACTCAAGGACCCCATGAAATGATCTTGACACATTCATCAAGCTCAAAAGATCCCAAGAACACAAGGTTGACAGTTGAATTTCCCAGTCAATTGATCAATTTTGACTGTATACTGAAAAGTCAAACTTTGACTTTTTGGTCAAAATCAAGAGTCAAGATTCATTTTTCATCAAAACATGCCAAATCATGAAACTTGTTCACCAAGAAATCACAAAATGCAAATTAGGGTTAGAAAATGGAATTTTTCATAACTTAGAATTTTTCTAAGTTATGAAAAACCCTAATTTTTTCCCAAACTTTGCCCCACCTTTTCACCAAGATCCATTTGGATTCAAACAAAAGTCAAAACATGAAATTTGTAGCTTGTTGCATAATCTACAACTTTGATTCACAAAGTTTTCTCATTTGAAGCTTGTATCTCAAGTTACAATTTTTTGAATAAGGGCACTAAACCATTTTTAACTTAGTGAAATTTTAACCTATTTTGACAAGGTTTTCTACCCCACTTCAAGGCCATTTTTCATACCCTTCCACTTGGAATTTCAATTTGCATTTCAAATATGGATTATAGTACACATTCCAAGCTTTCCAAAATGTCCAAGAACTCATCAAACAACCTCATAACTTGAGAGATTCGAATTTCACAAATTGGCAAAAATTCACTTTTGTTCTTAACCAAGGCATGTTCATAATCTTGCAAATTTGAACTCAGCTTGCTTTATGCTTGATTACAGGTCCTTGAACCATTCCATACTCAATAATTTAATGCATATTCAATGTGTTAAAATGTTGTTCTTTGGGTGCAAGCATTGTATGCAAGATTAATCCTAAACTAGATAAAGTGAACTTTCCATTTTTGAAAAGATTAGCTTTATGTCTAATTGCAAATCAAGAAGGTACAAGCAAAATCCTTTTGACACAAGATTATGGACAAATTGCTCTGATCAAGAGAAGCTTTGCTGCAGGATTAGAGGTCCCCTACTGACCTAAAACATCAAGTGGCATTTTGTTGCTTAACATAAAAGAAAAGTCCATAACTTGTGACAACTCTCATACCAGCATAGAGAGACAAGAACAAACTTATCAAACACATTCAAAGGAACATATCCAAGCTTTTGCACGAGCCCTTGACCTCAAAAAACACCCTCCATCTCAGAATCATCCTAAAACTGCAAAAAACAGAGTTGCCTCTGCAGTTTGAGTGCCAACTCCCATTTCCCTCGAGCATTCTTACCAAAATCAATTCATACACCTTCCCTAGCATATGTGCAAGCTAACCATGACCTAAAACCTGACCTGTAATCCCTCTAACAGCTTCCACCATTTTCATTTTTTCCTTTTGCAGTTGAAGTTCTACAGCTCGATACAAGAAGTTTCAAGACAAAGTAAGCATTGAAAAAGCATCCCTGGACCTCAAGGAAGCTTTTCCAATCATTACCTTGCACCAGAAGTTCCTCATTCTCCAGATAGAAGTTCAACTGCACAGGTAAAACTTTGAACTCGTATCTCTCTTATCATGCATCTTTAGTCTTAAGTTTGTGAAGAAACAAGGTTCTACTCATAGCCCTAAACATGTACATATCTTTACATTTCATTTCTTTTGCCTGAGTAGAGAGAATTTGGAGTTTAAAAATGGCAGAAAAACTAGGTTAGGATTTGGGGGAGGAGAAATTCTCCCTCATCTTAGAGAGTTAGGTCAAGTTCCATACATGGTTAGAATCGTCTCTTCATGCTAAACATTTGTTGTGTTATGAGTTTTTGCTAAAAAGCCAAGAATCGAGAGTTGGACATTGAAGAACAGGGGCGCGCGTTTTTTTTCAAATGTTTGTGCTGGAGGTTGAAGACAATGATCTTTGGGCTGGGCCTGTGCATTTTTTCTTATTCACACCACTTAATTACTCATGAACCCCCTGAGCCCATTTGCTTCATTTTTTAATATTTTTGACTTTTTCTTTTTTTGTTTGACTTGTTTATTTTTTCTCAGCATATTAAAATTTTAAAAAAATATTTTTCTCACCACTTTTTGATTTTTATTTGATTTTATTTGATTTTACTTTAGTTAATACATAAATACATATATATATATATTATTATTTAGGATAAATAGAAAAATATGTAAAAACACTTCTATTTTTATTTTTATTTTATATTATCCTCTGAAAATATTTCATATAAAAAATACTATTTTCCAAAAAAAATTAATTATTATTATTATTTGTATATAATGCATATTTAAGAACTTAATATATATATATATATATATATATATATATATATATATATATATATATATATATATATATATATATATATATATATATATATATATATATATATATATATATATATATATATATATATATATATATATATATATATATATATATATATATATATATATATATATATATATATATATATATATATATATATATATATATATATATATATATATATTTATTAATATATTTAAGTTAAAATATAGAAATACTTGAATTTTTTTTATTTTTATTAATATTTGATACAAAAATACCTTTTCCATAATATACTTCATTTTATTTTTATTTTTACACATAATAAATAAATACTTGTATTAAATTAAATAATAATACATTTTCTTCAAAATTAGGGTTTTTGCCCTAAAAATACTCAAAATAATACCTTTTTATTTTCTTATTTTATTTTACATAAAACCATACTTTTCTCATACATATAAAAACTTTCTTTTTGCATTTTACATATTTATTTAATTTCCATTTAATTATGCAATTGATTCACTTTGCAAATACTCAGAAATGATGTAATAATTTAGATTTACATTACTTGTCAATATCCCCATTTGAACATTTGTACCCCCCTTCCCATATTTGGTTTTGTAATAGCTTAGTAATTTTATTTTCGCACTTTATATGCTTTCTAATGATAACATGTTAGAATTAGGGTTTGTATGCGAAAAACGATAAAAAAATAGTTATGACCTAATCTCAAGATAAATGAGCATGAAAATGGACACACAAAACACACTTGCAGCCCCTAGGGTATTCCACTTGTTGCCTTTTAAAATTGGGCCATATTGTATGTTAGGTCTCTTTGGGCAAAGCAAACAATTTGAATGATCATAGTCCCTCGATAAAACTTTTCAAAACAAACAAAAACAAATGATCAAGTCCCTTAAAGAAAATTGCCCAAAGACATTTAACGTCGTTGCAATTATGGTCTAAACGATGACCCGCGCCTGTCCCTTTCACATCCTAACATAAGGTTGTCCACCAAATACAATGGTGGAACAAACTTGTTAAAAGGGTTAAAACATAGCAATAATCTTTTGAGAAATTTAGGAGTAGATAACCTCTTAGTTACTTGAATCAAACTTGCAAAAACAAAACGCTTGCCTATTTTTCAAACCACACATCACTACACTTTCAAAACAACTTTCAAAAACAAATGAAAACTTTTTTTAAAAGACATACATCTTTGTATACATCCCCACATGGATCATTACAAAGGTTGCCACCACATTGGCCTCTTTTCAAAACATTTTCAAACCCACACACTCAAGCACCATTTAAAACAATTGAAAACAAAGGGCAAGTGATCTAAGCAAGTAACTAAGAGCCCATGGATAACCATGGATAGAAAGGGTGCTAATACCTTCCCTTTCTATAATCTACTCCCCGAACCCAAGAAAACATCTCAAAAGGTTTTTGCTGTGCTTTTTAACCTTTCCTTAGGATAAAATAAAAAGTCGGTGGCGAGTCTTGCTCAACCGAAACATTTGCGAATACAAAACGCAAAACCTCAAGTCAGTTCTCCCACCGTATCACAATGTGCGTGTCTCATCCAAGGTATTTGGTTGACCCACGTACACAATGGGCACAACCCTCATTTCCCCAACAACAAACCCAACACACATCAACATCCCCCCCCCCCACCCCCCCCCCCCCCCCCCCAATGAAACAGAACCACATACACCCAACCACAGTTACCACCACAATACAATTACACCCACATGCCCCACAACCAACCATAATCACCACCTCAGTACCAATACCCCCATATGCCTCACACCCAACCACAATTTCAATCACAATACCAATACACCCGCATACCCCACACACAATTTCAGTCTTCTACATATCCCAATATGGGCCCCTCAACATCCAACCTTAGCCCTGATCTGGGATTGTCGAAGATTATGAACCAACCGACCCAACTTACCATCAACCACAAAATCACCTAAGCACCCAACATTCCCAATACCAAACACCCCTAGGATCCATTTCCTTTCTACCCCCCGTACTCAGACGACCAGTGCTACAGACCAACCATGGAACCCCACCCACCACCAACACGACTAAACTTTGAGGGAATGGGCAACCGACTGTACCAAAGAGGATCTTCTAGTTATAGAGATCTGACCGATTTCATGGATTCGAAACACATTGACTTCATTGGGCCATCGACCCTGGAACAACAGGAAACGCGACGAAACCCAGCACGGGAAAGGCGAGGACGGGGATGCGAAGCTGGGGGTCATTACCGGGTTTCGAGGAACCACTGATTAATCTGTATTTTTTTATGTAATCGTTATGTGTAAATAAAAAGTCAATTTTGTTGATCCTATATCTTTTACGTAACGCACCGCATTTAAAATAAAAAACACGAAAAATCGCCTCCCAATTGCATTAAGGCGCCATCTCACTTGGCTTAGGACAAGTCTTTCACACCTAGGCGCCAAGTGAGATGGCGCCTCCCTTTTAAAATAAGGTGTAGGCGCCAACTGGGTTGGCTCCTCCCTTGTGGGGTTTTCTGAAACATGGTTATTTGCATAATTTTCTCCGAAATATGGTTATTTGCGAATTTTTTTTAATACCTAGTTATTCCAAAAAAAAAAATTCTAGTTTTCGTTCAATGGACTATCAGAGTTGTTTATGTTTCGTTTTTTAATATAATATTAAAAATAAATAAAAATTGCAATTAAAATAAAAATTAATATTAAAAATAATATTTAAAAATAAATTAAAATAAAAATAAATGTTAATTATTGTAATAAATAAATTCTAAAATAAATAAAATTTATTTAAATTAAAATAAAAATTAAATGTAATAATAATTAAATATTAAAATAACTTTTATTATTTTATTATTTAAGTACGGTTCTGCCGCTGCAATGTACGGAGATTTTTATTACTTTATTATTTAAGTATGGCTCTGCCACAGCAATGGTCAGAGGTTTTCATTATTTTATTATTTAAGTACGGCTCCGCCACTGCAATGGACATAGACTTGTATTACTTTATTATTTAAGTACGGCACCGCCACTGTAATGGGCAGAGGTTTTCATTATTTTATTATTTAAATACGGCTCTGCCACTATAATGGGCAAAGGCTTTCATTACTTTATTATTTAAGTACGACTCCTCTATTGTAATGGACAGAGGCTTTTAAGATGTGCTCTATGTACCTCTAATGAAATGCAACTTGCTAAGTGTTGGATAACTAGTCGAAAAAGGTTTCTCAGTTGTCATGAAGGACGGAGTTTTGAAATTGTTCGACACCAAGAAAAATTTGTTGTTAAAATCTCCATTATCGAAGAATAGGATATTTAAGACTATGATCAGTTCGACAGAAGTTCAATGTTTGAAAATTGTTGTCGACCACAAGGATAGTTGGTTGTGGCATTTGAGGTTTGGACATTTGAAATTTCAATCACTTAATCAACTGATTACTCAAGATATGGTTACTGGTATTCCAAGCCATGAGATGCTTGAAAAACTTTGTGAAGGTTGTTTACTGGGAAAGCAATCCAAAAATTCTTTCGTTTCGACTATGTAACTGAGATCATCCTACATTCTAGAAGTGGTGCATTCAGATGTATGTGGTCCATTCGAAGAACATACAATTGGTTGAAACATATATTTTATTTTATTTGTCGATGAGTTTAGTCGAAAGCTGTGGATCTATGTGATCCAACGAAAGGACAAGGTATTCAAAATCTTTAAGAGATTCAAGATACTTGTCAAAAACCAGAGTGAGAAGAAGATCAAAGTTCTGCAAACAGATGGAGGTGGCGAATACACATCCAAGATGTTTGAAAATTTCTATGCAGAACATGGTGTTGATCATGAGGTAACTGCTTCTTATACACCTTAACATAATGGAATTGATGAAAGAAGAAACAAAACCATATTAGATATGGAGAGATGCATGCTGAAGCAAAATAATTTTCCAAAGTCTTTATGGGGAGAAGCTGTTTCGAATGAAGTTTATATTTGAATATGTGTCCTACTAAGATATTGAAGAATAAGGTTCCTGAAGAAGTGTGGAGTGGCAAACAACCATCAGCAAGTCATTTGAAGGTGTTTGGATCTATGTGTTACAAGCATGTTCCTGATGCAAGGAGAAGGAAGCTTGACGACAAGAGTGAATATATGATTCTGGTAGGATATCATAAAACTGGTGCATACAGACTATTCAATCTAGTTAATGAGAAGATTATGTTGAGTCGAGATATTGTGATTAATGAAAATTCTGTCTGGGATCAGAATTCCAGCAATTCAATTAACAAGCCATTAATAAACTTTGATTTCGACGAAGAAACTGATGAGGTAGAGGTCGAAGGAATTGTTGAGAATCCAGTTGAAGACGAAGAAGAAGCAATTGCTGACACTCCCAACACAGTCGAAGTCAAAGTGGTTGTGGCTGAAACAAGCCAAAGACCTCAAATAAATATAGTTCTTCCAACAAGACTTCGTGATTATAAAGTGGTGGGTGATGATGAAATCACACCAGATGAAGAATTAGTTCATTTTGCTTTACTTGCAGGTGCTGAACTAATCAACTATAGCGAAGCTTTGAAGATTAATAAGTTAAAGTTAGCTATGGTCGAAGAGTTACAGACAATCCAAAGAAACAACACATGGGAGGTAGTCGAATTGCCATCACATACAAAAGCTATCGGAGTAAAGTGGATGCTCAAGTTGAAACACAATGCATATGGGTCAATAGCAAGACATAAAGCAAGATTAGTAGCTCGAGGTTTTCTTCAAAGAGAAGGAATCAACTACTCTGAAGTATTTTCTCCAGTAGCAAGATTAGAGACTGTTCGACTAGTGGTAGCATTGGTATGCAACCAAGGTTGGTCGACATTCCATCTAAATGTGAAATCAGCATTTCTGAATGGTCCTTTAGACGAAGAAGTTTATGTCACACAACCTCCTGGGTTTGTGATTCAGAAGGAAGCGAGTAAAGTATATAGATTTCACAAAGCGCTATATGGCCTCAAGCATACACCTAGGGCATGGAACAAGAATATCGACTCATACTTAGTCAAATTGGGATTTGCCAAATGCAAATCAGAGTATGGTGTCTATGTTCAGGTTGTAGCACAAGATATAATAATCATCTGCTTGTATGTTGCTGGCTTGCTAGTAACTGGAAATAGTTTGGAGAACTTGTCGAAGTTCAAAGGGCTGATGACGAAGGAATTTGAAATGTCGGATCTAGAAAAATTGTCTTATTTTCTAGGCATGGAATTTCAAATGTCGAAGCAAGGTATGGTGCTACATTAAAGAAAGTATGTCAAAGAGATACTCAAGAGACTCATAATGGATGATTCGAATCCTTCATCCTCACCTGTCGAACCAAATGTGAATTTGAAGAAGAATGAAGAGGAAGACAAAGTCGATGCAACTTGGTTCAAGCAAATTGTGAGATTTCTGAGGTATGTGTGCAACAATCGACCTAATATAGGTTTCGCAGTCGAATTAGTAAGCAGATATATGGGTGAACTAAGAGTGTCATATGTGAAGGCTGCAAGAAGAATCCTGAGATATTTGAAGGGTTCGATAAATTGTGGAATACTATTTCGATGAGATTCTGAAGGCAAAGAAGCAATAGTTAATTGTTTTTAAGATGCTGATTGGTATGGAGATAAGGAAGATCCAAGAAGCACAACTAGATATTTCTTTCAAGTATTTGGTGCCCCAATCTCATGGTGTTCGAAGAAGCAACCTGTGGTGGCATTGTCATCGTGTGAAGATGAATATATAGCATAATCTTATGATGCATGTCAAGCAATTTGGATCAGATCTTTACTTGAAGAAATGACTATCGAAGTGAAGAAACCTCTAGTATTGCAAATCGACAACAAGTCAGCCATAAATCTGGCAAAGAATTCAGTTTTGCATGGAAGAAGTAAACATATTGAAGGAAGGTTTCACTTCTTGAGGGAAAAAGTAAATCAAGGTGAACTTGAAGTTAGACATTGCTCAAGTGAAACACAGTTGGCCGACATTTTCACCAAAGGATTGAAGATCGACATATTCCTGAATTTGATAAAGAAATTAGGAATAGTTCAGATTGACTATTTTTGAGGATGTTCGACAACTTGGATTATGGGGATGTGTTGAAATATTAAATTAGATTTGTTAAAATATTAGATTAAATTTGATTTGATTAGATTTAATATTTAAATATAATCTAAGTTGTGTTAGCTCAAACCCAATTATAATTGTATATAAATAGTTATAGTGTATATTATTATTTATATAAAATAATGTAAATCCTTATTTCCTTTATTATTCTCTCATTCTCTCTTCACTAAAAGCGCCTCACACACTAACAGGTCTATCAATTCATTTACAACTACCACCCCCATCAATTAAAAGCTTATGAAATCTATCATATAGATAATGATCGGTTGCCAATAACATCTCTAATATATTCATGAGAAGCTTGGATGACATTATCCATGTTCTTGGAGATAAAATTTGTAAGTTCAGGAGACATAAAAACAAATAGAGACAAATACTAAAGTTAAAATAGATCTAAATTTAAACAAAAATGAAAACACTAATGATAAATTACTCTAAAGTTAAAATAGATCTAAATTTTAAAAAAAAATCCTTTTTAAACACTATGCCAAAATTGACTTTTGACATCACCAAAAAGACAACACTTTAATGAGAAAACGCTGTTGTAGGTCTTTTAAAAAATTCGCTAAAAAAAACGCTGCTACAGACAGCCTTTAGAAAGCGCTTTTTAAAAGCGCTGCTAAATGCCCTACCTTAGAAAGCGCTTTATTGAGAAAACGATGTTGTAGGTCTTTTAAAAAATTCTCTAAAAAAAGCGCTGCTACACACAGCCTTTAGAAGGTGATTTTAAAAAGCGCTGCTAAAGGCCTTAAATTCGCCCCACTTAAGAAAGCGCTTTCTCGTGAAAGCGCTGCTAGATCTTGTATGATATAAAGCGCTTTTTAAAAGCGCTAGCTTAGTTCAAATTATAATATTAAAATATAAAATTTCCCCACTTAAGAAAGCGCTTTCTCGTGAAAGCGCTGCTAGATCTTGTATGTAGAAAGCGCTTTTAAAAAGTGTTGTCTTAGGTCTAATTATAAAATTAAAATATAAAACTTTTAGAACCCTATTCATTTATTTCAGAACCCTTCTTCTTCGACCGTTTCTTCTCCGACCGTTCCTAATCGTTCCGACCATTTCTTCTCCGACCGTTCCTAATCATTCCGATCGTTTCTTCTCCAACCGATTCTTCTCCGACCGTTTCTTGCCGTAGACCGCCGTATAGTTCAGGTACGTCATTCTTTTGTAACATTGTTCTCTTATATGACATGTTCTCTGCAAAAGTGGCGATTGTTAACTACTTAACTGCATGTATGGTTGGAGTTTCACGATGACCTGTTCTCCTTCTTGGAAATTTACTTCTCTTCTCTTTTTGTCAGCTTGATTCTTCATATAATGTTGAGATTTTCTAAATTAGGTTACTATCTATTATTATTGGGAAAAGCTATTTCAACAAATCAATATTGACCGTGTGTGTGCTTCCATGTATTTGGTTACTATGTATTATTATTGGGAAATTGTTGAGGATATGGTAATTCGTATTATTATTGGGAAATTCTTAAGAAAGTTATTCTTAGAAGGAAAAACTACTTTGGACTAAAATGAAATAACATACTATTTCATAGCAAATATATTCATTATTTTTTATGTACAAAAAAGTAGTTTAGTCATTACTAAGAACTAATGAGAGATATGATATTATCACTATACCATTAATAAACATAGTGTTTTAAGAATAAATTAAAATTTTGTTGTTGTTTTGAATAAGTAAATTAAAATCTTGTTGAAGAGACATTGAAAAGTGAAAAGTTGGATTGATATTGATAGTATGATTGTTTTACAGGTGCAGAGTGAAAGTCTGATTGTTTACACGAATCTTACATTGTGTGGGTCCAGAAGTTGATTACTTCTCTACAGGTAATTAGTTGTTCTTTTTCTATAGTTGCGTGAATAATTAACGTTTTTGTTTATCTTAATTAGTAAAACCATTTGAATGAACTGTTATGATGGACGAGCATTGCTTGTAATGATTGGGAACTAACTTATTGAATTTGCTATATATAGGGGTTACTTGTGATCAAAGTGTGAAATTCGGATCGTTTTCCTACAGGTAAATTTTTATATTTTGTTTTTGCTTAGCTTAATTAGTAATACCATGGATAAGAAATGTATGTCTTCGAGTCAATTAACGAAAGAGTACGAGAATGGGGTATCATAATTCGTTAAGTTTGCTGTGGCGCACGCCAAAGACCCCAGGTGAATGACATGTCCTTGCTTGAGTTGCTGCTATGGGAGTCGGGTTGACGCGGTTCAGTTGGCATCACATTTAAAGAGGCATGGAATTGATAGAAGTTATACATGTTGGAATTTGCATGGTGAGAAAAGTAACGGGAATGTTGAATCGGGGAATAATACGACATATGCTTCAAACGACAATGGCACAGATACATACGATTATGATCGAGTCGAATAGATTGCAAAAGCACTTGAAGAAGACGTTAAGGATTGTCCTAAAATGTTTGAGAGGTTGGTAAGCGATGCAGAGAAACCGTTGTATAATGGTTGTACAAAATTCACAAGATTGTTTGTGGTATTAAAGTTGTACAACTTAAAGGCGGGCAATGGATGGTCGGATAAAAATTTCAGAGTTATTAGCCCTTATGAAAGATATGCTACCAGAGGATAATCTTCTTCCCAATCGAACATATGAGGTCAAAAAGATGTTGTGCTTTATTGGCATGAGCTATGATAAGATACATGTCTGTCCAAACGATTGCATTTTGTTTCGAAACGAGTATGCATCGTTAAATGAGTGTCCTAAATGTGGTGTCTCTTGATATAAGAAAAAGTTTTCTCCAGCAAAAGTGTTATGGTATTTTCCTATAATTCCGAGATTTAAACGCATGTATCATAGTGAAACCGATTCAAGACACTTGACTTGGCATGCAGATGAAAGAATTATTGATGGAAAACTTCGACATCTGGTAGATTCACCACAGTGGATGAAAATTGATAATGAGTATCCTGAATTTGGAAAAAAAGCAAGAAACCTTCGCTTGGCATTGTCTACTGATGGAATGAACCCACACGGTATTCAAAGTATCTCGCATAGCACATGGCCTATGATTATTATGATTTATAACCTACCTCCATGGCTATGTATGAAGCGTAAGTACATGATGTTATCTATGTTAATTTCTGGGCCTAAACAACCAGGGAATGACATAGATGTATACTTGACACCCTTAATCGAAGATTTAAAGTTTTTGTGGGAGAACGGTGTGGAGGTTTATTATGGGTATAGGAAAGAAAGTTTCAACTTGAGGGTGATGTTGTTTGGAAAAATTAATGATTTTCCAGCATACGAAAATCTATCAGGGTACAACATTAAAGGTCAAAAAGCATGTCCTATTTGTGAAGATGAAACCGATACGACGCAACTGGACCTTTGTCAGAAGAATGTCTTTCTTGGTCATCGTAGATTCTTAAATTCTAATCATCACTATCGTGGGTGGAAAAAAGCATTCAATGGAAAGGAAGAACAACGTAGAGCTCCACCTATATTGACAGGTGATCAAATTTTTGAAAAGGTGAAAGATGTGAGTATTTAGTTTGGCAAGCCTTTTGCACATACACTTGTCAAGAGTGGGTGGAAGAAGAGGTCAATTTTTTTTGAACTTCCATATTGGAAGTCATTGTATGTAAGACATTTTCTCGATGTTATGCATATTGGAAAAAATGTATTTGACAGTGTTATTGGTACATTACTCAATATACAAGGAAAGTCTAAGGATGGCCTTAAAGTAAGGGAGGACATGGTAAACATGGGAATGAGAACTGAATTGGGACCGGTGAAGAAAGGAAGACGAACATATCTATCACCTGCTGTTTATAATCTATCTAGAAAGGAGAAACATATATTGTGTAAGTTTCTGAGTGAAGTTAAAGTTCCAGAAGGCTACTCATCAGATATTAGAAGACTTGGGTCTATGAAAGACCTCAATTTAAAGAGTTTAAAGACACATGATTGTCATGTTATAATGGATTATTTTCTACCAATAGGTATATGTTCTATTATGCCAGAAAAAGTAAGAAGCACAATAACTAAACTGTGTTTTTTCTTCAAGTCAATTTGCAGTAAGGTGATAGATCCTGCGATCTTACCAACATTGCAAAAAGAAATAGTTATTAATTTGTGAGATCTTGAAATGTATTTTCCTCCCTCGTTTTTTAACATAATGGTTCATCTAGTTGTTCATCTTGTGAAAGAGACACAATTGTGTGACTGGCTTATATGAGATGGATGTACCCTGCTGAACGTTATATGAAAATATTAAAAGGGTATGTGAAAAACCGAAGTCGACCAGAGGGTTGTATTGCCGAACGATACATTGTTGAAGAAGTGATTGAGTTTTGTACTGAGTATCTGTCAAATGTTCAATCAATTGGACTCCCAAAATCTCATATTGTTGAAAAAAAAGAAGGTAAAAAGTTAATTAGAAATAAAGTTGTGACAGTATCAAGGGTCGAACGGGATCAAGTGCATTTGTATGTTCTGCACAATGAGATTGAGGTTGAGCCGTATGTTGAAATGCACAAGGGTGTTCTTCGAGGTTTAAATTCGAATAGAAATGAGAATTGGATAGTACAAGAGCACAATTGAAGTTTCATACCATGGTTTAAGGAACATATTTATTCAAAGTATCGTTCAGATCCCGCTTCAATAACTGAAAGGTTGAGATGTTTAGCATATGGTCCAAGTTTGGTTGTGTTTTCTTATAGCGCATACGCAATTAATGGATACACATTTTATACCAAAGAACGAGATGATAAAAGTACTATGTAAAATAGTGGTGTCACCTTGGTAGCTAAAGCAATGCTCATATCAAGTGTGAAGGACTTAAACCCTAAATTTGCAAATCCGTCATATTTTGGGGTTATCGAGCGCATTTGGGTGTTTGATTATGAGAAGTTTCAGAATCCTATATTTGGTTGCAAGTGGGTTGAAAATAATAATGGCACACGAATGGATAAGTCGGGATTTTTGCAAGTGGATCTTAATAGGGTGGAGTACAAAGATGAGCCTTTTATTCTAGCCTCTCAAGCTAAACAAGTGTTATATGTCACTGATCCGACAAGTACGGAATAGTCTATAATGCTTTATCTAACAAAGTAATTGATGAAAACATTGAAGATCAAGGTGATATTGATGTTGAGATTGAATCGTTTACTAGAAATGATGAAGATGAGAATATTATAGTGAATGAATCATATATTAGAAATGATCATAATGACGGTATTTGGATCAATCCAACTATCCGCGTTGTTAAGAGACGAGTAGAACATATTCCTACCAAGAAAAGAAAGAGACGTTAGTGAAAAAGGTAAGGGTGTTTACCATTTCATTTTTTATATTTCCTTAGTGGGTTTTTATATTTCTCATTTCATTTTTATTTTTTTCTTCCTTGTTAGATCAATACAAGTATTTCGCTCTCAAAGAGAAGCTCGAGTATCACGGTCTAGATCAAACCAACATTACATGGATCAAAGTGAAGGTACATTAATTTTCACAATTTTGCTTATAATAGTGATGCTACTTGATAAAACAAGACAACTATACATTCTTATTTGTTTTTCTATGTAGTGTGCTCAACAACATAATAGTATAGATTGCATATACTTTGTTTTGAGGTTTATGAAAGAAATCCTTCTTTTGAATCGAATAGAGATTCCAATCGCGGTATGGATTTATAACTTAGGATTTATTTTAATATTTATCGGATATGTCATATAATTTATTACTTTTAACTAAATCATGCATATTATGTTTTGTCATGTAGTACTTTGATGAATGCAAGTGTGCTCATTACACGAAAAATTAATTGGAAGAAATCAAGGAGGAATTATGTGAATACTTTATTCAGAAAAGAATCATATAAGGTATTGGAAGTTGAAAAGTGTTATGAATAATTTTAATTGTGTTGGACCCAAGTTAGTTTAATTGACCGTGTTGTTCTGTTCATACCTTATTTGCAGGACGAGGACCGTCCGCTCGTCGAATTTTGGCGATTTCAGGCTGAAACGAATTTGGCACATATCATATATAAGCGGATTTGAATAGAAGGTTTTGTTGTACTCGAGTACTATTACCTTTATACGAAATTCTTGGAGTTTGTTTTGCCTCTTATAAGAGAAGGTTTTCTTGTAATAGTCATAAATTTGTTGTTCGAAATAGTCATAAATTTGTCCTTATTATAGTGCATCCTCCTCCTACTTAGTAGCAAACATGTGAATTGAATTATAATGGTGTTTATATTTTGGTATATAATTGTATTAGAATGGTATATAATGCCTTTTTTTTGTATGTAACGACTTCTTTGTTGAAATAAATGGTCGTTGAAATGTAAGGCTTGAAGTACAGGTTTATGGGATATTATTCTCAAAAATATGCCTTCTAAAAAGAAAGAATACACATCGTTTTAACATAAAAAATGCTTAAAATTACGTTAAGCAACGAAAGCGCTTTTTAGGAAAAAGCGTTGCTAAATGCCTACTTTAGTAAGCACTTTGTTGTAAAATGATGTCTAAAGATGCCTTAAAAAATATATTAGACATCGCTTTTGGAAGCGCTGTCTAAAGAGGGTCAATAGAAAACGTTTTTTCAGAAAAAACACTGCTAGAGGCCTACCTTAGAAAGCCATTTTTCAGAAAAAAACGGTGCTAAAGAATACATATGACAGCGTTTTTTCGTTAAAAAAAAAAGCACTGTCTAGACCTACGGCAGCGTCACCATAGACAGCGTTTTTAAGCGCTGCTAAAGAGCAAAAAAAATCGCCATCTTAAATCTTTTTTAGTGTACTGAAAGTAATTAACTAATAAAATTAAATTTGTAAAATAAAATAAATAGAGACAAATACTTTACACCATCCCTTAAAATAGGTAAAAGCTTTTCAATATTTATATTTCTCTTTTGTTCAGTTTGTGCTTCAATTCTGACCCACTATCAAATAAAATATTAATCAGATATTACAAAATGGTTTTTCTATTCTAAAGACACTCTCGACTTTTATAACTAATATCATTTGTATTTTCTCTTTCTCACTTTGACTAAGCAAAGGAAGAGAGAAATTAAAAATTATAAAAAGACACAACATGGTTTCTTATCTCTTTAGTTTAGACTAAATATTGTAAACTCACAAAACCTAATATTGAGATTTTACCAAAAATGGAAAAGAAATTATATCTTTATTGATGGATTGCAACCATAAACTGGGTCTAACAGCCATTCAAAGTATGTTATCACATTATATATGATTTTATTAAAATACTCTTGCAATAATCTTCAGAGACAAAATAAGTAAAACAGAATAACTTCAGAGACAAAATTAGTAAACAAACACTTGAACCCTATAGTTTGGCTAAAACCAAACTACATATATGGGCAAGCGGTAATTTTTATTCCATTTATTATTTGCATACACATGATTAAAAACAGAGCCTAGGGGTCTTTGTTTCATCACATGCATGGTGACACTAACATAGTTAGTTACATTTTTTATAACAGAAATTAGTGATATCAGTGCAACGACACTGTGGTGGAAAAGACCTTGTGCAAATGCAACTTTTGCAAGCTGAGTGACATGTTTCTCCAACATCAGTACAACGACACTGAGGAGGGATTGATTTTGTGCAAGGGCAGAAATTACAGCATGCTGTAGTTGTTGATTTGATAGTGTAACCTGCATCACCATTGGAGAGCAGTTGAGTGATGAAGGAAGTTGAATCAAAACGAGCATCAGCAACAGTTGCGGTGAAGCCCAAGAGGAAAAGCAAAAAAGCAAACTTCATAATTGTCTTCTTGTTGATAAACTCCATTGTTACTCTCTTTCTCTCACTTGCTCTTTTCCTATTTTGATTTGTGCATCTCTTTGCATCTACATAGGTCTATTTATAAATAAGTGTTTTCTTTTATTGTTTCATTTAATAACATGCGTGATCCTCGTGGCTCATTTAATAAGATGCGCCTCCTCGTGTTTAATATATTATTGATTCAAACAAAAAAAGTTATATAGAAGGAACTTCCGTCTAATAAACTAACCGATCCTTTATAATTTATATAGTTTTCGGAATTTTTTTTTTGGAATAATCAGGTATTAAAATATTTTTTCACAAATAATCATGTTTCAGAAAATCCCACAAGAGAGGAGCCAACCCAGTTGGCGCATCCACTCTCCATTTTGTCCTATGGGTCATCCCACTTGGCGCCTCCTCTCTCTTTTAGCCAAGTGAGATGGCGCATGTACTTTAAAAGTGAGAAGAGGCGCCACTTCACTTGACTCCTAGGGCAAAATGCAATTTTTATAAATAATTCGTCTGTTTCTCCGTCATTCCTCACACTTTCTCGAACTGTTATCTTATTTATTTTCTCTATTATTTGCGTCATGACATCGCCCATGATTTTTACCAGAGATGGTTACGTTATTTTCTCCGCCACAAAATCTCTGATGAAAATGAAATTCTGGCACATTCACTCCATGGAGCGTCTGAAGAGGGAGTTGATGTGATGGCTAGAGGGAGACATCGAGGAGGGGGAACAAATTAGAAGGATCCAACGAAGACGAACAACAACCTCACTTGCGATAGGAAGACCTAATATTTGATTGGAGGAAGTCAAAACAGATAGTGCATAATATTGATGATGCATGGGTCAACTAAAATTGTTTTAACGGTTGTAATTTCATAGACGGTTTATCGTGTTTTATTTCTTGTTCGCGCAAGATTTATTATAACAAATATTGTTAATGAAAAACCCTAATGTTTACAACTTAAAAAAGGAAAGATGTTTTATAATACAATTTTTATGTGGTTGAGCCAGTAGCCTGATTCAGACAATTTTTGCGATTGTGTCCGACCTAACGATATAAACCACACTTTCTTTCCAGCTTGTCAAGGGAGTCCATTTCAGTTGTGATGCGCTTACTTTTGGGACGACCCTTTTTATTCCTTCGCATTTGGTCATTGTGCCATACTATTTCGCTGTTGTATGCAGGCCAATAATCAGGTTTTGCTGCCAAAGGGAAGTTGTTGTTGTATACGTTGAGCAAGGTTTTAGACTTGTAAATGGGAGATAGAAGTTGTAGCGCGTCTTAATGAGTATAGGTACACGCAGCAATGACATGAGAGCAAGGCATACAAAAGGCTTGAAACTTGCCACAATCACACTAACGAGAAGGTAGTATAACTCTGTACTCTTGTCTTGGCAGGCCCTCGTTGTGGTCGATTGTCTCTTTGACAATGAAGTTGTGGTTGTGTCAGTCAAACCATATAACCAGATGGGTGTTGGATTTGGCACTTTCTGCCTTAATATACTTCATGCAGCTTTCACTCCATAGTTGTCCAGATTGCAACACAGCGTTCCACATTTCAGCTCTTTTGGCAAACAACGAAGCCATTCTAAAATATGTTGATTTAACCAAAGCAGTTACTGGGAGGTTTCATATGCCTTTGAATACCCCGTTCATGGATTCAATTAAATTTGTTGTCATGTAGCCCCATCTTTGTCCATTATCGTATGACCTAGTCCAACTTTCTACCAGAATATTATCGATCCACCTACTAGCGTTCAGATTTGACAAACGGATCTCGTTACGATAATATTTGAACACAGGTTGTGTCAATGCATATCCCGCATTCATAACCGCTTTACTAAGAGCTTTGTCTTTGATCTCCCTCGTGAAATTTTGGACGATATGTCTAATGCAATAGACATGCGTAGAAGGAGGGTGATGCCAACCATTTGCAGGATTGTTGTATGCACTTTCAATAGATGCATGTCTATCAGAGATCAAACAGAGATCTGGTTGAGGAGCCACGTGTGTTCGAAGATTCTTGAGAAAAAAGCTCCAAGCACCACCAGTCTCTCCCTTGACTAGGGCAAAGGCAATTGGGAAAATGTTGTTGTTGCCATCTTATGCAACTGCCATCAGTAGCGTGCCTTTGTATTTCCCATACAAACAAGTCCCATCAATTTGTATAATTGATTTGCATGACGCAAACCTTGTTATGCAAGGTTGAAAAGCCCAAAACACTCGACTGAATATTCCATTTCTGTTGAGTTGACTACCATTTGAGGCGTACGCTGACTGTGTTTCTAGAATGTAAGCAGTACTCGGAGAATAAGTCTGAAGTGCATTCAGGTAGCGAGGAAGTTCTTGGTATGACTTCTCCCAGTTTCCATATACCTTTTCAATCGCCTTGGTCTTTGCTAACCACGCCTTTCGGTAAGACGGAATATAGTTAAATACCGTAGTGATGTGGGAGATTATGGTTTTCACCTTCAATGATGGTTTGTTGCTGATGAGTGGTAGGATTTCTTGACATATGAGATCATAATTTAGTTTCCGATGATCCTGTTATTGAGTAGAACTGACACACGTATGGGTGGACATAAAACCTATGACCCAACAATCACCTCTTAATCTATATGATGCAGTGAGCTTGAACATACAATCTGGGTGGACACACTTGATCTTGTACCTTTCTGGATTTACACGGTCCACCTGAAAATCGACCGAGTTGAGCATGTGAAATTTTTTTATGGATAGGATACATTCTTCTTTATTACGAAAATTTTCTTTCTCTTTTATGTTTTCATCCGACTGCATATACAGATTGAAAAATAAATCAGAAGACGGTTCATCTCCGCCCATGTTGAAGTTTTTCATGTGCGGAGGTGGTGTGTAGATCTTGTTTGAAGGAATACCAGGTATCCCATCGTCTTCAGAATCATCGTTGACCATGCCGTCAAACTATCTTCTTCTTCTTCTTATTCATCAACGATATCTACTTCTGCTTGTTCGGTCTCCAGAGGATCAACCACTTGTGATAGCTGAGGCTCTCGCAGCATAATGTACAACTCAACAGAGTCGTACCCAGAATACTCATGACTAGAAAACATATTCTTAAGGTCCTCGTCATCTTGAACCTCAACCTTATAAAATATTATTTGGTTGTTACCAGAAAAAACTGGATTCTGATAAAATATTTGTGTCACGGGACCTCGTCCAAGTTTGGCCTCAAATCGTTTTTTGAAATACAAGAAATTGGCTTTCCTGTTTAAACAAAATCAGATGTTCTCAGTGTCTCTAAACAAAAAACCAGAGGTGGGACAAATGTATGTCTCACCGTTGAAATGCGCACTGATTGAAGGGTGAGAAAACACTTAGAAGGGGGGGTTGAATAAGTTTTTCCTTTTTCTTTTTCTTACTAGCTCAACAATAATGGAAAGACACGGTTATTTTTATCCTGGTTTATTTGAACTCAAACTACTCCAGTCCACCCTCCAAGGGGATTTCTCCTTTCTCAACAAGGACTTAATTCACTATAATCAAACAGATTACAATCACACAACCAAACTGTTGTGACTAACAATTCAAAGCACAAGTAAACTTACAAGTGACTAACACCACTAAGACTCAAACTAGTCCTAGCCTTCTTGAGAAATCTGACCAAGCTTGGTCTCTCAAGGAACAAATACAAGAATTAAATCTTTACAAAAGTGAAACAAATTGCTTCTTAGAAAGCTATATCACAAACTGTGATTTATTACTAAGATAAGTTTTGCACAAAGTGTTTGTAAGAAAATAATTTGTGAACAGCAGAATATTTTTCACGTAGTTGGGTAGTTGGCTTGCAATAAATGATCTTCTATTTATAGCAAGAAGAAAACAACCGTTACTGCCTTCAAAAGTGAGGAACAATTAATGTTTGCGTATTTGCTTGCAGTATTGCTTTTTCCAATGAACTAGCGTAGAGACACTTGAGTGCTTTTAGCCGTCTTTGCATTAAATGAACAAATGGAACTGTCAGAGCATGTTTCTTGAAACTTAACAAGACTTGTTTTCTTCTTTATTCTTTCAGAACTTGCTTCACATCTTGCTTCAGAATTTGCTTGCAAATAACTTCTCATAAGAGCTTGCTTGCAAAATACTTCTGAACAGAGTTTGCATGGAAACTTGCTAGGATTAGAAGATGAATTAAATAGTTTCTTATCAGATTCAGCATCATAACTTGCGCTAAATAAATAGTTCTTTCATCAAAGAACTTCTTCATTTATTTTCAGCTCAGCACGTAAAAATGATTTTCATCTAAGAAAATACTTCAGTCAGAACATTATCTGAAACAAAGAAATATGCTCATCAGAGTATCAATTATATAAAATACATTTTATTGTTATCATCAAAACTCTGAGATATGATCAAAACCAATCTTGTTCCAACAATCTCCCCATTTTTTATGATGACAAAAATATTCAGGTTTTGAAAAAAAATTGAACAAGAGATAAGAATCTCCCCCTGAAATAAATATTTCTATAAGAAAAAACTTCTTGAGAATTTTCATCAGAGCTTTGAGATTTTTCTTTTAGGATTTCTTCAGCAAGTCTTTTGAAGATAATGTTTAGATGATTAATCTTCTAGAGTTTAGTGATACTTGCAAAATTCCATACTAATATTTTTCAGAATGAATTTAAATTTATCCTTTGAAAGGGGTTTGGTAAAAATATCATCCCATTGATGGTCTGTTTTTACAAAGTTTAAATTTAAAATTCCTTTCTGAATGTAGTCCCTTATAAAATGATATTTAATTTCTATGTGTTTTGCTTTAGAATGCAAAATGGGATTTTTAGAAAGACAAATTGCAGAGGTATTGTCACAGAAGATAGTAATCTTACTTTCATAGAGATTAAAATCTTCTAACTGACTTTTCATACAGATCATCTGAGCTACATCGAGCAGCAGATATATACTCAGCTTCTGTTGTTGAAAGCGTAATTGTAGCTTGCTTCTTGCTGTACCAAGAGATAAGGTTGTCACCCAGAAACTAACAGCTTCCAGAGGTGCTCTTTCTTTCAATTCTATCTCCAGCAAAGTCAACATCACAATAACCTACTAGTCTGAATTCTTTTTATCTTCTGTAACACAGACCTAGATTAGTAGTACCTTTCAGATACCTCAGAATTCGCTTAACAGCAGTTAAGTGGGATTCTCTAGGATCTGATTGGAATCTAGCACATAAACATACGCTGTATAATATATCAGGTCTAGATGCAGTCAGATAGAGAAGGGATTCAATCATACCTCTGTAGAGTTTCTGATCTACCTTCATACTTACCTCATCTTTTCCCAAAATGCATGTAGGATGCATTGGTGTCTTTGCATCTTTGCTTTCTGACATCTGAAATTTCTTCAGAAGTTCTTTAACATACTTCGTCTGATGTATGTAAGTACCTTATGGAGTCTGGTTTATTTGTATTCCCAGAAAGAACTTTAATTCTCCCATCATGCTCATCTCAAATTCAGCCTGCATGGTCTCAGCAAATTCTTTTCCAAGAGAGATATTAGAGGTTCCAAAAATAATATCATCAACATAAATTTGACAAATTAAAATGTCATTTTTAAACGTTTTTCTGAATAAAGTTGTGTCCACTTTCCCTCTGGTAAGATCCTTTTCTAAAATAAAGTTACTCAAACGTTCATACCAAGCTCTGGGAGCTTATTTCAGACCGTATAAAGACTTTTTTAGTTTAAAAACATGGTCTAGATGTTTTGAGTCATTAAAGCCCGGAGGCTGATGGACATAAGCTTCTTCTTCTATATAGACATTTAAAAATGCACTTTTAACATCTATTTGATATAATGAAATGTTATTTTGAACAGCAAATGAAATTAATAATCTAATAGATTCTAACCTGACAACTGGGGCAAAGGTTTCATTATAATCAATTCCTTCTTGTTGACTATAACCTTGTGCAACCAGTCGTGCTTTGTTTCTGACCACCTCTCCTTGCTCATTTAATTTGTTTCTGAAAACCCATTTAGTTCCTATAATATTGAATTCTTTAGGCCTTGGAACTAGATCCCACACATCGTTTCTGGAAAATTGATTGAGTTCATCTTGCATAGCTAGGATCCAATCATTGTCTTCCAGAGCTTCATCAATAGAGGTTGGCTCAATCAAAGATACCAATCCAAACAATGATTCTTCATCGATTCTGAGAGAGGATCTTGTTCTGATGGGATCTTCTTTCCTTCCAATAATCATGTCTTCTTTATGAGCTGAAGAGATTCTGGGAAACCTTTTTTGAGAGGGTTGTTCAGAGATTCTGAGATTATCCAGAGCATTGTCAAGAGGAGGATCTTCTGAGTTGTCCTTTGCTTCTGACTTTTCAGAGTTTGAGAGATGATCTTCTGTACCTACAGAAATATCAATTTTCTTTGGTTGTTGCTGGCCAAGCTTATCATCAAACCTGACTTTGGTTGATTCTTCAACAATCCGAGTTTCTATGTTGTATACTCTATAGCCTTTTGAGCATTTAGAATATCCAAGCAGAAAACACTTTTGTGCCTTAGAATCAAACTTGTTCAGATTTTGTTTAGTATTCAGAATAAAACAAGTACATCCAAAAGGATGGAAATATCAAATGTTGGGTTTTATGTTTTTCCATAATTCATAGGGAGTCTTTTCAAGAATAGGTCTTATAGAGATTCTATTCTGAATGTAACATGTTGTGTTCGTTGACTTCTGTAACCCAGTGCAAAATGAAAATGATTTTAGAATTATAAAAGTTTTGATGATAACAATAAAATATATTTTATTATTATCATCAAAACTCTGAGATATGATCAGAACCAATCTTGTTCTAACACTGATCACATATTGGGGTGCAGAGGCCATTGTGTATGACTGTTTGAAGGTTTGAATGTTTGTAGGTTTGAAGTATTTGAGTTAATTGCTTGAATTTTTGAATGTTCTCGTGTTTGAGTGATTAAGTGTAGGAGTGTTTTGATAAATGTAAGATTAAATAGGTTATACTGAATTTGAATAAACCAATAGTAAGCAACCTCTAAGGCGCCTCCCTTCACGTCCAATCGTGTTACATGCATGTAGAGATGCCTTCTCCAAGGCTGTCACCTAGCCTGCACCTACACTGCAACCCATGCCACTTCTTATTCGCCAACAGGGATGGCGACACCTTTCATTTTTGTAATCTTTCGCCAAGTCCAATGGCGTCTCCCTTCACGTCCAATCGTGTTACATGCATGCAGAGATGCCTTCTCCAAGGCTGTCACCTAGCATGCACCTACACTGCAACCCATGCCACCTCTTATTCGCCAATAGGGATGGCGACACCTTTCATTTTTGTACTCTTTCGCCAAGTCCAATGGCGCCTCCCTTCACGTTCAATCGTGTTACATGCATGCAGAGATGCCTTCTCCAAGGCTGTTACCTAGCCTGCACCTACACTGCAACCCATGCCACCTCTTATTCGCCAACAGGGATGGCGACACCTTTCATTTTTGTACTCTTTTGCCAAGTCCAATGGCGCCTCCCTTTATGTCCAATCGTGTTACATGCATGCAGAGTTGCCTTCCCCAATGCTGCCACGTAGTCTGCACCTACACTGCAAGAGTGACACTTATCATGCATGCATGCACCCACCTACCACCTCACTTACTCTATGATAAAATTTTGCCTATAAATACAGATCCTCACATACTTCTATTGCATCCACAATCGTCTCACTCTCTGCTACAAACTATTTCATAATCTCATACAATTTCAAACTCTTTCATAATCTCAGACATTTTCAACAATGACTCTTCTCACAATGGGCGATTCTCACAGAGGCACAAGGGACAACATTGCAGCATTTGTAAGTTTCTTGTATACTTATACATTTTTCATACTCTATTAATGCTTTATTCATCTTACCTACTCTTACACTTTTTACATTATTAACTTAGGATACTAAAAGATTTAGAATCCGGTCACATAACTACCTTGCTCCCGACCCGTTGATCGTAACCTATCTCGAATACACAGGTTTCGAAAATGTTATAAAGATCTCCAACTGCACGATTGATTCAAAGTTTATACTTGTAATGTTGGAAAGGTGGAGACCAGAGACCCATACATTTCATCTACCAATAGGTGAATGTACTGTCACACTAGAGGATGTGTACATGTTATTGGGTCTCCCTGTCGACGGTAAGGCAGTTAACGGGTCGGTTCAACAACCCAATTCTCTGTGTGAAGAATTGTTGGGAAGGGATATGGTTGAAGGTGGTGGTGCGAGAGGTCAGGGTATACTACTTACTGAGCTAAAAAATCATTATGCGACTCTGGAATTGAACGAAAATTCCTCCGAGCTAGCTAAGGTAATAAAAGCTAGAAATTATATAACGATACTATTTGGAACCTTTTTATTTTCCGAAAGTACAGGAAATAGTGTAAATTTTATGTATTTAAATTTACTTAGAGACTTCAAAAAAACTAGAAAGTATAGTTGGGGTTATGCTGTTTTAGCCCATCTATATAGTTCCTTGTGTAAAAATGCAATCAAGGAAAATGTACATTTTATGGCTGCGCTTTTTTACTTCAAGTCTGGGGTTGGTGGAGAATGGAGTCCCTAAACCCCGTCAACAACAACACATTCGTTTTCCCATACGCAACAAAGTAAGTCATTAACTTATATCATTTATTACTATTCATCTCTTCACCAAATATATGATAAAAATAAAATATTTCTCAATTCCTTTAGGTACTGCGTGAGGGGTATGGATTACGGCAAAAATCCAAGATTCAATGTCGCTCTATACCGCAATCTATTGGATCACCTTGACCCGGATGATGTATGTCATACCTTTCAACTTTTCTACTTTTAAATTATTTATTTATTACATTTTCATTAAGATGATTTAATTTTATCTGCAGGATGCAACAATTTAGAGCGCAAAGACTGCAATCATACGGTTCAATGTTGTGGACATGCACCACAGCGACCGTGTAAAGATGCAGTTTGGAATGAATCAAGAGATACCCGGCGATCCAAATTGTTTGTCCCGGTGGCATCTCAAAAGGGTCGGCGCCCAATGGGGTCTTACCAACTGGAAAGATTTTGCTCCAGAATGGTGTAAGATGTGGTAGAGGCGTCACCGACATGTCTTGCAATTCCCAGTTTTCCTCAACCATGGTAATATGCGACACACGGATCAATATTTAGCTTGATACAGATCGGTTAGTACCTGAGAAATACGCGTGTCTCATCCAAGGTATTTGGTTGACCCACGTACACAATGGGCACAACCCTCATTTCCCCAACAACAAACCCAACACACATCAACCTCCCACCAACCCCCCCCCCCAATGAAACAGAACCACATATACCCAACCACAGTTACCACCACAATACAATTAACCCACATGCCCCACAACCAACCACAATCACCACCTCAGTACCAATACCCCCATATGCCTCACACCCAACCACAATTTCAATCATAATACCAATACACCCGTATACCTCACACACAATTTCAGTCTTCTACATATCCCAATATGGGCCCCTCAACATCCAACCTTAGTCTTGATCTGGGATTGTCGAAGATTATGAACCAACCGACCCAACTTACCATCAACCACAAAATCACCTAAGCACCCAACATTCCCAATACCAAACACTCCTAGGATCCATTTCCTTTATACCCCCCGTACTCAGACGACCAGTGCTACAGACCAACCATGGAACGCCACCCACCACCAACACGACCAAACTTTGAGGGAATGGGCAACCGACTGTACCAAAGCGGATCTTCCAGTTATAGAGATCTGACTGATTTCATGGATTCGGAACGCATTGACTTCATTGGGCCATCGACCCTGCCACAATAGGAAACGCGACGAAACCCAGCACGGGAAAGGCGAAGACGGGGATGCGGAACTGGGGGTCATTACCGGGTTTCGAGGAACCACTGATTAATCTGTATTTTTTTATGTAATCGTTATGTGTGTAATCATATTGCATAAATAAAAGTCAATTTTGTTGATCCTATATCTTTTACGTAACGCACCGTATTTAAAATAAAAAACGCGAAAAATCGCCTCCCAATTGCACTAAGGTGCCATCTCACTTGGCTTAGGACAAGCCTTTCACACCTAGGCGCCAAGTGAGATGGCGCCTCCGTTTTAAAATAAGGTGTAGGCGCCAACTGGGTTGGCTCCTCCCTTGTGGGGTTTTCTGAAACATGGTTATTTGCGTAATTTTCTCCGAAATAAGGTTATTTACGAAATTTTTTTTAATACCTAGTTATTCCAAAAAAAAAATTCTAGTTTTCGTTCAATGGACTATCAGAGTTGTTTATGTTTCGTTTTTTAATATAATATTAAAAATAAATATAAATTGCAATTAAAATAAAAATTAATATTAAAAATAATATTTAAAAATAAATTTAAATTAAAATAAATGTTAATTATTGTAATAAATAAATTCTAAAATAAATAAAATTTATTTAAATTAAAATAAAAATTAAATGTAATAATAATTAAATATTAAAATAAATTTTATTATTTAATTATTTAAGTACGGTTCTGCCGCTGCAATGTACGGAGATTTTTATTACTTTATTATTTAAGTATGGCTCTGCCACATCAATGGTCGGAGGTTTTCATTATTTTATTATTTAAGTACGGCTCCGCCACTGCAATGGACATAGACTTGTATTACTTTACTATTTAAGTACGGCACCGCCACTGCAATGGCCAGAGGTTTTCATTATTTTATTATTTAAATACGACTCCGCCACTATAATGGGCAAAGGCTTTCATTACTTTATTATTTAAGTACGGCTCCTCTATTGTAATGGACGGAGGCTTTTAAGATGTGCTCTATGTACCTCTAATGAAATGCAACTTGCTAAGTGTTGGACAACTAGTCGAAAAAGGTTTCTCAGTTGTCATGAAGGACAGAGTTTTGAAATTGTTCGACACCAAGAAAAATTTGCTGTTAAAATCTCCATTATCGAAGAATAGGATATTTAAGACTATGATCAGTTCGACAGAAGTTCAATGTTTGAAAATTATTGTCGACCACAAGGATAGTTGGTTGTGGTATTTGAGGTTTGGACATTTGAAATTTCAATCACTTCATCAATTGATTACTCAAGATATGGTTACTGGTATTCCAAGCCATGAGATGCCTGAAAAACTTTGTGAAGGTTGTTTAGTGGGAAAGCAATCCAAAAATTCTTTCATTTCGACTATGTAATTGAGATCATCCTACATTCTAGAAGTGGTGCATTCAGATGTATGTGGTCCATTCGAAGAACATACAATTAGTTGAAACAGATATTTTATTTCATTTGTCGATGAGTTTAGTCGAAAGCTGTGGATCTATGTGATCCAACGAAAGGACAAGGTATTTAAAATCTTTAAGAGATTCAAGATACTTGTCAAAAACCAGAGTGAGAAGAAGATCAAAGTTCTCCAAACAGATGGAGGTGGCGAATACACATCCAAGATGTTTGAAAATTTCTGTGCAGAACATGGTGTTGATCATGAGGTAACTGCTTCTTATACACCTCAACATAATGGAATTGCTGAAAGAAGAAACATAACCATATTAGATATGGCGAGATGCATGCTGAAGCAAAATAATTTTCCAAAGTCTTTATGGGGAGAAGCTGTTTCGACTGAAGTTTATATTTGAATATGTGTCCTACTAAGATATTGAAGAATAAGGTTCCTGAAGAAGTGTGGAGTGGCAAACAACCATCAGTAAGTCATTTGAAGGTGTTTGGATCTATGTGTTACAAGCATGTTCCTGATGCAAGGAGAAGGAAGCTTGATGACAAGAGTGAATCTATGATTCTGGTAGGATATCATAAAACTGGTGCATACAGACTATTCAATCTAGTTAATGATAAGATTATGTTGAGTCGAGATATTATGATTAATGAAAATTCTGTCTGGGATTGGAATTCCAGCAATTCAATTAAGAAGCCATTAATGAACTTTGATTTCGACGAAGAAACTGATGAAGTAGAGGTCGAAGGAATTGTTGAGAATCCAGTTGAAGACGAAGAAGAAGCAGTTGCTGACACTCCCGACACATTCGAAGTCAAAGAGGTTGTGGCTGAAACAAGCCAAAGACCTCAAAGAAATATAGTTCTTCCAACAAGACTTCGTGATTATAAAGTGGTGGGTGATGATGAAATCACACCAGATGAAGAATTAGTTCATTTTGCTTTACTTGCAGGTGCTGAACTAATCAACTATAGCGAAGCTTTGAAGATTAATAAGTTAAAGTTAGCTATGGTCGAAGAGTTACAGACAATCCAAAGAAACAACACATGGGAGGTAGTCGAATTGCCAACACATACAAAAGCTATCTGAGTAAAGTGGATGCTCAAGTTGAAACACAATGCAGATGGGTCAATAGCAAGACATAAAGCAAGATTAGTAGCTCGAGGTTTTCTTCAAAGAGAAGGAATCAACTACTCTGAAGTATTTGCTCCAGTAGCAAGATTAGAGACTGTTCGACTAGTGGTAGCATTGGTATGCAACCAAGGTTGGTCAACATTCCATCTAAATGTGAAATCAGCATTTCTGAATGGTCGTTTTGACGAAGAAGTTTATGTCACACAACCTCCTGGGTTTGTGATTCAGAAGGAAGCGAGTAAAGTATATAGATTTCACAAAGAGCTATATGGCCTCAAGTAGATACCTAGGGCATGGAACAAGAATATCGACTCATACTTAGTCAAATTGGGATTTTCCAAATGCAAATCAGAGTATGGTGTCTATGTTCAGGTTGTAGCACAAGATATAATAATCATCTGCTTGTATGTTGCTGACTTGCTAGTAACTGGAAATAGTTTAGAGAACTTGTCGAAGTTCAAAGGGTTGATGACGAAGGAATTTGAAATGTCGGATCTAGAAAAATTGTCTTATTTTCTAGGCATGGAATTTCAAATGTCGAAGCAAGGTATGGTGCTACATCAAAGAAAGTATGTCAAAGAGATACTCAAGAGACTCATAATGGATGATTCGAATCCTTCATCCTCACCTGTCGAACCAAATGTGAAGTTGAAGAAGAATGAAGAGGAAGACAAAGTCGATGCAACTTGGTTCAAGCAAATTGTGGGATTTCTGAGGTATGTGTGCAACAGTCGACCTGATATAGGTTTCGCAGTCGAATTAGTAAGCAGATATATGGGTGAACTAAGAGTGTCATATGTGAAGGCTGCAAGAAGAATCCTGAGATATTTGAAGGGTTCAATAAATTATGGAATACTATTTCGACGAGATTCTGAAGGCAAAGAAGCAATAGTTAATTGTTTTTAAGATGTTGATTGGTATGGAGATAAGGAAGATCCAAGAAGCACAACTAGATATTTCTTTCAAGTATTTGGTGCCCCAATCTCATGGTGTTCGAAGAAGCAACCTGTGGTGGCATTGTCATCGTGTGAAGCTGAATATATAGCATAATCCTATGATGCATGTCAAGCAATTTGGATCAGATCTTTACTTGAAGAAATGACTATCGAAGTGAAGAAACCTCTAGTATTGCAAATCGACAACAAGTCAGCCATAAATCTGGCGAAGAATTCAGTTCTGCATGGAAGAAGTAAACATATTGAAGCAAGGTTTCACTTCTTGAGGGAAAAAGTAAATCAAGGTGAACTTGAAGTTAGGCATTGCTCAAGTGAAACACAGTTGGCCGACATTTTCACCAAAGGATTGAAGATTGACAGATTCCTGAATTTGATAAAGAAATTAGGAATAGTTCAGATTGACTATTTTTGAGGATGTTCGACAACTTGGATTATGGGGGTGTGTTGAAATATTAAATTAGATTTGTTAGAATATTAGATTAAATTTGATTTGATTAGATTTAATATTTAAATGTAATCTAAGTTGTGTTAGCTCAAACCCAATTATAGTTGTATATAAATAGTTATAGTGTGTATTATTATTTATATAAAATAATGTAAATTCTTATTTCCTTTTTTATTCTCTCTTTCTCTCTTCACTAAAAGCGCCTCACACACTAACAGGTCTATCAATTCATTTACAACTACCACCCCCATCATTTAAAAGCTTATGGAATATATCATATAGATAATGATCGGTTGCCAATAACATCTCTAATATATTCATGAGAAGCTTGGATGACATTATCCATGTTCTTGGAGATAAAATTTGTAAGTTCAGGAGACATAAAAACAAATAGAGACAAATACTAAAGTTAAAATAGATCTAAATTTAAACAAAAATGAAAACACTAATGATAAATTACTCTAAAGTTAAAATAGATCTAAATTTTAAAAAAAAAATCCTTTTTAAACACTTTGCCAAAATTGACTTTTGACATCACCAAAAAGACAACGCTTTGATGAGAAAACGCTGTTGTAGGTCTTTTAAAAAATTCGCTAAAAAAAACGCTGCTACAGACAGCCTTTAGAAAGCGCTTTTTAAAAGCTCTGCTAAATGCCCTACCTTAGAAAGCGCTTTATTAAGAAAATGATGTTGTAGGTCTTTAAAAAAATTCTCTAAAAAAAAGCGCTGCTGCACACAGCCTTTAGAAAGTGATTTTAAAAAGCGCTGCTAAAGGCCTTAAATTCGCCCCACTTAAGAAAGCGCTTTCTAGTGAAAGCGCTGATAGATCTTGTATGATATAAAGCTCTTTTTAAAAGCGCTGGCTTAGTTCAAATTATAATATTAAAATGTAAAATTTCCCCACTTAAGAAAGCGCTTTCTCGTGAAAGCGCTGCTAGATCTTGTATGTAGAAAGCGCTTTTAAAAAGTGTTGTCTTAGGTCTAATTATAAAATTAAAATATAAAACTTTCAGAACCCTATTCATTTATTTCAGAACCCTTCTTCTTCGACCGTTTCTTCTCCGACCGTTCCTAATCGTTCCGACCGTTCCTAATCGTTCCGACCGTTTCTTCTCCGACCGTTCCTAATCATTCTGACCGTTTCTTCTCCAACCGATTCTTCTCCGACCGTTTCTTGCCGTAGAACGCCGTATAGTTCAGGTACGTCATTCTTTTGTAACATTGTTCTCTTATATGACATGTTCTCTGCAAAAGTGGCGATTGTTAACTACTTAACTGCATGTATGGTTGGAGTTTCACGATGACCTGTTCTCCTTCTTGGAAATTTACTTCTCTTCTCTTTTTGTCAGCTTGATTCTTCATATAATGTTGAGATTTTATAAATTAGGTTACTATCTACTATTATTGGGAAAAGCTATTTCAACAAATCAATATTGACCGTGTGTGTGCTTCCCTGTATTTGGTTACTATGTATTATTATTGGGAAATTGTTGAGGATATGGTAATTCGTATTATTATTGGGAAATTCTTAAGAAAGTTATTCTTAGAAGGAAAAACTACTTTGGACTAAAATGAAGTAACATACTCTTTCATAGAAAATATATTCACTATTTTTTATATACAAAAAAGTAGTTTAGTCATTACTAAGAACTAATGAGAGATATGATATTATCACTATACCATTAATAAACGTAGTGTTTTAAGAATAAATTAAAATTTTATTGTTGTTTTGAATAAGTAAATTAAAATCTTGTTGAAGAGACATTGAAAAGTGAAAAGTTGGATTGATATTGATAGTATGATTGTTTTACAGGTGCAAAGTGAAAGTCTGATTGTTTACACGAATCTTACATTGTGTGGATCCAGAAGTTGATTACTTCTCTACAGGTAATTAGTTGTTCTTTTTCTATAGTTGCGTGAATAATTAACGTTTTTGTTTATCTTAATTAGTAAAACCATTTGAATGAACTGTTATGATGGATGAGCATTGCTTGTAATGATTGGGAACTAACTTATTGAATTTGCTATATATAGGGGTAACTTGTGATTAAAGTGTGAAATTCGGATCGTTTTCCTACAGGTAAATTTTTTATATTTTGTTTTTGCTTAGCTTAATTAGTAATGCCATGGATAAGAAATGTATGTCTTCGAGTCAATTAACGAAAGAGTACGAGAATGGGGTATCATAATTCGTTAAGTTTGTTGTGGCGCACGCCAAAGACCCCAGGTGAATGACATGTCCTTGCTTGAGTTACTGCTATGGGAGTCGGGTTGACGCGGTTCAGTTGGCATCGCATTTAAAGAGGCGTGGAATTGATAGAAGTTATACATGTTGGAATTTGCATGGTGAGAAAAGTAACGGGAATGTTGAATCGGGGGATAATACGACATATGCTTCAAACGACAATGGCACAGATACATATGATTATGATCGAGTCGAATAGATTACAAAAGAACTTGAAGAAGACCTTAAGAATTGTCCTAAAATGTTTGAGAGGTTGGTAAGCGATGCAGAGAAACCGTTGTATAATGGTTGTACAAAATTCACAAGATTGTTTGTGGTATTAAAGTTGTACAACTTAAAGGCGGGCAATGGATGGTCGGATAAAAGTTTCAGAGTTATTAGCCCTTATGAAAGATATGCTACCAGAGGATAATCTTCTTCCCAATCGAACATATAAGGCCAAAAAGATATTGTGCTCTATTGGCATGAGCTATGATAAGATACATGCCTGTCCAAACAATTGCATTTTGTTTCGAAACGAGTATGCATCGTTAAATGAGTGTCCTAAATGTGGTGTCTCTTGATATAAGAAAAAGTTATCTCCAACAAAAGTGTTATGGTATTTTCCTATAATTCTGAGATTTAAACGCATGTATCATAGTGAAACTGATTCAAGACACTTGACTTGACATGCAGATGAAAGAATTATTGATGGAAAACTTCGACATCTGGTAGATTCACCATAGTGGATGAAAATTGATAATGAGTATCCTGAATTTGGAAAAGAAGCAAGAAACCTTCGCTTGGCATTGTCTACTGATGGAATGAACCCACACGGTATTCAAAGTATCTCGCATAGCACATGGTCTGTGATTATTATGATTTATAACCTACCTCCATGGCTATGTATGAAGCGTAAGTACATGATGTTATCTATGTTAATTTCTGGGCCTAAACAACCAGGGAATGACATAGATGTATACTTGACACCCTTAATCGAAGATTTAAAGTTTTTGTGGGAGAACGGTGTGGAGGTTTATGATGGGTATAGGAAAGAAAGTTTCAACTTGAGGGTGATGTTGTTTGGAAAAATTAATGATTTTCCAGCATACGAAAATCTATCAGGGTACAACATTAAAGGTCAAAAAGCATGTCCTGTTTGTGAAGATGAAACCGATACGATGCAACTGGACCTTTGTCAGAAGAATGTCTTTCTTGGTCATCGTAGATTCTTAAATTCTAATCATCACTGTCGTGGGTGGAAAAAAGCATTCAATGGAAAGGAAGAACAACGTAGAGCTCCACCTATATTGACAGGTGATCAAATTTTTGAAAAGGTAAAAGATGTGAGTATTTAGTTTGGCAAGCCTTTTGCACATACACTTGTCAAGAGTGGGTGGAAGAAGAGGTCAATTTTTTTGAACTTCCATATTGGAAGTCATTGTATGTAAGACATTTTCTCGATGTTATGCATATTGGAAAAAAATGTATTTGACAGTGTTATTGGTACGTTACTCAATATACAAGGAAAGTCTAAGGATGGCCTTAAAGTAAGGGAGGACATGGTAAACATGGGAATGAGAACTGAATTGGGACCGGTGAAGAAAGGAAGACGAACATATATATCACCTGCTGTTTATAATCTATCTAGAAAGGAGAAAAATATATTGTGTAAGTTTCTGAGTGAAGTTAAAGTTCCAGAAGGCTACTCATCAGATATTAGAAGACTTGGGTATATGAAAGACCTCAATTTAAAGAGTTTAAAGACACATGATTGTCATGTTATAATGGATTATTTTCTACCAATAGGTATACGTTCTATTCTGCCATAAAAAGTAAGAAGCACAATAACTAAACTTTGTTTTTTCTTCAAGTCAATTTGCAGTAAGGTGATAGATCCTGCGATCTTACCAACATTGAAAAAAGAAATAGTTATTAATTTGTGAGATCTTGAAATGTATTTTCCTCCCTCGTTTTTTGACATAATGGTTCATCTAGTTGTTCATCTTGTGAAAGAGACACAATTGTGTGACTGGCTTATATGACATGAATATACCCTGCTGAACGTTATATGAAAATATTAAAAGGGTATGTGAAAAACCGAAGTCGACCAGAGGGTTGTATTGCCGAACGATACATTGTTGAAGAAGCGATTGAGTTTTGTACTGAGTATCTGTCAAATGTTCAATCAATTGGACTCCCAAAATTTCATATTGTTGGAAAAAAAGAAGGTAAAAAGTTAATTGGAAATAAAGTTGTGACAATATCAAGGGTCGAACGAGATCGAGTGCATTTGTATGTTCTGCACAATGAGATTGAGGTTGAGCCGTATGTTGAAATGCACAAGGGTGTTCTTCGAGGTTTAAATTCGAATAGAAATGAGAATTGGATAGTACAAGAGCACAATTGAAGTTTCATACCATGGTTTAAGGAACATATTTATTCAAAGTATCGTTCAGATCCCGCTTCAATAACTGAAAGGTTGAGATGTTTAGCATATGGTCCAAGTTTGGTTGTGTTTTCTTATAACGCATACGCAATTAATGGATACACATTTTATACCAAAGAACGAGATGATAAAAGTACTATGTAAAATAGTGGTGTCACCTTGGTAGCTAAAGCAATGCGCATATCAAGTGTGAAGGACTTAAACCCTAAATTTGCAAATCCGTCATATTTTGGGGTTATCGAGCGCATTTGGGTGTTTGATTATGAGAAGTTTCAGATTCTTATATTTGATTGCAAGTGGGTTGAAAATAATAATGGCATACGAATGGATAAGTCGGGATTTTTGAAAGTGGATCTTAATAGGGTGGAGTACAAAGATGAGCCTTTTATTCTAGCCTCTCAAGCTAAACAAGTGTTCTACGTCACTGATCCGACAAGTACGAAATGGTCTATAATGCTTTATCTAACAAAGTAATTGATGAAAACATTGAAGATCAAGGTGATATTGATGTTGAGATTGAATCATTTACTAGAAATGATGAAGATGAGAATATTATAATGAATGAATCATATATTAGAAATGATCATAATGACGGTATTTGGATCAATCCAACCATCCGCGTTGTTAAGAGACGAGTAGAACATATTCCTACCAAGAAAAGAAAGAGACGTTAGTGAAAAAGGTAAGGGTGTTTACCATTCCATTTTTTATATTTCCTTAGTGGGTTTTTATATTTGTCATTTCATTTTTATTTTTTTTCTTCCTTGTTAGATCAATACAAGTATTCTGCTCTCAAAGAGAAGCTCGAGTATCACGGTCTAGATCAAACCAACATTACATGGATCAAAGTGAAGGTACATTAATTTTCACAATTTTGCTTATAATAGTGATGCTACTTGATAAAACAAGACAACTATACATTCTTATTTGTTTTTCTATGTAGTGTGCTCAACAACATAATAATATAGATTGCGGATACTTTGTTTTGAGGTTTATGAAAGAAATCCTTCTTTTGAATCGAATAGAGATTTCAATCGCGGTATGGATTTATAACTTAGGATTTATTTTAATATTTATCGGATATGTCATATAATTTATTACTTTTAACTAAATCATGCATATTATGTTTTGTTATATAGTACTTTGATGAATGCAAGTGTGCTCATTACACGAAAAATCAATTGGAAGAAATCAAGAGGAATTCTGTGAATACTTTATTCAGAAAAGAATCATATAAGGTATTGGAAGTTGAAAAGTGTTATGAATACTTTTAATTGTGTTGGACCCAAGTTAGTTTAATTGACCGTGTTGTTCTGTTCATACCTTATTTGCAGGACGAGGACCGTCCGCTCGTCGAATTTTGGCGATTTCAGGCTGAAACGAATTCGGCACATATCATATATAAGCGGATTTGAATATAAGGTTTTGTTGTACTCGAGTACTATTACCTTTATACGAAATTCTTGGAGTTTGTTTTGCCTCTTATAAGAGAAGGTTTTCTTGTAATAGTCATAAATTTGTTGTTCGAAATAGCCATAAATTTGTCCTTATTATAGTGCATCCTCCTCCTACTTAGTAGCAAACATGTGAATTGAATTATAATGGTGTTTATATTTTGGTATATAATTGTATTAGAATGATATATAATGCCTTTTCTTTTTGTATGTAACGACTTCTTTGTTGAAATAAAGGGTCGTTGAAATGTAAGGCTTGAAGTACAGGTTTATGGGATATTATTCTCAAAAATATGCCTTCTAAAAAGAAAGAATACACAGCGTTTTAACATAAAAAATGCTTAAATTTACGTGAAGCAACGAAAGCGCTTTTTAGGAAAAAGCGCTGCTAAATGCCTACTTTAGTAAGCACTTTGTTGAAAAACGCTGTCTAAAGATGCCTTAAAAAATACATTAGACAGCGCTTTTGGAAGCGCTGTCTAAAGAGGGTCAATAGAAAGCGTCTTTTTCAGGAAAAACACTGCTAGATGCCTACCTTAGAAAGCCCTTTTTCAGGAAAAAACACTGCTAAAGAATACATATGACAGCGTTTTTTCGTTAAAAAAAAAGCACTGTCTAGACCTACGGCAGCATCACCATAGACAGCGCTTTTAAGCGCTGATAAAGGGCAAAAAAAATCACTATCTTAAATCTTTTTTAGCGTACTGAAAGTAATTAACTAATAAAATTAAATTTGTAAAATAAAATAAATAGAGACAAATACTTTACACCATCCCTTAAAATAGGTAAAAGCTTTTCAATATTTATATTTCTCTTTTGTTCAGTTTGTGCTTCAATTCTGACCCACTATCAAATAAAATATTAATCAGATATTACAAAATGGTTTTTCTATTCTAAAGACACTCTCGACTTTTATAACTAATATCATTTGTATTTTCTCTTTCTCACTTTGACTAAGCAAAGGAAGAGAGAAATTAAAAATTATAAAAAGACACAACATGGTTTCTTATCTCTTTAGTTTAGACTAAATATTGTAAACTCACAAAACCTAATATTGAGATTTCACCAAAAATGAAAACAAAGAAATTATATCTTTATTGATGGATTGCAACCATAAACTGGGTCTAACAGCCATTCAAAGTATGTTATCACATTATATATGATTTTATTAAAATACTCTTGCAATAATCTTCAGAGACAAAATCAGTAAGACAAAATAACTTCAGAGACAAAATTAGTAAGACAAACACTTGAACCCTATAGTTTGGCTAAAACCAAACTACATATATGGGCAAGCGGTAATTTTTATTCCATTAATTATTTGCATACACATGATTAAAAACAGAGCCTAGGGGTCTTTGTTTCATCACATGCATGGTGACACTAACATAGTTAGTTACATTTTTTATAACAGAAGTTAGTGATATCAGTGCAACGACACTGTGGTGGAAAAGACCTTGTGCAAATGCAACTTTTGCAAGCTGAGTGACATGTTTCTCCAACATCAGTACAACGACACTGAGGAGGGATTGATTTTGTGCAAGGGCAGAAATTACAGCATGCTGTAGTTGTTGATTTGATAGTGTAACCTGCATCACCATTGGAGAGCAGTTGAGTGATGAAGGAAGTTGAATCAAAACGAGCATCAGCAACAGTTGCGGTGAAGCCCAAGAGGAAAAGCAAAAAAGCAAACTTCATAATTGTCTTCTTGATGATAAACTCCATTGTTACTCTCTTTCTCTCACTTGCTCTTTTTCTATTTTGATTTGTGCATCTCTTTGCAGCTACCTAGGTCTATTTATAAATAAGTGTTTTCTTTTATTGTTTCATTTAATAATGATGCGTGATCCTCGTGTTTAATATAATATATTATTCATTCAAACAAAAAAGTTATGTAGAAGGAACTTCCGTCCAATAGACCGACATATGCTTTATAATTTATATAATTTTCGTCCAATAAACTTACAAAGTTGTTTATGTTTCGTTTTTTAATATAATATTAAAAATAAATAAAAATTATAATTAAAATAAAAATTAATATTAAAAATAATATTTAAAAATAAGTTTAAATTAAAATAAATGTTAATTATTGTATTAAATAAATTCTAAAATAAATAAAATTTATTTAAATTAAAATAAAAATTAAATGTAATAATAATTAAATATTAAAATAATTTTCATTATTTTATTATTTAAGTACGGTCCTACCGCTGCAATGAACGAAGACTTTCATTATTTTATTATTTAAGTATGGTTCGGCACTGTAAAGGAGAAAAAAATTTATTATTTTATTATTTAAGTACGGTTCCGCTACTGTAATGGACCGAAGATTTTTTTTACTTTATTATTTAAGTACGACACTGCTACTGTAATGGGCTGAGACTTTCATTATTTTATTATTTAAGTACGGCTCTGTCACTGTAATGAGTTGAGGCTTTCATTATTTTATTATTTAAGTACGGCTCCTCCACTGTAATGGACGAAGGTTTTTATTATTTTATTATTTTAAAATTTTTATTTTGAACTATAAATATCATTGATGTTGAATGATCCTAGTTGTAACGCCCCGTTTTATTTAATATTATATTATATTAATCGAGTTATCGTTTGACGTTTATTTTTGCGACGAGAATATTTATATTAACCGGTATATCTGTTAATATATTCAGCGGCGTTTTATTCGGACCGGTAATTATTTTATTCGGTCCGGTATTTATTTTGAGGGACCAGTAATTATTTTATTCGGTCCGGTATTTATTTTGAGGGACCGATAATTATTTTATTCAGTCCGATATTTATTTTGAGGGACCGGTAATTATTTTATTCGGTCCGATATTTATTTTGAAGGACCGGTAATTATTTTATTCGGTCCGATATTTATTTTACGGGACCGATAATTATTTTATTCGGTCCGATATTTATTTTGAGGGACCGATAATTATTTTATTCGGTCCGGTATTTATTTTGAGGGACCGGTAATTATTTTATTCGGTCCGGTATTTATTTTGAGGGACCGATAATTATTTTGTTCGGTCCGATTTTTATTCCGTTCGGTTCGGTAAAATATTATTCGGACCGATATTTAATTATTCAGAGTTATTTTAATTATTTGGTTTAATAATATTATTTAGTGTTAATTAGTGGTGATATATCAAGAAGGACTTTTTGAGTATTTTGCTAGCTTATGTCTTGCATCTAAACAAACCAAACACTTGTTTTATGACATAACATACAAAACACCCTTTGAGAGAGTTAGAGAGAGCTAGAGGTCTTGGAAGAGAAGAAGAGGAGCAAGAATAAAGTTTGTATTTTGGGTTGGTTGGAACATCAAGAATCATTTCAAACATCTAAGGTAAGGAGTTTGATTTTCCAATGTTTATAGTTAGGGTTTGATTTGGTATATTTTGATTTGGGATAAAATTGATGTTAGGGTTCTTGAGATTTGGTGAGATAAATTATGAGAGTTAATTTAGGTGTTAGTGTTGTGGGATTAATGTTATGTTAATAGAAATTAAATTAGAAAAACTAAAATTATATTAATTAAATTAAGTTTTGAAACTAAAACAAAAATTATGCAGTATATTTAGAAGACCATGCTTGCAGTATGTTTATTAATTAAGTTTAGTTATAATTAAAAGATATAGCAATATATTAATTGATGAAGTTTATAACTATGCTAAAGTATATTAATTGATGAAGTTAGAAGTGAAGCTTCTAAAGTTAAACTAGCAGTATTCAATTAAATGGAGTTTAGAAACTAAAAACTAGTAGTAGAGAAAATTGAAGTAGCAGTTAAGTTTATAAACTAAAAGCAGCAGTATAGAAAAAACTAAAAAGTTACAATATGATATTGAAACTAAGTTTAGAAATTAAATAAATTATGTTTTTTTTTAATTTAATATATTAAATATTTATATTAATTAAATACAAATATGACATAAGTTAGCCGATTTAATTTGGAACCCGATTATGTTTCAATTTTCTGATTTCGGTAATTTCGGTGACGGAGCAAGTTGCTCCGAATTTAACAAAAGTTGACGTGCTAGCTAATTTTGATGTGTAGAACATCGTGGTGAGGTTAGTTTTTCGAGATTACGAGTTTTTAATGGAGCGACCCGAAATAAGTCAATTTACGGCTAAGTTGAACCGGGTTGCGTTTTAGTCGGTTTAAGTTGCGTATGGACAATCTGATTGCGACGTTAATGATTATAATTGATGCTGATTATTGTGAATGACTTTTGCAACGATTATTGATGTTTGACTATTTTTCCGTGTTTGAAATTTAGTGAATTATTTGATAATGATGTGGTGTGATTAAATATGATGTTTGCGACGGTTTATTTATAATGAATACTTGATGATATGCGATGCGATGATATGTTTATCTTGATGTGGATGAATATGGCGACGTGAGTTTTATACCAATTTTGATGTGCGATGATAATGTTTTGTTGTGTCGTGTTTGTGATGTCGTGTTGTCGAGTCACATACATTGCATTGGCGATGAGGGCTTTTATGCCAAGCGACGAGGGCTTTTATGCCAAAGTGACAATGGGCTTTTATGCCGAATGTCCCTAATTATGGACAAAGCGACGGGTACCACATGCATAACATAGTCGTGTCTCATGGAGTCGGTTATGTTTATTTTTTATTCTTTTGGCGTTGAGTTTTATTTGATGGCTTATAATGAATTGCGATGTTATATGATACCTTGTTTTGTGATGATTTTTGTGTTGAACATAAAGTGATTATGATGTGATAATTTCATGAAAATTATGCGATGGATATAACATGACGGTAAATCGACGATATGAGTTTATGGCGATGGAGTTTATGTCTTGTTTTGACATGATTATGGTGATTATGTGATGATATTAAAGTGTTGATCTTATACACTAAATGATGATTTTAAAGTATGTGAGATTTGATATTTGTTGACATATTCTTATTAACCTATATCATTTATGATTCTAAAACTATTTATATATTTTATCATGCCTTTAAATATATGTTTTGGAGTATCTCACCCTTTACTTGTTTCGCCGTTGCCTTTATATTGGTAACGTGCAGGTGATCCGCGAGGATGACGAGGATTACCTCGAGTCTCTTTATTTTGAGTCGCTCTGCTCTGATAGTAGTAACACTCGGGATTCGGGCAACGTTATTATTTTGATAGAATAGTTTATGTATAATATCTTATGACTTTATGTATTGATGATAACATGATGATACGTACATTTTATGAACACATCTGATGTGTTGTGGTTAGTCATATGTTTATATGATGATTTATGTTATGAATCGGTATATCCGAATTTTGATTTTGTGATGTGCATTATAATGCAAAGTGATGGAAACACAAATGTGTGATACCTCAATTTATGTTTGGATGAAATTTTGAAACTTTTATTTTATTATTAATTACGAGGGATAGAATTGGGGTGTTACATTAGTGGTATCAGAGCAGGTCGGTCTGTCCGACCAAGTTGTTGAGTTTGTTGTCGTCTATCAATCAAGTATTGTTATTTGTTGATTCTAATCCTTGTTTTGTTTTGAGCAGAAGTTGTTATGGTTGGAAGGAACACTGGTAGGAATGATGAGGCTCTTGCTGCTTCTATGCAGGCAATGGCTCAGGCTTTCCAAAACCCGCCGAATGCTGACGAGAACGCTGGGTCTCGTAGTTTGGCAACCTTCCAAAGAGAGAATCCTCCTACTTTCCAAGGAAAGTATGATCCCGAAGGTGCTTTGGCGTGGCTGAAGGAGATTGAAAGAATCTTCCGTGTGATGGATTTCACTCATGTGCAAAGGATCCGTTATGGTACTCATAAACTAAGTGCTGAAGCAGATGACTGGTAGGTTGAAACCCGTCAGAGGCTTGAGATTGCTGGTGAGGAAGTGACATGGGAAGTTTTCCGAAGGGAATTCATGAGGAAGTATTACCCGGAAGATGTTCGGGGAAAGAAGGAGATAGAGTTCCTTGAATTAAAGCAAGGAAGCATGTCTATCACTGATTATGCTGCAAGGTTCACTATGTTGGCCAAGTTCTATCCGCGTTATGATGGGCCGAATGACGAGTTCTCTAAATGCATCAAGTTTGAAAATGGTTTGCGTCCTGAGATTAAGAAAGCTGTTGGTTATCAGAAAATCCGTGTCTTTTCGGATTTGATTGATAGTTGTAGGATCTTTGAGGAGGACAATAATGTTCATTATAAGATTATGTCTGATAAGAGAAACAAAGGTCAGCAAAGCCGTGGAAAACTGTATGATGCTCCAGCTGGTAAAGGAAAACATAAAGCGTTTCTTGGGCGAAGAACTAGTGGGGGACATGCTCCTGCTAGTATTGTTTGTTACAAGTGTGGGAAACCTGGCCACAAGAGTAATGTTTGTCGAAGCGATGTTAGAGCTAAGGAGAATGAGGTGAGATGTTTCCGATGTGGAGAAGTGGGCCATATGACTCACGATTGTAGACATAAGGATGTGGTTTGTTTTAATTGTGGCGAGGGAGGTCACATTAGTGCTCAATGTAAGAAGCCTAAGAGGACTCAAGGAGCAGGAAAGGTGTTTGCTTTGTCGGGTGCTCCGACGGAAAACAAGGATGGTCTTGTTCGAGGTACTAGTTTCATTAATAGCTTTCCTCTTATTACTATTATTGATACTGGTGCTATTCACTATTTTATTGTTGCTGATTGTGTAAAGAGATTGGGTCTCACTTTGTCGTCTCTGGATATAGATATGGTGGTAGAAGTTCCGGCTAAGGGAACGGTTACTACTTCTTTTGTATGTGCAAGTTTCCCTTTATCAATCTTTGATAAAGACTTTATGGTGGATCTTATTTGTTTACCGCTTGTCGGGTTGGACGTGGTTTTAGGTATGGACTGGTTGAAAACTAATTGTTGTACCCCAAAATTTGCCCTCGCATTTTTCCTCAAGAAATCACAGCTTCGGACGTTTCCTGATTTTTCAGACTGGCTCAAGAATCGGTCAAACAAACTTTTCTCGTCAGTCAGACAGAATTAGGGTTTTCATTGGTTTTCATGGCTCTAGAACAATTCAAACAGTTTGCTTAGGGTTTTGGTTGATTCTGGCTCAGCTTTGATCAGACGAACGTTTCTTCGGCATTTGATCAGGAATTAGGGTTTGTACGCAGTTTTCTCAGAAAGATTTAATTCTACAGTGCTTTTCAAGTTATTCCGAGATATGGACTGAGGCATTTGGATTGAATTCGCATTGTGTGACTAAATCAATGAAAGGATGCTTTTGGATTGAGTTTGCAGTGTTTGATTAAAATCAGTGAGAAGAAAAGACATTTAGGCATGTATGATTTGACGGTGCATTGCTTTGATTATTCAAGATGTCGGACGTTTATGGATTATTTATTATTCTGAGTTAAATGGTTGGAATTTATTTTCAATTATTATAATTTAAAGAATTATAAATAATAAATAAACAATTGAAAAGAATAAAAAGAATTAATTGGTTAAAAGGAATTTTATTCATCTTTAAATATTTGTTACAATTGTTATTTAAATACAAGTATTTATTTACAAAGTATTTATAATAATGATAGTTACAATAATTAAAATTGAAATAAACTATCCTAATTTTTTCTAAGTTTTCCTAAGTCTTCATCTTCCATCCCTTGCTCCCTCTGCTTCATTTGATTTTATCTACAAAAAAATAAGAAAAGACGAAAAAGTTAGAAACAGATAAATTGAATTAAAGAGACAGACAGTTAATTTAGGCTCATCATTAAAGGCAACTGACTGGAATCAGTTCGCCCTCTCTGCAAATCACGGGATTTCTCCCGGTTCACAAAAAGGGATGAATAATGCTTGCTAAAAATGAATGCACAAAGTCAAAAATTGCACATTTCAAAATTGTCAAAACTGCATAGTTCAAAGCAAGACAGCATGTGCAAATACAAAGTCCAAATCCAAACTGAACTATGAAGTTCCAAATTCAAACTTTCCACAAGCTGCCAAAAAAGCTGTCAAAGATATCAAAGTATCAAAAGGTACAAGATGCAGCACAAAGTATGGAAAAGAGAAGACAAATATGCAGAGTTAAACTACATATGCAAGCAAGCATAGTTCATTTCATCATTTCCCAGTGTTGCCTTTTCAGAGCAAAGTACAAGCATAAACATTTTTTAATGCTTTAACTGTACTAGAGAGAGAGAGGAGAGAGTAAAGAAAGTACAGGTTTGCAGGCTTAGGCTTGAGAAATAAAAATATAAAACAATATGTTCATAAAACAGTAGGGAGGGGGCAGAGAAATATCAAAAAAGGAGAACCACAAAACTGTAAGACAAACAAATATACAGAACTGCCCAGCCAAAAGCCAAAACATTCAAACCTCTACAGGCCCTGTCAAACAAAGCCTAAGCCTGCCCTTTCAAGCTCATTACCATTAACCCCTGTCAAAAAGCACAAACCTGCTTGAAGCTTTCAAACAAGTTCAAAAACCAAAACCTGTCAAACCTTGAACCAACCTGCATAACTACAAACAAACATACAAACGGCAGGTTAAGCCTCAAAGCCCAAGCCTTACCAGAGCACAACAGGCCTGAAACCAGCATAAACAAAAGCCATACACCAGTGGCCTACAACCTGCAAAAGCCTAACCTGTAAAAGGCCAAGCCCCCCAACCTGTAAACAGAAGCCATGAACCTGCCTCAAGCCTTAGCCAAGCTCATTACAAATTGAAACCAGCATAGGCCTTTCAGACCTCAAAGCTTAAATCATTTTCAAGTTTCAACTGATAACAAAAACTTGATTCAAAGTACTCAAAATCCAAATCAACAAAATCCAACCAAAACACCACGCCCTCAGAATTGTTTCATCACTGGGCTAACAACAACATTAACATTTCTCAGAGTCAGGGGCAAGAAGAGGAAAAGGCGAGCAAGCAAGCATATCAGTAATCAAACATCTCAGACAAATCAACATTAGAGGCAACAGAGACATCGAGGCAACAAAGAGAAAGAAGATAAAGAAGCATAGAAGCAGGCACACGAGGCGAACAGAGAAGAAGAGAAAAATATATCATCAAGAGGTTTTCAGTATCATCATCAAACCAACTCTCAAAAGGGCCAAAAAATACACAAACCAGGAATCCAAGCAAGCCCAGCGTCACGCGTCTCATCCCCCCGCCGGCAAGCCTCCGGAGCGCCTCCACGTTCGCCTCCTCCTCCGACAAGGTAGTATTTCTCCCTTCTTTTTCCTTCCATCACCTCAACAATAGCAATATAAAACAAAAGCACTTAATCAAAAAAACAGTAAACCAAAACATGCAAGAAAGGGGAGTGAAACCCTAAACGCGTTTAAAGAGACAACAAAAGGAAATCACCTTTTAATTTGCTTCACTGAACCAAGGAAGAAAGAAGGCGAAGGAGGCAGCTGGTGGCTCTAGGCGGAGGGTTGCGTCTCAGTGACCTTTACATTGAAGAAGATGAGGAGGAAGATGAAGTGAAGCAACGGCGCTGTAAACCCTAAAGCGTTCTCCAAATGAACAATAATTATCAAACCCTAAACGAAATGAACGAGTTGGCCATGGGCCTTGCCCTTTTCCAATAAGCAAAAGCCCATAAAATCAGGCAAACACCCCCCTTTTTGCTTTTGTTTCCCCTCGTTTCAGCTTGGGCCTAAAAACTCACAAAGCCCATCCTTTGTTTTGGTTTTAAGACTAAAATATATATTTTTTCTTTTATCACCCTAATATCCTTTTTTTATAACTTACATTAATACACTAATTTTGTTTTACACTAATTTTTTTTATATAGAATATTAACTAAACATGAACATGATAATTTTAGAAAACATACAAACATTAATTCTTTCTTAAATTTGAAACATTTTTGTTTTCCTTTTTGTACCTAAAAAAATACTAACATAAAATGCATAAAAATTAGAATTATTTAAAACACTTTTTCTTTTATCTTATTAAAACTTGTTTTGATTTGTATATAAGACAATAATACATAATTTCCTTAAACTTGAAATATTATTCTTTTTTTTATAAAATCTTTCTTTGTACATAATCACATCAATACATGATTTCTCTTTAAAATAAATGCTTTTCTTTTCTTAAAATATTGTCTTTATACATATTAAACAAAAATATAAAAATACAAATTCAAATCAAATGTGGATAATAATACTTATTAAATCAAACATACTTAATTTATTAAATTCACAACTTGTAAATAATATACATGTACACTTACACCTACACAATACACTTTACATTTGATACACATACAATTATTATTCTTATACATTGCTATACGTTACATTTACACTTTGGTCGCAATTCGATTTGGTTGTAATTTATTGGACACTACATTCCTAAAGTCTCATCCCCATTTGTAAATTTGTACCCCCACTCCCGGATACTATTTGTAATAGCGTAGACTTTAAATTCTTGCAATTTACCGCTTTCGAATTATACCATGGTTAGACCTAGGGTTTGCATGTACATAAAACCAAACGCTAGATAACCTAATACAAAAACAAATGCATGAAAACAATACACAATCACACTTGCACCCCCTAGGGTAATCCCACATGTTGCCTTCCAAAATGGGCCATGCTTGCACGTCGAGTTTCTTTGGCAAAACAAATTCAAATGATCATAAGTCCCTCGATGACGCTTTCGAAAGTTTCCTATCAAAATGATCAAGTCCCTCCAAGCAAATTGCCAAAGACACTTGGCACCATTGCATTCATGGTCCGCACGATGACCCGCACCTGTCCCAATCACTTCCTAAACGCAAGATTGTCCACCAAATTCAATGGTGGAACAAAATTGTTAAAAGGGGTTGAAAACGTAGAGAAAACCTTTGAGTATAATAGGGGTAGACAAAACTCTTAGTTACTTGAGATCAAATTGCAAAAACACTTGCCTCCTTTTCAAAAACCACACTTCATACACACTTTCAAATAAACTTCCAAAAACATTTTGAAATATCTTTTCGAAAAGATACACACTTTTGTAAAACACTCAAACACGAGTCAATTACATGGGTTGCCGAAACAAAGGCGTCTATTTCAAAAACATTTTCAAAACACACACACATACACCACAATTTCAAGCAATCGAAAATCAAGGCAAGTGATCTAAAAACCAAGTAACTAAGAGCCCATGGATAACCATGGATGAAAAGGATGCTAATACCTTCCCTTTTCATAATCTATCCCCTGGACCCATGAAATATCTCAAAAGGTTTTTCCTGTGCTTTTTAACCTTCCCTTTAGGATAAAATAAAAAGTCGGTGGCGACTCTTGCTAAACCGAACAAGTGCGAATACAAACGCAAAACTCAAGTCAGTTCTTCCACCGTATCACAGAACTGGCGACTCTGCTGGGGATAAACTTAAAAGTGGGGTTACCTTAGGGTTTAGATCACCTTTGTTTTCAATTGATTGCTTTGTCTGCTTTTACATTTGTGGGCTTTGCATCGGAGTTTCATAGATCCTAACCCGGATCTGGGGAATACCTTTTTTAGGTAGCATAATCTGTGAGGGACCTGTCCGGGGTATACCGACATGGGTGAAGCAGTGGCTACGTTGGTGTGGCACCTTGGTCTGTACCGATATCCCTTGTGTTGAAACGAGGAGAATATGGGTCTTCCAAGGAGTCATTAAGCACCAACCGACCTTAGAACCCTAAATTGACCCAACTTGGCCATAGAATAGTAGCAGTATGCTACACTCATTGAGGCTAAACTCTCGCGATGGTTCCGGCTGCAAGAAAAGATAGCGATGCTGGAGTTATGACCGATTGAGGGTAGTCAGTGATATTGAGATCCTCTAGAACCCGGTTACTTTTGATAGGACAGGTCTTAACCAACGAAACTGAAAGAGGGTAGTACATGAACCTCATGCAAGCCTAAACCTAGGAACTTGTTTGCTTTGTGTGAATATGTTTGCTTGTATATACACTCATTTGCTTTTGCATGCATGTACATAACATCATAACATCATACCATAGCATTTTCAATAACCATTTCAAGAATCTCGAGGGTTCTTTTTGATGCAGGGTTACGTTGAACTAGACGTCTACCAAAGGGCAATAGGTTTCTCCTCTAACAAACGCCAACCAAAGATCAAGTGCAACAACTTGAATCAGGGGCTATGACCCACTTGACATGGTGAGCTTGATTCTCGTGGAAAGACATCCGCCGGTGCAAAGTTATCCAATCAAAGATCGAAGTTCAACCTCTAACATTCTCTTGTGTTTACCCCAAGAGATCCTTGAAAACATTGCATATATATCACACATATCATTGCATAACAGGTTTCTACCATACAGGTCTCCTTATTCTTCCTACTGTTTATTTCAGTAAGATGGATATAGAACAAACAGTGAAAGATCTTCAAGCTCAAAATGCTCAATTCCAACAATTGTTGCTGGCTATGGGTAAAGGGCAAGAGGATCTGACAGCTCTTCTTCTCGAAGACAAGAAGAAGAAGTCCAAGAAGGCAGTCCGCATCCTGAACTTGAGGAGAAAACCTAAGACCCAAGACCTTGCAACTTCATCCAACACAGGAGGTAGTCTTGAAGAGGACCACACTGTGGAGATTGTTGAAGAAGAAGATGACTACTCCGAGGGGCAATATCCTCTCGTTGATGACAAATACAAAGAGTTGAAGGATCGCCTCAGTGCTATGGAGATCCAACAAATACCTGGCTTGGATCTAGGAGACATGGGCCTAGTTCCTGGATTGGTCATCCCTTCAAAGTTCAAAGTTCCTACCTTTGCTTTGTACGACAGAGTCTCTTGCCCTAAGATGCATCTAAAGTCTTATGTCCGCAAGATTCAACCATACACAGCTGATAAGAGGCTTTGGATCCATTTCTTCCAAGAAAGTCTAGTAGGGGCTCAACTCGAGTGGTTCTATCAATTGGAGAGTTCTCGCATCCACACCTGGGAAGATCTAGCCAGGGCTTTTTACGAACAGTATCAGTACAATGCTGATCTCGCACTAACTCGAGTACAATTGTAGAGCATGACCATGGGTTCTGACGAGAGCTTCAAAGGGTATGCTAAAAAATGGAGAGATCTGGCTGGTAGGGTGCAACCCCCTTTAACTGACAGAGAGCTGATTGACATCTTCATGGGAACTTTGACAGGGCCTTTCTTCAAGCACTTAATTGGAAGCTCCTCAGTTGGGTTCACCGAGCTAATACTGACCGACGAAAGGGTCGAAGCTGGCATAAAAAGTGGAAAGATCCAAGGAGCTACATCCTCGGATACTCGGATAATTCCCTACAACGGAAAGAAGGAGTCCAATGTCGCGAGCAGTCAAAAAGGTCGTCTTGACCAACATGTAGGGGCAGTCGTGATCTCTAACCCTACACTTTCTCAGCAAAGACAGGGGCATCAACATAAGGAGGTCGCACCTAAGAGGCAATTCACCAAGATCAACATGTCACTGTCTCAAGCACTGCAACACTTGTTGAAGAGGGATCTGATTACATTGAGGGCTCCTCTCCGAAACCCAAACACTTCTGCTCCTACCTATCACCCCAATGAAAGATGTGAATACCACTCTGATAGCCCGGGGCATGATACCAACAACTGTTGGCCTCTGAAGAACAAGATCCAAGACATGATCGATGCCAAGGAGATTGAGTTTGGTTCCCCAGAGACCCCAGCATGATCACTCCTCCTATGCCAAATCATTGAGTTTGTTTTTGTTTCGTTTGAATTTTCAAGTTGTAACTTCTTGTACTATTCAAACAATTATCTTTTAATGTCAAACTCTGTTTCATTAATGCATTGCATATGTTTGTCTTGAATTCATTCATTCGCTTTCATTACTCTTATGCTTTCTTTTTTGATATTCGACTCTTGATAAAAGGCTACAAGCCTTTAGAGGGAGGATGACGAAACAATACCATAATCTCATACATTATGCTTTTGAACAGACCTTGCTGATGATGTACAGGCATTTCTTTCAAATCCCAAACACTGGAGTTATAAGGAAGTTAATCCCTAGTCAACCCCTTCGAGCCAAAGAAGTAGGAGTTTTCTGTTATAAACGATCAAAACCTTTGATATAAACCTGGGGCAGGGTAGTACCTTAGTTAATTCAAAAGAAAATGCGCATTGAAGTCGCAAACTCTCAGTTCGTAACACAACGAACGACGTCAAAGAAAAAGAAAAGCATTCCTTTGGAATCAAAAGACAAGGGTGGTTCCCTATCACATAGGCAGTCAATCTCTCAAAAGAGAAAAGCCCACCAAGCCAAAACCTATAAAGGAGGCTTGAGAAAGCTGGGGCATCCCGCTGACTGTAATCTCGAAAATGGGAACAGTCAGGCAAAAGTTAGGGATAACAAATCAAAATCAAAATAGTGAGGTCATTACAAATCCTCAGCAACATAAAAAATGTTGCAAAAGAAAAAGGAGATGATGATTGTCTCCCAAATTCAACTGGTGAACCATCGCCCAAAAGTCGTTCCAAACTCAAAACAGAGTGCGACGCACAATTAACTGAGCTTAGGTGTGAAGAACATCACGAAGAGCGGGTGGGTACAAATACACTTTGAGCCTTTATCCTTTGTTTCTTAAACCGTGAACCAAGCCACGTTACAACCCTTCAAAAGTCCTAATTGAAGCATGGGTTAGTTCGAAAGCATACTGTTTCGAAAGGTATCCTGACTCCTGTAAGGCTTTGCTCTAAATCTTGTGTTGACTTGTCTTATAAAAAGTTTTCTGCTAAAAAACGCATTTTGCAAAACTTCGAGACAAACATAAACTTTGCATTGCTTGAATATCACTGTCTGCATTTGGCTTTTTGTTTGACAGCGAAGAAATTCATACAGCGAATGTTCGGAGGAACGAAAACTCTCTTAGTGAGCAAAATCACTTCAAAAACAAAAAGGATGACACTTCCATTGCGAATCTCCTATCAACAAGGGGCATGACATGTCACCATCCAATTAACCTGGGGTAGTCCAGTCAAGGTCCAACAGATCTTCCAAAGTTCAGTTAACCTGGGGCAGTCCAGTCAAGATTTCAAGAAATCTCTCAATCTGCAGAGTAATCTGATTCAAGACTCCTTCAATCATCACTTGGGGCATTCGAATGTCAAAGGTGTTCAACAATTCCCTCATCACCTCAGAAGATTGGTATACTCCCAATTTCTGACCCACAACAAAATCAAGATCCAGATATAGTTCAAGATGTGACCCAAGATTTGGCGACATTTTATAACTCATTCAGACTTGCATCCAGATATAGTTCAAGATGTGACCCACGAAATGGCGACATTCCGCAACTTATTCAGATTTTCATTCATGATATAGTTCAGATGTGACCCTGATTCGGCGATATTCCGTAACTTATTCAAGATTTCCTTCCAGATATAGTTCAGATGTGACCCTGATTCGGCGACATTCCGCAACTTATTCAGATTTTCATTCATGATATAGTTCAGATGTGACCCTGATTCGGCGACATTCCGTAACTTATTCAAGATTTGCTTCATGATATAGTTTAAGATGTGACCCAGAGATGGCGACATTATACAACTCATTCAGACTTTCCTTCATGATATAGTTCAGATGTGACCCTGATTCGGCGACATTCCGTAACTTATTCAAGATTTCCTTCCAGATATAGTTCAGATGTGACCCTGATTCGGCGATATTCCGCAACTTATTCAGATTTTCGTTCATGATATAGTTCAGATGTGACCCTGATTTGGCGACATTTCGTAACTTATTCAAGATTTCCTTCTAGATATAGTTCAGATGTGACCCTGATTCGGCGACATTCCGCAACTTATTCAGATTTTCATTCATGATATAGTTCAGATGTGACCCTGATTCGACGACATTCCGTAACTTATTCAAGATTTCCTTCCAGATATAGTTCAGATGTGACCCCAAGTTTGGCGACATTCTATAACTTATTCAGACTTTCCTTCCAGATATAGTTCAAGATGTGACCCAGAGATGGCGACATTCTACAACTTATCCAAGCCTGCTTCATGATATAATTCCAGATGTGACCCAGAGATGGCGATATTCTACAACTCATTCAGACTTTGCTTCATGATATAGTTCAAGATGTGACCCAGAGATGGCGACATTCTACAACTCATTCAGACTTTCCTTCATGATATAGTTTCAAGATGTGACCCAAGTTTGGCGACATTCCGCAACTTATTCAGATTTTCATTCCAGATATAGTTCCAGATGTGACCCAGAGATGGCGACATTCCGCAACTTATTCAGATTTTCATTCCAGATATAGTTCAAGATGTGATCCAAGATTTTGGCGACATTCTATAACTTATCAAAGCCTGCTTCTAGAGATAGTTCCAGATGTGACCCAGAGATGGCGACATTCCGCAACTTATTCAGATTTTCATTCCAGATATAGTTCCAGATGTGACCCAGAGATGGCGACATTCCGCAACTTATTCAGATTTTCATTCCAGATATAGTTCAAGATGTGATCCAAGATTTTGGCGACATTCTATAACTTATCCATGCCTGCTTCTAGAGATAGTTCAAGATGTGACCCAGAGATGGCGACATTCAGTAACTTATTCCAGACCAACACCTACGGCAATCAGAAGATTCTTACAATCCCCAGCCTGAGAACCTTCCGGAATCTAATTCCCCTCAGAATCAAGTTTCAATATCCCCAGCGGAGCTAAACTTCCAACTATCAATCCCCGGCGGCAGTCAAGATTCCTTTATCTTCAGCCATCCAAGATTCATCTAGGACAACTCATTAGCTTACATGTGCATTCATCACATTCATATTAACATACATTACATCATGCATCATGACATTGCATACGATTAACTCTTTACCTTTTTCAGGTGAGATCAGTCAACAGACAAAGACCATCATCTCCCGAGTTTTTTTTCTATAAATAGTTCGGATGTGACCCAGACACGGCGACATTCTGATACTTATTCCAGATTCACTCAGAAACAGTTCAGATGTGACCCAGACACGGCGACATTCTGACACTTGTTCTAGATTCATCCAGATGCAGTTTTACACGGATTCCTCATCAGGAAACCCTACACCGGTTCCTTCTCCACTTCAAGACTTCTGAAAATAGTTTACGGATTCTTCCCAACACCGGATGTTAATCTATCACTTATTCAGATGCAACTTTTGAAAACAGTATACGGACGCTTCCCAACAACGGATGCTGCTCTATTGCTTATTCAATTTCAACTCCTGAAAACAGTTTACAGATTCTCCAAACACGGATGTCGATCTATTGCTTGTTCAGACCCCCAGTTCAGAGACGTTCCAAAACATGGATACCTTTCTGATACTCGCCCACTCACCAGTGACATACAGTTCTTTAAGCCCATTTCCAGATGACATCTATAAGCCCATCCTCCTACCGGCAGTCACCAGATGGCATCTTTAAGCCCATCACCAAATGGCGTCTTTAAGCCCATTCCCTCTACCATCACATTACCGAGTGCAAATTTCCGGGCACTTTAGTGTCCAATCTCCTTTTACCCTCGAGTCGCGAAAGGAAAACTTGCCAATCTAACTCTTCAGGTCCAAGAAGATTGAACAGGGGCAACTGTTGTACCCCAAAATTTTCCCTCGCATTTTTCCTCAAGAAATCACAGCTTCGGACGTTTCTTGATTTTTCAAACTGGCTCAAGAATCGGTCAAACAGACTTTTCTCGTCAGTCAGACAGAATTAGGGTTTTCATTGGTTTTCATGGCTCTAGAACAATTCAAACAATTTGCTTAGGGTTTTGGTTGATTCTGGCTCAGCTTTGATCAGGCGAACGTTTCTTCGGCATTTGATCAGGAATTAGGGTTTGTACGCAGTTTTCTCAGAAAGATTTAATTCTACAGTGCTTTTCAAGTTATTCCGAGATATGGACTGAGGCATTTGGATTGAATTCGCATTGTGTGACTAAATCAATGAAAGGATGCTTTTGGATTGAGTTTGCAGTGTTTGATTAAAATCAGTGAGAAGAAAAGACATTTAGGCATGTATGATTTGACGGTGCATTGCTTTGATTATTCAAGATATCAGACGTTTATGGATTATTTATTATTCTGAGTTAAATGGTTGGAATTTATTTTCAATTATTATAATTTAAAGAATTATAAATAATAAATAAACAATTGAAAAGAATAAAAAGAATTAATTGGTTAAAAGGAATTTTTATTCATCTTTAAATATTTGTTACAATTGTTATTTAAATACAAGTATTTATTTACAAAGTATTTATAATAATGATAGTTACAATAATTAAAATTGAAATAAACTATCCTAATTTTTTCTAAGTTTTCCTAAGTCTTCATCTTCCATCCCTTACTCCCTCTGCTTCATTTGATTTTATCTGCAAAAAAATAAGAAAAGACGAAAAAGTTAGAAACAGATAAATTGAATTAAAGAGACAGACAGTTAATTTAGGCTCATCATTAAAGGCAACTGTCTGGAATCAGTTCGCCCTCTCTGCAAATCACGGGATTTCTCCCGGTTCACAAAAAGGGATGAATAATGCTTGCTAAAAATGAATGCACAAAGTCAAAAATTGCACATTTCAAAATTGTCAAAACTGCATAGTTCAAAGCAAGACAGCATGTGCAAATACAAAGTCCAAATCCAAACTGAACTATGAAGTTCCAAATTCAAACTTTCCACAAGCTGCCAAAAAAGCTGTCAAAGATATCAAAGTATCAAAAGGTACAAGATGCAGCACAAAGTATGGAAAAGAGAAGACAAATATGCAGAGTTAAACTACATATGCAAGCAAGCATAGTTCATTTCATCATTTCCCAGTGTTGCCTTTTCAGAGCAAAGTACAAGCATAAACATTTTTTAATGCTTTAACTGTACTAGAGAGAGAGAGGAGAGAGTAAAGAAAGTACAGGTTTGCAGGCTTAGGCTTGAGAAATAAAAATATAAAATAATCTGTTCATAAAACAGTAGGGAGGGGGCCGAGAAATATCAAAAAAGGAGAACCATAAAACTGTAAGACAAACAAATATACAGAACTGCCCAGCCAAAAGCCAAAACATTCAAACCTCTACAGGCCCTGTCAAACAAAGCCTAAGACTTCCCTTTCAAGCTCATTACCATTAACCCCTGTCAAAAAGCACAAACCTGCTTGAAGCTTTCAAACAAGTTCAAAAACCAAAACCTGTCAAACCTTGAACCAACCTGCATAACTACAAACAAACATACAAACGGCAGGTTAAGCCTCAAAGCCCAAGCCTTACCAAAGCACAACAGGCCTGAAACCAGCATAAACAAAAGCCATACACCAGTGGCCTACAACCTGCAAAAGCCTAACCTGTAAAAGGCCAAGCCCCCCAACCTGTAAACAGAAGCCATGAACCTGCCTCAAGCCTTAGCCAAGCTCATTACAAATTGAAACCAGCATAGGCCTTTCAGACCTCAAAGCTTAAATCATTTTCAAGTTTCAACTGATAACAAAAACTTGATTCAAAGTACTCAAAATCCAAATCAACAAAATCCAACCAAAACACCACGCCCTCAGAATTGTTTCATCACTGGGCAAACAACAACATTAACATTTCTCAGAGTCAGGGGCAAGAAGAGGAAAAGGCGAGCAAGCAAGCATATCAGTAATCAAACATCTCAGACAAATCAACATTAGAGGCAACAGAGACATCGAGGCAACAAAGAGAAAGAAGATAAAGAAGCATAGAAGCAGGCACACGAGGCGAACAAAGAAGAAGAGAAAAATATATCATCAAGAGGTTTTCAGTATCATCATCAAACCAACTCTCAAAAGGGCCAAAAAATACACAAACCAGGAATCCAAGCAAGCCCAGCGTCACGCGTCTCATCCCCCCGCCGGCAAGCCTCCGGAGCGCCTCCACGTTCGCCTCCTCCTCCGACAAGGTAGTATTTCTCCCTTCTTTTTCCTTCCATCACCTCAACAATAGCAATATAAAACAAAAGCACTTAATCAAAAAAAAAGTAAACCAAAACATGCAAGAAAGGGGAGTGAAACCCTAAACGCGTTTAAAGAGACAACAAAAGGCAATCACCTTTTAATTTGCTTCACTGAACCAAGGAAGAAAGAAGGCGAAGGAGGCAGCTGGTGGCTCTAGGCGGAGGGTTGCGTCTCAGTGACCTTTACATTGAAGAAGATGAGGAGGAAGACAAAGTGAAGCAACGGTGCTGTAAACCCTAAAGCGTTCTCCAAATGAACAATAATTATCAAACCCTAAACGAAATGAACGAGTTGGCCATGGGCCTTGCCCTTTTCCAATAAGCAAAAGCCCATAAAATCAGGCAAACACCCCCCTTTTTGCATCTGTTTCCCCTCGTTTCAGCTTGGGCCTAAAAACTCATAAAGCCCATCCTTTGTTTTGGTTTTAAGACTAAAATATATTTTTTTTTCTTTTATCACCCTAATATCCTTTTTTTATAACTTACATTAATACACTAATTTTGTTTTACACTAATTTTTTTATATAGAATATTAACTAAACATGAACATGATAATTTTAGAAAACATACAAACATTCATTCTTTCTTAAATTTGAAACATTTTTGTTTTCCTTTTTGTACCTAAAAAAATACTAACATAAAATGCATAAAAATTAGAATTATTTAAAACACTTTTTCTTTTATCTTATTAAAACTTGTTTTGATTTGTATATAAGACAATAATACATAATTTCCTTAAACTTGAAATATTATTCTTTTTTTTATAAAATCTTTCTTTGTACATAATCACATCAATACATGATTTCTCTTTAAAATAAATGCTTTTCTTTTCTTAAAATATTGTCTTTATACATATTAAACAAAAATATAAAAATACAAATTCAAATCAAATGTGGATAATAATACTTATTAAATCAAACATACTTAATTTATTAAATTCACAACTTGTAAATAATATACATGTACACTTACACCTACACAATACACTTTACATTTGATACACATACAATTACTATTCTTATACATTGCTATACGTTACATTTACACTTTGGTCGCAATTCGATTTGGTTGTAATTTATTGGACACTACATTCCTAAAGTCTCATCCCCATTTGTAAATTTGTACCCCCACTCCCGGATACTATTTGTAATAGCGTAGACTTTAAATTCTTGCAATTTACCGCTTTCGAATTATACCATGGTTAGACCTAGGGTTTGCATGTACATAAAACCAAACGCTAGATAACCTAATACAAAAACAAATGCATGAAAACAATACACAATCACACTTGCACCCCCTAGGGTAATCCCACATGTTGCCTTCCAAAATGGGCCATGCTTGCACGTCGAGTTTCTTTGGCAAAACAAATTCAAATGATCATAAGTCCCTTGATGACGCTTTCGAAAGTTGCCTATCAAAATGATCAAGTCCCTCCAAGCAAATTGCCAAAGACACTTGGCACCATTGCATTCATGGTCCGCACGATGACCTGCGCCTATCCCAATCACTTCCTAAACGCAAGATTGTCCACCAAATTCAATGGTGGAACAAAATTGTTAAAAGGGGTTGAAAACATAGAGAAAACCTTTGAGTATAATAGGGGTAGACAAAACTCTTAGTTACTTGAGATCAAATTGCAAAAACACTTGCCTCCTTTTCAAAAACCACACTTCATACACACTTTCAAACAAACTTCCAAAAACATTTTGAAACATCTTTTCGAAAAGATACACACTTTTGTAAAACACTCAAACACGAGTCAATTACATGGGTTGCCGAAACAAAGGCGTCTATTTCAAAAACATTTTCAAAACACACACACATACACCACAATTTCAAGCAATCGAAAATCAAGGCAAGTGATCTAAAAACCAAGTAACTAAGAGCCCATGGATAACCATGGATGAAAAGGGTGCTAATACCTTCCCTTTTCATAATCTACCCCCCGGACCCACGAAATATCTCAAAAGGTTTTTCCTGTGCTTTTTAACCTTTCCTTTAGGATAAAATAAAAAGTCGGTGGCGACTCTTGCTAAACCGAACAAGTGCGAATACAAACGCAAAACTCAAGTCAGTTCTCCCACCGTATCACACTAATTATGTCCATATCAATTTCTATGACAACACTGTGAGGTTTTCTTCCTTAGTAGAAGAAGAACAATCTATGTTGGTGTCGACGAAGCAGTTGAATGAGTTCATGAAGGATGAGGCGTTGGTTTTCTTGTTGATGGCGACTCTTTATGTGGAGAGTCAAGCTGTGATAGCAAACTTTACGGTGGTGTACGATTTTCCCAAAGTATTCCCTGATGAGATTCCTAGTGCACCTCCAGAAAGAGAAGTTGAATTTTCCGTGGATATTGTCCTTGGTACCAGACCTATCTCTATGGCACCATACAAGATGTCCGCATCTGAGTTAGCAGAATTGAAGAGCCAATTAGAAGATTTGCTCGAGAAGAAGTTTGTTAGACCTAGTGTGTCGCCGTGGGGAGCTCCTGTGTTATTGGTGAAGAAGAAAGACGGTAGCATGAGACTTTGTATTGATTATCGTCAGTTGAATAAAGTGACTATCAAGAATAGGTATCCACTTCCTAGAATTGATGATTTGATGGACCGACTGGTTGGCGCTCGCATGTTTAGTAAGATTGATTTTAGATCGGGTTACCATCAAATAAGGGTGAAAGAAAAAGATGTTCAGAAAACTGCTTTCAGGACGAGGTATGGACATTACGAATATTCGGTGATTCCTTTCGGTGTCACTAATGCACCGGGAGTATTCATGGAGTACATGAATCGTACTTTCCATCCTTACTTGGATCGTTTTGTGGTTGTTTTCATTGATGATATTCTGGTTTATTCTAAATCAGAAGAAGAGCACGCAGAACATTTGCGCATCATGTTGGAAGTTCTGAAAGAGAAGAAGCTTTATGCTAAGTTGTCAAAGTGCGAGTTCTAGTTAAGTGAAGTGAGCTTTTTGGGGCATGTCATTTCTGGTGATGGCATTGCAGTGGATCCTTCTAAAGTTGATGATGTGTTGAGATGGGAAACTCCTAAGTCTGTTACTGAGATTAGAAGTTTCTTAGTATTGGATGGTTATTATAGAAGGCTCATTGAAGGTTTTTCTAAGTTGGCGCTCTCTTTGACGAAGTTGACTTGTAAAGGAGCTGCATTTGTGTGGGATGTCAAGTGTGAAGAAAGTTTTGCGGAATTGAATAAAAGGTTAACAACAGCTCCGATCTTGATTCTACCTAATCCTGAAGAACCATTTATTGTTTATTGTGATGCTTATAAGATGGGTTTAGGTGGTGTACTTATTCAAAATGACAAAGTGGTTGCTTATTCTTCTAGGCAATTGAAGATTCATGAGAAGAATTATCCTACGCACGATTTGGAGCTTGCAGCAGTTGCTTTTGTGCTTAAGATTTGAAGGCATTATCTTTATGGTTCTAGATTTGAACTATTTAGTGACCATAAAAGCTTGAAGTACTTGTTCGATCAGAAAGAGCTTAATATGAGGCAAAGACGGTGGCTTGAATTGTTGAAAGATTATGATTTTGGATTGAATTACCATCCTGGTAAAGCTAATATGGTGGCCGATGCTTTAAGTCGAAAGACTTTGCATATGTCACTTTTGATGGTAAAAGAGTTGGAATTGATTGAGCAATTTAGAGATATGAGTCTTGTAGTAGAAGTGACGCCGAAGAGTGTTATCTTGGGAATGTTAAAGATCAATAATGATTTCCTTGATAGTGTTAGAGAAGCTCAGAAGCTTGATGTGAAACTTGTTTATTTGTTGGTTGGTATTGGACAAACTAAAAATGAAGAATTCAAGTTGGATGCTCAGGGTGTATTGAGGTTCCGAGATGGGATTTGTATTCCCAATGATGTGGATTTGAAGAGAATGATATTGGAAGAAAGTCATAGAAGCAATTTGAGTATTCATCCCGGAGCGACAAAAATGTATTAAGATTTAAAGAAACTATTTTGGTGGTCGGGCATGAAGAGAGAGGTGGATCTGTTTGTTTATGCTTGTTTGACTTGTCAGAAGTTTAAAGTGGAGCATCAGAAACCTGCAGGGTTGATGCAACCGTTAGAGATTCCGGAGTGGAAATGGGATATCATTTCTATGGATTTCGTAACGGGGTTACAGAATACACCAAGAGGACACGATGCAATTTGGGTGATTGTTGATAGGCTTACAAAGTCTACTCACTTTATTCCTATTAACATCACTTATCCCGTATCGAAGTTAGCGGAAATTTATACGCATGTGATTGTGAGATTACATGGTATTCCTTTGTGTATTGTTTCAGATAGAGATCTGTTGTACCCCAAAATTTGCCCTCCCATATTTCTCAAAACATTTCAAGAAAATTCACAAGTCCAACCCGGCGCGTTATATTCAGGTGTTCTTTCGTCAAGATATCTCTGGTAACATATTCTCAAATTCAGGTTCGGCTCAAGAGTCAATTCTTTAAAGAAGGTATCCGAATGTGTGAGTTTTCTCGAAGAAATATGGTGAAAAAGTGTGCTGAAAGTGCAGTTTTTACGCGCTAAAAAATTCATAACTTGAAGATCGTGACTCGTTTTGAACCCGTTCCGGTGGCCAAAATTCCGTCTTGACATCATCTACGTTTTCATCTCTCACGGCTGGAAGCCAATTTCAATCAGAAGGTCTTCAAAAATGTGGATTTATCAGGTATTTTCGTGCAGAAAATTTGTGACAGAAGTTTATTTGCGTCATGTTCAAAAAATCATAACTTGGTCGATTTTCATCGTATCGAGCTGGTTCCAGCGCCAAAATTTCACAAATTGAGTTGACTACATTTTCACAGAAGGAATTGAGTTCAAACGGTATTCAAAAGGCCTTCGTTTTTTGCTCAGAGTGCGTGACACGCTGAAAATCCTGAATGCTGAATAGTATTTCATCTGAGCCGAAACTTCGAAAATTCATAACTCGGTCAATTTTTATCGGATTGGACTCATATTTTTACACAAGGTTACTGACTCATAGATCTACAACTTTGCTTCAAAAGTCGAGACCAAATTATGCTCCGATCAATACCAGTTTTTTATTGAAGAACGTGTCAGAGTCGACACTGAAGCCCAAAATAAGTTTGTCTGAACTGAAACTTCAAAAATTCATAACTAATTCACCGTTTATCCGATTGAGTCGATTTTCGGACAGGAGTTAGTTCTCGATGTCGGCTACATTTTGTTTTCACATTTCAACTTCAAAAAATGCACTTAAGTCCCTGCGATTTAGCCTAGAAAGTGACGAATTCAAGTGAATATTGGAGGCCCAATTGCACATTCAAAACCCATTTGCTTTACCCTAATTTCCACTATATAATCACCTTCTTTTCACACAAACCCAAAAAGAAAGAAAAAGAGGAGAAAAGAGAGGAGAAAAAAAGAAAACCCTTGCCACAACGCTGTCAGAATATCAAATTCTCTCAAGAACCCTAAAAACCTTGAAATCCTTATTACAAATCCCTCTCTCACTACAAACAAGCCATCTCAGTTACAAACCAACATCTTATTACTTCTTCAGTAAGGGTAAGGCTGGCTTGATCTCCATGATCCAAAGGGCATAAAAGCATTCATGTCACTACTTTTCCAGTAAGGGTAAGGTTGATTTGATCTCCATGATCAAAAGGGTATAATCATTCATACATGCCATATTGTGGCTAAACATTAAATTTCTTCATATATTGCCTTTATTTGCATTTTATGATTTTATTTGATGTGTTTGTGAGATTCAACACTGCAGATTTAGACAGGATCCCAGGCAGGTTCATTAAGGAACGTTGAGGCCAAAAGCCAAATGGCCAAAAGCCAAAAGCCAAATGGCCAGACTAGAAAAACTTATGCATGACACCAATACATGGCGAGGCAGACATTAAGCCAGAGATTAAGGGAACGTTGAAGGCAGAACACAAATGGCCAAAAGCCAAAAGTCAATTGGCCAAAGTAGAACAACTTATGCATGAAACTCAATCCAATGGCCAAAGAATGCAGACCACGGTACTCAGACCTCCCCTTGGGCCAGACACCCCCTATGGTTTGCTCAATTTTTAATTTTTATTTGTTTTTCCTTTTTATTCTTTTAATTGTTTTTAATTGTTTTCTTTTAATTCCATAAAATAATTTTCATAATAAATATAAAATACAGAAAATCAAAAAAAATGTTTATTTTATTAATATTAATTTTACTATTATTATTTTTGTAAATAAACTTTAAACAATTAATTAGATTAATTTAGGTTTCAAAACTTTAATATTTTTCTTAATAAATTAAATATGTAGAAATTAGGTTTTTTTAACTTTTTCATCATTTTTTTTTAATAAATAATTCTCTCATCATTATTATTATTATTAATTACTAATTTATTTTGTAAATAAACATGTACATAAATTCTTTAGTAAATCAAGTTAAACTTTAACATTTTTCTCAAATAATTAAAAATAACTTAGAATTAGGGTTTCTTTTAATTTTAATTTTAATTTTCTTATTTCATAAATACAAAAAAAAACCTAAAAAACACTTCTTTTATTTCAATAAATAATTAATTAATTTTTAATTTCATTTAATTTCTTTAAAGGGTCCAACGCCATCGAACGTTCTATTTTTATTTCTTTCGCACATTTATTTTCTTTCAAATATTATGTAATTGCTCAAGCCATGTAACTCGGACATTTTATATTTCCCGCATTTTATTTCTTTATTTTATGTCAAATCGGGTCCTGGTTTAATTTGGCGATGTGGACCCGCGCCTTTGTAATAGTTTAGGAATTTTATTTTCCCGCAAATTTTAACTGTTAAAATGCATGCAAGAATGAATGGCCTAAAATAAAAACAAACGCATAGATCACCCATGACATGACAAAAGACAAAAATAAATGAACATGACACACAAATCACACATCACCCCTAGGGTACGCCTCACTGTTGCCTTGCCTCGAAAGGTGATCGTCGAGTAGAGGATGTTTTAGTAAGTCCTCATGATCCGGGAACCTGGCATGAGGGTAGCTTCTAAGGTGTCTTCCTATTGCTCCGGTGATCACCATGTCCCGAACCTCGAATTGACCCGAACACCTCCAACGGTGGTGCTACCTACCTCTCAATGGTGGGATGGCACTACTTTAAAGGACATTTACACAGACGAATTCCTTAGGGTAGGTAGGTTCTCAAGGATACTTGCTCTAATTTCAAAACAAACTCAAAAAGACTTTTCACACTGACACTTTTCAAAAGCTTTCAAAACAAACTTTTCAAACACTCTGACGTACGAGTCGAACTGAAATTTTTCAAAGAAACTTTTTAAACCCACATTGAAAAGCAAACAAACAATTTTGAAAACACATTGAGCAAGTATCTAAGAGCCCATGGATAACCATGGATAGAAAGGGTGCTAACACCTTCCCTTTCTATAACCTACCTCCCGAACCGAGAGCAATCTCTTTAAGGAATTTTTCTGTGCTTTTGTCCTTTCCATTTGGAGAAAATAAAAGACGGTGGCGACTCTTGCTTCCGCGACATTTCGCGAACCAGCGTTAAACAGTCAGTTCCAGATCCACCGATCACAGAACTGGCGACTCTGCTGGGGAACTAATATGAGTGAGGTGTACCTTAGGGCTAGCTTATAACTATGTTTTCAATTGTTTTCCTTGTGTGCTTTAAATTGTGGGTTGCTTGGGAGTTCTATAGATCCTAAACCCGGATCTGGGGGATACCTTCTTAGAAAGTAGCAACAAGGCTGTGAGGGAACTGTGCGGGGTATACCGACATGGTTGAAACAGTCTGCTACGTTGATGTGGCACTTTGGTGTGTACCGGTAACCCTTGAGTTCAGTCAAGGAGAGTACGGGGCCTCCGCGTGGTGTCGTGAAGCATCAACAGACCTTAGGAACCTTAATTGAACTATCTTGGCCTCTTTAGGGTAGTGAGATAACTGACTTTGGTGCAGTCCGAGGTTGGTTGATACTCGATACTACACTCAATTGAGGGTTGCTTTCCTGGAATATTTCGGTCGCCAGTTCAGTGGCTAAATCGAAACGATGAACAATGAAAGCAATCCCGTGATGTTGGGATCCTTAGAACCCGGTTACTTCTAATAGGACAGGTTGAGCCCACCAACTTCAGGAGGGTACTACCCAGACCCCATGCTGGCCTAAACTCTAAGGGCTCTTCTGCGTGACTTGTGTGCTTTCCAACTTGACTATTTGCATGCTTGTGGTCTGACACTTGAACTTCTTGCAGGTTTTGTTTATTAGTCCTTAACTAGGACTCATAACAGGGTTTACTGAATTTTCTGCAGGTTCTGTTCATAGTCCTTAAACTAGGACTCATAACAAGATTTACCGAGTTTCTTGCAGATTTTGTTTATAGTCCTTAATAAGGGCTCATAACAGGGTTTATCCATACTACCCCATGCATCATGACATCATACCATTGCATACATCCTAACCCATTTCAAGGATCTCAAAGGCTTGTGATGCAGGTCAGGATGAATCAAACATCTAGCAAGGGGCAAAGAGGATGTATTTTCCTCTAGCCAAGGTTGTCAGGGGCTATGACCCACTTGATATGGCGAGCTTTGACACTGGAAGAAGATTTCCCTAGCCAAGGTTGTCAGGGGCTATGACCCACTGGATATGGTGAGCCTTTGACCTTTGAAGAAGGACTCTCAACAACATGAAGTACCTTCAATCAAGTTACCAATCTCCAACTCTAACAAGTTTCTCTGTTTGCCCCGCGAGATCCTTGGAAACATTGCATATACATATCATGCACATCATTACATAACAGGTATCTTTGTTGCAGGTCACTTACCTTTCTCGCTGTTTATTTCAGCCATGACTTCCCAACAAGAGAACCAGGACCTGCACACTCAAGAGACTCCGTTCAAAGAGATCTTCCTAAGCCTATCCAAGGGGCAGGAAGAGTTGAGGACACTCCTCATGGGGAATCTGATCAGAAGGAGTCCTGAAGATGACAAGGACGAACAGCTGAAACGTCTACAAGCTGAGGTAGACACATTGAAAACCCAGATGCTGGGGCAAAGGGCCCTCATTCAAGGTTTAGCTCAGGAGCAAGGAGAGCTGAGAGCCATGATCAGTCAGCTTCCTCAAGGCATGAAGCAACCAGCCCAAATCAGGGACCAGGTCATGGAACAGCTTCCAAGAGGGCAAAGGTCGGGTCCAATGAATAGACCTCTCCAAGTTACAACCCAGAAGCAAGGTGCGCTTACCATTCTGGTAGCCCGGGGCACGATACTGAGGATTGTTGGGCACTGAAGTACAAGATTCAGAACATGATCGATGCTAAAGAGATCGAGTTCGAGCCTGCCGAGACTCCCAACGTGATCACTGCTCCCTTGCCAAAACATGGCTAAGACTGAAAAGACCTTTGTTCATTCGAATGTTCAAGTTGCAATTTTCTTTTGTTCAAACATTTACTCATTGTTAAAACATTGTTATTTCATTAATGCATCGCTTATGTCTATTTTGAATCAATATATTCGTATTCACTATACGCAAATTATTTTCATATTTTTTCTGATGATTAACTCTCAATCAATAATTCTAAGCCTCTTGAGGGAGGATGACGAAAACGATACCATAATCTACAGCATGCTTTTGAACGGACCTAGCTGATGAGGTACATGCATTGTTTCAATCCCTAAACACTGGAGTTATAAGGATGATAATCCCTCGTCAACCCATCTGAGCCAAAGAAGTAGGAGTTTTTATTTTCGAAAATCAGAACCCTTAATCATAACCTGGGGCAGGGTAGTTCTCTCAGTTGATCCAAGTGCATAACAGATGGCACCAAAGGAGTCCTTACAAAACAAAAGACAGCGATGGTTCTGGATAAATCACAAGGACAGGCAGTCATTATCAAAAAAAAAATTCATAAATGAAAAGCCCAAAAAGTCTAAACCTACAAAGGGGACTTATGAAACTGGGGCATCCCGCTGACTGTAATTCCAAAAAAGGAAACAGTTCAGGCAAAAAAAAGAAAGGGATAACAAAAATCAAGAAAGAGGTCTCACAAACCCTCAACCAAAGCAAAAGATGACTGCCTATTCAAAAGAAATCATCAACATCTGAACCATTATTGGAACATCAAAGCAAAGACTCAAACAAGGTCTAACGTATGATCAACTGAGTTTAGGTTTGGAGAACATCACGAAGAGCGGGTGGGTACAAATAATTTGAGCCTTTATCCTTTGTTTCTTAAAACCGTGAACCAGGCCACGTTACAACCCTTAAAAGTCCTAGCTGAAGCATGGGTTAGTTCGAAAGCATACTGTTACGAAAGGTATCCTGACTCCTTAAGGCTCACGGTAAAATACGGAGTTGACATCATGTTTTACAAACATTCACTTGTTTTATGAAAAAAGAATGCATTTTCAAAATCTTCGAGACAGACATGAGCTTTGCATTTTTAACATAACTTTGTTTGCATATGACTTTTTGTTTGAACAAGCATAGAAATTCGCATGACGAAAGTCTAATGAACAAGAGTATCTCCAATCAAGGGGCACCACATGATCGTGGTCTACCATCTGGGGCAGTTAAGTCAAGATCCAGTTAAATTCTTAGCTATATTTCAAGACTTTGTCCGGTTCAGTTAAATCGACCCTAAGATTTTCCTGATGCTTATCCAGTCAAAGGCATTCTCTGGTTCAGTCAGATCGACCCTAAGATCTCCCTGATGCTTATCCAGTTGAAGATATTCCAAGACCTTGTCCGGTTCAGTTAAATCGACCCTAAGATTTTCCTGATGCTTATCCAGTCAAAGGCCTTCTCTGGTTCAGTCAGATCGACCCTAAGATCTCCCTGATGCTTATCCAGTTGAAGATATTCCAAGACCTTGTCCGGTTCAGTTAAATCGACCCTAAGATTTTCCTGATGCTTATCCAGTCAAAGGCCTTCTCTGGTTCAGTCAGATCGACCCTAAGATCTCCCTGATGCTTATCCAGTTGAAGATATTCCAAGACTTTGTCCAGTTCAGTTAAATCGACCCTAAGATTTTCCTGATGCTTATCCAGTCAAAGACCTTCTCTGGTTCAGTCAGATCGACCCTAAGATCTCCCTGATGCTTATCCAGTCGAAGATATTTCAAGACCTTGTCCGGTTCAGTTAAATCGACCCTAAGATTTTCCTGATGCTTATCCAGTCAAAGGCCTTCTCTGGTTCAGTCAGATCGACCCTAAGATCTCCCTGATGCTTATCCAGTTGAAGATATTCCAAGACCTTCTCTGGTTCAGTCAGATCGACCCTAAGATCTCCCTGATGCTTATCAAGTTGAAGATATTCCAAGACCTTGTCCGGTTCAGTTAAATCGACCCTAAGATTTTCCTGATGCTTATCCAGTCAAAGGCCTTCTCTGGTTCAGTCAGATCGACCCTAAGATCTCTCTGATGCTTATCCAGTTGAAGATATTCCAAGACCTTGTCCGGTTCAGTTAAATCGACCCTAAGATTTTCCTGATGCTTATCCAGTCAAAGGCCTTCTCTGGTTCAGTCAGATCGACCCTAAGATCTCCCTGATTCTTATCCCAGTAGAAGACACCCAAGATTTTCTCAGCGTTCCTGTTGGGGTAGTAACCGTCCAAGATTCTCTTACCATTCATGCTAAGGCAGTAACCATCCCTGGTTCATTCATCGCCGTTTGAAGCTCCAGACTCAGCTCCTGTAACCAGTCAGGACACATCTATACCGAGCATCTGAAAACCAGCTCCTGCAACGTGTCAGGTACTCATTCGTTCTTTTGCAGGTATGCAGGTTCTCGCTAAGGAATCTCCTACGCGATCAACATCCAGATGGCATCTATAAGCCCATCGTCCTATCCAGCAATCTCCAGATGGCATCTATAAGCCCATCATCCTATCCAGCAATCTCCAAATGGCATCTATAAGCCCATTCCCCCCATCACACTGCTAACATGTGAGCGCAAATTTCTGGGCACTCTAGTGTCCAATCATCTTCTACCCTCGGATTACGAAAGGCACGTCAGCCAATCTGCATCCTCAGGTCTAAGAAGATTGAACAGGGGCAACTGTTGTACCCCAAAATTTGCCCTCCCATATTTCTCAAAACATTTCAAGAAAATTCACAAGTCCAACCCGACGCGTTATATTCAGGTGTTCTTTCGTCAAGATATCTCTGGTAACATATTCTCAAATTCAGGTTCGGCTCAAGAGTCAATTCTTTAAAGAAGGTATCCGAATGTGTGAGTTTTCTCGAAGAAATATGGTGAAAAAGTGTGCTGAAAGTGCAGTTTTTACGCGCTAAAAAATTCATAACTTGAAGATCGTGACTCGTTTTGAACCCGTTCCGGTGGCCAAAATTCCGTCTTGACATCATCTACGTTTTCATCTCTCACGGCTGGAAGCCAATTTCAATCAGAAGGTCTTCAAAAATGTGGATTTATCAGGTATTTTCGTGCAGAAAATTTGTGACAGAAGTTTATTTGCGTCATGTTCAAAAAATCATAACTTGGTCGATTTTCATCGTATCGAGCTGGTTCCGGCGCCAAAATTTCACAAATTGAGTTGACTACATTTTCACAGAAGGAATTGAGTTCAAACGGTATTCAAAAGGCCTTCGTTTTTTGCTCAGAGTGCGTGACACGCTGAAAATCCTGAATGCTGAATAGTATTTCATCTGAGCCGAAACTTCGAAAATTCATAACTCGGTCAATTTTTATCGGATTGGACTCATATTTTTACACAAGGTTACTGACTCATAGATCTACAACTTTGCTTCAAAAGTCGAGACCAAATTATGCTCCGATCAATACCAGTTTTTTATTGAAGAACGTGTCAGAGTCGACACTGAAGCCCAAAATAAGTTTGTCTGAACTGAAACTTCAAAAATTCATAACTAATTCACCGTTTATCCGATTGAGTCGATTTTCGGACAGGAGTTAGTTCTCGATGTCGGCTACATTTTGTTTTCACATTTCAACTTCAAAAAATGCACTTAAGTCCCTGCGATTTAGCCTAGAAAGTGACGAATTCAAGTGAATATTGGAGGCCCAATTGCACATTCAAAACCCATTTGCTTTACCCTAATTTCCACTATATAATCACCTTCTTTTCACACAAACCCAAAAAGAAAGAAAAAGAGGAGAAAAGAGAGGAGAAAAAAAGAAAACCCTTGCCACAACGCTGTCAGAATATCAAATTCTCTCAAGAACCCTAAAAACCTTGAAATCCTTATTACAAATCCCTCTCTCACTACAAACAAGCCATCTCAGTTACAAACCAACATCTTATTACTTCTTCAGTAAGGGTAAGGCTGGCTTGATCTCCATGATCCAAAGGGCATAAAAGCATTCATGTCACTACTTTTCCAGTAAGGGTAAGGTTGATTTGATCTCCATGATCAAAAGGGTATAATCATTCATACATGCCATATTGTGGCTAAACATTAAATTTCTTCATATATTGCCTTTATTTGCATTTTATGATTTTATTTGATGTGTTTGTGAGATTCAACACTGCAGATTTAGACAGGATCCCAGGCAGGTTCATTAAGGAACGTTGAGGCCAAAAGCCAAATGGCCAAAAGCCAAAAGCCAAATGGCCAGACTAGAAAAACTTATGCATGACACCAATACATGGCGAGGCAGACATTAAGCCAGAGATTAAGGGAACGTTGAAGGCAGAACACAAATGGCCAAAAGCCAAAAGTCAATTGGCCAAAGTAGAACAACTTATGCATGAAACTCAATCCAATGGCCAAAGAATGCAGACCACGGTACTCAGACCTCCCCTTGGGCCAGACACCCCCTATGGTTTGCTCAATTTTTAATTTTTATTTGTTTTTCCTTTTTATTCTTTTAATTGTTTTTAATTGTTTTCTTTTAATTCCATAAAATAATTTTCATAATAAATATAAAATACAGAAAATCAAAAAAAATGTTTATTTTATTAATATTAATTTTACTATTATTATTTTTGTAAATAAACTTTAAACAATTAATTAGATTAATTTAGGTTTCAAAACTTTAATATTTTTCTTAATAAATTAAATATGTAGAAATTAGGTTTTTTTAACTTTTTCATCATTTTTTTTTAATAAATAATTCTCTCATCATTATTATTATTATTAATTACTAATTTATTTTGTAAATAAACATGTACATAAATTCTTTAGTAAATCAAGTTAAACTTTAACATTTTTCTCAAATAATTAAAAATAACTTAGAATTAGGGTTTCTTTTAATTTTAATTTTAATTTTCTTATTTCATAAATACAAAAAAAAACCTAAAAAACACTTCTTTTATTTCAATAAATAATTAATTAATTTTTAATTTCATTTAATTTCTTTAAAGGGTCCAACGCCATCGAACGTTCTATTTTTATTTCTTTCGCACATTTATTTTCTTTCAAATATTATGTAATTGCTCAAGCCATGTAACTCGGACATTTTATATTTCCCGCATTTTATTTCTTTATTTTATGTCAAATCGGGTCCTGGTTTAATTTGGCGATGTGGACCCGCGCCTTTGTAATAGTTTAGGAATTTTATTTTCCCGCAAATTTTAACTGTTAAAATGCATGCAAGAATGAATGGCCTAAAATAAAAACAAACGCATAGATCACCCATGACATGACAAAAGACAAAAATAAATGAACATGACACACAAATCACACACCACCCCTAGGGTACGCCTCACTGTTGCCTTGCCTCGAAAGGTGATCGTCGAGTAGAGGATGTTTTAGTAAGTCCTCATGATCCGGGAACCTGGCATGAGGGTAGCTTCTAAGGTGTCTTCCTATTGCTCCGGTGATCACCATGTCCCGAACCTCGAATTGACCCGAACACCTCCAACGGTGGTGCTACCTACCTCTCAATGGTGGGATGGCACTACTTTAAAGGACATTTACACAGACGAATTCCTTAGGGTAGGTAGGTTCTCAAGGATACTTGCTCTAATTTCAAAACAAACTCAAAAAGACTTTTCACACTGACACTTTTCAAAAGCTTTCAAAACAAACTTTTCAAACACTCTGACGTACGAGTCGAACTGAAATTTTTCAAAGAAACTTTTTAAACCCACATTGAAAAGCAAACAAACAATTTTGAAAACACATTGAGCAAGTATCTAAGAGCCCATGGATAACCATGGATAGAAAGGGTGCTAACACCTTCCCTTTCTATAACCTACCTCCCGAACCGAGAGCAATCTCTTTAAGGAATTTTTCTGTGCTTTTGTCCTTTCCATTTGGAGAAAATAAAAGACGGTGGCGACTCTTGCTTCCGCGACATTTCGCGAACCAGCGTTAAACAGTCAGTTCCAGATCCACCGATCACAAGATCCGAGGTTTACTTCTGAATTTTGGAAGAGCTTGCAAGAGGCTTTGGGTTCAAAGTTTAGGTTGAGTTTGACTTATCATCCTCAAACTGATGGTTAGACGGAAAGGATGATTCAATTGTTGGAAGTGTAAAATCAAGCTTCTCAAATAAGCTTTTGTTTTGATGAAGACAAACCATGGCTAACAAAGAAGGCAAAGATTTTGATTAAACATCTAAGGATAATATCTTCACTCAAAGCCCTCAACAACTTTAAAGGTATAATAATATTATCTACTTTGATCTTAAGATATAGATGCTCAAAAATGAAAAAGAAATGTTTAAGAATCATTACTCAAGCTTTTCAAAGATAAAATTTCACTTTTCTTCTGCATGCAATCAATTTAGATCTTAGTGCAATCGATTGCACACTTCAAAATTTCAAATCTTTTGCTTCTGTTTCTTTGTTCAATCAATTTACATTCCTATGCAATCGATTGCATACTTAAAATTTTCAAAACATTTGTTACTGACTTTGCATGCAATCGATTACATAGTTAGTGCAATGGATTGCACTCAATTAAATTTTGCTACTGACTTTGCATGCAATCGATTACATTGTTAATGCAATTGATTGCACTCTTAAAGATTTTGAAAAAATAACTGTTAAAAACCTTGTGCAATCGATTTACATCAAGGTGCAATCGGTTGCACACTGCATGAATTTGAAAAATAACAGCTTTGTTCATGCCTTTTGATCATGCCTTTTCATTACATCTTTTCACTCAAACTTGGCATTTATTCATGATACATTTCCAGATCTTCATGATGTTTCAAAAGGGTGTTATGAACATATAAATATTCAATTTCAAATCCAGATCTAACACCTTCTTTCATAAATATTTTATGAACTTTCAAAATACAAATTCAAGCATTCTTCATTTTCATGCATAAGTTTTCTGCACATTTTTTCATACTTTAAACAGAAAACTTTGAGCAAATATATCTTGAGTCTTTGTACAATATTATTATTGAAAGAAGAAGATTATACATTTTCAAATCACTCTAGTGATCAATATTACTCTACTCATTCAAACTCATAAATTGATATTTACTTACTTATTTTCCAGGATTGTTGGAATTAAGTTTAAGTATTTTTGTTGAAATCTTGTCTTTCCAAGTTGTTGGATACAAGTGTAGTTACATTGAGAGGATTGTTCTCATAGGTAACTTAGTGAAAATCCAAGAGGATTGTTCTTGGTCCAAGAGGATTGTTCTTGGTTTGGTTGGTAGTTCTTGTTTAAGTTTGCCACAATAAAGAAATCTCTTTTATGTTGAAAGGGGACTGGAGTACTCTTGGACTGTGAGGGGAACCAGGATATATCGCCCGTGTCTCTTTATTTTTCTGCATTTTTAAGCTTTCCTAAACTCACTTATAACCAGAAAATTAAGAACCATCATCACTAAAAACTAGAATTTTTAAAAGTGCCTAATTCATCCCCCCTCTTAGGCGCACTTCGTACTTACAATTGGTATCAGAGCAGGTTATAGGTAACCTGCTCCTAAAAGATCCAGAATGGATTCCGCAAATCATAATCTCGTTTTCAGAGATGGTGGTAGTAACAACAAGCCTCCTCTATTTTGTGGTGAATATTTTGACTTCTAGAAAATTCGCATGAAGGCGCATCTAGAAGCACAAGGAGAAGAAATATGGGATATGTCGAAAATGGTCCATTTATCCTGATAACGGTAATCAATGGTGTTGGCTCATCAAAGCCTAAAACTGCATGGTACGATGATGATAAGAAGAAAGTTCTCTATGACAAAAAGGCAATAAACCTTCTTCAAGGTGCACTTAGCATGGACGAATTCTTCTGTGTCTCGGCATGCAAAACAACAAAGGAAATATGGGATACCTTGGTACAAACTCATGAAGGAACGATTGAAGTAAAAAGATCAAGACTAAATACCCTAAGTCAAGAAAACGAACTATTTCAAATGCAGCCCGGAGAAACCATTCTTGACTTACAAAAGAGATTTGTGCACTTGACAAATCATCTAAGTGCTCTTGGTAAAACTTTGACAAATGATGAATTAAATCTGAAAGTACTTAGGTCCTTAACTAGGGAATGGCAACCAAAGGTAACGACAATTTCAGAAAAGAAAAGTCTCTCCAACATGACATCCGCAACATTATTTGGAAAACTTCAAGAATACGAAACGGAACTCGGAAGACTCGAAAAGCATGAAAATCAAGAGAAGAAATCCAAGAATATTGCTTTGAAGATAGACTCCAAGTAAGTTGAAAAGGAAAACAATCCAGAAGGAGATGAAAACTTCATGCTTCTTGTTAAAAGGCTTGGTAAGTTCTTCGGTAGAAATGACAAACCTTTTTCTCATTCAAAAGGAAAGAAACATTTTCAGAAAAAGGAAGGATCCACATCAACACAAGAAATCACATGTTATGAATGTGGTAAGCAAGGTCATATCAAGCCGGATTGTCCAAAACTCTCCAAGAAAGGTGGCTTCAAAAGCAAGAAGGGATTCAAGAACAAAAAGGATTATGTCGCATGGGAGGACAATGAAATAAGTTCCTCATCCGATTTTGATAGTGATGAAAGTGAAAATCTAGCATTGATGGCCTCACACTATTCCGATGATGAAGACAATAAGGTTAGTAATGAATTTTCTCTTTTTGATAGTGATGCACAAGGTACTATAGATGAACTATTGAATGAATGAAAAATTCTATATAAAACCATTTCATCGCAAAAGAAACAAATTTCATCCTTAGAATAAAAATATGTTTCAATGGAAAAAGATTTCAAAGAAGAAAAACAAAAATCAAGTGATGAACAAAAACAGAATTTTGTATGCAAAAATTGTGATTCACTCTCTTTCCAAATTGTCCAATTAAAAAGAGTCATTGAAAGATATGAAAAAGGGCAAATTGGATTGGAAGGTGTTCTTAGCCAACAAAGATACTCCAATGATAAAAGTGGGCTTGGATATTCAAAGTTTTCAAAACCAAGTTCTAACAAAACTATCTTTGTTAAGGCAAGTGATCAATCTTCCAAAGAGAAAATGAACAAACCTAAAATAGTTCGTCACTATCCGAAAAAGAAATTTTTTTTTAAGAAGAAATCTTATCCTTCTAGATATAGAAGTAACTTTGAACCTACTTGTTTTTATTATGGTATTAAAAGCCATACACCTAATGCTTGCTATGTTAGAAACTTCAGTGTGGCAAGTGGGAATTATGTATGGGTAAAGAAAGGCACTAATTATGAAGGATCCAAAGCAACTTGGGTACCTAACAAAACCTAATTTGTTTTGCAGGTATGCTTGAAGACCACATGTAATATTTGGTATCTTGATAGTGGTTGTTCAAAGCATATGACAGGAGACATAAACCAATTTTCACATCTAGCGCTAAAGGCCAAGGGTTTTGTCACTTATGGAGACAATAATAAGGGAAGAATCCTAGGCAAAGGAAAAGTTGGTGCTCCACCTTTCACATCCATTGAAGTTGTTCTTTATGTTGAAAGACTAAAGCATAATCTTCTAAGTATTAGTCAACTTTGTGACAAAGGCTTCAAAATCAAGTTCACCAAGCATGAATGTTTGATAGAAGACGAAGTCACTCATGAGGTTATACTTAAAGGTAAAAGAATCAATAATATATTCATGATTTCCCTTGATGATCCATATTTGAAGGTTAAATGTCTCATGGCGAACAACAATGATTCATGGCTTTGGCACAAAAGAATTGCTCATATTCATATGGAACACTTGAATAAATTAATCAAGCATGATCTTGTCATTGGATTGCCTAAGAGAAATTTCGTCAAAGATAGACTATGCGATGCTTGTCAAAAAGGGAAACAAACTAGATCAACTTTCAAATCTAAGAATGTGGTGTCCACTTCAAGGCCACTACAATTGTTATATATGGATCTATTTGGTCCACCGAGAACAAGGAGTTTCGGAGGTAATGTATATGCTTTAGTTATTATTGACGATTTCTCTAGATATACTTGGACATTCTTTTTAGTGCAGAAAAGTGATGCATTCAAGGTGTTGTACCCCAAAATTTTCCCTCCCATTTCCTCAACATTTTCTCATCACAAGACCCTTAAAAATCAAGATCCAGTTAGGGTTTCCTCTGCTCAAGACTTCTCCTTGCACTGTTGACCCAAATTAGGGTTTGTGTTTGCACAAAGATATTTTGACCTAAAATGCCTAAGATGACTTTCATGCTTCATGTTGGACTCCCAAGTTTATCCATACCAAGTTTCAAGTCTTGATTCCAAATTTTGCCCAGTCAATTGGACAGTTGACCTAGAAATCAACTGTATTGGGGAAAAAGTCAACTGTGGCCAATTGATAGTCAAATCTCATGAAAATTGACCCACATCAACATTATGAACTCACATGGACCATTTGATCAAGTTTGGATCACAATTCCACAAGAAATTTGATCAGATCATCAAAAGGGCAAAATGGTCATTTTTAGGGTTTTGACTGCACAAGGGCAATTTTTGACTGTTTGACCTAGCCAATGACAAACCAAGCTCACATATGGACTCAAGGACCCCATGGAATTATCTTGACATGCTCAACAAGTTCAAAAGATCCCAAATACACAAGATTGATAGTTGAATTTCCCAGTCAATTGATCAATTTTGACTGTATACTGAAAAGTCAAACTTTGACTTTTTGGTCAAAATCAAGGGTCAAGATTCATTTTTCATCAAAACATGCCAAGTCATGAAACTTGTTCACCAAGAAATCAAAAATTGCAAATTAGGGTTTGAAATGAGAATTTTTCATAACTTAGAATTTTTCTAAGTTATGAAAAACCCTAATTTTTTCCCAACTTTTTCCCACTTTCTCACCAAGATTCATTTGGATTCAAGCAAAAGTCAAAACATGAAAGTTGTAGCCTATTGCATAATCTACAACTTTGATTCACAAAGTTTTCCCAAAAGAAGCTTGTATCTCAAGTTACAATTTTTGGAACAAGGGTGCCAAACCATTCTTAACTTAGTGAAAATTTTGACCTTTTTAGGCAAGTTTTTTACCTAACTTCAAGTCCATTTTTCATACACTTCCACTTGGAATTTCAATTTGCACTTCAAAGATGGATTGTAGTACACATTCCAAGCTTTCCAAAATGTCCAAGAACTCATCAAACAACCTCATAACTTGAGAGAATCGAATTTTGCAATATGGCAAAAACTCACTTTTGAATTGACCAATTTCCATGTTCATAACTTATGCATTTTCAAGTCAGCTTAGTTTATGCTACATTACAGGTCTCTAAACCATCCAACACTCAATAATTTAATGCATACTCATTGTGCCAAAGCCTTATTTTGTGTATCCAAGCATTGTATGCAAGATTAGGCCATAAATGGAAAAAGCATTTTAGCCATTTTTGAAAAGATTGCTTTATGTCAAGTTCTCATATCTTTGAAGTACAAAGAAATCTCAGAGGCACAAGTTATGAGACATATTGCACTGATCAAGGCAAGGTTTGGCAGCATGTTTAGGGATCCTCTACCTGTCTAGAACACAAAGTGGTCATTGCTTGCTTAAAGTTCAAGAAAGATAGCATAACATATACCAACTTCCATATCAGTCAACCAGGCCTTAGAGAAAGTTATCAAACATATTCCAAACATTGATCATAAGCTGAAGCACGACCCTAAGACCTCCAATACCTCCACAAACTCAAAATCACCATCAAACTGCCAAAACAGAGTAACCTCTGCAGATTGAGTTCCAACTCTCATCCCTCTCATGCTTTCTTGCTAAAAGCTCTTCACACACCTTCCCTACCATCAATGCAAGCTAACCAAAACCTAAAATACGACCTGTAACTCCTCTAACCAGTTCCACCATTTTCCTTTTCTTGTTTTGCAGTTGAAGTTCTCTAGCACGATTCAAGGAGTTTCAGGACAAAGTAGAACTTGGAATAGCATCCTCACACTTCAAGGAAGTTGTACAAGTCATCATCTTGCTCTGAAAACTCCTCCATTGCAAGGTGTTTACCCCAAAATTTGCCCTCCCATATTTCTCAAAACATTTCAAGAAAAATTCACAAGTCCAATCCGGCGCGTCATATTCAGGTATTCTTTCGCCAAGATATCTCTGATAACGTATTCTCAAATTCAGGTTCGGCTCAAGAGTCAATTCTTTAAAGAAGGTATCCGAATGTGCGAGTTTTCTTGAAGAAATATGGGGAAAAAAGTGTGCTGAAAGTACAGTTTTTACGCGCTAAAAAATTCATAACTTGAAGATCGTAGCTCGTTTTGAACCCGTTCCGGTGGCCAAAATTCCGACTTGACATTATCTACGTTTTCATCTCTCACGACTGGAAGCCAATTTCGATCATAAGGTCTTCAAAAATGTGGATTTATCAAGTATTTTCATACAGAAAATTTGTGACAGAAGTTTATTTGCGTCATGTTCAGAAAATCATAACTTGGTCGATTTTCATCGTATCGAGCTGGTTCCGGCGCCAAAATTTCACAAATTGAGTTGGCTACATTTTCACAGAAGGTATTGAGTTCAAACGGTATTCAAAAGGCCTTCGTGTTTTGCTCAGAGTGCGTGACACGCTGAAAATCCTGAATGCTGAATATTATTTCATCTGAGCCGAAACTTCGAAAATTCATAACTCAGTCAATTTTTATCGGATTGGACTCATATTTTTACACAAGGTCCCTGACTTGTAGATCTACAACTTTTCTTCAAAAGTCGAGACCAAATTATGCACCGATCAATACCAGTTTTTTATTGAAGAACGTGTCAGAGTCGACACTGGAGCCCAAAATAAGTTTGTCTGAGCTGAAACTTCAAAAATTCATAACTAATTCACCGTTTATCCGATTGAGTCGATTTTCGGACAGGAGTTAGTTCTCGATGCCGGCTACATTTTGTTTTCACATTTCAACTTCAAAAAATGCACTTAAGTCCCTGCGATTTAGCCTGGAAAGTGACGAATTCAAGTGAATATTGGAGGTCCAATTGCACATTCAAATCCCATTTGCTTTACCCTAATTTCCATTATATAATCACTTTCTTTTCACACAAACCAGGGAGGAGAAAGAGAGGAAAAAAAGAGGAAAAAAAAAGAGAGAAAAAACCTTGCCACCACACTGTTAGAATATCAAATTCTTTCAAGAACCCTAAAACCTTGAAATCCTTATTACAAATCCCTCTCTCACTACAAACAAGTCATCACAGTTACAAACCAACACCTCACTACTTCTTCAGTAAGGATAAGGCTGGCTTGATCTCCATGATCCTAATTTTCCAGTAAGGCATAAAAGCATTCAGGCCACTGATTTTCCAGTAAGGGTAAGATTGATTTGATCTCCATGATCAAAAGGGTATAATCATTCATACATGCCATATTGTGCCTAAACATTAAATTTCTTCATATATTGGCTTTATTTGCATTTTATAATTTTATTTAATGTGTTCGTGAGATCCAACTGCAGATTTAGACAGGATCCCAGGTTCATTAAGGAACGTTGAGGCCAAAAGCCAAATGGCCAAAAGCCAAAAGCCAAATGGCCAAAGTAGAAAAACTTATGCATGACACCAATACATGGCGAGACAGACATCCTGAGAAGATTAAGGAACGTTGAGGCCAAAACGCAAATGGTCAAAAGTCAAATGGCCAAAGTAGAACAACTTATGCATGATGAGGCCAGAACACAAATGGCCAAACCACTCCAATTCACCTCCAAAAAGGGGACAGAAACCCCCCAAGGTATTGTATTTTCTTTCTTTTCCTTATTTTATTTATTTCAATTATTTCTTTTTTTTAATTAATTCCTTTAATTTAACTTATTTTCATAAAATATAAAAAAATAGTAAAAAACAGAAAAGTCATAAAAATCAAAATATATTTATTTAATTAATATTTTTTGTAAATAAATTTCACTAATAATTAATTATTTATTTTTACAAATCAAAATTGCATGTAAATAATTAGATTAATTTTAGGTTTAATTTTAACATGTTTTTCTTAATAAAAAAAATTAGAATTAGGGTTAATATTTTAATTTCATTTAATCTTTCTCATAAAAATACATAAAAAACATAAATACCAAAAACTCAAAAAAAAAAAATAATTTCTTTTTTCTCTTTAATTTCATTAGTTTAATCATTTAATTTAATTTTATTAAAAAGGGTCCAACGCCCTCGTTTCCAATTTTAATTCCTATTCGCGCATTTTTATTTATTTCCTTCTTTTAAATATTTATGTAACTCTCCCAAAGCCTTGTAAATTTAATTTCTCGCACTTTATTTTATTTCTTTATTTACTTTCCGTCAAATCGGGTCCTGGATTTTAATTTTGGCGATGTGGACCCGCGCCTTTGTAATAGTTTAGGAACTTTAATTTCCGCAACTTTTTTAACTGTTAATAATTGCATGCAAAAATGAATGTCTAAATAAAAACAAACGCATAGATCACCTTGACATGAACAAGACAAAAATAAATGAACATGACACACAAATCACACACCACCCCTAGAGTACGCCTCACTGTTGCCTTGCCCTTCGAAAGGTGATCGTCGAGTAGAGGATGTCTTAGTAAGTCCTCATGATCCGGGAACCTGGCATGAGGGTAGCTTCTAAGGTGTCTTCCTATTGCTCCGGTGATCACCATGTCCCGAACCTCGAATTGACCCGAACACCTCCAACGGTGGTGCTACCTATCTCTCAATGGTGGGATGACACTACTTTAAAGGACATTTACACAGACGAATTCCTTAGGGTAGGTAGACGACTCTAAATACTTGCTCTAAATTTCAAAACAAATTCAAAAAATACTTTTCACACCGACACCTTTTCAAAAGCTTTCGAAAGCAATTTTTCAAACACTCTTGAGGACCGATACAAGAGTCGAACTGAAATTTTCAAAGAAACTTTTTAAAACCCACAGTTGAAAAGCAAACAAACCATTTTTGAAAACACAAATGAGAAAGTATCTAAGAGCCCATGGATAACCATGGATAGAAAGGGTGCTAACACCTTCCCTTTCTATAACCTACCTCCCGAACCGAGAGCAATCTCTACAAGGAATTTTTCTGTGCTTTTGTCCTTTCCATTTGGAGAAAATAAAAGACGGTGGCAACTCTTGCTTCCGCGACATTTCGCGAACCAGCTTTAAACAGTCAGTTCCAGATCCACCAATCACAGAACTGGCGACTCTGCTGGGGACCTACTTAAAGTGAGGTGTACCTTAGGATAGCTCAGACTTGTGTTTTCAATTGCTGTGTTTTGTTTGCTTTATTATTTTGGGTACTGTTTCGGAGTTACATGGATCCTAACCCGGATCTGGGGATACCCTGTTTAGGTAGCATAAGCTGTGAGGGACCTGTCCGGCGTAGACCGACACGGGTGAAACAGTGGCTACGTTGGTGTGGCACCTTGGTCTGTACCGATATCCCTTGTGTTGCAACGAGGAGAATATGGGTCTTCTGAGGAGTCATTAAGCACCAACAACCTTAGAACCTTAAATGACACAACTTGGCCATTAGAACAGTAGCAGTATGCTACGCCCATTGAGGCTAAACTCTCGTGATGGTTCTGGCCGCAAGAAAAGATTGCGATGCTGGAGTTATGACCGATTGAGGGTAGTCAATGATATTGGGATCCTCTAAGAACCCGGTTACTTTGATAGGACAGGTATGAACCAACAAACTGAAAGAGGGTAATACCCAGACCCCATGCTGGCCTAAACTCTAAGGGCTTCTCTTGTGTGACTTGTGTGCCTTCGTACTTGACTACTTGCATGCTTGTTATCTGACACGTGAACTACTTGCAGGTTTTGTTTTAGTCCTTAATTGGGACTCATAACAGGGTGTACTAAATTTCTTGCAGGTTTTGTTTATAGTCCTTAATTGGGACTCATAACAGGGTGTACTAAATTTCTTGCAGGTTTTGTTTATAGTCCTTGATTAGGACTCATAACAAGGTTTACCGAGTTTCTTGCAGGTTGTGTGTTTTAGTCCTTAATTAGGACTCATGACAGGTTTTACTTGAGTGTCTTGCAGGTTTTGGTTTGCAGTCCTTAATTGGGACTCATAACAGGGTTACCTACATCGCCACCATGCATACCATAACATCATACCATTGCATACATCCTAACCCATTTCAAGGATCTCAAGGGCTTGTGATGCAGGTCATGGTGAATCAACTATCCCAGCAAGGGACAAAGAGGATTTATTTTCCTCTAGACAAGGTTGTCAGGAGCTATGACCCACTTGATATGGTGAGCTTTGACACTTGAAGAAAGTTCCCCGAGCCAAGGTTGTCAGGGGCTATGACTCACTTGATATGGTGAGCTTTGACACTTGAAAAAGATTCCCCTAGCCAAGGTTGTCAGAGGCTATGACCCACTGGATATGGTGAGCCTTTGACCCTTTGAAGAAGGACTCCCAATAATATGCAGTTCCTTCAATCAAGCTACCGGGTCCAAATTCTAACAATTTTCTCGTTTACCCCGCGAGATCCTTGAAAACATTGCATGCATATCATACATATCATTGCATTACAGGTACACTTGTTGCAGGTCACTTACCTTTGTCGCTGTTTATTTCAGCAATGGCTTCCCAACAAGATAACCGGGGTCTTCATGCTCAAGAGACCCAGTTCAGGGAAATCTTCCTAAGCCTATCCAAGGGGCAGGAAGAGTTGAGGACACTCCTCAAGGGGAATCTGATCAGAAAGAGTCCTGAAGATGACAAGGACGAACAGCTGAAACGTCTACAAGCCGAGGTAGACACATTGAAAACCCAGATGCTGGGGCAAAGGGCCCTCATTCAAGGTTTAGCTCAGGAGCAAGGAGAGCTGAGGGCCATGATCAGTCAGCTTCCTCGAGGCATGAAGCAACCAGCCCAAGTCAGGGACCCGGTCATTAATCAACTTCCAAGAAGTCAAAGGTTTGGGCCTCTCCAAGCTGCTATTACTTCACAGGTCCAACAACGACCTCGCCCAGAACAACGGGCTGATCAGAGCAAACCAGACAAGCCTAAAAGGCAGTTCACCAAGATCAAAATGTCGCTGGATCAAGCACTACAACAAATGTTGAAGGCAGGGCTGATCACCTTAAGGGCTCCCCTCCGGAATCCAAACACTTCTGCTCCTAACTATCATCCCAACGATAGGTGCACATACCATTCTGGTAGCCCGAGGCATACTACGGACAACTGCTGGCCTCTCAAAAACAAGATTCAAGACATGATCGACGCTGGAGAGATTCAGTTTGAAGTACCTGAGACTCCGAACATAATCACTGCTCCCTTTCCAAATCATGGCTAGGATTGAGAAATTTTTGTTCATTCGAATGTTCAAGTTGCAATTTTCTTTTGTTTAGACATTTATTCATGTTAAACATTGTTATTCCATTAATGCATCGCATATGTCTGTTTTGAAGCAATATATTCGTATTCACTAAATGCAAATTATTTTCATATTTTTTCTGATGTCAACTCTTGATCTAAAACTCTAAGCCTCTTAAGGGAGGATGACGAAAACGATACCGCGATCTTTACAGTATGCTTTTGAACAGACCCCGCTGATGAGGTACAGGCATTGTTTCAAATCCCTAAACACTGGAGTTATAAGGATGATAGTCCCTCGTCAACCCCTCTGAGCCAAAGAAGTAGGAGTTTTTCCTTTCGAAATTTAAAACCCTTAATCATAAGCTGGGGCAGGGTAGTCTCTCAGTTGATCCAAGTGCATAATGAATGGCACCAAAGAGGTCCTTAAATAAAAGAAAGACAGTGATGGTTCCGAATAATCAATAAAGAAAGGCAGTCATTATCTCAAAAAATGAAAAACCCATAAGTCAAAAAACCTATGAAGGAGACTTACGAAGCTGGGGCATCCCGCTGACTGTAATTCCAAAAAAGGAAATAGTTCAGGCAAAAAAAAAAGGGATAATAAAACCAAGGAAAAAAGAGGTTCTACAAACCCTCAACAAAAAAGGAATGACTGCCTATGCAGAATCAATCATCAATATCTGAATCATCACCGGAAAATCAGAGCAAAGACTCAAACAAGGTCTAACGTATGATCAACTGAGTTTAGGTTTGGAGAACATCACGAAGAGCGGGTGGGTACAAATAATTTGAGCCTTTATCCTTTGTTTCTTAAACCGTGAACCAGGCCACGTTATAACCCTTAAAAGTCCTAGCTGAAGCAAGGGTTAGTTCGAAAGCATACTGTTACGAAAGGTATCCTGACTCCTTAAGGCTTACGGTAAATACGGAGTTGACATCACGTTTTACAAACATTCACTTGTTTTATGAAAAAAAAAGAATGCATTTTCAAAATCTTCAAAACAGACATAGGCTTTGCATTTTTAACATAACTTTGTTTGCATATGACTTTTTGTTTGAACAGCATAGAAATTCGCACGACGAATGCCTAATGAACAAAAGTATTTCCAATCAAGGGGCATGACATGAGCATGGTCCATCAGTTGGGGCAATCCAATCAAGATTCGGAGAATCTCTCAAAGGCCAAATAGCCTGGGGCAAATCTCCGCCTGAGTCACGTGGGGCACTCCAGCAACGAATCTTGCACGGTCAGACATCTTCTGGTAATATGGCAAAACACTTCTAACAGGGGCAACTCCCTACATTCTGAGAGCATGGACATAGTCGGAAAATACTGCGCAAAATCAAAGACCCGCTAGGTTGACATACCTAGGCAAAAATAAAGGCTTCCCGGCGAACCAAAAGGGTTCGGGCAAAAATAAGGGATGAAATGAAAAAAATCTGTACACCCGGCAAGTCGAAAACCTGAAAAGGCGGCTTGGGCAAAAATGGGTATCCCGGTGGACCGAAAACCCGAAAGGGCGGTCCAGGCAAAAGTTAGGGATCAAAGCGTACGACTATGTCCTATCATCTTGTCACCTGCCTACCTGAAGAAGGTTTGACCCTCAGACAACTATCAGCACCTCACGGGTCTTCCTCTCCCACCTCGAAAACAGGGGCAGTAATGAGTCGTCCAAACGGTATAACGATTCTGTCCAGTACAAGGTACCAAGGTAGGTTCAGCTGGAGAACATAACCAGATATCTCAATTCCCCAGAGAGTGAGCCAGCAAGTCAGCAATACTCTCTCCAAATAAAGCTACTATCAAACCTTAAAGAAGTTGGGTATCCGCCTGCAGATCTCAACATTCTCCAGCTGTATATACGCATTCTTAACAAACATCCCCGGCAGTCTTGGTCTAAAGATTGTTCCCCGGCGGTATACCAAGCATTCAATGGAGTCACTTCCTCGATACAGCTCAAAACTTCCCCAAGAGAGTCCAATCCAGTTCCCCAGGAAAGTTGGAATCCATCTCCCCAAGCAGTAAGCTTATCCCTAGTAGATTCTGGAAGCTTATCCGCGCAGAGCACGAACGCGTCCCCCGGCTTTATTTAAAGAGTTATTTCCTTACCAGGATATAACTGGGTTATCCTCAGCCAAAAGCCACGGAAAGGCCGTCGTCAACACAGTTCTTTCTTATCCCCATCGAAGTCTATCAACACTTCCAACACAACCAGGGTATCCCCAGCAAGTTACTATCAACAATCCAACAAGGTATCCTTCTCCCCACAGAGTATTGCTTCCCAGCAAGATCACTAGAGTACTTTTCTCCCCGCAGTGTTATCCATTCGCCAAGTTTATTCCCCAACGGAGTCATCTTCTCCTACCGGTATACTTGCAACTATCCTTCAGCGGAAGCAAAATCTGTTCTCCAACATCAGCCCAGGATATGACTTCCCGGCACTCGTCAAGGATTTATTTTCCTAAAACAAAAACATACATTCGAAAACATCACATTCTCATACATTATAGCATGCATATACGCATCATATCTTAAATCTCATTTATGTGGAGAACATCATTGCTTGATCCATATCATGCATTGCATATGACTGACCTTTACCTTTCAGGAAAGATTCAGTTAAGTTCTCAAGCTAGACTCCAAAGACCTTGTCTGGTTCAGTTAAATCGACTCCCAAAGATTTTCCTGGTTATTATCCAGTCAAAGGCGTTCTCTGGTCTAGTTAAACCGACTCCTAAAGGTTTTTCTTTTGAAGACTCAGTTGAAGACTCCAAAGACCTTGTCTGGTTCAGTTAAATCGACTCCAAAGATTTTCCTGGTTATTATCCAGTCAAAGGCATTCTCTGGTCTAGTTAAACCGACTCCTAAAGGTTTTTCTTTTGAAGACTCAGTTGAAGACTCCAAAGACCTTGTCTGGTTCAGTTTAATCGACTCCAAAGATTTTCCTGGTTATTATCCAGTCAAAGGCGTTCTCTGGTCTAGTTAAACCGACTCCTAAAGGTTTTTCTTTTGAAGACTCAGTTGAAGACTCCAAAGACCTTGTCTGGTTCAGTTAAATCAACTCTCAAAGATTTTCCTGGTTATTATCCAGTCAAAGGCGTTCTCTGGTCTAGTTAAACCGACTCCTAAAGGTTTTTCTTTTGAAGACTCAGTTGAAGACTCCAAAGACCTTGTCTGGTTCAGTTAAATCGACTCCCAAAGATTTTCCTGGTTATTATCCAGTCAAAGGCGTTCTCTGGTCTAGTTAAACCGACTCCTAAAGGTTTTTCTTTTGAAGACTCAGTTGAAGACTCCAAAGACCTTGTCTGGTTCAGTTAAATCGACTCCAAATATTTTCCTGGTTATTATCCAGTCAAAGGCGTTCTCTGGTCTAGTTAAACCGACTCCTAAAGGTTTTTCTTTTGAAGACTCAGTTGAAGACTCCAAAGACCTTGTCTGGTTCAATTAAATCGACTCCAAAGATTTTCCTAGTTATTATCCAGTCAAAGGCGTTCTCTGGTCTAGTTAAACCGACTCCTAAAGGTTTTTCTTTTGAAGACTCAGTTGAAGACTCCAAAGACCTTGTCTGGTTCAGTTAAATCGACTCCAAAGATTTTCCTGGTTATTATCCAGTCAAAGGCGTTCTCTGGTCTAGTTAAACCGACTCCTAAAGGTTTTTCTTTTGAAGACTCAGTTGAAGACTCCAAAGACCTTGTTTGGTTCAGTTAAATCGACTCCAAAGATTTTCCTGGTTATTATCCAGTCAAAGGCGTTCTCTGGTCTAGTTAAACCGACTCCTAAAGGTTTTTCTTTTGAAGACTCAGTTGAAGACTCCAAAGACCTTGTCTGGTTCAGTCAGATCGACTCCAAAGATCTCCCTGTCTCTTATCCAGTTGAAGACATTCAAGACCTAGACCGGTTCAGTTAATCGACTCCAAAGATTTCTTATCCAGTCCAAGGCCTTCTCTAGTCCAGCTAAATCGACCCCAAACAGATTTTCCTGATAAAGACTCAGTAGAAGTTATCCAAGGTTCTCTCAATGTTTGCTGTTGAGGTGGTAATCGCCTATGGTTCTCTCCCCGATCCTGCGGAGGTGGTGATCCCAGATTTCGCTCAATGATTGCTGTTGAAGTGAAGTTATCCAAGGTTCTCTCAATGTTTGCTGTTGAGGTGGTAATCCCAGATTTCGCTCAACGATTGCTGTTGAAGTTGAAGTCATCTAAGGTTCTCTCACCGTTCCTGCTGAGGTAGTAACCATCCCTGGTCCATTCATCACCGTTTGAAGCTCCAGATTCAGCTCCTGTAACCAGTCAGGACACATCTATATAAAGCATCTGAAGACCAGATCCTGCAACACGTCAGGTACTCATCTTTCTTTTGCAGGTACGCAAGTTCTCGCTAAGGAATCTCTTATGCGATCAACATCCAGATGGCATCTATAAGCCCATCCACCTTCCATCATCTCTTAGCATGGCCTCTATAAGCCCATCATCCTATCCATCAATCTCCAAATGGCATCTATAAGCCCATTCCACCATCACACTGCTACTATGTGAGCGCAAATTTCTGGGCACTCTACTGTTCAATCATCTTCCACCTTCGGATTACGAAAGGCACGTCAGCCAATCTGCATCCTCAGGTCTAAGAAGATTGAACAGGGGCAACTGTTGTACCTCAAAATTTGTCCTCCCATATTTCTCAAAACATTTCAAGAAAAATTCACAAGTCCAACCCGGCGCGTCATATTCAGGTATTCTTTCGCCAAGATATCTCTGATAACGTATTCTCAAATTCAGGTTCGGCTCAAGAGTCAATTCTTTAAAGAAGGTATCCGAATGTGCGAGTTTTCTTGAAGAAATATGGTGAAAAAGTGTGCTGAAAGTACAGTTTTTACGCGCTAAAAAATTCATAACTTGAAGATCGTGGCTCGTTTTGAACCCGTTCCGATGGCCAAAATTCTGTCTTGACATTATCTACGTTTTCATCTCTCACGGCTGGAAGCCAATTTCGATCATAAGGTCTTCAGAAATGTGGATTTATCAAGTATTTTCATACAGAAAATTTGTGACAGAAGTTTATTTGCGTCATGTTCAGAAAATCATAACTTGGTCGATTTTCATCGTATCGAGCTGGTTCCGGCGCCAAAATTTCACAAATTGAGTTGGCTACATTTTCACAGAAGGTATTGAGTTCAAACGGTATTCAAAAGGCCTTCGTTTTTTGCTCAGAGTGCATGACACGCTGAAAATCCTGAATGCTGAATATTATTTCATCTGAGCCGAAACTTCGAAAATTCATAACTTGGTCAATTTTTATCGGATTGGACTCATATTTTTACACAAGGTCCCTGACTTGTAGATCTACAACTTTGCTTCAAAAGTCGAGACCAAATTATGCACCGATCAATACCAGTTTTTTATTGAAGAACGTGTCAGAGTCGACACTGGAGCCCAAAATAAGTTTGTCTGAGCTGAAACTTCAAAAATTCATAACTAATTCACCGTTTATCCGATTGAGTCGATTTTCGGACAGGAGTTAGTTCTCGATGCCGGCTACATTTTGTTTTCACATTTCAACTTCAAAAAATTCACTTAAGTCCCTGCGATTTAGCCTGGAAAGTGACGAATTCAAGTGAATATTGGAGGTCCAATTGCACATTCAAAACCTATTTGCTTTACCCTAATTTCCATTATATAATCACTTTCTTTTCACACAAACCAGGGAGGAGAAAGAGAGGAAAAAAAGAGGGGAAAAAAAAGAGAGAAAAAACCTTGCCACCACACTGTTAGAATATCAAATTCTTTCAAGAACCCTAAAACCTTGAAATCCTTATTACAAATCCCTCTCTCACTACAAACAAGTCATCACAGTTACAAACCAACACCTCACTACTTCTTCAGTAAGGATAAGGCTGGCTTGATCTCCATGATCCTAATTTTCCAGTAAGGCATAAAAGCATTCAGGCCACTGATTTTCCAGTAAGGGTAAGATTGATTTGATCTCCATGATCAAAAGGGTATAATCATTCATACATGCCATATTGTGCCTAAACATTAAATTTCTTCATATATTGGCTTTATTTGCATTTTATGATTTTATTTAATGTGTTCGTGAGATCCAACTGCAGATTTAGACAGGATCCCAGGTTCATTAAGGAACGTTGAGGTCAAAAGCCAAAAGCCAAATGGCCAAAGTAGAAAAACTTATGCATGACACCAATACATGGCGAGACAGACATCCTGAGAAGATTAAGAAACGTTGAGGCCAAAAGCCAAATGACCAAAAGCCAAAAGCCAAATGCCAAATGGCCAAAGTAGAAAAACTTATGCATGACACCAATACATGGCGAGACAGACATCCTGAGAAGATTAAGGAACGTTGAGGCCAAAACGCAAATGGCCAAAAGCCAAAAGCCAAATGGCCAAAGTAGAACAACTTATGCATGATGAGGCCAGAACAAAAATGGCCAAACCACTCCAATTCACCTCCAAAAAGGGGACAGAAACCCCCCAAGGTATTGTATTTTCTTTCTTTTCCTTATTTTATTTATTTCAATTATTTCTTTTTTTTAATTAATTCCTTTAATTTAACTTATTTTCATAAAATATAAAAAAATAGTAAAAAACAGAAAAGTCATAAAAATCAAAATATATTTATTTAATTAATATTTTTTGTAAATAAATTTCACTAATAATTAATTATTTATTTTTACAAATCAAAATTGCATGTAAATAATTAGATTAATTTTAGGTTTAATTTTAACATGTTTTTCTTAATAAAAAAAAATTAGAATTAGGGTTAATATTTTAATTTCATTTAATCTTTCTCATAAAAATACATAAAAAACATAAATACCAAAAACTCAAAAAAAAATAATAATTTCTTTTTTCTCTTTAATTTCATTAGTTTAATCATTTAATTTAATTTTATTAAAAAGGGTCCAACGCCCTCGTTTCCAATTTTAATTCCTATTCGCGCATTTTTATTTATTTCCTTCTTTTAAATATTTATGTAACTCTCCCAAAGCCTTGTAAATTTAATTTCTCGCACTTTATTTTATTTCTTTATTTACTTTCCGTCAAATCGGGTCGTGGATTTTAATTTTGGCGATGTGGACCCGCGCCTTTGTAATAGTTTAGGAACTTTAATTTCCGCAACTTTTTTAACTGTTAATAATTGCATGCAAGAATGAATGTCTAAATAAAAACAAACGCATAGATCACCTTGACATGAACAAGACAAAAATAAATGACCATGACACACAAATCACACACCACCCCTAGAGTACGCCTCACTGTTGCCTTTCCCTTCGAAAGGTGATCGTCGAGTAGAGGATGTCTTAGTAAGTCCTCATGATCCAGGAACCTGGCATGAGGGTAGCTTCTAAGGTGTCTTCCTATTGCTCCGGTGATCACCATGTCCCGAACCTCGAATTGACCCGGACACCTCCAACGGTGGTGCTACCTATCTCTCAATGGTGGGATGGCACTACTTTAAAGGACATTTACACAGACGAATTCCTTAGGGTAGGTAGACGACTCTAAATACTTGCTCTAAATTTCAAAACAAATTCAAAAAATACTTTTCACACCGACACCTTTTCAAAAGCTTTCGAAAGCAATTTTTCAAACACTCTTGAGGACCGATACAAGAGTTGAACTGAAATTTTCAAAGAAACTTTTTAAAACCCACAGTTGAAAAGCAAACAAACCATTTTTGAAAACACAAATGAGCAAGTATCTAAGAGCCCATGGATAACTATGGATAGAAAGGGTGCTAACACCTTCCCTTTCTATAACCTACCTCCCGAACCGAGAGCAATCTCTACAAGGAATTTTTCTGTGCTTTTGTCCTTTCCATTTGGAGAAAATAAAAGACGGTGGCGACTCTTGCTTCCGCGACATTTCACGAACCAGCTTTAAACAGTCAGTTCCAGATCCACCGATCACACAAGGCACGATTCCAACTGAACAGGTATGTTCATGAAGTTCTATCTCTCAGTATAGGCATTGTTAGCTTTAGGTTTGTGAAGGAAACATGTCACAATCATAGCCCTGAACATACCCATATGATTAGATTTCATTTATATTATGTGTGCTGCAAGAATTTTGAGTCTGAACATTGATGAAAAACTAGGTCAGGAATTGGGGGAGAAGAAATTCTCCCTCATCTTAGAGAGTTAAGTCAAGTTTTTTATATCCCTGGATTCGTCTTCTCATGCACTACACTTTTCATGTTGAAAGTTTTGCTTAAAAGTCCAGGAATTGGGAGATAGGAAACGCGTGATTGCTTGAACAAGTTTGTTCTGAGGTTGAAGATGACTGGTTCTGGGCTGGGCCTGGAATGTTTTTCTTATTTGCACCATACATTTGCTTCTGAACCCCCTGAGCCCATTTTGTTTATTTTTAATGTTTTTTTACTTTTCTTTTTTTGGTTTGACTTATTTATTTTTCCTCATAATATAAAAAATATAAAAATAATTTTTTACACCATTTTTGAATTTATTAGGTATTTGTTTGTTTAGTTTAGTTTTATACACAAATAAATAAATATATACATTTTATTAAAAATACTAAGAAATATGCAAAAACACTTTTATTTTCATTTTTATTTTTGTTTTACCTTCTAAAAATATTTTATATAAAAAAATACTTTTTTCATTTAATATTAAATATTATTAATTTGTATATATAATACATATTTAGTGAATAATACATATATATATATATATATATATATATATATATATATATATATATATATATATATATATATATATATATATATATATATATATATATATATATATATTTATTAATATATTTAGGGTTAAAATGCAAAATACATACACTTTTATTTTCCTTATTAATATTTAATATAAAAATACCTTTTGACAAATATACTTCATTTTTATTTTATTTTTGTATATAATAAATAAATATTATACATAATAAATAAATAATACATTTTATTTAATAAAATTAGGGTTTAGCCCTAAACACAAAAAAGCTCCAAAAAATAATACTTTTATTTTTGTTTATTTTGACATATAAAAATACTTTTTTTTTCATACATACAAAAAACCATTTTTGCATCTTGCATATTTATTCTTATTTTATTTAAATTGTGCAATTAAATTATCTTGTAAATAATTCAATATTGATGTAATAGTTTAGGTTTAAATTCCTTGTCAAAATCCTCATTTGAACATTTGTACCCCCCTTCCCATATATGGTTTTGTAATAGCTTAGTAAATTTATTTTCGCACTTCATTGCTTTCTAATTAGACCATGTTAGAATTAGGGTTTGTATGCGAAAAACAACGAAAATAGTTTTGACCTAATTTCAAGATAAACAAGCATGAAAATGGACACACAAACCACACTTGCACCCCCTAGGGTATTCCACTTGTTGCCTTTCAAAATTGGACCATATTGCATGTTAGGTCTCTTTGGGCAAAACAAACACAAATCAAATGATCATAGTCCCTCGATGACGCTTTCAAAATGTTGCCTAAACAAATGATCAAGTCCCTTAAAGAAAATTGCCCAAAGATACTTGACACCATTGCAATTATGGTCTAAACGATGACCCGCGCCCGTCCCTTTCACATCCTAACATGAGATTGTCCACCAAATACAATGGTGGAACAAACTTGTTAAAAGGGTTAAAACATAGCAATAAACTTTGAGAAATTTAGGAGTAGATAACCTCTTAGTTATTTGAATCAAACTTGCAAAAACAAAACACTTGCCTATTTTCTAAAAAAACACATTTCACAACACTTTCAAAACAACTTTCAAAAACAAATGAAAACCTTTTTAAAAGACACACACCTTTGTACACATCCCAACATGGATCATTACAAAGGTTGCCACCACATTGGCTTCTTTTCAAAACCTTTTCAAACACACACACAAGCACCATTTCAAACAATTGAAAATTAAGGCAAGTTGATCTAAGCAAGTAACTAAGAGCCCATGGATAACCATGGATAGAAAGGGTGCTAATACCTTCCCTTTCTATAATCTACTCCCCGAACCCAAGAAAAATCTCAAAGGTTTTTGCTGTGCTTTTTAAACCTTTCCTTAGGATAAAATAAAAAGTCGGTGGCGACTCTTGCTCAACCGAAACATTTGCGAAAACAAACGCAAAACCCATAGTCAGTTCTCCCACCGTATCACACAAGGCGTTCAAGAAGTATGCTAAACAAATTCAGAATGAGAAGTCTCTAACAATTGCCTCAATAAGAAGTGACCATGGCATGCTCTATTTGAAGAATTATGTGGAGAACATGGAATATCTCACAACTTCTTGGCACAAAGGACTCCACAACAAAATGGAGTGGTTGAAAGAAAGAATAGGTCTCTTGTGGAACTTGCTAGAACAATGCTTAGCGATTCAAACCTTCCAAAATACTTTTGGGCGGATGCGGTGAGCATGACATGTTTTGTTAGCAATAGAGTTAACATTAGACCAATCTTAAAGAAAACTCCATATGAACTTTTCAAAGGGAGAAAACCAAACATTGCTTTCTTTCATATCTTCGGGTGCAAATGCTTTGTCCTAAACAATGACAAAGATAATTTGGATAAGTTTGATGAGAAATCCGATGAAGAAGGTCCTCAAGAAAATTCTTCCAAGGATCAACCCATTCAACTAGAAGAATCACCTTAACAAGAATCAAATCTCAATGATCTACCAAAAGAATGGAGAATTCATAGAGATCATCCTATTAATAAAGTAATTGGTGATATAAGTCAAGGCGTGTCTACAAGATTAAATCTCAAGGATGCTTGCCTAAACATGGCATTTGTCTCTCAAATTGAACCTTCCAAAGTTGATGAAGCTTTAGGCGATGACCAATGGATCATAGCTATGCAAGAAGAATTGAATCAATTTGAAAGAAATCAAGTTTGGGAACTCGTTCCTAGGCCAAGCAACAAACACATTACTGGAACAAGATGGGTGTTCAAAAACAAACTTGACGAGAATGGAATAATTGTTCGCAACAAAGCAAGATTGGTAGCAAAAGGCTATAATCAAGAAGAAGGAATAGACTTTGAAGAAACTTTCTCTCCAGTTGCAAGGTTAGAAGCTATTCGTCTCTTACTTTCCTATGCTTGTTCATTAAATTTTCAGCTTTTCCAAATGGACGTCAAAAGCGCATTCTGGAATGGATATATCACTGAAGAAATATACGTTAAACAACCCCCGGGTTTCAAAGACTTCAAGAATCCATCTCATGTATTTAAATTAAGAAAAGCTCTCTATGGACTGAAACAAGCACCAAGGGCATGGTATGATCGTTTAAGCAACTTCTTATGCGAAAAATGTTTCGAAAAAGGCAAAGTTGACAAGACTCTATTTATCAAGAAAATCAAAGACGACACTTTGCTAGCACAAGTCTATGTTGATGACATCATCTTCGGTTCTTCAAATCAAGAAATGTGTGAAGAATTCTCATCAATGATGCAAGGAGAATTTGAAATGTCCATGATGCGTAAAATGAATTATTTTCTTGGACTTCAAATCAAACAACTAAAGGATGGCATCTTCATCAACCAATCCAAATATTGCAAGGAACTCTTGAAAAGGTTTGACATGGATAACTGCAAGGAAATGTCTACACCAATGGGTTCTGGTTCTTACGTTGATCAAGATGAATCAGGTGTTTCCATCGACATCACTAAATATCGAGGTATGATTGGCTCTTTATTATATTTGACGGCAAGCCGTCTTGACATAATGTTTAGTGTTTGTCTCTGTGCCCGCTTTCAAGCTAACCCAAAGGAATCTCATCTCACGGTGGTAAAGAGGATAATGAAGTATCTCAAAGGGATAACAAATGTCGAATTGTAGTATCCTAAAGGTAGTGTCTGCAACTTAATTGGTTATTCTGACGCGGATTATGCAGGATGTAAAACAGATAGAAAGAGCACAAGTGGTACTTGTCACATTCTTGGTAATGCATTAGTATCATGGGCTTGCAAGAAATAAGCATGTGTTGCTCTAAGCACGGCCGAAGCTGAATATATTGCAGCGGGTAGTAGTTGCGCTCAAATTTTGTGGCTAAAACAACAACTTCGTGACTACGGACTCGATTTAGGGTGCATTCCTCTAAGATGCGACAACACCAGTGCAATCAACACCACAAAGAATCCTGTCATGCATTCAAGGACTAAACATATAGACATTCGACATCATTTTATCCGTGATCATGTTCTTCAAGGAGATGTCGAGGTAACCTTTGTAGATGCTCATAATCAGCTTGCCGATATCTTCACCAAACCTTTGGCGAAAGAACCTTTCTACAAAATTCGTCGAGAGCTCGGCATACTTGACGAACGCGACTTATAAGGTGCATTCTACCCTTGATATAACTTTTATATATGTTTTATACATGCCATATATGAATTTATGTTATGTGATATTAAAATTTTCAAGAAAAATTTGGTTTTGGACAATTTCTGTTGGTGCAAATCGATTGCACAAAGAGTGTAATCGATTGCACAAAGAGTTTTTTCAATTCTGTCCATTTTGTTTCTTGTGCAAATCGATTTCACCTTTAATGCAATCGATTGCACTATGTAATTTTTGCTTAATTTTTGATTATGTTTGTGTGCAAATCGGTTGCACATGGTATGTCAATCGATTGCACGTACTGACAGTAGCTTTTATGACAGAAAATTAATGTTGGTTAGAATTCCTCTCTCATATTCCCAAGCCAAATACACTTCAATTCTAATAACTCATTCCCTACCTAACCAAATCACTTCCAATTCTCTCTCACAAAACCTTTCTCTCTCACAAAACATAAAACCCCAAAACCCTAAAACTCCATATCCATGGCTTCGAGAACAAAGAGAAAGGCTTCAGTTTAAGATAAAGGGAAAAAGAAGGTTGATTCAACATCCAATCCACTGCTTTCAACTCTCACCTAAGCGCAAGAAGTCAGATTTGTCAAAGACTTTCAAAAGAAAATTGTATCCAACACCAAGTTGTTGGTAAGATATTGCATATTCCTTACACTAGAAGCTCCCTATATGATCCTGAAAACGAGATATGGGATGGCTATCAGAAAAAGGGATTCTTTTACAGCATTGGGCGGTTAACTAAAGCTGAATTTCGCGCCAAACGGATATGTTGTCTTGGCGGAGTAATTCCATCCAGAGATTCCTGGAGTGCAGGTAACCTCCATATAGAAGATCGCTTATTTCATTATTTCTTGGTCTATATACTGTTTCCAAGAGCTGGAAACCATTGCACGGTTACCGACTTCGAGATGCAGCTTATTTATGCAAGGAAGAAAGGAGTAAATGTAAACTGGGCAAGAATGATGATGATGCATATGCTGAGAGTGGATGAAAAGTCTAAATTCCTTCCATATGCTTATTTTGTCACTTTGATTATGGAGGAATTTGGTGTGGATTTTCGTGGTTTTGAAAAGGTGGATATGGATCCTAATTTAAACAAAATTTCAATTAAGAATGTTGATTCAAGAATGGGCGTACATTTTAATCTGGAGACAAAGACCATCACCTACATTGGTGAAGATGTTGTTGGCAATGAAGATAATGACCAAGAAGTTGAAGGCGGTGAAGTTGTGTCTCCTCCTCCTACTGCTCCTTCTGGTCCAAGCAATCAAGAACTCGTGGACTACATGTCTCAACAGTTTGCTTTTATGAACACCAACATCAATAATCAATGGAGTGCAATCAATGACTCCACTACAACCCGGATAAATGATTTTCGCTCGGATGTGAACCAACAATTCTCATACCTTTATTCCCACCTCCATATCCCCCCATACGACCCAAATAACCCAGCTGCACCTCCTCCTCATTACACAGAACCTCCACTTCAACAACAATTCCCGAACCAAGGCTCATGGTCTTACAACCATCCAGACATTCATTACCCTTAATGTTCTGGCTGTTTTTTTTTCCTGTTATGTTATTGTTTCGTTTGTTCAATTCCTCTGTGTAACTCTTAAACAATGTGTGTTAATGTTTTAATTCTATAATTTTTGTCAATATATTGCTCTATTATTATTTGCTTTAGGCATCTTTCCCTTCTTTTTGATAATGTCAAAGGGGGAGAAAGATGTATGGTACTTTATGCTTGTATTTCCTGTGTCTTAATTTTCAAGGTACTCTCCAATCAAGATGAATAATTGAAAAGGGGGAGTTTTGCATCTTAGCGGGAGAAGCTCTTCCGAAAAGTTCATCGCATAAAGAAAGATTGTTTGTCATCATCAAAAAGGGGGAGAATGTAAAATCAAGCTTCTCAAATAAGCTTTTGTTTTGATGAAGACAAACCATGGCTAACAAAGAAGGCAAAGATTTTGATTAAGCATCTAAGGATAATATCTTCACTCAAAGCCCTCAACAACTTTAAAGGTATAATAATATTATCTACTTTGATCTTAAGATATAGATGCTCAAAAATGAAAAAGAAATGTTTAAGAATCATTACTCAAGCTTTTCAAAGATAAAATTTCACTTTTCTTCTGCATGCAATCGATTTATATCTTAGTGTAATCGATTGCACACTTCAAAATTTCAAATCTTTTGCTTATGTTTCTTTGTTCAATCGATTTACATTCCTATGCAATCGATTGCATACTTAAAATTTTCAAAATGTTTGCTACTGACTTTGCATGCAATCGATTACATAGTTAGTGCAATGGATTGCACTCAGTTAAATTTTGCTACTGACTTTGCATGCAATCGATTACATTGTTAATTCAATCGATTGCACTCTTAAAGATTTTGAAAAAATAGCTGTTAAAAACCTTGTGCAATCGATTTACATCAAGGTGCAATCGATTACACACTGCACGAATTTGAAAAATAACAGCATTGTTCATGCCTTTTGATCATGCCTTTTCATTACATCTTTTCACTCAAACTTGGAATTTTTTCATGATACATTTCCAGATCTTCATGATGTTTCAAAAGGGTGTTATGAACATATAAATATTCAATTTCAAATCCAGATCTAACACCTTCTTTCATAAATATTTTCTGAACTTTCAAAATACAAACTTAAGCATTCTTTATTTTCATGCATAAGTTTTCTGCATATTTTTTCATACTTTAAACAGAAAACTTTGAGAAAATATATCTTGAGTCTTTGTACAATATTATTATTGAAATAAGAAGATTATACATTATCAAATCACTCTTAGTGATCAATATTACTCTACTCATTCAAACTCACAAATTGATATTTACTTACTTATTTTCCAGGATTGTTGGAATTAAGTTTAAGTGTTTTTGTTGAAATCTTGTCTTTCCAAGTTGTTGGATACAAGTGTAGTTACATTAAGAGGATTGTTCTCATAGGTAACTTAATGAAAATCCAAGAGGATTGTTCTTGGTCCAAGAGGATTGTTCTTGGTTTGGTTGGTAGTTCTTGTTTAAGTTTGCCACAATAAGGAAATCTCTTTCATGTTGAAAGGGGACTGAAGTACTCTCGGACTGTGAGGGGAACCAGGATATATCTCCCGTGTCTCTTTATTTTTCTGAATTTTTAAGCTTTCCTAAAATCACTTATAACCAGAAAATTAAGAATCATCATCACTAAAAACCAGAATTTTTAAAAGTGCCTAATTCACCCCCCCCCCCCTCTTAGGCGCACTTCGTACTTACAAGAAGACTTGTTACGTGCTTGTATTCTTGAACATGGTGGTTCATGGGATACATATCTTCCTTTGATTGAGTTTACTTATAACAATAGTTTTCATGCTAGTATTGGAATGGCACCGTTCGAGGCTTTGTATGGTCGGAGGTTAAGAACTCCTTTGTGTTGGCATGAGTCGGGTGAAAGTGTGGTGCTTGGACCAGAATTGGTTAGAGAGACTATTGAGATGGTGAAGATGATTAGATAAAAGATAAGAATTTCTCAAAGTCGACAAAAGAGTTATCATGATAAAAGGAGAAAAGACTTGGAATTTCAAGATGGTGATCATGTATTTTTGCGAGTTACTCCTACAACCGGCGTTGGGCAAGCATTAAAGTCGAAGAAGCTAACTCCTCGCTTTATTGGTCCTTACCAAATTACTAGTAAAGTGGGAAAAAGTGGCTTATAGAGTGGCGTTACCACCAAATCTTTCGAACTTGCATGATGTGTTCCATGTGTCGCAACTTCGGAAGTATGTTCCGGATCCTTCACATGTGATTGAGATGGATGATATTCAAGTGCGAGACAATCTTATGGTGGAGACGATGCCTTTAAGGATCAAAGATAGTGAGATAAAGTCTCTTGTGACAAAGAGATCTCCTTGGTTAAAGTTGTTTGGATAGGAGCGGCTTGTGAAAGTGCGACGTGGGAGTTAGAAAGCAAGATGCGGGATTCCTATCCCAAGCTTTTCGAGTCAGGTAATTTCGAGGACGAAACTTTTATAAGTGGGGGAGAGTTGTAACACCCCGTTTTATTTAATATTATATTATATTAATATTTTCGAGTTACTGTTTGACGTTTATTTTTGCGACGAGAATATTTATATTAACCGGTATATTTGTTAATATATTCGGCGACGTTTTATTCAGACCAGTAATTATTTTATTCGGTCCAATATTTATTTTGAGGGACCAGTAATTATTTTATTCGGTCCGGTATTTGTTTTGAGGAACCGGTAATTATTTTATTCGGTCTAGTATTTATTTTGAGGGACCGGTAATTATTTTATTCGGTCCGGTATTTATTTTGAGGGACCGGTAATTATTTTATTTGGTTCGGTATTTATTTTGAGGGACCGATAATTATTTTATTCGGTCCGGTATTTATTTTGAGGGACCGGTAATTATTTTATTCGGTCTGGTATTTATTTTGAGGGACCGGTAATTATTTTATTCGGTCCGGTATTTATTTTGAGGGACCGGTAATTATTTTGTTCGGTCCGTTTTTTATTCCGTTCGGTTCGGTAAAATATTATTCGGACTGATATTTAATTATTCGGAGTTATTTTAATTATTTTGGTTAATAATATTATTTAGTGTTAATTAGTGGTGATATATAAAGAAGGGCTTTTTGGGTATTTTGCTAGCTTATGTCTTGCATCTAAACAAACCAAACACTTGTTTTATGACATAACATACAAAACACCCTTTGAGAGAGTTAGAGAGAGCTAGAGGTCTTGGAAGAAAAGAAGAGGAGCAGGAACAAAACTTGGATTTTGGGCTGGTTGGAACATCAAGAATCATTTCAAGCATCTAAGGTAAGGGGTTTGATTTTCCAATGCTTATAGTTAGGGTTTGATTTGGTATATTTTGATTTGGGATAAAATTGATGTTAGGGTTCTTGAGATTTGTTGAGATAAATTAGGAGATTTAATTTAGGTGTTAGTGTTGTGGGATTAATGTTATGTTAATAGAAATTAAATTAGAAAAACTAAATTATATTAATTAAATTAAGTTTTGAAACTAAAACAAAAATCATTCAGTATAGTTAGAAGACCATGGTTGCAGTATGTTTATTAATTAAGTTTAGTTATAACTAAAAGATATAGCAGTATATTAATTGATGAAGTTTATAACTATGCTAAAGTATATTAATTGATGAAGTTAGAAGGGAAGCTTCTAAAGTTAAACTAGTAGTATTCAATTAAATGAAGTTTAGAAACTAAGAACTAGTAGAAGAGAAAATTGAAGTAGCAGTTAAGTTTATAAACTAAAAGTAGCAGTATAGAAAAAACTAAAAACTTACAGTATGATATTGAAACTAAGTTTAGAAATTAATTAAATTATGTTTTATTATTTTTTTAATTTAATATATTAAATATTTATATTAACTAAATACAAATATGACATAAGTTAGCCAATTTAATTTGGGACTCGATTATGTTTCGATTTCCCGATTTCAGCAATTTCGGTGACGGAGCAAGTTGCTCCGAATTTAATGAAAATTGACGTGCTAGTTAATTTTGACGTGTAGAATGTCGTGGTGAGGTTAGTTTTTCGAGATTACGAGTTTTTAACGGAGCGACCCGAAATAAGTCAATTTACGGCTAAGTTGAACCGGGTTGCGTTTTAGTCGGTTTAAGTCGCGTATGGACAATCCGATTGCGACGTTAATGATTATAATTGATGCTGATTATTGTGAAGGACTTTTGCGACTATTATTGATGTTTGACTATTTTTCCGTGTTTGAAATTTAGTGAATTATTTGATAATGATGTGGTGTGATTAAATATGATGTTTGCGACGATTTATTTATAATGAATACTTGATGATATGCGATGCCTGTATGAAGAGTTCCAAGTTGATAAAACTTACCTCAAAACTGGAAATCGTGTTTTGAGTTTGAGCTTGTTTCAAGTGATGGTGATGATCAGGTTAGCTTCCTTGAGATCCTAGGAAGCTAATGTAATGATTAACTTGAACAATGGATGGCTGAAATGGTCTGGAGAAGTCAATGTGCATAGCTGAGTTTTTGAAAATGGAGGACGGTGTTAATGGTGTTACAGTTCTAAGACAGGGTGTGTGATTGATTCTATGTGATGTTTAGAAACTTTAGAAACCAAAAGGCCAAGAAATGCACGAGTATATTATGAGTCAAGTTTTTGGTCAGTTTGTGTAAAAATGGAAGTGTGAAGTGTGATTATGAGTTTCTGGTTCTTTCAAGGCTTGAGCATTCGTGTATATGTGTGTGATGGTTTGTGTATGTATAAACAAAAGTGTTTGAGTGCATTGGCAAGTCAGAAGTACAAGTTCTTAGTTTTTGGCTAGGTTACTTGATTTTGAAGAAAAAAGGGAAACAAGTTTCAAGGAAGTGGTACAAGCATAGGATGGGTGATTGTAAGTGTTTGGGACATTTCTCATGAGTATTAGAACTGGTTTGATCAGAAAAGAACAAGTGCAAGGCTCAAGAACAATTTTTGTACAAAAAGTCACTTTATCAAAATGGCAATGTGACATTTATTCCAAAAATGGATATAAAGCATGTCCATGCATTGAATAATTGAAGTGAGGCCTCTAACAGCTGTGTAAACCATTAATTATGGAGTGCCTAACAAGTTTGAGGCCTGCAAAGTAGTGTTTATGCAACATGGTTTGAATTTGAATTTTGTTCATCACTAAAATGACTTATAATTAAAGTGATAATACTCTAACTTCAACTCTTCGATTCTCCCTACTCAAGAATGATCTCAAGGAGTTATTAGACATTTTGGAAATCTTGCAATGTTCTCTACAACCTATATTTGAATTGCTTTTAAAGATTCACCTTGGAACTATATGAAAAAGTTCCATGAAGTTGGGTCAAAATCCTGACCAAATTAGGGCAAAATTTCACTAAGTGTTTTGTTTCATGGCCCTATGTTATTAAAATTATAACTTGAGATACAAGCACTTTTGGGAGAAGTTGTATGAAGAAAAGTTGTATATTTCATGGAGATCTACAACTTTCATGTTGGAAGTTTCTCTTGAATCATCTTGCATCATGGTGGAAATTTTGCTCAAAGTTATGAAAAAAAATAAGAAATTTCCAACACTTAGAAAAATTTCCAAGTTTAGAAATTTTGACTTTTCAAAATGAAATCTTGACTTTTTGATTTCTTGATGAATAAGTTTCATATTTTGACATGTTTTTATGAATTGTGATCTTTGGCACTTGAATTTGACCCAAAAGTCAAAGTTTGACTTTTTTAGTATACAGTTGACTGAAAAAATCATCTGTCAATCCAATGGACTTGCAATGTTTTGAACCATGCCACTAGGTCAAAATGTTTCAATTGGACTCTTGAGATCATGACTTAAACCAATTGACCATTTGCTAGGTCAAAAATCAGAAATTGCCCTTTCTCAGTCAAAACCCTAATTTTGACCATTTTGCCCTTTTGGAGATTTGATCAAATTTCTTGAGGAGTTATGGTCCAAACTTGATCAAATGATACATATGAGTCTAAAATGTTGATGTGGATCAATAATTATGAAGTTTGACTGTAAATTGGCCATAGTTGACTTTTTCCCCAATACAATTGATTTTTAGGTCAACTGCTTAATTGACTGATCAAAAGTGTGATTCAAGGCTTGAAACTTGTCATGAGTAATCTTGGGGGTCCAAAATGATCTATGAAAGTTGTATAGGGAATTGGAACCTAAAAAATCCTTGTTTAAACTCAAACCCTAATTTTGGTCATCAATGCTTAAAGAGGTGTCTTGAGCTGATTAAACCCTAATGTAGTCTTGAGTCAAGGGAGATCTTTGTGAGCAAATTCTTGATAAATGAGAGGGAAAATTTTTGGGTACAACATCTTCCCCTATTCAATCTTCTTAAGCCTGAAGAGTTAGATTGGCGAGTTTTGCCATTCGTGACTCGAAGGTGGAAGATGATTGGACACTAGAGTGCCCAAAAATTTGCACTCGGTGATGTGAGGGTTGAGGGAATGGGCTTAAAGATGCCATTTGGAGAGGTGATAGAAATTTGTTGGATATGGGATTGTAGATGCCATCCAAAAGTGATTGTTGAATTGTAATTTGTAAGCTGAACGAATGAGTATCCGAATGGCGTCCGTGTCTGGAGGCTGATTTTGAATGAGTATTAGAATGGCGTCCGTGTCTGAAGTGTATCTGCACTTTATCTGGAAGTTGAATCTGAATGAGTATCAGAATGGCATCCGTGTCTGGAGCGTATTTGCACTGTATCTGGAAGTTGAAAACTGAATGAGTATCGGAATGACGTCCGTGTCTGGAGCGTATCTAAACTGTATCTGAAAGTTGAATCTGAATGAGTATCAGAATGGCATCCGTGTCTGGAGCGTATCTGAACTGTATCTGAAAGTTGGATGAGCTTCAGGATGGCATCCGTGTCTGGAGCGTATCTGAACTGTACCAAAACTTGAGTCTGAATGAGTATCAGGATGGCATCCGTGTCGGGAGCATATCTAAATTGTATCTGGGAGTTGAATCTGAATGAGTATCAGAATAGCATCCGTGTCTTGGAGCGTATCTGAACTATATATGAAAACTTTGAAAAATGTCAATGGTAGTTGTTAACCTCATCTTGAAAAGGGTAAAATGTTAGCTAAAATGCAAAGTCATGTTGTATGAAATGAATGGTATAATGCATTTGTGTTATCAATGTTTATGATATATGGATGCAATGTATGCGTATGTGAGCTAATATGTTGCGTTGTTGTTGGATTGGGGAAAATAAATCCCTGACCACTGTTGAGGATATGTAAGTCTTCACGTTGTGATGTTGAAGTGTTGATGAATTTTTATTTAGAGAAATAAATTATGTTGTAAGGGAAATGTCGTGTACTGCTTGAAAAATTCTGCTTGAGGAATCTAGAGAAATTTGGTGACTTCTATTGGGGGTTGATAGCTGGGAGCTTTGTTTCGCTGGGGATTAAACTGCCTACTGTGGGGGATTTTATGGAAATAGCTTAGAGATATTTCCCTATCCCTTAAATCCATCAATGATTGTCTTTCTTTTTTATTTTATTTATAAACAGTAATTATGTTCAAATGCATATGTTAAAAAATGAATCATTTGGACGTTTTTGTAAACAAAACACAAAAGTAAAGAAAAAATATAGTTTTTCACTTTCAAAGAGGTATCTTTGTATTGACTTTGAGTAAGTATTTTTGTACAATGAGACAAACATTCTAATAAGGGAATGCCATCGTAAAAAATGAAAATTTTGATACAAAGAAAAGATAGATATGTGCAATAATCCCATGGGGTTCCCATTCTGTTATAGCCTTCGTATCTCTGAGCATCTTGTCTATTTGTTGCCTCGTCCGAAGCTGATTGAATTGATCAGAACCGTTGATTTTGCAGGTTGTCCGTAAGGTGATCCAACGGGACATAGTCATACGCTTTAATTTCCTAACTTTTTCCTGGACCGCCCTTTCGGGTTTTCAATCTACCGGGATACCCTTTTTTGCCCAAGCCGCCCTTTTGGGTTTTCAGCTTGCTGGGTGTACAAATTTTTTTGTTTTATCCCTAATTTTTGCCCGAACCTTTTTGGTTCGTTGGGATGCCCTTGTTTTTCCTAGGTGTGTCAACCTAGCGGGTCTCTTATGCGTAGTATCTTTTGACTATATCTGCGTTGCAGGGTGCGGCAGGTCGTTGCCATCCATGGTGATCAAAATCATTGCTCCACCAGAGAATATGTTTTTGATCATAAATGGTCCTTCATATGTAGAAGTCCATTTGCCCCTGGGATCACCTTGCGGCAGTATGATACGTTTGATTACCAAATCCCCGACTTGATACACTTGGCATCTGACCTTTTTGTTGAAAGCCTTGATCATCCGCTTTTGATACATTTGACCATGACAGACAGCAGTAAGCCTTTTCTCATTAATCAAGTTTAGTTGATCAAGTCGAGTCTGGATCCAATCGTCTTCATTTAGCCCTGCATCCTTCATAATTCTCAAAGAGGGGATCTGGACCTCAATAGGCAAGACAACCTCCATGCCGTATACCAGAGAATAGGGTGTTTCCCCGGTTGACGTACGAGTTGTGGTACGATATCTGTGGAGAGAGAATGGTAGCATCTCATGCCAGTCTTTGTACGCGACTGTCATTTTCTGTATGATCTTTTTAATGTTCTTATTTGCAGCTTCGACAGCACCATTCATCTTCGGCCGGTAAGGGGAAGAATTGTGATGCTAGATCTTGAATTGTTCGCACAAGGCGGTGATCATAGTATTGTTAAAGTTCGTACCATTGTCTGTAATAATCCTCTCCGGGATACCGTAACGACATATGAGATTCTGCTTGATGAACCGGGAGACAACATTCTTGGTAATGGAAGCGAAAGAGGCTGCCTCAACCCACTTTGTAAAATAGTCAATGGCCACTAAGATGAAGCGGTGTCCATTGGAGGTTGTTGGCTTGATTTCCCCAATCATATCGATCCCCCACATAGCAAAGGGCCAAGGAGCCATCAAGACATTCAGAGGAACCGGAGGTACGTGCACCTTGTCAGCATAAATCTGACACTTGTGGCAAGTTCGAGAGTGTTGATAGCAATCTGCTTCCATGGTAGACCAGTAATAGCATGCCCGTAGGATCTTCTTTGCCATTGTATGTCCACTGGAATGGGTGCCAAAAGTGCCTTCATGTAATTCAGCCATGATCCTTTCAGCTTTGACCTTGTCTACACACCGAAGTAACAAGAGTCATGGTTGCGTTTGTAAAGAATTCCATTACTAAGGAAGAATTTAGAAGAGAATCTCCTTAATAACTTCTTATCATTGACTGAAGCTCCTTCTTGATATTCTTGAGCCTCTAGATACCTCTTGACTCCGTGAAACAAAGGTTGGTCCACTACTTCTTCAGTATTAATCTCGTGACAGTGAGCTGGTTCATCCCTTCGTTCAATGGTGATCTGAGGAGCCTCGTTATCCCATTTGAAATGTTTTTGAAATGTTTTTGTGTAGGTGTAATAAGTTTATTTTTGAGCATAGCATCTAACAACTATCTACTTTTACTCGAAAGGTTTGTTCTTTTCCTCCTTCCCTTTAGACAGTGATATCCTACTATTAGTGAGTAGGTAACCCTATTGTTGGATGTTTGAGGGACATTCGAAGGGACATTTTATAGTCACAAAGGCAACTGGGTGAGAAACCTTAGTAACTACCCTAGGGTTTTAAGATCATTGTTTAGCGAGGCAACATCGAAAGGGTCATCGAGGGACTTATGATCTTTTTAAACCAGAGGGTAGCCACTAAAATCTCTCATGTTTCGAGAGATGTGACTGTTTCCGAAGGCAACCGAAGTGGGAGTACCCTAGAGGTGTATATGTGTAAGTGTGCTTGTTTCAGTTATTTGTCTTTGAATTTAAGTTTTCTAACTTTTGATTTTATGTTCTTATCATGCAATCCTATTAACATACATCTAACAGTTAATATCTGTACGGGAATTTAAAGTGCGGAAATTAAAGCTACGCTATTACATGGCTTTGGGGAAGGGGATTAATTACGCAGTCCAAAAATTTGGGGAGAAATAAAAATTAGAAAATAAAGTCCTAAATTTAACTATTGCAACCCATTAGGCAGTTACAATAATATGAAAAAGTGTGAAAGTGAATAAATGAGCGCATAACGTCTAAAACCTTAGAAATTATTAAGTTAAAAGAAAATCTTTTTGTTGTTTTTTCTTTTACGAAATAAAAACATAAATATACTTGATTTTAATTTATAAAAATGTTTAAGTAATTAATAATTAATTAACAAAATTAATTTTAATAAAAAAAAGACTACAACCTAATTTTTGTGATTTTTTAATTTTTAGGTTAATTAAACCTAATATAAAATAATGAAAAGACAAAATAAAGGGGGTCGGACAGTAAATGAAAACAGGGTGCAATCTGCAGAACACATGTCCAGATCGAATCAAAGGCCCAGGTTTCCCTTTCAATCCAGTGAAGAGGGTTGTTGAAAGTGCATGATGGATTTCCCGTTTGAGGCACTGGATCTGGATCAGATGGTGATGATATGATGGTACATGGAATGTACGTTTGAACTTGAAGTGTTGTGGAGTATCGAATCTGCAGGAAAATAAAAATGAGACAAATAATTTGCAAAAGGGGCTGGATCGAACCTGCCCCCCTTGAGACTAATGCCTTATCACGCTTTGCTTTTACCAATCGAGTCAGGTGTATTTTCTATCAACTGGAGAAGCATCGAAGCCCTAGCTTTGATCGTCTTCTCTAACCACTCCCTTCGATGGAACTTAACCAAACCTACAAAAAAAACAAACGTTAATTGGACCCTACTCCCCTACTTTGGGGGTTGCGAATCCAACTGGGGTCATCATTTTAGGCTAAAGCGCACAGATTTGTGAGATATGGTTTCATCAACACAAATCTGCATGAACATAATGATTCATGTTTTAGGCAACACGAGGTTTGTATAATGGCTCAAACCTGCATATTTGGATCTCAGTAACACGAGAGTATGGATGGCATGCACTAAAACATAATAAAAATGCAGATACGAATTCAAATGATATATTAGAATCAAAGATGTGTGTGCATGCATTTTTACCAATTTTTCTTTCCTTCAATAATGACCTATTCTTACCCTATAAACTTTCAGGAGAGGATTGCAGTCCTTTTTGTTGGGTGGAAGAGGCCTGGAACGGTTGTTTTGATTTTGACAGTTTTGTGAAGATTTTAGATTTTTGGTGTGACTTCGATAGGCAATGTATGATCTCTCTGCAAAAATATTTCTGTGGCAATGTTTTTCTTGTCTCTTTTATTTTTGTTCTCTTGCCTGCCCCTGACAATATATCCTTAGGCCTGTATTTATAGGGGTGTGAGGGGAATGGATATGGCAAGGGACATCCATTAACCAGGCTTTGAAGACAAAATCAAACAAAATAAAGGATTGCCTTTTTAATGGATTCCTGTCTTTTTGGGGTTTTGGGATGAACCTGGACAGGCTTGACTCTTTTGAATGCCCTCAAGCCTTGCTATTTGATTGTCTTTGAGTGTCCCTTTTCGATGGCTTTGGGCTTCATCCTTGTGGCTTCTTCGATTGAGCCCCCATTTGCCTTGTTCTTCGATTTTCTCTGAAACTACCCAACTAACTCAATCGAAAAAAATTCATTCTGACTAGTTGAAACTTCTTTTTTCATGAATGAAATTGTGCATGAGGCTTGGGTTTGGCAGCATGTAATATTTTGGCCAACAAGCATCTTGAACCAAACTCATCAAAAGGAAAAACAATCTTGTTTCCAACAAATGTGTGTCTTTCGAATAAACCAAATGTATGTCCTTCAAAGGCACCATTTGTGTGTCTTTCGAATATCTCATATGTAGAACTTGTGTATTCTTCGAATGGGCCACCAATGTGTGTTCATAATGTAGCAATCATGTCTTGAAGGGTTCAGAGATGGATTCGAAGCAAGCAGTTCCAAAGGGAGTTATGGCCCATTTGAAACTAACACAAAGGAAGCCAATGCTTTGTTGATCCTAGCATTAGGGAGGCCATTGCTCTGTGAATCTAATCAGACACGAAATATGTATTTACCTTGTGAATCAATAACAAGTTGCTTCAAAGGAATCTTTTTTTTCTTTGTGAATCGATAGTAAGTTCAGAGTCTTTTCCTGGTGGATCGAAAGTAGGTTCATAGGAATTCTTTTCCTTGTGGATCAAAAGAAAGCCTGGAGATAGACATTGCCCATTCGAAGCTTGCATATAGATAGCCATTGCTTTGTGAATCGAAGGAAATTTGAAGGGGACTTTTTCCTTGCGGGTCGAAGGAAAGTTGAAGGGGCCTACTGCTGGTGAATCGAAGCAAACATGTAGGGGATCATATGCTCAAATGAAACTTTTGGACCAAAGCTAGCTCGAGGGGACCCAACGCTCAATTGAAGCTGGTGGACCAAAGCTTGATCAAATGGGGCCAAATGCCCAATCGAAGCTTGTGAAACCAAGCTCGCTCGAGGAATTTTAGATGCCCAATCGAAGTAACTTGTTAATATGCCAATCGAAAAACAACTTGTTCAGATGCCAATCGAAAGACACTTGACCATCTTCAAAAAATTTATATTTTATTTAAGCATGTGTTTGTAACCACCCATGTAAGAGGAGATCTTGAAAAACATGAGAGGGCAAATTTTGGGGTACAACAGCTAGATTTTGAAAATGGTGGATGATGATGGAGTGATTATAGAAGTGAAACAGGTATTTGGATCACTTCTATATGGTATAAAGATGAGGTTTGAATAATAAAAATGGAAAATGCACAAGTGGATTGAGAGTTAGCTTCTTAAGGCTCAAGATATGCACTAATGCAGTTTTCTTGTTGATTCTGAGTTTGGGAGTGTGTGAGAGGTTTAGAGGGCTTGTGAATTGGTGCTTTAGAGTGCAAATGACCTCCCTATTTATAGGAAAAAGGTTGGAGAGGTTGAAGTAACCAGATCTTTGAGATAAGAAGTTATGGTTTAAAAAAGTGAAAAATCAAGTTTTTAATGAATCTCCATGGTTCCAAGATTCAAGTACAAGAATGGTATGAGCTTGTTGGGTGCAGAGGGTTTGCTTCTGATCATTCATGTTTATTGTGCTCATAAGAAATAAGTTAGAGGCTCAAGGAGTTGACATTTTTATTAAAGTTAACTTTACAAGAGTGGAAGTGTTAGCTTTGTGCCAAAAATGGAATGATGCATAGGACAAAGCTTCTAATACTTGTGTAATGGCTCAAGATTTCGTGTAATCTTCTGATAAAGGTGAGATTTAGAAGTTAAATGGCCTGAAAAGTGAGATCATGGAGCTTAGGTTTGATATTCGGCCATAAGGTTTTCAAAAGAATGACCTATAATTCAAGTTTGACATGCCATCTTAATCTCTTCAAAACTTCTAGCTCAAGCATGATCTTTTTATGCTCTTGGAAATTTTCGAAAGCTTAGAACATGATCTTCAACTTTCATTTTGACCCCTTTGTCTAAATCAACAAGGAAATTGGTGAAAATTTGCCAAGGAGTTGAGATGAAAAACTGATTAAAACTTATTGAAATTTTTTCCAAGTGTTGGATAAAAAATATCACAACTTCATCGGCTCATATCTCTTAAATTATGCACTTTTTAAGGATCGTTTCACAATAACTAAGTTGTATAATTCATTAATACCTACAACTTTCATGTTGAAAGTTTTCCTTGAATCAGCTTGTATCTTGAGGACACTTTCTTGTGAAGTTAGGGTTGTTTAGGCACAAAACACTTGAATTTTTCTAAGTGTTTGAAAATCTTCAATTTTGACTTTTGTTGAATTTCTTGATTCTCTTGATTCTTGATGACAAAGTTTGATAGTTTAGAATGTTTTTTATGATTCTTGATTTTTGAATTCCAATATTGACCAAAAAAGTCAAAGTTTAACTTTTATGTGACTGTTGACTTTTCATCAATTGATTCAGTTCTTCAACTATCAATCAATTGTATCTTTAGAAATGTCTTGAGCCATGTAATTATGTCAAGATGTTGTATTTGAGCCCTTGAGATCATTCTTTAAGCCATTAGGTCATGCACTAGGCCAAAAGTCAATAATCAGTCATCTTCAATCAAAACCTTAATTTGGCAAGTTTTGAAGAGATGACGATGGCATGTCAAACTTCTCTCCTTGAGGAATCATGATCAACCCTTGATCAAATTATAAATTTCACCTCAAAATGTTGATGTTCACAAAAAATCTTGAAGTTTGACTGTATGTTGATCATAGTTGACTTTTTACCCAGTACAGTTGAATTTCAATCTTCTGAGGCATTGACTGAGCAAACATGTGATGCGAGACTTGAAGCTTGACATAAGCATTATTGAGGACCCATGATGAACCATGAAATTAATTTGATACCCTTGCAACCCAATCATCCCCTTAGAAGCATAAAACCCTAGTTGTAAACCCTTGCTTAGGAGGAGGTTTGACCAGTCAAGTCTTGAGTAGCTTTGAGTATTTGCGACCTCATGAGAATGTCTTAAAGAAAATGGGGGGGGGGAATTTTTGGTACAAAAACTTACTTATGGAATCTTAATCCTAGATGTGATTTAGCTGAGTGTTGACTTTACCCAAATAGGTTTTGTCTGGTTATTCCCAGTGCAGTTTGTTTGTTTTTTTCAGCATATACATGATAACATTCATACATTTATACATACATAATGCATAGATGAATTTAAAATTCATTGCTCATTTACATTCATTATTGTTTTTGTTGGCATATTACCCTATTCGCAGAGTTATGTTACCCTCTCTCCAATAGATTGACAACCTTAAGTAGAAAGTGTATATCCTTTCAATTTCCCCACTGAGTTATCCCTCGTGGAAGAATTTTTTTAGCCTTCCTTTTCACCTCACTATCTGGATGGAATGTGATCCCCTATTGAGTTTATTCCTCATTGGGTTCTGTCTTGGTTGATGGTTTCACTTTGGTTTATTTCTGGTTTGAATCTGTGGTCCCCAGCAGCAATATTATTTTGATTTATGTAGGCTCTAAGCCATAGATTGAGAACGTGCATTTATTTTGCACGAGAAGACTTTACCTCCTCATTATGAATATATTGGAACTTCCCCAGAAGGTCAAGATTCATTTCCCAACATGATTCTTAAACAACAAGTGGCAGGTCTCTTTATTTGAGCAACATGTACTTCCCCAGTAAGTTTGTTAGTTCCTAAAGAAGATTGTTTGAAATTACTCCAATGGATGGATAGTCTTTTCAATATGATAGAGATAATTCGTTCTTGAAATTACTCCAATGGATGGCTAGTATTTTTAATATGATAGAGACAGTTCATTGTTGAAATTACTCCAATGGATGGGAGGTCTTTTCAATTTGATAGAGACAACTCATTGTGAAATTTTCTTTACTCCAATGGATGAATAGTCTTTTCAATATGATAGAGATAATTCGCTGAGATATATTTACAACAGATTGTTACCCTTTCCAAGTGAAACGTATTGGTTAAAGAAGAAACTGAGACCAGTTCGTGGCTTATGGCCAGGATCGATGGGAGGTTTATATGATTCTCCATCAAATGGCATCTCTTAGAATAAGTCTCGCAGAGAAGTTTGTTGTGAAATCATTGCAAGTGAAAGTCTCTTTATTTGAGACAACTTGTATATTACCCTTTCCAGGCGAAACATCTTGGTTAAAGAAGAAACGGAGACCAGTTTATGGCTTATGGCCAAGATTAAGGGGAGGTTTATCTGATTCTCCATCAAACGACATCTCTTTGAAGAAGTCTCGTAGAGAAGTTTGTTGTGAAATCATTGCAAGTGGAAGTCTCTTTATTTAAGACAACTTGTATATTACCCTTTCCAGGTGAAACATCTTGGTTAAAGAAGAAACTGAGACCACTCTGTGGCTTATGGCCAGGATCGAAGGGAGGTTTATCTGATTCTCCATCAAATGGCATCTCTTCGAAGAAGTCCCGTAGAGAAGTTTGTTGTGAAATCTTTTCAAGTGGCAGTGTCTTTATTTGAGACAACTTGTATATTACCCTTTCCAAGCGAAATGCCTTGGTTAAATAAGGAGTTGAGACCTGTTCTATGTGGAACGCCAGATTTGGGAAAACTTTTTTTATCCATACAAATCCTACCTTCAATGGAAGTTGGTAGTTCACCTTCAGTAAAAGTTTTCGCATCTTGTATCTTTACCTTCAATAAAAGTCGGTATTGTTATGTGTCCTTTTCTACCTTCAACCATCGAGTTGGTAGCTTACCGTCATCTCTGAGTCGGTATGATTATGTTTTCTACCTTCATTTATTAAGTCTGGTAGTTTACTATCCTCCGTTGGTCCGATTTTTATTTTGTTTTTTCCATCTCCTCTATGAGTGGATAGTTCACAATTATCGGTCAATCGTTGTTATATATTGCCTTTTCCTCATTTATTGAGTTGGTGATGCCTTATCTCCTCCTTGGGCTTTACCCCAGTAGAGTTGCATCTTCTATCCCCCAATGATTTATTTTATCCTTATCTCCTCCTTGGTGATGTCTTATCTCTTTTTGATCTTTTATTTTATTTCTTGCTTCCCCGGTGGTGTCTTGTGTCGCCTTTAGAGTTGGTCATCTGCATTCATAATCATAAGCATTTCATGGCATCTTAGGGCCAAAAATAGGGCTTGTTTTATATTTAAGTATCTTTGATCGCGACGAGACGAAGATTTTAACCTTTGTATCTCCGGATAGAAGACACTTAAATAAGGGCAACTGTTATACCCCAATTTTCCCCTAAGATTTCTCATCATCTCACTTTCATCGATACACCAAGATCACACATTAGGGTTGGTTATCTCTTTCTACTTTATCCCATTTTTAAGTTTGCTCTTGAGGGATCACCAAGCACCTTGAATTGTGTATATTGTATATATGTTATTTTAACTAACATCAAAATATGTATATATGTCTCTTTGAATATTCATATTGTAGGTAATGGCACAATTGCATTCATCTCACCATTTCCTAGCACAGAGGGTCAAAACTAGGGTTTTGAATTTAATCAGGAAATCTATGACTTTTTGGGCAAGACTTGATTCCATGCTTCTCTACATGTTCATGAGCATCTATGATTGGAAGTTTGATCATCAATTTTGATTTGAAAAGGTTCAATTGATCAAAAGGGGTAAAATGGTCATTTTGTCAAAAGTCAACCAAATTCAACTGTTGACCAAGTGGACTTTTAGTAAACCATTAATTCAATGTCCCTATTTTCACATTTCATGGTCAATGGTGGCATAAAATCAAGAGGAAGTGTTGAATTAAAGATAACTTGTCAAAGAAGTTATTTGAACTTTTGAAATTTTCTAAGTGGTCCTAGTACTAAACTTTGGATGATCATAACTTCTTCATTTATTATTCCAAAAATGCAAACTTTACATGTCTGGAAAGAGGATACAAAGTTATTCAAATTTTTCATTGAGGGCTCAAGTCCAAAAAGTGAAAGGAGAAGAAGTTATTGAGCTTGGAAAATTCTGTACACTTAGTGAAATTTCTAAATATGTGCACAAGACCTGACGTCTTCATGCCTAATTTTCAATTTCCATTTTAGATCAAATCAAAAAGTTGTCAACATCAAAGTTGGAGTTTGAAACTTTCTCTTCACTTTTGATTCAATAATCATATCAAATGGTCAAGTGTAGAGAGAGATACAATGCTTAGGATTTGAAGCCTTGAGATGTTATTTTGCCAAGTCACGTGCGTGCCAGGCCAAGCATTTCATCAAATAGTTCATGGGCACACATTCATCATCATTTTTCTCTTTGAAATGTTCATTATTTTGAAAAGTGTCCAACATTAAAGATCAAGTTGCATGTGTTATGAACAACTTTGCTTCAGGAATTTTCCCAAAATAGTTCCTACATTTCAAGATATGATCATGGGAAGTAGGTAACATGAAATTGAATTTTTTCCCAGCACCAAGGCATGTCGCGCGTGCATACCAGGAAGGAATTTCATCAAACTTGTGATGTGCACACATTCATAGCCATGTATCTCATTGATTTACACCTTATTTTGGACATGAAAGTTAGAGTATAATGTGCCCTCTTCAATTTTGATTTAAATTTCGTTTCATTTCATGAACTATGGAGAGAGATACGGTGAGTTAAAGTCGTTATCATAATATTACCCAAGCTTGCATGGAAATGCATGGGGTTTATGTCAAAAATGCATCAGCCTTCCAGCTCACATTCCATGTTCATTTCACTTATTCAAAATGACCTCCAAAAGATCAGCAACGGAAGGCAAAACGTAACACACAACACCATCTCATTTTCTTTCCTCTTATACCCTCCAAGCAAAACTTGTGCACACATATTTCTCACTCTATAAAAGCAGCTACACCACCTCACTCTAGACAGAGGAGAATACACATAAGAAAAGGCACGCAAGAGAGAGAAGATATATTTGAATTCATTTTTTTAAGGGTGCTATCGGATTCCATTTTTTTCTCATCAAGATCTCTTCATTTTTTTCGCTATTTCCTCTGAATTCAAGGATTGATACAAGTGATTTTCCGGGTCTCTAAGCTTGTAAGCTTGATTCAATGAAGTAGTGGAAGAAATCCACCAAGTAAGCTCTCAAGAACCCATAATATTTATCCATAAGCTTGCATATGAATCTATGATGACTTTTAATTGTGAATTCATACCCATTGAATGGATAGTTGGCCGAACAAATAGGTTCGAAGTCTATATCTGTTTGAGTTTGAATTTACTGTGTGTTCTGAGTTTTTAAGAAAGTGATGAAAACGTGACTTTAAACATGATTTTCTATGAGGTGCAATAATCGTTTGATAAAACAATTTAGTTTATGTTGTTCTCTATCACGAGATGTTCATTTTTTATTTTGATTTCACTCGATTTAATGGAGTATGTAGAGATATATAAAGCTTCGAAGATCGTATGGTGAAACTGCATTTTATCGTTAGATTTTGGTTCATGTGGTAGGAACGATGACGAGTTGCATTTTGATTGAGCATGTTCTAAAACTCTTCGTATTGCATTTTGCAAATAACAGATGTAATAGATTTTCAATATATTTGAATTTTCTTTGTTTTCTCTAATTTTGTTTTAATTTTTTTTCTTAATTCAAAAATCACCATAAAAATATTCTAAACTATATTTTCAATATATTTTCATATTCTGATTTTTATTTCATAGTCTTATCATTTTTTTCATAATTAAATAAATTCAAGTAGTTTAATTAGGGTTTTAATCATTCTATAGGTTTTAGAATTTTATTTTCCTATTTTTATTAACCTAAAAATTCATAAAATAATATTCTGAGTTGAACTTTGAGTCTACTTCTTTAAAAAAATATTGTCCAATTTTACAAAATTCATGGGATGCAAATTAAATCAATTGATTGGTTATATCACTTTTCTTTGTTTTTTGATATATTGTGTAAATAATTTGTGTTTAATTCTTCCTTTTGAGATAAAATTCAAGAAAAATATACTCTCTGACTTTTAGGTATTGAACTAATTTTTTATGATTTTTAATTGGGTTTATATGTCATTTTGCTTATTTTTCAAGATTTTAGAAGTTAATTGTGGTTTTTGAGGTCTTTTCCCGAGTAAGCATAAAGAAACAATTAATTCTCTAACTTCCCTAATTTCTAAAAATTAAAGAAAATATGTTCAAAGTTCCTGGATGAGTCAAGATCATTTAAAACCTTTTTTTATGGTTTTTAAAGTATGATCTTCCATTTTTTTCAAACTTATTTGTAAAGCGTGTCTCGTTTTAGTATTTGACCTACTAGTTTTGATGTTTGAGTTTCAAAATCACATTTCCTCCTCTATTCAGGAATTTTTTACTATGCTTCTGACTTTTAGAAGTCTTTAGGTAATTAGAATTAAATTGACATGAATTTAAAAGTTATTTTCCTATTTTTAACCTAATTTTTACTTAGGAGTATGCTTAGGGTTTTGCTTTGATCAAAAAGTTTATGTTTGAGAACTTGTGTGCATAGATTTTGGCTAACTTTTGGTATGGAATATGCTACTGACTTGGGTGTTATTTTTGGTACAAATTCCTTAACCTCATTGGATCTTGGGTGTTGATAGGTTGATGAACCAAATCCACCAAAATGGATGAATGATGTTGACGATATTTGAAACTCTAATTTCATCTGATACATCCCCTCTCTCTTCATCTTATCCCTTTCTTGCTTGTGCTACATGTTGTTAGAGAATGATTTTCATATCATTTCTCTAACATGTGGTACATAGATTGCTATTGGCCGGTCTCAAAATAGGCGTGACTTCTACATAAGCCCACTTACGATTGCTTAACACAGTGCTAAATTTTATCCCGATTCGAGAAATGATCATTCATGGTCCAAACCTATGTTTGCAAGCCCAAGTATGTTAATTTGAAACCTTTGATGCAATAACCTTGAGGTTCATTGTTAGAAGGCTTTGATCTTATCAATCCTCTGATGAACCTTCATAAAATTTGGTCTAAGTGAATCATTTAAACATCGTTGATCATATGTTGTCGCCTCGAGAACTTGAAATGAATGATATACTTGACAAAAAGAAAATGAAACTTGTTATTGAGAAGCTTTGATTTTATAAATCTTCTAATGAGTTTTCAAATGCAAGTTTCTATATGGTCATTCAACTAACCACTAATTTCCAATTCACTAACAATTGAGTTTTACTTTGTGCTTTTACTTTGTGCTTTTACTTTATGCCTTTACTTTCACGCACCATTTACCTGAACATTTACATTTTTATACTTTCTTCATCTTTGCTCACTTGAGCTTTCATTTTCTTTTTGAAGACACTTAATAATCAACTTGAACACTAAAAAAGCTTTAAGGTTTCATGGACTATTTGGTTACTATCCTTGGCATTATGGGGATTGTGGACCTCTTGGACTTAGGATTAGAAGCCTTGACTCTTTGGGACCTTGTGACTCTGTTGTTATTTTGTCTGGAGCTCTTGGGGTTTACCCCAAGACACTGGGTTAATTTTCTTTATGTGCAGGTTATTCTGATTATGTGCTTTGTCTGTGATTGAGAATTTCTCTGTATACAATTGTTACTCTACCCAACTTTTTAGAAGACTTAATGCATCAGAAGCTTGGTATTGTTAAGAAGCTTAGTATCTTTGCTTGCTTGGTTTCAACCCAAAGGATGGGAATTCTATATTGACTCTTTATGTCGAGTGTTGACTTCTTGTTGGTTAGATGGTTCTTTTACTTAGCTTTTATCTTATGCTTTAGGATAGTCCCTTCATCTCATCCCAACTTCTTTAATTTCAAAAAAATTCTCCCTCCTTTTCAAAACTCTTCTTGCTTTCTAACTTGAACCACTTTCATAATAAACTTGGACTTAGGTCCATGCATTTTCAAAAATATTTTCTTAACCAAAATTTAACCAACTTAACCATACTTTGACATTTTTTATTAGAATACTAAAAGTCAATCAACCTCATTCGAACCATTTTTTCCACTTTGGCTTTTTACCTTAAAAATTTCTCAAAAGATTAGACTCTTGTCGATCCTTGTAGTGATGTGAGCTACTATACTTCTACAATATATAGTGAGGTGTGATACTTTCCACTTGGTTGTTGAGTGAGGCTTTTTTTATTTTAAAATCTAAGCTATATCCTCCACTTTGAGATGATGCAAATTCTCCTTTCTCATAATTATGGGTAGTAAGTATGTTTTCCACTCGGATATGACGATGATGTCTCTTCTCTTAAAATTAACCAATAAACTCGTGTTTTAAATTTTTTAAAGGAGAACTACGAGTACCCTGATCCCCTATTGCACAGAAGGTGGTACGTAGGCACTAAAGGTTCACAACCACGGTGGGTGCAAAAAATTGTAAAAAATACTTCTCTTCTCATCTTCACCATTTATTTTCGTATACATCCTTTATAGCCAAAATACACAAATTTTCAAAGAGGTTCCTGCAGAGTACCATAGGTGTTTAGGGTGCTAATACCTTTCCTTTGCATAACCAACCCCCGTACCTAGATTCTCTCCCATCTTTTTTGGGTTATTCGCTCTTTTCCCATTCCTCTGGAAATAATAAAGCGCGGTGACGATTTTTATTTGATCTGTGCGAGTCAAGTCAATCCAATGGCTTAGTCTCAATATTTCTACTGCTATAGAGATGTTTACTTTGATGAATGGTAGTCTCGTTATTATGGGAGATAGTTAGTTGTTTAGATGTTTACTATAATGGATAGTAGTCTCGTCATTATGAGAGATAGTTCATTGTTGAGATTTACTTTGCTCTATTAGAGTTGATTTGTTTCCAGTCATAAGTATTGATACCAATCATTTTTTACCTACCCTAATATTGGTACTTACCAGTTTTTATCTTACCATTTCGATTTTCATCCTTCGGGTTGTTAATCTCCTATTTCCTGTGAGTCGACGTTACTTTTTTGCTATCTACTGTATGAGTGGATAGTTCATAGTCATCTGTCGATCGTTGTCACCCATTGTTTTTTTCTTCATTGTTTGAGTTAATGATGCATTATCTCCTCCTTGGGATTTATCCCAGTGGAGTTGAGTCTTCTGTTCGCTAGCGATTTATTTTCCTGGTCGAACTTTCTTTTCATCCTTTGTTTTATTTCCCGCTCCCCCAGTGGTGTCCTGTGTCGCCTTTGGAGTTTGTCAATTTACGTGCATAATCATAAGCGTTGCATGGCATCTTAGGGCTAAAAATAAGGCTTATTTTATATTTAAATATCTCCAATCACGTCGAGACAAAGATTTTAACCTTTGTATTTAGCATTTGTTTCGTGTTTACGTTATAGTCGTAGTTTAGTGGTAAGTGTTTACTTTGTGTGTACTGTTTTTCATTTGAACCACTGCATTTATTTTCCGTTTTCAAAACCTCTTGATTCGTGATTCTTTGATTTATCATTCTTTGTTATTTATGTTATTTGACTTTGTTTGAGGACAAAGAATAGTTTAAGTTGGGGAGAGTTTGATAAGTGTAAATTGTAGCTATTTTTGTATATACTTTTTGTTGCATTTATCAACTTTTTATTGTTAATATCGTTGAATAAGCCCGACTTTTGTATAAATACATTTAGTTTGTGTTTATTTGTGTTTTTGTGTAGATAGGATACCGTTTGATGTTTTTCTATTTATTTTGTAAGTATTGATGCGTATTTGGAGCATGGACAATAAAGTGTCGAAGACACGGCTTCAAACGCGCGATTTTGAACAACTCGTCAACGAATAAGGCTCAAAATCAGAGAATAAAAAATCATCAATTTGGTTTATATTTTGTCATTGTTAGAAATAGCATTGAATACGCTTTCCAACGTTTTGAACCGGGTGCGAATCGGAGTTACGGTTCAAAAGTTATGGTCGAAATAATGCAGAATGTTGTGCTGATTTTTCAACCTTCTGTCATCTGTTATCGGGCGAGAATTTTGGTCGCCGGGCGACGCTAGGCATGTTGTAGCGTGGAAAAAAACGCTGTTTTTGGTCACCGAGCGACCCTTTTTGGTCGTCGGGCGATGCTAAACAGTCAAAAATGCGTATTTAGGTGTAAAAACATATTTTTGGGGATGGTTTTGGGTATTTTTGATCCCAACTCCATCAACCTTCATTTTTTTGATAGAATTAACTTAGAAAACAACATTGAAGCTTGCATACGGATGATCCGGGATAGATTGCTCACCAATCGACGCTGACAAACCGGAGAATTTGTGTTTCATTTCTCTTCCTCTTTGTGTATTCTTTATGTGTTGAGTTTGTACATGTATTTACTTTGTACATATGTATATTTGTCACTCATGGCGTTATATTAAACTTGCTTTATAAATCTTTGTCGATTGTTGTCCTGGATTTTTGCTTTGTGCTAGGGATTTGAGTTGTTATAGACATATATTGCTTAGATTATTATCTAAGATGATTATCTGTTAGTTTCTGAACTCTGGAGATAGATTTAGAGTTGACATCTACTTGGGTATCAGAGTTTAATGCTTCTGTGTGGTTATGTTGTACTGAGAGATCGTCAGTGCGATTACATAAGTTGTCTTATGCGTTGTTGATGAGGTAGAGAGATCATTTCCTTGGTGATACAATCGGTCTCTCAATTTGGGTTAGAAATGACTTAGGTTGTGAGTGATACGTAGTGACATTGATGAGTATTGTTAGTTTCAATTTAACTGGTCGGTAGATTTAAGTCTGTGATGAATAGATTATATGCAGGCTTGATAAGTTCTTCCTTAGTTTTTACTTTTGTTTACATTTATTTTCTGTTGATAACATTTTCTTTACAAACTCATTTATCCCAAAACTCATTAACAAATGATTTATCGAACGATAATTAAATAACCAATCTTTGTGGATACAATAAATTCCCAAATAAATATTTCTAAAATTTTTTGTTACTTGCCGCTATAGCCGCTCCAACAATTGTTCATGCTGTATTTATAGTTTCATAATTTTGGTATTAATTTTTCTTCATTTTATGAACTTTGCTAATTAGGATTCCCAACGGAAAAAATCTCTTGAGGAAGCTATGAAAAATTTACAAGACAAAACCCGAAAGGGAGAATACAGTGGAGGAAGTGAACATTTATGATGTTTCGATTGAGATTCTATGAACGGTAAACTATCATCGGTGACATCATTGAAAGCTTGAGAAAAAGGTAATTGGTTAGTATAAAACATTTGTTTGATTATGGGTTATGAACAAATTGAGTTATAGTTAAGTTTGTCTCTATCTTGATGTCGAGACACAAGCATGTCGATATTCATTAAAGGTAGGTTAAAAAATAAGTTTAAAATATTGCAAGGTCGCTCAAAGTCGTTACATTCAGTGTGTTGGGATCTATCTGGGGAATTCTTGGCATATGGCAGCGTGAAGGGAAACGTGTTCACGAGCTTAACTCTAACGGCAATTTGAATATATGTTATTGATAAAAGTAAATGATTACATTTGAATAATATGATGTATAACAGGGATGGATTGTTAGTTCTTTCTCAGGAAATTGTCTGTTTCGTAAAATATCATGTACTTCAAATTTTAAGTATCATTGTTATTTGTTTACTTGGACGAGGATGTAAAAGGCTGCTTTGAATGTTATGATCGGGGTGGTTCAAACAAGTTTTTCAATTGTTAGTTTTGCAACTTTTGTTCATCTTGTGATATCTCAATTTAACTATGCAAGTTTCTTTTTTACCAATTAGGGTGGCACTGCAGAGATGATATCTCAATCTTGATTTTGAAGGATAGTGAAGCATATGACTTATGATAGGTCACTTTTATTGTCATATGATATCTTATGCTTTTACAATAAAGTAACTGTTATAAATGATACATCTAACTCCCTTTGTCTTATTCTTTAAATTTCAGAAATCCAAAGCTTCTTGTTATTCCAAACTTGCTTAATGATCTCCAAATGATACAAGTGTCTTCAAGAAGTTCATCACTTGAACTTCATACATCAATGCAGTTAAAGGATCTACCATATGCAATCACGTAGCACCCAAATTTAAGATTAAAGGCCTAACTACCATCAATTATAACTTCAAGTATTTAAAGTGAACTAGGTATTATAACATACTAACTAGTATAAGTTAATTAGTTATTTAAGTTTTATTTAGTAAACATTGTTCAAAGATACTTGACTGATAAAACTCACTTTCATTAACTAATTTTCATGATTTGTTAACTTTACCTATTCTAATATTTGAAAACAATTTATAAAATATTCATTTGATGTGATCTGTATTACTAATATTTGAAAGCAATTTATAAAAAATTCATTTGATGTGATCTGTATTACTAATAATCGAAAACAATTTATGAAAAATCCATTTGATGTAATCTGTATTACTTTGATAAATAAAATATCACTATGTATTATAATTGTATTTAAATAAATTATATAGTAATTAAAGATTTTATAAATGCATTTCATTGTACTTTCTCAATTAAAATGAGTTTATTATATATTTGTCAAATTAAATTTTAATAAAATTAATAATATATTTATCTTACGGATCACTATTAATATAATATTTAATTTAATTTAATTAATCATTATCTTAATTTAAGAGACAAAATCCTCATTTATAAATATTATTTTTCTCCATCTCACTGTTCTATTTTTCTTTCTGTATAATTATTTAATATAATTAAATCTATATAATTATTATTCATTTTACAATTAAGTAAAATTATTTCAAATTTTGTATTTGTATTTAAAATCAGAAATAATAAGTTGACACTCTTTTTAACGAATTTTTTTTTTGAATAATCAAGTATTAAAAAAAAGTTCACAAATAACCGTGTTTCAGAAAAAATTACGCAAATAACCATGTTTCAGATGACTCCCCAAAGGAGGAGCCATCTCACTTGGCGCATCCTCCCATTTTTAAGGGGAGGTGCCATCTCACTTGGCGCCTATGTGCTTAGGGCATGCCCTAAGCCAAGTGAGATGGCGCCTAGGTGTATTTTTAGGGCAAAAATTGAAAAAAAAAATTTGTCTGGTGCGTTGCGTATTGGATACAGGATCAACAAAATAGACTTTTTATTAAAAAAAAAATAATTACATCCAATTGTATTACATTAAAAAAACAGATAAAAAAATAGATAAAAAAAACAAGAAAAAAAACAGATAAAAAAAAACAGATAAAAAAAACAAGAAAAAAAAACAGATAAATTAGTGATCTCCCGGAACCCGGTAATGACCTCCGGTTCCGCATCCCCGTCCTCGCCTTTCCCGTGCTGGGTGTCGTCGCGTTTCCTACTGCGGCAGGGTCGATGGTCCAGCGAAGTCAATGCGGTCCGGATCCATAAAATCAGTCAGATCTCCATATCTAGAAGATCCGCTTTGGTACAGTCGGTTACCCATACCCTCAAAGTTTGGTCGTGTTGGCGGTGGGTGGGGTTCCATGGTGGGTCTGTAGCATTGATCGTCTGAGTACGGTGGGTAGAAAGGAAATGGATCTTGGGGTGTTTGGTATTGAGGATGTTGGGTGGTTTGGTGATATTGTGGTTGATGGTAGGCTGGGTCGGTTTGTTCGTAATCTTCCGACATTCCCATATCAGGGCTAAGGCTGGATGTTGAGGGGCCCATATTAGGATATACGGAAGACTGAAATTGTGTGTGGGGTATGCGGGTGTGTTGGTATTGTGATTGGTATTGTGGTTGGGTGTGAGGCATATCGGGGTATTGGTAGTGAGGTGGTGATTGTGGTTGGTTGTGTGGCATTTGAGTGTAATTGTGTTGTGGTGGGGACTGTGGTTGGGTGTTTGTGGTTCTGTTTCTTCTTGGGGGTTGGTGGGAGGTTGATGGGTTTTGAGTTTGTTGTTAGGGAAACGAGGGTTGTGCCCATTGTGTGCGTGGGTCAACCAAGTACCTTAGATGAGACACGTGTATTTCAGGGTTACTAACCGACTTGTACCAAGATAAATATTGATTCGTGTGTCGCATATTACCATGATTAAGGAAAACCGGGAATTGCAAGACATAGCGGTGACGCCTCTGCCACATCTTACACCATTCCAGAGCAAAGTCTTTCCAGTTGGTAAGACCCCACTGGGCGTCGACCCTTTTAAGATTCCATGGGGACAAACAAGTTGGATCATTTGGTATCTCTTGATGCATTCCGAACTGCATCTTCACACGGTCGCTGTGGTGCATCTCCACAATGTTGAACCGAATGATTGCAGTCTTCGCGGTCCAAATTGCTGCATCCTCCGGGTTTGGATCATGGCCCAAACCCAAATATGGTCTCCAGACGAACTGCGATAAAATTTAAATCAGGTTAACGAAAACGTAATGTATAAATAATTTAAATGAAGAAAAGTTTAAAGCTGCGACGTACATCATCCAGGCCTAAGTGATCCAACAAATTGCGGTATAGTGCGACATTGAATCTTGGATTCTTGCCGTAATCCATACCCCTCACACAATACCTAAAGGAAATGAAAAACATTTTATTCTTAGCATATATTTGGTGAAGAGATGAATAGTAATAAATGATATAACTTGATGACTTACTTTGTTGCGTACGGGAAAACGAAAGTGTTGTTGTTGACGGGGTTTAAGGACTCCATCCTCCACCAACCCCAGGCTTGTAGTAAAAAAGCGCACCCATAAAATGTACATTTTTCCTTGACTGCATTTTTGCACAAGGAACTGTATAGGTGGGCTAAAACTGCAGAACCCCAACTATATTTTCTTGTTTTTTCAAAATTTCTTAGTAAATGTAAATACATAAAATTTACACTATTTCCCGTACTTTCGGGAAATAAAAAGGTACCAAATAGTATCATTAGATAAGTTCTAGCTTTTACTACCCTGTCTTGCTCGGAGGAATTTTCGTTTAATTCCAAACTTGCATAATGACTTTTAAGCTCAGTGAGTAGTATTCCCTGACCTCTCGCACCACCACCTTCAACCATATCCCTGCCCAACAGTTCTTCACACTGAGAGTTGGGTTGTTGAACCGACCCGTTCACGGCCTTACCGTCGACAGGGAGACCTAGTAGCATGTACACATCCTCTAGCATGATGGTACATTCATCTATTGGTAGGTGAAATGTATGGGTCTCTGGTCTCCACCTTTCCAACATTGCAAGAATGAACTTCGAATCAATTGTGCAGTTGGAGATCTTTATGACATGTCCAAAACCTGCGTATTCCAGATATGGTACGATAAATGGGTCGGGATCCAGGTAGTTGTGAGAACGGATTCTGAATCTTTTGGTGTCTTGAGTTCATAACGTAAAAGGTATAAGATTAAGTAAGATGAACAAAACATTATCTGAAGTATGAAAAATGTATAATCAAAATAGAAACTTATAAATGCGGCAATGTTTTCCCTTATGCCTCTGTGAGAATCGCCCATTGTTAGAAGATCCATTGTTTAAAATGCTTGAGATTATGAAAGACTTAGAAAGTGTAAGAGAGTATGAAAGACTTAGAAAGTGTAAGAGATTATGAAAGATTTCGTAGCAGAGAGTGAGACTTGTGTGGGTGTGAGAGATGTATGATATAGTATGTATTTATAGGCAAAAAAATTTCATAGAGTGGTTGTTGGTGCTTGCATGCATGCGAAGTGTCACTCTTGCAGGCAAGGTGGCAGCCTAGGGGTTACATATCTGCATGCATGTAGAAAAATGAAAGGTCTCACTCTTGTAGGCTAGGTGGCGACCTAAGGATGTAACACGATTAGACAGTAAGGAAGGCACCATTGGACTTGGCGAAAGAGTACAAAAATGAAAGGTGTCACCATCCCAATTGGCGAATAAGAGGTGTCCTTGGTTGCAGGCTAGGCTCAGGCTACGTGACAGCCTTTGGGATGCCATGTCTGAATGCATGTAACCCTATTGGAGGTGATGGGAGGAGACTTACAACATACAGTATAGGTGCAGAGTAGGCGCAGGCTAGGTGGCAGCCTAGGGGGTTACATATCTGCATGCATGTAACACGATTGGACAATAAGGGAGGCGCCATTGGACTTGGCGAAAGAGTACAAAAATGAAAGGTGTCGCCATCCCAATTGGCGAATAAGAGGTGTCCTTGGTTGCAGGCTAGGCTCAGGCTACGTGACAGCCTTTGGGATGCCATGCCTGAATGCATGTAACCCTATTAGAGGTGATGGGAGGAGACTTATAACATACAGTATAGGTGCAGAGTAGGCGCAGGCTAGGTGGCAGCCTAGGGGGTTACATATCTGCATGCATGTAACACGATTGGATAGTAAGGGAGGCGCCATTGGACTTGGCGAAAGAGTACAAAAATGAAAGGTGTCGCCATCCCAATTGGTGAATAAGAGGTATCCTTGGTTGCAGGCTAGGCTCAGGCTACGTGACAGCCTTTGGGATGCCATGCCTGAATGCATGTAACCCTATTGGAGGTGATGGGAGGAGACTTACAACATACAGTATAGGTGCAGAGTAGGCGCGGGCTAGGTGGAAGCCTAGGGGGTTACATATTTGCATGCATGTATCACGATTGGACAGTAAGGGAGGCGCCATTGGACTTGGCGAAAGAGTACAAAAATGAATGGTGTCGCCATCCCAATTGGCGAATCAGAGGTGTCCTTGGTTGCAGGCTAGGCTCAGACTACGTGACAGCCTTTGGGATACCATGCATGTAACACTATTGGCAGCCTTGGGGGTTACATCCTTACTTAATTGAAATTTTTAGTCTTACATTTATCATAACATTGATTCACTTAATCTGTCAAATCTTCCATCCTTCAAAAGTTCTTACAATCAAACCTTCAAACCTTCAAACAATCAAACATACAAACCTTCGAATAACTCATAAAGTTCAAACATTCCAACCTTCAAACCTTACAACATTCAAACCTTCATACAATAAATAAACTTCAAACATTCCAACCTTCGAATAACTCATAAAATTCAAACATTCCAACCTTCAAACCTTCAAACCTTCAAACCTTCAAACCTTCAAACAATCCTACGCAATGGCCTTTGCACCATAATTTGTCGTCAAAGCACATTTCAACGGTGAGACATACATTTGTCCCACCGCTGGGTTTTTGTTTAGAGACACAGACAACATCTGATTTCTCTTAAACGGGAAAGCCAATTTCTCATACTTCAAAAAACGATTGGAGGCCAAACTTGGACGAGGCCCGGTGACCCAGATATTTTATCAGAATCCAGTTTTTTTTGGAAACAACCAAGTAATTTTTTATAAGGTTGAAGTTCAAGATGATGAGGATCTCCAGAATATTTTTTCCAGCCATGTGTATTTTGGGTACGACTCTATTGAGTTGTACGTTATGCTGCGAGAGCCTCAGGTGACACAAGTGGTTGATCCTTTGGAGAATGAACAAGCTGAGGTAGATGCAGTTGATGAAGAAGAAGAAGACGACGAGTTAGAGTTTGATGAAATGGTGAATGATGATTCCGACGATGATGGCATACCTAGTATTCCTGCAAACGAAATCTACACACCACCTCCGCACATGACAAACTTCAACATGGGCGGAGATGAACCTTCTACTGGCTTATTTTTAAATCCGTATATGCAGTCGGATGAAAATTTAAAAGAGAAGGACAAGTTTCATAACAGAGAGGAATGCATCAAAGCCATAAAAAAATTCCACATGCTCAACTCGATTGATTTTAAGGTGGACCGTGTCAACCCGGAAAGGTACAAGATCAAGTGTTTCCACCCTGACTGTATGTTCAAGCTGACCGCATCATACATATTAAGAGGTGACTGTTGGGTCATAGGTTCCATGACTACCCACACTTGTGTAAGTTCCACTCAATCACAGGACCACCGAAAACTTAACTACGATCTCATCTGTCGAGAAATCCTACCCCTGGTCAGCAACGACCCATCTTTGAAGGTGAAAACAATCATCTCCCACATCACCACGGTTTTTAACTACACTCCGTCTTACCATAAGGCGTGGTTAGCAAAGACTAAGGCGATTGAAAGGGTGTACGGAAACTGGGAGGAGTCATACCAAGAACTTCCCCGCTACCTGAATGCACTCAAGATGTATTCTCCGGGTAGTGTTTACATTCTGGAAACAGTGCCAGTATACACCCAAGATGGTAGTCTACTAAACGACAACGGAATATTCAGTCGGGTGTTTTGGGCATTTCAACCATGCATCACAGGGTTTGCATCATGCAAATCAATTATACAAATTGATGGGACTTGGTTGTATGGGAAGTACAAAGGAACGCTACTGATGGCAGTTGCACAAGATGGCAACAACAACATTTTCCCCATTGCCTTTGCCCTTGTCGAGGGGGAGACCGGTGGTGCTTGGAGCTTTTTTTTGAAAAATCTGCGGACACACGTGGTTCCTCAACTAGATCTCTGTTTGATCTCGGACAGACATGCCTCCATTGAAAGTGCCTATAATAATCCTGCAAACGGTTGGCATGACCCTCCTTCTACGCATGTCTATTGCGCTAGGCATATCATCCAGAATTTCACGAGGGAGATCAAGGACAAAACTTTAAGGAAAGCGGTTATGAATGCGGGATATGCATTGACACAACCCACATTCAAATATTACCGTAACGAGATCCGTTTGTCAAATCCGAAGCCGGTAGGTGGATCGACAATATTCTGGTGGAAAAATAGACTAGGTCATACGACAATGGCCAAATATGGAGGCACATGACAATGAATCTTATTGAATTAATGAATGGGGTATTCAAAGGCATACGAAACCTCCCGATCACTGCTTTGGTAAAATCTACGTATTTTAGGATGGCTGCGTTATTTGCCAAAAGAGGTGAAATGTGGAATGCGGTGTTGCAATCTGGACAACTATGGAGTGAAAGCTGCATGAAATACATTAAGGCAGAAAGTGCCAAAGCCAACACTCATATGGTTATACGGTTTGACCGACACAGCCACAACTTCATTGTGAAAGAGACAATCAACCACAACGAAGGTCTGCCAAGACAAGAATATAGGGCCATGCTACCTTCTCGTTGGTGCGATTGTGGCAGGTTTCAAGCATTTCGTATGCCTTGCTCTCATGTCATTGCCGCTTGTACTCATACCCATCAAGACGCGCTGCAACTTCTGTCAAACATTTACAAATCTGAAATGTTGCTCAACATTTACAACAACAACTTTCCTTTGGTAGCAAAACCAGATTATTGGCCTACATACGACGGTGAAATAGTGTGGCACAATGACCAAATGCGGAGGAACAAGAAGGGTCGTCCCAAAAGTAAGAGCATCACAACAGAAATGGACGATCTTGACAAGTTGGAAAGAAAGTGTGGTTTATGCCGTCAGGTCGGACACAATCGCAAAAATTGTCCGAATCGGGCGTCTGCCTCGACCACATAAAAATTGTAATACATAAAATCTTTCCTTAATTATGTTGTAAACATTAGGGTTTTCTGTTAACAGATTTTGCTACAATAAATATTGCGCGTACAAGAAAAATTAACGATATTCCGTCTACGAAATTACAACTGTTAACACAATTTCATCTGACCCATGCATCATCAACATTACATCGCTGTCTGTTTTGACTTCCTCCAACCATACATTAGGTCTTCCTGTCGCATGTGAGGTTGTTGTTCGTTTTCGCTGGATCCTTCGAATTTTTTCCCCCTCCGCAATGTCTTCATCTAGCCATCGCATCAACTCCTACTTCAGACGCTCCATGGAGTGAATGTGCCAGAATTTCATTTTCATCGCAGGTTTCGTGGCGGAGAAGATAACGTAACCATCTCTGCTAAAAATCATGGGCGACGTCATGACGCAAATAACAGAGTAAAAAATAAAAATACAGTGCGAGAAAGTGTGCGAAATTTCGGAGAAACGGACGAATTATTTATAAAACAGCATTTTGCCCTAGTTTTGCCCTAGGAGTCAAGTGAGATGGCGCCTCCTCTCACTTTTAAGGAGCATGCGCCATCTCACTTGGCTAAAAGTGAAGGGAGGCGCCAAGTGAGATGGCGCCTAGGGCAAAAATGGGGGAGGATGCGCCAATTGAGATGGCTCCTCCTTTGGAGAGTCATCTGAAACATGGTTATTTGCGTAATTTTTTCCGAAATGCGGTTATTTGCGAAATATTATTTTAATACTTGGTTATTGTAAAAAAAAATTCCTTTTTAACACCAACACCATATTTATATACATATTATGCATACATTTTATTTTTTTTAATAATAGCTCATTGATAATTTTGCATTTGTATTTACTAAAAATTCATATTTTTTCCAACTCACATTTTCTTTTTTTATATGTTTTTACATTTTTGAGTAAATTAAACTTTATTAATTTTTTTATTTTATGGATTATTGTCAGAATAATCTATTTTATTTAAATTAATAATTTTTTTAAAACTAAAATATTTATTTTTAAATATTTTTTTTTCTATTTTATGGTTTTTATTTATTTTAGTATGATTATTTAATATCATAAAATTTATATGAATATTATTTATTTTACACATAAATAAATTATTTTAAATTTTTCATTTAGATCTAAAACCTTACATTTATATATTTAATTTTTTTCATATATAATTAATTTACGTATACTATTTATATCATTCAAAATATACTATATCAAATATTATTCGAATATTCGTGCGACAGTACGAAGCTGTTAAAGTAGTGTATAAAAATCAAACTCTAGAGATCCTTTTCTCATTACATGGTACATAATTATTGAAACTTCCTCGTTTGTGTCCTTAGGTTGGAGCTTGAGTTTTATTTTGTGTTACATTTGTCATAGCAAAAGTGGGTGAAATCACGGCAAAGACACCATGTTGGATCTAATTTTGAACAAAAACAATCTTTGCAAGCTGAGTGACATGTGGTTCTAGCATCAGCACAACGATATCGAGGAGGGTTCGAACCTGTGCTAAGGCACGTTTCACAGCATGCTGTTGTTGTCCATTTAACTTGTACATCACCATTGGAGAGCACTTGAGTGATGAAAGATGTTGAATTGAGACGACCATCAATAGTTCCAATGAAGTTTAAGATGAAAAGCAACAAAGCTAACTTCTTCGTTGCTTTCTTGTTCATCGATTCCATTATTACTCTATTCCTCGTTTTCTCTTTCGGCTTGATATAATTTAATATCTCTTATGAAGAGCCAAACAATACATGGCTCTATTTATAAATGAGTGCACATATTAAGGTAGAATAATAATGCTATAAACAACTACACTCTTTCATATATTTAAATAGTTTTACCGTTTTAGTGGACAGCCTCCTGTTTATATTTTACAATACTTTCCAAGAATCTTTTTGTTTTTTTAACATGTATTTTATAATAGAAAATCTATTTATAGTCTCTCTCAAGAGATGCGAATTCTAGAATTTTTTTCAAAAAAAATCCTAAAATAATCCACATTTTAAATAATTTTCTAATATATCGTACTTTCTAAAATAGCAACTCGTTATTGATGTAAGACGAATTGGTGCATACACCTAAAATCAAAGATGATGCTTACACTCGGTCTAACAAATCCAATTGACGCTTGGGTGTAAGTTTTAATAGGTGGTGCTAATTCAATTGGCCCCTGTATGTAGTGTTTTTTAGTATAAGATTGATAGTTTGTATTAAAGACAGAATCAAAAATATTAATATTAAATTCAGGATATGTTTACATACGAAAACCAAAATAACACTAACAATGTTTACCAGTTGGTCATACTGGCCATCGGTTCCATACCTCCTTAGATATCCTAACTCGTGGTCCTAGTCGACGTTGTTGATTCACCCCAGGTGTTTGAGGATTTGAGGTCTCAGGAACATCGCCATTAGCACATTTACTAATAAGTTCTTGTATTTCTAAGAAGTCTTGTGTATGGAATGACGCGCCACTGTAACTGAGTGCATGTCCCATGCAAGAGTAATTGAGGTGTGTTCAGGTTTTGGGTGTGCGACCAGGACAATTGAAGGGCGACATTGGTGTGAACGATTCGTTGGGGAAGGGTTAAAATAGTTATTGTGGTGTTTGATAGCCATATTGAAAGTTTTGATTTTGTGACATTTGGGCTTCTTGACTATGGTATGAGGAAGGGTTGGTGTATATTATCACTGGGTGTTTTGGCTATGGCGGATATGATATGATGTTGTGTTGGGGGCATATGGATGTTGGGTGTCTTGATAATAATCATCTTGTTGATGATGGTATGGGGCATGCTTTTGGTACTGTGGTTGTGTGTTTGGCATGTTAAAGTCGTATGTTTGCCTGTTCGCAACGAAATTAGATTTTCAAATGTGGATGCATTAAGGTGGTTGAATAACATTCTATTGGAGAAGTGGACAAGGGTATTTGATGGAGGATGTCATTGGGCCAAATGACAACAAACCTCGTGGAATCTATGAATGAAGTTTTCAAAGGCATTAGAAATTTATCAATAATCGCATTGGTGAGAACAACCTATTTAAGGTTCGCATCACTTTTTGCAATCAGAGGCGAAAGATGGAGTGCAGTGTTCGGGGAAATTATTTAGTGAAAGTTGTACGAAAGTGATAAAAGCAGAAGAGAGGAAAGCTGGCACACATGTATTTACACTCTTTGACCGCCATAGATAAACTTTCTATGTATAAGAAACAATGGACCACAATTAGGGGAGGCAAAATTTAGCCTAGTTGTCAAACTAAATAGAGGTTGGTGCAACTGGGAAAAATTTCAAGTCTTTCGCATTTCTTGATCTTTTTTCATTGCGGCATGTGCATACATTCGCCAAGACGCTTACAACCATCTATCTGACGTTTACAAGGTTTTTAAAGTTTTGAATTTCTGCAACGAGAGCTTCCCGATGGTAGCAATGAAGGAATATTGGTCTACTTATCAAGGGAACATAGTTTAACACAACAACGAGATACGAAGGAAGAAAAATGATCGCCTAACTGCACGCGTATTAGAATAGAGATGAATATGACTGATAAAATAGTAAGATTGTGTAGTATCTGCCATCAATCTGTTGGCTCCTAAATTCGACACCTTTGTTTTGTTGATGTCAGCCATTAAAGCTCAAGGATGTTTTCGACTGGCTAAGTCTGTCGAAATGCCCGTCGAAAGATGGCAAAGTACTTAGAAGATTTCTTCCAAGGGAGAAGTTGGTTGCCTTCGACATCGAAGGAGTTTCTCGTCGAAGATGTCTCTCGACGAAAGTGTTCGATGGTTCAGAGTGGAGCAGTTTGAAATTCAAGTCTTTTGGAGGGAAAACGGTTTCCAGCAGTTACCACGTGCAAACGTGCAGGGATCTGGAGCGTCGAACGTGGAGAACGTGCCAAGTGGATTGATCTCGAAGCAGTGTAACTGCCCGACGGTTACTTGGGATGTTTTAGTATAAATAATAGTAGTCATGTAGTTTCTCGCGTGTGTTCACAATTCTATACAAAGTCACTCATATAGATTTGAGTACCCAGCGTGTGAGAAAGAATTGTTGAGAAATGTATGTGTGAAACACCAATTTTATTAATCAAAGTCATTTACTTTTCCAGAAATTTACTTGCTTTCCTCTTTACATTCCTGTCGAAGCATTTTACTTTAAGCCTTGTTTATTTTACCAAGTCCTTTCTTCATGCAATTTACTTGAAACCTCTTTATTTCATTTAAAGCCTCTTTATTTAAAGCCTTATCCAATTTAATCAAAACTTCAAAATCAACCTATGTCCTAGGATCAATCTGATCGATCCTGCGAGTAACCAAATAAGTAACCATTTGGAGGATCAGCGGTTGTTTACCAAATCCCAAGGTAAACAAATTGGCACACCTGGTGGGACTGTGTGTTGATTGTTGAAAATAATCTCATCTTTTCGAGTTGTATGTTATTGAGAAGTGGTAGAATATACACTAACGATAATAATACTGCCAGAAGAAGGGAAGAGATGGCGAATCCGCCAAACAATAACGAAATCCCACAAACGAATGTGGGAGCAACGGTTAGTATGACCGTAAGTGAAGCGACAAATGTTGGTTCGACACCAGCAGTATCGGTCACAACCACAGGGCCAATACCTTCGTTAACAGGCCCCAGGATGCCTTTGGGAACTCCCCCACCAAGGGGAAATTTAGGCACAAGGCCTTTGGTTCCCCCAGGATTTATTCCATTCTATGGTATGCCAACTTCTGAAGTGGCAAGCCTGACGAATGCTGCGTCCACTGTTTCAGACCCTTTAGTGAGTGCCTCTTCACCACTCCAAGGCTCTGGAGTAGGCATGGCGAATAGAAATAGGACCCAACTCTTAGGAGGAACGTCCCAAGTAGCCCATGGCCTTACAAATGCCTCGACAGCAGTCTTGAGGCAACAAATGGACGAAAGCAACCATGATATGGTGCAAATGTTGGCACAAACTTTGAGTACAGTGCTAAACCCTCTAATACAAAACACTACTCAATCGAATCAGCAAGTGACAGCGCAAATGACGCGTTTGGCTGACTTCTTTGGAGTACCCCAACCTATTCGACAGCCCCAAAGGGCGCAAATAAGGGGAAACCAGGGGATATTTTTAGAGGAAGAAACCACCATTAACCAGGCTCAACAGCCTGTCGAAGAAAACCTTAGGGCACGATTGGAACAACCTGTCGAGGAACCTAGGGTAATAACCCCAGAGGTAAGGTTAGTTAACAGAAACCAAAATGCTGACGAAGTGGTTCAGCATATCCAATACCAAAACATGGGTTTGGAAAACAATTTGGCAACCATGATCGAAAGGATCATGACTCAGAATGGGATGAACATGGGCTTTCGAAGGCCCAACTTTACATCTCCATTGTCAGAATACGTGTTACAAACGGACTTACCTCCTAGATGCAAGGTCCCCAAATTTACTAAGTTCTCTGGGGACACGACAGAATCTACTGTCGAGCATGTGGCGAGATATTTGATCGAAGCGGGTGATATTTCGAATAATGAAAACCTAAGGATCAAGTACTTCCCAAGTTCTTTAACAAAGAACGCTTTTACTTGGTTTACAACTCTCCCCCCCAATTCGATCCATCATTGGACCCAGTTGGAAAGATTGTTCCATGAACAATTCTACATGGGGCAAACCAAGATAAGCCTGAAAGAACTGGCCAGTGTGAAGAGACGTTTCACTGAACCTATAGACGAATATCTAAATAGGTTTAGGTTGCTCAAGGCGAGATGTTTTACACAAGTGCCAGAACATGAGTTGGTCGAAATAGCCGCAGGCGGTTTAGATTATTCCATTAGGAAGAAGCTAGACACCCAGTACCTAAGAGACATGGCCCAACTGGCCGATAGAGTTCGACAGGTAGAACGCCTCAAAGCTGAAAAAGCTAAGGCAACGAAAACTCACAAGAGAGAGAGGATAGCGTATGTTGAGATGGATGACGAAGATCTAGAATCCTTCGACGATACTTTAACTGTCGAAGAAGGAGAAGTCGACTTAGCAGAACTGAAACAAGGGCCACCATACTCTTGTAAACTGTTAGTCCCCTCAAATGGGAAAAATCCCATTGGTCCAGAAAGGACCAACGATAGGTTCCCAAAAAAGACTTATAGTTTTGACATCACAAAATGTGATGAAATATTCGACTTGCTAGTTAAAGATGGCCAAATGATAGTACCCCCAGGGGTAAAAGTGCCTCCTCTTGATCAAAGAAAGAAGAGAGGTTTTTGCAAATATCATAATTTTTTGGGCCATAAAACTTCTCAATGTTTTCTTTTCAGGAATCTTGTGCAAGACGCTATCGAAGAAGGGAGATTGAAGTTTGCTGACAAATCCCCCATGGCTGTCGACTCCAATCCATTGCAGGCTGAAGCCCACTATGCTGAACCCTCTGAGGTGAACGTGATAGAGGCAACCAGGATCCAGTCGAAGAAGCCAGGAATTACCATGGTCGAAGTCTCAAAGGACCACATCAACATGCCAATCTTTGGCAGTTTTTCTGGAAATTTATCCAGGAAGACAATTGAAGCTGTCCAGAAAGCGGTCGAAAACCCGAAGTCGGAGACCGCTGAAGCACAAAAAACTGGATCAAAACCCAATTCCCACTTGGCCATCGTTCAAGGCCAGACGGAGAATCTGGAGATACAAATGAAGCAGTTAACTCTTGCTAACAAAGATACAATGAATATCAACATGGTCGAACTTTCTGACCCAAAAGCATCAGAAGAGGCCATGAGGCAAGAACAAGCTAATAAGACTGCTTTCCCTCGGGAAAATGAAAACTTGGCAGATTTTCTACAAAGATGCCAGAAAAAGAAATCAGAGGTGATGTTGTGTCCAAGATACAGTTCGATCTTTGATAAAAAAGCTGCTGAGCACATTCAAGGCGTAAGAGCAGCGAATAAGAGAAGGGAGAATGTTGACCTTCGACATGATCCCAGAAGAGCCTCCCAAAGAGGTTCTAACCAAGAAAAGAGGCCATTGACTTTTAGGCCTCCAACAAATGTGCCAGTAGATACTTGGTACAAAACCTCTGGTCGGAAAAGGCCAAGTGAGGAGAAATGGCATTCTTTTGAAGTGCCAAGAGGTTCCTCTTTGACTCAAAAGAAAGAGCCTCAAGTTGCGGCACCTAAGGTTGCACAAGTGTCCAGCAACTACAAGGGTAAAAATCCCATGTCTCGATCTTAATGGAGGAGATATCAAAGGAGACGAAAAGCTGAAAGGGAGGCTGCCAATGAACCAAAGGCAGAAACCAGTTCGAATGTTCCTCAAAGGAAGCAAAGGAAACCTCTAGAAAGAGAGCCAGTGACCAACAGGCTAGTTTGGCCTAACCAAAGTGAAGTCGAAGACGAAGACGATGCTGAGTCTGATGATACTTTGGACATAATGGTGAATATAGTTTCAGTGCTGCCCAGAGAATTCAATCGACAGGTAGAAGTCGAAGCAAGTGACTGGGAAGTGGAGCAAGAAATGGCCAAACATAGGCCAGTGTGCTATTTTGTCATGGACAATGGCACTACTGAGGAACAAAATGGCTTCTTCGAGCCACCTACAGAGGCGATGAAAAATCACCTCAAGCCTTTATTCATAAGGGCTAAACTCGAAGAAACTACTGTGAATAAAATATTGGTGGATTTTGGGGCAACCATTAACATTATTCCTCACTCTATGCTAAGAAAAATTGGCAAAAGGGATGAGGACATTAAGCCTCACAACATGGTCCTGTCGAACTATGAGGGCGGCATAGGGACCACTATGGGAGTGATCCAGCTAGATATAAAAGTAGGGTCGATCCTTCGACCAACGATGTTTATGGTCATATCGGCCAAACCTAACTACAATCTTTTGTTGGGCCGTGAATGGATTCATGGTGTTGGCGCTGTGCCTTCATCAATGCACCAAAGGCTGCTGCTATGGCGTCCAGATGGGATGGTCGAAAACATAGAGGCAGATCAAAGCTATTACCTTGGCGAAGTGAATCACCTGGGTTTGGCAGATTTCGACAAGAACTTGGCTCACATAGGGCCATGTCCAACACCTGACTTCGACATGGCGCCAGCGCCAAACACTTTTTGTTCCCTATACCTGCATCCTGAGCATGGTTTCCAATGGGACAGAGAAGACTTGTCCCACATAGACTTCAGTGGGTTAACTGATATCCAACCAACTGGTTGGGGAAGCGAATTCAGTGATAATGACTGAGTCGCAATCTTTGAAGCGAATTTCGGCTTATGTAGCCGAAACCAAGATGATAACGGCTCTCGAAGCCGAAGTAAAGTACATGGCCACACCGGCCAATGATCAACAGTTATCTGCTGTAGGTCCAGGAAAGGATTTCGATCCAAAACCTCCTGATATTATGCCAGAAGAAATGCAGGAACAGAGGCTCGACGCCATCTATGACGATGAGCCTTTGGGCTTCGAAAAGGACCCCTTGGAGAACAACATTAAAATGTTAGCGCAAGACCCTTTAGAAGAAATCAACTTAGGTGAAGGATCAGAGAAAAGGCCAACTTACATCAGCGCCAAAATCGATCCAGAACTTAGGTTGGAAGTAATCCAATTGCTGAAAGAGTTTAAAGACTGTTTTGCATGGGATTATGACGAAATGCCTGGTCTCGACAGAGGATTGGTAGAACTTCAGTTGCCAATCAAACCTGGGAAGAAGCCAATCAAGCAAAATCCAAGGCGCTTCGCTCCAGAAATACTGTCGAAGATCAAAACGGAGGTCGAAAGACTTCTGAAATGCAAATTCATCCGTGTTACAAGGTATGTCGAATGGATTGCAAACATTGTGCCAGTAATTAAGAAAAATGGTACGTTAAGGGTATGCATAGATTTCAGAGATTTGAATGCTGCTACACCCAAAGATGAATATCCTATGCCTGTGGCGGAAATGCTAGTCGATTCTGCCGCTGGCTATGAATACCTGAGTATGCTCGATGGTTATTCAGGATATAATCAAATATTCATTGCTGAAGAGGATGTGTCGAAGACAGCTTTTCGATGCCCTGGGGCCTTAGGCACTTACGAATGGGTAGTGATGCCTTTCGGCCTAAAAAACGCTGGGGCAACGTACCAGCGAGCAATGAATACTATCTTCCATGATTTTATTAACACTTTTATGCAAGTATATATTGATGATATTGTTATAAAATCTGTTTCCAGGAAGAATCATATTGACCACCTTCGACAATCATTCGAAAGAATGAGAGAACATGGTCTGAAGATGAACCCTTTTAAGTGTGCGTTCTGCGTGAAAGCTGGAGATTTCTTGGGCTTCGTTGTCCACAAGAAAGGAATCGAAATCAACCAGAACAAGACGAAGGCAATTCTGGAAGCGAAAGCGCCATCGAATAAGAAGGAATTGCAATCTCTCTTAGGCAAGATAAATTTCTTAAGGAGGTTTATATCTAATCTAAGTGGGAAAGCTCAGGCCTTTTCACCCTTACTTCGACTGAATAAAGAGGGGTTCGAATGGGGGCAAGAGCAACAAGAAGCCTTCGACAAAATCAAAGGGTACCTCACTAAGCCACCTATTTTGGTGCCTCCTTGTAGCAATAGGAGTATGAGATTGTACATAGCTGCATCCGACAAAACTCTGGGAAGCATGTTAGCCCAAGAGGATGAGAATGGAGTCGAAAGACCCATTTATTATCTCAGTAGAGTTTTGAATGATGCAGAAACTAGATATAGTGAAGTTGAAAAATTGTGTCTATGTCTGTATTTTTCTTGTACAAAACTCAAGCAGTATATAAAACCAGTTGATGTGTATGTTTCGTCTCATTTTGATGTTTTCAAATATATGTTGTCGAAACCTATCTTGCATAGTAGAATTGGCAAGTGGGCATTAGCATTAACTGAATACTCCTTGACCTTTATGCCTCTTAAGGCAGTAAAAGGACAAGTGGTGGCAGACTTTATAGTCGACCACTCAATTCAAGTCGAGGATATTAATTATGTGGAGATAGAGCCTTGGAAATTCTACTTCGATGGTTCCAGCCATAAAGATGGAACAGGGGTAGGAGTCTTGATTATTTCTCCAGATAAAATTCCAACAACATTCAAGTACAAAATATCAGGTTCTTGTTCGAACAATGAGGCTGAGTATGAAGCTCTAATTACTGGCCTTGAGATATTGTTGGAATTGGGGGCAACTCGAGTCGAAATCATGGGAGACTCAGAGTTAGTCATTAAGCAAGTCACAAAAGAATATAAATGCATAAGAGAGAATCTCATTATGTACTTTGTGATAGCAAATCGTTTATTGAAAAAATTTGAAACGATCAATATTCGACACATACCCAGAGTCGAAAATCAAATAGCCAATGACTTGGCACAAATTGCATCTGGGTATAAGATTTCAAAAACGAGATTACAAAGAGCAATCGAAGTTCGAGAAAAGGTAAAAGCAACTTGTCTATCACCATTAGACTTGGAATCGACGAGACTAGGATATGTTGATCACAGTAACTTCGAGATTTCGTTCATTGATAATTTGTCAGAGCAAGATTGGAGGAAACCCATTGTGGACTATCTTCAAAATCCAGGAGCTTCGACAGAACGAAAAACAAAGTATAGGGCGTTGAGTTATGTACTCATGGGTAATGAGTTATTCAAGAAAACGCCTGAAGGGGTATTGCTAAAATGCTTAAGTGAAACTGAGGCATACGTAGCCCTTTCGACTACGCATGCTGGGGCATGTGGGGCTCACCAAGCAGGCCATAAGATGAAATGGTTGTTGTTTCGACAAGGACTATATTGGCCCACTATGCTGAAAGATTGTGTTGAGTTCGCCAAGGGTTGTCAAGAGTGTCAAGTCCATACAGGCATCCAACATGTACCAGCAAGCGAACTTCACTCGATAGTGAAGCCTTGGCCTTTTAGAGGATGGGCGTTGGACCTCATTGGAGAGATTCGACCAGCATCATCAAAGAGTCAGAAATACATATTGGTAGGCATTGATTACTTTACTAAGTGGATCGAAGCTATCCCTTTAGTCAATGTAGACCAGGAAAATGTCATTGAATTTATTCAAAAGAACATTATCTTTAGATATGGAATTCCTGAGACAATAACAACTGATCAAGGATCAGTTTTTACTGGTCGAAAGATGCAAGAATTTGCAAACTCCTAACATCCACGCCTTATTATGCACAGGCGAATGGTCAAGTCGAAGCAGCCAACAAAGTGGTGATTGGCTTGATAAAGAAACATGTGGGGAAGAAACCAAAGAATTGGCATAAGACGTTAGACCAGATTCTGTGGGCTTGTCGAACGTCCCCAAAAGAAGCCACTGGTACAACACCGTATAGGCTAACTTTTGGCCATGATGCAGTGTTGCCAGCAGAAATTTGTCTTCAATCTGCAAGGGTTCAGAGGCATTATGATATTCCTTCTGAAGTCTATTGGAACATGATGTTAGACGAACTGGTGGATTTAGACGAAGAGAGATTACGCGCTCTCGACCTACTCAGGCTTCAGAAGAAAAGAGTAGAAGACTCTTATAATAAAAAGGTAAAACCTAAGGTATTTTTGCCTGAAGAACTAGTTTGGAAGGTAATTCTTCCCATGGATCGAAGGGATCGAAGCATGGGGAAATGGTCACCCAAATGGGAAGGACCCTTCAGAGTTATCCAAACTTTTTCTGGTGGAGCCTATGAAGTCGAAGAGTTAGGTGGAGATAAAAGGCTCTTGAGAGTAAATGGTAAATATTTGAAAAAATACAAACCTACACTTCAAGAGATAAAAATAAAATAATAAAAGAACAAGACTAAATTAACCATAAAAATGCCAAAATGGAAATTTTATAAATCTCAGCCAAGATGGCAATGTTATCAAATATAGATTACAAAATATGGTTACAAAAGAGAATCAATCAAAAGGGAATAGAGTCCTTGAGTCGAAGGTACTTGGCTTGCTGCAGCTCCAACCTTTTCTTGCACCAGGCGTTCTCCTGCACTAGTTTGGCAATCTGAGCGTCGAGGCCTTGGGCCCTCTCAGCGAATTCCAGGCCTTGTTTGATTTCAGTTTGGCTCTCGGTGTCTGAGATGGTCGAAAGAAGTTCCTCCTTGCGTATAGTGTTGGCATTTATCTTCGCTTCTATCTCTGCGATTTGTGCCCAGAAGGAAGCATTCTCTCGATCAATGGCATCGACTTCTTCCTGCGTAGATGCTTTTTGTTTCGACAACTCCGCAATTCGAGAAGTCGTATCCGAGACAACAGTCCACGCAGAGGAGCTTTTGCCATACAACACCTCAAGTTGACTGTTAAACCCCCTTTGGCGCCTGTAATCTGCTGAGACTTGATCAATCATAGAGTGTAACTCCATAATCAAGCCTGAGACTTCTGGGGCTACAGCTAACAAGTCGACAGCATTCAAGACATCCTTCAAATATGATGGAGCAATGGGGTCCCCCTCTAAAGTCTTCATCAAGTCCCTCTTGAAGAACTGGGCCTTAACCTTCGCCAAAGCGTCATCGAGAGGAGAGGTTTCAGTAGACTTCCCCGACAGGGTAGGAATCTCCTGACTAGCATCAGACGAACTCTTGCTCTCGATGATTGCGTTGAGATAGCTAACAGGGTCAGTTTGTTTCAAGAGTTCTAAGTCCTCTTTTGACCTGTGCTTCGTTGAGGTAACCCTTGCAACAGCATTGTCTTGGGTTTGAGGCTGTTGAGTGTTAGGTGCCTCGACTTGTTGCTCTTCGACTCGGACGGGGGCAGTACCAGCGTCACCTTGGTGCTCTTCGTTAGCGTGCTCTTCGCTAGCGTCATCTTGGTGCTCTTCGCTAGCGTCACCCTGGTGCCCTTCGCCAGTGCCACCTTGGTTCTCTTCGTCAGCAGCACCTTGATTTTCTTCGCCAGCATTGCCTTGATCCCTTTCTTCATGATTCCCTTCTGACAGATCCACCACCTGAACCGCTTCTGGTTGTTGTTCCTCCGTTTGAGGTTCCTCTGTTGGTTTTTCTACCGTTTCAGCATTGGCCTCATTTTCAGTATGGGCTTCGTCATTTCCCAAGCCTTTTTCTTGAGGCCTGCTGAGTTCAGCAGATTCCAGCGTTTCAGAGGTTCTTGGCGGAGAACTTTCAGTGGTGTCCTGAAAAAGGAAAGAAGACAAATCTTCAGAGATCGAAAGAGACACAATCGAATATGGGTATCTATACCTAAGTTATAAAAGGGTCTAAGAGATTACCTGTAAATTAGCTTCAGCCCCAGGGCTGGAATTGTCGCTTTCGACAGGCTTGTTAAGAAGAACGTTTAGTTCCTCCTCTGTTGGCTCCTCAATGATCACTGGAGGTGGCCTAGGCTTTCTCCCAGCAACCTTTATTCTGATGGTTCGACCTTCAGGAGCAGGAGGAGGAACAGGAGCATCCTTCGTCAACTTTCGCCTTTTTAGAGGGGCAGGAGGAGAATCACTTTCTTCATCGCTCCCAGATTCGACCACCAGTGCTGGCCGTTTCTTGGGCGAAGGTGCCTAGAAAACCAATGGGAATTCGATTTAATAATTGCATCGAAATTCAAAAATCGAAATCCAGGAGGAAATAATGAAAAGTCTGGTTACCGATATAGAAGGCTTCTTCGAAGAGCCTTCCCCCTGTTGGTTGCTTGTGGTCTTCGCCGGCGCTGTAGTCTTCGCCGGCGGTGGAGGTTTTGTTGAAGGGCCTCCTCCCTGTTGGCCTTCTGTAGCCTTCTTGGCTACAGGCTTTCGAACAACTGAAAGCAAATACAAAGTTAACAGGCTAGCAGTCAAAAAAAAGACAAAGTAATGTAAAAGGATGAACTTACATTTCTTTATTTTGTCCAACACAAGGACAAAAGACTTCTGCAGCTCATCCATGAAGTCCTTCTCGTCGAAGAACTCTTCATCATAATAGCTTTTCCACCACTCCTCGAAGGATGGTGAACAAAGAAAATTGAGCTGGTAGTCAAACAACGAGAGAACTGTTCGACCAGCATATCTTCCGATATGCTTGATGGCAGCTTCTTCTGTGTAATCATTGCAGAAGTACAACATTGACTTCTCTCGTGGAAAAATCGGAGAAGGTAGGGTTTGGATAATACCAAACTGGCGAGATACCAGGTTTGGTTGGTATGCAATCAGACTCAAGTGAGTCTTAGAGCTCCTGAATCGAAGAGGCATGATCCTTGGTGTGAGGAACGCCTCCCACAGTATTGTATGTTCGTCAACATTAGGACCACTCGACGTCCTTGGATGTGGCCTTGTGAACCATGCTGGGCCTACCTGCCGTCGAGCAAATGGAGCCATAGTTGAAACAAACTCCTTCCTTCGAGCAAACATCAGAACGAAGTTGGTGAAGGTTTGCTGAAACTCCAGTCCATCTTCCATAGGTGTCAACAGAGCCAGCCTGGTTCCTTCGACGCGTCTGTTCGCTATCGCTGGAGCCTGCTCATTTATCTGAACCTTCTTAGGCAAGAAAGATTCGAAAGTGGCATTGAGCCACAGTTGGAGCAGCCAAAAGGGCCCAGCAAGTAGCAAACTGGCCCTGTTCTCGATAATTTTTAGAAGAGTTGCCCCATTGCTGATCGAATCATAGAGGCTAGCCAGAATCAGTTCTGCCAAACAGATGTTTTGGCGATGATGCAGTTGAGTAGCAAGAGTGACCATCTTTTTGGTCACCTGTAAAGACTTCGAGCAAAATACAAAGCGAGTCAGCCATAAGGCTAGAAACGCTATGTGTTCGACATCCGACACAGTATCTGTCGACCTGTCGTGATAGTGGTTTATGAAGGTGGTATAGGTTGGTTTGGTCTCAGAGAAGCCAATTTGATCCTCCGACATCTCCTCCGGATCGAAGTAATCCCCGGTGGGTCGAAGGCCAGTAATAGCGGCCACATCGAAGAGTGTGGGGGTTAGCATCCCACAGGGAAGATGGAAAGTAAAGTGGGAGTAGTCCCAGAACAGCAGAGAAGCTATCAGCATCTCCGGAGAATAGTTCAAACCTGTCTTCGACAGCATCACCAGGTCGAAAATCCCCATATCCTTCCAGATCGAGGTTTGGTGCTTCTCCATCTTTGCTAGCCAAGCAACGTAATCAGGGGTAAGGCTAGGGCAGGACCTGAAGGCCCTAACACCTCTGTTGAAGAAGCGGAGGTCGATTTTTTCATGTGTAGGGTCTTCATTGTCTTCTGCGTCTTTCTTGGCGCATGCAACCGGTTTGAGTTTCTCGACTACCGGGAAATAGCTCTTGATCTTCATAGCCTCAGAGATACTTGGATACATGGGGCCAGACATTGCAAAGATCTGGTTGGAGTATCCAACCGGGATCATAAGATGGCGTGAGTAGGCATCGCGAACGGCGATGTCCAAGGGTTCAGGAACCCTTCGTTTGCCTGTAGAAGTTACTATCGGAGCAGTGACGAAAACCTTGGGTTTAGCATTTTCAGATGGTACAGTAGCGCCAGGAGCATTGGAAGCAGATGCCATTGTTAGAGTTGAGGTTGAAGACGAAGTGAAGGAGGAAATGTTTTTGCAAAGATGACAAGTTGTGTGAAAACAGAGAAGTTTGAGAGCTAGATGGCGTAAAAAGTCCCACAGTGGGGTACTTACTGCTATTTATAGTAGTGGGGGAAAATCCCCAAAACCGAGGACATTAAATGCCATTTAATTATTGCAGGAGTTAGTGGGACGCGTGGCAGCCCCCTGTTGTTTTAGCTGTTCTGCAGAAATAGAGAGACGCAGCGTGCGTCCTCGTTTTTGGGAATTGTCATAATGACAAATTCTGAAATGACGTTTGGTACTGCACGCTGTACTGAAAGTGACGTCCTAGGTACGGATAAATGATGGTTTTCTTGGGATTGCCAATAGTTGATAGAAAACAACAAAAAGTGCACAAGTTAATTTGTGACTAAGCGTGAAAAGACAAGTGTCGAATGGCGTTTCAAAGAATGCCTTTTTCTTTCAGAGTCGAAATAAGGCATTCTTGGGGGGCAATTTGTTGGCTCCTAAATTCGACACCTTTGTTTTGTTGATGTCAGCCATTAAAGCTCAAGGATGTTTTCGACTGGCTAAGTCTGTCGAAATGCCCGTCGAAAGATGGCAAAGTACTTAGAAGATTTCTTCCAAGGGAGAAGTTGGTTGCCTTCGACATCGAAGGAGTTTCTCGTCGAAGATGTCTCTCGACGAAAGTGTTCGATGGTTCAGAGTGGAGCAGTTTGAAATTCAAGTCTTTTGGAGGGAAAACGGTTTCCAGCAGTTACCACGTGCAAACGTGCAGGGATCTGGAGCGTCGAACGTGGAGAACGTGCCAAGTGGATTGATCTCGAAGCAGTGTAACTGCCCGACGGTTACTTGGGATGTTTTAGTATAAATAATAGTAGTCATGTAGTTTCTCGCGTGTGTTCACAATTCTATACAAAGTCACTCATATAGATTCGAGTACCCAGCGTGTGAGAAAGAATTGTTGAGAAATGTATGTGTGAAACACCAATTTTATTAATCAAAGTCATTTACTTTTCCAGAAATTTACTTGCTTTCCTCTTTACATTCCTGTCGAAGCCTTTTACTTTAAGCCTTGTTTATTTTACCAAGTCCTTTCTTCATGCAATTTACTTGAAACCTCTTTATTTCATTTAAAGCCTCTTTATTTAAAGCCTTATCCAATTTAATCAAAACTTCAAAATCAACCTATGTCCTAGGATCAATCTGATCGATCCTGCGAGTAACCAAATAAGTAACCATTTGGAGGATCAGCGGTTGTTTACCAAATCCCAAGGTAAACACAATCCGGACACAATCGAAAACATTATCCCAATATCGGAGTAATCTCTGCATCATAATTTATTTTTTCATTTCAATTTGTGTAACCTTGGTATTTGATATATATATATATATATATATATATATATATATATATATATATATATATATATATATATATATATATATATATATATATATATATATATATATATATATATATATATATAAAACTTTTGGTTATGACAAATTTAACATAACAAATATCACACATACTTAAACTTGAACCCACAACAATACAAACAACACTTAAACTCTTAAACTCACACACTTAAGAACAACAACACAGATTACAAAATATAAGACTTCAGACATAACACAACAATAAAATATAAGACTTAAGACATAACACAACAACATGCCTATGATATGACAACAATCAAAATAATTTTATCTAATGCAGACATCATATCCCTAACATCATTGTCATCTTTATATCGCGCCCACATATGTTGCATCACATTAATGTCGTCTGCTATTGAGATATACGAAACAAGCCTGTCGATTCTTGTAATTCTTTCTTCATCATTAAGCTCTCTATCTAACCAACTTTTTAAACTCCTTTCAAGATGCTCGAAACGTTGGATGTTCCAAAAATACTTTTTCATATGAGAATTCGTTTCCAAATAACACACATGTTGGTCTCTTTTAACAATTATAATAGAGCTAGTGAAGAAAAGAAAACAAGATTATGAAAAAAGGTATGGAGTTGAAATGGTATGAGACACCTTATTTATACTAAAAGAATACAACACACACGGGTGCTAATTGAATTGACGCCACATATTAAAACTTATACCTAGGCGTCAATTGGGTTGACTAGATCCGGTGTAAATATCAATCTAATTGGTATCTCCTCTTTGGTTTTAGGTGCAAACACCAATTCGTATGACACCAAATGTTTCATTTTTTTTTTTTTGAAAATGAGATATATTGAGAAATTATTTAAAATGTGAGCTATTTTGGATTATTATGGTAAAAAAATCCAAATTCTATACATGACAACTCATCATCTATAAATCTAAAATTTGTCATGTCAATTTTATTCATAAGAGGAAGCTCTCAAATTCACAAACAAAGTCTAACAAAAAAAACAATTCACTGTTATTTCTCATATTTTTAAATGTGAATGATTTCTATATTCTATTTAATTTTATCATTAATATATCAATTTTAATTTTTCTATGATCTCGTACACTTTTTTTAAAATCCCGTGATCCTTTATATTATTCCAAAAAGAGTGATATTATTTATTTTACTATAATGTATATGTCTAAAATAAACAATTTTTATTGTTATTATTGTATTGTTAGAGAGTTCTATATATTATTATTTATTAAAAAAATCATATTCTAGATTTTTATATTTTTCAAGTTCTCTCGTACATATATTTTCAAGTTAGGAAATTATTATTTTAGCAAGTTCTACTAAATTCAAAGTATATTATTAATTTATCATCTATATTTGTATTTGATTAAAAAAAATTATAAGAAAAAATATTTTCATTTAATTTATCACTTATATTTAATTAAAAATATTTTAAAAATGTGAAGGTATTAACAAATTTTAATTTGCTTGATTATTTATTTGCAAGTTTGAAAATTTTTTAATTTTTAAAATTTTAACATTGTGACTATTTAAATAAATTATAATATTTTAATAGTTGTGACCCCTCTAAAGTATTGGTCAATAAAAATTTTTAATCTTATTTTTTATTTATATTTTAAAATATATAAGTATCATTCTTGCAAGAATAAAAATGTTTTTCTATATGCAATGAAAGTTTTTTTCTATATGCTTTTTGCAAGAATGATAACTTCATATGAAAAGAAAATTAATAAATAATATGATTAAAATTTCTAGTTTTTCAATAACAGGAGTCACAATTATAAAAATATTATAATAGTATTAACATTTATTTAAATAAATAAATTAACTAGTAGTAAAAATTTTAGTTTTTCAATATCTAAGAGGGGTCACAATTTTAAAGTTTGTAAAAAGACAATAATTAAATTGTAAATAAAGAAATTATTCAAATTAAAATAATGGTAATACTTTTACATTTTTTTAATATTTGTAATCAAATATAGGAGATAAATCAAATGGAAATGTTTTTTTTCTTAGAATTTTTTTAATCAAATAAAAATATAGGTTATAAATCAATATTGTGTTTTCATTTAAAATGGCCACAGTAGTAGAACTTGCAAAAATAAATAATTTATACCTTGCAAATAAATAATAATCAAATAAAAATCAATCTTTAATATTTTTAATGAAGTGAAAATATAGGTAATAAATTAATAATTATTTTTTTAAAAGGTCACAATAATAACATGCAAAATTAAAAATTTCTAAACAATAAATCATAATATCTAAAAAATCCTTAACAATAAAATAATATAGAATATGATATTTTTTTTGTAAGTAATAATATATGGAACTCTCTACCAATATAATAAATAATAATAGAAAAAATTATATACTTTTGACATATATATTATAGTAAAATAAATAATGACAAAATTCCATTACAGTAAAAAAAATACGATTTTTTTGGATCAGATATAAAGAATCAAGAGATTTTTATAAAAAAGTGTACGATAGATCATAGAAAAATTAAAATAGATATGTTAATGACAAAATTAAATAGAATATAGAAAATTATTTTTGGTAAGATTTTATTTTTGTAAACATTTTAAATATTAGTATAATAGAAAAGATTTAATAAAATGCTCTTAATATATAATTATTAAATCTTAAACATTAATTAAATTTGATAATTGATATTGATAGTTCTTATTTCTTACAAAAGATATCAACTCTCATCGAATAATATATATATATATATATATATATATATATATATATATATATATATATATATATATATATATATATATATATATATATATATATATATATATATATATATATATATATATATATATATATATATATATATATATATATATATATATATATATATATATATATATATATATATATATATATATATATATATATATATATATATATATATATAGAAAACTATCACAAAATATAACAAAAATAATTTTAGTTAACACAATAAAGAGAAGAAAAAAAAACATAACAAAAGAAATAAAAACCCTAAACAAAAAGCGAGCAAACACAACTCCATATAAAAAAAACCCAGGAAACGGGTACCACAGCCTTAATAGACTCATGCTAGAGCTCAAACTACCATTATCACCAACAATAAATCAAATTTTTCTAGAGAAATAAGAGAGTCATTATTCAATCCCCCTAACTAGGTCATAAACACTCTAACTATTATTAATTATGATAAATAATAGAGTTTTAAAGTCAATAAGAGAAAGAACATAAATTCTCTATTAATCTAACAAATATTTACAGGGCTGAAAAATATTTTTTTTCTTTCATATCTTTGAAATTTTCTAATGAACTAGAGAAAATAATACCAGTTCAAACATTCTAAATAATTCAAACAATTGACTTAAGTGAATGGTAATATTCAAAATTTAAAGTCAATTTATAAAAACATTTAACTTTAAAATTATTTATGTTAGAATAAATAATTAAGCTGATAAGTTACAGCAAAATAATAGAAAGGGGAAGAGGCATAGAGATGAGCAGCAAAACAAATAAAAATAATCAAAAATAAAGGAAATAAGAAATAGAAAGACCGGATTAAAGAATTGTATCGGTTAATTCATCTTAAGACACTTGTCATACTCTAGTTTCTAAGAGTTTCATTATGAGATTTCCACTCAAATCAATCTTGAGTTGTTACATGTAACATCCTAAACCTCAAAAAAAAGAGTCTTATTTAAATAAAATCAAACTAAAATACTTATTTATTCAAGAAGAGTGTCACATCACTCTCATAAAATCTCATTCTCAATTTTTTTTAAAAATAAAGCTGCGGAAACTCAGCAACATGTTTAACTGAAATAAAGAATAAGGCTATCTACATCATTCCTTAATACAATAGCAGTTAATGTCCTCTACCTAAGTATCTGCAAAATCGGCATAACAAAAAGCACAATAGCAAATAGGGGTTGAGAATAAATTTACAAATATTATTGGTGTATAAAATAGCCAGAATAGTTTTAATAACATTATTATCAATCACATAATTTAGATCCACAACTACAAATAATCACAATGCAAGTATGTAATGCAATGTAATTCTCCTCTAAATGCATGTGGTACCAAAGTTTAGATGTCAGAGTTATGTTACTTGTAAGTGTTTGTTGGCAGCAATTTTAGTAAAATAATGTGCTGTTAATGTTTTGCTAAATGTCTTAACATTTGTAGCAAACTATTTTGAATGATGTCAAAGCAGATGTCTTGACATCTGCCTCCTAAACTCATTTCAGCCAACATCAGTATATATTTTTGTTTCCTGATTTCCAGCACTCCATAATTCAAGATTTATAACTCACAGACAGTGAAAAATATGGAGGAATATTTTTCAAAGTGCATGGATTTTATCTTGACATGTTTTTATGGAAATATTCAAAAGAATTGAATATTGAATTTTAAAGCTCAAGCCCATAGTTGCGCATATATAAGGACTTGATTCCTTATTCAAACTACTGCAACTTTTGAAGAATAATACTTTCTTTCTGTTTTAAAAAGTCTAAGTCTTTTAATTGTCAAACACTCTAGTATTGATTGAATACGTGTGTTGTTATTTGGGTTGTTAATTATGTATCATTCATAATCTTTTAAGCATTGAATGATTGAAGTTTTTAAACTTATTAATTCTGTTGTTTCTTCACTGTAAGTGATTGAAGGGATTTAAGGAGGGTCTCATACCTAGGTGAGTCTTAGGTAGAAGTATAGCACGGGTAGTGATTAAGTGATTAGATCGTAAACTGGTTATTTACTGAGGGTCTATGAATTGATACTCTTTAGTGGACTTGTCCCTGACTTGGTAGCCCCTAGAGTAGGTGTTGTTGTACACTGAACTGGGTGAACAATCTCTTGTGTTTTTACTGTTTTTGATTTTACTGCTCTTTACTTGTAAACAAATATTTGTGTCGTGACATCTTATTCGACATCACATATATGATACCAGAATTTCAATTGGTATCAGGGTAGGCATCCTGCTCTTTATCTGGGTGGGATCCAGGGAAGATACTTTCTGGTACTATGGACAAGGAAGAAGGATTTATGAACAAACCATCCATTCTGGATGGAAGTAATTATGACTACTGGGAACCACGTATGGTTTCCTTTTTAAAGTCTTTAGACAGCAGGGCTAGGAAAGCTGTTTTAAAAGGATGGAAACACCCTGTCAAATTGAGAGAAAATGGAGAACCTACTTCTGAGTTAAAACCAGAGGAAGATTGGTCTAAAGAAGAAGATGAAATTGTTCTTGTAAATTCTAAAGTCTTGAATGCTATATTCAATGGAATTGACAAGAACATTTTCAGATTAGTGAATACATGTGAATTAGCTAAGGATGCATGGGGAATTCTTCAATCTACTCATGAAGAAACATCCAAAGTTAAGATGTCAAGACTTCAGTTGCTCACCACAAAATTTGAGAATTTGAGAATGAAGAATGATGAAAGTATAAATGACTTCCATATGAACATTCTTGAAATTTCTAATGCCTCCAGTGTTTTAGGAGAGAAAATACTTGAAGACAAATTGGTGAGAAAGATGCTCAGGTCTCTTCCCAAGAGATTTAATATGAAAGTGATTGCTATAAAAGAAGCTCAAGACATTGACCAAATGAAAGTGGATGAACTTGTTGGATCCCTCCTGAAATTTGAATTAAGTATCAATGAAAGATCTAAAAAGAAGAACAAAAGCATAGCCTTTGTATCAAATATTGAAGATGAAGAGGAAGACTGTGATCTGGATACAGATGGAGGAATATCAAATGCCTTAGCTATGCTTGGAAGACAGCTTAACAAAGTGATAAAAAGAATAGATAGAAACCAAATATCAAATGTCAAGAACATCTCATCTGACATCCATAAGTCAAATGAGTTTGGAAGAAAAAGGGCTGAAGAAAAATCCACTCAAGGGAAGGGAGTACAATGTCATGAATGTGAAGGCTTTGGTCACATTAGAGCTGAATGTTCTACATATCTTAAGAAACAGAAAAAGAATATATATATGTTACTTGGTCTGAAGAGGACTCAGAGAGTGATCTTGAAGAATTTGCCAAGTATGTTAAAGCATTAACTGGAAAATATGTATCTGATGAAGAGTCTAGTGATGGAGAACTAACTTTTGATGAGTTAGCTGCTTCATACAAAGAATTATATCTCAGAAGTGTAGAAGTATGTCTTGAAGGGGAGAAACAGAAATCCCTCATAACTCATCTGAAGGAGGAAAGGGAAGAGCATCTCAAAACTATTTCTGATCTGGAAAGTGAAGTGTCTTCTCTAAATTCAAATCTTGATAGAAAAATGGGTCTGACACATTAGCTGAAATTCTCCAAGCAGGAAGAGTGATAGGAGACAAGAGTGGTCTAGATTTCAATGTGAAAAAGGAACCTAACCTAGAAGAGCCATCATCTGTTTCCACTCATGCCAAGCATAAACTGAAGATGTCGAATCAAATGTCTCAACATATAGGAAAACATCATGGTAAGAAAGGACATCTTGGCAAACCTCATGTGAAGAAAGTAAATCATGGGAAGAAAAAACTTAATCACACTAGAGAGAATCCCCAGCTCTGGAGATGTCATCAATGTGAAAGGCTTGGATATATAAGGCCCTTCTGTTTAAAGTTGTATGGGTATCCTAAAAATACTTATTTTCCCAAAACTGATCAGATTTCCCAAAATAGCAAAAAGAAGAAACAGTGGGTTCTCAAGTCCAATATTAGTAGTTTCATTGCTCACACCTCTCTCAGAGTATCAACCAAAGATGACTGGTACTTTGACAGTGGATGTTCTAGACACATGAAAGGTGTCAAGAATCTGTTGGTGGATGTTAAATCTCATTCCACCAGTTATGCGACTTTTAATGATGGGGCAAAAGGTGAAATCAAAGGTGTTGGCAAGTTGAACTATTCAGGAGTCCCTAAGCTTGATAATGTGTTACTTGTTAAAGGGTTGACATCTAACCTGATAAGTATAAGCCAATTATGTGATCAAGAATTCAAAGTTAACTTCACCAAGGAAGAATGTCTTGTGTGCAATGAAAAGAATGATGTTATTATGAAAGGGGTCAGATCTAAAGACAATTGTTATCTATGGGTTCTTCAAGAGTTGAACCTATCCTCAATATGTGTTTTAGCCAAAGAGAATGAAGTTAAACTATGGCATAAAAAATTGGGGCCCTTGCGTCTGAAAGGTATGGAAAGAATTATATTTGAAGAAACAGTGAGAGGGATTCCTAAGCTCAAAATAGAAGAAGGAAGGGTATGTGGTGACTGCCAAATTGGAAAGCAGACTAAGATGTCACATCAGAAGATTCAACATATTAATACATCAAAAAAATTGGAACTTCTTCACATGGACTAAATGGGACCTATGCAGGTTGAAAGTCTTGGTGGTAAGAAGTATGCCTATGTTGTAGTAAATGACTTTTCTAGATACACATGGATAAGCTTTATTAGAGAAAAATCAGAAACTTTTGAAGTGTTCAAAGATCTTTGTCAAAAACTTCAAAGGGAAAAGGAAAACCATGTCATAAGAATCATAAGTGATCATGGAAAGGAATTTGAGAATAACAAATTTGCTGAGTTTTGCTCCTCTGGAGGAATCATCCATGAATTCTCTTATCCCATTACTTCTCAACAGAATGGGATTGTAGAAATCAAGAATAGAACTCTCCAAGAATCTTCCAGAGTCGTGATTCATGCTAAGAAGATGCCCTACTATTTTTGGGATGAAGCAATGAATATTGTGTGCTATATCCATAACATAGTCACTCTAAGGAAAGGCACTTCAGCTACTTTGTATGAAATATGAAGGGGAATAAAACCAACTGTTAAATACTTTCATGCTTTTGGAAGTAAATGTTACATCCTATCTGATTGTGAACAAAGGAGGAAGATGGATCCCAAGAGTGATGAAGGAATATTCATGGGTGTTTTACCCCAAAATTTTCCCTCATATTTCTCAAAACATTTCAAGAAAGATCCTCAAGTTGCTCAAGGTAGTCCAGGGGTTGGCCAGATAAGCTCTCTCCTAAGGCAGTCTACCTCAAATTAGGGTTTCATGTTGCATCAAGATACTTGAGTCCAAGGGATCCCAAATTCTCACCAATGTCTTAATATGTTATCAAGATCATCCATGTCAAGTTTCAAGCCTTGCATAGGAAGTTTGCTCAGTCAATTGCTCAAAGGCCTGAAAATCGACTGTGCTAGAGCCAAAGTCAACTGTGGCCCACATACAGTCAGACTTCAAGATTTTTGGTCAACATCCTCATTTTGAAGTATATTTCATCATTTTATCAAGGGTTGATCATGATTCATCAAGGATTGCTCATAATTCATCAAGATTCAAAAGTTGATAAATTAGGGTTTTGTAGGAAAAGTCAACCCAACTTTGACCAAGCATAACTTTCTCATACTTTATGAGAAATGACCCATCCAAAGCTCTTTTTTAAGAGGATGCAATGCCCTACAATCCATCTTCAGATACCAAGTTCAAAATATGCATTCACAAGAAGTTATGAATTTTGACATTATAGGTCATTTTGAAAAGTCAACAAAAACACCTTTTTTGTCAAAGCTTCATACATGAACATGGAATACCAAATTGAAATGATACCAAACGGGTTACTTAAAGGACATCTCAAGCTTTCTAAAAAGTCCAAGAACACATTCAAAGAGTCAAAATTGAGAAAGTTATGCATTTGTGAAGTTGACCTTTTTGCAAAATTGCCAAAAGTCAACTATGCCTAAAACTTCAAATTTTGCCAAATGGGCCCAATCTTTTTCACTTGTTTTGAGTTGGAAACATAGTCCACGAGCTCTAGCCCTTGCCACTTGTCATTATCATGTTTTTATTATTTATTTTGATTTTTATTTGATTTAAATCAATTTTAATCAAAATAAATCATATAAAATCCAAAACATTGAAAACACAAGATTTTGTGCTTGTTTCAGGTTTCAATTACAGCTAGCAAGTATTCAAATTCGTATCAAGGCATGGTGTGTACAAAAAGATTGAAATAGGCCATTTTTGGAAAGATTTTTAAGGTGTATCAAATCAAGATCCAATTCATTGATGGAGGAAGATTGAGATCAGTTATCAACCCTAATCCCTTCCTCAATACATATAGAGTGCGTGCAAACCCAAAGCAAGGTGAGAAAGAGGCGCAGCAAGGAGAACAAAAACTTGAAAAATCAAGAAAAAGTGCAAGATCGAATTCAGTGTTCCAGGCATCCTCAAGGCCTTCCAGCTATCTCAATCGTTTCCTGAGGTCATCAGCAAGCCAAAGTAATCAAGAACCAAGCCTTTCCAGTACCCAAAAGCGCTGTAAGTCCATCACGATATCCATGAAATTTTGAATTCCGTTAGCACGATTTAGGCATTGTTAGGGTGAATTAATCATATATTGTTGATCCATGAAACATTTGCAAGCTTCCTGTATTGATTAATTGCATTTATATGGCATGTGGTGGATTTCACCATTGTTAGAGTTTTGGATTCCGTTTTAGGGTTTTTGCTTGCAGGTGAAATTAGCTTTCATGAATGGTACCATCATGTTCAGGAGGACGAGACGAGTCCAACCATGGCATTAGATGTCATTTATATGGCTCAAGGAGGATTTTGGAACGAGCCTTATTTGTAGTGACGGACAAACGTCCGTAGGTAAAAGTGTGTCACTTTTACAAACGGAATCAGGTTGAAGATGACTGCATGGCATCTCCCTATTGGCCTATTCAAACTTTTGGCGCGCGTTTTTTATTATTTCCCATTAAATCTTTGTTTTGTATATTATTATTATTTCTAATCCTATATACAACAAATAGCAAATGGTGCAGTGGTGAGTGTAGTGTGGAAATTGCTTCAGGACCTGGGTTCGAATCCCAGGTCCCCCCTTTGCCTGCTTATTATTTTTCTTTTCAGATTCACATGCGCACCAAAGACCAAGGTCCACCATGGGACTTTCTCATCCAGTCTGCCACATGTCTTGAGATCCAAATCTGATGGCCATCCAGGGAGGAGCATCATAAGCCAAGTCAAATGCAAAGCATGTGATCAGGGAAGTCAACGTGGACTTCCACCTTTTGGGCCCAGAATTCTGATTCTTGCACCCCCATTTTTGCTCAGGCCCAATTTCTTTCTTTATTCTTTTTTATTTGTTTCATTTAATTTATTTATTTATTTACTAACCAATTTAATTATTTTCTTTTTATAAAAAAAAATTACAAAAATATTATTTTTCACCAATTAGATTTAGGTTTTTTTTTATCAATAAATTTATTAATTTTGTTAGGTTTATTAATTTAGATAAATTTAATTTCTTTTTTAATTAAAACTAATTAGAACAATTAGGTTTTATTTCTAATTTAATTATTTTATTTTATTTTTTCTAAAATAATCAAAAAAACCAAAAATAGGTCATTTTATTATTTTCATTAATTAGTTTAATTAGCTAATTAATTTGTACATTTATTTTTAAAACCTAAATTCTTTTCTTTAAAAAATATTAAAAAACAACAAAAACAATTTTTCTTTTCATTATGATAGAAGGGTCAAAACCCTAATTTCTTCCCGATCTAATTTTTCTCGCGCGCTTTATTTTTATTATTTATCATATTGATGTAACTGCCTACAGTTTGTAATAGTTTAATTAGGACTTTATTTTCATTTACCGCTTTTATTTTCAAAGGGTTTGCTTTTGGCTATGTAAATACTTGAAGCCTTGTAATAGCATAGTTTAATTTCTGCATTTTAAATTCCGCAAATATTGAACCGTTAGATGTATGATATAGGGATGCATGACAAGAATGTATGACTAATTTTAAAACAGTTAGATAACCCTAAAAATGTGCAAAGATAATAAATCTGAAATTGAATCACTCGCACATGCGCACTCCTAGGGTACACTCCCACTTGGTTGCCTTCGGTAAATGGTCATTGAGTATAGGATTCTTTAGTGGTCGTCCTTTTGTCCAAAGATCAAAGTTGCCTCGGAAAGGTTGCCTCGGATATTGTTGTCTCGGATGATTGATCTAAGACATTAGGGTTATTACTAAGACGTCCTAACATTGCTTTAGTGACTGTATGTCCCTTTCAAATTGACCCTCAAACTCCAACGACGGTGCTACCTACTCACTAATAGTAGGATAGCGCTGTCTAAAGGAAACGAATATAGAACGATTCTTTTTTCGAGTAGGTAGATTAACTCTTAAGTACTTGCTTAATCAAAACAAATTTTTTCACACTTACACTCCTTTACAAATAAAGTTTTCAAAACACTTCATTACACTCTTGAAGACAGAAGCAAGAGTTAAATCGAAGTCAAAACAAAAACTTTTCAAAGCACACAAACACAAAGAAAAAAATTTTGAAAATGATGGGAAAGTATCTAAGAGCCCGTAGATAACTACGGATAGAAAGGGTGCTAATACCTTCTCTTTCTATAATCTACCCCCCGTACTCAGAAATATCTCAAAAAAAGGAATTTTTTCTGTGCTTTTTTCCTTTCCTTGTTGGATAAAATAAAAGACGGTGGCGACTCTTGCTTACCGCGACATTTTACAAACACAAACGCAAAATGCAAACCAGCAATTCCTTTAAAAAAAGGGAAACACGTCCCGGTTCTGGCCACCGTATCACAGAACTGGCGACTCTGTTAGGGATGTATAAGTGGGGTGTACCTTAGGAATAGTTCATCATATTGTTTTCAATTGTTTGATCTGTTAGCTTTATCTTTGTGGGCTTTGTATCGGAGTTACTATAGATCCTAACCCGTATTTGGGGAACACCTGTTAGGTAAGTAGCAATAGACTGTGAGGGAACTGTACAACATAGACCGATACGGTTGAAGCGGTAGCTACGTTGGTGTGACACATTAGTTGGTACCGATATCCCTTGTGAAGGAACAAGGGGAGTATGGGGCTGCTAATGGGTCATTAAGCATCAACTGATCTTAGAACCTATAATTGACCAACTTGGCCATAGAAAAGTAGCAGTATGCTACACTCATTGAGACCATACTCTCGCGATGATTCTGGCTGCAAGAAAAGATTGCTAAACTGGAATTATGACCGATCGAGGATGGTCAGTGATATTGAGAACCTCTAGAACCCGGTTACTATTACTAGGACAGGTTGAACCAACTAAACTGCAAGAGGGTAGTACCTAAACTCCATGCCAGCCTGAAATTTAAGGGCTATTGTGTGACTTGTTTGCCCTTACCATGTTTGCCATCTGTGATACCTGTGGTTTGTTTTTATCATGACATCATGCATCATGACACTGCATGCATATTTCATTAGACTAACTATTTCAAAGACCGAGGGGATTCATCTTTGTTCTGTTTTGCAGATCATGGATTCTATACGCAGAAACACCATTCGGATCAACTTCGTTCAGATACCTGCTCAGCTTAGAGAGTTGGTTTCAAAGGTTCCTGATACTTCTTCCTTTATTAGAATGCACGGTCATCTCCTTAGTCTGGTCACTTCCAAGTTGGATGAGCAAATGATGAGCGTCTTGTTCCAGTTCTTTGACCCGTTGCATCACTGTTTTACCTTCCCGGACTATCAACTAGTCCCTACTTTGGAGGAGTTTTCTGATTTACTTGGCATATCTATTCTAGAGAAGACACCCTTTACAGGTTTGGAGATAGCTCCTAGGCCAGAGGATATTGCTTCAACCCTCCATCTAACAATGGCTGATGTAGTATCTAACTGGGAGATTCAGAGTGGGGTTAAAGGTTTCTTGGCTAAGTTTTTGATTGATCAAGCTCAACAGTTCTGGGATAGTTTGGACTTTCAAGCATTTGAAGACATCCTGGCTCTCCTCATCTATGGCTTGGTTCTGTTCCCAAATTCAGATTCTTTTGTCGATGTGAACGCAGTCAAGATCTTCATGTCCCGTAACCCGGTGCCTACTCTCTTGGGTGATATTCTGCATGCTCTTTATACCCGTACTGTTCGGAGAAGGGGAACTCTCATGTGCTGTACACCATTGCTAGCGAGGTGGTTTATTTCTCACCTCCCCAAATCTATATTGAAGAATGAGGAAGGTATGGGTTGGGCTTACAGAATCATGTCCCTTGCTCATACGGACATCCTTTGGAGTACTAAAGATATGGAAAAGGTAGCTGTCATTGATCGGTGTGGGGAATACCCCAATGTTCTATTGCTTGGAATTAGAGGAGGGATAACCTATAATCCTTATTTGGCCTTACGACAGTTTGGACGAGCTCGAAGGGACGGTCCTCATGAGTTGCTGCTTCTAGACATTGTCTTTGACTTCAAGGGGGATGTTGAGGGACATCGTCGCATATTTATATAAGCCTGGGACAGGGTGAACAGGTCTGATCCACATGAGCTAGGAATGAAGACTTCTCTCCCGATGCAACCATATCTCCAGTGGGTTCGAGCCTGTGCTCAAAAGCTGGGAATGCCCTATGAAGCTGTTTTGCCGGTGATTATAGAGCATACTGATGAAGAAAGTGTTCCTTATACAATCCTCCATCCTCATATGCCTACTGATCTGGGGGCGTTGAAGAGATCTTGGATCCAGTTAAGGGAAGAACGGGATGCCTACAGAGAGAAGTATCATGAGCAGGAACGGAAGATCCTGAAGCTTACAAGGCAGCTAGAGACTGAGAGGATAATCAACGATTATGTCAGCACGAAAGGAAAACGACCATGGGAATTCTGATGTCTTTTATTGTTTCTAGTTTAGATTTGCTTTTCAGTATTTCTTTTGTAATGCCTTAAAGGCATTTGTTAAACATTGTTTCAAGTTTTAATCTAATAAAAGTGTGTTTTATTTTGGTTTACAAATTTGAATCTCCCTAAAGTCTTTGAAATCATTTCATACGCATTCCATTCCCATGCACCTCATTACAGGTACCCTTATAGGTTTCTTATCTTCTTCGCTATTTATTTCAGCACAACATGTCTTCTGAAACACCTACTGATCAAGCCATCAAGGCTTTGCAAGCTCAGAATGCTCAGTTCCAGGAAATGTTCTTGAATTTGGCCAAGAGCCAACAAGATCTGAAGACTCTTATCTTGAAGGACAAGAAGAAGAAGAAGAAGGTGGTCCTCCTGAATATGGGTCACAGGTTTAGGAACAGGTTGAGACAGGAAGCTGATTTATCTCACTCATCTGGAGGGGGAGAGAATCAAGAGGAAAGGAAGGGCCCTAGCCCTGTGGTTTCTGACAATGACACTGACTTTGATGAAGAGCAGTATCCTCCTGCTGAGGATAGGTATAAGCAACTTAAAGACCGGTTAAGCACAATGGAGATTCAGAAGGTACCTGGGTTGAACTTTGGAGATTTGGGTCTGGCATCTGGGGTGGTGATCCCCCACAAGTTTAAAGCGCTTGTCTTTGCTAAGCACGATGGGGTATCCTGTCCGAAGCTACACCTCCGCTCGTATGTCAGAAAGATTCAACCGTATACTGCTGATAGGAACCTCTGGGTTCATTTCTTTCAAGATAGTCTGTCAGGGACTCAACTTGAATGGTTCTATCAACTGGAAGGAGCTAATGTCCACAACTGGGAGGATCTTGCTGCTGCTTTTTATAAGCAGTACCAGTATAATGCCGACCTTGCTCCCATGCGTACCCAACTTCAGGGTATGTCTATGGGTGCGAGCGAAGGTTTTAAGGACTACGCTCAGAAGTAGAGAGATCTTGTTGGAAGAGTACAACCCCCTTTGGCTGATAGGGAGTTGGTGGATATGTTTCTTGGGACTTTGTCTGGTCCGTATTTCAATCATTTGATCGGTAGTTCATCGTTTGGGTTCACTGAACTGATTATGATTGGGGAGAGAGTTGAGGCCGGTATTAAAAGAGGTAAGATACAGAAGGGTGCTTCGTCAAGTACAGAGAAGAAGCCTTTCAAGAAGGAGTCTAGTGTAGTTTACAACTCGAGAAGCCAAAATCGACCCGAACGCCGCCAAGCAGTCAATGCGATAGTAATATCAAGACCAATTGTTGCCCCACAACGCAACAATTAGAAAAGAGTAGAGAGATTGTAAAGGCAGTATACTCGGCTCAGTATGACCCTATCTCAAATTTTGCCACAACTGTTGAAAACCAACTTAGTGATTCTGAAGGAGGCTCCAAAGAATCCCAGTACTACATCACCGTTGTATAATCCGAACGCCCGCTGTGCTTATCACTCCGATAGCCCAGGGCATGATACCAATAACTGCTGGGCTCTGAAGAATAAAGTGCAGGATCTGATTGATGCTAAGGAGATTGAGTTTGAAGCGCCAGAAAAGCCTAATGTCATGACTACTCCTATGCCCAAGCATCGAGTGAATGTTGTGGATGATGACTCGTTTGTGACTTCCGTGAAAGACATTTCTACTCCATTGATGACTGTAAAGAAGAACTTATTACTGGCCGGTTTATTTCCGGGTTGTGGAGAAGGTTGCCACCTGTGTTCCATCCTACCTACTGGTTGCCATCTATTTAAGTCAGGTGTCCAACGCCTGATGGATAACAAAGAAATCTTGTTCGAGAAAACTTTGGTTCCATTGATTCCTGTTGAAGATGTTTCCATAATCACCATTTCCGTCAATTCTTCCAAGGCTTCCTTGAGAAAGCCTGTTAGAATTACATCTGTTCCGAGAGTTGCTCCATTGATCATTACTATTCCTGGACCTATCCCTTACACGTCGGATAAGGCTGTCCCGTGGCACTATGGGGCCGATGTGTATTATCATGGGATTAAACAAGACCTGAAGGTTGAAGAGGTTGATACTGATGTCAGCAATATTGTTGGGTCTAGCAAGGTAACCCAAAGCGGAAGACTTTTCTCTCCTGAAATTTCCCCACCAACTGTTCAGAAGCCTGTTGCTATTACACCTGCCAGTACATCTGCTACTGTCCCTGTCCATGTTCCAATCATTACCCCTGTCACCGAGTCATCTGACGCTCGGGGCAAAGAGATCACCGGTGAGCCTGCCCAAACGGAGGCACCGAAGAAGATTATTGTTGAAACCTCTAGGCAGGAGATAGATGATATTTTGAAGATCATCAAAAAGAGAGACTACAACATAGTCGAGAAGCTGGGGCAAACCCCGTAGAAGATCTCTATGTTATCTTTATTGTTGTGCTCAGAAGCCCATGCTAAGGCTCTGATTGCTTTCCTTAAAACTGCGTATGTGCCGCAGGAGACATATGCTGATCAATTCAAAGACTGTGTGGCTAGCTTGACCATTGACAACGGGTTGGGTTTCTCTGACGCAGATTTGACTGCCAAAGGAAAGAATCACAATGACGCTCTGTATGTTTCAATCGAGTGCAGGGGCACTACTTTGGCACACGTGCTGGTGGATACTGGGTCCTCGTTAAATGTTTTACCCAAGAAAGCGTTAGACCAGTTAGACTGTGAAGGGTTGGTGCTGAAGCCGAGTAATATTATGGTTAAGGCCTTTGACGGGTCCAAAAGGATGGTACATGGAGAGGTGGATGTTCCTGTTAAGGTTTGTTCCTAGACTTTTGCATCTACGTTCTATGTGATGGACATTCGACCATCTTATTCTTGTTTGCTGGGTCGCCCGTGGATTCATAAGGCTGGGGCAGTAACTTCTACGCTCCATCAGATGTTAAAGTATCCATTGAAGGGGAAAGGAGAAGAGGAGTACATGGTGAGCCACCTCAACACTTTTCGGTATGTGGAGATGGACGGGGAGTTCATTGAAACCCCGTGTCAAAACTTTGAAGAAGTCCCCCAGACTCTGGCGTCGACTGAAACTGTTGCTGAAGATCCTCCAATGAAGATGGCTTCCCTCAAGGATGCTCGGGTTGTTATTGAAAAAGGTGGGTGTGTGAATTGGGGCCAACTCTCTGACTTTGCACACAAGACTGACAAGTTTGGCTTGGGTTTTACTGCAGAAGCTCAAAGAGTTGTTCGGCTTGCGCGGATTGGAAGACCTCCCCTGTGTATCAGTAATCCGGAAGTGAATGCGATTGAAGATGATGATGAGGAGTCTGAGTTTGACAGCTGGATTTACCCGACTACTGACGGTGGATTAAGCAATTGGACGGCAAAAGACTTCGTGCCTATTTCTTTTATTACACAGTAATGAGGCTTTTGTTTTGAGTTTATAACAGACAGTTTTAAACTTTACGGCCCGGTGCCTTGCCTGAGACACCGTGGCTTTGTTTGTGAGGGCTTAATATTTGTCATTTCCATATATCATCAATGAAAGCATTGGACGTTTTCTTGCATTACGAATTTTGCGCTCCTTGTTTTTCTTTTCTATCTTGTAAAACAGCTATTTGTCTTACACACACTCACATATCATAATACAGGTCTACATCCACTCTGGATCCCACTGATAACGACTCTGCTACTGCCAGTTATGACTTCGAAAGTCCGATCAACCAAGTCGAGGACGAAGGTGAGGATGATTGTGAAGTGCCTGGGGAACTTGCTAGACTGTTACTTCAGGAAGAGAGGGCCATCCAGTCGCATAAAGAGCTAGTGGAATCAGTGAATCTGGGTACAGAGGAAGACAAGAGAGAGGTCAAGATCGCTACAAATCTGGAGTCTAGTGTTAAGTGACGGTTGATTCAGATGATGTGTGACTATGTTGAGATCTTTTCCTGGTCTTATGAAGATATGCTTGGGTTGGATACCGATATTGTGGTTCACCGCTTGCCTACCAAGGAAGACTATCCTCCAGTGAAACAGAAATTTCTCCGAATGTTCCCAGAGATGTCTGAGAAAATCAAGGCCGAGGTTATGAAACAATTTGATGCCGGTTTTCTAGCAGTCACTTCTTACCCGCAGTGGGTTGCCAACGTGGTTCCGGTGCCGAAGAAGGATGGTAAGGTTCGAATGTGTGTTGACTATAAGGATCCGAACAGGGCGAGCCCCAAATATGATTTCCCTCTGTCTCATATCGACGTTCTGGTTGACAACATCCCACAGCATAAGGTCTTCTCCTTTATGGATGGTTTTTCCAGTTACAATCAGATTAAGATGACCCCCGAGGATATGGAGAAGACAACCTTCGTCACGCAATGGGGTACCTTTTGCTACAAAGTCATGCCTTTCGGATTGAAGAATGTTGGGACAACGTATCAGCGTGCCATGGTCGCTTTTTTCCACGACATGATTCATCATGAGATTGAGGTATACATTGACGATATGATTGCAAGGTCCCAGACTGAGGAGGAACACCTTGACCATCTTCAGAAGCTATTTGACAGGTTGAAGTTGTATAAGTTAAGGTTAAACCCGAACAAGTGCACCTTCGGAGTGAGGTCTGGTAAGCTGCTGGGTTTCGTTATTAGTGATAAAGGTATTCAAGTGGATCCTGCAAAGGTGAAGGCTATACAGGAAATGCCAGCTCCCCGAATAGAAAAAGAAGTCAGAGGCTTTTTGGGACGCTTGAATTACATTGCCCGGTTCATTTCACATTTGACCGCTACTTGTGAGCCAATCTTCAAGTTGTTGAAGAAAGATCAAGTGGTAAAGTGGAATGATGAGTGTCAATCCGCTTTCGAAAGGATCAAAGAATATCTCCAAGAGCCACCTATTTTGATGCCTCCAGTTAAAGGGAGACCTTTGATCTTATACTTGACAGTACTCGACAACTCAATGGGGTGTGTGCTGGGGCAGCATGACGAGTCTGGCCGAAAAGAGCATGCTATTTATTACCTTAGCAAAAAGTTTACCGACTGCGAGACCTGATACTCGTTGCTTGAGAAAACTTGCTGCACTTTGGCATGGTCTGCTCGCTGGCTGAGACAGTATATGCTGACTCACACTACCCTATTGATATCAAAGATGGATCCAATCAAGTATATCTTCGAGAAGCCTGCCTTGTCTGGAAGAATAGCAAGATGGCAGATGATCTTAACCGAGTATGATATCCAGTACACGACCCAAAAGGAAATTAAGGGAAGTGTGTTGGCAGATCATATGGCGCATCAGGCAGTGGATGATTACCAGTCTATGAACTTTGAATTCCCAGATGAGAACATCATGTTGGTGACTGACTGTGAGACACCTGGACCGGATGAAGGACCTGAGGAGGGATCCCAATGGTCTATGTACTTTGATGGAGCTTCAAACGCTTTGGGTAATGGCATTGGCGTCGTGATCATATCTCCTGAAAGCTCTCGTACTCCGTTCACCGCCCGACTATGTTTCAACTGCACCAACAACATGGCAGATTATGAAGCGTGCATCATGGGTCTTCGAGCAGCCATTTACCTAATGATTAAGTTCTTAAGTGTATTCAGAGATTACGCTCTCGTGATCATTCAGATCAAAGGCGAGTGGGATACGAAGCACCCAAATCTTATTCCTTACAAAGAGTATGTATTGAAGTTGCTTCCACACTTCGAGGAAATAACCTTTGAACATTTCCCTAGAGAGGAGAATCAGTTAGCGGACGCGCTAGCTACGATGTCTTCTATGTTCAAGGTCAGGTGGAACAATGAGGCTCCCCAGATTACCATTGAAAGGTTGGATGAACCTGCACATTGCTGTGACATTGAGACTAAAGAGGTGGCAGATAAACCCTTGTTTCACGAGGTAAAGAGGTATCTTGAGGCTCAAGAGTACCTCGAGGGTGCATCTGTTAATGATAAAAAGTTTTTGAGGAGGTTTGCTGCAAAGTTCTTCATCATTAATGGTATCCTTTACAAGCGTAACCATGACTCGACCTTGCTATGATGTGTGGATAAGAACGAGGCAGAAAGGATCATGGCAGAGTTACATGAAGGTACTTTCGGAACTCATTCCAGTGGACACACCATGGCAAAGAATATCCTACGGGAAGGATATTATTGGTCTACCATGGAAGCCGACTATTATCAGCATTCTCGGGCCTGTCACAAATGCCAAGTCTATGCTGATAAGGTGCACATACCTCCAGTTCCTATTAACGTCTTGACAGCTCCATGGCCCTTTGCAATGTGGGGCATCGATATGATCAGCGAGATCAGACCTACTGCGTCCAACGGGCATCGTTTCATCCTGGTAGCTATTGATTACTTTACAAAGTGGGTTGAAGCAGCTTCCTTTGCTACTGTAACCAAGAATGTCGTGGCACGGTTTATTCAGCACAATCTGATCTGTCGATATGGCGTACCAGAAAGGATTATTATGGACAATGGTATAAATATCAACAATACGATGATCACCGAGCTCTGCAAGCAGTTCAAGATACAGCATCACAACTCTTCTCCCTACCGGTCGAAAATGAATGGGGTTGTTGAAGCGGCTAATAAGAACATCAATAAGATTGTGCAGAAGATGACGGTGACATACAAAGACTGCCACAAGATGTTACCATTTGCTCTTCATGGGTATCGTACCTCAGCGCGGACGTCCACAGGGGCAACACCTTATTCCTTGGTATATGGTATGGAGGCAGTCTTGCCCATTGAAGTTCAGATACCCTCTCTTCGGATTATGAAGGATGCAGGTTTGAGCGAAGATGACTGGATCCAGAACCGGCTTGATCAACTGAACTTAATAGACGAGAAGAGACTTACTGCTATTTGTCATGGTCAAACGTATCAAAAGCAGATGATCAAAGCATTTAACAAGAAAGTTAGACGACAAGAGTATCAAGTTGGGGATCTGGTGATCAAACGCATCATACTACCACAAGGTGATCCCAGGGGAAAATGGACCCCTACTTACGAAGGGCCATTTGTGGTTAAGAACATTTTCTCAGGAGGAGCTATGATTCTAACCACCATGGATGGTGACGACCTTCCTCACCCCGTCAATGCAGACATAGTGAAAAAATACTACACATAATCAAAGACCCGCTAGGTTGACTGACCTAGGCAAAAATAAGGGCTTCCCGGCGAACCAAAAGGGTTCGGGCAAAAATAAGGGATGAAAATGAAAAAACTATACACCCGGCAAGTCGAAAACCTGAAAAGACGGCTTGGGCAAAAAAGGGTATCCCGGTGGACTGAAAACCCGAAAGGGCGGTCCAGGCAAAAATTAGGGATCAAAGCGTAACACTATGTCTCATTGGATCATCTTGCAACCAGACTTCGGTATCGACTATCAAGATCGGACGACACTAATCAATCTAATCTACCTTCAACCAAGTAGCAAAGTGATGAGATGCTCGAAGACATAAGGGCAATAGCAGAGTTGGAACCCAGTGGGATTGTTCACATAGCTGTTTTTCTTTGTTTTACACAATTTGTATAAATTCTATTTGTTCGGCGGCGTTCTCTTACTAGAACGTCAACCTCTTGTACAAAAACGCCTATTTACAGGCCAAACTTCAAAGTCAATACAATTCATTTTCACAAAAACTTTTAAGTTGCTTTCTTTTTTCTGTTTTATTTTGCAAGAACGTCCAATGTTCATTTTTGATATATGCATTTGACAATAATTGTTGTTCATAAATATTTACATACGAAACAAAAGACGATTACTCGTAATATCAGGAACATGGGCAAATAAGAATTGTCCAGACCTTACAGTTGCTCTGTCCACCAGGTACAAGGATAGATTTAGCTAAAGAATATGACTAAGGTACATTCACTCCCCGCAGAGTAAGAAAAGGACAGTAGTGTTAATTCTCCCCAGCTGAGGCTCGCAACCGCGAATGAGTCAGTAAAATTCTCCCAAAGCAGAGTTTATCTATCATCAGCACTGGAAAATTATCCCCAGTGGAGTTTGGAGAATTATCCCCAGTAGAGCCTAAAAGGTTATCCCCAGTGAAGTCGCAACTGGAAAATCATCTCCAGCGGAGTTCATTCCTTTCACAAACAGAAATTCAATCCCCAACAGAGTTTATCATCGTCGGCAATGATGATTCATCCCCAGCCGAGGTTATTCTTCCAAATCAACAGATCCTCCGGCAGAGTATGTCCTCCCCACAGAATCATTTCCTCATCAGTTTATTCCCCAGCGGAGTTATCCTCTCCTGCAGGTTTATTCTCATAATCATCTTAATTCATTATCTCCATCGGAAACGAAGAATTCAACTCTTTTCTCCAGCAGCAATCCAGGATTTATTTCCCCCAGCTAAAAACATCACATTTCCATACATCATGACATGCATACGCATCATACAACACAATCTCATTTATTTTTAGAACATCATTGCTCGATACATATCATGCATTACATACAGCTAACCTTTACCTTTCAGGAAGGATACAATCAAATTCTCACAAAATTCAAGCTGTGAAGCTCGGGTACGACTAGATAATAGTTTAATCCCCAATTGAATAACGGACGACCAAAGGTCCTAAAATTCAACTTTCCTCTTCAATAGAGATGATTCCTCAGTAGAATACAGACGACCGAAGTTACTAAAATTCAATAGAGATGATTCCTCAGTAGAATACGGACGACCAAAGTTCCTAAAATTCAACAGAGATGATTCCTCAGTATAATACGGACGACCGAAGTTCTTAAAATTCAACATAGATGATTCCTCAGTAGAATACGGACGACCGAAGTTCCTAAAATTCAACAGAGATGATTCCTCAGTAGAATACGGACGACTGAAGTTCCTAAAATTCAACTGATATGATTCCTCGGTAGAATACGGACGACCGAAGTTCCTAAAATTCAACAGAGATGATTTCTCAGTAGAATACGAACGACTGAAGTTCCTAAAATTCAACAGAGATGATTTCTCAGTAGAATACAGACGACTGAAGTTCCTAAAATTCAACAGAGATGATTCCTCGGTAGAATACGGACGACCGAAGTTCCTAAAATTCAACAGAGATGATTCCTCAGTAGAATACGGACGACCTAAGTTCCTAAAATTCAACATAGATGATTCCTCAGTAGAATACGGACGACCGAAGTTCCTAAAATTCGACAGAGATGTTTCCTCAGTAGAATACGGACGACCGATGTTCCTAAAATTCAACAGAGATGATTCCTCAGTAGAATACGGACGACCAAAGTTCCTAAAATTCAAACAGAGATGACTCACCAGCAGAATAACGGACGATGAAGCTCCTAAAATTCTACTTCTCTCAACAAAGATCGGCCTTCCTCAGCGGAAGCTTCCTCAATGACAGGTATACAAGCTCTCGCTAAGGAATCTCTTATGCGATTGACACTCCTTCAGATGGCATCTTAAGCCCATCCCCGCGTCAGAAATTTCCAAGTGGCATCTATAAGCCCATTCCCGACATCACAAGACAATTACCACTTCATGCGAGTGCAAATTTCTGGGCACTCTAGTGTTCAATCATCTTTCACCTTCAGATCACAAAAGGCAGACAAGCCAATCTAAATCCTCAGGTTTAAGAAAATTGAACAGGGGCAGCTGTTGTACCCAAAAATTTGACCTCCCATATTTCTCAAAACATTTCAAGAAAGATCCTCAAGTTGCTCAAGGTAGTCCAAGGGTTGGCCAGACAAGCTCTCTCCTAAGACAGTCTACCTCAAATTAGGGTTTCATGTTGCATCAAGATACTTGAGTCCAAGGGGTACCAAATGCTCACCAATGTCTTAACATGTTATCAAGATCATCCATGTCAAGTTTCAAGCCTTGCAGAGGAAGTTTGCTTAGTCAATTGCTCAAAGGCCTGAAAATCGATTGTGCTAGAGCCAAAGTCAATTGTGGCCCACATACAATCAGACTTCAAGATTTTTGGTCAACATCCTCATTTTGAATTATATTTCATCATTTGATCAAGTTTTGATCATGATTCATCAAGGATTGCTCATATTTCATCAAGACTCAAAAGTTGCTAAATTAGGGTTTTATAGGAAAAGTCAACCCAAATTTAAACAAGCATAACTTTCTCATACTTTATGAGAAATGATCCATCAAAAGCTCATTTGTAAGAGGATGCAATTCCCTACAATCCATCTTCAGATCCAAAGTTCAAAATATGCACTCACAAGAAGTTATGAATTTTGACATTATAGGTCATTTTGAAAAGTCAACAAAAACACCTTTTTTATCAAAGCTTCATACATGAACATGGAATACCAAATTGAGATTAGACAAAAAGTGTTGCTTAGAGGAAATCTCAAGCTTTCTAAAAAGTCCAAGAACACCTTCAAAGAGTCAAAATTGAGAAAGTTATGCATTGGTGAAGTTGACCTTTTTTGCAAAATTGCCAAAAGTCAACTATGCCTAAAACTTCAAATTTTGCCAAATGGGCCCAATCTTTTTCACTTGTTTTGAGTTGGCAGCATAGTCCATGATCTCTATCCCTTGCCACTTGTCATTATCATGTTTTTATTATTTATTTTGATTTTTATTTGTTTTAAATCAATTTTAATCAAAATAAATCATATAAAATTCAAAACATTGAAAACACAAGATTTTGTGCTTGTTTCAGGTTTCAATTACAGCTAGCAAGTATTCAAATTTGTATCAAGGCATGGTGTGTACAAAAATATTGAAATAGGCCATTTTTGGAAAGATTTTTAAGGTGTGTCAAATCAAGATCCAATTTATTGATGGAGGAAGATTGAGATCAGTTATCAACCCTAATCTCTTCCTCAATACATATAGAGTGCGTGCAGACCCAAAGCAAGGTGAGAAAGAGGCGCAACAAGGAGAACAAAAACTTGAAAAATCAAGAAAAAGTGTAAGATCGAATTCAGTGTTTCAGGCATCCTCAAGGCCTTCCAGTTATCTCAATCGTTTCTTGAGGTCATCAGCAAGCCAAAGCAATCAAGAACCAAGCCTTTCCAGTACCCAAAAGCTTTGTAAGTCCATCACGATATCCATGAAATTTTGAATTCGGTTAGCACGATATAGGCATTGTTAGGATGAATTAATCATATATTGTTGATCCATGAAACATTTGCAAGCTTCCTGTATTGATTAATTGCATTTATATGGCATGTGGTAGATTTCACCATTGTTAGGGTTTTGGATTCCGTTTTAGGGTTTTTGCTTGCAGGTGAAATTAGCTTTCATGAATGGTACCATCATGTTCAGGAGGACGAGACGAGTCCAACCATGGCATTAGATGTCATTTATATGGCTCAAGGAGGATTTTGGAACGAGCCCTGTTTGTAGTGACGGACAAACGTCCGTAGGTAAAAATGTGTCACTTTTACCAACGGAATCAGGTTGAAGACGACTGCGTGGCATCTCTCTATTGGTCTATTCAAACTTCTGGCGCGCATTTTTTATTATTTCCCATTAAATATTTGTTTTGTATATTATTATTATTTCTTATCCTATATACAACAAACAGCAAATAGTGCGGTGGTGAGTGTAGCGTGGAAATTGCTTCAGGACCTGGGTTCGAATCCCAGGTCCCCCATTTCCCTGCTTATTATTTTTCTTTTCAGATTCACATGCGCACCAAAGACCAAGGTCCACCATAGGACTTTCTCATCCAGTCTGCCATATGTCTTGAGATCCAAATCTGATGGCCATCCAGGAAGGAGCATCATAAGCCAAGTCAAATGCAAAGCATGTGATCAAGGAAGTCAACATGGACTTCCACCTTTTGGGCCCAGAATTCTGATTCTTGCACCCCCATTTTTGCTCAGGCCCAATTTCTTTCTTTATTCTTTTTTATTTGTTTCATTTAATTTATTTATTTATTTACTAACCAATTAAATTATTTTCTTTTTATAAAAAAAAAATCACAAAAATATTATTTTTCACCAATTAGATTTAGGTATATTTTTTTATCAATAAATTTATTAATTTCGTTAGGTTTATTAATTTAGATAACTTTAATTTCTTTTTTAATTAAAAATAATTAGAACAATTAGGTTTTATTTCTAATTTAATTATTTTATTTTTTTCCCTAAAATAATCAAAAAAACCAAAAATAAGTTATTTTATTATTTTTATTAATTAATTTAATTAGCTAATTAATTTGTGCATTTATTTTTAAAACCTAAATTCTTTTCTTTAAAAAATATTAAAAAACAACAAAAACAATTTTTCTTTTCATTAGGATAGAAGGGTCAAAACCCTAATTTCTTCCCGATCTAATTTTTCTCGCGAGCTTTATTTTTATTATTTATCATATTGATGTAACTGCCTACAGTTTGTAATAGTTTAATTAGAACTTTATTTTCATTTACCGCTTTTATTTTCAAAGGGTTTGTTTTTGGCTATGTAAATACCTGAAGCCTTGTAATAGCGTAGTTTAATTTCCGCATTTTAAATTCCGCAAATATTGAACTGTTAGATGTATGATATAGGGATGCATGACAAGAATGTATGACTAATTTTAAAACAGTTAGATAACCCTAAAAATGTGCAAAGATAGTAAATCTGAAATTGAATCACTCACACATGCGCACTCCTAGGGTACACTCCCACTTGGTTGCCTTCGGTAAATGGTCATTGAGTATAAGATGCTTTAGTGGTCGTCCTTTTGTCCAAAGATCAAAGTTTCCTCGGAAAGGTTGCCTCAGATATTATTGCCTCGGATAATTAATCTAAGACATTAGGGTTATTACTAAGACGTCCTAACATTGCTTTAGTGACCGTACGTCCCTTTCGAATTGACCCTCAAACTCCAACGACGGTGCTACCTACTCACTAATAGTAGGATAGTGCTGTCTAAAGGAAACGAATACATAACGATTCTTTTTTAGAGTAGGTAGATTAGATCTTAAGTACTTGCTCAATCAAAACAAATTTTTTCACACTTACACTCCTTTACAAACAAAGTTTTCAAAACACTTCATTACACTCTTGAAGACAGAAGCAAGAGTTAAATCGAAGTCAAAACAAAAACTTTTCAAAGCACACAAACACAAAGAAAACAATTTTGAAAATGATGAGAAAGTACCTAAGAGCTCGTAGATAACTAAAGATAGAAAGGGTGATAATACCTTCCCTTTCTATAATCTACCCCCCGTACTCAGAAATAGCTCGAAAAAAAGAATTTTTCTGTGCTTTTTTTCTTTCCTTGTTGGATAAAATAAAAGACGGTGGCGACTCTTGCTTACCGCGACATTTTGCGAACACAAACGCAAAACGCAAACCAGTAATTCCTTGCAAAAAAGGGAAACACGTCCCGGTTCTGGCAACCGTATCACAATGGGTTACTCTATAAACACATAGCTTACAGAGTTTTTAACTCTAGAACCAAAGTTCTGATGAAATCAATAAATGTTACTATTGATGATTGAGGATAGAATGTTGAAGAAGATATCTCAGAAGATATTGGAACATCTATGCCTGATAGTCCAACTGAATCAAATGACACAAGTATTGATTATAATCCTCCTCAAGAAGATCCCCAACCTAGTCACCTCAATAAAGGACCTTCAATTAGAACTCAGAAAGATCATCCTAAGGAGCTTATCATAGGAGATCCAAACAAAGGAGTTACTACCAAATCAAGAGAAGGGATTTCAAACTCTTGCTTTGTATCAAAAATTAAGCCTAAGAATGTCGAAGAGGCCCTAACTGATGAGTTCTGGATTAATGTTATGCAAGAGGAGCTAGAACAATTCAGTAGAAATGAAGTTTGGGATCTGGTTCCAAGACCTGAAGGGACATATGTGATTGGCACTAAATGGGTATACAAGAATAAATCTGATGAAAAAGGGGAGGTCACTAGAAATAAGGCATGGTTAGTTGCACAAGGATACACTCAAATTGAAGGGTTGGACTTTGATGAAACCTTTGCTCCTGTGGCCAGACTTGAATCAATCAGACTACTATTGGGAGTTGCATGCATACTGAAATTTAAATTGTTTCAAATGGATGTAAAAAGTGCCTTCTTAAATGGCCATCTGAGTGAAGAAGTCTATGTGGAACAACCAAAGGGATTTGTTGATCAACGTTTTCCTAAACATGTCTACAAATTGAAGAAAGCTCTGTATGGATTGAAGCAAGCTCCAAGAGCTTGGTATGAGAGACTGACAAAATTCCTTGGGGAGAATGGATATAGGAAAGGTGACATAGACAAAACCCTATTTGTCAAAGAAGAAGAAGGGAAGGTTATGATTGCTCCAATTTATGTTGATGATATGTGTTGAACCCCAAAATTTGCCCTCTCATTTCTCAAAGGATCAACCTGGACCCTCAAGTTTGCTTCCATCCAGTTGCAAATCTAAAATTACAAATTTTCCAAGAGAATCGTTCACAGGGGCCAAATGGTCATTTACACACCAAAGGAGTCAAACTATGACTTTTGAATAAAAAATCAAGTTCCGAGGATCATATTTCATTAAGGCATGAAATTGGTTCATCAAAAATCAAAAGTCAGAAGTTACTTTGAAAATCAAATTTTCTAAGCATTTAGAAAATTTTCTGAGTGTCTAAAGAATATGACACTTCAGAACTTCTGAGCCAGCCTCTATGCAAGTGCAATCAGAAGATGTAAACACGATTCAGAACGTGACGCTTCAATCAGAACATGCAGAAGCGATGCTCTTTCAGTCAGAACATGATTCTTCAGCATATGGAGGTTATGTTCAACGCTCCGGTCAGAAGATTCCTGTTGTACCCCAAAATTTGCCCTCCCATATTCTTCAAGAAATTGCCAAGCCAAGTCACAAAATTCTCCAAGGGTTGCACAGTCAAAGAGCCTCCTATACAGTCAAAACTAGGGTTTGTGTTCTGATCAAGAATTGAAAGTTTTCAAAGGCCCAATCAAGTCTAATATGCCTACAAATGTGGTCAAACATCCTCATATCAAATTTCAAGGCATTCAGCTCAAAATTGCACAGTCAAAACCCTAAATTGCACTACAGTCAACTGTAGGGGCAAAATGGTCATTTGACAGTCAAAAGTTCAAATTTTTGGTCAACATATCATTTTGAAGCCACAAACATCATTTGATCAATGCTTGATCATGATTCTCAAAATTTGGCTCAGAAATCATCAAAGATGCAAAAGTTGCTATATTTGGACAGCTGAAAAAGTCAACTGAAATTGACCAGGGCATAACTTTCACATGGATTATCATAAAAATTCCATCCAAAGCTCATTTTGAAGAGAAAGACATTTCCTACAACTCATCTTCATACTTCAAGTCCAAGAAATGCTCTCACAAAAAGTTATCAATTTCAACATTATAGGTCATTTTCAAAAGTCCACAAAAAGAGACTTTAAGTCAAAGGCCATAACTTGAGATTGGTAAATCAAAATAACATGGGACCAAAGGCATTGGTTAAAGGACTCAAAGACCTTTCCATAATGTCCAAGAACATGTGAAAATCTTAAAAATTGAGCAAGTTATGCCTTGTGGAAGTTGGGAAATTTTTGGGAATTTTGAAAAGTCAACATTGATGCAAATGATCCAAAAATGCTAATGGGCCCATTTTTCTTCCAAGTTTCTTCATGCCAAGCCTATGCACGACCATTAAGCCCAAGGGGAAGTATTTTCTCATTTTTTAATTATTTATTTGAATTTATATTAATATTAATTCATTTAAACTATTTAAATATGTAGAAAATATAAACTTGACCTAAAAAAATCTTTTTGTGCACATTCTACTCTCAATATTTCGTGCTTGTTCAATTATGGAAAGAATTGGTGTGATTGGAGCTAATTGACACAAAGAACCATGTGAAAAGATTCAAAAAAGATCTTACAAAATCAAAAATGCAAATCATTGAATGCCATGGATTTTGTGCAATTTTGTTGACCTAAAAGCTTCTATACATATTCAGAATCACAACCCTAAAGCAATTAGACAAAAAGCTGCGCCCAAGAACACTTTGCAAACTTGAATTTTTTTCCATAAAACACAAAACTGATTTCAAGGTTACAGGTGGATTCAAGGCGTAATACTGATCCCATTAGCTTCCTTGGGTGACATAGAACACATTCCAATCAATATCAACCACAAAAGCTCCAGGAATTGGTACCTGTAACTCAAACTGTGAAGCAAAACTTTTGAAATCGCATATCATAATTCATACATCTTCTTGCATTTTTGTTTATGAATTCTTGTTCAGTATGAAGTTTCCAAGCTAACCATTGTGTTTAATTGTATTTTTGTTGACCATACACGATTCAGCCATGAATGAGATTTAGGGTTTGCAGGTTTCAAAATTAGGGATTCTTAATACAAGCAAAATTAGACCATCCCAGTACCACCATTGCATTCAGTACACCAAGACGAAGAGATTCATGTATTCGCGATGAATTTATATTCAAGGATAGCCTAATCGCTATTTTCTTGAAACCGGCCTAAGACCACGCTTCCAAAACCGCTGCCATACGTGCTTGATTCAGAAAAAAAAGAAACACGTGAAGAAGACGATCACGTGGAAGGCAATGGTTGGTGCGTTTAAAAATTCGCGCGCTGGACCACAATTGCGTTGGTTTTGTTTTTTATTATTTATGTGATATAATATGACAACGTGCGCGTAGTGGCTCAGATGGTGAACGTTGTTTGCATTAACCTTCATGACCTGGGTTCAAGTCCCAGGTCTGTACACTTTCAAATATTATTTTTCTCTAATTATTCCTATGCAGCGTTTGTGGTGGAGTGCATGATATACCACCATCATCCAGACGTCCACGTGCCTAGTGGAATCAGATCAAAAGGCCAAGATTCAAAGAACACATTATGCTTTAGTCAATGCATCATACACGATTGGAAAAGTCAAATGGATTTCAAGCTATTGGGCCTGATTTGCTGAAACAAAACCTCACAAATTGGGACTACACCCCCACCCTGGTTTGCAAATATTTTTATTTTTCTCATATCTTTTTAATTATTATTTTTATTTGTTTTATTGTTTCAATTTAATTCAATATTTTTACAAAATATGAAAACATCAAAAAAATACACAAAAATCAGAAAAGACAAAAATTTAATAGTTATTTTATTTTAATTATTTTTTTAAATAAATTAGCATGTAAATATTTAGTTTTAATTAGGTTGCAATTTTAATTCTTTTTAATAACTAAAAATCTAGAAATATAGAATTAGGTTAATTGATAATTTTTATACCTTTTAAATTTTCCTTTTTTTATCACAATATTATTTATTTATTTATTTTATTTTTATAATTAAATGTACATAAGTAAAAATTAGGGTTTAAATTAGTTAAAATTTTAATATTTTCATAATAAATCTAAAAAAACACTAGAATTAGGGTTTCCATTTCAAATTTCATTCTAATAAATTCTTTTTCTTTTAAATCTTAAAAAACACAAAATACCAAAAACATTTTCTTTTGATCTTTAATTTTAATTCCACATTAATTCCAATTAATTAATTCATTAACTTTAATTCTTTGCAAAAAGGGTCCAACGCCCATGTTCATAATTTATTTAATTTCGCGCATTTATTTTATGTCGTTTATTATCAATTATGTACCTCTCCCGAAGCATTGTAACATTTAACTTCTCGCACTTTTCTTTTATTCGCTTTATTTATTTTTCTGTCAAATCGGGTCCGGTTTAATTTTTGGCGATGTGGACCCGCGCCATTTGTAATAGCGTTAGATTTACTTTCCCGCAACTTTTAAACTGTTAAATAAGCATGCAAGAATGAATGGCCATAATAAAATCAAGCGTAGATCACAATGAACATGACAAGACAAATATCAATGAAACTGACACACAATTCGCACACACCACCCCTAGGGTACGCCTCACTGTTGCCTTTCGAAAGGTGATCGTCGAGTAGAGGACGTCTTAGTAAGTCCTCATGATCCGGGAACCTGGCATGAGGGTAGCTTCTAAGGTGTCTTCCCATTGCTCCGGTGATCACCATGTCCCTAAAACTCGAATTGACCCGAACACCTCCAACGGTGGTGCTACCTACCTCTCAATGGTGGGATGGCACTACTTTAAAGGACATTTACACAGACGAATTCCTTAGGGTAGGTAGGTTCTCAAGGATACTTGCTCTCCTCAAAACAAACTGAAATCTTTTCACACCAACACTTTTCAAAAGCTTTCAAAGCAAATTTTTCAAACACTCTGACGTACGAGTCGAACTGAAATTTTTCAAAGAAACTTTTTTTAAAACCCACATTGAAAAGCAAACAAACAATTTTGAAAACACATTGAGCAAGTATCTAAGAGCCCATGGATAACCATGGATAGAAAGGGTGCTAACACCTTCCCTTTCTATAACCTACCTCCCGAACCGAGAGCAATCTCTTTAAGGAATTTTTCTGTGCTTTTGTCCTTTCCATTTGGAGAAAATAAAAGACGGTGGCGACTCTTGCTTCCGCGACATTTCGCGAACCAGCGTTAAACAGTCAGTTCCAGATCCACCGATCACAGAACTGGCGACTCTGCTGGGGACCAAACTTAAAGTGAGGTGTACCTTAGGGCTAAGTCATAACTGTGTTTTCACTTGTATTGTTTTGCTTGCTTTACTATTGTGGGTTGCATCGGAGATACATAGATCCTAACCCGGATCTGGGGATACCCTGTTTAGGTAGCATAAGCTGTGAGGGACCTGTCCGGCGTAGACCGACACAGGTGAAGCAGTGGCTACGTTGGTGTGGCACCTTAGTCTGTACCGATATCCCTTGTGTCGCAACGAGGAGAATATGGGTCTTCTAAGGATTCATTAAGCACCAACAACCTTAGAACCTTAATTGACACAACTTGGCCTTTAGAATTGTAGCAGTATGCTACGCCCATTGAGGCTAAACTCTCGTGATGGTTCTGGCCGCAAGAAAAGGTTGCGATGCTGGAGTTATGACCGATTGAGGGTAGTCAATGATATTGGGATCCTCTAAGAACCCGGTTACTTTTGATTAGGACAGGTATGAACCAACAAACTGAAAGAGGGTAGTACCTAGACCTCATGCTGGCCTAAACTTTAGGGGCTTGCCTTGTGTGACTTGTGTGCCTTACTATGTTTGCCTTTGTATCTGTATGTGGTGTGCTTTATCATAACATCATAGCATCATGAGCATTGCATGCATCCTGCATAAGAACTGACCATTTCAAAGACAAGAGGGTTTCATCTTTGCTCTGTTTTGTAGGACATTATGATGCCTGTGCGAAGGAATACTATCCGGTTCAACTTTGTTCGTTCACCTGAGTTGCTTGATGAATTGGTTAGCAGAATTCCAAACACCACTTCCTTCATTCAGAGGCATGGTTCTCTTCTCAGTTTAGTCACTGCAAAGCGGGATCAACAGTTGATGAGTGTTCTGACCCAGTTCTATGACCCTCAGTACCAGTGCTTCACCTTTCAAGACTTCCAGCTGGTCCCTACCCTGGAAGAGTTCTCTGATTTACTTGGCATCCCTATCTTGGATCAGACTCCCTTTACTGGTTGGGAAAAGACCCTCAGGCTTGAGGATGTGGCTGCAGCTCTTCCTTTGACCCATCAAGAGCTAACAGACAACTGGGTAACTAGAAGCGGAGTTAAGGGTTTCTTGGCCAAGTTTCTGATTGGTAAGGCTAATAATTTCTGGAATGACCTGGACTTTAGGGCATATGAAGACATCTTGGCTCTCCTAATCTATGGGTTAGTCCTGTTTCCTAATCCTGACAACTTCATCAATGTCACTTCCATTAGGATCTTTATGTCTCAGAACCCTGTGCCCACTCTCTTGGGTGACATCTTGCAACAACTTCATGCCCGTACTACCCGAAGACGAGGAACCCTATGGTGTTGTATCCCTTTGTTGGTGAGGTGGTTTATTTCGCACCTCCCTAAGTTCGTACTGAAGAACCAAGAAGGAAGAGGTTGGGCTCACAGGTTAATGTCTCTCACCGATAAAGACATCATTTGGACTTGCAGAGGTTTGGATGAGATAGCTATTATTGATCGATGCGGGGAGTATCCTAATGTTCCTCTGATTGGTACTCAAGGAGGGATCTCTTACAATCCATGTCTAGCACTCCGTCAGTTTGGAAGAGCAAGAAGAGCAGGCCCCCATGAGATGTTGGTGCCTCACATCAGTTTTGAGTTTCAGGTGGATAGTGACGAGCTGCGTCGTAGGTTCATCAAGGCTTGGGACAAGGTTCATAAAGCTGACCCACAAGAGCTAGGGCCAAAGACTTCTTTACCTATGGAAGCCTACTACAAATGGGTCCGCATCCGTGCTCAGAAGTTAGGTATGCCGTATGAAGCTGTCAGACCCGTCATTCTTGAGTGTCCTGACAAAGATGGTGTTCCTCCAACTGTCCTTCCTCCTCAGATACCTACTGATTATGAGACATTGAAGAGATCTTGGTCGCAACTGCAAGAAGAGCGGGATTCTTACCGGGAAAAGTTCAACGAGCAAGAATCAAAGATCCGGAAGTTGACAAAGCAGTTGGAGAACGAGAGAGCTCTGAATGCATACATCCGTACTGAGAAGAGGAGACCATGGGATCAATAAGGAGCTCCAGATGTGCCTTTACAGTTTTATTTCCTTTCCAGTATTTCCTTTCATGTAACGCCTAAGGGCAACTTGTTGAATAATTTCAGTTATAAAGTTGAATCTAATGAAGTGTGTTCTCTTTTTGTTTACGAAGTTGATTCCCGATTGTCTTTGAAAACATAATCCATACGCATTTCATACATCATGTGCATAGCAGGTTTTTCCTCTTTTCAGGTTGCTTACAGTTCTTCGCTGTTTATTTCAGCATCATGAATCCCGGATCTGAATCAACAGAGACATCAATCAAGGCTCTTCAGGCGCAGAATGCGCAGTTCCAAGAACTAATCAAGGGTCTGGCTAAAGGCCAAGAAGAACTGAAGGCTATGCTCCTGAAGAAGGAGAAGAAGAAGAAGAGAAGAATTGTTCTGTTCAACTCGGGCCGAAGGTTTGGTAATACTCTGCAGCATGAAGAGGCTGGTTCTTCTGTTGGCAAGAGTCCTTCTCAGGCAGAAGTAAAGGTTCCTACTCCAGTGGTCTCCGACAACGAGACAGATTTTGATGAAGAGCAGTACCCTCCTGCAGATGACAGATACAAGCAACTGGAGGACAGGTTGAAGGCTATGGAGGTGCAACAGGCACCTGGGCTGGATTTCGGAGATCTGGGTTTGTCGACTGGTGTGATTATCCCGCATAAGTTCAAAGCACCAACCTTCTCCAAATATGACGGGGCGTCTTGTCCCAAGCTGCACTTAAGGTCCTATGTTCGGAAAATTCAGCCGTACTCTGCGGATAAGAATTTATGGATCCACTTCTTCCAGGAGAGTCTTTCAGGGACTCATCTGGAATGGTTCTATCAGCTGGATGGGACCAAAGTTCGTAACTGGGAGGAGCTGGCTACTGCTTTCTACAAGCAGTATCAATATAATGCCGACCTTGCCCCCACACGTACCCAACTCCAGGGTATGGCGTTAGGTGCAAGCGAAGGTTTTAAAGAGTACGCTCAGAAGTGGAGAGACCTGGCTGGCAGGGTGCAGCCACCATTGACTGATCGGGAGTTGGTTGACATGTTCTTGGGGACCCTATCTGGGCCATTCTTCAACCATCTCATTGGGAATTCTTCTGCTGGTTTCACTGATTTAATCTTGACTAGAGAGAGAATTGAAGCTGGGCTGAAGTCTGGGAAGATTGCAAAGGGTGCCTCATCTAGTTCAGAAAAGAAACCGTTTAAAAAGGAGTCTAGTGCCGTATATGGTTCCCGGAAATCAGAGAAACCTGAGCACCGCCAATCTGTCAGCGCGGTGATGATTGCTAAGCCTGCTGCCGCTCCTCGGCCAAACAATTCTCAAAGGGCTGAAAGACCCCGGAGGGAGTTCACTCGGTTAAACATGACCCTATCGCAGATCCTGCCACAGTTGCTCGCAACCAATCTGGTGACTGTCAGGGAGGCTCCAAAGTTCCCCAATACAACATCTCCCAAGTACAACCCGAATGCTCGCTGTGCTTACCATTCAGAAAGCCCGGGGCACTCTACTGATGACTGTTGGGCGTTAAAGAATAAGGTGCAAGACCTTATCGATGCAAAGGAGATACAATTCGAGGCGCCTGCAAAGCCGAATGTAGTTACTGCCCCTATGCCGCAGCACGAGGTAAATGCTGTTGATGAAGATGTTTATGCTGTTTCTGTGGATGATCTAGCTACTCCCCTAAAGATCGTCAAGAAGAACCTACTGCAGGCCGGTTTATTTCCGGGTTGTAGTGAGGGTTGCTTATTCTGTGCCGTGTCCCCATCTGGTTGTCCCTTGCTAAAGTTAGGCATCCAAAGCTTAATGGATAGCAAGGAGATTCTATTCAAGAAGTCTGCTGTTCGTATGGTTCCAATGGAAGAAGTTTCTGTAGTGACTATTTTCAATAACCCAATCCCGGCTCTCCCGAGGAAGCCCACTCAAATTATGACCGTTGCACCCGTTATTATCACTGTTCCAGGGCCCCTGCCCTATGTATCCGATAAAGCTGTCCCTTGGCACTATGGGGCAGATGTATATATAAACGGGATCAAACAAGAGCTCAACGCTGGCGCCAGTATCTGTGACATCACTGGCCCAGCCAAAGTTACCCGCAGTGGCAGGCTCTTCTCGCCTGACATTGCACCACCTGCTGCCCGAAGACCGCTCCTGATAATTCCTACAAGTACACCTATGCCTGTTGCTGATCAAGTTGTTGTTCCTGCTGCTAATCCGATTGTTTCTCCTGCTGCCGAGTCATCCAATACTCGGGGCAAGGGAATTGAAGTTGAGCCTGCCCAGATGGAGGCACCCATACCCATAGCTGCTGAGGCCTCCCCACAAGAGATGGAGGAGATTCTGAAGATTATAAAGAAGAGCGATTTTAATGTTGTGGAACAGCTGGGGCATACGCCTTCCAAGATCTCCATGCTCTCTTTACTGCTGTGCTCCGAGGCCCATGCAAAGGCCCTAATCTCGTTCCTCAAGACGGCCCATGTGCCACATGAAACCTCTGCAGTCCAGTTCACTGATTGCGTGGCAAGCCTAACGGCAGATAATGGCTTGGGTTTCTCAGATGCTGACTTGACCGCAAAGGGGAGAGACCATAATGATGCTCTGCATGTCTCAATCGAATGCAGGGGCACCACCTTGGCACATGTGTTGGTTGATACTGGGTCATCTTTGAATGTGCTACCCAAGAAGGCTCTGGATCGTCTAGATTGTGAAGGCCTGGATTTGAAACCCAGCAACATCATCGTCAGGGCCTTTGACGGTTCAAAGAGAATGGTCCATGGAGAGGTTGACATTCCGATTCGTGTGGGCTCTCAGGTGTTCGATTCCACTTTTTATGTGATGGACATCCGTCCATCTTACTCTTGTCTGCTGGGTCGACCCTGGATACATAAGGCTGGGGAGGTGACCTCTACCTTGCATCAAAAGCTGAAGTACCCCGTCAGAGGGAAGATTGTCACCGTGCAAGGAGAGGAAGAATATATGGTGAGTCACCTAAACTCTTTCAGATACATTGAGATGGATGGGGAGTTCATTGAGACCCCCTTTCAACATTTCGAGGAGGTGTTCCCAATTGCAGCAGAAACAACAGAAGCAAGTGGTCCTTTGAAGATGGCCTCCCTGAAGGATGCCAGGGCTGTAGTGCAGAAGGGTGAATGTGCCGACTGGGGCAGACTTCCAGACTTCACTCAGAAGACTGATAAACTTGGGCTGGGTTTCACCACAGAAGGTCAGAGGGCTATGAGGAAAGCAAAGATCGGAAGACCTCCGGTATTTATTGAGAGCTCAGGAGTGAACGTTGTTGGGGAAGATCATGAAGTGGACGAAGCAGAATTCAACAGCTGGATTTATCCGACGACCGAAGGCGGATTGAACAACTGGATTGCTAAGGATCATACCCCTGTTACCTTTGTGACGCAGTAATAAATTTCTTTGTTTCGTTATATTTTGTAATAAACAATGATAAACTCTATGGCCCGGTGTCTTACCCGAGGCACCGTGGTTCTATTTATGAGGGCATACAAACTGTCATTTTATACATCATGAATGAAAATCTTGGACGTATTTTTCGCATTGCAAATATTGTGTTCCTTTTCTATCTTTCCTTTCCTTTACATAATTTTCAAAACAGCTGTATTTACACACACACTCACTCATACAGGTTCCAATCCACTCTGGATCTCACTGATAACAACTCTGCTACTGCCAATTATGACTTCGAAAATCCGATCAACTTAGCCGAAGACGAAGGTGAAGATGATTGCGAAGTGCCTGGCGAGCTTGCAAGACTGTTGCTTCAGGAAGAGAGGGCAATCCAACCCCACGAAGAGCCAGTGGAAACCATAAACTTGGGTACTGAAGCAGACAGGAGAGAGGTAAAGATCGGTGCCAACCTAGAGCTCAGCGTGAAGCAACGGTTAACCAAGATGTTACATGATTATATGGAGATCTTTGCCTGGTCCTATGAAGACATGCCAGGGTTGGATACCGATATTGTTGTCCATCATTTGCCGACTAGGGAAGACTGCCCTCCAGTTAAACAAAAGGTTCGTCGGATGCGTCCAGAGATGTCCGAAAAGATTAAAGCCGAGGTTATGAAGCAGTTTGATGCCGGATTTCTTGCAGTGACTTCTTACCCTCAGTGGGTTGCTAACGTGGTGCCGGTACCTAAAAAGGACGGTAAGGTCAGAATGTGTGTCGACTACAGGGATCTAAACAGGGCCAGCCCCAAAGATGACTTCCCCTTACCTCACATTGATGTCCTTGTCGATAATACAGCTCAGCACAAGGTGTTCTCTTTCATGGATGGCTTTTTAGGTTATAATCAGATCAAGATGGCACCTGAAGACATGGAAAAGACTACATTTGTTACTCAGTGGGGCACCTTCTGTTACAAGGTCATGCCGTTTGGATTAAAGAATGCTGGGGCAACCTACCAACGTGCCATGGTTGCCTTATTTCACGACATGATCCATCATGAGATAGAAGTGTATGTTGACGACATGATTGCTAGGTCCCAGACTGAGGAAGAGCACTTAGATCATCTGCAAAAATTATTTGACCGGTTGAGACTGTACAAGCTGAGATTGAACCCGAACAAGTGCACCTTCAGGGTAAGATCGGGAAAGTTACTAGGCTTCGTGGTCAGTGATAAAGGTATTCAAGTGGACCCTGCTAAGGTCAAAGCTATTCAAGAGATGCCAGTTCCTAAGACAGAGAAGGAAGTCAGAGGCTTTTTAGGACGCCTGAATTACATTGCTCGATTCATCTCTCATCTGACTGCTACCTGTGAGCCAATCTTCAAGCTGCTGAAGAAAGATCAGGTAGTACGTTGGAACGATGAATGTCAGGCTGCTTTTGACAGAATCAAAGAGTATCTCCAAGAACCACCTATCCTTATGCCACCGGTTGAAGGGAGACCTCTGATACTATACCTGACAGTGCTCGACAACTCAATGGGGTGTGTGCTGGGGCAGCATGACGAGTCTGGCCGAAAAGAGCATGCCATTTATTACCTTAGCAAAAAGTTTACCGACTGTGAGACCCGATACTCACTGCTTGAGAAAACTTGCTGCGCTTTGGTATGGGCTGCTCGCCGGCTGAGACAGTATATGCTGACTCACTCTACCTTGTTGATCTCAAAAATGGATCCTATAAAGTACATATTCGAAAAGCCTGCTCTGTCTGGGAGAATTGCAAGATGGCAAATGATCTTGACGGAATACGACATTCAGTATACAACCCAGAAAGCCATCAAGGGAAGTGTATTGGCAGACCACTTAGCTCATCAAGCTGTAGATGATTATCAATCAATGAACTTCGAGTTTCCGGATGAAAGCATCATGATAGTAACAGATTGTGAAGTACCTGGACCGGATGAAGGACCTGAACCAGGATCCCGATGGTCTATGCACTTTGACGGAGCTTCCAATGCTTTGGGAAATGGTATCGGCGCCATCATCATATCCCCTCAAGGTACTCATACTCCACTCACTGCCCGGCTGTGTTTCAACTGTACCAACAACATGGCGGAGTATGAGGCGTGCATTATGGGTCTTCAAGCTGCCATCGACCTAAGGATCAAATTTCTAAGTGTCTTCGGAGATTCCGCTCTTGTGATCAATCAGATCAAAGGAGAGTGGGATACGAAACATCCAAACCTGATTCCTTACAGAGAATGTGTGTTGACCCTAATTCCCCACTTCACAGAGATAACCTTCGAGCACTTTCCAAGAGAAGAGAATCAGTTAGCGGACGCGTTAGCTACAATGTCTTCAATGTTCAAGGTCAAATGGGATAATGAGGCTCCCCGGATCATCATCTGGAAACTGGACGAACCGGCATACTGTTGCGATCTCGAAACTGAATTGGTAACTGAGAAGCCTTGGTACCACGAAGTGAAGAGATATCTGGAAGCTCAGGAGTACCCGGAAGGTGCATCCATCAACGATAAGAAATTCCTGAGGAGGTTTGCAACCAAGTTCTTCCTAAGCAACGGCATATTATACAAGCGAAACCATGATTCGACCTTACTGCGTTGTGTGGATAAGACTGAAGCAGAACGGATCATGGAAGAGCTACATGAAGGGACCTTTGGTACGCATTCCAGTGGACACACTATGGCTAAGAAAATCCTACGGGCAGGATATTACTGGTCCACAATGGAAGCTGATTGCTACCAACATTCCAGGACATGCCACAAGTGCCAAATTTATGCGGATAAGGTGCATGTTCCTCCGGTTCCCCTAAATGTTCTGACTGCGCCTTGGCCGTTTGCAATGTGGGGCATAGACATGATCGGCGAGATAAAACCTACGGCATCCAACGGACATCGCTTCATCCTAGTGGCGATTGACTATTTCACGAAGTGGGTTGAGGCAGCATCCTATGCTACAGTAACCAAGACTGTTGTGGCACGGTTTATTCGGCACAATCTGATCTGTCGGTACGGCGTCCCTGAGCGAATTATTACAGACAACGGTACCAATCTGAACAACAAGATGATTGCTGAGCTTTGCGAACAGTTCAAGATACAGCACCACAATTCTTCTCCTTACAGACCGAAGATGAATGGGGCTGTAGAAGCAGCTAACAAAAACATCAAGAAGATCGTGCAAAAAATGACAGTAACTTACAAAGATTGGCACGAGATGTTACCGTTCGCTCTGCATGGGTACCGTACCTCAGCTAGGACGTCAACCGGGGCAACTCCCTTCTCTCTGGTTTATGGCATGGAGGCAGTCTTGCCAATCGAAGTGCAAATTCCCTCTCTCTGAATAATGAAGGATGCAAATCTGAACGAAGATGATTGGATCCAGACACGACTTGACCAACTCAACCTCATTGACGAAAAGAGACTTGCTGCTATCTGTCATGGTCAAACGTATCAGAAACGAATGATCAGGGCATTTAACAAAAAGGTCAGACCACAGGAATATCAAGTTGGGGATCTGGTAATCAAGCGAATCATCCTTCCTCAGAGTGATCCAAGGGGCAAATGGACCCCTACATACGATGGGTCATTTGTGGTTAAGCATGTGTTCTCAGGAGGAGCAATGATCTTAACCAACATGGATGGTGACGACCTTCCTCACCCCGCCAATGCAGACATAGTTAAAAAATACTACGCATAAAAAAAAGACCCGCTAGGCTGACATGCCTAGGCAAAAATTAGGGCTTCCCGTCGAACCAAAAGGGTTCGGGCAAAATGAAGGGATGAAAATGAAAAAATCTGTACACCCGGCAAGTCGAAAACCTGAAAAGGCGGCTTGGGCAAAAATGGGTATCCCGGTGGACTGAAAACCCGAAAGGGCGGTCCAGGCAAAAATTAGGGATAAAGCGTAAGACTATGTCTCATTGGATCACTTTGCATCCAGAATCCGGTATCTACATCAAGTTCAGATGGCGTCGATCAGTCAGCTTCATCTTCAACCAAGGTCATCAAGTGATGAGATGCTCGGAGTTATAAAGACAATAGCAGAGTTGAAACCCAGTGGATCATTCATATTTCACACAGCTGTTTTACTTTCTTTTGTACAAAACTTGTATAAACTCTATTGTTCGGCGACGTTCTCTTACTAGGACGTCAGCCTCTTGTACACAAAACGCCTATTCAGGCCATTCAAAAATCAATACAAATATATTTTTCAGTTAAACGTGCCAAGTGTTTTTCTTTTTTCTGTTTTGTTTTGCGAAGAACGTCCAAGGTTCAATTTGTGATATATGCATTGACAATAATTTGCTAACTCATAAATATTTGCATACGAAACAAAGGAATTAGTTGCAGGTGACACTAGAAACAGGGGCAATAAAGAGTTGTCTAAACAATCCGATTGTTCTATCCTCCAAGGTACCAAGGTAGGTTCAGCTAAAGAACATAACCAGCACATATTAAATTCCCCAGAGAGTAAGTCAGTGCATTCTTCTCCAAGCAAATCATCAAATATCAAGGAAATTGAGTATTCTCCAGCCGATCTCAAACATTCCCCGGCAGCAATACATATATTCTTAACAAGCATCCCCGGCAGTCTTGGTCTAAAGATTGTTCCTCGGCGGCATACCAACATTCAAAGGAATCACTTCCCCGCGGTCCAAAACTTCCCCAAAGAGTCCAGTCCAACCCAGTTTCCCCCGGAAAGTTGGAATCCATCTTCCCCAAGCAGTAAGCTTATCCCCAGTAGATTCTGGAAGCTTATCCCCTCGCAGAGCACGAACGCGTCGTCCGGCTTTATTTAAAGAGTTATCTCCTTAACAGGATATAACTGGGTTATCCTCAGCCAAAAGCCACGGAAAGGTCGTCGTCAACATAGTTCTTTCCTACCCCCAGCGAAGTCTATCAACACTTCCAACAACAAAGGGATCCTCAGCAAGTTATCAACAATTCAGCAAAGCATCTCTATCCCCACAGAGTATTGCTTCCCAGCATGGTCACAAGAGTATCTTTTCTCCCCGCAGAATCCTTCATTTGCCAAGTTTATTCCGCAACGGAGTCATCTTCTCCTACCGGTATTCTTGCAACTATCATCCCCAACGGAAGTAAAAGCTTATTCTTCAACGTCAGCCCAGGATATGACTTCCCGGCACCCGTCAAGGATTTACTTTCCTAGACGAAAGCATTCATAAAACATCACACATATCATTATAGCATGCACAGACGCATCATATCATACAAATCTCATTTATATTGAGAACATCATCGCATGATCCATATCATGCATCGCATATGACTGACCTTTACCTTTCAGGAAAGACGCAGTTAAAATGCTCAAACATATTTCAAAGCCTTCTCTAGTCCAGCTAAATCGACTCCCAACAGATTTTTCTGATAAAGACTCAGCAGAACTCATGGTCCCCTCTCCGGCAAGTGCGTGAGGTGGTAATTCCTTTTTCAAGATGTTTCCCTTTCCGACGATGAGTGTGAGGTGATAGTCTCCTATGGTCCCCTCTCCGACAGTGAGCGTGAGGTGGTAATTCCTTCTTCAGATGTTTCCCTCTCCGACGATGAGTGTGAGGTGATAGTCTCCTATGGTCCCCTCTCCGACAGTGAGCGTGAGGTGGTAATTCCTTCTTCAGATGTTTCCCTCTCCGACGATGAGTGTGAGGTGATAGTCTCCTATGGTCCCCTCTCCGACAGTGAGCGTGAGGTGGTAATTCCTTCTTCAGATGTTTCCCTCTCCGACGATGAGTGTGAGGTGATAGTCTCCTATGGTCCCCTCTCCGGCAAGTGCGTGAGGTGGTAATTCCTTCTTCAGATGTTTCCCTCTCCGACGATGAGTGTGAGGTGATAGTCTCCCATGGTTCCCTCTCCGACGGTGTGTGAGGTAGTAAGTCCTTTTCAGATGATTCCCTCTCCGACGATGAGTGTGAGGTAATAGTCTCTTATGTTTCTCTCTCCGACGGTGTGTGAGGTGACAATTCCTTTTCCTATGATTCCCTCTCCAACGGCGAGTGAGGCGATTCCCCCATCAAGATTTTTCTCAACGAGCGTGTTGAAGTTAAAGTCGCCCAAGGTTCCCTTACCATTCATGCTAAGGCAGTAACCATCTCTGGTTCATTCATCAGCGTTTGAAGCTCCAGATTCAGCTCCTGTAACCAGTCAGGACACATCTATACCAAGCATCTAAAATCAGCTCCTGCAACGTGTCAGGTACTCATTTTCTATTTTGCAGGTATGCAGGTTCTAGCTAAAGAATCTCCTATGCAATCAGCATCCAGATGGCATCTATAAGCCCATCACCCTATCCAGCAATCTCCAAATGGCATCTATAAGCCCATTCCACCATCACTGCCACTATGTGAGCGCAAATTTCTGGGCACTCTAGTGTCCAATCATCTTTTACCCTCGGATTACGAAAGGCACATCTGCCAATCTGCATCCTCAGGTCTAAGAAGATTGAACAGGGGCAACTGTTGTACCCCAAAATTTGCCCTCCCATATTCTTCAAGAAATTGCCAAGCCAAGTCACAAAATTCTCCAAGGGTTGCACAGTCAAAGAGCCTCTTATACAGTCAAAACTAGGGTTTGTGTTCTGATCAAGAATTGAAAGTTTTCAAAGGCCCAATCAAGTCTCATATGCCTACAAATGTGGTCAAACATCCTCATATCAAGTTTCAAGGCATTCAGCTCAAAATTGCACAGTCAAAACCCTAAATTGCACTACAGTCAACTGTAGGGGCAAAATGGTCATTTGACAGTCAAAAGTTCAAATTTTTGGTCAACATATCATTTTGAAGCCACAAACATCATTTGATCAATGCTTGATCATGATTCTCAAAATTTGGCTCAGAAATCATCAAAGATGCAAAAGTTGTTATATTTGGACAGCTGAAAAAGTCAACTGAAATTGACCAGGGCATAACTTTCACATGGATTATCAGAAAAATTTCATCCAAAGCTCATTTTGAAGAGAAAGACATTTCCTACAACTCATCTTCATACTTCAAGTCCAAGAAATGCTCTCACAAAAAGTTATCAATTTCAACATTATAGGTCATTTTCAAAAGTCAACAAAAAGAGACTTTAAGTCAAAGGCCATAACTTGAGATTGGTAAATCAAAATAACATGGGACCAAAGGCATTGGTTAAAGGACTCAAAGACCTTTCCAAAATGTTCAAGAACATGTGAAAAGCTTAAAAATTGAGCAAGTTATGCCTTTTGGAAGTTGGGAAATTTTTGGGAATTTTGAAAAGTCAACATTGATGCAAATGATCCAAAAATGCTAATGGGCCCATTTTTCTTCCAAGTTTCTTCATGCCAAGCCTATGCACGACCATTAAGCCCAAGGGGAAGTATTTTCTCATTTTTTAATTATTTATTTGAATTTATATTAATATTAATTCATTTAAACTATTTAAATATGTAGAAAATATAAACTTGACCTAAAAAAATCTTTTTGTGCACATTCTACTCTCAATATTTCGTGCTTGTTCAATTATGGAAAGAATTGGTGTGATTGGAGCTAATTGACACAAAGAACCATGTGAAAAGATTCAAAAAAGATCTTACAAAATCAAAAATGCAAATCATTGAATGCCATGGATTTTGTGCAATTTTGTTGACCTAAAAGCTTCTATACATATTCAGAATCACAACCCTAAAGCAATTAGACAAAAAGCTGCGCCCAAGAACACTTTGCAAACTTGAATTTTTTTCCATAAAACACAAAACTGATTTCAAGGTTACAGGTGGATTCAAGGCGTAATACTGATCCCATTAGCTTCCTTGGGTGACATAGAACACATTCCAATCAATATCAACCACAAAAGCTCCAGGAATTGGTACCTGTAACTCAAACTGTGAAGCAAAACTTTTGAAATCGCATATCATAATTCATACATCTTCTTGCATTTTTGTTTATGAATTCTTGTTCAGTATGAAGTTTCCAAGCTAACCATTGTGTTTAATTGTATTTTTGTTGACCATACACGATTCTGCCATGAATGAGATTTAGGGTTTGCAGGTTTCAAAATTAGGGATTCTTAATACAAGCAAAATTAGACCATCCCAGTACCACCATTGCATTCAGTACACCAAGACGAAGAGATTCATGTATTCGCGATGAATTTATATTCAAGGATAGCCTAATCGCTATTTTCTTGAAACCGGCCTAAGACCACGCTTCCAAAACCGCTGCCATACATGCTTGATTCAGAAAAAAAAGAAACACGTGAAGAAGACGGTTCGCGTGGATCACTCATCTCTCAACGTGCGTGATGCGTTTAAAAATTCGCGCGCTGGACCACAATTGCGTTGGTTTTGTTTTTTATTATTTATGTGATATAATATGACAACGTGCGCGTAGTGGCTCAGATGGTGAACGTTGTTTGCATTAACCTTCATGACCTGGGTTCAAGTCCCAGGTCTGTACACTTTCAAATATTATTTTTCTCTAATTATTCCTATGCAGCGTTTGTGGTGGAGTGCATGATATACCACCATCATCCAGACGTCCACGTGCCTAGTGGAATCAGATCAAAAGGCCAAGATTCAAAGAACACATTATGCTTTAGTCAATGCATCATACACGATTGGAAAAGTCAAATGGATTTCAAGCTATTGGGCCTGATTTGCTGAAACAAAACCTCACAAATTGGGACTACACCCCCACCCTGGTTTGCAAATATTTTTATTTTTCTCATATCTTTTTAATTATTATTTTTATTTGTTTTATTGTTTCAATTTAATTCAATATTTTTACAAAATATGAAAACATCAAAAAAATACACAAAAATCAGAAAAGACAAAAATTTAATAGTTATTTTATTTTAATTATTTTTTTAAATAAATTAGCATGTAAATATTTAGTTTTAATTAGGTTGCAATTTTAATTCTTTTTAATAACTAAAAATCTAGAAATATAGAATTAGGTTAATTGATAATTTTTATACCTTTTAAATTTTCCTTTTTTTATCACAATATTATTTATTTATTTATTTTATTTTTATAATTAAATGTACATAAGTAAAAATTAGGGTTTAAATTAGTTAAAATTTTAATATTTTCATAATAAATCTAAAAAAACACTAGAATTAGGGTTTCCATTTCAAATTTCATTCTAATAAATTCTTTTTCTTTTAAATCTTAAAAAACACAAAATACCAAAAACATTTTCTTTTGATCTTTAATTTTAATTCCACATTAATTCCAATTAATTAATTCATTAACTTTAATTCTTTGCAAAAAGGGTCCAACGCCCATGTTCATAATTTATTTAATTTCGCGCATTTATTTTATGTCGTTTATTATCAATTATGTACCTCTCCCGAAGCATTGTAACATTTAACTTCTCGCACTTTTCTTTTATTCGCTTTATTTATTTTTCTGTCAAATCGGGTCCGGTTTAATTTTTGGCGATGTGGACCCGCGCCATTTGTAATAGCGTTAGATTTACTTTCCCGCAACTTTTAAACTGTTAAATAAGCATGCAAGAATGAATGGCCATAATAAAATCAAGCGTAGATCACAATGAACATGACAAGACAAATATCAATGAAACTGACACACAATTCGCACACACCACCCCTAGGGTACGCCTCACTGTTGCCTTTCGAAAGGTGATCGTCGAGTAGAGGACGTCTTAGTAAGTCCTCATGATCCGGGAACCTGGCATGAGGGTAGCTTCTAAGGTGTCTTCCCATTGCTCCGGTGATCACCATGTCCCTAAAACTCGAATTGACCCGAACACCTCCAACGGTGGTGCTACCTACCTCTCAATGGTGGGATGGCACTACTTTAAAGGACATTTACACAGACGAATTCCTTAGGGTAGGTAGGTTCTCAAGGATACTTGCTCTCCTCAAAACAAACTGAAATCTTTTCACACCAACACTTTTCAAAAGCTTTCAAAGCAAATTTTTCAAACACTCTGACGTACGAGTCGAACTGAAATTTTTCAAAGAAACTTTTTTTAAAACCCACATTGAAAAGCAAACAAACAATTTTGAAAACACATTGAGCAAGTATCTAAGAGCCCATGGATAACCATGGATAGAAAGGGTGCTAACACCTTCCCTTTCTATAACCTACCTCCCGAACCGAGAGCAATCTCTTTAAGGAATTTTTCTGTGCTTTTGTCCTTTCCATTTGGAGAAAATAAAAGACGGTGGCGACTCTTGCTTCCGCGACATTTTGCGAACCAGCGTTAAACAGTCAGTTCCAGATCCACCGATCACAATGCCCCTTCAGCATTTGGAGGTTATGCTTATGATATTCTGCGATCAGAATATCACCAAAACCTCGTTTAAGTAACCTTCTGCCCTGCTATGGCACAGTCCTGCAACCAGCTGCCACAACACTCCAAGGTGATGTTGATCCAGTCCACGCCTGTGTTTTTCTTGCACCAAATTAGCCTACGAGAACTCTTATTTAAAAACAAAGGGACAGTATGCCAAAAATGTTTAAAAACTCATTTTTTTCCCAAAACCATAGCAAATCCATCTATAAATAATTTGTTTCATCACACGTTCAAGGGGTTGGTTTTTGGAGAGAGAGAATCACCAAAAGAAAGAAAAAAGCCTTGAATCCTTGCAAAATTCCAAGAATCTGAAAAGCTGTAAACACCAAAATACTAAAACCTTAATATTTGATTCTAGCATCAAAACTCCATTGTTCCTTGAATAAAACCATCCCCACAGTTGTTGATTCACATACTAAAATCTATTCTCACTTCTGTATTCATACTGCCATACACTCTCCATTCACTTCCACCTCAAAGAAGTCAGAGTATCACCCCTTTGGTTGTTCCAGAAGTTGAAAACTTCCATCCTACTAAGTATGTGAAGAAGTTGCTCAGAACATCACCAGATTTCAGGACCAACCTCCAGTTTATAAAATCTTTTCCAGCTGCAAGGTAAGCTTTTGCTGACTCTTATCACGTTGCTTAAGCATTATCAGATTTTCATGTTTAAAAATACAATGTAGACATCATGTTTCTAACGTTATACATATTCTGAGGCTTCACGTATTTGTCTTCCTAAGTATGGAATAAATCAGTTCAGAACTTCTGGAAGAAATTAGAACTCATAATTAGGATTAGCAAATTCACACTTGCCTCTGATTTATAGTTCTGATATTTCTTGTTTCTGAAATGCTATGAAACCTACCATAACTGTCATATGCACATCTTCTGTTTTGTGAAGAAATGACTAAGTTGCAGATGTTCTGACTAGCATGGAAAGAGGGACCATATTTCTGCCAGTGGTATCAGAACTTCTGAAATCCACTTTGTTATTAATGGTATCATAACTTCTGAAACCTACTATGTTGTCTATGGTATCAGAACTTCTGAAAGCTAATGTGCTCCCAGTGGACTCAGAACTTCTGACTCTACTTTTTTTCACTAACAGGATTTCTGTTTTACAGTGCGCCAGAGTCAGAACTTCTGACCTCCCTTAATCAATAATACGCTGATTCTATTTTTCCTTTTTTCGCACTATTATTTCTATCACTTTCTATTTCATTAATCAACAAACACCAAAAACATTTTTTTTCCATGCTTTACTTTATTTCTTAAAACAAAAGACCAAAAAATATTTTCTTAAACAAAACTATTTCTTTTCTTAAATAAATAAGCAATTTACGTTTCTTGCACATTCTGATCCATTTCGATATGGTTGTAATAGTAACTCAGGATCTAATTTTACTTGCAACCCCCATTCATAAATATGTACCCCCATCCCCCTAAAAGCGATGTAATAGCTTAGATTTTATTTTTTTTCGCATTTTACTTGCTTTTCATATATTGCTAGTAAATAGGATGTATGGCAAGACATAAAAATAACAAAAATAGACAACCCTAATCAAGATTAAAATGCATGCAATAAAACACACTATTCACACATGCACCCTCAGGATAATCCCATTTCGTTGCCTATCAGAAAAACAGTCGTGTCCCTCGAATATGGGACGCTTTAGCAATGACCCTTCAATAAAAAAGATCGTAGTCCCTCGATGACCCTCGACGTTGCCTTCGATAAAACGATCTCATCCCTTACAATAATTGCTAAAGCGTCTCATAAGTTGCTTTTGATGACTGTAAAATTAACCCGTGCTTGTCTCTTTACATCCAACGATGGGGCTTCTTACCAAATCAATGGTAAGATAGCAACATCTAAAGGAGGAAGAAAAGAACATTTGAGACTTTTCGAGTAGGTAGATTAGTTCCTAGTTGCTCGCTTACTCACGAAAAAAACATTTTTACACCAACACTTTCATCTCAAAAACATTTTCAAAAGACAAGACCTTTTATATACGTTCTTATAGAGACGAGAACCATTGCAAAACGTCTTTTCAAAAACCACTTTCCAAAACACAATCCACAAACACATCTTTGAACTATCTTTCGGAAAAAAAACTTTGTACGCGTTCTTATAGAAACGAGAACCATTACAAAGAGATTTTTCAAAACACTTTCAAAGCCCACACCACAAGTACACTGTCAAAACAAAAGCAGGTGATCTAAGCAAGTAACTAAGAGCCCATGGAAAACCATGGATGAAAAGGGTGCTAATACCTTCCCTTTTCATAATCTACCCCCCGAACCCGAGAAATAATATAGAAAGGTCTTTCCTGTGCTTTTTTACCTTTCCTTTTGGATAAAATAAAAGTCAGTGGCGACTCTTGATATTCGCACAAATGCGATCAAAATGCAAACAACTCAAGTCAGTTCTCCCACCGTATCACAGAACTGGCGACTCTGCTGGGGAGTCACATAAAAAAGTGGGGTTACCTTAGGGTTAGATCATGTTTACTTGTTTTCATTGTTTGCCTTGTATGCTTTACATTTTGGTTCTCTGTTTGGGCTTGCTTTGATCCTCCACCCGGATCTGGGACACCTTTTTAGGTAAATAGCAATAGATTGTGGAAACTGTACGGCGTAGACCGATATGGTTGAAACAATGGCTATGTTAGTGTGACGCATGTATCCCTCATAGTGAATCGAGGAGAATACGGGGCCGCTGAGTGGCATTGTGAAGCACTAACGGACTTTAGAACCCTAATTGAACAAACTTGGCCATTAGGACATAGTGAGATAACCGGTTTCAGTGTAGAGCTGAAAATTGGTTGATACTCGATACTACACTCATTGAGGCTAGAATTTTGGGATATCTCAGCCGCAAGGAAAGATTGATTGTGCTGAGACAACGCCTAAGAGAAAGGTCGGTGATATTGAGATTCCCTTAGAACCCGATCACTATTACTAGGACAGGTTTGAGCCAACTAAACTTCAAGAGGTTACTTACCTATAAAACCTCATGCAAGCCTAAAACATAGGGATTTGTTTTCTTTGTGTGTATATACTTGTATATAACATCATAAACATCATAAGCATCATGAGCATGCTCACTAACCATTTCAAGGATTTAGAAGTTTATCTTTGTTTTTGTTTTGTAGGTCATGAATTTTGTCCAAAGAAACACCATCCGAATTAGCTTTGTAAAAGCACACCCTTAACTTCAAGAGTTAGCCTCAAGAGTTCCCGGGGATTCTCCTTTTACCAAGAAATACGGTCGACTCCTCAGTTTGGCTACATCCAGTTTCCAAGAAGAGATGATGTGTGTACTGTTCCAATTCTTTGATCTCGTGCATCATTTTTTCACTTTCCTGGACTATCAGTTGGTACCTACATTGGAAGAGTTCTCTCTACTCTTAGGGGTGTCCGTGCTTGATCAGATACCGTTCATCGGTCTAAAAGAGATTCTGAAACCTGAAGTCATCTCCGAAGCTTTGCATCTGAAGAGAGCCGACATCATAGCCAATTGGGAGACAAGAAGCGGGGTCAAAGGTTTCCTAGCCAAGTTTCTATTGGAGAAGGCTCGTTCATTCTGGGACGACATGGATTTCCAAGATTTTGAAGACATCTTGGCTCTTCTCATTTATGGTTTAGTTTTTTTCCCCAACTCGAACCAATTCGTAGATGTTAACGCCATCAAAGTCTTTCTCTCTCGCAATCTCGTACCTACCTTACTGGGAGACATCTTGCATTGCCTTCATACCCGCACCATGAAGAAAAGAGGTACTCTTTTGTATTATATTCCCCTACTCGCTAAGTGGTTCACTTCACACCTATCTCAATCAGCCTTGAAGAATGAGCAAAGACTGACATGGTCCCAAAGGATGATGTCCCTCACCCATTCTGACATCCATTGGTGTTCAAGAGCCTTGGAAGATGTCTCTATCATTGACCGCTGTGGAGAATTCCCTAACGTACCCCTGCTTAGTGTTAGAGGAGGTATCACCTACAATCCTTGCTTAGCTCTTTGACAGTTTGGGTATGCCCGAAGAGACGGTCCCCACGAGATGCTCATTCAAGGTCTGATGTTCGACTACGACAAAGAAGACCAAGGTTACCGCCAGAGGTTTACACGAGCTTGGAGAATGGTGAACAAGGTGGACAGTAGAACTTTGGGACACAAAAACTCTATCCCTCTCGAGCCTTACCTTAGGTGGGTGCGAGCTCGTGCTCAGAGTTTCGTGATGCCTTACCCTTCCATCCACCCTGTTATCATAGAGCCCGTTGTTGAAGGAGATGTCCCATACACCGTCCTTCATCCTGACATGCCTACCTCTCTCGAAGACTTGCAGAAAGCTTGGGTTTAGTTGAAGGAAGAGCGAGACACCTTTGAAGCCCAGTTTTATGCCCGTGAGAAGAAGGTTCTGGAGCTCACCAAGCTGCTTCATGAAGAGAAAAACCTGAATGCCTACATTGCTCCAAAGAGGATACGTTCAACCTTCTTGTCTTAGGAGTTTTTGTTGTATTTTGTTTATTTCATTGTAAGCCCGAAGAGGCGTGATGTATTCAAACTTGGATTTAATATAACGTGTGTTCTTTTTGGTTTGAACAAATTTAAATCTCTAAATTTCCTTGAAATCATTTGCATATTGCATCTTCATTCATCATAACATCATACAGGTTTCTCACAACAGGTCTCCTTATCCTTCTATTGTTTATTTCAGTGAGATGGATGTTGAACAGACTGTGAAAGATCTTCATGCGCAGAACGCCCAATTTCAACAAATGCTCTTGACTCTGACAAAAGGACAAGAGGAATTGAAGACTCTACTGGCCAAAGAGAAGAAGAAGAAAGCAAAGAAATCAAACGGTGTTGTGATCGTGGGAAGAAGGTTCAAAGGTCAAGCTAGACGGACTTTGGACTTTGCAACATCATCGGGTGAAGGAGATAATCAAGGAGACGGGACCCAGGAAGTGAACAACGACCCAGCATCCGAGGAAGAGGAAGAACCTGATTACTCTGAGGATCAATATCCTCCTGCTGATGATAAATACAAATAGCTAGAGGATCGTTTGAATGTTATGGAGATTCAGAGGGTACCCGGATTAGATTTTGAAGAATTAGGACTTATCTCAGGGGTTGTCATCCCACAGAAATTCAAGGTCCCCACTTTATCCAAATACGACGGTGTCTCTTGCCCAAAGCTATATCTAAGGTTATACGTCATAAAAATTCAACCACATATGACTGATAAGAATCTGTGGGTGCATTTCTTCCAAGAGAGCTTGTCAGGGACGCAGTTGGATTGGTTTTATCAATTGGAAGGGAACAATGTTCGCAATTGGGAAGATTTGGATGCCGCTTTCTACAAACAATATTAGTACAATGCTGATTTAGCTCCGACTCAGACGCAATTGCAAGGCATGTCTATGGGAACAGGTGAAGGTTTCAAAACCTATGCTCAGAAATGGAGAGATATCGCAGGCAGAGTCCAGCCCCCTCTACCAAACAGAGAATTAGTGGATATGTTTCTAGGCACTTGATCAAATCCATTCTTCAACCACCTGATCAGAAGTTCCTCGGTTGGATTTACTGAACTAATGATGACTGGTGAGCGGGTCGAAGCCGGTAAAAAGTGGCAAAATTCAAAAAGATGCATCTTCAAGCACAACGAAGAAGCCTTTCACTGGTAAGAAAGAGGCCAGTGCCATTTATGACCCGAGAGATCGGAGCAGAGCAGGATACCGTCTAACGGTAAATGCTGTAATAATACCTAGGCTTGCGGTCGCCCCGCAACACAACAATCAGCAAAGGCTGGAAAGACCACAAAGGCAGTTCACCCGGATCAACATGACATTGGTAGAGGTTCTACCCCATCTGTTGAGATCTAACTTGGTAACTTTAAAAGAGGCTCCCAAGAATCCTAATACCTCTTCTCCTCGTTACAATCCGAACGCTATGTGCGCTTATCATTATGGGAGTCCTGGTCATGACACAAATGATTGTTGGACTCTAAGAAATTAGGTACAAGACTTGATTGAAGCTAAGGAGATTGAGTTTGACGCTCCAGAGAAGCCCAATGTCATAATTGCTCCCATGCCTAAGCACAACCATGGAGTTAACGCCATTGATACTAATCTATTTGTAACCTCAGTGGACGAATTTTCCACTCCTCTTATGACTGTTAAGAAGAATTTGTTGTTGGCCAGTTTATTTTCGGGTTGTGGTGAAGGTTGCCACATATGTTCATTCCTACCTTCTGGTTGCCATTTTCTGAGGTCAGGTGTTCAATGCCTGATGGACAATAAAGTAATTTTGTTCGAGAAAACTCTGGTTCCTGTTATTCCATTTGAAGACATTGCTATTATAACCATTTCCGCCAGTCCTTCCAAGGCCTCCTCGAGAAGACCTGTTAGGATTACACCTGCTACGAGATTTGCTCCGTTGATAATCACATGTCCTGGTCCTATCTCGTACGCCTCAGACAAAGCTTTCCCTTGGCATTATGGCGCCGATATTTACTATCACGGCGTTAAACAAAATTTGAAGGCCGAAGAGGTTGATCCTGATGTCGGTAACATTGTCGGGACCAGCAAGATTACTAGAAGTGGAAGGGTTTTCTCTCCTGAGATTTCCCCTAAGACTATCAACAAGCCTATTATCATTCCATATGTTGTTCCTGCTAGCACATCAACTACTATTTCTGTTCTCACTCCAGTTTTTGCCCTTACCGATAAGTCATCTGGGACTCGCGGCAAAGAAGTTGTAGGTGAGCCTGCCCGGACGGAGGAACCTAGAAAGATTGTTGTGGAAGCCTCTAAGCAAGAGATAGAGGAAATTTTGAAAATAATCAAAAAGAGTGACTATGATGAGGTCGAACAGTTGGGACAAACCCCCTCAAATATATCCATGTTATCCCTGTTGTTGTGCTCTGAGGCCCATGCGAAGGCTTTGATTGCATTCCTCAAAACTGCGCAGGTGCCGCAAGAGACTTCAGCTGATCAATTCAAAGATTGTGTGGCTAGCCTGACTACCGACAATGGGCTAGGTTTCTCAGATGCCAACTTGACACCAAAGGGAAGAAAGCATAATGATTCTCTGCATGTCTCGATTGAATGCAGGGGAGCCACTATGGCGCATGTGCTGATAGATACTGGGTATTCACTGAATGTTCTGCCGAAGAAAGCATTGGACCGGTTGGATTGCGAGGGTTTGACTTTAAAGCCTAGTAACATTGTGGTAAGGGCTTTTGATGGATCAAAGAGAATGGTGCATGGGGAGGTGAACATCCCTGTCAAAGTAGGCTCTCAGACGTTCGAGTCCACCTTCTACGTGATGGATATCATGCCTTTATACTCCTGTTTGTTGGGTCGTCCTTGGATCCACGAAGCTGGGGCTGTTACTTCCACACTTCACCAAATGCTGAAGTATCCGGTGAAAGGAAAGATTGTCATAGTACGGGGTGAAGAAGAATACATGGTGAACCACCTCAATTCCTTCCACTATGTAGAGATGGATGGAGAATTCGTAGAGACTCCTTGTCAAAACTTTGAAGAGGTTCCCCAGATTTTGGCATCAACCAAGACCACTACCAGTACCAAATCTCCTCTGAAGATGGCTTCTCTCAGGGATGCAAGAGCAATAGTTGAAGAAGGCAGAAATACCAAATGGGGACAACTTCCTGAGTTTATTCACAAAACTGACAAGTTTGGCTTGGGCTTTACTTCAGGAGCTCAGAGGGTTGTTCGACGCGCTCGAGTTGGAGGACCTCCCCTATGCATCAGCAATCGAGAGGTCAATGTTATTGAAGACAGTGAGGAAGACTCTGATTTCGACAGTTGGATTTACCCGACTACCAACGGCGGACCGAGTAATTGGACGACCAGAGATTTCATACCAGTTTCTTTTATTCCGCAGTAATTGTCTCATTTGTTTTTTAAATTTGTAATGAACAATTTAAACTTTATAGCCTTGTGTCTTACCCGAGGCACGATGGCTCTATCTGTGAGGGTTATTATATGTCATCTCATATATCATCAATGAAACATTGGACTTTCTTTGCATACAAATTTCACACTCTTTATTTTTCTTTTTTGAGTTTGCTTTATCAATACAGCTATGCTCTTACACACACTCACATATCAAACTGCAGATCCATATCCACTCTGGATCCCATTGATAACAATCCTGCTATTGCCAGTTATGACTTTGAAAATATGATCAACCAAGCCGAGGACGAAGGTGAGGACGATTGTGAGGTACCTGGAGAACTTGCTAGACTGCTACAGCAAGAAGAGAGGGCTATACAGCCTCATGAAGAGCCAGTTGAGACAATAAACTTGGGTACAAAAATAGATAGAAAAGAGGTCAAAATAGGTGCAAATCTGGAGCTTAGCGTCAAACAGAGGTTGATACAAATGTTGCACAACTACATTGAGATATTCTCCTGGTCCTATGAAGACATGCCTGGTTTGGACACTGATATTGTGGTACATCGCCTGCCAACTAAGGAAGACTGCCCGCCAGTTAAACAGAAGGTCCGTCGTATGCGCCCTGAAATGTCAGAGAAGATTAAGGCAAAAGTTATGAAGCAGTTCGACGCGGGATTCTTAGCTGTCACCTCCTATCCGCAGTGGGTTTCTAACATCGTTCTGGTACCTAAGAAGGACGGCAAGTTACGGATGTGTGTGGATTGCAAAGATCTGAACAGGGCAAGCCCCAAGGATGACTTCCCACTTCCCCATATTGACGTTCTGGTCGACAACACCGCGTAGCACAAAATCTTTTCCTTCATGGATGGTTTCTCTGGCTACAACCAGATCAAGATGGCTCCTGAAGACATGGGAAAGACAACTTTTGTTACACAGTGGGGCACTTTCTACTACAAGGTGATGCCTTTTAGGTTGAAGAATGTTGGGGTAAACTATCAGTGGGCCATGGTCGCTTTGTTCCACGACATGATTCACCATGAGATTGAGGTTTATGTCAATGATATGATAGCCAGGTCTCAGACTGAGGAAGAACATCTTGATCATCTCCAAAAGCTGTTCGGCAGATTGAAGGTATATAAACTGAGATTGAATCCGAACAAGTGCATTTTCGGGGTAAGGTCCGCCAAGCTTCTAGGCTTCACCGTCAGCGAAAAAGGTATTCAAGTAGATCCTGCAAAGGTAAAAGCTATACAATAAATGCCAAATCCCCGTACATAGAAGGAAGTTAGACGTTTCTTGGGACGCCTGAATTATATCGCCAGGTTCATTTCACATCTGACTGCTACTTGTGAGCCAATCTTCAAGCTTCTGAAGAAAGATCAAGTAGTAAAGTGGAATGATGAATGCCAGACCGCTTTCGAAAGAATCAAGGAATACCTACAAGAACCATCAATTCTGATGCCTCTAGTTGAAGGGAGACCTTTGATATTGTACCTGACAGTATTAGACAATTTAATGGGGTGTGTGTTGGGGCAGCATGACGAGCCTGGTCGAAAAGAGCACGCAATATACTACCTTAGCAAAAAGTTTACCGACTTTGAGTAAATAAAATTTTAATAAAAAAGGTGGGTTGCCTCCCACAAAGCGCTTTATTTAATGTCGGAAGCTCGACCTATATTGAAAATCGAAAATATATTTTGGTGACTCAGCCGAAATTTGTATAAATCTCAAACTAGCTGAGTAGTCCTTATTCTCGATTCAGTGGTAGTGCTTCAAACTCTGCCCGTTTATAATAAACGGATTGCTAGTTTTTCCTTTGATTTCTACAGCGCCACTTGGGAGTATTTTAATAACTTCAAAAGGTCCTGACCATCTAGAGCAAAGTTTCCCTGGAAATAGTTTAAGTCTGGAGTTAAACAGGAGTACTACATCGCCCTCATTGAATTCTTTCCTAGAGATGCATTTGTCGTGCCTTCACTCCTTGTAGATTTTGGCATTCTCGTATGCATCTAGCCTAAGCTCTTCCAATTCATGGATGTCTAGAATTCTCTTTTCTCCAACGGCTTTGTAACTTGGATTCAGGTTTTTGATGGCCCAATAGGCTTTGTGTTCTAGTTCTACGGGTAGATGGCATGATTTACCATAGACCAGTTTGAAAGGTGTGGTTCCAATGGGTGTCTTGTATGCTGTTCTGTATGCCCATAATGCTTCATGTAGTTTGGGCGACCAATCTTTCCTAGATGTGGCAACAGTTTCTCAAGTATTTGCTTAATCTCCCTGTTGGAGATTTCCACTTGCCCGTTTGTTTATGGGTGGTAAGGTGTTGCTATGCGGTGTCGGACTCCATACTTTTCTAAGAGTTTATTGAAAATTTTGGAAATGAAATGAGAGCCACCATCACTGATGACTAATCTTGGAACACTGAATCTTAGAAAATTATGTTTTTGAACAACCTAATCACTACTTGCACATCATTTGTTGGAGAGGCTACAGCCTCTACCCATTTGGATACATAATCTACTGCCACTAATACATAATTGTTTTCAGAAGACGATGGGAAAGGTCACATAAATTCAATTCCCCATTCGTTAAATATCTCTACTTCTAGGATACGCTTTTGAGGCATCTCATCGCGCCTAGATATGTTACCAGTGCGTTGACATCAATCACATTTTGTAATTGCAGCATGGACATCTTTCCATAGACTGGGCCAATAAAGGCCAGCTTGTAGGATTTTTGCGCATGTCTTTGAGGTGCTAGCGTGTCCACCATAAGGGGCTTCATGACAATGAGATAATACGCTCTCTATTTCACTCTCAGAAACGCATCGACGGAAAATACCATTGAGGCCTCGCTTGAATAGTAAGGGCTCATCCCAATAATAGTGTTTGAGATCGTGAAAGAATTCCTTCTTCTGCTGATAAGTTAAATCAGGTGGAAGGACTTTTACTACTAAGTAGTTGACATAGTCAACATGCCAGGGCAGTGAAATTTGATTAGATACTGCTTCTAATAGTTCAATTGTCTTGTCATTGTTGCAAAATTCATGGCATTATTCAACTAAGTTTTCAGACCTCATCTAGGCTACCGGGTGTTCATATGGAAAATCATCATTGATGGGTATCTCTTCAGGTTTAAGATTTTCCATCCTAGATAGGTGGTAGGCAACAAGATTTTCAGATCCTGGTTTATCTTTGATTTCCAAATCAAACTCTTATAAGAGTAAGATCCACCTTAATAATCTTGGCTTGGCATCCTGTTTAGCTAATAGGTATCTAATAGCTGCGTGATCAGTTTATATAATAATATTTGTGCCTACTAGATAGGAACGCAATTTATCTAATGCAAAAACGACTGCCAAGAGTTCCTTTTCTGTAGTGGCGTAGTTTATCTGTACAGAATCCAAAGTCCTACTTGCATAGTATATTTCATGGAGTTTTTGTCTCTTCTTTGTCTTAGGACTGCACCTATTGCATAATCGCTTGCGTCGCACATTATCTCGAATGGTAGACTCCAATCAGGTGGTTGTATCATAGGTGCGGATATGAGAGCTGCTTTTAACTGTTCAAACGCCTTCAGGCAGTCATCATCAAAGATCAACTCAGCTTCTTTCATTAAGATGTTAGTCAGAGGTTTAGAAATTTTTGAGAAATCTTTTATGAAGCGTAGATAGAAACCGGCATGGCCTAAGAAACTTCGTATTTCTCTTACAGTTTTTGGGGGTTGGAGACTTTATATTACTTCAATCTTAGCTTTGTCTACTTTGATCCCCTTTTCAGAAACTATGTGTCCAAGTACAATTCTTTGTTTTACCATAAAATGGCATTTCTCCCAGTTCAACACTAGGTTTACCTGTACACATCTTTCCAGTACCCTTTCCAGGTTTAACAGGCATCCTTCAAAACTTTGCCCGCATACAGATAAATAATCCATGAACACTTCCATGATATCATCTATAAAATCGTCAAAGATGGACATCATACATCTTTGGAATGTTGCAGGCGCATTACATAGTCCGAACGGCATTCGCCGATAAGCAAATGTACCATAAGGACACGTGAACGTTGTCTTTTCTTGGTCATCAGGGTGGATAGGAATTTGAAAGAATCCCGAATAACCGTCTAAATAGTAGTATTAAGAATTCTTAGCCAATCGCTCAAGCATTTGGTCAATAAAAGGTAGAGGGAAATGGTCTTTTCGAGTTGCTTTATTTAGTTTTCTGTAGTCAATGCACATTTTGGATCCACTCACGATGCTCTCTGCCATTTGTTCTCCCGCTTTGTTTGTCGTGATTGTGATCCTCCTGTCTTGGGTACACAGTGGACTGGACTAACCCATGGGCTATCTGAGGTTGGATAAATGATTCCTGCATTTAAAAGTTTAGTTACTTCATCCTTGACTACAGTGCTCAAGATCGGGTTGATTCTTTTCTGATGTTCTCTAGAAGATTTACAGCCATCTTCCAGCATAATGTGATGCATGCAAATGGAAGGACTTATTCATTTAAGATCAACAATGTTATATCCTAAAGCAGAGGGATATTTTCTTAAGACATGCAACCGTTTTTCCGTCTCAGTTTGTCCCAAGTCTGCGTTGACTATCACGGGTCTTTTAAGTTCAGAATCTAGGAATTCATATCTTAGGGTTTTGGGTAGAACTTTAAGTTCCAAGTTGGGTTTCTTCGGACATGGCATATGATTTGGTGTTAGTGCTAAGCATTCGCTTAAACTGTCATCTCGATATTCGAGACACCAATCATCATCCTCAAAAATTAGAGGCATCGGAATCTTCATAGTGTCAGAATGAGTTTCTTCTCCTGACTCCATCTCTTTGACACATTCCTCTATTACATCTAACATATGGCATGTATCATCTATATCTGGGGCCTATAGGAACTGTGTCAGGATAAACTCAACTTTCTCTTCTCCAACTTCAAAAGTTAGCTTTCCTCTTTTAACATCTATAATAGCTCCAGATGTGGCTAAAAATGGTCTTCTCAATATTATAGGGGTTATGTTGTCTTCTTTAATGTCCATAATGATGAAATCTATAGGGATGTAGAATTGACCTATGCGTACCGGAATGTTTTCTAGAATTCCCACGGGGTATTTGACAGAGCGATCCGCTAGTTGTACTGACATCTTGGTTGGTCTTAATTCTCCCATGTCAAGCTTTTTGGATATGGACAGGGGCATAACGCTGATACTAGTGCCTAAGTCACATAAAGCTTTATCTATGATATACTTACCTATATTACAGGGTATAGAGAAACTTATGGGATCCTTCAGCTTCTGAGGCATTTTGTTCTGAATGATTGTGCTACACTCAGTTGTGAGTGTAATTCTCTCGTTATCCTCTATCTTTTTCTTGTTTTACAAGATTTCTTTAAGAAACTTAGCGTACAAGGGCATTTGAGTGATAGCTTCTATGAATGGTATCGTGATGTTTAATTGTTTCAGAAGTTCAAACAAATTTCTTAAATTGCCTCGCACTTCTAGATTGAGTAAGTCTTTGAGGATACGGGATTGGTGGTTTGTAAGGCAGCAAAGGAACATAAGGTTTTTCCTTTTGTTCTGTCTCTCCATCACCTACCTTCTCCTTCTCTTTTGGTTCGCTTTCATCCTCGGTTATTTTTTTAGAACTTTGGTACATGGATGGGTTTTCAGCTCTAGGGTCAATTGGTCCGTCGTATTCAGTTCCACTTTGCAATATAATAGCATGAGCATGTCCTTTTGGATTAGGTTGAAGTTGACCTGGAAATGTACCAGCAGGTGCAACAATAGGTGCTTGTTGTTGGGCCACTTGCGAGATCTGGGTTTCAAGCATTTTGTTATGGATGGCTAAAGCATCTACTTTGTTCACTAACTGTTTGATTTGCTCACTAGTGTGAATATTTTGGTTTAGAAATTCCTTGTTAGTTTGAGCTTGGGTAGCTATAAAATTTTCCATTAGAATTTTGAGGTTAGACTTCCTAGGCATATTAGGAGCAGCTGCAGGTGCTTTTTGATATCCTGGTGGTACAGCAGGTGCTTGGCCAGGCGCATACAACGCATTGGTGTTCTTATATGAGAAATTTGGATGATTTTTCCATCCAGGGTTGTAAGTGTTTGGGTAAGGATTTCCTTGAGCATAATGTACTTGGTCGGGGGGGTTCCTACTAAGATTTGACATTCAGCAGCAGCATGTCCAGGTACTCCGCATATCTCACAATTCGGAGTTATAGCAGCCACGTTGGCTGGAGGTATTGCGGTTAAGTTATCTATCTTCTGGACGAGAGTGTCTACCTTAGCATGGACGCTATCAAGACTATTGATCTCGTACATACCACCTTTTGTTGGTGCTTTCTCTATGGGAGCTTTGTCTGCTTGACCTATTTCACTCCCCCACTGATAGTGGTTTTGAGCCATAGTTTCTATGAGAGCATAAGCAACAACGTAGGATTTATCCATAAGTGTGCCACATGCAGTGGCGTATATCATTAGTCTTGTATTATAGAGGATACCATTGTAGAAGGTATGGATGATTAACTATTCTTCTAGGCCATGATGTTGACAGAGCCTTAACATGTCTTTGTATATTTCCGTCAAAAAGAGACTTGTTGTCCTTTTGTCGAAAATCGCTTATTTGGGATCTTAGCATAGTTGTCTTACTTTATGGGAAATATCTTGCAAGAAAGACTTTCTTCAACTCATCCCAAGAGGTAACCGAGTTAGCTGGTAGAGACTGGAGCCAGGCTCGGGCTCTGTCTCTTAGGGAAAAAGGGAAAAGACGAAGCCTTATCGCCTCTTGAATGACTCCATTGTTCTTAAATGTATCTGCGTATTGCAGAAACATCGATAAATGTAGATTAGGGTCATCCATTGACCCTCCAAAAACTGGTTTTGTTGTACAGCAAACAACAAGGAAGGTTTGAGTTCGAAGTTATTAGCCTCAATCGGAGGAGCAGCAATGCTGTTATGTGGTTCTTCCTGCGAAGGAATAGCATAAGATTTGAGCGGACGTGGCTGATCACCCATGTCTGGTTCTTCAACTGGTTCGGTAGGAATAGAAGATTGAGAGAGGGATTGATCTGTACGAGATAATCGTACTCGGCGTCTTCTAGTAATAGAGCATTCAGGTTCGGAAATTGGTAGCACTAAGTCTTAACCTTTAGAGCGAGTGCTTGGCATACAATTGGAAATGGTGCCTTAGTCTCTACAGCGTAACTAAAAGAGTTACGATATTGACTTGTTAGTCCCCGGTAGCGGCGCCAAAAACTTGATCGTGACTTTGTGAGTCTTAAAGAATCTAGACAACAAGTATACAGTCCTATCGCGTGTAGCTTTAAAGATTATCGAATCCCAAGGGACTAAATGTCGAACTACCGATATCTTAGGTTACTACGTAAATCTAAGGCTAATAATGTAATTAATAGGGGGTTTAGGGAACCTAACTGGTTATAATCTAGTTTAGATTCAAGGGAGAATATCGACATGTAATGGTCGGACTTCGGGGATTTAGCAACTCATTGACCTAACTCAGATTAACAAGACAGTTTTCAGTAGGAAGTATTTGTTTGAAAACCCTCTTCTCACACTCTCGTGTTTATTGATTCAGATCCTACGACCAAACCTAAGTGAGTGCTCTCGCTGTTTCAATTAGAGTTTAAAAATAGTTTTTGGAAACAAACAAAACCTGATCAACTTAAAAGCGCTCTCGCTGTATTTTAAGTTGATGCACAATTACCGTTGTCCAGTTATTATCTCAAACTCTCATTTTATTGATCCTAACTTCTATCTGTATTTTACTCTCGTAACAAAACAATTAATATTTAGAACTAGTAATTGAAACCAGAAAATTATTCTTTTTTAAAAGGAACTGATCAATTGGCGTTGCTAAAATCCGTTGGCTATATGACCTTACATACCGATAAATAAATTTAGCCTAGCATATTAAACGATTCAATAACAGCGCAACAAAAATAATTACCATCTAGCAATTTAAATAAACTAAACATTGCAGACAATCCTGGCATAAATAAATAAAGTACTTAAATTAAACCTGAAAATATTACGGCAGAATATTTGTCTGATATCGGATGTCTCCCACAGATCGGGAAAATAAACGGAAAGAAATAATGCGGAACATATTTGGCAGAGTAACAGTAAAAACAGAGAAAAGAAAGTGTGTTTAAAATGGGAATTTAAGGTCCTATTTATAGGCTTGGAGATGCGCAGGGAGTTGAGATATTTTCTCCTCTGGATTTGACTCAGTGTAACGGTCGTTACACTCCTTCTTTTGAGGGAGGGATGGTGTGGCGAGGTGTAACGGTCGTTACACCCCCTATTTTGAGGAAGGGCTGGCGTGGCAGGGTGTAACGGTCGTTACACCTGGGCTAAGGAATGTGTAACGGTCGTTACACCCCTTGGGCCTTGGGTGGATTGGGCCAACGCTTGTTTCTTCTTTGGACTTTCAAGGCTTTTTACTTTGTGATGCACCCAATTTTTCCACACACCCCTCAATTGCATAATTTCTCTTTCTTTGTACGGATTTTAAATACGATTAGCTCGACTTTTCTTGACTTTCTTCGCACATGCCTTGCAAACATCAAATTCCTGAAAACATAGAAAATACCATCATAATACGAATAAAGAGTAATTTAATTAATTAAAATGCAGATAAAATTCATGTAAATTGATCCAAATATTCGATACATTTCCGGTTTATCAGACGCGTTGCGTGAAGAAAAAGCATGTTCCATGACAGATGCCTCGTGAACTTGTGTCTTTAGCTCGCAGTAATTCGACTACTATTCAAGATCAACAATCAAAGTGGCCGACATATGTTTCATTAACAACAAGAATGATTCTTCGGGAAAAAGAGAATGCAAACCAGAGTTCTATAAACTCCTAAGCCAGAGGGAAATTTGTCTTAACTAACTCTAACAACTTTTCTGCCTCACTCTCTCCTATAACAGAAATTCCATTTCTAACAGAATATTGCCATGTCGTTCATATTTCTCTATCGAGGGCTAAGACCCAAATCCAGTATCCTATCATTTAACCTTACCTAACATTCCACATTACTAGGATGATGGGTGATATTCAGTTTAAGTGAGACAAATTTTGGAGAACTAGCTGACTTGGTTGACAGCTTAGAGCTGGGAAGTAGTCATAAAATTCAATTGCTGATGAATGCTAGGTAAGCCTTCAAATGTGTTGGTTTATGTTAGTTGAGGGGTTTAGAGTTAGTTAATGCTGGTAGGCTAGAAATTAGAATTTTAATAGTTTGGCATAGAAGGGCTACAAAGATGTAGGATAAAAGCTTAGGTGGGCACGGTTGTTAAAACGCTTAACTCATAACCATTTTAGACTCTACTTATTAAAATCAAGCTATCTAGCTTATAAATCTGCTTAAAATCAAGCTATCTAGTTTATATATATTTCCTAAGTGCCTGAGGATAGTGATTGCTGCATGAAGGGAATAAATTTATGCGTTCTTTATTCATCAACAATATATTTATGCAGGCGTGTTAGAATCTGGAGTTTCTGATCTGTGAGAAGGTCGGACGGAGGTCAAGTTGCAGCCGAACATACGATGATCGAGTTAATAGGACGACTTAGGTATGGCTTGATTTCAGAAGTTCTTATTATACAGTGCCACCATCTGCATATAAAATAATAAATTGATAGTTAAATTTGTGCCTCTTGATGTTTAATGCTCATTTGTGAATTTTAGTTGCCTTTCTCTTGTGATCTTTATACCTGAACTGTTTTGGTGTGTGTGAATAGTTGATCCAATTGGTAACTATTTGGTGTGTGTTTATAGTTGATCAAGTTGGTAAGGAGTTGTCACATACCAGAGAAGCACCTTTTCCCCTTAAAGCATCAAAGGAGAATTCAGTTATCGTGAAGTCATTGAACACATCATTTCTTAAAGAACCTTAGAAGTTGGAATTTATTGGTTTTCCTTATATATTTTACGATAATTTAGTTTTTAATTTTTTTTGTTATGTTGTATATTCACTTAAATTCATTTTCTTAGGACTCAGAAATCGAGCGGTGAAGCCATGAAAAAACCATGGTATTACAACGATGAACTTTTCCTTGTTCTGGGAGATTAACGCGATGTGTATTGATTGGAATCATGTGTGATAATTTTTATCATCGAGTAATGGAGACACAAGAACAATAGCAGGATTTTCGTTTGGATGCAGATAGTAAGGATTTGTAGAATTTGTGGAAAAATCTACATAAATCTGGTTAGCCATTGATAGAAGAAACACGAAGAAGAAGAAGAAAGAAACAATGGAAAAACACGCAATGTGGAAGCGAAAGAAGAAGATGAAACAATGGCTACCAGAGCTTTATGAGCTCTGATACCATGTTGATGAAACAACAGTAGTGCACAAACTCCATGAAAATGATAACAAGAATTCAAGAAGATAGTAAAGAGAAGTAAAGGTGAAATGATAAAGTTCCTTTATTGAATGAATGAATCGGATAAGAGAGTACAACCATATATTTATACAATAAATACTAACAGAAAAACTAACCGATAATGCTAGGCATCTAAACTATACAGGTGACAATCAATGAGAAGCTAGAATAAACTATTGCTATATTAACAAGATCCCTAGAGTTTTAAAAAGTTATATTTAATTTTACTTAAAAACAAAAACAAATATTAAATTTTATAAATCTCAATATAAATAAATCATGTATTTTTAAAGTTTTGATTTATAAATATCAATTATATTAATATATAAATATAAATAAATATTGACGTTTGAAATCGATGAAATCCTAAATTAATATTTACACTCATTTAAGTTAACTAACACATAAGTAAATCATTTTTATTATTTTGGTTTTGATTTTTGTTTATGTAATAATAATATATTATAAAAATGAAATCAATTTTATTATTGAAGAAAACTATGTACAATTTTATAAGTGTGATTTTTATTATTTTAATAAAAATATAATAAATATGTTTAAATATTTTTTAAAGAATAAAAATAGAAAAAAATATATGTGTAAGAAATTATACATTTATTATATTTTCATTAAAAAATAATAAAAATTATACCTATGAAATTCTATCTAAATATTCTTCTTTATTATTTTATAAAGAAAAAAATACATTTTTATATTTATATTTTTTCTTAAAATTCGTTGTTTGTGGTTACTAGAAATAGTTTTTTTTTTTTAAAACTGAATTTGAAAAATATAAATAAATAAGTTAAGATATCATATGAAAAATATACAATTATTTTTATGTGTTATCGTACACGTGTAACATACAACGAGGAATAATATGTGTTGTTATAGATGGCAAAGCCTTATGTCTACAGATATGCATTTCGTCAGAAAAATGTGTACCCGTATGTTGTAGGATCAAACCAAAGTTTAAAATAATATAATAGAGGAGAATTACGTATATAAACATGCTTAAGTTAATAAAATGGAATTAAAATACCTCTATAAATAGATCTTTGTAGGTTCATTCTTCTTCACAAGGGCAAAGAAAGAAAGAAAGAGAGAGAGAATGGAGTTGATGAATAAGAAGGTAATGATGAAGTTAGCTTTAATGGTTTTCCTCTTGGGCTTCACCGCGAGTGTTGTTAACGCTCGTTTTGATTCAACTTCCTTCATCACTCAACTGCTCTCCAATGGCGATGATGTGAAATCAGCATGTTGTGATACCTGCCTCTGCACAAAATCAGAGCCTCCTACGTGTCGCTGTGTTGATGTTGGAGAAAGGTGTCACTCAGCATGCAACCGTTGCGTTTGTAGATATTCTAATCCTCCTCAGTGCCAGTGCTTTGATACCCATAAATTCTGCTATAAATCATGTCACAACTCTCAGAAGGAGGAGCTCATTAAGAACTGAGCAAGTTTATGTAATGTATCACGCATGTAACTAAACAAAGTCCCTTAGGCTCTGTTTTTAATTGCGTGTATGGAAATGAATAAATAAAATAATCAATCGAATAATAAATACTGCTTCATCCTGCACTTTGGCATATCAAACTCTTTCTTTTACATATCTTTCTCTTCTAGTATTATATTTTTATTTTAACTTTCAAATTATTTACTACTTTAGTCTTTAGTCTTTAGTTTAAGTTATTGCAAAATTTCTATAATACTCTAGTTTATTTAATTTTCTCTCTCTTTATAATAATAATAATAATAATTAGGAATAATTACATTTAATACTATTTTGATCTTTGAAATGTAATAATTTTTTTTTCCTGAAAAATAACATTTAAAAAGAAACGGATGAAGTTTATTTCAATTATTTCAAAAAGGACAAAACAATATTACCAAGAAACTTAATATTACCAAGAAACTTATAAACTAAGTCAACATCTGCTAATATCTAATCGCTAATATTCTTTTTTATCTCAAGACTTTACTCTCTTATAGGATAGAGATGAATGGAGTTGGAATCATGGAAATAGTGATTTCGTGGTGGTTTTCGATACCAAACTTAAGATTTTACTCTCTTATCGGGACGAGTCGCGTATTAGGTCGGTTTTTTAAAGATATTTCGTTGTATTGTTAATAATTATATAAAACATTTGAGTTTCGACCACTTTTTCAAGATAAAACAGTTTGTTCAAAATTATGATCATAACTTGCATTGTAATGAATCGTTCGAAGAATTACACTTTTAGGTGATATAAAACTAATTGTAGTATTTAAAAAATCCAGTCGTTAATAGCGCAGTAAGCCACTCGAAAATAAAAAAGAAATTTTTTAGATGAAGTAGAGAGAGAAGAGAGAACTCGAATGTGAATTTTAGAGTGAAGAACAAGTGATGAAAGGGTCATTATTTATAGCCGTGGATCTGACCCAACTGAAGAGAAAATTGTGGAGAAAATGGAGCGAATCCGATCCATTACTAACCGTTACAAACTTGATCAACAAGGAAAGCGAAATCGAAATCGTGAGAGTTAAGACAAGACTTAGTCAAGAACTAGATTATTAATTAATTAATTAATTAATAATTAATTTGTAATTACAGCTCAACATTATTAATTAATAATAATTAATTAATATTCATTACATATTTAATAAGTTAAATAATATTAATTAATAATATTAATTAATTTTTCATCTTTTTGGATATCAAAAAATTTGGATCAAAGTCCAAGCCTAAGACCGGATCGGACCGAACCGAGCTGAGTCGGTCGGTCGGACAGACGGCAGCGGGCACATTTGTAATATTTCTTGGTTATGTATTCTCATCCATTCACAAAATTGGATACCCTTTGGGGCCCAATCCAATTTTCCAACTTGAAATATATCAACACTACTAAAGTGTGTTATCCCTACTATGTAGAACTTTAATTAACCTTTTCAAATTCACTCACACACTCTAGTTCATACTTGTGCTCATTTATTGTCAGTTTAATGACATTAACTTCTTTCAAGTCCCTACTCCAAGTAAACATCATTCTAAGATTTCCAACAATCCCCCACTTGAATTTAAAAGGTGATTTTAGAAGTACATCAAAATGTTTCTAAGATTGTGCATAAACAAAGTGTCTATGACTTGAACCTTTGTGTAGAAAGTAGGATTCTGATTCAACAAGAGTGACTCTATTATCGTGAACTCTACCTCAGACATCAAACATGCACACAACATTTTCTTAATGTGTATTCTAATAGTTCGTGCTTTAATGGCCCTGCACATGTATCCCGGTTTAGTGAAGGCTCTAGGAATTCTGCCTCGCAATTCCATATGAACTAACTCAAGTTCCACAATCACAAAGGTGATTCTATCAAGAGTACTCTTGTAGCCTAGGTACTCTCTCATACAAAGTATAGATCTCATTAAGATTTTATATTATCTCATCATCTTATTACTTCAGGATTCATGCTTCACTTGCATGATCATCTCATATTACTCACAACTTGTTATTATCCATTGAACCTATTTCTTGGGATCTCCAGTCATCTAGGTCGGGTTACTATCATGAGAAACTTATTTCTTTATAGGCATTACTCCCATCTTCTTGGATGTATTATGGACTTTCTCTCTAGTTAATCCTTTCATCAAAGGATCTGCTAAGTTTTCATCATTGCATACATAATCCACTATAACAACTCCTTTAGAGATACAATCTATGACAGTGATGTGATTTCTTCTTATTTGATGTATTTTACCATTATAATAATGTTTCTCAATTTTTTCAATAGTCACGGTACTATCACAGTGGATCAATACAGCTGACATGGGTTTTTCCCATTAAGGGATATCAGCTAGCAAGCATCTTAACCAACTTGCTTCTTCACTAGTTGTGGCTAGTGCTATCATCTCAGACTCTATTGTAGACTGAGCCAGGATGTCTGCTTCTTTGATTTCCAAGATACATCTCCTCCAGATATACTAAATATATAGCCACTAGTAGCTTTAGAATCATTTGATAAGGTGTTCCAATCTGCATCACTGTACCCTTCTAGTACAACATGAAATTTCTGATAATGTAGGTCGAGATCCATGGTCCTTCTAAGGTACCTCATGACTCTCTCAATAGCTTTCCAGTGCTCGTTACTCGGCCTACTCCTAAACATGCATAACAATCCTACGACATATGCAATGTCGGGTCTAGTACAATCTGTGGCATACCTAAGATTGCCAATGATGCTCGCGGGTTTACAGTCAAAGTATTTATATTTCTTTAAGGTATTCTCCATATAGTGTGATTTATCCAAAGAAATTCCTTGCTCGGATCTCGTGATTTTGATACCAAGGATCACACTTTCTTCTCCTAGGTCTTTCATATCAAAGTTGTTGCACAACAATGATTTCACATTATTAATAGTCTGAATGATCTAAATATGAGTAAATCGTCTATATAGAGACATATGATAGTGCATATACGATTCTCATATTTGTAATAAATGCATTTTTCACTTTCGTTCACTTTAAACCCATTTGATATCATTAAGTTATCAAACTTTTCATGCCATTTCTTAGGAGCTTGTTCTAGTTCATACAAAGACTTGTATAACTTACAGACCTTCTTTTCCTGTCTATGGATCACAAACCCTTCCGGTTATTCCATATAGATTTATTCTTCCAAGTCACCATTTAAAAAATATGTTTTAACATCCATTAGGAGAACTGACTTAGGTGTTTTACGTTTTATTGCAAATGTTGCGGTTAGCAAGAGTCGCCATCGACTTTTCTTTTATCCAATAAGGAAAGACTGAAAAGAACAGGAAAGATCTTTGAGATTATTTCTGAGTTCGGGGGGTAGATTATGAAAAGGGAAGGTATTAGCACCCTTTTCATCCATAGTTATCTATGGGCTCTTAGTTGCTTGTTAGATCACTTGCTTTTGTTTGAAAATGTGCTTGTGGTGTGGATTTTGAAAGTATTTTTAAAACGTCTTTGTAATGGTTCTTGTTTCTATAAGAACGCGTACAAAGTGTTGTTTGGAAAATAGTTCAAAGAGGTGTTTGTGGAATGTGTTTCTGAAAGTGATTTTGAAAAGGTGTCTTTGTAATGGCTCTTGTTTCTATAAGAACGTGTACAAAGTGTTGTCTTTTGAAAATGTTTCAAAATGAGAGTGTCGCTGTATAAAATGTTTTTGTTGTGATCAAACGAGCAACTAGGAGTAACCTACCTACTCAAAATGTCTTAAATATTCTTTTCCTCCTCCTTTAGATATTGCTATCTTACCATTGTCTTGGTAAGAAGCCCCATCGTTGGATGTAAAGGGACGGGCGTGGAACGTTTGTATAGTCATAGTAGGCAACTTATGGAACGTTTTAGCAATGTTATTTAGGGACTAGATCGTTTACTGAAGGCAACATCAAGGGCCATCGAGGGACTACGATCTTTTATCGAGGGTCTTTGCTAAAACGTCCATGTTCGAGGGACATGACTATTTTTCTGAGGTAACAAGTGAGATTACCCTAAGGGTGCATGTATGCAAAGTGTGTTTGATTGTATACATTTTTTTCTTTGATTTTTGGATTGTCTACTTGTTGGTTTTATCTTGCCATACACACCTAATTACTAGTATTTGTACAAAAGTAATAAAAAATGCAGAAAATAAATCCTACACTATTACAACCATATTGAAGTGCATAAAAATATAAAGGCAAAAATAAAATAAAAAGAAGGAAAAATGAGCTCTTTCGATTTGGGGGAGGAGAAACCCTTCGATTCTGCTTCTGCTGGCCTCCTTCGATTGGGAGTTGGCACCAGCAAGTCAAGGTTTTCGATTGGGCATTGGCACCAGCAGGTCATGGCCTCAGATTGGGCTTGGAAGTCAGCAGGGCGTTCCTTCTGGTTTTACCTTTCTGCCTTGTTGCCTTCTTCGATTGGGGCTGGCATCAGCAAGTCATGGCCTTCGATTCTTCCTTCTTCAATTCGGGATGGCATCAGCATGAACATGCATTATAGATGGGCCTAGAAGTAGCATGTTGTGCCTTTCGTTTTCCTCTTTCGTTTGACCTGCAGAATGGGAGTAGAAGCCAGAAGCTTCGTTTCCTATTTCCTGTTTCATGTTTCCCTTTGTTTGAACTTTTGAACAGCAACATGGCCTAAGGTCATGCTGGCATTTGTCTTGTGGCCAAGTTAATTCTTAAAGTATATTTAATAATTCAAGAAACAAAACCAAAAGGATTAGCCATGAAAACATATTGAAAGGGTGTAAACGAAAAGGAGAAAATGTTATATACATGTTATGTTTGAAATGAAAGAAAAAATTACTCACATGTTATGCCTGAAATGAAAGATTTAAGGGTAAGGGTAACTTACCTTGCTTCAGCCTAGAATGTGAGCTGGACTTTGTGTGGTGGCCCTGAGTTCTCCTGGATTCGAAGGGAGGGGCCAGAAGCTGGGCCTTGGATGCTAGATTCGAAGGAGAAAAGAAACAAGTGTTATGTTTCTTTCTACTAGATTCGAAGGGATGTAAAGTGTGGGGACTTTTCAGAATCAAAAGAGGGAAATGTTTGGGATTTTGGGTTTATTTTTCACAAGTGTTTGAGAACTTATGATGTTTGAGACAATTTGGAGATTCGTTCCTCTGGTCCAAAAATCCTCTCTAGCCTTTGCAAAGAATTCCTCTATTTATAGAGAAAGAATGGACATGTTGTCCAAAGCCAGCCTTGCAAAGAAATGATAAAATATATGTAACGTGAAAGTACATGTGGGGGGCCTGATGTTTGCAGGAGACTTGACTCATGCTTTTTGATGTTACTTGCACTCAAGGACAATGGTTACAAGGCTCAATGCATTGACAATTTGCATAAAGCCTGTTTTTCCAAAAATGGCAATGATAACTTTATGCCATATACGGAATGACATTTTGGACAATACTTTAAACACCTGGATAATAGTTTAACTAATTGTGTAAACAATTAATTATGGAGTGAGGCATAGGTTTGAGGTCTGAAGATCAAGATCATGTAGCTATGGCCTATGGATTCTGTTTTTAACTTGATGCCTTGGATCGAATACCCTGTCTTTCATTTTGGACCTACAGATCCAGCCTTCGACCAAACTCAAGAGCAAATGAAATTGAATGTTTCCAACAATGGCCTGTCTTTCGATTTGTCCATATTCAACTGCATGTACCATTTTGAATCCTTTTGTTTTTTATTATGTAAATATTTGGAAGCAACATAGCCTGGAAAATGAGATTTGGTCTTGAGTCGAATGCAAGAATGAGATCGAAGTACACTTGTTTGAAGGAAGCCTTTGCCTCAGTCGAAGCTTATGATCGAAACAAGCTTACTCGAAGGAAGCTATGTTAGAACAAGATTGGTTCTGATCATATCTCTGAGTTTTGATGATAACAATAAAATATATTTTTTATAATTGATACTCTGATGAGCATATTTCTTTGTTTCAGATAATGTTCTGACTGAAGTACTTTCTAAGGTGAAAATCATTTTACGTGCTGATCTGAATAAAAATGAAGAAGTTCTTTGATGAAAGAACTATCTATTTAGCACAAGTTCTGACGCATGCTCTGATAAGAAGAAATTTAAAGCATCCTCTAATCTTAGCAAGTTTCCATACAAACTCTGTTCAAAAGTATTTTGCAAGCAAGCTCTGATGAGAAGTTATTTGCAAGAAAATTCTGAAGCAAGATTTGAAGCAAGTTCTGAAAGATTAAAGAAGCAATCAGTCTTGTCAAGTTTCAGGAAACAAGCTCTGACAGTTTCGTTTGTTCATTTAATCCAAAGACGGCTAAAGCACTCAAGTGTCTCTACACTAGTTCATTGGAAGAAACAAAAATACAAGCTAACACGCAAACATTAATTGCTCCTCACTTTTGAAGGCAGTAACGGTCGTTTTTCCTCATGCTATAAATAGAAGATCATTTATTGCAAGCCAACAACTTACCAAAACCAAAAGAAACATCTTACGTGAAAATTATTTTGCTGCTCATAAATTACTTTGTTATTTTCACAAGCGCAAAACTTATCTTAGTGATAAATCAAAGTTTGTGATATAGCTTTCTAAGAAGCAATTTGTTTCACTATTGTAAAGATTTAATTCTTGTATTTGTTCCTTGAGAGACCAAGCTTGGTCAGATTTCTCAAGAAGGCTAGGACTAGTTTGAGTCTTAGTGGTGTTAGTCACTTGTAAGTTTACTTGTGCTTTGTATTGTTAGTCACAATAGTTTGGTTGTGTGATTGTAATCTGTTTGATTATAGTGAATTAAGTCCTTGTTGAGAAAGGCGAAATCACCTTGGCGGGTGGACTGGAGTAGTTTGAGTTCAAACGAACCAGGATAAAAATAACTGTGTCTTTCCATTATTGTTGAGCTGGTAAGAAAAAGAAAAGGGAAAAACTTATTCACCCCCCCCCCCCCCCCTTCTAAGTGTTTTCTCACCCTTCAAGCTAATGCCCAGTCGAAGCTTGGATCGAAGAAAACACATTTCCCAATTGAAAGCTCGTGTTCGAAGGAAGCATGTGGATCGAAACAAACATAAAGGGAGTCATTGCCTCATGTCTGTTTAGCATGAGGGAAGTTCTTGGCTTCTGAATTGAAGGGCGCTCTTTCAAGGGAAGCAAGAACTTAATCAAATCTTGTATGAAGATACCTCTTGGCTCAAACAAAGCTTGTATGAAGCAAAGTTTGCAAGAGGCCATTGGTGCAAGTGGATTCGAAGGATGCATAGAGATGGTTACTTTGTCCCATCGAAACTTTTCCAAACGAAGCAAGCATGCAGGCAGCAAACTTGTCCAATCGAAGCAGGCTTGTAGGCAATAAACTTGTCCAAATCGAAGCAGGCTTACAGGCAGATATTTGTCCAATCGAAAGGCTTGCCTTCCAGGGGACACATGTGGCAGCAAAATTTGATTTTCAAAGCAAGCATGAAGGCAGCATGTTGCAGGGGCACTTGTGGCCAGCAAACTTGGGATTCAAAGAAAACATGCAGGCAGTGGAAGACACAAATGAAGCCTGCAACAAGAAGTCACATGCCTAGACGAAATAGGCGCGCTAGCAGCCATTTTGAGCAATCGAAAGAGGTGAAAAGTCCAATCAAAGGGTGCTGAGTCGAAAGATGCCTATTTTTCTCCAATTTTGTCAAAATGTTATTTTTATCTGTTTTCTCCCTTTTTGACAGTTTCCTTTTAATTTTGGTACTGGAAAATCCCAAAGCACTTGTGCAAGCTTGAACCCTGAGAACCTTTGTGAGAAAAGCCTTGAGAATTGAGAGGGCAAATTTTGGGATACAACACATATCTTCTGTAATGATTTTATGAGCAATTTTCTGAATTTTGCGGCTTTGAGCTTTCACATACTTTTCATCCACCATCTTGTAGTTCAAGTAGCAGCTGGAAGCATATTTCTTTACACCTACTTCTTCAGTATCATATTTCTTCTGCAAAGCTTCCCATACATGTTTAGAAGTCCTGTAGTTAATGTAGTAAGCATACAGATCATTAATAAGACTGTTGAGAATGTGATTTTTTCATAGGTAGTAATTTTCTTGCCATAGGGCGATTTCTTTCCTGAGATGTAAATCATTTGTTGTGGATTTAACTTTTACAGTAGAGTCTAATTCAGCTGAGCTAACAACTCCGTATAAACTCGAAGTAGAACCAATTTAAGGGTAAAGAGTTAACCGTATGCAACGTCATGACGTATGAAATGCATTGTATAACAATGTTCTCAAAATAAATGAGATTGTGTGTGATACAGCGGGAGAACTGACTCAGGTCGTTTTGCGTTTGATCGCAATTGTGCGGATAGTAAGAGTCGCCACCGACTTTTATTTTATCCAAAAGGAAAGATAAATAAGCACATGAAATACCTTTCGAGATTATTTCTCGGATTCGGGGGGTAGATTATGAAAAGGGAAGGTATTAGCACCCTTTTCATCCGTAGTTATCTATGGGCTCTTAGTTACTTGCTAGATCACTTGCTCTTGTGTGCTTGTGGTGCGGGCTTTAAAAGTATTTTGAAAATGTCTTTGTAATGGTTCTCGTTTCTATAAGAACGCGTACAAAGTTTTGTTTCAAAAAATAGTTCAAAGAAGTGTTTGTGTGGTGTGTTTTTGAAAATGATTTTGAAAAGGTGTTTTTGTAATAGTTCTCGTCTCTATAAGAACGTATACAAAATGTTTTGTCTTTTTGAAAATGTTTTGAGATGAAAGTGTTGGTGTGAAAATGTTTTTGTCGTGAGCAAGTGAGCAATTATGAGCAAATCTACCTACTCGAAAGGTCTTAAATGTTCTTTTCTTCCTCCTTTAGATGTTGCTATCTTACTATTGATTTGGTAAAAAGCCCCATTGTTGGACGTGAAGGGACAGGCGCGGGTCAATCGTACAGTCATCGAAAGCAACTTATGAGACGCTTTTATAAATTTTCGTAAGGGACTAGATCGTTTTATCGAAGGCAACATAGAGGGGCATCGAGGGACTACGATATTTTTTATCGAAGGGTCTTTGCTAAAGCGTCCCATATTCGAGGGACATGACTGTGTTTCCGAGGAAACGAGCGAGGTTACCCTAGAGGTGCGCGTGTGAAAAGTGTGTTCGATTCAAGTTAATTTTGTTCTTTTGATTAGGTTATCTAGCGATTGTTTTTATATCTTGCCATACACACCTAATTACTATACGGTATAAAGAAAACAGTAAATTTCAGAAATGGAAATTCTACGTTATTACAGAGCTTTCGGGAATTGGGGTACAATTTTTTTTACAAATGGGGATAAGTCGAATGCGATTAAAAAGTCCAAATAGCAAACAATACAACCAAATTGAATTTTGAGCGATTAATTAAAGTTATAACAGTCTAGGAAACAAAAATTAATTAACAAAGTATGGAAGTAAGATTCTTGTTATTTGTTGGAAAAGTTTGAAAGGAAAAATAGGAAAACCTATTCTATCAATTAATTAAAGAATTAAATCAAAGTACATGTATTTTTGTCTTTTAAAGTTTTTTTTTGTTATTAAAAAAAATTAAATGAACCAAATAAAACTTAATATACAAAAATTAGTTAGTAAAATAATTTTACAAAATCCTAAACTAATTGAGAAAATAAATTAATTTTGAAATTGTACATTTTTTATTGAATTGAATTAGAACTAAATCATAAAATAAATTCTAAACTAACTTAAAATTCTAAGTACTTAGATTAATTCTAAAATTAAGTAAATAATAATTAAGTAAATAATTTTAAAAAAAAGAAATTCTAAAAATATTAAGTTAAACCTAAACTTAATTTAAAAAGCTAAAATTTACTAATACTATATTTAAACTAAACTAAATGTAAATCAATTTAATTACAAGAAAAGGGTGTGGAATAAAAAAATAGGGGGTGAGGCTGGAAAAAAAGCATTGGGCTTGGGGTATAGTTCAACAGGGATTGTTTGATCCAATAATGCAAAAAAAAACAGAAATGGAGAAAAATGAAAATGAAAATGTCCCCTGGGGATCTCGAACCCGGGACATCAAGCTTGCATACCAACGCCCTAACCATTACACCATTCTGCTTCATTCGCTTATTTACAGTTTCATTAGTACATAAGTCAAAACTTGGAAATTGGACTGGGCCAAAGCAAACCAGGCCCAAACCCGGTTTTATGGACAAAGAAGAAAGGGTTGAAACTGAAACATCAGGTTGTTGTTGTTCCAGGATCGTGAAAAGGGGAAAAACAAGAGAAAGCAAACCATAATCTCTCTTTGTGATTTTTACGCTAATCTCTTCCTCCCTCTCGATCAACACATCTGTGTTCTAATGGGGAATCAAGCTTCTATCTCTATTAACCTTCATACTTCTAGCTAACTTGTCCCTAATGAAACCCTAGAATCCCAAATCGGAAGTTTCTGTGATCGTAAAAGGGTAAGAACAAAGATGCTTTACCTTTTCTATTCAGCTTTTGAGGTATGTTCTGAATCCTGTTTTTGTTCTTTCTTCTGATTTCGTGAATTGTTGATTTTGAAGAAATCCCTAATATCTTGATTTGAGTAAGTACCTCTAAGTTGTTGTGATGAAGGGTTTATCGAAATTTGTTAGTTCTGAGTTTTTTTGTGATAAAGGGTTTGTGGAGATTTGTTGGCTCTGAGTTGTTTGCGATTTAGGATTTGTGGGGATTTGTTGGCTCTGAGTTGTTTGCGATTTAGGGTTTGTGGAGATTGTCTTTGATTTTGCTGGTTTGTGATTTTTCTGTAGAAAATGTTATGCTATTTTTTTTCTTAATGAGAACCAAGAAAACTCTCTCTCTTCTGTTATGTGCAATATGTTTTCTTTATAGTAGTAGGATGATGAAACTTTTTGGGGGGAAAAAAGAACTGAGTTTGAATTTTTAGGATATGCCTTCTGCTTTCTTGAACCAGGTTTTGGTTTTGCTCATTTGTGTGCAAGTCTTTTTGGACTGATATGGCAGGTTTGGGATAGCAGCATTGCAGGTTTTTGCAATGCTGGTTTGTGGGGCTGTTTTTTGCAGTTTGTTAGCAGACTATAACAGGGCAATTTGCAAGTTGTTTGGACTGTTTTGGTTTAGGGCTTTGTACTGTTGCTTGCTAGGTGATTTCTTTCCTCTTTCCTTTTCATTTTTCCATGAAACAAAAGCCATGTTTGGCTTTTCAATATATTCTGAAGGGTTTGTATGATTTTAAGGAAAATGATGATAAATTTGTTTTGATGAGCAAGTTAACTTGCTGTTTTGCCTTGTTCCATTTTTTACTCATTACTGCCTTATACATGTGTTGTTGCCTGCTTTGTTTACAACCTTTGTTTATTGCAGTTTGACTTTGCTTCTGCAATGTTTGTTATGCTTTTCTGCTGCAGTTTGGGTTGTTGTTTTATGAGCTGCTATTTGGCAGCCTTGCCTTGTTGGTTTTGTCTATCTGTGTGCAGGTTTTGTGTGTTTGGAAGCTTATACTGCCTTGCTTGGCAACTTTGCTGTAGGTTTTATGTGTTTGGCAACTTGTACTGCCTTGTTTGGCCATTTTGCTGCAGGTTTTGCTTTTGTTCAGGCTGCTGTTTTGTGTAGCAGTTTGCTTGTTTTGCTTTTCTTTCTTGTGAATTAAGGTTCAACCTTGTGATTTGCAAGGAAGAGAGGGATTATGATAAAACAAACAGACTAAAATTTTGATTCCTATCTACAAACCCTAGTGATGAAGTTTTTTCTTTGAACAAATACTCTTTGCCTGAATTCTTGCTAACTTCTTTTCTTTGTTTCATGAACATGAGACGTGGATGGCAAGCGAGGATTGGATGGCTTGAAGATGAGGCAAAGAAGACTTGAACAAATAAAACAAGATTTCTTTCTTTGTAAACAAAATTTGTGATTCTTTGTAGACAAAAACAAAAAAAAAATCTTGTAATTTATTTCATTTGTAATATAATAATTACAAAGTCTTGAATAAATTTGGTGTAATGAAATTTATTGCACAAAAATTGAATTTACTTAAACTTTGCAATTCTCAATTGAATATTTTGGATAAAATATCTTGGCTTGGTAACTTGTACTTCAAGAAATCACAAAATGATCAGATAAACCATGTGCCTTTGTACTCCAATCAAATTCTTCAACAAAATAAATGCTTAAGAGCTCAATTCTATTTGACTAATTGAATCCACAATCATGGTTGTTTAAATGACAGTCTTAATCTTCACATCTTGTCCAAGTCAAATTTGCACTTAAAGTGAACTCGCGTGCCATGCTCGATAAAAAATGAAACTTCATTGCCAAACAAACATGCTCTGAGAATATTTGTCAATCTTTCAATAAACTGTGGTTAAGAACATTCAAAATCAACAAATGCCTTGCGACGATTTGATAATTTTAAAGTCTTCCAAACACAATTTTCCTTCGATTCTTTGAAGATAAACCCGTGAGCAACATCACTTATAACCACATACAGAAATAATCGTCTCAAGGTCTTATAATTTGAAGAAATCACAAATCTTAGAAATCGGGCGATTGTTATTTAAAATTAGGTCAAATTCCATGATGCGACTTCTAACGCATTCGAATTTTGGTGATCTTCTACGAGTAATCAGGTCTTGATTTGTGAAGAGAAATTGGAGATGGTATCAAGGAGAATCATACGCAAGAAAAACCTCTCAAAAATATTGAATAATGAAGAAGTTACGATCGTTTGAATTTGTTCTCGCAAAAGGTCAATTTTTTGGGTCGGTGTGGTCGTTTTCAGTTATCTGGACCCTTGATTGAATAAACTTGCGATGCGAGGTTTGAAACTTGGCACGGACATCCTTGGAGAGACATGAAGATCTGTGAGGACTATTTGAAACCTTGAAGACTCAATTTTCTTTGAGAAATTCAAAACTCTAATTGCCAATTTACTGCTTAGGAAGAGAATCTGTCTGATCAAATTCTGAGCCAAATTGATTATTCGAGAAACCCTAGGATAGTATCTTGAATGGAAAATGGGAGGACAAATTTTGGGGTACAACATTGTGCTATATGCGTTTCGTATACATATGCTATGATATTTGGTAAATGATGTATGAGTGTGACATGTTATTGAAATGCATTTGTAAATTTGAACAACATCTTTGTCTGAGAAAAATAAATCTCTAACTGTCGTTGGAGATGAAGAATAAATGTATCTTCGAATTAGTGTATCTTTGAGCAACATATGTTGATGTAATTGATGAGTTAGGTAATTTTTTGATGTTATGAATGAATTGATGTTATGAACACATTTATGGTGTAATATGTGTGGTCCAACGGTTACATTTTAATCAAATATATGTTGAGTTGTTATATGTTCAAATGTTACTGAAACTTATATGGCTGTTGTGGCAAAATGTGTAAATAGGTTATATGTTAAAATATGTAAACTGTCAAAACAGATTATACGTTTGATTGATTATAGTTTGACGGGTTAAAACAAGTTATAATTTAGTTTTTATATGACAAAATACTCAATTGATATATGTTAAAACATGTTATAGTTCAGCTGTTATATTTTGACATCATTTACCATCTGTTTCTCTTTATTTAATTTCTGAATTAATGGGGAGATCAATTCTTTTACTATGAGATTCATTTAGTTAAGGTTCACTTGTATGCATTTTATAGAAAGAGTAAGGTAAAATAAAAAATATGAAAAATATTGATGAATATTTAAATAATAAATTAAATAAAATTAATTTAAAAGACTAAAGAGTGAAATATAACCACTGTTGAAGAAAGATAAAAAAACATTTCATTTCATCAACTATGGAACAACAACCAAAAGCACACGTAGCTGTTGCAGCAACTCAACACACTCTTCAAACTCAAGCCCCCACATCCAAGAAGAGACCTTTCGACTCTCTTTCCAATTCCACTTCCAATTACTTCAAGATTCGTGCCCTAATTCGTGACCTTCGCCCCCATTTCATCCAGGTACCTACATATTATATTTGTGTGAAAAAGATTCTACCTTTCTCTTCTTTTCTCCGTTCTAGACTCTTGTTCATATCAAATTTGGTTTAGGGTTTTCCATTGGTTGTTAATAACATGTAAGTAGGACAAGTTATTTGCAGAAGGACAAGTTATAAGATAGTTAGGTTTTTCTTGGAGAACTCTCTGTTTTTATGGTTTAGCATTGACAGTGTCTTGATTTTATGGTATGAGAGACTTAGGTTAGGTTGAGTTTTGGATACTTGGATTGTAAACTTTTTGTTACTAGCTTGATAAAGAGTTGGTTTATTTTGCTATGGTTTAAAGGAATTGATTGAAAAGATAACGGAATTTGAGTGCGGCTCAACGTGCTTTTAGAAGTAGAACCAATTTAAGGAAATCAAGATATATGCGTTATATTGTTGGTTTTTTTATTTTATTTTAAACTTTTGCATCATCTTAGGAGACCCGAAATTGTTGAAATTAAATCGTACATTCTCCGGGCCTTCCATGGTCATACTTTGCTGATTGGTTGAGTTGCAATCTAGTGTTAGAAAGACCTAGGATTTTCAACACAACACTTTTCAGTGTCTTCCCAAGCACAACCTGGGGTTTTCCAGCCTATATGTAGTCAGTGGTGGATTGGGGAACGTTACAGATGGGACCCAAAACGCTATCGCCTATTGCGGTGAAATGGGTGGCGGTGTGTCAAAATATGTGCTGTAGTGCCCTGCCTCCACTTCTCTGTTTAATGCGGCCATGGCTCCGCCATGACGGAATGATGTGTCAGGGATTTTTGATGGCCTACATAGTCAATTTGTGAAGAGTACCCATCATGGCGGTATTATAGGCCACAATAGCGGGAAGTGTTATCAAATATTAGCGCTATGGAAGATATACATAGTGGTTTTGGGCTCGCCGCAATGGTAAATATCGGCCGATATTGCGGGGTTTTCCGCCATAATTCCCTATAATGGCGTCGCAATGCGGCCTGTATGGCGGGATTTCGGCTCTCCGCCATGGACCACCGTCCGCCATCAACAACACTAATTGTGAGTTTATACGGCAAATTGTGACCTTATTCCATGTTCTACCATCAATTAAGTACATACTTTCAGGCCAGCTCGCCATGTCTATGCAATGCCGCAGGTGCAATTAAGTACATAGTTTCAGACCAGCTCCTTCGCGCAGAGGGAAAATGAAGATTCATCAAGAAGAAAATAAATAGAAAATTATCGTCCCGTTTCCTTTTTTGTTGTCGATGGCAGACGGCGGTCCATGGCGGAGAGCCAAAATCCCACCATAGCGGCTGCTTTGCGGCGCAGTTATAGCGGATTATGGTGGAACACACAATATTGGCCGCTATTTACCATTGCGGCGAGACCAAAGACCGCCATGTATAGCCTCCATAGCAGCCATGGCGCCGCAATTTGAGGAATCTTGAAAACTTTGAAGATTCAAAATCTTTAAGACAAGTAGAAAACAGTGAAGAGCATCAGCTGAACAGGGCAAACTAGTCCGTGCTTGCATATTGGGTAAATAACTTAATAAAGACACACAAAAGGAAAAGAAAAACAACTATAGACTTTCTTCACCCTCGAAGTCTGAATATTAAAAAATAAATGGGTTAAGTATTTGTCTTGGATAGGTATCTTAACCGATACTCCTGGAATACTCTCGAATGTGTCCCAGAAGTATCCAAATTATGTTTTTACTTTTTGAACAATATGTTACATGATACATTTGAGATTTGATGTGGCATGGCTTGATACGACATTACATTTTTTTAAACTATTTTTACAAGTTTTTTGTGACACTTTTTTTAATCATTTTTTTTTTACATTTTGTCAATAAACATAGAAAATCTCCACATCCTCCTTTCGTCGTTACAGCTTCTGTGTTGATGATGTCAAATATATTATGATTTAGGTGAAAACCCTACCATTTTTATTATGATTACAGCTATCTTTTCATAAACTGTGATCATTATAGTTATATATTAAATGACTGTTTTTTTGTTACTAAAAATTCTATAACAAGTGCCTAATAATTGCGGTTTGATCTTGAAGATTCTCCAAACTCCTGACTACAAAAATTGCAAGGCGTCACATGAAATTCGAGACAGTAAGTTAACCAACTTATCAATTCATAATTCAAATCACATAACAGTTATACTCCTGACATATTGAATATGGCATTAAAATATGTAGCTGCATGTAACCATGTTCTTGTTGATTACATTTTCTTCATGTTTTAAGTTTCTTATACTCATAGATTAGGGTAGTATAAACTATATTTGTTTGTGTGGTTGCTTGAATTGTAATATGATTTTGGCTTGTAATTGCAGAGCTGAAAACCGTGCTCAAGGTATACAATGATCTGAAAGCAGATGTAGCTTCAGTAGGGAAGCAGCAGCAACCTCAACGTTTCAAGTCATCGGAGCAAACTCATGTAGAGAAAACATTTGCGCGTCCATCTGTGGCTGAAGTCAGTCAGACATCGAGCACATACGTTATTGGAGGATCAGCTTTTGGCTGGAATTTCATCACTTTTCCAGTCGCCAATTCTGTCTATTATGGTAGGACGAAGGAACAATTTCGATCCGATCAAATGACCGAGTAATCCTTTGGTGCCATGGCACAATAAAGGACTCACTATCTCTGTGCAATCTATCTGTCCATTGAAACTCATATTCATTCAGCCAAAAGTATTATGTATCAGCTTCCTTAAACTTACCTTTTTTTGGAAGTCCTTTTGAAAGCAAATCCTAATTTTTTTTTTTTACAAATTTAATGAAAGACTATTTTTTCTTTTGTATCCTGTGCAAGTTTTGTTGCTCTTTTACTATAAACTTATTATTCCAAAATAAGGTCATTTTAGTAGTGTTATTTACACTACTTTTTATAATTTTTATGCTGGAAATATATGAGTATATCAAATAGTTTCTTTATACTTATAAAATGGAATGAAAGTAAGAGTTTTGGATACCAGTAGTTCAAATTTGTATTCACTTAACTCAGTTTTACCAAATAGGATTAGATCAACACAAATTTACAAAAGGGCATTGCTCATCAACAGTTTTAGGAGCATTTAACTTGCCATCTCAACAATTAACTCTTGACACTTCTAATGATAGTGCTATGATTCTTATACTCTTAAAAAAATTTAAATTTATTTTTGCCTTTTACTAGAAATTTCAAAAAAATATCGGACTTTTCTAAAATTTTTGAAAAAAATATTGGATTTTTCGAAAAATTAGGTAGTTTATTTTTGAAATTTTTTTTTACACAAATGAAAATTTTAAAATTTCTGTTAAATTATAGGAAATTTTGATAAATTTTTTTTTAAATTCATACTGAAAATTTATAAATGAATTATTGGAAATTTCATTCTTTACCACCTCTAAATTTGTTCAGGGGCAATTTAAGAATTAAGAAAAGTGGGAGTTGCAAGGTATAATTGGAGGGGTGATAAGTTAAATTTTCTAACTTAAATTTTAGGCGCAATCAAAATGCAATCACAGTCAAGTCTTAGATCTAAGTCAAAAAACATGATTGAAACAATTCAACAAGTTAACCTATATATTGTTTATGGAAATTAATTTTTAAATCATCTCGTTAACCTCTACCGTAAACAATTGCATAAATGGAAAGAACAACATAAACTAACATAAATTTTTATTATGACATACATAAAACACACAACATTACTAGACTTTCGTTAACTTAAATTCAACATTACATTTCATTTGTAATAGATGGTTAGAGACGTTTCAACATCTTTAGAATATCTTCAATCGATCTTACAAATGTCACATCCACCTCAATTAGACTTTTTATTTCGTAACAGTGAAATCTACTTCATATAACAATTAAGTCTGCATTCGTCTTCAATTCAAACTTGTTGAACTTCATCTTTCTTTTGTTGTCAATCGAGGGTGAGCGTTAATAGAGTTTCACAACTCTTCAATTGTTTAGGTATCACAATAAATTCTTTAGTGTGGATTTCAAATTGGCAAGACGGGCGATCTTTATGAATCTAAATTCAAGAATGGGGCCTCTCGTCGTTGAAGTAGACAAAAGCGATTTACAAATATTGAGACATTTTATAGTTATTTTGTTAACATTATGAGAGACACATGTATCTATACAAGTTTTAGATCAATATAGACTTTAAAAACCAACGGATGTCTTAGAAGATATTTCGAAACTTAAATTCCAAAACAAACCATTAAAGTTTTAAAAAACACAAGAAAAAAACTTGTCCGGAACATAAATGCCACATCAAACCTTGTTAGTAGTTGTTTTGCAGAAATTATTTTGGTCAAATATTTTAGTGACAAACATAATCTTTTTTCATTAACATAAAAAGTTTTACAATCAATATTTATATAATTAATGATGGATAGACATTAAAATTATCATTATATTAATAATAAATCCGTGTTATCGCACGAATCCCGTCTGGATTCATATTATATGTCTATCAAACTATCATTTGTAAAATTTTAAATTTATTTTTCAATTAATTAACATTTACATAGTTATAAATATAGATTAATAATATGTTAACATTCAGCAATTTTTAAACATTAATGCATACTTAAAAAACATAATAACTGCAATTTCACTCTATACATCTAAACATAGATACACAATACAATCTCAAAATAATTTTATTGCAGACATATACAATTTGCAATGGTGACAAATATGTACTTTTAATTAACTAATACCACTTCCATGTATATATGTTTTTTAGATTAGAAGATATTATATATTTGGTTAGAATATTAGATAGATTAGTTCATATATATTAGAATCATAGGCCCTTTTGGGTCAGAGTCTTTTATCTGACATGCTGGGTTGAAGATCTAATACAAAACGTGTAACTTCTCATTGTATGGCCTCCATGAATGCAATCTCAATTAACTCATATCAATAGACGCATGCAGTTATAATAAATGATTGCATTCAATATCAAATGAAAAACCGTGTGACTTCTTCATGTAGTACATCGTAAATCATCATAAAATTCTTTGGTTCTGATGACCATAAATGCATTGATTAATTGTCTGCACAAAAAAACACTAACTAATTATTGCATTTACAAATAAGATTTATACAGTTTCCATTGAATACATGAGATAGATATGAAGAGCAAAGAGTTAAAGCAATATTAATTGAGCAAAGTCACAAACAATATAAAGTAACAATTTATTCATGCCACGGTTAGTCAAAAACGAAACACCAAAGCAAGTGCCAAGTTTTCAATCAAAAAATAAAAACAGATATTTCAAAGTTAAGGACTTGTTACACTATATGTTAAAAATCATATTTCTCATCCAATTGTCGTTGGGTAACACACACAAACTTCTCCATAAAATTTGTGATATCTAACAACTTCGTTAGAACTCTGCCAACCAAAACTATCTCAGAAGAAAATAAAGTATCTAAATTCACTATTATTTTCATGTAGTTATTTTTCATTCAACATGTATAGGAAGAACATTGGCAACAATGTTCTTTATCTTATTGCTATCATCACTGTAATACGGTGGGAGAACTCACTTGTTTAATATTTTATCGCAAATATTACGGATAGCAAGAGTCATCACCGAATTTTCTTTTAGCCAATGAGAAAAGGTAAAAAGAACAGGAAAGAACTTTGATAGATTTTGAGTTCGAAGTAAGTTATGAAAAAGAAATGTGTTAGTATCATTTTCATCTGTAGTTATTTACGGACTTTTAATTGCTCAGCTCATTTTAAATTTGCTTTGTATGTATGTGATTAAAAATATTTTAAATGTCAATTGTGAGGCATACTTTGTAATAATTCTTGTATCAGTCCTCAAGAATGTTTACAAAGTGTTTTTTTTTTAAATATTTGTTTTGAAACGTGAGGTGTAAAAATGAATTTGTTTGTTTGAAACTGTTATGAGCAAGCAATTTGTTGAGTCTTACCCAATAAAGGTCTTTCTTGTTATTTTCCTTCTCCGTTAGAGATAATACTATCTATACCATTAGTTGGTAGGTAGTCTTATCTATTAGATGTGAATGGACAAACGTAGGGTCGTTGTATGGTCATAGAAGGCAACATGTAAGAATACTTAACAGTTTGAATGGACTATCATCATTTTTCTCGTAGGATCATCGAAGGGACTAGATCATTTTGTAGGCAACTCGAAGGGCCATCGAGAGATTATCATCTTTATTCGAAAGGGACCATGATGATATTGTTTAACCGAGGGTCTTTGCTAAAATATTCTTGTTTTCGTGAGAAATGACCATGTTTTCTGATAACAATAGAGAGAGGTTACCCTAGAGGTGCAAAGTGTGCAAAGTATATTGGTTTCAGTTATGTTATCTTGAAAATTAAGATTATCTATGTTTGATTTTATTCTCATTATACAAGTCTATTTACTAACAGTTATATATATATATATATATATATATATATATATATATATATATATATATATATATATATATATATATATATATATATATATATATATATATATATATATATATATATATATATATATATATATATATATATATATATATATATATATATATATATATATATATATATATATATATATATATATATATATATATATATATATATATATATATATATATATATACAAACATATAAAGACAAAAGATAAAGCGAGAATGTAAATTTACGCTATTACAGAGCTTTGTGAGAGTTACATAATTAGAAAAATACGGGGATGTAAATCTAAACTATGTGACCTATACAATTGTTTCTAGGAATTTAAACGTAAAAATGAATAAAAATGTAAGAAAGATTATTTTTTAAAGTCCTAAAATCTAAAATATTAGAAAACAAATTTTCGGGAATTAATTTGTGACCTGTTTTTGTTGGTAAACTCGTCCTATTTCGAGAATTCATACCGCCTGGTCATATAGATAGTTTCCCTGTCCTGTTTCGGGAATTAATCTGCGACCTATTTTTTTGTTGGTAAACCCATCCTGTTTCGGGAATTCATACCGCTTGGTCATATAAATAGTTGTCTTGTTCTGTTTCAAGAATTAATCTATGACCTGTTTAAAAATTGCTTATGATATTCGTCTGCGAACTTTTCCTGAAAAGACAAAATTAGATTTATGGAATGTCATGATAGATGTAATGCATTGTGTAATGATCCTATCAAAATGAATGAGAATGTCATATGCGTTTCAGTATGCATATGCTATGATGTATTGTGAAATGATGTATGAACATAATATATCGTTGAAGCATATCAGTAGCTCCCTGTAACAATGTCTAGCTGGGAAAATAAGTCACAAGTTGTTGTTGGGGATGAAGAAAGTGATTCTTCAATTTATGCTGGGAACAATTTTGCTGGGGATTCCTGCTTTTTGTTTGAGGATATTTCGCTGGGGATCTTCGACTCCTGCTTCAGGATAAAAGCATTCAAAGAGAGTCGGTTGTTCGTCGTTCTTTTTGTTGAAAGATTTGATTCTTGCGTATCCTGATTAAGGATAAAAGAGACGGATATTCCTCTTGTGTGCTATATGTCCAGGTTTCATATACCGTAGCAACTTTTTCGGGGATAACAACTTTGATTAAACCCTGTTGGAAAAGAGAATTTTGTTAGGGATTTACGGTGTTGGAGTAATAAATTCCGCTGGGGAATTAAATTCATGTAAAGAGGAAACAAACTCTGATGGGGATTAGGATTGTATAGGCTGCACTGAGGAAGTCTCCACTGTATGCTGGGGAAATGATCAAACAACTTTATCTGTTAGGGGACCTATCGGGGATGATGATCAGGTCAAGCTATCCATTAGGGATATGGAGGTGAACTGCTGGAAGATGTCCCAATTTCTGCCTGAGGGCATATTAGACTTGTTGGGGAATATATCTATGTCGGGGATGAGCTTGTGAAGATAGCTCTGTAGATATATTTCCATGGAGATTGCTTTGTGGAGATTTGTGGATAACTTTGAACATTATCCCAACTCCTAAAGTGATAAATGTTATATTGGTAAACAAGTGATGAGATAACAAGACATAGTTGTACGCTTTAACCCCTAACTTTTTCCTGAACTGTCTTTTCAGATATTCATTCCACCGGGATACCCCTTTTTGCCCAAACCACCTTCTCAGGTTTTCGACTTGTCGGGTGTACAATTTTATTTATATGTCCCTAATTTTTGCCCGAACCCTTTTGGTTCGTCAGGATGCCCTTATTTTTTCCTAGGCCAATCAACTTAGCGGGTCTCTTTTTCATGCGTAGTATTTTTGACTATGTGCGTGTTCACACGGCGTGGGGAATTTTCATTTTTCATGGTAGTAAGTGTTGTAGCACTGCCAGAAAATATTTTCTTGATCATACGTGGCCCTTCATATACGGGAGTCCATTTGCCCCTGGGATTAGTCTGGTGTACCCGATGTTTGAATTTATTGATCAACATTGATTACCAGGTTCTGATAGTCTTGACCTTCCTCGGTATTTTTCTAAGAACTGCCACGGCAGAATGACACCATTTGATACTGCTGACATAGACAAGCAATTTGGTGATACCGAAGATTCAGTTTTCATAGTGGCTTTTGCTGTAACTCATGATCAATGTAACATGCCCCAAGTGATTCATATGGAGATATGCCCCTGGCTATTCAACACTTTTGAGATATTCTTTAAATCTTGACTTCACTGCCATAGATGAGTTGGATAATAACATGTCATGCCCCTTGATTTATAACCAATTGTGTCCATGAAAGGGCTGTTTTTGTAAGTGTCTTTCTCTTTGACCCATCCTCTGAAGTAATTTTGTCCATTGGGAGGATTTTCATTCATTGAATATTCGTCATGCGAATTTCTCTGCTGTCAAACACTTAGTCATATGTAAACAATGGTATTAAAATGCAAAGCTTATGTTTATCTTGAAGTTTAAAAAATGCATTTTTTAGTAAAACAAAATTTGTAATAATGTGATATCAACTCAGGATTTATAGTAAGCCTTACAGGAGTCAAGATACCTTTTTGTAACAATATATTTTCGAACTAACTCATGCTTCAGTTAGGACTTTGAAGGGTTGTAACGCGACCTGGTTCACGGTTTAAGAAACAAAGGATAAAGGATCAAAGTTTATTTGTACCCAACTCGTTCTCCATGATGTCCTTCAGTCCTATACTTAGTTAATTATGCATTTAGGTTCCAATAGAGTTTGGAATTATAGCACTAATACTTGGTGATGGTTCAGAAACCAGAAGTTTATTTGAGAAGGTATTCATTTTTTCTTGTAACATATTTCTTTTGTTGAGAATTTGTAGGACCTATTTTTGACTTTATTTCCCTAACTTTTTTCTGAGCTGTTTTGTTTGAGATTTCAGTCAGCGGGATGCCCCAGTTTTTCCCCTAAGTCTCCTTCATAGGTTCGACTTAGCGGGCTTTTCTTTTGAAAGATAATGATTGCCCGACTTAATGATTACGGGGAACCACCATTGACTTTTTATTTGGAAGGATGTCTTAGATACTACCTATTGTGTACGAAGGAAAATCTTGCGATTGAATGCACAATTGAATTAAATGAGAAACTACCCTGCCCCAGGTTATGATTAAGGGTTTCAATTTGCGTGAAAAATAAAACTCCTACTTCTTAGGCTCAAAGGGGTTGACTAGAGATTAACTTCCTTATATCTCCACTGTTTAGGAATTGAAACAATATTTGTACATCGCCAGTAAGGTCTGTTCAAAAGCATATTGTATGAGATTATGGTATCATTTTCGTCATCCTCCCTCTAAAGACTTATAACTTTTAACGAGAGTTGAATATCACAAAAAGGAAGTAAAAAGCACAGTTTAAATATAGTGAAAATGAATGGATTAATTTAAGACCAATATATGCAATGCATTAATGGAAAAAAAAATAAAGTTTGACATAAAAATAAGTGTTCGAACAAATAAAAGAAATTACAACTGAAAATTCAAATGAAGTGAACGCTCTTATCTTAGTCATGATTTGGCATGGGAACAATGATCACATTAGGAGTCTCAAGAGGGTCAAACTTAAACTCCTTAACATCAATCATATCTTGAATCTTGTTCTTCAACGTTCAACAACCATTTGTATCATGTCCAGGACTATTAAAATGGTATGTACACCTTGCATTGGGATGATAGCTAGGAGCGGAAGTATTGAGATTCCGAGGAGGATCCTTCAACGTGATCAACTATGCCTTCAACATGTGTTGCAATGCTTGAGCCAATGACACGTTGATTTTGGTAAATTGTCTTTTGGGTGTATCCTGTTTACGCTGATTACCCTGTTATCATTGTTGCACTGGTGTAGGGTTAAAGATTAGTACTGCCCCTACAGATTGGTTGTGGTCTCTCTCTTATTACGACCCTTCTGGCCGTACACAAAATTGGACTCTTTCTTCCTGTTGTATGACTTTTTCTGAGTATCGGAAGAGGTAGGCACCTGGATTTTACCACTTCTTAATATGAAGAGATATAAATTTGAAAATGAAATGCATTATAATAAAAAGAAAGGGTTAAATATGTTTTTCATCCTTCTAAATATCTCAAATTACACTTTTAATCCCTATTAAAAAAAATGACAAATTTTGGTCCTTAAAAAATTTTTGTTCATCCAATTTTAGTCCCTGTTATTTTCTAAAATTTTAAAAACTGTTTAATTACCCATAAACTTTTCAATTTTTGAATAATATTTTACATACATGTTTAGAATACTATAAAATGTTTCTTTATAAAATTTTAGAATTTTTTAAAATGAGAAGAATTAAATATGATTTTTTTAAATTTCAAAAGATATTGATAAAAATAATAAAAATCTCGACTTAAAAATCAAATTTTGAATTTCTTTTTTTCCAAGAAACTTTTTATAACGTTCTAAACATGTCTACAAAATAATCATTCAAAAATACACATTGATTTAACAATAAGGACTAAAACTACGTGCATAATAATTTTGTAGAGACTAAAATTTGCTATTATTTTAATAAGAACTAAAAATAAAATTTGAGATATTTATAGGATCAAAAACATATTTAACCCTAAAAAATATAAAAATTAAAAAAAAATAATATATAACTTACACATCAGCAGTATTTAATATAAAATGCATAATAGTGAAATAATAATAAAATTAGACTCTTTTAATCCTGAAATCATAAAAGTTTAAACTAAAAATCCTAAAAATCAAAGGAGTTAACTTAAAATTTCCAAGTATTTTAATTTTTATAGATAAATAATAGATATCTATATTATATCGTTTAGAGTAACAAATCAACATTACATAAAAAATAATCAATGCTAAGATAAAAACTAAAATATAAAAAAATATAAAAAATATGACAATCTAAATTTATATAAAGATAGTTCTGTATCTTATACTTATTTTGGTGAATTCATTGAATTGTTCGGTCTTATTCAAAAAATTATCTAGCCAACTCTCAGGTTCCATTGTGAAATGAGTTGTCAATGGAACAAACAACCAAAAGCACACGTAGCTGTTGCAGCAACTCAACAACACACTTCTCAAACTCAAGCTCCCACATCCAAGAAGAGACCTTTCGACTCTCTTTCCAATTCGACTTCCAATTACTTCAAGATTCGTGCCCTAATTCGTGACCTTCGCCCCCATTTCATCCAGGTACCTACATATTTAATTTGTGTGAAAAAGATTCTACCTTTCTCTTCTTTTCTCCGTTCTAGACTCTTGTTCATATCAAATTTGTAATCTTTTTAGATGTTTCAACTTTTTCATTTTTCTTTTAGATTTAGGGCTGATTTTTTGTGAAAAAGATTCTATCTTTTTGTTCTTTTCTCCATTGTAGAGTGTTGTTAATATCAAATTTAATATGTGTGTGCTTACCAATGTTAGGGATTTTATTAGAGATTTAGGGAATTTCCATTGGTTGTTGTCAATAACATGTAAGTATGACAAGTTATAAGGAGTTCTAACAAGTTATGGACCTAGTAAGATAGTTAGGTTTTTCTAATCTCTTTTTATGGTTTAGCATTGGCAGTGTATTGATTTTATGCTATGAGAGACCTAGGTTTGTTGAGTTTGGATACATGGATTGTGAACTTCTTTTTACTAGTTGGATAAAGAGTTGGTTTATTTTGGTATGATTTAAAGGAATTGATTGAAAAGATAATGGAATTTGAGTGTGGTGTGCTTTCTAGAAGTAGAACCAATTTAAGGAAATCAAGATATATGCGTTATATTGTTGAAATAAAATGGTATTTTCTTAAGGAAATCAAGATTTATGCGTTATATTGTTGAAATTAAATGGTATTTTCTACGGGCCTTCCACGGGAGTCTTATCAAATTGCGGCGCCATGGCCGCTATGGTGGTTATACATGGCGGTTTTTAGGCTCGCCGCAATGGTAAATATCAGCCGATATTGCAGGTTTTTCCACCATAACATGCCGTATGGCGGGATTTTGTCTCTCTATCATGGACCGCTATCTGCCATCGACAACACTGTTCCATGGCCATACTTTGCTAAGAGATGTATCCTAAAAATGAGTAAGGTACTAAGGCGGGAAAAATAATAATTGGGTGATTGGTTGAGTTGAAATCTAGTGTTAGAACGAACTAGGGTTTTTCGACACAACACTTTTCAGTGGCTTCCCAATCACAACCTGTGGTTTTCCAGCCTATGTAGTCAGTGGCGGATTGGGGAACGTTACAGCCAGGCCCCAAAACGCTATTGCCTATTGCGGTGAAGTGGGTGGCGGTATGACCGCTAGCCGAAGCTTAGCGAACAAGACAAACAGTTTATGATCATACACATATAAGAGATCGAAAATAGAAGAATACACAATTAAATACATATTCATAGATCATAGATAACATTCAAAGTTCTGTTACTTATTTTCAAAACTGATAGAAAGCAAGAAAGAAAATATGCAGAGAGAAGGGATGGGTTTTGTTGGAAAGAGAACAGAAGGGCTACTATTTTTTCTGTGCAGAAGTGAGAAAGTGACGTTGTTGGGGTTTATTTTCTCCAAGCAGACTCTATTTTTTGGGATACAAAATGTCCAAAAAAATGGCTATTAAATAATGGTATTTTTGGGTTTTTATTTCATCTTCAGTGTTGTGGCTGGTGCATCCACACTTTGGCCGCAATTTGGGGTGCTATGGCCACAACCTAGAACCCAATGTCTAAATCTGTACTGTAGTGCCTTGCCTCCGCTGCTGTTAAATGCAGCCATGGCACCTCCTTGACAGAATGTTGTGGCAGGGTTTTTTGATGACTGCCATAGTCAATAGTCAATATGTGAAGAGTACCCACCATAGGCCACAAAAGCGAGTTTATACGGCAAACTTTTGACCTTATTCCATGTTCTGTCATCAACAACACCGCCTGCCGCTGCTATGCGATGCTGCGTTCGCGGTCACTGCAGGTGCAATTAAGTACGTAGTTTCAGGCCAGCTCCCTTGAGTACAGAGGAAAAATAAAGATTCAAGAAGAAGAAAATAAATAGAAAATTATGGTCCCGTTTCCTTTGTTAATTATTTAATAAATTGAATTTATTATTTATAGTTACACGCCATACCCTTGTTCTAGTTTCAGGTTTGGCTTTTCGGGATTAACAACATAGCATATATTATATATTTCTTATTCACAATGCTAAGCTAGTTGATCTCTTTTGCCTCAATTTATAAAAATAATTGATGAAATCTCTATTAGACATGAAGGTGAGTAACCTTGAAACCTTTTTTTGTATAACTCTTTATTATCATACACGGAAATGGAAGGCAAGCGGGCAACTAGTTGCGCTGCTACCCAATAAAGAGAGGAATCTTGAAAACTTTGATGATTCAAAATCTTTAAGGCAAGTAGAAAACAGTGAAGAGCATCAGCTGAACAGAGCAAATTAGTCCATGCTTGCATATTGGGTAAATAAGTAACCTTCAAATGACAACTAGTTGAAACTCATAAAGTGTCTAAAAAGACCCTCAGAAGGAAAAAAAAAAACTAGTCTTTCCTCGGCCTCAAAGCCCGGAAACTCCAAAATAAATGGGTTAAGTATTTGTGTTGGATGGATACGCATCATAACCGATACTCCTAGGATACTCTCGAATGTGACTATTCTTACAAGTTTTTTGTGACACTTTTTTTAACCATTTAATTTTCTACATTTTGAAAGGGAAAAAAATCTCTCCCCCATAAACATAGAAAATCTCCTCATCCTCCTTTCGGCATTACAGCTCCTGTGTTTATGTTGATGTCAAACATATTTTGGTTTAGATGAAAACCCTATAATTTTTGTTATGATCACAGGTATCTTTTCATAAACTGTGATCATAATAGTTATATATTAACCATAATATATATCTATAATGATCACAGTTAATCTATGAAGTCGTTTTGTTGGGGCTGATAAGAATATGTATTGAACTATTGAAAGATGTCTCTAATAGTTCAAGTTTACTCGTCATATCATTCCTTTTATCTTGATTCATTGAATGATTTTTTTGTTGCTAAAAATTCTATAACAAGTGCCTAATAATTGCGGTTTGATCTTGAAGATTCTCCAAACTCCTGACTACAAAAATTGCAAGGCGTCACATGAAATTCGAGACAGTAAGTTAACTAACTTATCAATTCATAATTCAAATCACATAGCAGTTATACTCCTGACATATTGAATATGGCATTAAAAATGTAGCTGCATGTAACCATGTTCTTGTTGATTACATTTTCTTCATGTTTTAAGTTTCTTATACTTATAGATTAGGTAGTATAAACTATATTTGTTTGTGTGGTTGCTTGAATTGTAATATGATTTTGGCTTGTAATTGCAGAGCTGAAAACCGTGCTCAAGGTATACAATGATCTGAAAGCAGATGTAGCTTCAGTAGGGAAGCAGCAGCAACCTCAACGTTTCAAGTCATCGGAGCAAACTCATGTAGAGAAAACATTTGCCCGTCCATCTGTGGCTGAAGTCAGTCAGACATCGAGCACATACGTTATTGGAGGATCAGCTTTTGGCTGGAATTTCATCACTTTTCCAGTTGCCAATTCCGTCTATTATGGTAGGACGAAGGAACAATTTCGATCAGATAAAATGACCGAGTAATTCTTTGGTGCCATGGCATGATAAAAGAGTTACTACCCCCGTGCAACCTGTCTGTCCATTAGAACACCTATTCATTCAACCAAAAGTATTGTGTATCAGGTTTCTTAAACTTACCATTTTTTGGAAGTCCTTCTGGCACAGCGTCGGTTAAATTTTTACTATTAGTTGAACTTCATTTTGAAAGCAAATCATATGATTTTTTTTATATACAAATTTACCGAAAGGTTTTATCTTGTATCCTATGCAAGTTATGTTGCTCTTTTACTATGAACTCCTATTATACCATAGTAGGGCCATTTTAGTAGTTTTGTTATTTACACTATACTTTCTTTCTTTATCATTTCCGCCCTCACAGTGCTCAAATTAGCTTTTGCACCTTTCCGGAACTGACGCTTTCCAAATCATCATCCACTCCCTATCTTAAACTTCTTCCTTAAAACCTTCAAGCTCTTGATACATAACTTTCATCAAAAACTTTCCATGTCCAGTACCTGCAAAATAGAAAATGTCAGGAGATTGCCCTAAGCAAGGTGGCACACAAGCCCTCAGCTTACCTAACTACTGTTCCGGTAGCCAAGAATTTAAGATACTCATATTCCACTCGCCTCCCTCATTTACTAAGTCGCAAACTCTAGCTCCGCAAAGATCATTAGGAATATGCACCTCCATGTTGTTCACAATATACTCATGTCCTAGCCAATTATCCTCCAATGCATTAACACTTCTCCCATCTCCTACAACCCATCTTCCCATTTCCAGCATTATAGGAATTGTTTTAGAGATGTATTTCGATAGACTAGAATCCAAGGGCCTCAACTTCAAACAATCCGCAATTTCTGTTCCATTATATTTTCTCCTCATAATAGTACACCAAAGTTCATTTAAATTTGAATATAATTTCCAGCTCAACTTCATCAAACAAACATCATATAGGATATTGAGATCCCTTAAACCGACTCCTCCAAACTGCTTCGGTCTAATGATAGTATCCCACGCCACAACATGGATCTTCCTTTTCTCATCGATTTCCCCCCAAACAAACTTTCGCTAAATGCCATGAATTTCATCAATACATTTTTTCGGGAGCTTATTTGTCATCATCGGTAATCGGTATCGCCTCAATAATGCTTTTAGCAAGAGTAATTCTTTCAGACAAAGAGAGGTTATTCTTCTTCCAACTATTAAGCTTGGTCGCAACATATTAAAAATCATTCTTCCTTAATCTATTACTATTAAGAGGAACTCCAAGATATTTGCCAAAACATTTCATATGTTGAAACTTTGATAGATTCAACAACTTTAACTGCATGCTTCTTGTGACATTATTGGAGAAAAGAATGTTGGTTTTTGTCTTGGCTAACCTCTTGCCTTGACATTCATAAAAAAAATATCAAGAGTCTTTATAACACAAATCATCTGTCTTTCAGTAGCCTCACCGAAGAATAATAAGTCATCAACAAACATGATGTGTGATTATCGACTGACTCCACAAACCAACACAGGTCTTTCCAGCATGGTTTATCCTCACTCACACGCTTTCTGAGAAACTTCCCAAAAGGCCACTCATCCCAAAATTGCTCCTAGTCAAGCACGCTCAATTATGGAGTTTTTATGGAACAGGCTACTGAAAAGAAGATGCATCTTATTGGTATAGGTAGTACCAATCAATCCTTAAAAGCCTTCATTCAACCATGTAGTCTCTTCCCTACATAGCCTTAAGATCCCTCTCATTCTGATGTGACAACCACTCCTCGCCCTCTACGGCCTTGAGTGTTACATGTTATGCAACTACCCTCCCTCTCTACGACCTTGAGTGTTACATGGGGTGCAACCACCCTTCCCCCTCTCCGGGCTCGGGTGTTAGATGTCCACCAGCTTCTGCATGGTTTATCCCCGATCCACATCGTACTAGGAGAGATATGCTCTGATACAATTTGTAATACCCCAGACTGCCTTTAGAATTACCGACTGACCCCACAAATCAATACAAGTCTTTCCAGGATATTTTATCCTCACTCACACGCTTTCTGGGAAACTTTCCAGAAGGTCATCCATCCCAAAATTGCTCCAAGTCAAGCACGCTTAACTGCAGAGTTCTTATGGAACGAGCTATCGAAAATAAGATGCATCTTGTTGGTATAGGTAGTACCAATAAATCCTTATAAGCCTTTCTTAAACCTTGCAGTCTCTTCCCACAGCCTCAAGATCCCTCTCATTCTGATGTGGCGACTACTCTTCGCCCTTTTCGACCTCGAGTGTTACATCCGGTGCAACCATGCTCTGCCCTCTTCGGTCTCGACTGTTACATGTGACACCTTAATACCTTGCTTGCCGAGTTTAATAGCTTTCCACCTATTTTGACCAACTTTCTCTTCAATCAAATGCGAAAGCTTATCCATGCAAACAACAAATAAGTTACAATGATATCAGATCACCCTACCTAATACCTCTTTGAAGAGCGGAAAATAATAAATATTAATAAAATTTAGGAGAAAAAAAATAAACAACTTACTATTTCACACTAAAAGGAGCAGCTTTATGGCGTCCACCCTTTTTTTGTAATAGGCCTCGAGACCCACAAAATATTTATAGAGGTATTTATAAATTATCCGAAATTTTCACATCAATAATTAAAATTGAACCCACAATCTAAATATACTAACATATTTTGGCGATGCTCATTATCTTTGATTCAAATTCTTTTATATAAAATTAAGTTACATAAAAAAAAAATACTCATCAAATTGTGTTATCAATTCGACATAGATTAACTAGACAACTTATACAATACACCTCTTTACTCAATTACTTATCAAATTAATATTTTTGGAACGAATTGACATCCATAATACTTTTAAGGGGTCACATATTCGAATTCTATTAGGTACTAACAATTCTCATATTAAGTCCTTAATACAAAATTTTATTATGATTTTACACAAAATCCATGCTAATAGTCAGTAAGATTAATCAATTATTTAGTTGTAAAATGAGATATCGATATTTAAAAGAAAATGTATGACGATAAACATCTAAACAAAAGAATATAATTAGATTGAAGACAAAAATTGAAACCCACAAACATTTCAACCAATTTCACACTTTTAGCTAAATTAAATTAGTCAGATGAAGGAAATTTATTTTAATTTAATTAATTAGGTATGATTTAGTGGGAGCAAAAATGAAAGAGGGGAAAAATAAAAATAATATATTTTTAACATGTTGAAATTATTATTTATTACATAATTATTTATTAAATTCAAATGTAACGGAAAATGATTAATAGTTAAAATAATTATGAAGATATTGTTTTATTAATTAATTAAAAGAAAGTGGGATATAGTGGAGTAAAAATTATAATGTAATGGAAATAATGATTAATAATTAAAATAATTAAAAAAATATTATTTGTTAAAGAATTAAAAGAGTTAGTAAGATATAGTGAAATAAATATTAATAAATAAATAAATAAATAAAAGAAAAGGAAATAAAAAGAAAGTTACTTTTCAATTTTGGCTAAAAAATATTATTAATTAATTAATTAAAAAGTTAGTTGGATATATATATATATATATATATATATATATATATATATATATATATATATATATATATATATATATATATATATATATATATATATATATATATATATATATATATATATATATATATATATATATATATAAGAAAAGGAAAAGAAAATTACATAAATACATTTAATTTTGATGTTAAATTTACTAAGTGACTTAACCATTTTTATATATAAAATAATATTTTAATATTGTTTTTGGCTCTCACTAGAATCCAAATTTGTTTTCTTTTTCGAAGAAAAAAATCACTTCCCAATAATTAAAAAAAAAACCCTAATATCAACAACGACTTTACCACCAAAAATCTGCTTCCGTGATAAGTTGATTAGAACAATACAAATTCATATTGTTGAAGAAAAAAAAGACATAATTGTCAAAAAAGAAAGAAAGAAATTCACATAGAGTTTGAAAATGGAAATCGGCTTTTGCTTAAGGTTTATCTTGATATCATTGTTTTTAGAGATATGTGTACTCCATGGACTGATGATGTTTTCTTATATTGCTGGATAAAAAATCGAATACAACACGATGAAGGAGAGACTTCTTAGAGTTTGAAAGCAACGCGAAGATGGATAATTATAATGAAACTCGTTAATGTATAAGTTTAAGAATAAAAAAGGAAATAGAATATATTTATGAAAACAAAAAGAATGACTGCCGTAAAACTGTAAGAATGAATTAATTGGAATGACATCTAGTATTAGTCTATTTATACGTATAAATTAAAGTCACATAAGCAACATACTAAAATGTTAAATTTTCCTTCAATACCGTTTCTTAATTTAGAATTTCTTAATTAAAAATTAAAAACACCAATTTCATCCCTTAAGTGGAGAAATTGATCCGTTTTGATCGCCTTTATCAGAATATCTGCCAACTGCTTCTGGGTGCTACACTCCACAATTTTTAGTACTCTGTTCTGGACTTGACTTCTTAGAAAGTGATACTTTGTCTCAATATGTTTGCTTCTCCCATGTAGTACTGAGTTCTTGGCGAGATTGATTGCAGACTTGTTATCAATCATCAGCTTCAAAGGCTTATTTATCTTGATCTTCATATCTTGCAATAGATTCAGAAGTCACACAACTTGACATACAACTACAACACCTGCAATGTACTCAGCTTCACACGTTGATAGTGCAACAACAAGCTGCTTCTTGGAACACCAAGAAATATGATCTTCCAGAAACTTAAACAAATATTCAGAAGTACTTCTTCTATCAACTATATCTCCACACTAATCAGAATCAGAATAACTCATCAACTCTGAATATGTGTTACTTTCGGAAGGGAATAATACTCCATACTTCAGAGTTCCCTTGCTACACCTCAGAATCTTGACAGCAGCTTGGTAATGGGACCACTTAAGTTTACTCATGAACCTACTAACCATTCCAACTGCATAGCAAATATCAGGTCTGATATTACACAAATACCTTAGAGAATCAATCAACTGTTTGAAGGTTGTAGCATCCACATCCTCACCCTCAGAATCATAATCCAATTTATGATTGGTTTCTGATGGTGTGTCAGCAACCTTACAATTCTGCAACTTAAATCTTTCAAGAAGTTCAAGTTCATACTTCAGCTGATGCAAAATGATACCATTCTCCGAGTACATAATCTCCATTCTTAGAAAATATATCATATTTCTCAGATCAGTCATCTCAAACTCATTCACCAGCACCTCTTTGAACTTGATTATACTTTCTAGACAGCTTCACGTTAACAATATGTAATCAACAGAGACATACTAGAATCATATTGCCTCCAGAATGCTGCACATAAACTCCATATTCCATCTCACATTTCTGAAACCCCTGCTTCTTGAAAAATGAATCAATATTCAATTTTCAAGCTCTGGGCACTTGCTTCAATCTATACCGAGCTTTATGTAACTTGTACACATCTCTTCCTGATTCTTTTTCACAAATCTAGGAGGTTGTGACACGTATACCTCTTCTTGTAACGAACCGCTCAGAAATGTAGACTTCACATCCAGATGCATCAGATACCAATTTCTATTCACAACTATAGCAATCACCAGTCTAATTGTTTCATGTATGGCTACAGGTGCAAACGCCTCAAACTAATCTAGCCCAAGTTTCTGAGAAAAAACCCTAGCCACTAGCCTTGCTTTGTGCTTGCCAATTGATCCATCTGGCTTAAATTTTACCTTGAAAACCCATTTGGCGCTGATGACTTTCTTCTCGTTTGGAAGCTTAGTCAACTCCCAAGTATTGTTTCTTTCTATAACCTCAAGTTCTTCTTTCATGGCATTCAACCATACTTTCTTCTTAAAAGCATCTTCAATATCCACTGATTCAGAATCTACTAACATGGCACACAGAATAACTTCTTCTTTGGAATCTACTTCAGTGTCTTGCAACATGTCAAACTCTGAAAACCTTCTTGGTATTCGTCTGATTCTTTGTGGCCTCTGAATTTATTTTGAATCCTCTACAAAATCTGGAACAACGTTAGCTTCTGAACTTAGTCCAAAACCACTACCTTCAAAAGTACCACCTTCAAAAACATGACCACTGACAGATTCTGGACCATCATCAATATCTGGATCAGAATCTGATTCACCATCTGACTCATATTTATAGTCTTCAGAATCATCTTCTGACTCCAACTCATCTTCAGAACTTTCAAGTTCCGACTCATCTTCAGAACCTTCTGAAATATCTTTAGAAGTTACCTCTAGTATTGGTACTACACCAGAAATGGATTGAGACTTACTCCAATCTCATGCTTCTGACTCTTTTACGATGACGTCTCTGCTGACTTCAACTTTATTAATTTCTGGATAATAAAGCTTGTACGCACCTGTAGTGTGGTACCCCACCAGTAACATCACTTTGCTTCTATCATCCAATTTCTGTCTTCTAGCTTCTGGAACATGTTTGTAACATACAGAACCAAACACCTTCAGATTTCTAACACTTTGCTTGTCTCCAGTCCATTTTTATAAAGGAACAATTTCCTTCAGCTTCTTCGTTGGACACTTGTTGAGCACATACGCTGAAGTGGCCACAACTTCTCCTCACAAAGTATGAGGTAGCTTATTCTCTTTCAGCATACTTCTCGTTATATCAAGCATTGTACGATTTCTTATTTCAGCAAGACCATTGTGTTAATGAGTATAAGGAGTAGTAACCTCATGCTCAATTCCATTCTCATCATACAACTTCTGGAATTCTGTAGAGTTATACTCACCTCCACAATTCGTCCTGAGAATCTTTAGTTTTTGACCACTTTGTTTCTCAGTCTTCACCTTGAACTTCTGGAACTCGGTAAACACCTCATGTTTAGACTTGATGAGTGTTAACCACGTCATTCTTGTGAACTCATCCACAAAATACATAAATACCTATTTTTCTCCAAGGGAAGGTTCTGGAAATGGTCCACACACATCATAATGCACTACTCCCAAAACATGTTTTTCTCTTGGGGCTACTTCTGACACAAATGGAAATCTGGGTTTCTTGCCTTTCATGCATACCTTATATGACTTCTCAGGCTTCACAATCTTCGAAATGCCATATACGAGCTTCTTAGAACTCAGATCCCCCAAACTTTTGTAGTTCAGATGCCCCAACCTCTTGTGCCACAACTTGTTATCACCTTCAGCGCCTTCTGCACTAAGACACTCTATTTCAGTTGTTTCTACATTCACATTAAATGTTCTGTTTATTCCCTGCTCAGACTGTATAATCAACTTGTCATTAGAATCATACAACTTTAAGATATTGTTCTTCATAATCACTGAGAAACCTTTCTCAATGAGTTGAACCACACTCATCAGATTGCTCTTAATTCCAGGAACATACCAAACATCTTTGATCAGAACTATCTTCCTATTCTTCACTTTAACTTTGACATTTCACATACCTTATGCATTAAGGTACTTATCATCAACACATATGATATTTGTCCTCCTTCTGGAGTCAAAATCCATCAGCCATTGTTTATTTTAAGTCATGTGATTTGAGCAACCGATGTCCATATACCACCAGTCTGTAGAACACCTTTCATCAGCCTCAGAATCCACCAATAGCACAGGTTCATCATCAGAATCTCCTCTGGCTATATTTACTTCTTGTGATTTCCTTCCCTTGTTTGACCAGCAATCTTTAGCAAAATGGGCAAACTGCTTACAACAATAACATTGAACCTTCTTCTTGTCAAACTTATCCTTTCCTTTCTAATGTTTCTTCTTATCAGAAGTGGAGGTTTCTGACTTCTGTAATCTATCACCACGTGTATTCTTGGTTTCTGACCAAGAATGCTTTTGGTCCTTCTTGACAAAAGAAGCCTTCAGAGTCTACTCAACTTCTCTCTCAGAAGTTCTTTCAGTCAGATGCAACTCTTGCGCCTCTAGACTGCTTTGCAGCTCTTCTATTCTCATGGTATCCAGATCTTTAGAATGTTCAATTGCTACAATAATGTAATCAAATTGAGGAGTAAGAGACCTTATTATCTTCTAAATGATTACTTGTTCAGAAAAGGTTTCTCCACAAGCTTTCATCTCATTAGTGATCAGAATCACTATGGATATGTACTCAGAAACCTTCTTGTTGTTCTTCATGTTGAGTTCTCATACTTCTTTCGCAGGGATTGAAGCTTCACCTTCTTCACTAATGCGTCACCATCGTAACACCTAACTAGTGTGTCCCACGCAGCCTTCGCCATCGTCGAATCAACAATTTTCTAAAACACATTCACATCCACACACTAATGAATGTAGAACAATGCTTTCTGGTCTTCCCTCATTTTATCTCTCTGCACAGTTCTCTGTTCTTCCGTAGCATCTACTGCAACAGAAACATAACCTTTGGTAACAAGCTCAAGAACTTCTTGAGTACCTAATAACACACGTATCTGAATCATCCATCTATTCCAGTGTTAGAATAAGATTTGGTTCTGCAATACAATCTCTGAGTTTTGATGATAACAAATGAGTATGTTTGTATGAACAATTTTGACACTCTAATGTTTTTTTTAATATTTAACAAAAAGGTCTTGCTTCTTATGGATGGTGTAGCCAAGACATTAGAAGAGAATTAGTTATGCTTTTGTGCTACACAAGTTCTGATGAACAGTAGTGTTGTACCCCAAAATTTTCCCTCCCATATTCCTCAAGATTTGTCAAGAATGATCTTCAAATTGCTCAAAATGGCTCAAGGGTTGTACAGTCAAATCACCTCCTAAGACAGTCAATTCAAAATTAGGGTTTTGTGTTGCATCAAGGTCCTCACATCCAAATGGCCTAAAGTGCTTCCCAATGTCTTAATATGTTCTTAAGTTCATCCATGACAAATTTTAAGCCTTGCAGAGAAACTTTGGCCAGTCAATTGCTCAAGAGACCCAAAAATCGACTATGCTAGGGCAAAAGTCAACTGTGACCTAAATACAGTCAAACCTCCAGATTTTTTGTCAACATTCTCATTTTTAAGAATAATTAATCATTTGATCAAGGGTTGATCATGATTCATCAAGGATTGCTCAAAATTCATCAAGATTCAAAAGTTGCTAAATTAGGGTTTTGTAGGAAAAGTCAACTCAACTTTGACCAAGCATAACTTTCTCATACTTTGTGAGAAATGACCCATCCAAAGCTCATTTTGAAGAGGATGCAATTTCCTACAATCCATATTCACACCCCAAGATCAAGAAATGCTCTCACAAAAAGTTACAAATTTGGACATTATAGGTCATTTTTTGAAAGTCAACAAAAATACATTTTTTACCAAAGCTTATAACTTGAGAATGGAAGATCAAAATGAGATGAGACCAAAAGGGTTGATTAGAGGACATCTCAAGGTTTCTAAAAAGTCCAAGAACACTTCCAAAAGTTCAAAATTGAGGAAGTTATGCATTGTTGAAGTTAGGCATTTTTCCAAATTTGCCAAAAGTCAACTATCCTCAAAACTCCAATTTTTGACAAAAGGGCCCACTTTTTCCCACTTGATTTAGTCTTGTCATGCCACACACGTGTCCCATCTTTAATTTCATGACCAAACATTTATTTTTTTATTTTATTTCACTTTCATTGATTTAATTCATTATTAATCAATATTAAATCAAATAAAATCCAAAAATTGATGTAAAAGGGATCTTTGTGATTTGTACAGCTTGCAAATATCATGTGCAACTCAATCCAATTCGTGCCAAGTCAAAACATGCACAAAATCTCAGATTTGATTCAATTTTGGAAAGCTTATCAATGGTGGTCAATCAAATCCTAATTCTTTAATACACAAGGATATTGGCCCATGTTTTGACCTAGAATGTTTCCCTTATATGCAAGCAAGCCTCAAAAACCTAATGCACGCACAAAGCTCTGTTAAAACGGCCAGACCAAACTTGGAAAAAAGCTTGAAAAACCTTGAAACTGAAATCATACGTAGAGGTCAATTCAATCCAAAAGCTCAACGCTATCTTCTTGCTAGCCATTCACTGAAGCTAAAGCAATCGCTCACGAGCCCTGAGTCACCTCCAAACGCACTGTAAGTCGCTTGAAACTCCGCCCTGGACATGGAATCGTGATCTTCTGTTCTTGCATCTTTTTGACAAAACGTTGGCATATTCTTGATCCTTGCATAATTTCCAACCTTTCTGCAATATTTAATTTCCTTTTTGTAGCCTGTAAAGCCCTACCCGAAACTAGGGTTTGGGTTTCTTGTTTTTAGGCATTTCCGTTTCAGGTAAAATCAGAACCAACCATGTGCATAAATGAAATCAGGGGGAAGAGACGAGTAAGATGGTGATCTCCGTTTACGTTTACATGGCCTATAATTTGTTTTAGGACACACCTAGGAATTTAGTCGCGAACAAAATCCGCAGGTAAAAACGTGGTTATTTTCAACGAAGAAGACGACCACGCGTCCTCTTCCCATTGGCCGGTTTAAACAGCGCGCCAAATTCTTTTATTTTCCAGGCATAGTAAAATGTTTTTCCATATATTTTTTGTTTGGTATTATTATAACGAATGAGGCAGGTTGGTGGAGTGGTTGAGCGTGCATACAATGAGCATTGGGACCTGGGTTCGAATCCCAGGTCCCCCAAAACCTTGTTTATTTTTCTTCTTCAGGTATTCATGTGCAGTTTTCAAAGGGAGGTCCACCATACATCTCAAATCTCAGTGCGCCAGATGGCTCCAAACCTAAATCCAGTGGTCATGAATGGAGGATCACCATGCTCCTTGGTCAACAAGCATGCACTGAACCACAAAAGTCCAACGAGGCTGAAGCATAATGGGCCTGGAAAATTGCTGACTCTACCTCCAAAATTGGGCCCAAACCCCCTGAGTTTGCCTTTTTTTATTTTCTTTCCTTATATTTTATTTGTTCACTTGATTTATTTTTTATTCTTAATTAACCACTAACTAAAATAATTAATATTTTCCAAATAAAATCAGAAAACACCAAAAATAATATTTATTAATTTCATTATTTATTTTTGTAAATAAAAATTAACCAATTAATTTAGTTTTAAATTAGGTTTAATGATAATATTTTTTGCAATAAATTAAAAGTAAATTAGAATATTAGGTTTTGACAATTTTAATCATTTTTATTTTTATTTCCTTAAATATTCTAAAAAACCCAAAAAAAATATTATTTATTTAATTAATTAATTAACTTAGATTTAATTTCCGTTTAATTCAAAATAACAAAAAATCTCCTTCTTTAATAAAAAGGGTCAAAACCCTAAATACTCTCCGATTCTATTTTTCTCGCGCGTATTATTTTTCGATTCATATTTCATATAATTGTAACTGCTTCAAGGATGTAATAGCTTTAACTTAGGATTATTTATCACTTTTATTTACTTTTCTGCATTTACTTTTCAAGGGTTTGTTTTTGGCGATGTAAATACCCGACGCCTTGTAATAGCCTAGTTTTATTTTCCGCAACCATTAACTGCTAGATGTATGAATAATAGGCTATGCATGGCAAGATCTATCTTAACTTAAAATCAACCGTAGCTCACCATAACATGTACAAAGATAACATAACTGAAAACTGACACATTTGCACATGCCACTCCTAGGGTACGCCTCACTTGGTTGCCTCGAACATGGTCATTGAGTATAGGAAGTTTTAGAGGTCGCCCTCTTGTCCAAAGATCATAAGTTGCCTCGAAACGGTTGCCTCAGATAAAATGATCTAAGACATTAGGGTTACCGCTAAGGCGTCCTAACATTGCTTTAGTGACCACATGTCCCTTAATCAAATTGACCCTTAAAACTCCAACGACGATGCTACCTACTCCTTCATAGTGGAATAGAATTGTCTAAAGGGACATTTACACAGTTTAATTCCTTTTGAGTAGGTAGAGGTTCTTAGGTACTTGCTCTTTCAAAACAAAACAAATTTTCCGCACTTACACTTTTCAAACAAAGTTTTCAACCACACTTCATACACTCTTGAGGACAGAAACAAGAGTTAAATCGGAGTTTTCAAACAAAACTCTTTTCAAAACCCACAAACACAAGAAAAGCAAAACTTTTTGAAAACACAATGAGCAAGTACCTAAGAGCCCGTGGATAACCACAGATAGAAATGGTGCTAACACCTTCCCTTTCTATAATCTACCTCCCGAACCCGAGAAACATCTCGAAAAGGAATTTTTCTGTGCTTTTGTCCTTTCCTTGTTGGATAAAATAAAAGACGGTGGCGAATCTTGCTTATCGTGACATTTTGCGAAAACAAATGCAAACGCGAACCAGCATTCCAAAACAGTCAGTTCTATTTCCACCGATCACAGAACTGGCGACTCTGCTGGGTATTCTTATAAGTGGGGTGTACCTTAGGACTAGATCACTTGTGTTTTCAATTGTATGCTTTGTATGCTTTAAATTTTGTGGGCTTGTATCAGAGTTTTATAGATCCTAACCCAGATCTGGGGGTACCCTTTTTTAGGTAAGTAGCAATAAACTGTGAGGGATCTGTCGGGTGTAGACCGACACGGATGAAGCAGTAGCTACGTTGGTGTGACACCTTGGTCTGTACCGATATCCCTTGTGTTGGAACGAGGAGAATATGGGTCTTCTGAGGAGTCATTAAGCACCAACTGACCTTAGAACCTTAAATTGACCAACTTGGCCATAGAACAGTAGCAGTATGCTACACTCATTGAGACTAAACTCTCGCGATGATTCCGGCCGCAAGAAAAGGTTGCCAAACTGGAATTATGACCGATTGAGGGTAGTCAGTGATATTGAGATCCTCTAGAACCCGGTTACTATTTTTAGGACAGGTCTTAACCAACTGAAACTGAAAGAGGGTAATACCTAAAGTTTCATGCCAGCCTGAAATCTAAGGGCTCTTTTGTGTGACTTGTGTGCCTTTACCATGTTTGCCTTTTGTGAGTACTTGTGGTGTGCCTTTACCATGACATCATAACATCATAACATTGCATATATCTTGCATAAGGACTAACCCATTTCAAAGACAAGAGGGTTTCATCTTTGCTCTATTTTGTAGGACATCATGATGCCCATGTGTAGGAATACTATCCGGATCAACTTTGTTCAAGTACCTACTTTGCTTAAAGAGTTGGTTGTCAGGATTCCAGACACTACTTCCTTCATCAGGAGGCATGGTTCTCTTCTCGGTTTAGTCACCTCAAAGTTGGACCAACAAATGATGAGTGTCCTGGTCCAGTTTTATGATCCGCTATACCATTGCTTCACCTTTCAAGACTTCCAGCTGGTCCCTACCCTGGAAGAATTCTCTGAGCTGCTTGGTATATCTGTTTTGGAGCATACTCCATTTACTGGTTGGGAAAAGACTCTCAGGCCTGAAGAGATTGCTGCAGCCCTTCACTTGACCAAAGAGGAGGTAATGGCTAACTGGGAGACTAGAAGTGGAGTTAAGGGTTTTTTGGCTAAGTTTCTGGTTGGCAAAGCTAATTGTTTATGGGATGACTTAGACTTTAAAGCGTACGAGGACATTCTGGCTCTCTTAATCTATGGTCTGGTATTATTTCCAAATCCTGACACTTTTTTTAATGTTAATGCCATAAGGATTTTCATCTCTCGGAACCCTGTACCCACTCTCTTGGGTGATATCCTTCATCAGCTCTATGCCCGCACTGCCCAAAAATGGGGAACTCTGATGTGCTGTGCCCCTTTATTGTCGAGGTGGTTTATTTTGCACCTCCCTAAGCCCGTGCTGAAGAACAAAGAAGGAATGGGCTGGACTCATAGGGTAATGTCTCTTACTAATAATGACGTTATCTGGACTCTCAAAGGCTTGGATGAGGTGACTGTCATTGATCGTTGTGGAGAGTATCCTAATGTTCCATTGATCGGAACCCATGGAGGAATCTCTTATAACCCATATTTAGCTCTCCATTAGTTTGGAAGAGCCAGAAGAGAAGGGCCTCATGAGATGTTGATACCTCATATCATTTTTGATTTTCAGGGAGATAGCGACGAGCTGCATCGTAAATTCATCAGGGCTTGGGATAGAGTTCACAAATCTGACCCACATGAGTTGGGACCAAAGACTTCTCTGCCAATGGAGTCATATTTCAGATGGGTCCGCATCCGTGCCCAGAAGTTAGGTATGCCATACGAAGCTGTCAGGCCTATTACTCTTGAAGTTGCTGATAAAGACGGGGTTCCTCCAACTATTCTCCATCCTCATACGCCCACTGATGTTGGCACACTGAAGAGGTCTTAGGCGCAACTGCAGGAAGAACGGGACTCTTATTGGGAGAGGTTCAACGAACAAGAACAGAAGATCCAAAAGCTGACTAAGCAATTGGAGAACGAGCGGATCCTGAATGATTATATCCGCACTGAGAAGACGAGGCCATGGGAACATTGATATTTTTTTGATGATTTCTTTTACGGTTTTATTTACTTTTCAGTATTTCCATTCTTGTAACGCCTAAGGGAAATTTGTTGAACAGTTTAAATTCTGAAGTTAAATCTAATAAAGTGTGTTTCCTTTCTTGTTTACAAATTTGAATCCCGATTGTCTTTGAAATCATAAATCATACGCATTTCATCTCATGCACTTCATAAACAGGTACCCTCTTACAAGTCACTTATCTTCTTCGTTGTTTATTTCAGCAATCATCATGTCTACTGACCCTTCCACTGAGCAAGCTATCAAGGCCCTCCAGGCCCATAATGCCCAGTTTCAAGAGTTGGTTATGAGCCTAGCTAAGGGTCAACAGGACTTGAAGACCCTGATTCTGAAAGAGAGGAAGAAGAAGAAGAAGAGGACCGTCCTGTTCAACACTGGACGCAGGTTTGGAAATGGACTGCAGAATGAGGTTGATCTGACCACCTCATCTGGAGGGAAAGACAGTCCACAAGAGAGAAGGGTTCCTAGCCCTATAGTCACCGACAACGAGACAGATTATGATGAAGAACAGTATCCTCCTGCTGAGGATAGGTACAAACAGTTGGAGGACCGCTTGAGCGCTATGGAGATACAGAACGTGCCCGGGCTGGACTTTGGAGACCTAGGTCTATCCTCTGGGGTGGTGATTCCACATAAATTCAAGGCACCTGCCTTTGCCAAGTATGACGGAGCTTCCTGTCCAAAGTTGCACCTCCGGTCATATGTAAGGAAGATCCAACCTTACACCGCTGATAAGAATTTGTGGATCCATTTCTTTTAAGACAGTCTTTCAGGGACTCAACTTGAGTGGTTCTATCAGCTGGATGGAGCCAGTATCCGTAACTGGGAAGATTTGGCTACTGCGTTCTATAAGCAATATCAATATAATTCCGACCTCGCTCATACGCGTACCCAACTCCAAGGTATGTCAATAGGGACGAGTGAAGGATTTAAAGAGTATGCTCAAAAATGGAGAGACCTTGCCAGAAGGGTGCAGCCACCTTTAACTGATCGTGAGCTGGTTGATATGTTTTTGGGGACCCTGTCTGGTCCATTCTTTAACCATTTGATTGGAAACTCTTCATCCGGGTTTACAGACCTTATCTTGACTGGTGAGAGGATTGAAACTGGTATCAAGGCTGGGAAGATACAGAAGGGTGCCTCATCGAGCACCGAGAAGAAACCATTCAAGAAAGAGTCTAGTGCTGTCTACGGTTCAAGAAGACAGAATAGACTGGAACACCGCCAAGCTATCAATGCGGTGGTTATTTCAAAACCTGCTGGTGCTCCTCAACATCACAACCAACAAAGGGGCGAGATACCTCGAAGGCAGTTCACCCGTCTCAGCGTGACCTTGTCTCAGATATTGCCGCAGTTACTGACGACCAATCTGGTGACCCTAAAAGAAGCTCCGAAGATTTCAAACACAACATCCCCAAAGTACAATCCTAACGCCCGCTGCGCTTATCACTCTGACAGCCTGGGGCATAATACAGATGATTGTTGGGCTTTGAAAAATAAGGTTCAAGACCTAATCGATGCAAAGGAAATTGAGTTTGAGGCGCCCGAGAGGCCTAATGTTGTGACTGCTCCCATGCCCAAACATGGAATAAATGCTGTAGAGGAAGACTTGTTTGTAGCCTCTGTGGATGGTATTGTTACCCCGCTGATGACCGTCAAGAAGAATCTGTTGCTAGCCAGTTTATTTCCGGGATGTGGTGAAGATTGCCATATGTGTTCTATCATACCTCATGGTTGCCCATCTTTGAAGTCAGGCATCCAAAACCTGATGGATAATAAAGAAATCCTGTTTGAGAAGATTGCTGTTCCTGCCACCCCTACTGAAGAAGTTTCCATTATTACCATTTTCAACAATTCTCCCAAGGCTCCCTCGAGGAAGCCTGTCAGAATTACGCCTGTTCAGAAGATTGCACCCATAACCATCACTGTTCCGGGGCCTATTCCCTACACCTCTGACAAAGCTGTCCCTTGGCACTATGGGGCAGATGTTTATGTTCTTGGAGTTAAGCAAGAGTTTGATGCTAATACCGACGTCAGCAACATTACCGGGCCTGCTAAAGTCACCCGCAGTGGTAGCCTTTTCTCACCTGACATTGCTCCACCAATTGTCCAAAGACCTGTTGTCATTTCACCTGCAAGGGTACCTACTTCCATTCCTGATCAAGTTCCTATTCCTACCCCTGTCGCCGAGTCATCTGATGCTCGGGGCAAAGGGATCGCCACTGATATGCCTGCCCGGACGGAGGCGCCAAAGACAATCAACGTTGAAGCTTCCAAGCAGGAGATGGAAGAGATTCTGAAGATCATTAAGAAGAGCGATTATAATGTAGTCGAGCAACTGGGGCAAACCCCATCCAAGATTTCTATGTTATCACTGTTGTTGTGTTCAGAGGCCCATGCCAAGGCTTTGATTACCTTCCTGAAGACGGCCCATGTGCCACAAGAAACATCAGTTGATTAGTTTACCGATTGTGTGTCCAATTTAACTGCTGATAACGGTTTGGGTTTCTCCGACACCGATCTGACTGCTAAAGGGAAGAACCATAACGATGCCCTGCATGTCTCTATTGAATGCAGGGGCACTACTCTTGCACATGTGTTGGTTGACACTGGTTCCTCATTGAACGTCTTGCCCAAGAAAGCTCTAGACAGGTTGGATTGCGAAGGGTTAGAGCTGAAGCCAAGCAACGTTGTTGTCCGGGCCTTTGATGGGTCTAAAAGGATGGTGCATGGTGAGGTTAATATTCCAATTAGAGTTGGTTCTCAGGTCTTCGATTCTACATTCTACGTGATGGACATTCGGCCATCCTATTCTTGTTTGTTGGGCCGTCCATGGATCCACAAAGCTGGAGCTGTGACCTCCACACTCCATCAAAAGCTGAAGTACCCGGTCAAAGGAAAGATCGTGACAGTTCAAGGGGAGGAAGAGTACATGGTCAGCCACCTTAACTCGTTCCGATACGTAGAGATGGATGGGGAATTCATTGAGACCCCATTTCAACACTTTGAAGAGGTTCCTCAGACACTAGCATCAGCTGAGACTGTGATTGAAGGTTCTCCCATGAAGATGGCTTCCTTAAAAGATGCCCGGGCTGTTATCGAGAAGGGTGAGTATGCAAACTGGGGCCGACTTCCTGATTTCACTCAGAAGACTAACAAGTTTGGTTTGGGTTTCACTGCAGAAGCTCAAAGGGCTGTTCGTAGTGCAAGGATTGGAAGACCTCCTGTGTTCATCAGCAACTCGGGAGTAAATGCCATCAAAGATGACGGGGAGGAATCTGAATTCGACAACTGGATCTACCCTACGACTAACGGCGGACCAAACAACTGGACAGCAAAGGACTTCATCCCTATTACTTTTGTTACTCAGTAATGAACTCTTTTGTTTTGAATTTGTAACAGACAATATTTTGAAACTTTATGGCCCGGTGTCTTACCCGGGGCACCGTGGCTTCATTTGTGAGGGCTTTTGGGTGCCATTTTCATATATCATTAATAAAAACATTAGACGTTTTTTGCATTTAAAATCTTGCGCTCTTTGTTTTTCTTTATTATATATTGCGAAACAGCTATTTTACACACACTCACATATACAGGTCCCAATCCACGCCGGATCTCACTGGTAACGGCTCTGCTACTGCCAGTTATGACTTCGAAAATCCGATCAACTTGGCCGAAGACGAAGGTGAAGATGATTGCGAAGTGCCTGGTGAACTTGCAAGACTGCTACTCCAGGAAGAAAGGGCCATTCAGCCACATGAAGAGCCAGTGGAAACGATAAATCTGGGTACCGAGACAGACAAGAAGGAAGTCAAGATCGGTGCAAATCTGGAGCTTAGTGCGAAACAACGGTTGATTCAGATGCTGCATGACTACATGGAGATCTTTGCATGGTCTTACAAAGATATGCCTGGGTTGGATACTGACATTGTGGTTCATCGCCTGCCTACCAAAGAAGACTGCCCTCCGATAAAACAGAAGGTTCGCCGTATGCGCCCAGAGATGTCCGAGAAAATCAAGGCTGAAGTTATGAAACAGTTTGATACCGGTTTTCTAGCAGTAACCTCTTACCCTCAGTGGGTTGCCAATGTGGTTCCGGTACCGAAGAAAGATGGTAAGGTCCGAATGTGTGTTGACTACAGGGATTTGAACAGGGCGAGCCCTAAGGATGACTTCCCTTTGCCTCACATCGACGTTCTGGTTGACAACACTGCTCAGTATAAGGTATTCTCCTTCATGGACAGTTTCTCCGATTATAATCAGATAAAGATGGCTCCTGAAGACATGGAGAAGACCACTTTTGTTACTCAGTGGGGTACCTTTTGCTACAAGGTCATGCCTTTTGGGTTGAAAAATGCTGGGGCAACGTATCAGCGTGCCATGGTTGCTTTGTTTCATGATATGATCCATCATGAGATTGAAGTATACGTCGATGATATGATTGCGAGGTCCCAAACTGAGGAGGAACACCTTGACCATCTATAGAAGCTGTTTGACCGTTTGAAGTTATACAAGCTGAGATTAAACCCGAACAAGTGCACCTTCGGAGTGAGATCTGGAAAACTGCTAGGTTTCGTCGTGAGCGACAAAGGTATTCAAGTGGACCCTGCCAAAGTGAAATCCATACAAGAGATGCCAGCTCCCAAGACAGAGAAAGAAGTCAGAGGCTTTCTAGGACGCCTGAACTACATTGCCCGATTCATCTCGCACCTAACTGCTACTTGTGAGCCAATCTTCAAACTGCTGAAGAAAGATCAAGTGGTACATTGGAACGATGAATGCCAGACCGCTTTTGAAAGAATTAAAGAGTATCTCCAGGAGCCACCCATTATGATACCACCAGTTGAAGGGAGACCTCTAATCTTATACTTGACAGTACTTGACAACTCAATGGTGTGTGTGCTGGGTCAACATGACGAGTCTGGCTGAAAAGAGCATGCTATTTATTACCTTAGCAAAAAGTTTACCGACTGTGAGACCCGATACTCACTGCTTGAGAAAACTTGCTGCGCTTTGGCATGTGTTGCTCGCCGGCTGAGACAGTATATGTTGACTCACACTACTCTGTTGATTTCAAAGATGGACCCAATCAAGTATATCTTCGAAAAGCCTGCCTTATCCGGAAGAATAGCAAGATGGCAGATGATATTAACTGAGTATGACATCCAGTACACAACTCAAAAAGCAATCAAGGGAAGTGTATTGGCAGACCATTTGGCACATCAGGCAGTGGATGATTACCAGTCTATGAACTTTGAATTTCCAGACGAGAATATCATGGTAGTGACTGATTGCGAGATACCTGGACCGGATGAAGGACCTGAGGAAGGATTCCGATGGTCCATGTACTTTGATGGAGCCTCAAATGCTTTGGGTAATGGCATTGGCGCTGTGATCATATCTCCTAAAGGCTCTCATACTTCGTTCACCGCCCGACTATGTTTTAACTGCACCAACAACATGGCGGAGTACGAAGCCTGCATTATGGGTCTTCGAGCTGCAATTGACCTAAGGATCAAGTTTCTGAGTGTCTTTGGAGATTCCGCTCTCGTGATCAGTCATATCAAAGGAGAATGGGATACGAAACACCCAAATCTTATTCCTTACAAGGAGTATGTATTGACGTTGCTTCCCCATTTCGAGGAGATAACCTTTGAACATTTCCCAAGAGAGGAGAATCAGTTGGCGGACGCGCTAGCTACAATGTCTTCTATGTTCAAAGTCAAAAGGGACAACGAGGCTCCCCAGATCATTATTTGGAAATTGGATGAACCTGCACATTGTTGTGATCTTGAGACCGAAGAGGTAACAGAAAAACATTGGTATCATGAAGTGAAGAGGTACCTTGAAGCTCAAGAATACCCCGAGGGTGCATCCGTTAATGACAAGAAGTTTCTGAGAAGGTTCGCGGCAAAGTTCTTCATCAGCAATGGCATTCTTTACAAACGTAACTATGATTCAACCTTACTGCGTTGTGTGGATAAGATTGAAGCAGAAAGGATCATGGAAGAGCTGCATGAAGGTACCTTCGGAACTCATTCCAGTGGACATACCATGGCAAAGAAAATCCTTCGGGCAGGATATTACTGGTCCACGATGGAAGCCGACTGTTATCAGCATTCTCGGACATGTCACAAGTGCCAGGTCTATGCTGATAAGATGCACATTCCTCCAGTTCCTTTGAACGTCTTGACAGCACCTTAGCCTTTTTCAATATGGGGCATTGATATGATCGGCGAGATCAGACCTACGGCATCCAACGAGCATCGTTTCATCCTGGTAGCGATTGATTACTTTACGAAGTGGGTTGAAGCAACTTCTTTTGCTACGGTAACCAAGAACGTCGTGGCACGGTTTGTTAGAACAATGTTTGAATCTAGTACCCTATATTTAAGTTTTGATGATAACAAAGTGAAAAGATATAGTATTTATATGTTTCATGTTTGAACTATATGCTGCCTAAAATTACTATGCTCTGACTTGCAGATACGCTGATTGAAATAAGCAAGATCACTTCTTCAGCATCAGAATTTGATTTGATACACCAGCATCAGAAGTTGCTGAATCAGAACGTGAAGATCAGATGATCAACTCACGAACACGCTGAAGCTCGATGAACAGAACTGCGCGTAAACACTCTGATACAGAAACAATAGTTCATCAGCAGCGAAGCAGAATCAAAATGAGCCAAGCTAGAACGTGCATTGAAGAAGCAACGGTACTGTGCATTGAACGCCAATTAATTCCAACGGCATCATTCTAGACAAGATCTGCTCAAAAAAGGAAAGCTTGTTATTAGCATTGAATCAAGAATATTGCATTCAACGTTCATCTTCTCAAGTGCTATATAAACAAAGCTTCGAAGATTATAATGGCTAATGCTTCCAAAATCTCTACACGCACAAAGCTGAACAATAATCTTCATCTACCAGTTTTGCTAAACCAACAAACTCTGATACTCCATTAGTGTTTAGCAATCTAAGTTTCTAAGCTTAATTTGTGTATACATCACAGTTGTGATAAAGTTTTGTAGAAAACATTCACACACATTTGTTTTATACCTTTGTAAGAAAGTGTTGCCTTGACAAACCGGATTGTGGTTTGAATCAAGAAGGCTTTAGCAGTTGTTAAAGCAGATTTGTATTCAGTTGAATATAGTGAATTAAGACCTCGTTGGAGAGAGGCGAAATCACCTTGACGGGTGGACTGGAGTAGTTTGAGATCAAACGAACCAGGATAAAAATATCTTGTCAATTGCTTTAAGATTCCAGTTTTACAATTCAACCCCCCCTTCTTGTGTTTTTCACCCCTTCAATTGGCATCAGAGCGCCTGGTTCTGAGCTAAAACACTTAACCGTGTCAGTACAAGATCCAGCGTCAGAAAAACACAATGGCAGGAAACAACTCTCATTTCAGCAATGACAACAATGAGGACAGAGACAGATTCAGCGACAAACCTCCAGTCTTTGATGGAGAAAACTTTGATTACTGGAAAGACAGAATTGAAAGCTTCTTTCTAGCACATGATGCTGATCTGTGGGATATGGTGACAGATGGATACACGCACCCTGTGAATGCAACTGGTCAGAAGATTGATAGAAAATCAATGACTGATCAACAAAAGCGTGATTTCAAGAATCACCATAAGGCCAGAACCATCCTCCTCGGTGCCATCTCCTATACTGAGTATGAGAAGATCTCCAACAGAGACACAGCTAAGAACATCTTTGATTCTCTCAGAATGACGCATGAGGGCAACGTTCAAGTCAAAGAAACAAAAGCTCTGGCGCTCATTCAGAAGTATGAGGCGTTCAAAATGGAAGAATCTGAATCCATTGAAACTATGTTCTCTAGATTCCAGATTCTGGTAGCTGGTCTCAAAGTTCTGGACAAAGGATACTCTACTGCTGACCATGTCAAGAAGATAATCAGAAGTTTACCCAAGCAGTGGAGGCCTATGGTTACTGCTCTGAAGCTAGCGAAAGATCTCAACAAAATCACTCTGGAGGAACTTATAAGCTCCCTCAGAAGTCATGAGATAGAGCTAGAAGCTGATGAGCCTCAGAAGCAAGAAGAAGACGAACTTTCCCTTCTCTCCAGAAGAGTAAATCAACTGTGGAAGCAAAGACAAAGGAAGTTCAGGAATCCCAGAAGATCTGATCAGAACGAGTCTTCCTCCAGATACAGAAGGACATATTCTTCCTCTGGATACAGAAGATCTGAAGGCTCCTCCGGTAGCAAGAAGCCAAACACAAAAGACATCATCTGCTACGAGTGCAATGAGCAAGGACACTACAAGAGTGACTGGCCAAAGCTTCAGAGGGAAAAGCCCAAAAAGAAGTTTGGAAGAGAGAAGAAGAAAAGTCTCATGGCCACATGGGATGACTCTGACTCGTCTGAAGCTGACTCAGAATCAGATGATGAAAGGGCAAACATAGCGCTCATGGCTAACATTCCAGATGACAGTGAAGCTTCTGAATCAGACTCAGAATCAGACACAGAAGAGGTATTCCCTAACTTCGCTGTTAATTTTACAAAGGCTGAACTTGCTGAAAGCCTCAATGAAATTCTGGAACGTTATCAGCAGATTAGAGCTAAATTCAGAGACCTGAAAAGGAATCTTGAATCTGACTCTAATAAGTCTGAGAGTCTCAAATTGGAAAACTCTGAGCTGAGAGATAAAATTTTAAAATTAGAAAACTCTTTACAAAACTCTCAGAAGGAACCAATTTCTGAAACTCCCAGCAACGCTGATGAGATCATCAAGGAGTATGATCATAGTTTCCAGAAGTTCCTTGCTAAAAGCATAGATAGAAGCAGAATGGCTTCAATGATCTATGGAGTTAGCAGAAACGGCAGGAAAGGAATAGGATACCAAGGTAAGGTTCCTACACCTAAGAATGTCATGGATTTAATTATTAAACCCACTCCTCTAAATTCACACTTTGTGTATGGTCACACACACGACATCAAATACACTAGCAGTAAGCACTCTGTGAAACCAAAATTCAACCAGAGTTTTGGTAAAACTAACAAGTCAGGACCCAAGAAGATCTGGGTACCTAAGGACAAAATAATACATGTTGCAGATATCTTTAGCAGCAAGTCAGAAACACCAGTCATGGTACCTGGACTCTGGCTGCTCACGACACATGACGGGAAGAAGGCATATGTTCCAAAGCCTGGAACTTAAGCCTGGAGGCCACGTTGGCTTTGGAGGCAATCAGAGGGGAAAGATTATTGGCTCTGGAACTGTAGGTAACGGAAATCTTCCCTCTATTAATAATGTTCTGCTAGTAGATGGATTGATGCATAATCTGTTATCCATAAGTCAATTAAGTGATAACGGTTATGATATAATCTTTAATCAAAAATCATGTAAAGCTGTTAGTCAGAAAGATGGGACTATCCTGTTTAATGGAAAGAGGAAAAACAACATTTACAAAATCAAACTTTCTGAACTAAAGAGTCAGAACGTAAAATGTCTTCTGTCTGTTAACAACGAGCAGTGGATCTGGCACAGAAGATTGGGGCATGTTAGTATGAGAAGAATATCTCAGATTAACAAACTCAATCTGGTCAGAGGGCTTCCAAATTTGAAGTTCAATTCAGATGCTCTGTGTGAAGCATGTCAGAAAGGCAAATTTGCAAAACCTTCTTTTAAATCCAAAAATGTTGTTTCTACCTCTAAGCCATTAGAACTTCTGCACATTGACTTATTTGGACCAGTTAAAACTGCTTCAGTCAGTGGCAAGAAGTATGGGTTAGTAATCGTAGATGACTATAGCAGATGGACATGGGTAAAGTTCTTAAGACACAAGGACGAGTCACACTCTGTGTTTGTTACCTTCTGTAACCAAGTTCAGAATGAAAAAGATCTTAGAATCGTTAAAGTCAGAAGTGATCATGGTGGAGAATTTGAAAATAAAGATTTTGAGTCATTCTTTAATGACAAAGGCATTCTGCATGATTTCTCTTGTCCTAGAACTCCCCAACAAAATGGAGTTGTAGAACGAAAGAACAGAACATTGCAAGAAATGGCCAGAACCATGATCAATGAGACAAACGTTGCTAAGACTTTCTGGGCAGAGGCAATAAACACAGCGTGCTACATTCAGAATAGAATCTCAATAAGACCTATTCTGGAAAAGACTCCATATGAATTGTGGAAGAACAGAAAGCCCAACATTTCGTATTTTCATCCATTTGGATGTACTTGCTATATGTTAAATACAAAGAATTATTTGAACAAGTTTGATTCTAAGGCACAGAAGTGTATTATGTTAGGATACTCTGAACGCTCAAGAGGGTACAGAGTATACAATACAGAAACACAGATTGTGGAAGAATCAATCAGTGTTCGTTTTGATGACAAGCTTGACTCTGAAAAGTCAAAGCAGAATGAAAATCTTGCAGGTATAGAAATTGAATTTGCAGGTTCTGAAGACAAGTCATCAGAAGCTCTCAACACAGACATTCCTTCAACGTCTGAAAGGAGCAATGCTAGAAATCTTACAACTGCTGCTGATCAACCTCAGAAGAGATTACCCAGAAGCAGTTTGGATCACCCAGAAGAGACTATCCTAGGAAGAAAGGAAGATCCAATCAGAACAAGAGCAAGCTTCAGAAATTCTGAAGAAACTCTTATGGGACTTGTGTCTCTGATTGAACCTTCTTCTATTGATGAAGCACTTCTGGACAACGACTGGATTCTGGCAATGCAAGAAGAGCTGAATCAATTCACCAGAAACGACGTATGGGATCTCGTTCCCAGACCAAAAGGATTCAACGTCATTGGAACAAGATGGGTGTTCAGAAACAAGCTTAATGAACAAGGTGAAGTCGTCAGAAACAAGGCACGACTGGTTGCACAAGGTTATAGTCAGCAAGAGGGGATAGACTATACAGAAACCTTTGCCCCAGTCGCCAGGTTAGAATCTATCAGACTTTTAATCTCATTTGCTGTTAATAGAGGCATCACTCTGTATCAGATGGATGTCAAAAGTGCATTCTTAAATGGTTATATAGAAGAAGAAGTTTATGTTCACCAACCCCCAGGTTTTGAAAATACAAAACATCCAGAACATGTTTTCAAACTGAAAAAGTCACTGTATGGTCTGAAACAAGCTCCCAGAGCTTGGTATGAAAGGCTAAGTAACTTTCTGCTTGAAAATGAATTCACCAGAGGGAAAGTGGACACTACTCTATTCTGTAAAACAGTTAAGAGTGACATTTTAGTCTGTCAAATTTATGTTGATGATATTATTTTTGGTTCTACTAATCCTTCTCTTGGAAGAAAATTTGCTAAGTGTATGCAGGCAGAATTTGAGATGAGCCTCATGGGGGAACTGAAATTCTTTCTAGGAATTCAGATCAATCAAACTCCAGAGGGAACTTACATTCATCAGAGCAAATACATCAGAGATCTTCTGAAGAAATTTGACCTCTCAGAATGTAAGCCATCAAAGATTCCAATGCATCCCACGTGCATTCTGGAAAGAGAAGAGGTAAGCAAAAGTGTAGAACAGAAGGTCTACAGAGGTATGATTGGTTCTCTCCTTTATCTGACAGCTTCAAGACCTGATATCTTATTCAGCGTATGTATTTGTGCTAGATTCCAATCAGATCCTAGAGAATCTCACTTAACAGCTGTTAAGCGAATTTTCAAGTATCTGAAAGGTACTACTAATCTGGGTTTGTTTTATAGAAAATCTAGTGATTACAGCTTAGTAGGCTACTGTGATGCTGATTTTGCTGGAGACAGAGTGGAACGTAAAAGTACTTCTGGAAGCTGCCAGTTTCTGGGAGAAAATCTGATCTCGTGGTCCAGCAAAAGGCAGTCAACAATTGCTCTGTCAACAGCAGAAGCTGAGTACATAGCAGCAGCAGGATGTAGCACACAAATGCTCTGGATGAAAAGTCAGCTTGAAGACTTCCAGATTTTTGAGAGTAACATTCCTATTCTTTGTGATAATACTTCTGCTATTTGCTTAAGTAAGAATCCTATTTTACATTCTAGAGCTAAGCATATAGAAATAAAACATCATTTCATTAGGGACTATATTCAGAAAGGTATTTTAAACTTGAAATTTATAGATACAGACCATCAATGGGCTGATATCTTTACTAAACCCCTTTCAGAAGATAGGTTTAATTTCATTCTGAAACATCTCAGCATGAAAGTATGCCCAGAATGAAAATGTTTTAATTCCATGTTTTTATCTTCAGAATGTAATTATATTACTGTGAACTTCTGATCAATCTTCTTTCAGAAAGATAGAACATGCAGATTGTATCAGATGCAAGTCTAAAGATCTGAGAGTCTAATCTCAAAGACAGACGTGCTGATCACTACATCAAACAAGTGTCATCCAATCATCAGCAAATCCCTGAAGCAGAACGCGTGCACGCTTCTGAGAAGGCAAAGCGCTGATTGGTCGCATTGAGACACATGTCTGGTAACCGTTTTTAAGTATCTTTCTCAAATCCCCCAAAATCAGCAAGCATTTAATGCAGAGTAATCACGCTTGTTAATGGAAATCATTATTTTTTTCTCTCTCTTAAAAACGTTTAATTTTTCAAAATAATTTTTGAAAACTCTATTTAAACACATTCATCCTTCATTCTTATTCTTTACGCTTACTCATAATTATTCAACTATTTTCTGCATATTTCTGAGTTTATCTCCTTCAAACCTTTTTCTCTCAAATCATTCTCAAGCTTTTTTAGTGAGAACAATGGCATCCTCCAGCATTTCTGCAGGAAATCAGAAGAAAGAAACCTCTGAACAATATCAGGTGCCTATCAGAACTCTTCTCACACCGGTAAAGAATCTTGAGGTTCTCTCTGAGTTAATCATCGACTTTGAAAGTTTGAAGGAAAATGGATTTGACCTAACTGAAGAGATTAGGGCTCAAAAGTGGGAGAGGTATTTCGATAGGTTGGTTGGACCAACATTCCCAGAGCTTGTCAAGGAATTTTGGATTCACGCCAAGATTCATAAACATCTAGTCATCTCTTCTGTCATGGGAAAGAAGATAGTAATTTCTGAAGACCTCATTGCTAGGTTAATTGGTCAAAGTGGTGGTGGAGTCCGTTGTGTGGACATGGCTGACAGATGCCCTAATATAGGTGTGGTAGCCAACTGCATTTTCACTCTTGGTTTTCCCAGCAGCAAAATTAAGGATCTGAAGGATCACTGCAGAGTATGGGCCAAGATTGTTCTGGGCTGTTTCAATCACAGGAAGCCAACAAGCTCTCCTGATTATATAAACGTGGATCGGCAGTTTCTGATCTACTTTATTGATCAGAGGGTGAAGATCAATCTGGCACACTTCCTGTTCAACCATCTCAAGACTAGTGTGAAAGAGACTAGAGAAGAAGAAAGGACCAAAAGGGACTGGATACCGTTTGGAAGGCTCATATCAGATATTCTGACAGAGAATAAGCTGATAGATTATCTGAGCGAAGCTCAAGTGCTGAGCACACTTGAACCAACTGTTGGAAAACCGCTGAACGCTAAGAACCTGAAAAAGATGAAGCTGATAGAAAATATTAGGAAGGAACCCAGAGCTACTTCAACTGCTGACATCTCCAGCAGAAGAGTGCCTCTGAATGATTTCCCAAAATTTTCTGAAATGGAATCCCAACCGGATATGTTTCTCAAGTATCCAGATTCATACAAGGAAGAAGATACAGGTTCAAAGCTGAAGATCAAAGATCTGAGTCAACCCCAACCTGAAGTGACTCAGAAGAAGACAAAGAAGAGGAAAGCAGAAGGATCATCTCATCAGACTCCAACAAAGAAACGAGGTAATTCATCTGCTGCTCCTATTTCAATTTCATCTACTATTCCAACATCTGCTGCCCCTCCTAAAACCTCTCACAGAATATCAATCCCAATCCCTACTATTGATGAAACCATACCAGAAGACCCTTCTGAGGCCTTACTACTCAGAAGAACCAGAATCAAAATTACCAAACAACCAACTGTTTCAACAACACCAGCACTTGATAGAGTGCTAGCTGATATTGAGCGTGAACATACTTCTGCTCAACCAAATTCTGAACCACCAAATATTCCTCCTCCACAACCAGAACCACAACCTGAACCAGAAATACAACATCAATCAGAACCAGAACCACAACAACAACAACCACTCACAGAAGAACCTCTGATCCCTGAGCAATCAGAGATTCCACCTCCTCAACCAGAAAATAATCCACCTGCACCACAAACAGAGTTTCACCGTTATGAAACCCCTTCTCCTCATCATTCTGATCCCCACTCACCTCAACCTTCACCGCTGGCAATCCAGTTGCCATGTGGAACCACTATTGTCAGGCCCCAGTTGCCATCTTCAGAGGAATCAACACCTCCAAAAACTCCAACCACTCCAATAGAAATATCCTCCTCTGACTCTGATAACCCTCCTCCAAAACAAACAACCTCTGAAAACCAATCATCTGAAAACCCCAGCAGAACTTTCATTGACTTAACAAGTCTTGAACGTCTTGCTGATCTAAGACACAAAATTGCCATACCCAAACCAAAGCAACCAGATGTTGGCTCTGGTATTTTGAATTTTGAAACAGGTATGCTGCAATGGATTGCTTCTTTGAAGCAAGTCTGTCCGGGGATGATCGACCCAGCTGCTTCTGATCAGCTCTGGTCACAGTTCAGAGTATGGGTACGTGCTGAAGCCCTCAAGCTGCAGGACGTCAACTATGAGCAGGCTCAACAGAACTTTAGCAAGCTGCTGAAGGAAGTTGAGAGTCAGCTGCCTCAAGAAGTTGTGCTCCCTCTGGACAGTGAGTCTTGGTCTGAGAAAGAGCAAGCTGCACAGGTGCAACCATCAGAAGAAGACAAGACCCTTCAGGAAGAAAATCCAGCAGAAGATGTAGCTGAAAGTTCTGAGAAGCTTCCTCCTCCTGAAAGTTCTCAAGCTGCCTTGGACAGGCAGGCTCTGGAAGAACTTAGGCTGAATGACTTGCGTCTACAGCAGCGGATGGAAGAGAATGATCAGAAAATGAAAGCAAGAATGGATGTACAGGACAGCAAGATTGACACTGTTGTCAACATGGTTCAGAAGCAGAATGAAACTTCTGAAAAGATTCAAGCAATGCTGGAAAGCCTGTTCTCACGCATGCCCCCACAACCTTAAATTTTTTTTCATGCATGACATTCTCTATGTTTTCTTCATTTTCTGATGTATTGTTTTGACTATGTTCTGTAATGCTATTTTGCTCTGATCATGAACTATTTTAATATAATTTGTTTTTCTGATCTAAATTGTTTTAGCACATCACCAACACTTTTTGATTGCTGACAAAAAGGGGGAGAACAAGAATGATATTTAAAATCAATAACGGCTAACTAGACAGAAATTCTCAAACATTCTAACTCTATTACTTGAAATGTTTTTCTGTTTTGTTTTTAAGTCTACAGGCACAAGGAAGCTCCTGAACACTATGAAGACTAGAAGCTAGGAGCTCTGATCAAAATGTAGAAGCTCATGTTGCTCTGATCAAATATGAAGTTCTGATCGACCTAACACTCTGATCCGAAGCAAAGCTCTGACAGGAAAAGCTCTGAAGCTCTGCTCTCTGATATGTCAAAGACCTATAATCTGATGCTCAAAGATAGAAAAAGATCTGATCCTGAAGAACACGCATATCAAAGGGAAGTAACAAACTCAGGGGGAGTATCTCTTAAACTCTGATTTCTCTTTACTTCTTAACTCTGAAACTTTTCCTAGATACCTTTTCACGTTATTTTTCATTTAAAATATCTAGTTTTTGTCATCATCAAAAAGGGGGAGATTGTTAGAACAATGTTTGAATCTAGTACCCTATATTTAAGTTTTGATGATAACAAAGTGAAAAGATATAGTATTTATATGTTTCATGTTTGAACTATATGCTGCCTAAAATTACTATGCTCTGACTTGCAGATACGCTGATTGAAATAAGCAAGATCACTTCTTCAGCATCAGAATTTGATTTGATACACCAGCATCAGAAGTTGCTGAATCAGAACGTGAAGATCAGATGATCAACTCACGAACACGCTGAAGCTCGATGAACAGAACTGCGCGTAAACACTCTGATACAGAAACAATAGTTCATCAGCAGTGAAGCAGAATCAAAATGAGCCAAGCCAGAACGTGCATTGAAGAAGCAACGGTACTGTGCATTGAACGCCAATTAATTCCAACGGCATCATTCTAGACAAGATCTGCTCAAAAAAGGAAAGCTTGTTATTAGCATTGAATCAAGAATATTGCATTCAACGTTCATCTTCTCAAGTGCTATATAAACAAAGCTTCGAAGATTATAATGGCTAATGCTTCCAAAATCTCTACACGCACAAAGCTGAACAATAATCTTCATCTACCAGTTTTGCTAAACCAACAAACTCTGATACTCCATTAGTGTTTAGCAATCTAAGTTTCTAAGCTTAATTTGTGTATACATCACAGTTGTGATAAAGTTTTGTAGAAAACATTCACACACATTTGTTTTATACCTTTGTAAGAAAGTGTTGCCTTGACAAACCGGATTGTGGTTTGAATCAAGAAGGCTTTAGCAGTTGTTAAAGCAGATTTGTATTCAGTTGAATATAGTGAATTAAGACCTCGTTGGAGAGAGGCGAAATCACCTTGACGGGTGGACTGGAGTAGTTTGAGATCAAACGAACCAGGATAAAAATATCTTGTCAATTGCTTTAAGATTCCAGTTTTACAATTCAACCCCCCCTTCTTGTGTTTTTCACCCCTTCACGGTTCATTCGGCACAACCTGATCTGTCGATACGGTGTACCAGAGAGGATTATTACGGATAATGGCATCAATCTTAACAACAAGATGATCACTGAGCTCTGCGAGCAATTCAATATACAACACCACAACTCTTCTCTCTACCGGCCGAAGATGAATGGGGCTGTAGAGGCGGCTAATAAAAACATTAAGAAGATTGTGCAGAAAATGACAGTGACCTACAAAGACTGGCACGAGATGTTACCATTTGCTCTTCATGGGTAACGTACCTCAACACGGACGTCAACAGGGGCAACACCCTATTCCTTGGTATATGGCATGGAGGCAGTCCTGCCCATTGAAGTTCAGATACCCTCTCTCCGGATCATGAAGGATGCGGGTTTAAGTGAAGACGACTGGATCCAGACCCGGCTTGATCAACTGAACCTAATCGACGAAAAGAGACTCACTGCTATTTGTCATGGTCAGACGTACCAAAAACGGATGATTAAGGCATTTAATAAGAAAGTCAGACGACAAGAGTATCAAGTCGGGGACATGGTAATCAAGCGCATCATTCTACCTCAAGGTGATCCCAGGGGCAAATGGACCCCTACGTACGAAGGGCCATTTGTGGTTAAGAACATCTTCTCAGGAGGAGCGATGATTCTAACCACCATGGATGGTGACGATCTTCCTCACCCCGTCAATGCAGACATAGTAAAAAGATACTACGCATAATTAAAGACCCACTAGGTTGACTGGCCTAGGCAAAAAGAAGGGCGTCCCGGCGAACCAAAAGGGTTCGGGCAAAAATAAGGGATGAAAATAAAAAAAATCTGTACACCCGGCAAGTCGAAAACCTGAAAAGGCGGCTTGGGCAAAAATGGGTATCACGGTGGACTGAAAACCCGAAAGGGCGGTCCAGGCAAAAGTTAGAGATTAAAGCGTAACACTATGTCTCATTGGATCACCTCGCATCCGGACTTCGGTATCGACTATCAGACTCGGACGACACCAATCAGATTCATCTTCAACTAAGCAGCAAAGTGATGAGATGCTTGAAGATATAAGGGCAATAGCAGAGCTGGAACCCAGTGGGATTATCCACATAGCTGTTTTGTTTTCTCTTCACAAATTGTATAAATTCTATTTGTTCGGCGGCGTTCTCTTACTAGGACGTCAGCCTCTTGTACAAAAACGCCTATTTACAGGCAAACTTCAAAATCAATACAAGTTCATTTTTCAGACAAATTGCAAATTGCTTTTTTTCTTTATCTGTTTTGTTTTGCAAAGAACGTCCAATGTTCATTTTTGATATATGCATTTGACATTAATTGCCGCTCATAAATATTTGCATGCGAAACAAAGGACTCATTACGGGTGATATCAGAAGTAGGGGCAATAAGAATTGTCTGGGAGGTCTAGTTGCTCTGTCCACCAAGGTACCAAGGTAGGTTCAGTTGAAGAATATGACCAAGATATCGTCACTACCCGCAGAGTAAGACAGTAATGGTAGCTACCCCCACTGAGACTTGCAACTACGAAGGAATCAGAAATACTCTCCCCCCAAGCAGAGTTAGTCTACTGTCAGTCTCGAAAAGGCTCGGTATTCCCAGAAGGTCTTAATATTCCCCAACGGAGTATAAAGATATTCCCCAGCAAGCGTAAAGAGCATCCCCGACAGTCTTAATATTCCTCAACGAAATATAAGAATGTTCCCCGGCGGAATACAAGATACCCCCAGTGGAGCCATTTCCCCAGCGCAGTCTAAAAAAGTTTCCCCAATAGAGAATTGAATCATCTTACCCAGTAGATTCTGGAAGCTTGTCCCCTGCAGAATACAAATGCATCTCCTAAGCCAAATTCAGAGATTATCCCCACAAGAGTCTAACTGGGTTATCCTCAGCAAGTTGCAACTGAAAGATCATCCCCAGTGAAGTTCTTTCTATCCCCAACGGAGTTCATCATCAAAATACCCAACAGAGCTTATCAACGGAATCCCCAGCAGAGTTATCGTTAAAATCTCAGTAAAGCATCTCTTCCCACAGAGTAACTCCCCGCAGAGTAATATCTTCACCAGTTTATTCCCCAACGGAGTTCTTTTCTCCTGCAGGTTTATTCTCACAATCATCTTCGTTCATCATCCCCAGCGGAAACGAAGAACTCAACTCTATTCTCCAGCAGCTCCGGGATTTATTTTCCCAGACGAAAATACATTCACAAACATTTCACACTTCATGACTCCTATTTACATACATGATAAAGTGCATACGACACGATCTCATTTATTTTTGAGAACATCATGACATCATGCATTTCATACATCATGACATTGCATACAACTAACGTTTTACCTTTTTCAGGAAAAGGTCAATCAAAAGATGGCTACCATCAACCTGTTTAAGTCCCAGTTGAATACCTGTAGCAAGCCAGGAAAAATATCTGTGGACGACTGATTATAGGTTAATACCTGTAACAAGCCAGGAAATTATCTACATGAAGAAATTGAAGATTAACACCTGTAACAAGCCAGGAAGACTATCTTTCTTTCTCAGGTCAGAGATTAATACCTGAAACCAGCCAGGACAGATATCTCCTTGACCAAACCTTTTCAAGTCCCAGTTAAATACCTGTAGCAAGCCAGGAAAATTCTGTGGACGACTGATTGTAGGTTAATACCTGTAACAAGCCAGGAAAAATTATCTACACGAAGAGATTGAAAATTAATACCTGTAACAAGCCAGAAAACTATTTTCTTTCTCAGGTCAGAGATCAATACCTGTAACCAGCCAGGACAACTATCTCATCGGCCAACCTTTTCAAGTTCCAGATTAATACCTGTAGCAAGCCAGGAAAAACATCTGTGGACGACTGATTGCAGATCAATACCTGAAACCAGCCAGGAAAACCACCTACACGAAGAGATTGAAAATTAATACCTGTAACAAGCCAGGAAAACTATTTTCTTTCTCAGGTCAGAGATCAATACCTGAAACCAGCCAGGACAACTATCTACTCAACCAGCTCAAACAATTCAACAATCACTTTTGGGTGGCATCTTTAAGCCCATCTCCAACAAATTTCTATCACATCTCCAAATGGCATCTGTAAGCCCATTCCCGACATCACAACGCTGATACTACACCATGCGAGTGCAAATTTTTGGGTACTCTAGTGTTCAATTATCTTCCACCTTCGGATCACGAAAGGCTTGAAAGCCAATCTATATCCTCAGGTTTAAGAAAATTGAACAGGGGAAACTGTTGTACCCCAAAATTTTCCCTCCCATATTCCTCAATATTTGTCAAGAATGATCTTCAAATTTCTCAAAATGGCTCAAGGGTTGTACAGTCAAATCACCTCCTAAGGCAGTCAATTTAAAATTAGGGTTTTGTGTTGCATCAAGGTCCTCACATACAAATGGCCTCAAGTGCTTCCCAATGTCTTAATATGTTCTTAAGTTCATCCATGACAAATTTCAAGCCTTGCAGAGAAACTTTGGTCAGTCAATTGCTCAAGAGACCCAAAAATCGACTGTGCTAGGGCAAAAGTCAACTGTGACCTAAATACAGTCAAACCTCCAGATTTTTTGTCAACATTCTAATTTTTAAGAATAATTAATCATTTTATCAAGGGTTGATCATGATTCATCAAGGATTGCTCAAAATTCATCAAGATTCAAAAGTTGCTAAATTAGGGTTTTATAGGAAAAGTCAACTCAACTTTGACCAAGCATAACTTTCTCATACGTTGTGAGAAATGACCCATCCAAAGCTCATTTTGAAGAGGATGAAATTTCCTACAATCCATCTTCACACCCCAAGATCAAGAAATGCTTTCACAAAAAGTTACAAATTTGGACATTATAGGTCATTTTTTGAAAGTCAACAAAAACACCTTTTTTGCCAAAGCTTATAACTTGAGAATGGAAGATAAAAATGAGACGAGATCAAAAGGTTTGATTAGAGGACATCTCAAGGTTTCTAAAAAGTCCAAGAACACCTCCAAAAGTTCAAAATTGAGGAAGTTATGCATTGTTGAAGTTGGGCATTTTTCCAAATTTGCCAAAAGTCAACTATCCTCAAAACTCCAATTTTTGACAAAAGGCCCCACTTTTTTCCACTTGATTTAGTATTGTCATGCCACACACGTGTCCCATCTTTAATTTCATGACCAAACATTTATTTTTTTATTTTATTTCACTTTTATTGATTTAATTCATTATTAATCAATATTAAATCAAATAAAATCAAAAAAATGATGTAAAAGGGATCTTTGTGATTTGTACAACTTGCAAATATCATGTGCAACTCAATCCAATTCGTGCCAAGTCAAAACATGCACAAAATCTCAGATTTGATTCAATTTTGGAAAGCTTATCAATGGTGGTCAATTAAATCCTAATTCTTCAATACACAAGGATATTGGCCCATGTTTTGACCTAGAATGATTCCCTTATATGCAAGCAAGCCTCACAAACCTAATGCACGCACAAAGCTCTGTTAAAACGGCCAGACCAAACTTGGAAAAAAGCTTGAAAAACCTTGAAACTGAAATCATACGTAGAGGTCAATTTAATCTTAAAGCTCAACGCTATCTTCTTGCTAGCCATTCACTGAAGCTAAAGCAATCGCTCACGAGCCCTGAGTCACCTCCAAACGCACTGTAAGTCGCTTGAAACTCCGCCCTGGACATGGAATCGTGATCTTCTGTTCTTGCATCTTTTTGACAAAACGTTGGCATATTCTTGATCCTTGCATAATTTCCAACCTTTCTGCAATATTTAATTTCGTTTTTGTAGCCTGTAAAGCCCTACCCGAAACTAGGGTTTGGGTTTCTTGATTTTAGGCATTTCCGTTTCAGGTAAAATCAGAACCAACCATGGGCATAAATGAAATCAAGGGGAAGAGACGAGTAAGATGGTGATCTCCGTTTGCGTTTACATGGCCTATAATTTGTTTTAGGAAACACCTAGGAATTTAGTTGCGGATAAAATCCGCAGGTAAAAACCTGGTTATTTTCAATGAAGAAGACGACTACGCGTCCTCTTCCCATTGGTCGGTTTAAACAGCACGCCAAATTCTTTTATTTTCCAGGCATAGTAAAATGTTTTTCCATATATTTTTTATTTGGTATTATTATAACGAATGAGGCAGGTTGGTGGAGTGGTTGAGCGCGCATACAATGAGCATTGGGACCTGGGTTCAAATCCCAGGTCCCCCAAAACCTTGTTTATTTTTCTTCTTCAGGTATTCATGTGCAGTTTTCAAAGGGAGGTCCACCATACATCTCAAATCTCAGTGCGCCAGATAGCTCCAAACCTAAATCCAGTGGTCATGAATGGAGGATCACCATGCTCCTTGGTCAACAAGCATGCACTGAACCATAAAAGTCCAACGAGGCTGAAGCATAATGGGCCTGGAAAATTGCTGACTCTACCTCCAAAATTGGGCCCAAACCCCCTGAGTTTGCCTTTTTTTATTTTCTTTCATTATATTTTATTTGTTCACTTGATTTATTTTTTATTCTTAATTAACCACTAACTAAAATAATTAATATTTTCCAAATAAAATCATAAAACACCAAAAATAATATTTATTAATTTCATTATTTATTTTTGTAAATAAAAACTAACCAATTAATTTAATTTTAAATTAGGTTTAATGATAATATTTTTTGCAATAAATTAAAAGTAAATTAGAATATTAGGTTTTGACAATTTTAATCATTTTTATTTTTATTTCCTTAAATATTCTAAAAAACCCAAAAAATATATTATTTATTTAATTAATTAATTAAATTAGATTTAATTTCCGTTTAATTCAAAATAACAAAAATCTCCTTCGTTAATAAAAAGGGTCAAAACCCTAAAAACTCTCCGATTCTATTTTTCTCGCGCGTATTATTTTTCGATTCATATTCCATATAATTGTAACTGCTTCAAGGATGTAATAGCTTTAACTTAGGATTCTTTATCGCTTTTATTTACTTTTCTGCATTTACTTTTCAAGGGTTTGTTTTTGGCGATGTAAATACCCGACGCCTTGTAATAGCTTAGTTTTATTTTCCGCAACCATTAACTGCTAGATGTATGAATAATAGGCTATGCATGACAAGATCTATCTTAACTTAAAATCAACTGTAGCTCACCATAAGTTGCCCCGAAACAGTTGCCTCAGATAAAATGATCTAAGACATTAGGGTTACCGCTAAGGCGTCCTAACATTGCTTTAGTGACCACATGTCCCTTAATCGAATTGACCCTTAAAACTCCAACGACGATGCTACCTACTCCTTCATAGTGGAATAGCATTGTCTAAAGGGACATTTACACAGTTTAATTCCTTTTGAGTAGGTAGAGGTTCTTAGGTACTTGCTCTTTCAAAAAAAAACAAATTTTTCGCACTTACACTTTTCAAACAAAGTTTTCAACCACACTTCATACACTCTTGAGGACAGAAACAAGAGTTAAATCGGAGTTTTCAAACAAAACTCTTTTCAAAACCCACAAACACAAGAAAAGCAAAACTTTTTGAAAACACAATGAGCAAGTACCTAAGAGCCCGTGGATAACCACGGATAGAAAGGGTGCTAACACCTTCCCTTTCTATAATCTACCTCCCGAACCTGAGAAACATCTCGAAAAGGAATTTTTATGTGCTTTTGTCCTTTCCTTGTTGGATAAAATAAAAGACGGTGGCGACTCTTGCTTACCGCGACATTTTGCGAAAACAAACGCAAACGCGAACCAGCATTCCAAAACAGTCAGTTCTATTTCCACCGATCACAAGTAGCAAGACACTTCAGAAGACTCTAAAGTGTAGGCTCTGATATGAAGTCTAAAGAAGTCATTCAGAAGATCTGAAGTCAGAAGTTTCTACTTAAGTCTATATGCTAAAGACTCATATTTATGAAGACAATGTGTTGTAAAGAAACCAGCCAGAAGATCTGAAGATAAAAGTTTCTACTTAAGTCCAGACGCCGAAGACTAATGTTTCTGAAGACAAAGGATTCTCAAGACCAAATGCTGAAGATTCTGATAGATGAAGTTCTAAAGACTCTGAAGACTTGAATTTTTAAAGACCCATGGTTCTAAGAAAAGGGTTATAAAGACAAAGTGCTAATGACTCTGAAGATGGAAGTTTGAATGACTCTAAAGACTTTAAATTCTGAAGACCCAAGGTTCTAAGAAAAGGTTCTCACGAGCAAGTGTTTAAGACTCTGAAGATGCAATTCTGAAGACTTAAAGTTTTGATGACCTTGTGCTATGTTCTCGCTTCTAAACTCATGCTCGCAGAAGCCTCTGAAGTGAAGAAGGAAAGAAGATGACGTTAATGTGGTACAAATAGTACATGATACAAATAACATTTCATTCCACTACCATGAAAGGACGAACGTGTTGCACGATCTTGTCCCCCATGTGATTGCTCAAGCTGCCAATGTTTCTGGAAATCCAAAGAGTACTCCTCAATGAATATATTATCTTATTGGCTAAATAAAGACTTGAAGACTAAGAAAGAAAGTAGCTAATTTTCACTGAATACCCACGCACAAGCATTGTTCATAGCTTTCACATTTTTAGTCTATTGTTCTTAAAATAGTTTACATATTCAGCTTGAATAGAAGTAATATTATTATAAATAAAACTTGTATTCAAACAGTTGTTTGATTTCCTTAAGGGACCAATTAGGTATGTATCCTTAAGAAGTCTAGGACTAGTGTGTCTTGGAGGTTTGATTTTCCTTAAGGGACCGGTTAGGTGTGTATCCTTAAGAAGTCTAGGACTTGTGTGTCTTAGAGGTTGTTAGTAACTTGCGGGTAGTTTGTGCATTATAATAATCAGTTGGATTGTTGGATTAAGTCCTCGGTTGAGAGAAGCGAAATCACGTTGGCAGGTGGACTAGACTATTTTGATAGTTTTCAAGTGAACTAGTATAAACATTTTGTGTTCTTTACATCCTGTTCTTAATTATTGTTATTATCAAGAGTGAAGGAAAAATTATTTTAATTAAAGGGGAATATTTTTAAAAGAAAAGTTTTGATTTAAAATCCAATTCAACCCCCCACCCTTTCTTGTTTTTTTCACACCTTTAATTGGCATCAAAGCTCCGGTTCTGAGGAGATAAAAAGTTTGCATTTTTTCAACACTTAACAGTGCTCAATACCAATCCAGTGTGTGTGAAAAACCAATGGCTACACCTACTTCCACTGTTGATAATAGGGATCATGATAGAGATCACTATAGTTCAAAACCTCATATGTTTCATGGGGAGAAATGTGACTATTGGAAGGATAGAATCAAAAGTTACTTTCTGGCATATGACTTGGATCTATGGGATTTGGTAGTTGATGGATACACTCACTCAGTAGACGATAAAGACAAGAAGATTGCAAGAAGTGCAATGACAGAAGCACAAAAGAAAATTTACAAGAATCATTACAAAGCAAGAACTATTATGCTTAGTGCTATTTCATATAATGAATATGAGAAGATCACAGATAGAGAGACTACAAAGTCTATCTTTGATTCTCTTCAAATGGCGCATGATGGAAATGCACAAGTAGAGGAAACAAAGGCTCTGGCCTTAATTCAAAAATACGAAGCCTTCAAGATGGAAGACGACAAATCCTTGGAAACGATGTTTTTAAGATTTCAGACTCTTGTGGTAAGAATTAAGGTTTTGAATAAAGGTTACTCTACAATAAATCATGCTAAGAAGATTATCAAAAGTCTGCCTAAAAAATGGAGACCAATGGTAACTGCTTTAAAACTTTCAAAGGATATGAACAACACCTCTCTTTAGGAGATGATTAGCTCTTTAAGAAGTCATGTGATTGAGCTTGATCAAGATGAACCCTAGAAAACAATTAAGTCTGTGGCTTTAAGGTATAAGTCTTGAAAGACAAAGACTCATCAAGCTAAGGAAGATTCAGAAGACTTCGAAGAAGATTCAGATGATGAAGAACTTTCCTTAATATCCAGAAGAATCAGTCAAATCTGGAAGCACAGGCAAAGCAAATTCAGAAGCCAACGAAGGACTTTTGGAAGAGGTGAATCTACTTATGGACATAAGAATGCTTATGGAAAAGAAGTTACTTGCTATGAGTGCAATGAGCCTGGACATTACAAAAATGATTGCCTAAACATCAAGAAAGACAAGAAGCCTAAGAAGGATTACAAAGCCAAGAAGGGTCTCATGGCAACATGGGATGATTCAGAATTAGAAGATGAAGATTCTGATGAATAGCATGAAAACATGGCACTCATGGCCATAGCCAACACATATGAAGAAGCATCAGAATGTGAGTTGACAGAAAATGATGAGTCAGACTCCGAAGATGAAGCTGAGATAATTGCTTCTCTTTCTCGTTTTCAACTTGAATCTTGTTTTTCTGAAATGATGAAAAAGTATCAAACTCTTCTAAGTAAATACAAAACTTTGAAAAAGAAGTTTGTAGTTACTTCTGAAAACTCTACTAATGATGAGAAATTTTTTTCTAATTTAAATGAAAAATTATTTGTTTTAGAAAAATCAAATCTAGCTCTCAAAAGTAAAATTTCTAGGTTGGAAGAAGAAATAATCTCTACCGCATCTATTACTGATGAAGTAATCAAATACGATAGAGCTTTTCAGCATTTACTAGCTAAGAGCATAGATAGAAGTAAAATGGATTCAATGATCTATGGTGTTAGTAGAAATGGAAGCAGAGGCTTGGGATATTCGGGACCATCAAAGAAAATTGATGAGACTCTGAATGTCAAACCAAAACCTTTTTCTGAACATTTCGTGCTTCTTGGCACAAAATTGAAATGTCTAGAACAAATAGGTTCTAATACTACTGTAGCACAAACACATACACAAAAGGAAACTTCTAAACCAAAGTATCATGCACAAATTTCACATTATTATTTTGTTGCACAAAAGTCCAAAGGTGTCAGAACCTTTGGAACTGCTAATAAGAAAGGACCCAAAAAATGGGTACCTAAGGATCATATAATCTATGTTACAAATGTTCTTAATGGTGCCAATGAAACACCAGTCATGGTACCTGGACAGTGGATGCTCACGACACATGACGGGAAAAAGGCATATGTTCCAAGATTTGGAACTTAAGCCTGGAGGCATTGTCGGTTTTGGAGGAAACCAGAAGGGAAAAATCACCGGCTCTAGAACTATTGGTAATGGTAAACTCCCTTATATTAACAATGTTCTTTTAGTTGAAGGTCTGATGCATAACCTCTTGTCAATTAGCCAACTTTGTGACAATGGTTATGACATCATTTTTAATCAAACATCCTATAAAGCTGTCAGTCAGAAGGATGTCTCAGTTTTGTTCAAAATGGCAAGAGGAAGAACAATATTTATAAAATAAGATTATCAGTTTTGAAAAATCAAAATGTAAAATGTCTTATGACTGTTCAAGAAGAGCAATGGGTCTGCCACAGACGTCTGGGTCATGTTAGCTTGAGACAAATTTCTCCACTAAATAGTCTTGGATTAGTCAGAGGCTTTCCCAATCTGAAGTTTACTTCAGCCATTAGAACTTCTCCATATTGACTTATTTGGACCAGTGAAAACTGCTTCTGTCAATGGTAAGAAATATGGACTTGTCATTGATAATGATTATAGCATATGGATATGGGTAAAATTCTTGAAACACAAGGATGCATCACACTATGTATTTGCTTCCTTCTGTTTCCAAGTGCAAAATGAAAAGGATTTCAAAATAGTCAGAGTTAAAAGCGATCATGGTGGAGAACTTGAAAACAAAGATTTTGAATTTTTTTTTTGATTCAAATGTCATAGTCCATGATTTCTCCTACCCTAGAACTCCACATAAAAATGGGGTTGTACAAAGGAAAAATAGAACAATGCAAGAAATGGCTCGTACCATGATTCAAGAAACTCAGATGGCTAAGAACTTCTGGGCGGAAGCAGTGAATACAACGTGTTATATTAAAAATAGAATCTCCATAAGACCTATTTTGAGTAAGACTCCTTATGAATTGTGGAAGAATAGAAAGCATAACATTTCTTATTTACATCCATTTGGATGTATATGTTATATGTTGAACAATAAAGAGAATCTGGGTAAGTTTAATTCCAAGGTGCAAAAGTGTCTGCTGTTAGGATACTCTGAATGCTCTAAAGGCTTCAGAATCTATAACACAGAATCACGAATAGTGAAGGAATCAATCCATGTCAGATTCAATGATAAGCTTGACTATGAAAAGTCAAAGTTATGTGAAAAGCTTGCAAATGTAACTATAACATTTGCTGAGCCAAAGAAGAAGATTCAAGAAGATAAAGAATCAGAAGCTCCTTCTTCTGATGTTGTTGATAATCCTTCTAATCAACCTCAACCAAGGAAGAATAGAATCACATCCTCTCATCCTGAAGATCTCATTCTTGGAAGTAAAGATGCTCCAGTCAGAACAAGACCAGCTCTCAAACCTTCTAATGAAGTGCTTCTGGGTTTAGTTTCTTTAATATAACCTACATATATTAAGGAATCCATTCTCGATAAAGATTGGATTCTGGATATGGAAGAAGAACTCAACCAATTCTCAAAGAATGATGTTTGGGATCTCGTTCAGAAACCCAAAGGTGTCCATGTCATTGAAACCAAATGGGTGTTCAGAAATAAACTCAATGAGAAAGGTGAAGTTGTCAGAAATAAAGCACGACTGGTTGCACAAGGTTATAGTAAACAAGAAGGGATAAACTATACATAAACCTTTACACCAGCCTCCAATTTAGAAGTTATTCATTTTCTAGTTTCTTTTTCTATAAATCATAACATCATCCTTTATCATATGGATGTTAAGAGTGCATTTCTGAATTGTTATATTCCAGAAGAAGTGTATGCAGACAACCTCTTGGCTTTGAAAATTCTAAGAAATCTGACCTTGTTTTTAAACTAAAGAAATATCTTTATGGCCTAAAATAAGCTCCCAGAGCTTAGTATGACAGATTGAGTAATTTTCTTCTAGAAAATAAGTTTACCTGAGGAAAGGTGGACACTACACTCTTCTGCAAAACCTTCAAAAATGATATTCTAGTTGTTCAAATTCATGTTTATGATATTATTTTTGGTTATGCTAATCCATCCCTCTGTGAGGAATTCTCGAAGTTAATGTAGACTGAGTTTGAAATGAGCATGAAGGGAGAACTGAAGTTCTTTATGGGAATTCGAATTGATCAAAAACCAGAGGCTACTTACGTTCATCAAAATTATGCTGGTGACATAATGAAGAGGACAAGTGATTCTGGAAATTGTTAGTTTCTAGGCAAGAATCTGATATCATGGTCAAGCAAGAGGAAACCAATAATTGTTCTCTCAACTACAAAAGTAGAGTATACCTCAGTAGCACTCAGATGCTCTAGATGAAGAATCAGTTGGATAATTATCAGATTTATGAGAGTAACATTCCTATATTCTGTGACAATACTCTACTATTTGCTTGAGTAAGAATCCTATCTTACACTCTAGGGTTATACACATAAAAATCAAACATCATTTCATTAGAGACTATGTTCAGAAAGGGATCATATCTTTAAAATTTATAGATACAGTCCATCAGTGGGCTGATATTTTTACAAAACCCTTAGCTGAAGATAGATTTATGTTTATTATAAAGAATCTGAAAATGGATGTCTGTCCAGAGTAAGATGTCATTAGAATCAAACGTGTTTTAGTCTAAATATGAAGTGATAAGATTTTGACTCTGTTGTACCCCAAAATTTTCCCTCCCATATTCCTCAAGATATGTCAAGAATCACCTCCAAATGGTTCAAAATGGCTCAAGGGTTGTACAGTCAAATCACTTCCTAAGGCAGTCAATTCAAAATTAGGGTTTTGGTTCTTTCAAGGAATTTGGGGTTCTCAATGGTTCAATCAAGTCTAATAGGCCTATATACATTCTCAAGCACCTACATGCCAAGTTTCAAGACTCACAGGGCCAATTTGCACAGTCAAAAGCTCCATTTGATCTACAGTCAACTGCAAGGGCAAAATGGTCATTTTACAGTTAAAAGTCATAGTTTTTTGTCAACATTCTCATTTTGAAGGATAATTCATCATTTGATCAAGGTTTGATCATGATTCATCAAGGATTGCCCAAAATTCATCAAGATTCAAAAGTTGCTAAATTAGGGTTTTGTAGGAAAAGTCAACTCAACTTTGACCAAGCATAAATTTCTCATACTTTATGAGAAATGACACATCAAAAGCTCATTTTTAAGAGGATGAAATTTCCTACAATCCATCTTCATACCCCAAGATCAGGAAATGCTCTCACAAAAAGTTACAAATTTGGACATTATAGGTCATTTTTGAAAGTCAACAAAAACACATTTTTTTCCAAAGTTTATAACTTGAGAATGGAAGATCAAAATGAGATGAGACCAAAAGGGTTGATTAGAGGACATCTCAAGGTTTCTAAAAAGTCCAAGAACACCTCCAAAAGTTCAAAATTGAAGAAGTTATGCATTGTTGAAGTTGGGCATTTTTCCAAAATTGCCAAAAGTCAACTATCCTCAAAACTCCAATTTTTGACAAAAGGGCCCACTTTTTCCATTTGATTTAGTATTTTCATGCCACACACGTGTCCCATACTTAATCTCATGACCAAACATTTATTTTCTATTTTATTTAATTTTTATTGATTTAATTCATTTTAAATCTATATTAATTCAAATAAAATCCAAAAATCAATGAAATAGTATCTTTGTGATTTGTACAACTTTCATATATCATATGACACCTAATCAAATTCGTGTCTTGGCTTTTTGTGCACAAAATCTCAGATTTGATTCAATTTTGGAAAGGTTAACAATGGTGGTCAATCAAAGATTCAATCTTCAATGCACGTGGATTATTGGCCCAACTCTTGACCTAAAATAATTTCCTTATACATAAGCAAGCAGCACAAACCTAATTCACGACCTAAGCTCTGTTAAAACGGCCATACCAAAACTGAAAAAAAGGTGAAAAAGAGAGAAATCAAATTCTTGGTGAGAGCTTGTTTCAATCAAGAAACTCAACGTAGAGTGCTTGACTGCCATCCCCTGAAGCGGTTGGAATAAAAACCAGACCTCAAGACCCCCTGTTGTACCCCAAAATTTGCCCTCCCATATTCTTCCAAGATTTGAAAAGAGCATGCTTCAAAATCTCCCCAAGGGTTGCACAGTTCAAGGGCCTCCTAACAGTCCAAAACTAGGGTTTTGGTTCTGGCAAAGAAGTTGAAGTTTCCAAGGGTCCAAACAAGTCCCACATGCCTATAAACATGGTCAAGCATCCTCATGTCAAGTTTCAAGACTCACAACACAAAATTGCACAGTAAAAAACCCGAATTGCTCAACAGTCAACTGCAGGGGCAAAATGGTCATTTGACAGTCAAAAAGTTCAAATTTTTGGTCAACATCTTATTTTGAAGCCACAAACATCATTTGATCATTTCTTGATCATGATTTTCAAGGCATGGCTCAAAAAGTCTCAAGATGCAAAAGTTTCCATGTTTGGACAGTTGAAAAAGTCAACTGTAACTTGACCAAGGCATAACTTCCACATGGTTTATCATAAAAATTCCATACAAAGATCATTTTGAAGAGAAAGACATTTCCTACAACTCCTATTCACACTTCAAGTCCAAGAAATGCTCTCACAAAAAGTTGTCAATTTCAACATTATAGGTCATTTTCAAAAGTCAACAAAAAGGGACTTTAAGTCAAAGGCCATAACTTAAGATTGGTAAATCAAAATGACATGGGACCAAAGGCATTGGTTAGAGGACTTCAAGACCTTTCCAAAATGTCCAAGAACATGATCAAATCTTAAAAATTGAGCAAGATATGCCTTGTGGAAGTTGGGAAATGTTTGGGAAATTGAAAAGTCAACTTTACTTCAAATGCCTCAAAATTGCTAATGGGCCACATTTTCTTCCAAGATTCATTATCCAAAGGCTATGCACGACCATTTGGCCCAAAGGGGATTTATTTCATCATTTTTATTATTTATTTGAATTTTTAATCACCATTAATTCATTTAATAAAATAAAATTTGAAAAAAATACTAAACAAATGCATTTGAATCTTTTTATGCAGCCTATGCCCTCATTGGTTACTCAAGATTTCGTGCACTTCAAAAAAGGGAAGATTTGGTGAAAATTGGCATGATATTCATGTGGAAAAGATTTGAAAATATTCATTGAAAATCAAATATTTCTTTCATCAATGCAAAAGGTTTTTGGACTTGATTCTTACCCTAATCCATGGCATACATATATAGATGCAAACCCTAGTGCACACAACCAGAAAGCTGCGCCCAAACCTAAGAGCAAAGTTTGCATTTTTGTCCAAAATTTCAAAAACTGAAAACACCATTCCAAAGCTTTTCAAGGCAAGAGAACAATCCCATTACATTCCTGAGGCCTCAAGGAACGTTTCTGGATCAAAACCACTGCTTCTAACGCAAAGAACTGGTAGAACCATGTCTCACTTTTCATGAAAATACTCATAATCGCATTTTGAATTCCCTGCATTTTTCATGTGTTTTTGATGTTGGTTTATACTAATTGAATCATTCTGAAGCTAACCATGTCAGTTAATTGAATTTTTATGCCCTGTATGAGAACCTACCATTAACGTCCTCTAGGTTTTCAGAGGTTCAAATTTGGGGCTTCCTTATTCTGGAAAAATTGAGACACGAGACTAGGGCCATTTGAACCGGAAGCTTCACACAAACTCAATCCATAGGTCACGCTCAATTTATGAGCAACCAGGACCTATTCGCTATTTTCATGTTTATCACTTAGTGGGGGTTTAAAACCCCCGCTATCTAGTTTGTTTTTTCAGGCAAAAATGCAGAACGGGTGGAGAAGACGCTGAGGTGTCTCAATCATACAGGTTCATTCATATTTTCGCGCATTTTTCATGTTTACCAAATAATGCTTTTTCTCTCTCATATGAATCAGATTCCATTAATGTTACAAAGAAAGCGCCTGACACAGTTGGTTGATGCGTTGTCCAATAGGTACTGGGACCTGGGTTTGATTTCCAGGTCCCCTCCCTTTCTCAATATATTTTGTTTTAACCAGATTCCATGCAGCTTCTCACCAAAAGACTACCATGCACTCTACGCTCCAGAATGCCACATGTCCCACCACATCCATCCAGTGGCCAAGATCCAAGATCCAGAGAACACCCTCAGTCAACCTTGCACACGTAAGCGTTGAAAGTCAAACATGCCTGCATTCCATGGGCCAAAGTCCTTCAAATCAACCTCCAAAGGGGCCTGAATACCCCCCCATGTTTGCTTTCTTTTTCTCTATTTTTTTTTATCATCTATTTCAATTATATTCTATATTTTATTTAACTCCATAAAAATAATATTTATAATACACATAAAAATAATAAAAATCAGAAAGACAAAAAAAAAAATATTCTATTTAATATTTTCCTTGTAAATAAATTTTATTAATTGATTTAGTTTTAATTCTAGGCTTAATTTTAAATGTTTTTTTAATAAATTAAAAAATGTAGAATTAGGGTTCTAAATATTTATATTCTTTTTCTTTTCTTATCATTATTAAATATTAATTATTTTTGTGAATAAAATTTGCCATGTAAATAATTAGGTTAATTTTAGGTTTAATTTTAACATTTTTTTTAATAATAAATTAAAAATAGTTAGAATTAGGTTTTAATTCCATTAATTCTCATTAAAATCCATAAATACAAAAAGCTCAAAAATAACTTCCTTTCACATGTAATTTAATTAATTTCGTAATTTTAATTCAATTTCTTTAAAAGGGTCCAACGCCCTCGCATTCCCGATTTTAATTCTCTTCGCATTTTTATTTCTTTTTGTGAATATAATGTAATTCTCCCAAAGCTGTGTAATAGATCAATTAGGGTATTTATTTTCCGCATTTTTATTTTATTTCAAATCGGGTCCTGGATTAATTTGGCGATGTGGACCTGCGCCTTTGTAATAGCGTAGGACTTTTAATTCCGCATCTTTTAACTGTTAAATAACTATTGCATGAAAGAATGAATGTCAAAATAAAAGTAACGCATAGATCACCAATGCATGAACAAGACAAAAATATCTGAAAACGACACACAAATCACACACCACCCCTAGGGTATGCCTCACTGTTGCCTTGCCCCTCGAAAGGTGGTCGTCGAGTAGAGGATGTTTTAGTAAGTCCTCATGTCCATGAACATGGCATGAGGGTAGCTTCTAAGGTGTCTTCCCATTGCTCTGGTGATCACCATGTCCCGAACCCTCGAATTGATCCGAACACCTCCAACGGTGGTGCTACCTACCCCTCAATGGTGGGATGACACTACTTTAAGGACATTTACACAGACGAATTCCTTAGGGTAGGTAGATTCTCGTAGATACTTGCTCTAATTTCAAAACAAATCAAAAATATTTTTCACACCGACACCTTTTCAAAAAGCTTTCGAAAGCAATTTTTCAAACACTCTTGAGGACTGATACAAGAGTCGAACTGAAATTTTCAAAGAAACTTTTTTAAAAACCCATAGTCGAAAAGCAAACAAACAATTTTGAAAACACAAATGAGCAAGTATCTAAGAGCCCATGGATAACCATGGATAGAAAGGGTGCTAACACCTTCCCTTTCTATAATCTACCTCCCGAACCGAGAGCAATCTCTATAAGGAATTTTTCTGTGCTTTTGTCCTTTCCATTTGGAGAAAATAAAAGACGGTGGCGACTCTTGCTTCCGCGACATGTCGCGAACCAGCGTTAAACAGTCAGTTCCAGATCCACCGATCACAGAACTGGCGACTCTGCTGGGGACCTAAACTTAAAGTGAGGTGTACCTTAGGATAGTTCATAACTGTGTTTTCAATTGTATTGACTTGTTTGCTTTAAATTGTGGGTTGCATGGGAGTTACATAGATCCTAACCCGGATCTGGGGATACCCTGTTTAGGTAGCATAAGCTGTGAGGGACCTGTCCGGCGTAGACCGACATGGGTGAATCAGTGGCTACGTTGGTGTGGCACCTTGGTCTGTACCGATATCCCTTGTGTTGCAACGAGGAGAATATGGGTCTTCTGAGGAGTCATTAAGCACCAACAGACCTTAGAACCTTAAATGACACAACTTGGCCATTAGAACAGTAGCAGTATGCTACGCCCATTGAGGCTAAACTCTCGTGATGGTTCTGGCCGCAAGAAAAGATTGCGATGCTGGAGTTATGACCGATTGAGGGTAGTCAATGATATTGGGATCCTCTAAGAACCCAGTTACTTTGATAGGACAGGTATGAACCAACAAACTGAAAGAGGGTAATACCTAGACCTCATGCTGGCCTAAACTCTAAGGGTTTCTCTTGTGTGACTTGTGTGCCTTCCAACTTGACTATTTGCATGCTTGTTATCTGACACTTGAGTTCCCTGCAGGTTTTGTTTATAGTCCTTAATCGGGATTCATAACAGGGTGTACTAAGTTTCTTGCAAGTTTTATTTACAGTCCTTAATTAGGACTCATGACAGGGTTTACCTACGTTACCCCATGCATAGCATAACATCATACCATTGCATACATCCTGCATAAGGACTAACCCATTTCAAGGATCTCAAGGGCTTGTGATGCAGGTCATGATGAACCAACATGTCCGGCAAGGGGCAAAAGGGGATTTATTTTCCTCTAGCCAAGGTTGTCAGGGGCTATGACCCACTTGATATGGTGAGCTTTGACACTTGAAGAAAGTTCCCTGAGCCAAGGTTGTCAGAGGCTATGACCCACTGGATATGGTAAGCCTTTGACCCTTTGAAGAAGGAATCCCAATAACATGAAGTTCCTTCAATCAAGCCACCAGATTCAAGCTCTAACAAATTTCTTGTTTACCCCGCGAGGTCCTTGAAAACATTGCATATATATACATACATATCATTGCATAACAGGTACCCTTGTTGCAGGTCACTTACCTTTCTCGCTGTTTATTTCAGCAATGGCCTCCCAACAAGATAACCAGGGACCTCATGCTCAAGAGACTCAGTTCAGGGAGATCTTCTTAAGCCTATCCAAGGGGCAGGAAGAGATGAGAACCCTTCTCATGGGGACTTTGGTCAGGAACAGCGCTGAGGACGAACGGCAGAAACATCTGCAAACTGAAGTGGATGCATTGAAAGCCCAGATGCTGGGGCAGGTGACTGCCATTCAAGGTTTAGCTCAAAGACAATAAGAGCTCGGAGTTCTCATCAACCAATTGCTTCAGGGTAACCAACTGGGGCAAACGTCTAAGGGTAAAGAGCCAGTCATCATTCAACCATCTTTGAGACAAGGAGGTAAGGGGAGAGCTCCTCAAATGGCTCCAGTGTCACAAACTCAGCAGCAACTTCACCAGCTTCAACCAGAAAAGCCCAGGAGGCAATTCACCCAGCTCAATATGTTGTTGTTTCAAGCTTTACAACGCCTGTTGAGATTGAATCTGATCACATTAAGGGCTCATACCCTGAACCCCAACACAACATCTCCTACCTATCACCCCAATAAAAGGTGTGCCTACCACTCTGCCAGTCCAGGACATGATACAAATGAGTGTTGGGCTCTGAAGAACAAGATCCAAGACCTGATCGATGAAGGAGCATTGGAGTTCACACAAGATGGTCAGGCTGAGTTTTTCTACCATCCCTCCAAGGCTCACCATTTGAAGTAACAAGCCCTGAGATGAAAAGACTTTTGTTCATTAGGATTTTCAAGTTGTAACTTTCTTTTGTTCAAACATTTACTCATGTTAAACGTTGTTATTTCATTAATGCATCGCATATGTCTGTTTTGAAGCAATATATTCGTATTCACTATACGCAAATTATTTTCATATTTTTCTGATGATCAACGCTCGATTAATAATTCTAAGCCTTTTGAGGGAGGATGACGAAAACGATACCACGATCTCTACATTATGCTTTTGAACAGACCCCGCTGATGAGGTACAAGCATTGTTTCAATCCCTAAACACTGGAGTTATAAGGAAGATAATCTCCGTCTAAGTCACTTGGGGCATTGGACGATCAAACAAAGATCTTCTGGTGGCGTGGCAACACAACAACAGGGGCACCTCCCTACATTATGAGAACGTGGACATAGTCGAAAAAATACTACGCATAATCAAAGACCCGCTAGGTTGACACACCTAGGAAAAAATAAGGGCTTCCCGGCGAACCAAAAGGGTTCGGGCAAAAATAAGGGATGAAATGAAAATAATCTGTACACCCGGCAAGTCGAAAACCTGAAAAGGCGGCTTGGGCAAAAATGGGTATCCCGGTGGATTGAAAACCCGAAAGGGCGGTCCAGGCAAAATTAGGGATTTAAGCGTGCGACTATGTCCCGGCATCTAGTCACCTGCCTACCAGAAAATTTGTCAAATCGGCAGTTATCAAGACCCCACCAGTATCTTCTCCCACATCAGAAACAGGGGCAATAATGAGGTGTCTAAGCAATCTAATGGTTCAGTCTACCAAGGTACCAAGGTAAGTTCGGCTGAAGAACGTAACCCAGATATCTTAACTCCCCGGAGAGTGAGCCAGCAAGTCAACGGTATTCTCCCCAAGCAGAATTATCCTGTCAGCCTTAAGGAAGTTGGGTATCCTCCAGCAGATCTCAACATCCCTCAGCACAATATACAGACATCCCTAAACAAGCATCCCCGACAATCTTGATCTAAGACTGTTCCCCGGCGGTATACCAGCCATTCAGTGGAATCTCTTCCCCAATATATCTCAAAGAGTTCCCCAGGAGAGTCCAGTCTGAAGATTTCCCCCAGGAAAGTTTGAATCCATCTCCCCAGCAGGAAGCTTATCCCCAGTAGATTTTGGAAGCTTATCCCCTACAGAGCACGAACGCGACTCCCAGCTTTATTCAAAGGTTATTTCCCTACCAGGATATAACTGGGTTATCCTCAGCCAAAAGCCACATAAAGATCGTTCTCGGCGAAGTCCTCTTATCCCCAGCGGAGTCCATTAACACTTCCAACATAACAACGGTATCCCCAGCAAAGTTACCATCAACATCCCAGCAAGTACCTCTCTCCCACAGAGTATTGCTCCCCAGCAAGATTGCTAGAGTACTTTTCTCCCCGCAGAGTAATCCATTTGCCAAGTTTATTCCCCAACAGAGTTATTTTCTCCTACCGGTATTCTTGCAACTATCATCCCCAGCGGAAACGACGAAGCATTGTTCTCCAACATCAGCCCAGGAGTAACTTCCCGGCACCCGTCAAGGATTTACTTTCCTAGACAAAAACATACATTCATAAACATCGCATTTCCATACATTATAGCATGCATATATGCATCATATCTTACAAATCTCATTTATGTTGAGAACATCATTGCTTGATCCATATCATGCATTGCATATGACTGACCTTTACCTTTCAGGAAAGATCCAGTTAGGTTCTCAGATATATTTCAAGACTCTAGTCTGGTTCAGTTAAATCGACCCTAAGATTTTCCTGATTCTTATCCAGTCAAAGGCCTTCTCTGGTTCAGTCAGATCGACCCTAAGATCTCCTTGATTCTTATCCAGTTGAAGATTCCAAGACCTAGACCGGTTCAGTTAAATCGACCCTAAGATTTTCCTGATTCTTATCCAGTCAAAGGCCTTCTCTGGTTCAGTCAGATCGACCCTAAGATCTCCCTGTTTCTTATCCAGTTGAAGATTTCAAGACCTTGTCCGGTTCAGTTAAATCGACCCTAAGATTTTCCTGTTTCTTATCCAGTCAAAGGCCTTCTCTGGTTCAGTCAGATCGACCCTAAGATCTCCCTGTTTCTTATCCAGTTGAAGATTTCAAGACCTTGTCCGGTTCAGTTAAATCGACCCTAAGATTTTCCTGTTTCTTATCCAGTCAAAGGCCTTCTCTGGTTCAGTCAGATCGACCCTAAGATCTCCCTGTTTCTTATCCAGTTGAAGATTTCAAGACCTTGTCCGGTTCAGTTAAATCGACCCTAAGATTTTCCTGTTTCTTATCCAGTCAAAGGCCTTCTCTGGTTCAGTCAGATCGGCCCTAAGATCTCCTTGTTTCTTATCCAGTTGAAGACATCCAAGATTCTCTCAGCGTTACTGTTGAGGTTGAAGTCGCCCAAGATTCTCTCAGCGTTACTGTTGAGGTTGAAGTCGTCCAAGATTCTCTCAGCGTTACTGTTGAGGTTGAAGTCGCATATGGTTCTCTCCCCGTTACTGTGGAGATAGTAATCATCCAAGGTTCTCTCAGCGTTCCTGTTGAGGTAGTAATCGTCCAAGGTTCTCTCACCGTCCCGTTGAGGTAGTAACCATCTCTGGTTCATTCATCACCATTTGAAGCTCCAGACTCAATTCCTGTAACCAGTCAGAGCGCATCTACATAAGAGTTTGAAGACCAACTCCTGTAACAGGCCAGGTAATCATTTTCTTTTCAGGTACGCAAGTTCTCGCTAAGGAATTTCTTACGCGATTGACACCCATATGGCATCTATAAGCCCATCCATCTATCCATCACCTCTCAGCATGGAATCTATAAGCCCATCATCCTATCCATCAATCTCCAAATGGAATCTATAAGCCCATTCCCACCATCACACTACTATGTGAGCGCAAATTTCTGGGCACTCTAGTGTTCAATCATCTTCCACCTTCGGATTATGAAAGGCACGTCAACCAATCTACATCCTCAGGTCTAAGAAGATTGAACAGGGGCAACTGTTGTACCCCAAAATTTTCCCTCCCATATTCTTCCAAGATTTGCAAAGAGCATGCTTCAAAATCTCCCCAAGGGTTGCACAGTTCAAGAGCCTCCTAACAGTCCAAAACTAGGGTGTTGGTTCTGGCAAAGAATTTGAAGTTTACAAGGGTCCAAACAAGTCCCACATGCCTATAAACATGGTCAAGCATCCTCATGTCAAGTTTCAAGACTCACAACACAAAATTGCACGGTCAAAAACCCTAATTGCTCAACAGTCAACTGCAGGGGCAAAATGGTCATTTGACAGTCAAAAGTCCAAATTTTTGGTCAACATCTTATTTTGAAGCCACAAACATCATTTGATCAATTATTGATCATGATTCTCAAAGCTTGGCTCAAAAAGTCTCAAGATGCAAAAGTTTCCATATTTGGACAGTTGAAAAAGTCAACTGTAACTTGACTAAGGCATAACTTCCACATGGTTTATCAGAAAAATTCCATCCAAAGCTCATTTTTAAGAGAAAGACATTTCCTACAACTCCTCTTCACACTTCAAGTCCAAGAAATGCTCTCACAAAAAGTTATCAATCTCAACATTATAGGTCATTTTCAAAAGTCAACAAAAAGGGACTTTAAGTCAAAGACCATAACTTGAGATTGGTAAATCAAAATGACATGGGACCAAATGCATTGGTTATAGGACTTCAAGACCTTTCCAAAATGTCCAAGAACATGATCAAAGCTTAAAAATTGAGCAAGATATGCCTTGTGGAAGTTGGGAAATATTTGGGAAATTTGAAAAGTCAACTTTACTTCAAATGCCTCAAAATTGCTAATGGGCCACATTTTCTTCCAAGATTCATTATCCAAAGGATATGCACGACCATTTGGCCCAAAGGGGATTTATTTCATCATTTTTATTATTTATTTGAATTTTTAATCACCATTAATTCATTTAATAAAATAAAATATGAAAAAAATACTAAACAAATGCATTTGAATCTTTTTAAGCAGCCTATGCCCTCATTGGTTACTCAAGATTTCGTGCACTTCAAAAAAGGGAAGATTTGGTGCAAATTGGCATGATATTCATGTGGAAAAGATTTGAAAATATTCATTGAAAATCAAATATTTCTTTCATCAATGCAAAAGGTTTTTGGACTTGATTCTTACCCTAATCCATGGCATACATATACAGATGCAAACCCTAGTGCACACACCCAGAAAGCTGCGCCCAAACCTAAGAACAAAGTTTGCATTTTTGTCCAAAATTTCAAAAACTGAAAACACCATTCCAAAGCGTTTCAAGGCAAGAGAACAATCCCATTACATTCCTGAGGCCTCAAGGAACGTTTCTGGATCAAAACCACTGCTTCTAACGCAAAGAACTGGTAGAACCATGTCTCACTTTTCATGAAAATACTCATAATCGCATTTTGAATTCCCTGCATTTTTCATGTGTTTTTGATGTTGGTTTATACTAATTGAATCATTCTGAAGCTAACCATGTCAGTTAATTGAATTTTTATGCCCTGTATGAGAACCTACCATTAACGTCCTCTAGGTTTTCAGAGGTTCAAATTTGGGGCTTCCTTATTCTGGAAAAATTGAGACACGAGACTAGGGCCATTTGAACCGGAAGCTTCACATGAACTCAATCCATAGGTCGCGCTCAATTTATGAGCAACCAGGACCTATTCGCTATTTTCATGTTTATCACTTAGTGGGGGTTTAAAACCCCCGCTATCTAGTTTGTTTTTTCAGGCAAAAATGCAGAACGGGTGGAAAAGACGCTGAGGTGTCTCAATCATACAGGTCCATTCATATTTTCGCGCATTTTTCATGTTTACCAAATAATGCTTTTTCTCTCTCCTATGAATCAGATTCCATTAATGTTACAAAGAAAGCGCCTGGCACAATTGGTTGATGCGTTGTCCAATAGGTACTGGGACCTGGGTTCGATTCCCAGGTCCCCTCCCTTTCTCAATATATTTTGTTTTAACCAGATTCCATGCAGCTTCTCACCAAAAGACTACCATGCACTCTACGCTCCAGAATGCCACATGTCCCACCACATCCATCCAGTGGCCAAGATCCAAGATCCAGAGAATACCCTCAGTCAACCTTGCACACGTAAGCGTTGAAAGTCAAACAAGCCTGCATTCCATGGGCCAAAGTCCTTCAAATCAACCTCCAAAGGGGCCTGAATACCCCCCCATGTTTGCTTTCTTTTTCTCTATTTTTTTTTATCATCTATTTCAATTATATTCTATATTTTATTTAACTCCATAAAAATAATATTTATAATACACATAAAAAATAATAAAAACCAGAAAGACAAAAAAAAAACAAAAATATTCTATTTAAATATTTTCCTTGTAAATAAATTTTATTAATTGATTTAGTTTTAATTCTAGGCTTAATTTTAAATGTTTTTTTTAATAAATTAAAAAATGTAGAATTAGGGTTCTAAATATTTATATTCTTTTTCTTTTCTTATCATTATTAAATATTAATTATTTTTGTGAATAAAATTTGCCATGTAAATAATTAGGTTAATTTTAGGTTTAATTTTAACATTTTTTTTAATAATAAATTAAAAATAGTTAGAATTAGGTTTTAATTCCATTAATTCTCATTAAAATCCATAAATACAAAAAGCTCAAAAATAACTTCCTTTCACATGTAATTTAATTAATTTCGTAATTTTAATTCAATTTCTTTAAAAGGGTCCAACGCCCTCGCATTCCCGATTTTAATTCTCTTCGCATTTTTATTTCTTTTTGTGAATATAATGTAATTCTCCCAAAGCTGTGTAATAGATCAATTAGGGTATTTATTTTCCGCATTTTTATTTTATTTCAAATCGGATCCTGGATTAATTTGGCGATGTGGACCCGCGCCTTTGTAATAGCGTAGGACTTTTAATTCCGCATCTTTTAACCGTTAAATAACTATTGCATGAAAGAATGAATGTCAAAATAAAAGTAACGCGTAGATCACCAATGCATGAACAAGACAAAAATATCTGAAAACGACACACAAATCACACACCACCCCTAGGGTATGCCTCACTGTTGTCTTGCCCCTCGAAAGGTGGTCGTCGAGTAGAGGATGTTTTAGTAAGTCCTCATGTCCATGAACATGGCATGAGGGTAGCTTCTAAGGTGTCTTCCCATTGCTCTGGTGATCACCATGTCTCGAACCCTCGAATTGATCCGAACACCTCCAACGGTGGTGCTACCTACCCCTCAATGGTGGGATGGCACTACTTTAAGGACATTTACACAGACGAATTCCTTAGGGTAGGTAGATTCTCGTAGATACTTGCTCTAATTTCAAAACAAATCAAAAATATTTTTCACACCGACACCTTTTCAAAAAGCTTTCGAAAGCAAATTTTCAAACACTCTTGAGGACTGATACAAGAGTCGAACTGAAATTTTCAAAGAAACTTTTTTAAAAACCCACAGTCGAAAAGCAAACAAACAATTTTGAAAACACAAATGAGCAAGTATCTAAGAGCCCATGGATAACCATGGATAGAAAGGGTGCTAACACCTTCCCTTTCTATAATCTACCTCCCGAACCGAGAGCAATCTCTATAAGGAATTTTTCTGTGCTTTTGTCCTTTCCATTTGGAGAAAATAAAAGATGGTGGCGACTCTTGCTTCCGCGACATGTCGTGAACCAGCGTTAAACAGTCAGTTCCAGATCCACCGATCACACCCCCTGAATAGCGCTGTAAGTCCTCGCGAACTGGCCTCTAAACATGGAATACCAACTTCCAGTTCTTGCACTTTTTCTTCAAAACATTAGCATATCCATGTTTATTATTTGATTTCTAACATGACTGCAATATTCAATTTGGTTTTTATGCCCTGTATCGTGATGCCCGATTCTAGGGTTCATATGCTTGCTTTTTAGGTGTTTTTGATACAGGGAAAATTGGCCATAATAATTGGTATAAGAGTGATCAGGAGGCAGAGACGAGATCAACCATGGCCTTAGATGGCATTTTCATAGCCTAGGGTGGATTTTAGAGATGAGCCACGGATTTTGATGCGGAATCAAATCCGTAGGAAAAAATACAGAGCTTGGGGAAGAAGACGACCACATGTCGCTCTCCCACTGGCCTATTTGAAAAGCGCGCGTTTTATTTTTTATTTACATCATATTGATTTGTTTTCATATATAATAATTGCCTCTTATTTCAATAACAATTGAAGCAGCTTGGTTGGGTGGTAAACGTGTTGGTCTGGAAGCATTGGGACCTGGGTTCGAATCCCAGGTCCCCCAAAATTCTTATTATTATTTTCTTGCATACATTCCAATGGATTTCCAGGTACGAAGACCACCATACGCCTCAGAGATCAACACGCCAAGTGGCTTCAGGACAAGATCCAGTGGCCAAAGTTGAAGGACCACCATACTCCCTGGTCAACATACGCGTGGATAACTTGAAAAGTCAAATGAGGCTGGAATGTTAATGGGCTTCAAATTTGCTCTTGTCACTCCCAAATCAGGCCCAGCACCCCCTAGGTTTATTTCTTCTTCTCTTTTTATTTAATTTGTTTTATTAATTCTTAATTAACTACTAACTAAATAATTAACATTTTCTTAATAAAATTCAGAAAATACAAAAATATATAATATTTTTATTTATTTAAATTTAATTAGTTTATTTTGTAAATAAATATTAACTTAATTTGTTTAGTTTTAATTAGGCATAATATTAATATTTTTGCAATAAATTTAAAATTAATGTAGAATTAGGGTTCTTGACAATTTTAATCATCTTTATTTTTATTTCCTCAAATATTCTAAAAAACCAAAAATATCCTTTTTATTTTATTAATTAATTAGTTTAGGTTTAATTAAATGCTAAAAAATAATAAAAATCTCCTTCTTTCTCAAAAAAGGGTCAAAACCCTAAAAAATTCTCCGATTCAATCTTTCTCGCGCGTGTGATTATTTTTTATTCATATTTTGATCCATATAATTGTATTTGCTCTGAGGATGTAATAGCTTTAAACTTAGGACTTTTTATCGCTTTTATTTATTTCCCGCATTTACTTTTTCAAGGGTTTGTTTTTTGGCGATGTAAATACCCGACGCCTTGTAATAGCTTAGTTTTATTTTCCGCAACCATTAACTGCTAGATGTATGCTAATAGGCTATGCATGGCAAGATCTACCTTAATTTAAAATCAATCGTAGCTCACCATAACATGTACAAAGATAACATAACTGAAAATTGACACACTCGCACATGCCACTCCTAGGGTACGCCTCACTTGGTTGCCTCGACGTGGTCATTGAGTATAGGAAGTTTTAGAGGTCGCCCTCCTGTCTAAAGATCAAAGTTGCCTCGAAACGGTTTCCTCGATAAAAAAATGATCTAAGACATTAGGGTTACTGCTAAGGCATCCTGCCATTTCTTTAGTGATCACATGTCCCTTAATCGAATTGACCCGAAAACTCCAATGACGGTGCTACCTACTTCTCAATAGTGGGATAGCATTGTCTAAAGGACATTTACACAGCTTAATTCCTTTTGAGTAGGTAGAGGTTCTCAGGTACTTGCTCTTTTAAAACAAGACAAATCTTTCGCACTTACACTTTTTCAAACAAAGTTTTCAAACAACACTTCATACACTCTTGAGGACAGAAACAAGAGTTAAATCGAAGTTTTCAAACAAAACTTTTTTAAAACCCACGAACACAAGAAAAGCAAAATTTTGAAAACATAGTGAGCAAGTACTTAAGAGCCCGTGGATAACCACGGATAGAAAGGGTGCTAACACCTTCCCTTTCTATAATCTATCTCCCGAACCCGAGAAACATCTCGAAAAGGAATTTTGCTGTGCTTTTGTCCTTTTCTTGTTGGATAAAATAAAAGACGGTGGCGACTCTTGCTTACCGCGACATTTTGCAAAAACAAACACAAATGCGAACCAGCATTCCAAAACAGTCAGTTCTATTTCCACCGATCACAGAACTGGCGACTCTGCTGGGGATAATTAATAAGTGAGGTGTACCTTAGGATTAGATCACTCTTGTTTTCAATTGTATGCTTTGTACGCTTTAAACTTTGTGGGCTTGTATCGGAGATTTATAGATCCTAACCCGGATCTGGGGTACCCTTTTTTTTAGGTAAGTAGCAATAAACTGTGAGGGATCTGTCCGGCATAGACCGACACGGATGAAGTAGTAGCTACGTTGGTGTGACACCTTGGTCTGTACCGATATCCCTTGTATTGAAACAAGGAGAATATGGGTCTTCTGAGGAGTCATTAAGCACCAACTGACCTTAGAACCTTAAATTGACCAACTTGGCCATAGAACAGTAGCAGTATGCTACACTCATTGAGACTAAACTCTCGTGATGGTTCCGGCCACAAGAAAAGGTTTCCAAACTGGAATTATGACCGATTGAGGGTAGTCAGTGATATTGAGATCCTCTAGAACCCGGTTACTATTTTTAGGGCAGGTCTTAACCAACTGAAACTGAAAGAGGGTAGTACCTAAACTTCATGCTAACCTGAAATCTAAGGGCTCTCTTGTGTGACTTGTGTGCCTTTACCATGTTTGCCTTTTGTGAATACTTGTGGTGTGCCTTTACCATGACATCATAACATCATACCATAGCATTTCCTTAACCATTTCAAGGATCTCAAGGGTTTCTGATGCAGGTCATGATGAACCAGACGTCAAACAAGGGGCAAAGGGGATTTATTTTCCTCTAGCCAAGGTTGTCTAGAAATCCAAGCACGATAACTTGAGTCAGGGGCTATGACCCACTCGATATGGTGAGCCTGACTCTTGAAAAAGGACTCTTAGCAACTTGAAGTTCCTTCAATCAAGCTGCAAAATTCAAATTCTAACAAGTTTCTTTGTTTACCCCACGAGATCCTTGAAAACATTGCATACATATATCATACATATCATTGCATTACAGGTACCATTACAGGTCTCTTATCTTCTTCGCTGTTTATTTCAGCAATCATCATGTCTACCGAACCTTCCACTGAGCAAGCTATCAAGGCCCTCCAGGCCCAGAATGCCCAGTTTCAAGAGTTGGTCATGAGCCTAGCTAAGGGTCAGCAGGACCTGAAGACCCTGATTCTGAAAGAGAGGAAGAAGAAGAAGAAGAGGACTGTCCTGTTCAACACCGGACGCAGGTTTGGAAACGGGCTGCAAAATGAAGTTGATCTAACCACCTCATATGGAGGGAAGGATAGCCCACAAGAAAGGAGGGTTCCTAGCCCTACAGTCTCCGACAACAAGACGAATTATGATGAAGAGCAGTATCCTCCTGCTAAGGATAGGTACAAACAGTTGGAGGACCGCTTGAGCGCTATGGAGATACATAACGTGCCCGAGCTGGACTTCGGAGACCTAGGTCTATCCTCTGGGGTGTTGATTCCCCATAAATTCAAGGCACCCACCTTTGCCAAGTATGACGGAGCTTCTTGTCCAAAGCTGCACCTCCGGTCATATGTGAGGAGGATCCAACCTTACACTGCTGACAAGAACTTGTGGATCCATTTCTTTCAAGACAGTCTTTCAGGGACTCAACTTGAGTGGTTCTATCAGCTGGATGGAGCCAGTATCCGTAACTGAGAAGATTTGGCTACTGCGTTCTATAAGTAGTATCAATATAATTCCGACCTCGCTCCTACGCGTACCCAACTCCAGGGTATGTCAATAGGAATGGGTGAAGGATTTAAAGAGTACGCTCAAAAATGGAGAGACCTTGCCGGAAGGGTGCAGCCACCTTTAATTGATCGTGAACTGGTTGATATGTTTTTGGGGACCCTGTCTGGTCCATTATTTAACCATTTGATTGGAAACTCTTCAGCCGGGTTTACAAACCTTATCTTGACTGGTGAGAGAATTGAAGCCGGCATCAAAAGTGGGAAGATTCAGGAAGCTACATCTTCTGATGCTCAGAAGAAGCCTTACAGTGGGAAGAAAGAGTCCAATGCTGTGTACAGTCAAAAGAGTCGTCGTGACCAACACGTAGGGGAAGTCTTGATCTATGGTTCTGCGTCACACCGACAACAGCAAAAGGGAAATCAACGAAGGTCGGACGAGCCTAAAAGACAGTTCACCAACATCAACATGCCATTGTCACAAGCATTGCAACACATGTTGAAGATGAATCTGATTAAGGTGATAAACCCTCCTCCGAACCCTAAGACTTCTTCTCCTAACTACAACCCAGATGCAAGGTGCGCCTATCATTCTGGTAGCCCGGGGCATGATACTGATGATTGTTGGGCGCTGAAATACAAGATTCAGAATATGATTGACGCTAAGGAGATCGAATTCGAGCCTCCCGAGACTCCCTATGTGATCACTGCTCCCTTGCCAAAACATGGTTAGGATTGAAAGCACTTTTGTTCATTTGAATTCTGAAGGTGTATTTTTCTTTGCTTATTCAAACAATTATCATGTCAAACTCTTTTATTTCATTAATGCATTACACGTGTCTGTTTTGAATTAATTGTTTTCACTATGCTTAAATTACTTCATATTTCCTTTTTGTGATGTTCAAACTCTCGATTAAAAAATTCTAAGCCTTTTGAGGGAGGATGACGAAAACGATACCACGATCTTTACAATATGCTTTTGAACAGACCCTGCTGACGATGTACAGGCATTGTTTCAAATCCTAAACAGTGGAGTTATAAGGAAGATAATCCATAGTCAACCCCTTTGAGCTAAAGAAGTTGGAGTTTTTCTTTTCACGCAAAAATTAAAACCCTTAATTATAACCTGGGGCAGGGTAGTTTTCTCAGTTGATCCCGGTGTACAATGAATGGCATCAAAGAAGTCCTTCTGAAACAAAAGACAGTGATGGTTCCCTATAATCGTCAGGACAGGTAGTCGTTATTGTTCAAAACAAAAGCCCAATAAGTCAAAACCTATGAAGGAGACTTACAAAACTGGGGCATCCCGCTGACTGTAATCACAAAAGAAACAGTTCAGGCAAAAAGACAGGGATAATAAAATCGAAAAGAAAGAGGTCCTGCAAACCCTCAACAAAAAGAAATGACTGCCTATTCAAAATAAACTATCAATATCCGAACCATCACTAGAATACCAGAGCAAAGACTCAAACAAGATCTAATGCACGATTAGCTGAGTTTAGGATCGAAGAACATCACGAAGAACGGGTGGGTACAAATAAAATTTGAGCCTTTATCCTTTGTTTCTTAAACCGTGAACCATGTAAGTCTAAGAGTGCCTAAGAGGGGGGTGAATTAGGTATATAAAAATTTATTCGGTTTTATGAGAATACTTGTAGTAATTTGTGGTTAAGTGTTTGAAGGTTTTTGACTATATCTTATCTTTTCTTGATTATGGTGATGAAAACGATAAAAGCGGAAAAGTAAAGAACACGACGATATATCCTGGTTCCCCTCACAATCCGAGAGTACTCCAGTCCCCTTTCCAACACGAAAGAGATTTCACTATAGTTTAGAATGATTGTACAGCCTATGCTTACTATCTAACCTATAGGGTGACCAAAGGTTCTTAACACCTTTAAGGTCAAACAAACACTAATGTGAATGAAGAACAATCCTCTTCAAATCACAACACTTACTTCCAACAATCCTGGATAGTAAGGGAATACTTTCTTTTTGTAATATAATGATTTATTTGAAAGAGATGGAGAGCACTATCAATCTTTGATTGATCTTCTTCTTCAAGAAAGAAACAATTCTCAAGCAATGATTATAAATGTTCACAATGAATGTATGAAACTTGTAATGATTTCTTAATGAAAATGTATATGGCAAGTTTCACAAAATTTATGATTTTTAAGAACGCTTGAAAGTTTGTAAGAATATGCAAATTTGAATGATGAAAATTGTTAATTGAAGAAGGTTATTTGAATTTGAAAATCTGCACAATTTATAATGTCACAAATACCTCTTCATTCATGCCATTTGATATGAAAAGATGCAATGCAATCATGAAAGAATACCATTTGAATTATGTTCAAAAAACAAAAGAAAATTTGTACTGGTTCGCTGGGAACCGGTTCCGACCCAGGCAGAACCCGATTCCTAGTGAACGTTATAACCCAGAATTCAAAAATAACACGCAGGAACCGGTTCCCCTATAGGTACAACCCGGTTCCTGGTACAAATTCCAGGGAAGTGATTTTTGAACAAGTTTGGAACCCGGTTCCCTGTTAGGTAGGAACCGGTTCCTGAAAGTTTATTTTCAAAAAATCCTTTTGAAAAAGATTTCAAACATAGTTTTTCTTATTGTTAAAAATGTGGGATATGTATATGATTATGAATGCATATTTGTGAACATCTATATTCAAGTTTAAGAATTATTTATACCTTTTGACATTGGTTGTTTCTTTAATAATTCTTCTTCTAATCTTCAAGACTTGTAACAAGGTTTTATATGATATTGATAAACTTTTTGCACATCCTTTGAATGTTGATATCCATGTTGTCTTCATCAAAACCAATGCTTTAAACATGACTTGAGAAGCTTGCAATTACATTCTCCCCCTTTTTGATGATGACAACCAAGTCTTGAAAACAATTCTTGAAATGTTTATGTTGTTTTGTGTAGCAAAAATGTTAAGCAAATGCAAGGCTCCCCCTAAATTGTATGCTCCCCCTAAGTCCATGATTCTTTGAATTTTGGAGTGAGTTTTATGATAGTTATTTTGGCCTGCAATTTCTTTGAAACAAAACAACACATATGCTTGTTCTTCTCCCCCTTTGTTAACATAAAAAAGGATGGGGAAAAAGAGTGAAACAAATTCATTTAAAAAACACAAACAATTTTAAACACAACCACACACTAAAACACGAACATAATGAATTGTACGATACAACATATAACAACGAAACATAAGAAACCTAAACATCACGAAACATAAAATTTTTTTTGAAGAAAAATTAAGACGTGCACCTTATGAGAAACATTTAGAGATCACCTTCATCCAAAATACCAAGTTCTCTTCGGATTTTGAAGAATGGTTCTCGAGCAAGCAGTTTTGTGAAGGTATCTGCGAGTTGGTTATGAGTATCCACAAAAGTGACTTCGACATCTCCTTGAAGTACATGATCACGGAGAAAATGATGTCGAATATCTATATGTTTGGTTCTTGAATGCATGACCGGATTCTTTGTAATATTGATAGCACTTGTATTATCGCATCGAAGAGGAATGCATCCGAGATCAAGTCCGTAATCACGGAGTTGTTGCTTGAGCCAAAGAATTTGTGCACAACAACTACCCGCTGCTATGTATTCTGCTTCGGCCGTGCTAAGAGCAACACATGCTTGCTTTTTACAAGCCCATGATACTAATGCATTTCCAATAATGTGACAAGTACCACTTGTGCTTTTACGATCAGTTTTACAACCTGCATAATCCGTGTCAGAATAACCAATTAAAGTGCAAATACTACCTTTAGGATACCATAAGCCGACATTGGTTGTTCCTTTGAGATACTTCATGATCCTTTTAACTGCCATGAGGTGTGATTCCTTTGGATTTGCTTGAAAGCGAGCACAAAGACAAACACTAAACATTATGTCAGGACGACTTACCGTCAAATACAATAAGGAACCAATCATACCTCGGTATTTTGTAATATCAATTGGAGTACCAGATTCATCTCGATCAACATATGTACCGGAGCCCATTGGAGTATTCATTGCTTTACAATTGTCCATATCAAACTTTTTCAATAATTCTTTACAATACTTAGATTGGTTGATGAAGATTCCATATTTTAGTTGCTTGATTTGTAGTCCAAGAAAGTAGTTCATCTTTCCCATCATAGACATCTCGAATTCTCCTTGCATCATCAATGAGAATTCCTCACACATTTCTTTGTTAGTCGATCCAAAAATGATATCATCAACATAGACTTGAACCAATAAAGTGTTACTTTTGATTTTCTTAATGAACAAAGTTTTATCAACCTTACCCTTTTTGAAACCTTTTTCACACAAAAAATTGCTAAGTCTATCATACCATGCTCTTGGTGCTTGCTTTAAGCCATAAAGAGCCTTTCTCAACTTAAAGACATGTGTAGGATGTTTGAAGTCTTCAAATCCAGGAGGTTGTTTGACATAGACTTCTTCATTGATGTATCCATTCAAGAATGCGCTTTTGACGTCCATTTGAAAAAGCTGAAAATTTAATGAACAAGCATAAGCAAGTAAAAGACGTATAGCTTCTAACCTTGCAACCGGAGCAAATGTTTCTTCTAGTCGATTCCTTCCTCTTGATTGTAGCCTTGGGCAACCAACCTTGCTTTGTTTCGAACAATTAGACCATTCTCATCAAGTTTGTTCTTAAACACCCATCGGGTACCTATGATGTTTTTACCACTTGGTCTAGGAACAAGTTCCCAAACTTGATTTCTCTCGAATTGATTTAATTCTTCTTGCATAGCAATAATCCATTGATCATATCCTAAGGCTTCATCAACTTTGGTAGGTTCAATTTGAGAAACAAACGCCATGTTTAAGCAAGCATCTTTTAGATTTAATCTTGTTGATACTTCTTGGCTAATGTCACCAATAATTTTGTCAATAGGATGGTCTCTATGAGTTCTCCATTATTTTGGTAGATCATTGATGTTTGAATCTTGTTGTACAATGTCTTCTTGATTTTCCGGTGATTTCACAACTTGATCATTTGAAAGTTCTTCCGGGGGTAAATCTATAGGATCATCATCATCACATACAACTACTTCCTCTTTGTCAGATTTCTCGTCAAACTTACCGAGATTGTCTTTGTCATTGTTAAGAACAAAACACTTGCATCCAAAAATGTGGAAGTGAGCAATATTTGGCTTTCTTCCTTTGAAGAGTTCATATGGAGTCTTCTTTATTATAGGTCTAATGATAACTCGATTTCCAACATAACATGCCGTACTAACCGCATCCGCCCAAAAATATTTAGGAAGATTTGCATCACTAAGCATTGTTCTTGCAAGTTCCACTAGAAACCTATTCTTTCTTTCAACTACTCCATTTTGTTGTGGAGTTCTAGGTGCTGAAAAATTATGAGAGATACCATGTTCTTCACAAAATTCTTCAAATTATGCATTTTGGAATTCTCCACCATGATCACTTCTTATGGATACAATCTTTAGTGATTTTTCATTTTGGATTTGCTTAGCATACTTCTTAAAAGCTTTAAAGGCATCACTTTTCTGCACAAGAAACAAAGTCCAAGAATATCTAGAAAAATCATCAACAATAACCAAAGCGAATACATTACCTCCGAAGCTTTTTGTTCTTGATGGACCAAAGAGATCCATGTGTAAAAATTGTAGTGGCCTTGTAGTAGACACCACATTCTTAGATTTGAAAGATGATTTTGTTTGTTTCCCTTTTTGACAAGCATCACAGAGTATATCTTTGACAAATTTTCTCTTAGGCAAACCAATGACAAGATCACGCTTGATTAGTTTATTCAAGTGTTCCATATGAATATAAGCAATCCTTTTGTGCCAAAGCCATGAATCATCATTGTTTGCGATGAGACATTTTACCTTCAAGGATGGATCATCAAGGGAAATCATAAATATATTATTAATTCTTTTACCTTTGAGTTTTACCTCATTGGTTGCCTCATCCATAATAAGGCATTCTTCTTTGTTGAATTTGATCTTGAACCCTCTATCGCAAAGTTGACTTATGCTAAGAAGGTTGTGCTTTAATCCTTCAACATAGAGAACATCCTCAATTTGAATGGATGGAGGTGTGCCAACTATTCCAACGCCAAGTATCTTTCCTTTGGTGTTGTCTCCATAGGTGACATACCCTTTGGCTTTATGTACTAGATATGAAAATTGGTGTACATCTCCTGTCATATGCTTTGAACATCCACTATCAAGATACCAAACATTTGATGTGGATTTCAAGCATACCTACAAAAACAAATTATTTCTTGTTAGGTACCCAAGTTGCCTTGGGTCCTTCATAGTTAGTTCCCTTTTTCACCCATGCATAATGTCCACTAGCCATACTGAAATTTCTAATATAGCATGCATTGGGTGTGTGTCCAATAATACCACAGTAAAAACAGTTTGGAACAAATTTGCTCTTGTATCTAGGAATTTGTTTTCTTTTAGATACATTAGCCTTTTTCTTTTGATGATTATGAACAATTTGCTTCTTTTCTACTTTCTTGGGATTGGAACTATTACTAGCCTTTACAAAAATAGTGGGATTGTTACTTGGTTTCTTAGTATTCACATAACTAAGACCTCTTTTATCATTTGGATAACGTTGTTGGCTTAGTAATCCTTCCAATCCTATTTGTCCTTTTTCATATCGTTCAATGACTCTTTTCAATTGAACAATTTGAAAGACATTTGATTCACACTTGGAGCATGCAAAGTTTTCCTTTTCTTTAATAAAATTTTGTTTTTGAAGATCAAAATCTTTAGTCATGGTGTCAATTTTTTCTAGACAAATTAGAAGTTCTTTTTCTTGTTTTGACACCTTTTTGTATAAACTTTTGCATTCTTTCAAGAGTTCATCAATTTCACCTTGAACATCATCATCAAAAAGATTAAATTCATTACTAACCTCTTCTTCATCGTCGGAGTGATGTGAAGCCATCAATGCTAGATTTGCACTTTCGTCACTATCCGAATCGGATGAAGAACTTATCTCATTATCTTCCCATGCAACATAAGCCCTTTTTTTCTTGAACTCCTTTTTGCCTTTGAATCCATTTTTCTTGGAGAGTTTTGGACAATCCGGCTTTATGTGACCTTGCTTTCCACATTCATAGCATGTGACATCTTGTGTTGATGTGGAGGCTTCTTTATCTTTATGCTTATAAAATTTCTTTCTTTTGATAAAGTTAGCATTATGAAGATTATTTTTATGACCAAAATATTTTCCTAACCTTTTTACAAGAAGCAAGAAGTTTTCATCTTCCTCCGATGCATCTTTATCTTGACTTTCTTTTGAATCAACTTTCAAAGCAATGCCTTTGGATTTCTTCTCATGATTCTCATGTTTTTCAAGCCTTCCAAGTTCCGTCTCATATTCTTGAAGCTTTCCGAAAAGTGTTGCGGAAGTCATAGTTGCTAGGCTTTTCTTTTCGGATATTGCCGTCACTTTTGGTTGCCATTCCCTAGTTAAAGACCTAAGCACTTTAAGATTTAATTCATCGTTAGTTAAAGTCTTACCGAGTGCCTTCAAATGGTTTGTCAAGTGAACGAATCTCTTTTACAAGTCAAGGATGGATTCTCCGGGCAGCATTCTGAATAATTCATATTCTTGACTCAAAGTGTTCAATCTAGACCTTTTGACTTCGGCGGTTCCTTCATGAGTTTCTACAAGAGTATCCCAAATTTCCTTTGCCGTTGTACATGCCGATACTCGGAAAAATTCATCCATACTAAGAGCACTTTGGAGAATATTGATTGCCTTTTTGTCAAAGAGAACTTTTTTCTTGTCATCGTCATCCCATGATGCTTTAGGCTTTGATGACCCAACACCATTGACAACACACACCAGAGTAAATGGACCATTCTCAACAGCATTCCATATTTCTTCTCCTTGCGCTTCAAGATGAGCCTTCATGCGAATTTTCCAAAAGTCAAAGTATTCACCACAAAACAATGGAGGCTTGTTGTTACTACCACCATCTTTGAAAACCAGATTTTGATTTGTGGAAGCCATTCTGGATCTTTAGGAACAAGTTACCTATAACTTGCTCTGATGCCAATTGTAAGTCTAAGAGTGCCTAAGAGGGGGGGTGAATTAGGTATATAAAAATTTATTCGGTTTTATGAGAATACTTGTAGTAATTTGTGGTTAAGTGTTTGAAGGTTTTTGACTATATCTTATCTTTTCTTGATTATGGTGATGAAAATGATAAAAGCGGAAAAGTAAAGCACACGGCGATATATCCTGGTTCCCCTCACAATTCGAGAGTACTCCAGTCCCCTTTCCAACACGAAAGAGATTTCACTATAGTTTAGAATGATTGTACAGCCTATGCTTACTATCTAACCTATAGGGTGACCAAAGGTTCTTAACACCTTTAAGGTCAAACAAACACTAATGTGAATGAAGAACAATCCTCTTCAAATCACAACACTTACTTCCAACAATCCTGGATAGTAAGGGAATACTTTCTTTTTGTAATACAATGATTTATTTGAAAGAGATGGAGAGCACTATCAATCTTTGATTGATCTTCTTCTTCAAGAAAGAAACAATTCTCAAGCAATGATTATAAATGTTCACAATGAATGTATGAAACTTGTAATGATTTCTTAATGAAAATGTATATGGCAAGTTTCACAAAATTTATGATTTTTAAGAACACTTGAAAGTTTGTAAGAATATGCAAATTTGAATGATGAAAATTGTTAATTGAAGAAGGTTATTTGAATTTGAAAATCTGCACAATTTATAATATCACAAATACCTCTTCATTCATGCCATTTGATATGAAAAGATGTAATGCAATCATGAAAGAATGCCATTTGAATTATGTTCAAAAAATAAAAGAAAATCTGTACTGGTTCGCTGGGAACCGATTCCGACCCAGGCAGAACCCGGTTCCTAGTGAACGTTATAACCCATATTTCAAAAATAACACGCAGGAACCGGTTCCCCTATAGGTACAACCCGGTTCCTGGTACAAATTCCAGGGAAGTGATTTTTGAACAAGTTTGGAACCCGGTTCCCTGTTAGGTAGGAACCGGTTCCTAAAAGTTTATTTTCAAAAAATCCTTTTGAAAAAGATTTCAAACATAGTTTTTCTTATTGTTAAAAATGTGGGATATGTATATGATTATGAATGCATATTTGTGAACATCTATATTCAAGTTTAAGAATTATTTATACCTTTTGACATTTGTTGTTTCTTTAATAATTCTTCTTCTAATCTTCAAGACTTGTAACAAGGTTTTATATGATATTGATAAACTTTTTGCACATCCTTTGAATGTTGATATCCATGTTGTCTTCATTAAAACCAATGCTTTAAACATGACTTGAGAAGCTTGCAATTACAAACCAGGCCACGATATAACCCTTAAAAGTCCTAGCTGAAGCATGGGTTAGTTCGAAAGCACACTGTTACAAAAGGTATCCTAACTCCTGTAGGGCTTGCTGTAAAATCCTGAGTTGACATCACATAAATTCACCTGTTTTATTGAAAACTGCATTTTCAAAAACTTCAAGACAAACATAAGCTTTGCATTTTTAAAATAACATTGTTTGCATATGGCTATTTGTTCAAACGGCAGAGAAATTTGCACGACGAATATCTAGTGAACAAAAAACCTTTTCAATAAAAAGAGTCACCTCAAGTGGAAAAAACATTTCCAACCAAGGGGAAGACATGATCATTGTCCATCATCTGGGGCAGTCAAGTCAAGATTCAAGGAATCTCTCAAAATGCCAAATAGCCAGGGGCAGATCTCCGTCTGAATCACTTGGGGCATTGGACATGAATTCCAACGAGGAATCTTGCACAATTAAACATCTTCTGGTAGTACGGCAACACAACACTACTGACATTGACAACTCCCTACACTCGGAGAGCGTGGACATGGTCAAAAAAAAAATACTACGCATAATCAAAGACCCGCTAGGTCGACTGGCCTAGGCAAAAATAAGGGCTTCCCGGCAAACCAAAAGGGTCCGGGCAAAAATGAGGGATGAAAATGAAAAAATCTGTACACCCGGCAAGTCGAAAACCTGAAAAGGCGGCTTGGGCAAAAAAAGGGTATCCCGATGGACTGAAAACCTGAAAGGGCGGTCCAGGAAAAAATTAGGGATCAAAGCGTATGGTTGTGTCCCGTCATCTCGTCACTTGCCTACCAGAAGAAGATTTGTCAATCGACAGTTATCAAGCACCTCATAGGCCTTCTTCTCCCGCGGAAACTGGGGCAATAAGAATTGTCCAAACTGTACAGCTGCTCTGCTCACCAGGTACAAAGGTAGATTCAGCTGAAGAATATGGCTAAAATATCGTCACTACCCGTAGAGTAAGACAGTAATGGTAGCTCTCCCCACTGAGACTTGCAACTATGAAGGAATCAACAATACTCTCCCCCAAGCAGAGTTAGTCTACCGTCAGTCCCGAAAAGGCTCGGTATTCCCAGAAGGTCTTAATATTCCCCAACAGAGTATAAAGATATTCCCCAGCCAACGTAAAGAGCGTCCCCGGCAGTCTTAATATTCGTCAACGAAATATAAGAATGTTCCCCGGCAGAATACAAGATACCCCCAGTGGAGCCATTTCCCAGCGCAGTCTAAAAAAGCTTCCTCGCCAGAGTTGAATCATCTTCCCCAGTAGATTCTGGAAGCTTGTCCCCTGCAGAATACAAATGAATCTCCTCAGCTAAATTCAGAGGTTACCCCCCACAAGAGTCTAACTGGGTTATCCTCAGCAAGTTGCAACTGAAAGATCATCCCTAGCGAAGTTCTTTCCATCCCCGGCGGAATTCATCATCAAAATCCCTAACAAAGCTTATCAACGGAATCCCCAGCGGAGTTATCATTAAAATCTCAGCAAAGCATCTCTTCCCACAGAGTAATTCCCCGCAGAGTAATCTCTTCACCAGGTTTATTCCCCAACAGAGTCATCTCCTCCTACAGGTTTATTCTTGCAACCATCTTCGTGCATCATCCCCAGCGGAAACAAAGAATTCAACCAGACTCTTCAACAGCAGTCCAGGATTTGACAAACTCCTCGGCATTTGTCAAGGATTTATTTTCCCAGACGAAAATACATTCATAAACATTTCACATTTCATACCTCCTATTTACGTACATGATAAAGTGCATACGACACAATCTCATCTATTTCGAGAACATCATGACATCATGCATTTCATACATCATGACATGCATTCGCATCATACAACACAAATCTCATCTATTTCGAGAACATCATGACATCATGCATTTCATACATCATGACATTGCATGCAGATAATGTTTTGCCCTTTTCAGGAAGAGGTCAATCCAAAGATGGCTACCATCAACCTTTCTTAAGTTCCAGAGGAATGCCTGTAACAAGCCAGGAAAATTCTGTGGACGACTGATTGTAGATCAATACCTGTAACAAGCCAGGAAAGTTATCTACATGAAGAGATTGAAGATCAATACCTGTAATAAGCCAGGAAGACTATCTTTCTTTCTCCGGTCAGAGATCAATACCTGTAACCAGCCAGGACGACTATCTCATCGGCCGATCTTTTCAAGTTCCAGATTAATACCTGTAACAAGCCAGGAAAACTATTTATGGACGACTGATACCTGAAACAAGCTAGGAAAACTATCTACACGAAGAGATTGAAAATTAATACCTGTAATAAGCCAGGAAAACTATTTTTCTTTCTCAGGTCAGAGATTAACACTTGAAACCAGACAGGACAGTTATCTACTTGACCATCATGAAGCAACCCTACACCGGTTCCTTCTCTCTTTCAGAGGCAGTTTTACACGGACTCATCATCAGGCAACCCTACACAGGTTCCTTGTTTCAACTGACAAAGTTACAATTCAACAAACAACCTCCAGATGGCATCTATAAGCCCATCCTTCTACCAACAATCTCCAAATGGCATCCGCAAGCCCATTCCCGACATCACCATGCTGATACTACACCATGCGAGTGCAAATTTCTGGGCACTTCAGTGTTCAATCATCTTTCACCTTCGGATCACGAAAGGCACACAAGCCAATCTACATCCTCAGGTTTAAGAAGATTGAACAGGGGAAACTGTTGTACCCCAAAATTTGCCCTCCCATATTCCTCAAGATATGTCAAGAATCACCTCCAAATGGTTCAAAATGGCTCAAGGGTTGTACAGTCAAATCACTTCCTAAGGCAGTCAATTCAAAATTAGGGTTTTGGTTATTTCAAGGAATTTGGGGTTCTCAATGGTTCAATCAAGTCTCATAGGCCTATATTGTAACACCCCTTCTAATAAACCCCGAATTAAAACGATATAATTAAAATCAGAGAAAATAAAATTTGCACGGAAGGAGTGTCACAACATCAATTCACATATTCAAGAAAAACGGACATGACATATTCGTCACTTTAATCATTTAATCACATAATACATTCATGGCATATACTTTCTTTTTCGTGCAAACGCAACGGAATCATAATAACTTCATCTCCAAAGGAGGAATCAAAATATAAAATTCAAGGCATTAAGCCATATGGTTCATACACCAAACATGTTATCAAGTCATAATACACATACATCAATATATAATCAAAACAATGGATTATATACAAGTATAATCCATCTACAAAATATACGAGTTCGAATGCGGACACCTAACCCCCAAGTGTTACAACCAGAGCATCGACTCGATAAACCAAAATAAAACGGATTACAATCCAAATGCATCCGCTAAGCTAGTGCCTCGCACTATCGTCTTCGGTACCTGAACAATGCCGAAGCAAGCATTTTCCAACAGAAGGGTAAGAATTCCAACAAACATAAAGTATGTAAATTAAAGCAAATGAAAGGAATTAAATAAAGGAATCTTACTCTTTTTCCAACTCTTACATAAACTACATAAGATATTCATTTAATCAAATTCTCATATTCAACAAATCAAAGTAAACAAACACAATCCATTTCATTTACCAATTAGCACATAATGCATAATATTCAACGACACATAAACTCAATAAAACGTGTATGTGCGACTCGAAACAACGACACGACTCATGCATGTGGTACCAATCATCTATTATTCTTCGGACTTGCCGATGTCTATCCCTCAGACGGATAATCACAAAAGCCCATTCCTTAAGCTTTCAAACCCCCACTCTGAGTTTGGGACGAGCCACTAGCCTCCACGAGACTAACAGACATCGCCTCTTGACACGACTTATGATGCGGTGTGCAATTCAATCAACAACAATATGCAAATAGAGGCATCCCTCTATCTCAATTACAAGCATACATCACCATAATTCAACCCTATGGATTAATCTCACAACATTGCACAACAAACATCATTTATTTCATTTTCAACAATTATCCCACAACACCAAAATATTCATAAACCAAACACATCATTTCCGGAATCGGCAATTAACCAAATATCTCGAATATTCAACACATCTACAATTTAATTCATCTCTGGTCGTACTCAAAATATTAAGTTTTACCAATTAATCATAACCGGTTATATTAATTAATTACACTGTTAATTATAATAGATATTAATATATTAATTAAATTATTAATATAACATAATATTTATAAACTGAACAATATTAATTCCGGAATCGGTATTTCACAACACGTTTCAAATCTATCACATATCTACAATTTAATTAATCTCCGATCGAAACCAAAATATCAAATTTCATCGATAAATCGTAACCGCTTATATAATTAATCACTATATATATATATATATATATATATATATATATATATATATATATATATATATATATTATAAATCATTTATTGTTATAAATGTATATATATGTTATAAACTAATAATTATATGAACATATATATATATATATTCCCCCCCCCCCCCCCCCCCCCCCGTGCCACGTAACCCCCCCAAGTACTCTTCTTCTTCTTCTCCATTTCTAACAGTCCAATATTTTATTTTATTTTTTTCTAACAGTCTACAATAATCTACTTCTTAAACTAAAAAATCGGAATCAAATGCAATAAAAATACATTAGATGTTTAGAGGGAGTCTAACCCTTACCGATTAATTTCTAGAGTGAGCTTTTTCGGTTGATTTTCCAGAAATTTCTTCCTCTCCTCTTCAACCCTATTTTCCCCCTTTTTCTTCACTTCTTCTTCTCTACTTCTCTCTTTCTTACTTTCTGATATCTTTTTTTTCTTTCTATCTAACTACCTATTATATAATATATAAAAAAAACTAACTTATTTTATTATATTACTTATTTATTATATTATATAAAACTAACCTACATAACATATAAATTTATATACTTTACTACTCTAACTTAACATAACTTTTATATAATAAAACTAACATTTTATTTAAATTAATTTAATATAATTAAATAACATTAATTTATTAGTTTATAATAAATCAATTAATACTAATATAAATACATCCTCACAAATAAATCAAATAATACATATAATAAAATATTTACACACTAAATATAATATTATCGTACAAAAATAATTATTTTTCGGTAAAACAAATAAACCCAATTAATCACATACCGGACCGAATTACCGATAAAAATAATTATCATTTTATTCAAAATAAACATCAACCGGTTATTTTTAGAAAATAATAATATAAATAATATTAATTAAAACGGGGTGTTACAACTCTCCTCCACTTAAAAGATTTTCGGCCTCGAAAATTACCTCTAAACGAACAACTCGGGATATGAATCCCGCATCCGGCTTTCAAGCTCCCAAGTTATGTTTCCATTAGCCGCACCACCCCACACCACCTTAACCAAAGAAATATCTTTGCCTCTAAGTTGCTTCACTTTCCGATCTTCAATTCTTGTCGGCAAGGTCTCAACGGTTAAGTCTTCTCTAACTTCCACATCGTCCACTTGCACCACATGTGACGGATCCGCAATATACTTTCGCAATTGCGACACATGAAACACATCATGTGAATTGGAAAGTGATGGTGGTAATGAAATCCTATACGCCACATTACCAATCCTTTCCGAAATTTGATACGGACCAATAAACCGAGGTGTCAACTTCCGCGATTTAAGAGCCCGACCAACACCCGTCGTAGGATTCACTCTCAAAAACACATGGTCATCCTTCTTGAACTCAAGAGGCTTCCTCCTCTTATCATGGTAGCTCTTTTGGCGACTTTGTGAGATTTGCATCTTCTCTCTAATCAACTTAATCTTATCCGTAGTTTGTTGCACAATTTCCGGTCCAACCACCACACTTTATCCCGACTCGTACCAACATAAAGGTGTTCGACAACGCCTTCCATACAACGCTTCAAAATGAGCCATACCTATGCTAGAATGAAAACTGTTGTTATAGGTAAACTCAATCAAAGGCAAGTAACTTTCCCAAGAACCTCCTTGTTCTAACACACAAGCACGCAAAAGATCTTCGAGTGATTGAATGGTCCTCTCCGTTTGACCATCAGTCTGTGCATGATAAGCGGAACTCAAACGTAACTTAGTACCCAAAGCTCGTTGCAAACCTTCCCAAAATCTAGATGTGAACCGCGGGTCTCTATCCGAAACAATGCACGTCGGAATACCATGCAAACATACAATCCGCTCCACGTATAACTTCGCAAGCTTCTCCATCGAGTAATCCATTCTAATTGGAAAAAAGTGAGCAGATTTTGTCAATCTATCCACTATAACCCAAATAGCCTCATAGTTACTCGGGGTCCTCGGCAAACCCGAAACAAAATCCATCGAGATACTGTCCCACTTCCATTCCGGTATAGACAAAGGTTGTAACAAACCGGAAGGCTTTTGATGCTCTATCTTAGACTTTTGACATACCAAACACGAATACACAAATTCCACAATTTCCTTTTTCATACTCGGCCATCAAAATAACTTTTTCAAATCTTGATACATCTTTGTGGCGCCGGGATGAATGCTCAACCCACTTCGGTGTCCTTCCTCAAGGATCCTCTTTTTCACATCGCTCACATCAGGAACACAAACTCTATCACGACATCTCAACACACCGTTCTCATCAATTCTAAACTCTCCTCCTTGACCTTGGTTAACTAAAGTCAATTTGTCAACCAAAACCAAGTCCTCTTTTTGTCCTTCTCTTATATCATCCAATATTCCACTTGTAATCTTCAACATACCAAGTTTCACACCAAAGTAAGTTTCTTCACAAACCAAACTCAAGTCGCGAAATTGTTCAAGTAATTCCCACTCTTTAACCATTAGCATAGACATTTGCAATGATTTTCTACTCAACGCATCGGCAACCACGTTCGCCTTTCCAGGATGGTAATTCAAACTAAAATCATAATCTTTCAAGAACTCTAACCATCTCCTCTGCCTCATATTCAACTCTTTCTGATCAAACAAATATTTCAAACTCTTATGATCACTGAAAACGTCGAATCTCGATCCAAACAAGTAATGTCTCCATATTTTCAACACAAAAACAACAGCTGGCAACTCCAAGTCATGAGTCGGATAATTCCTCTCGTGTACCTTAAGTTGCCTCGAAGCATAGGCCACCACTTGGCCACTTTTCATCAACACACCACCTAATCCCATCAATGAAGCATCACAATACACTGTAAACGGTTCAAATGGATTAGGTAAAACCAACACAGGAGCAGTAGTCAACCTTCGCTTAAGCTCTTGAAAGCTATCATCACACTGAGTAGTCCACACAAACAATTTCCCCTTTCTCGTCAATTGTGTCAATGGTAAAGCCAACTTCGAAAAACCCTCAATGAACTTACGATAGTATCTGGCTAAACCAAGGAAACTTCGTATCTCAAACACAGATTTAGGAGATTCCCATTCAGACACAACTTCTATCTTGGTTGGATCGACGGCAATACCTCCATGAGATATCACGTGTCCAAGAAAACTCACTTGCTTCAACCAGAACTCACACTTAGAAAGTTTAGCAAACAACTGTTTCTCTTTCAAAATTGACAACACAATTCCTAAGTGCTCGGCATGCTCTTTCTCATTCTTCGAATAGATAAGAATGTCATCAATAAAGACCACCACAAACTTATCAAGGAACTCATGAAAGATTCTGTTCATGTACTCCATAAACACACCAGGTGCGTTCGTAACACCAAAAGGCATCACTGAATACTCATAGTGTCCGTACCTCGTCCTAAACGCCGTCTTTTGAATGTCACTAGCTTTCACACGTATTTGGTGATAACCAGATCTCAAGTCAATCTTACTGAACACACAAGCTCCTACCAACTGGTCCATCAAATCATCAATTCTAGGTAAAGGATATTTGTTCTTGATAGTAACTTTGTTCAACTGTCAATAATCCATACAAAGTCTCATCGTTCCTTCTTTCTTCTTTACTAGCAACACCGGTGCACCCCACGGAGAAACACTCGGACAAATGAACTTCTTATCAAGTAACTCTTCAAGTTGGCTCTTTAGTTCAACCAATTCTGATGGTGACATCCGATACGGAGCCATCGAAACAAGACTAGAACCAGGAACTAAATCAATAGAAAACTCCACTTCACGTTCTGGAGGTAAATCCGTAATCTCTTCCGGAAACACCTCTGGAAAATTACAAACAACAGGAACATCCTTTCTCACTCCACTATAACCAAGACTCATGCTTTCCATCAACACAAACAATTCATCCCCATCTCTAACACACCTCTTCATCTGTTGAGTAGACAGGAACGCAACGCCTTCTTTCTCGGGCTCGAGAAAAAGAACCGCTTTAGCAAAACAATTGATATAGACGTGGTTGGCTCTCAACCAGTCCATACCCAAAATGACATCAATCTGACTCAAAGGAAGACATACGAGATCAACTTCGAAATATCTACCACACATACGCAAAGGACACTTCAAACAAACGGCTGAAGTAGAAACCGAACCCATCGCAGGCGTATCTATCTCCATACTTCTACCCAAATTAGATAACACAAGACCTAAACTAGTAGCACAATCCAATGAAATGAATGAATGCGTAGCACCCGTATCAACAATAGCAATCAAAGGTACATTAAGGATAAATCAAGTACCTCTGATCAACCTCTCATCTGTCGAAGTCTCGGCACCAGACAAAGCAAACACTTTTCCTCGCTCCTTCTTTGGCTTTGTGCACTTTGTACTAATGTGCCCTTGCTCGCCACAGTTGTAGCAAGTCACACTAGCACCCAACCTGCACTCGTTAGATCGATGACCAATCTTCCCACACTTGAAACATGTCGGCTCAGCTTGGCGACACTCCATAGCATGGTGTCCCTCTTTCCCACATCTATAGCACTTCACCAGAGTAATAACTCCCCCACTTGGACTCTTGCCCATATTCATCGGTTGCTTCCCTTTTCCATCATAAGGCTTAGGACGCATTTGCCCCTTGCCTCTCTTGTCACTTAAACTCTTGTAGTAAGCACTACTATCACGACTATCCTCGTCATAGATACGACTTTTGTTCACCAATTCAGAAAAGCGGGTAATTTGTTGGTACCCAATTGCTTTCTTCACATCCGGCCTTAAGCCATTCACAAACTTCAAGCATTTAGATCTCTCGGCATTCATCGTATTATAGTGGGGACATACTTGATCAATTCTTGGAATCTGGCGGCATACTCCACAACGCTACCACTCCCTTGTTTCAACTCTAAGAACTCCAACTCTTTCTTACCACGGACATCTTCGGGAAAGTACTTCTCCAAGAAAGTATCTCGGAACATTTCCCACGTAACCACAGTGTTCTCTTCATCGAACCTATGACTTGTATTAATCCACCAATCTTCCGCTTCCTTCACAAGCATGTGAGTTCCGAATTGCACTTTCTGAGCATCAGTGCAATTCATCACTCGAAAAATCTTTTCAATGGCCTTCAACCACTCTTGAGCTTCTTCGGGCGCATGCTCTCCTTTGAAAGTAGGCGGGTTGTTTTTCTGAAACTTTCCAAGAGCACGAAAAGCATCATCAGCTCCATCATGTGGCACTGGATTAGGTTGCGGCCTCTGATTCAAGGATTCAGCGAGCAATCGTAATGCCTCAGCAAGTGCATTATCATTCCTCCCAGCTACCATCTTCTTCTGAACAACACAAAAGTATTGATCGCGTCAGATACACCATCAAATACAATGGAATTAGTAACATTAAGACCTGACAACTGACCGACAATGCTCTGATACCACTATTGTAACACCCCTTCTAATAAACCCCGAATTAAAACGATATAATTAAAATCAGAGAAAATAAAATTTGCACGGAAGGAGTGTCACAACATCAATTCACATATTCAAGAAAAACGGACATGACATATTCGTCACTTTAATCATTTAATCACATAATACATTCATGGCATATACTTTCTTTTTCGTGCACACGCAACGGAATCATAATAACTTCATCTCCAAAGGAGGAATCAAAATATAAAATTCAAGGCATTAAGCCATATGGTTCATACACCAAACATGTTATCAAGTCATAATACACATACATCAATATATAATCAAAACAATGGATTATATACAAGTATAATCCATCTACAAAATATACGAGTTCGAATGCGGACACCTAACTCCCAAGTGTTACAACCAGAGCATCGACTCGATAAACCAAAATAAAACGGATTACAATTCAAATGCATCCGCTAAGCTAGTGCCTCGCACTACCGTCTTCGGTACCTGAACAATGCCGAAGCAAGCATTTTCCAACAGAAGGGTAAGAATTCCAACAAACATAAAGTATATAAATTAAAGCAAATGAAAGGAATTAAATAAAGGAATCTTACTCTTTTTCCAACTCTTACATAAACTACATAAGATATTCATTTAATCAAATTCTCATATTCAACAAATCAAAGTAAACAAACACAATCCATTTCATTTACCAATTAGCACATAATGCATAATATTCAACGACACATAAACTCAATAAAATGTGTATGTGCGACTCGACACAACGACACGACTCATGCATGTGGTACCAATCATCTATTATCCTTCGGACTTGCCGATGTCTATCCCTCAGACGGATAATCACAAAAGCCCATTCCCTAAGCTTTCAAACCCCCACTCTGAGTTTGGGACGAGCCACTAGCCTCCACGAGACTAACAGACATCGCCTCTTGACACGACTTATGATGCGGTGTGCAATTCAATCAACAACAATATGCAAATCGAGGCATCCCTCTATCTCAATTACAAGCATACATCACCATAATTCAACCCTATGGATTAATCTCACAACATTGCACAACAAACATCATTTATTTCATTTTCAACAATTATCCCACAACACCAAAATATTCATAAACCAAACACATCATTTCCGGAATCGGCAATTAACCAAATATCTCGAATATTCAACACATCTACAATTTAATTCATCTCCGGTCGTACTCAAAATATTAAGTTTTACCAATTAATCATAACCGGTTATATTAATTAATTACACTGTTAATTATAATAGATATTAATATATTAATTAAATTATTAATATAACATAATATTTATAAACTGAACAATATTAATTCCGGAATCGGTATTTCACAACACGTTTCAAATCTATCACATATCTACAATTTAATTAATCTCCGATCGAAACCAAAATATCAAATTTCATCGATAAATCGTAACCGCTTATATAATTAATCACGCTATTAATTATAATATATATATATATATATATATATATATATATATATATATATATATATATATATATATATATATTATATATATATATATATATATATATATATATATATATATATATATATATATATATATATATATATATATATATATATATATATATATATATATATATATATATATATATATATATTTACTCTTCTTCTTCTTCTCCATTTCTAACAGTCCAATATTTTATTTTATTTTCTTCTAACAGTCTACAATAATCCCCCCCCCCCCCCCCCCCCCCCCCCCCCCCCCACCCACCCACCCCCACCCCACCCTCTCCCCCCTTGCCACGTAACCCCCCCAAGTACTCTTCTTCTTCTTCTCCATTTCTAACAGTCCAATATTTTATTTTATTTTCTTCTAACAGTCTACAATAATCTACTTCTTAAACTGAAAAATCGGAATCAAATGCAATAAAAATACATTAGATGTTTAGAGGGAGTCTAACCCTTACCGATTAATTTCTGGAGTGAGCTTTTTCGGTTGATTTTCCAGAAATTTCTTCCTCTCCTCTTCAACCCTATTTCCCCCCTTTTTCTTCACTTCTTCTTCTCTACTTCTCTCTTTCTTACTTTCTGATATCTTTCTTTTTTTTTTCTTCTATCTAACTACCTATTATATAATATATAAAAAAAACTAACTTATTTTATTATATTACTTATTTATTATATTATATAAAACTAACCTATATAACATATAAATTTATATACTTTACTACTCTAACTTAACATAACTTTTATATAATAAAACTAACATTTTATTTAAATTAATTTAATATAATTAAATAACATTAATTTATTAGTTTATAATAAATCAATTAATACTAATATAAATACATCCTCACAAATAAATCAAATAATACATATAATAAAATATTTACACACTAAATATAATATTATCGTACAAAAATAATTATTTTTCGATAAAACAAATAAACCCAATTAATCACATACCGGACCGAATTACCGATAAAAATAATTATCATTTTATTCAAAATAAACATCAACCGGTTATTTTTAGAAAATAATAATATAAATAATATTAATTAAAACGGGGTGTTACATATATACATTCTCAAGCACCTACATGCCAAGTTTCAAGACTCACAGGGCCAATTTGCACAGTCAAAAGCTCCATTTAATCTACAGTCAACTACAAGGGCAAAATGGTCATTTTACCGTCAAAAGTCAGAGTATTTTGTCAAAATTCTCATTTTGAAGGATAATTCATCATTTGATCAAGGGTTGATCATGATTCATCAAGGATTGCTCAAAATTCATCAAGATTCAAAAGTTGCTAAATTAGGGTTTTGTAGGAAAAGTCAACTAAACTTTGACCAAGCATAACTTTCTCATACTTTATGAGAAATGACCCATCCAAAGATCATTTTGAAGAGGATGAAATTTCCTACAATCTATATTCATACCCCAAGATCAGGAAATGCTCTCACAAAAAGTTACAAATTTGGACATTATAGGTCATTTTTGAAAGTCAACAAAAACACCTTTTTTGCCAAAGCTTATAACTTGAGAATGGAAGATCAAAATGAGATGAGACCAAAAGGGTTGATTAGAGGACATCTAAAGGTTTCTAAAAAGTCCAAGAACACCTACAAAATTCCAAAATTGAAGAAGTTATGCATTGTTTAAGTTGGGCATTTTTCCAAAATTGCCAAAAGTCAACTATCCTCAAAACTCCAATTTTTGACAAAAGGGCCCACTTTTTTCCATTTGATTTAGTCTTGTCATGCCACACATGTGTCCCATACTTAATCTCATGACCAAACATTTATTTTTCTATTTTATTTAATTTTTATTGATTTAATTCATTTTAAATCTATATTAATTCAAATAAAATCCAAAAATCAATGAAATAGTATCTTTGTGATTTGTACAGCTTTCATATATCATATGACACCTAATCAAATTCATGTCTTGGCTTTTTGTGCACAAAATCTCAGATTTGATTCAATTTTGGAAAGGTTAACAATGGTGGTCAATCAAAGATTCAATCTTCAATGCACGTGGATTATTGGCCCAACTCTTGACCTAAAATCATTGCCTTATACATAAGCAAGCAGCACAAACCTAATTCACGACCTAAGCTCTGTTAAAACGGCCATACCAAAACTGAAAAAAAGGTGAAAAGGAGAGAAATCGAATTCTTGGTGAGAGCTTGTTTCAATCAAGAAACTCAACGTAGAGTGCTTGACTGCCATCCCCTGAAGCGGTTGGAATAAAAACCAGACCTCAAGACCCCCTGAATAGCGCTGTAAGTCCTCGCGAACTGGCCTCTGAACATGGAATACCAACTTCCATTTCTTGCATTTTTTCTTCAAAACATTAGCATATCCATGTTTATTATTTGATTTCTAACATGACTGCAATATTCAATTTGGTTTTTATGCCCTGTATCGTGATGCCCGATTCTAGGGTTCATATGCTTGCTTTTTAGGTGTTTTTGATACAGGGAAAATTGGCCATAATAATTGGTATAAGAGTGATCAGGAGGCAGAGACGAGATCAGCCATGGCCTTAGATGGAATTTTCATAGCCTAGGGTGGATTTTAGAGATGAGCCACAGATTTTGATGCGGAATCAAATCCGCAAAAAATACAGAGTTTGGGGAAGAAGACGACCACATGTCGCTCTCCCACTGGCCTATTTGAAAAGCGCGCGTTTTATTTTTTATTTACAGCATATTGATTTGTTTTCATATATAATAATTGCCTCTTATTTCAATAACAATTGAAGCAGCTTGGTTGGGTGGTAAACGTGTTGGCCTGGAAGCATTGGGACCTGGGTTCGAATCCCAGGTCCCCCAAAATTCTTATTATTATTTTTCTTGCATACATTCCAATGGATTTCCAGGTACGAAGACCATCATACGCCTCAGAGATCAACACGCCAAGTGGCTTCAGGCCAAGATCCAGTGGCCAAAGTTGAAGGACCACCATACTCCCTGGTCAACATACGCGTGGATAACTTGAAAATTCAAATGAGGCTGGAATGTTAATGGGCTTCAGATTTGCTCTTGTCACTCCCAAATCAGGCCCAACACCCCCTGGGTTTATTTCTTCTTCTCTTTTTATTTAATTTGTTTTATTAATTCTTAATTAACTACTAACTAAATAATTAACATTTTCTTAATAAAATTCAGAAAATACAAAAATATATAATATTTTTATTTATTTAAATTTAATTAGTTTATTTTGTAAATAAATATTAACTTAATTTGTTTAGTTTTAATTAGGCATAATATTAATATTTTTGCAATAAATTTAAAATTAATGTAGAATTAGGGTTCTTGACAATTTTAATCATCTTTATTTTTATTTCCTCAAATATTCTAAAAAACCAAAAATATCCTTTTTATTTTATTAATTAATTAGTTTAGGTTTAATTAAATGCTAAAAAATAATAAAAATCTCCTTCTTTCTCAAAAAAGGGTCAAAACCCTAAAAATCTCTCCGATTCGATCTTTCTCGCGCGTGTGATTATTTTTTATTCATATTTTGATCCATATAATTGTATTTGCTTTGAGGATGTAATAGCTTTGAACTTAGGACTTTTTATCGCTTTTATTTATTTCCCGCATTTACTTTTTCAAGGGTTTGTTTTTTGGAGATGTAAATACCCGACGCCTTGTAATAACTTAGTTTTATTTTCCGCAACCATTAACTGCTAGATGTATGCTAATAGGCTATGCATGACAAGATCTACCTTAATTTAAAATCAATCGTAGCTCACCATAACATGTACAAAGATAACATAACTGAAAATTGACACACTCGCACATGCCACTCCTAGGGTACGCCTCACTTGGTTGCCTCGACATGGTCATTGAGTATAGGAAGTTTTAGAGGTCGCCTTCCTGTCTAAAGATCAAAGTTGCCTCGATAAAAAAATGATCTAAGACATTAGGGTTACCGCTAAGGCATCCTGCCATTGCTTTAGTGATCACATGTCCCTTAATCGAATTGACCCGAAAACTCCAATGACGGTGCTACCTACTTCTCAATAGTGGGATAGCACTGTCTAAAGGACATTTACACAGCTTAATTCCTTTTGAGTAGGTAGAGGTTCTCAGGTACTTGCTCTTTCAAAACAAGACAAATCTTTCGCACTTACACTTTTTCAAACAAAGTTTTCAAACAACACTTCATACACTCTTGAGGACAGAAACAAGAGTTAAATCGAAGTTTTCAAACAAAACTTTTTTAAAACCCACGAACACAAGAAAAGCAAATTTTTGAAAACATAGTGAGCAAGTACCTAAGAGCCCGTGGATAACCACGGATAGAAAGGGTGCTAACACCTTCCCTTTCTATAATCTACCTCCCGAACCCGAGAAACATCTCGAAAAGGAGTTTTGCTGTGCTTTTGTCCTTTTCTTGTTGGATAAAATAAAAGACGGTGGCGACTCTTGCTTACCGCGACATTTTGCGAAAACAAACGCAAACGCGAACCAGCTTTCCAAAACAGTCAGTTCTATTTCCACCGATCACAGACTCAAGCAAAGGCCTTCTAATTTCTTTTACCTCAGTCATCAGAAGATGTCTCATTCAGAAATGTATCTGATTAAATGGAAATATTTATGGTTTATCCAGATGCTGAGAATATCAAACGCATCACCTAAATATACTTAGTGTCTATCACACTCTACCTAGGCAATGCACGAGTCATTATTTTTCTTGGAATTGATGAATCGTGATTACATTTATTAACTACTCCTATCTTTTGTGTATTCTTCATTGCCTTTTCAAGAGTATTCCAATTCATATTTAGGCAATAATATTTAATCATATGAAGCTATCAATCCTTGCATCCAAAAACTCCCAAAAATCATTCATTCCTTATGGACGTGTATTGTCTGAACTATTTGAGTTAACTGGTGTAATTAAAAAAGTTCATCAGAAGCAATGCTCAATTTGATGAGAGTTGTGATGTGTTTGAAGTTTAGATAGTTTCCCTTGTTTGTCTTCAGTCTCTTGTTTCTCCTTCTGTTGTAATCATTTTGAAATATCAATGAATCTTCTTATCTTCTTCTAGTTTTAATGTTTTTCACACACAATTACCTTTTTGATTATGACAAAAAGGGGGAGTAATTAAATGAACTTAATTTTGATTTCAATAATCAAGTTCTGGAAAACGTTCTCTGAAAAGAGCTGCTTACATTGTAACCAAGTTAAAATTATGTTTCTGTTAGAATTATTTTCTTTTTCAGAAAATGAGAACTCTGATTAAAGACAAAGATCTGAAAGCATTATGCAAGGCTTATGTCTAACCCGTTGGCTTAAAACTTGGCTCCAAGAATTTAAATCTGGAATCAGACTCCAAGAATTAAGAATCTGGAAGCTATCTTAGTGACATTAAAGTTTCAATGTTTCAATTGATTTCATTTTTATTGGCATATAGAGTCAAGACTCTAAAGATCTCAATATCTAATCTACTGGAACCGGGGGGAGTTTTTTTTACTCAAATGGTTCAGAGTCGGGATATTCGAGCTTCATTAAGTCATTGAATCAAGGGGAGTTTCATAAAAAGGATAAGTATTCCTTACCTTCTTATTTTCACCTTTTCTGATTATATGAACAAAATTGTGTCATCAAAATACATAGTTTTGTCATCATCAAAAAGGGGGATATTGTTAGAACAAGATTTGGTTATGCAATACTATCTTTGAGTTTTGATGATAACAAATTAGTATGTTTGTTTGAACAATTTTTATACTCTAATGTTTGTTATTTTTGAGTATTTAACAAACAGGTTTTGCTTCTGATGGATGGTGTGGCCAAGACATTAGAAGAGAATTAGTCCCTCTTCTGCGTTACACAAGTTTTGATGATTAATAGCAAGACACTCCAGAAGAATATGAAGTGTAGACTCTGATTTGAAGTCTAAAGAAACCATTCAAAATATCTGAAGATAGAAGTTTCTACTTAAGTCTAGATGCTAAAGATTCATGTTTCTGAAGACAACGTGTTATAAAGAAACCTGTCAGAAGATCTGAAGACATAAGTTTCTACTTAAGTCCATATGCTGAAGTCTAATGTTTCTGAAGAGAAAGGGTTCTCAAGACCAAGTGCTGAAGATTCTGATAGACGAAGTTCTAAAGACTCTGAAGACTTGAAGTTCTAAAGATCCATGGTTCTAAGAAAAGGGCTCTAAAGACCGAGTGCTAAAGACTCTGAAGACATAAGTTCTAAAGACTCTAAAGATTTGAAATTCTGAAGACCCAATATTCTAAGAAAAGGTTCACACGACCAAGTGCTTAAGACTCCGAAGATGCAGTTCTGAAGACTCTGAAGACTTGAAATTTTGATAACCTTGTTGTGATCGGTGGATCTGGAACTGACTGTTTAACGCTGGTTCGTGAAATGTTGCGGAAGCAAGAGTCGCCACCGTCTTTTATTTTCTCCAACATGGACAGGACAAAAGCACAACAAAATTCCTTATGAGATAGTTTCTCGGTTCGGGAGGTAGATTTATAGAAAGGGAAGGTGTTAGCACCCTTTCTATCCATGGTTATCCATGGGCTCTTAGATACTTGCTCATTTGTGTTTTCAAAATGTTTGCTTTTCAATTGTGAGTGAGTTTGAAAAAGTTTCGTTTAAAAGTTTCAGATCAACTCTTGTATCAGTCCTTAAGAGTGTTTGAAAAATTGTTTTTTGAAAGCCTTTTTTTGAAAGTGTCGGTGTGAAAAGAGTTTTTGATTTTTTTTTTAGAAAGAGAGCAAGTACCCATGAGTCATCTACCTACCCTAAGGAATTAGGCTGTGTAAGAGTCCTTTAGATAGCGCCATCACACCATTGAGAGGTAGGTAGCACCATCGTTGGAGGTGTTCGGGTCAATTCGTTTGTAGGGACAGTGTGGTCACCAGAGCAACAGTAGGACACCTTAGAAGCTACCCTTATGCCAGGTTCATGGACATAAGGACTTACTAAAACGTCCTATACTCGACGACCACGTTTCGAGGGGCAAGGCAACTGTGAGGCGTACCCTAAGAGTGGTGTGTGAATTTGTGTATTGTTTTCAGTTATGTTTTATCTTGATCATGCATTGGGTGCGCTATGCGTTGTTTTTATTTTGGCCATTCATTCTTTCATGCAAAGTTTAATAGTTTTAAGGGGTGCAGAAATTAAAGTACAGAAAATAAAGTCCTACGCTATTACAAGGCGCGGGTCTATACATCGCCAAATTAACAAAGACCCATTTTCGAATAAAATGCAGAAAGTAAATAAATTTCCTAATTACTATTACAAGGCCTGGGCAATTACATAATATTTAAAAAAATAAACATAAGAATAAACGTGCGAAAAGAAATTAGAATCGAGAGTTTGAGGGCGTTGGACCCTTTAAAGAAATTAAATTGAAATTGAAAGTTAATTAATTATTTAATAAGAAAAGAAGTTATTTTTTATGGTTTTTGGTATTTATGAAATAAAGGAAATTAATTAAAATTGGAAATTAAATAAAACCCTAGTTCTAAGTTGTTTTTAATTGTTAAAGAAAAATATTTAAGTTTTAACCTAATTTACCCTAATTAATTAATGACATGTTTATTTACAAAATAATTAATAATAATAATAAGAATAAGAAGAAATTATTTTATTATGAAAAGGATAAAAATGCTAAACCTAATTTCTACCTATTTTAGTTATTTAAGAAAACATTAAAATTTTAACCTAATTTTACTAAGTTGATTATTAAAATTTATTTACAAAAATATTAAGGAATTAAATATTAAATAAACATATTTTATTTTTTTGATTTCTGATTTTTGTATTATGAAAATTATTTTTGTGAATTAAATAAAACAATAAAACAAATAAAAGAATAAAAAGAAAAATTAAAATAAAGAATAAAAATATGCAAACCATGGGGGTGTCTGGCCCTTAGAGGAGGTTTATGCAAGGAATTCAGGCCCACTAGAAATCTGGCCACGTTGACTTTTCCAGTTTGAATGCTCATTCATGGACTGAGGTACATGGTGGACGTCTTTTGGTAGCCTTCAGATTGAATCTCATGGACATTTGGCAGGCACCAGCGTGGACGTGTATGGTGGACTTTAGATGAGGCGCTGCATGGAAACATGTGAATGGCAAAATTATGAAATATGAGAGGGGACCTGGGAATCGAACCCAGGTCCCAGTGCCTGCAAGCCACCTCAACTACCAACTGAGCCATTGAACGCATTTGTAATATTAATGGAATATAAATAATATAAAAGAAACACACGCTTATGATATTGAACAACCAAAAAGCGCGCCAGATTTCAAACGTCCCAATCAGCATAGGCCACGTTCATCTTCTTCACGTTTTCCCAGTAATTATAAAACAGATAGCGGGGGTTTTAAACCCCCACTAAACTCAACCTGCAAAAAATAGCGATTAGAGCATGCTTGACCATAAATTGGGCGCGAGGTCATGGAACGGTTCGTTTGGACGTCACGAAGTCAACGGTACCAGTGTGGTTGTCCAATTTTTCCAGATGAAGAAACCCCTCTTTTGGAGCTTCTGAAACCCTAGAAAACTTTCATGGTGAATTCTCACACAGGCATGGTTAGCTCAATTCAAGGATACCATTAGCTTCAGAATGTTCATATTAGTGTAAATCAATGGTTAAAAATCACAAATAATGCATGGAAAACGAAACACGATTATGAAAATTTTATGAAAAAATGCAACGTGGTTCTACCAATTCTTGAGGTCAGGGACTGTGTTCTTGATTGCAATCCCTTCCTGAATGTCTTGCAAGCTTTTGGAATACTTTTGCAGCCTTGAATTGTCCTCTAGATACCAAAACAGTTTTCAACTTTTTTGTCCAAAAATGCAATGTTGTTCTTGAAGTTTCTGCGCAGCTCTTCTCTCTAGGGCATTAGGTTTTGATTGTGCTTATGTATGTGAGTAGAATTAGGTTAACAACTAGCCCAAAATCCATTGGTTTAATGCTTTTGAATATTTGATTTTGTCAAATTTTTCCAATCTTTTTTTCATGCCAATTATGCCAATTATGGAAGATTCTTTCCTTTTTGAATGGTGCACGAAATATTGAGCACATAAATGGAAGAATATGTTGCACAAAAAGATTTGAAATGTATGATTTGCTATTTTTTCATATTTAATTTTAATTAAGTGAATTAATAATAATAAAAATCCAAATAATTAATAAAAAATGAGAAAATAACTCCCTTGGATGTCAATGGGTCGTGCATAGCCTTTGGGTGATGATTCATGGAAGAAATTGAGGCCCATTAGCATTTGAAGCAAAGTTGACTTTTCAAAATTCCCAAAAATTTCCCAACTTCCACAAGGCATATCTGGCTCAATATTTAAGCTTTGATCATGTTCTTGGACATTTTGGAAAGGTCTTGAAGTCCTCTAACCAATGTCTTTGGTCCCATGTCATTTTTATTTACCAATCTAAAGTTATGGTCTTTGACTTAAAGTGCCTTTTTGTTGACTTTTGAAAATGACCTATAATGTTGAGATTGATAACTTTTTGTGAGAGCATTTCTTGGTCTTGAAGTGTGAATATGAGTTGTAGGAAATGTCATTCTCTTCAAAATGAGCTTTGGATGGGATTTTTATGATAAACCATGTGGAAGTTATGCCCTGGTCAATTTGCAGTTGACTTTTTCAGCTGTCCAAAAATAGAAACTTTTGCATATTGAGACTTTTTTTTGAGCCATGCCTTGAGAATCATGATCAAGAATTGATCAAATGATGTTTGTGGCTTCAAAATGATATGTTGACCCAAAACTTTGACTTTTGACTGTCAAATGACCATTTTGCCCCTGCAGTTGACTGTGAAGCATTTAGGGTTTTTGACTGTGCAATTTGATGCTGTGAGTCTTGAAACTTGGCATATGGATGCTTGACAATGTTTATAGGCATGTGGGACTTGATTGGACCCTTGAAAACTTCAATTTCTTTGCAAGAACCAAAACCCTAACTTTTGACTGTTAGGAGGCAATTGGACTGTGCAACCCTTGGGAGATTTTGAAGCATGATCTTGGCAAATCTTGAAGGATATGGGAGGGAAAATTTTGGGGTACAACAGTTGCCCCTGTTCAATCTTCTTAGACCTGAGGATGTAGATTGGCTGGCGTGCCTTTCGTAATCCGAAGGTGGAAGATGATTAAACACTAGAGTGCCCAGAAATTTGCACTCACATAGTAGAGTATGGTGGGAATGGGCTTATAGATGCCATTTGGAGACTGATGGATAGGAGGATGGGCTTATAGATGCCATCGGGAGGTTGTCGATCGCGTAAGAGATTCCTTAGCGAGAACTTGCGTACCTGAGAAAGAAAAATAATTACCTGGTCTGTTACAGGAGTTGGTCTTCAAACTCTTCGTGTAGATGCACCCTGGCTGGATACATGAATCGGATCTTTAAACTCTTCAGACGTGCCCTAGCGAGATACAGGAATCGAGTCCGGAGAATATAGTCGTCAACAGATACACCCTGGCAAGATACAGGAATCGGATCCTCAAACTCTTCAGACGCATCCTGGCAAGATACAGGAATCGGGTCTGGTAATGTTAGTCGTCAACAGATACACCCTGGCAAGATACAGGAATCAAATCCTCAAACTCTTCAGACGCACCCTGGCAAGATACATGAATCGGGTATGGTAATATTAGTCGTCAACAGATACACCCTGGCAAGATATAGGAATCGGATCTTCGAACTCTTCAGACACACCCTGGCAAGATACAGGAATCGGGTCTGGTAATGCTAGTCGTCAACAGATACACCCTGGCAAGATACAGGAATCGAATCCTCAAACTCTTCAGACGCACCCTGGCAAGATACATGAATCGGGTCTGGTAACTTTAAAAGGTTTTTATTGATAATGATGTGATGAATGAATCCGGGACAGTTACTACCTTAACGGGACGATGAGAGAACCTTGGATGATTACTACCTCAACGGGACGATGAGAGAACCTTGGACGATTACTACCTCAACGGGACGATGAGAGAACCTTGGACGATTACTATCTCAACGGGACGATGAGAGAACCTTGGACGATTACTACCTCAACGGGACGATGAGAGAACCTTGGACGATTACTATCTCAACGGGACGATGAGAGAACCTTTGGGCGATTACTACCTCAACGGGACGATGAGAGAACCTTGGACGATTACTGTCTTAACGGGACGATGAGAGAACTTTTGGGCGATTACTACCTCAACGGGACGATGAGAGAACCTTGGACGATTACTACCTCAACGGGACGATGAGAGAACCTTGGGTGATTACTACCTCAACGGGACGATGAGAGAACCTTTGGGCGATTACTACCTCAACGGGATGATGAGAGAATCTTATGCGACTTCAACCTCAACAGAATGATGAGAGAATCTTTAGGTGACTACAACCTCAGCAGATTGATGAGAGAATCTTTGGCGACTTCAACCTCAGCAGAATGATGAGAGAATCTTAGGTGACTACAACCTCAGCAGAATGATGAGAGAATCTTTGGCGACTACAACCTCAGCAGAATGATGAAGGAATCTTTGGCGACTACAACCTCAACAGAATGATGAAGGAATCTTAGGCGACTACAACCTCAGCAGAATGATGAAGGAATCTTGGACGTCTTCTACTTCAAAAGGTAAAGACTTTTATCTGTTGATCGTTCTTTCCTGAAAAAGTAACGAGTTAGTCGTATGCAATTTCATAATGTATGACAATGTGATGTTTATGAATGTATTTTCGTCTAGGAAAATAAATCCTGGACGAATGCCGGGAGCTGAATCCTGGGCTGATGTTGAAGAGAGTTCTTCGTTTTCGCTGGGGATGATGGTTGCAAGAATACCGGTAGGAGAAGATGACTTTGTTGGGGAATAAACTTGGCGAATAGAATACTCTGTGGGGAATGCTCTGTGGGAAGAGATGTACTTTGCTGAGGTTTGATGATAACTCCGCTGGGGATACTGTTGATGAGCTTCGTTGGAAGATTGGATGAACTCTGCTGGGGATAGGAAGACTTCGCCGGGGACGATCTTTCCGTGGCAATTGGCTGAGGATAACCCAGTTATATCCTGGTGGGGAAATAACCTTTGAATAAAGCCGGGGGAGAGCGTTCGTACTCTGCAGGTGATAAGCTTCCAGAATCTATTGGGGATAAGCTTCCTACTGGGGAGATTGATTCAACTTTCCTGGGGGGGCTTTTGAGACTGTATTGGGGAAGTGGCTCCACTGGATGTGCGGTATTCCACCGGGGAACAATCTTAGATCAAGATTGCTGGGGATGCTTGTTAGGAATGTTTGTATACTCCGTTGGGGAATGTTGAGATCTTCGGGGGATAATCCAACTTCCTTAAGGCTGGTGTGATACGGGGGGAGAACTGACTAGGGTTTTGCGTTTGTTTTCGCAAATGTTTCGGTTGAGCAAGAGTCGCCACCGACTTTTTATTTTATCCTAAGGAAAGGTTTAAAAAGCACAGCAAAAACCTTTGAGATTTTTCTTGGGTTCGGGGAGTATATTATAGAAAGGGAAGGTATTAGCACCCTTTCTATCCATGGTTATCCATGGGCTCTTAGGTACTTGCTTAGATCAACTTGCCTTGGCTTTCAATTGTTTTAAATGGTGCTTGGTGTGTGGTTTTGAAAATGTTTTTGAAAAGATGCCTTGTATAGGCTACCCTTGCAACAATTCTTTACTCGAATGTTTTACAAAAGGTGTTTTGTCTTTTTAAAAAGATGTTTCAAGGTTTTTGAAAGTTGGTTTTGAAAGTGTTTGTGAAGTGGGTTTTGAAATTAGGCAAGTGTTTTCTTTGCAAATTGGCAAGTACTTAGGAGTTATCTACCCTAAAGTTTTCTCAAAGATTTTTGTTATGTTTTAAACCTTTTGACAATTTTGTTCCACCATTGCATTTGGTGGACAATCTTGTCTTAGGAGGTGAACGGGACGGGCGCGGGTCATCGTTTAGACCATAATTGCAATAGTGTTAAATGTCTTTGGGCAATTTTTCTTTAAAAAGGGACTTGATCATTCATTTAGGCAACATTTTGAGGGACTATGATCATTTGATTGTTTGTTTTACCCAAAGAAATTCAACATACAATATGGCCCAATTATTTGAAGGCAACAAAGTGGAATACCCTAGAGGTGCAAGTGTGACATGTGTTGTCCATTTTCATGCTTGTTTGTCTTATATTAGGTCCAACTATTTTGTTCGTTTTATTCGCACACAAACCCTAATTCTAGCATAGTATGTTTAGAAAGCATTTAAAGTGCGAAATTTAAATTCCTACGCTATTACAACACAATAATATGGGGAGGGGGGTACAAATGTTCAAATGGGGAGATATTTAGACAAGAAATTGAATCTAAGCTATTACATCATTTGCTTTGAACATTTACAATATGATTAAAAGCATAAATAAAATAGAAATAAAACAAATATGCAAGAATGCAAAAAAGAATTTTTATATGTATGAAAAAAAAGTATTATTTATGTAAAATAAAAAGAAAATGAAAAGGTATTATTTTTGAAGTATTTTCAAATTTAGGGTAAAAACCCTAATTTTTAATCAAAGGGGGATTAATCAATTATTTATTATTTACACACAAAAATAGAATAAAATATGGTATATTTGTAAAAAGGGGTATTTTTTAGTATTAAATGATAAAAAATAAAATATGTACATTTTTTTGGTATTTTTATCCTAAGTATATTAATATATATATATATATATATATATATATATATATATATATATATATATATATATATATATATATATATATATATATATATATATATATATATATATATATATATATATATATATATATATATATATATATATATATATATATATATATATATATATATATATATATATATATATATATATATATATATGTATATATGTATATTTATATTACTTACAAGATATATTAAATATGCAAAAAATAATAATATTTAATTTTATGAAAAAAAAAGTATTTTTTATACAAAATGTTTCAAAAGGGAAAAATGAAAACAAAATAAAAAAAAATCAGAAATACAATATGTTTACATTACTAGTAATATTTCTAAATAATATATATATATATATATATATATATATATATATATATAAACAAATAAATACTTAAAAAATGCAAAAATGGTGCAAAAATGATTTTTCAAGTTTTAAACATTGTTAGAAAAAATAAATGAGTCAAAATAAAAAAAGAAAAATCAAGAAACACATTAAATCAAACAAATGGGCTCAGGGGGTATGAATCACAAAACATGGTGCAAAAAGCAAAACCAAAGCTGGCCCAGCCCATGAGACACCTTCTTCAACCTCTGAACAAAAACTTGTTCAAAAACGCGCGCAAGAAGCTTCATTTGAATATCCTGATTCTTTGATTTTTTGAACAAACTTCCAACATAAGAAATGTTAAGCATTGAATCACGATTCCAAATATATAAAAAACTCATCCTAACTCTCAGAAATGAGAGAGAATTTTAACAATCCCAAATCTTGACCTAAGTTTTCTGCCATTTTCAAAGCCTAAATTCTCACAGCTCAAGCAAAAGAAATGAAAAGTAAAAACATGTACATGTTCAGTGGCATGAGTAGAACATTGTTTATTCACAAACTTAGAGCTAATGATGCTTGATAAGAGAGATAGAAGTTCACCAAGATACCTGTTCAACTGAAGTTCTATCTGGCAATGAGGGAGCTTTCAGTGCAAGGTGATGATTGGAAAAGCTTCCTTGAGGTCCAGGGATGCTATTCCAATGTTTACTTTGTCTTGAAAGCTTCTGAATCGTGCTAGAGCACTTCACCTGCAAAACAAGAAACTGAAAATGGTGGAAGTGGTTAGAGGGATTACAGGTCGTGTTTCAAGTCATGGTTAGCTTGCATAGGTGCTAGGGAATGTATGTGAACTGGTTTGGGCAAGAGAGCTTGAGGGAAATGGAAGATGACACTCAAACTGCAGGCCTTGCCCTGTTTTTGCAGTTTGAAGATGATTCTGAGATTGGGAGTGTTTGAGAGGTGCTAGGGTCGTGCAAAAGCTTGGTTGAGATGTGTGGAGTATGTTTGATAAGTTCACTTAAGGGTTTCTAAGCTGATATGAGAGTTGTTGTGAGTTATGATGTGTTTCTTACACTTTAAGCAAGCCATGGTGACATTGTGCCTCTAGCCTGTACAGGCCCTCATACTATGCTACATAATCCCTCCTTGATCAGTGTGATTAACACATAAACTTGTGCCAATTAGATATGGACTGTACTTCTTGGATTTGTAATTGGACATAAAGTGAAACTTTTGCAAAAATAGAAAGAATGCTTTATCTAATTTGGGATTAATCCACCATACAATGCTTTAGCTCATGAAACAAGGTCTTAGCACAATGAACATGCATTAAATTATTGAGTGTTGGATGGTTTTAGGACCTGTAATCAAGGGGCATGCTGGTTTGAGAAGTTTGCACAAATTATGAACATGAAAAATGGCCAATTCAAAAGTGAGTTTTTGCTAAATTGTGAAATTCGAATCTCTCAAGTCATGAGGTTGTTTGATGAGTTCTTGGACATTTTGGAAAGCTGGGAATGTGTACTACAATCCATCTTTGAAATTCAAATTGAAATTCCAAGTGGAAGTGTATGTAAAATGGCCTTGAAGTGGGGTAGAAAACCTTGTCAAAATAGGTCAAAAATTCACTAAGTTAAGAATGGTTTAATGTCCTTATTCAAAAATTTATAACTTGAGATATAAGCCTCAAATGGGAAAACTTTGTGAATAAAAGTTGTAGATTATGCAACAAGCTACAACTTTCATGTTTTGACTTTTGTTTGAATCCAAATGGATCTTGGTGAAAAAGTGGGGCAAAGTTGGGAAAAAATTAGGGTTTTTTATAACTTAGAAAAATTCTAAGTTATGAAAAATTCTAATTTCTAACCCTAATTTGCATTTTGTGATTTCTTGGTGAACAAGTTTCATGATTTGGCATGTTTTGATGAAAAATGAATCTTGACTCTTGATTTTGACCAAAAAGTCAAAGTTTGACTTTTCAGTATACAGTCAAAATTGATCAATTGACTGGGAAATTCAACTGTCAATCTTGTGTACTTGGGATCTTTTGAGTTTGTTGAGAATGTCAAGATAATTCCATGGGGTCCTTGAGTCCATATATGAGCTTGGTTTGCCATTGGCTAGGTCAAACAGTCAAAAATTGCCTTTGTGCAGTCAAAACCCTAAAAATGACCATTTTGCCCTTTTGGTGATCTGATCAAATTTCTTATGGGATTGTGATCCAAACTTGATCAAATGATCCATATGAGTTCATAATGTTGATGTGGGTCAATTTTCATGAGGTTTGACTGTCAATTGGTCACAGTTGACTTTTTCCCCAATACAGCTGATTTTTAGGTCAATTGTCCAATTGACTGGGCAAAACTTGGAATCAAAGCTTGAAACTTGGTATGGATAAACTTGGGAGTCCAATATGAAGCATGAAAATCATTTTAAACACTTTAGGTCAAAACATCTTTGTGCAAACATAAACCCTAATTTGGGTCCACAGTGCAAGGAGAAGTCTTGAGCAGATGAAACCCTAACTGGATCTTGGGCTTCAAAGATTATGTGATGAGAAATCATTGAGAAATGGGAGGGCAAATTTTGGGGTACAACAGTTGCCCCTGTTCAATCTTCTTGAATCCGAAGAGTTAGATTGGCAAGGTTTGCCTTTCGTGACTCGAGGGTAAAAGGAGATTGGACACTAGAGTGCCCAGAAATTTGCACTCGTCAAAGCAATGAATGCGGGAATGGGCTTAGAGATGCCATTTGGAGATGGGTTTAGAGATGCCATCTGGAGATGGGCTTAGAGATGCCATCTTGAAAGGGTAACAGAGATCCTGTCGGGGATGGGCTTAGAGATGCCATCTGGAAGGGAATATCAGGAAGGTGTCCAGGCTTTGGACCATCTCTGAACTGGGGGTCTGAACAAGCAATAGATTGACATCCGTTGTTGGGAGGAATCTGTAAACTGTTTTTCAGAAGTCTTGAGAAGAATCTGAAAAAGTGATAGGTTAACATCCGTTACTTGGAGAACCCGTAAACTGTTTTCAGAAGTCTTGGGGTTGAATAAGCAATAGAGCAGCATCAGTTGTTGGGAAGCGTCCGTAAGCTGTTTTCAAAAGTTGCATCTGAACAAGTGATAGATTGACATCCGTTGTTGGGAGGAATCCATAGACTGTTTTCAGAAGTCTGGAGGAAAAACTGAACAAGCGATAGGTTAACATCCGTTACTTGGAGAACCCGTAAACTGTTTTCAGAAGTCTTGGGGTTGAATAAGCAATAGAGCAGCACCCGTTGTTAGGAAGCGTCCGTAAGCTGTTTTCAAAAGGTTGCATCTGAACAAGCGATAGATTGACATCCGTTGTTGGGAGGAATCCATAGACTGTTTTCAGAAGTCTGGAGGAGAAACTGAACAAGCGATAGGTTAACATCCGTTACTTGGAGAACCCGTAAACTGTTTTCAGAAGTCTTGGGGTTGAATAAGCAATAGAGCAGCATACGTTGTTGGGAAGCGTCCGTAAGCTGTTTTCAAAAGGTTGCATCTGAACAAGCGATAGATTGACATCCGTTGTTGGGAGGAATCCATAGACTGTTTTCAGAAGTCTGGAGGAGAAAATGAACAAGCGATAGGTTAACATCCGTTACTTGGAGAACCCGTAAACTGTTTTCAGAAGTCTTGGATTTGAACAGGAACCGGTATAAGGTTGCTTGATGATGAGTCCGTGTAAAACTGCATCTGAAACTGTTAAGGATAGCTTTTTACTCTTATCCTGTAAAGGACAAAATGTTAGCTAGACACAAAATTATGTTGCATGAAATGTATGATGCAATATATGGGATATCAATGGTATGATATGAATGTAATGAATGTGCATGTAAGCCGATGAGCTGTTTTGCTGGGGATAGATGAATTCTGGATGGCTGACGATAAAAGCATCGTGACTGTTGCTGGGAAAAATAAATCTTTGGCTGTGACTGGGGAATAAGGGGCTTGGGTTGCATACCAAACCTCTGGGGAATTCCTGATGACTTCTACTGGGGAGTACCAATCTAGTAGACTTCTGCTGGGGATGCAAGACTGAGAATCTTCAGTTTGGCGGGAAGCATCTCTGGCGACCTTACTGGGGACTCAAGATTTGTTCTCCTAAAACTCTGTGGGGAAAAGGTTCATTAGTCTGGCTCCGCTGGGGATACTGAAACTTAAACTCTGAGGGAATTGAATTCCGGAGGATTCTCTGGCTCGGGATTTGCAAAGATAAGTTTCTGCTGGGGAATTTTGATGAACTCCGCTGGGGATAGGAAGAATTCTGGCGAGTGCGATCTTCCGTGGTTGTTAGCTGAGGATAACCCAGTTATAAGGCCTTGTGAGGAATAACTTTGAATAAAACTCGGGAGAGACGTCCGTTCTCTGCGGGGAATAAGCTTCCAGCATCTACTGGGGATGAGCTTCAAGACTTGCTAGGGATATGGATTCCAAATCTCCCGGGGGTTTCCTCTGAAAGGGCATCGAGTTATCCAACTGTACCTTCGACTTATCAGTAATCCTCTTTTTTTTTGACTCATAAGAGAATGATCATGTTTCAAATGCATATGCCTATTTAACAAAACATTGGACGTTCCTCAAAATAAAACAAATAGTGCAAGAGAAAAGAAAAGGAAATGACACAAATTTCTGGGAAAAGTATTTGTATTGATTTTCTTTGAGTATATTTGTACAAAGGAGACAATCATCCTAGTAAGAGGATTTTGTCGTAAATATTTGAAAAATTTATACAAAATAAAGATGGCTATGTGAAATAATTTCATGGGATTCCATTCTTCTACAGCCTTCACAACTCTGAATATCTGTCCATTCAATGCTTCGTTCGCCGATGACTGGATTGATCAGAAACCCGGAACTGGTTGATGAAGAGATTGTTCTTGAAGTGATCCGACGAGACATAGTCATACGCTTTAATTCCCTAACTTTTGCCTGAATCGCCCTTTCGGGTTTTCGATCCACCGGGAAACCCCTTTTTTCCCAAGCCGCCCTTTCGGGTTTTCAACTTGCCGGGTGTACAGATTTTTTTTTGTTTTTATCCCTAATTTTTGCCTGAATCGCCCTTTCGGGTTTTCGATCCACCGGGATGCCCATTTTTGCCCAAGCCACCCTTTCGGGTTTTCAACTTGTCGGGTTATTTATGCATAGTATCTTTTGACTATGTCTGCGTTCGCAGGGTGCGGCAAATCGTCGCCGTCCATGGTGGTCAGAATCATTGCACCACCAGAAAATATGCTCTTGATCACAAATGGTCCTTCATATGTAGGAGTCCATTTGCCCCTGGGATCACTTTGCGGCAAGATAATCCGCTTGATTACGAGATCTCCGACTTGATACACTTGACGTTTGACTTTTTTATTGAAGGCCTTGATCATCCATTTTTGATACATATGACCATGGCATATAGCAACAAGTCGCTTTTCGTCGATCAGATTGAGTTGATCAAGTCGGGTCTGCATCCAATCTTCTTCATTCAAACCTGCATCCTTCATAATCCTTAGAGAAGGGATCTGGACTTCCATAGGCAAAACAGCTTCCATGCCATAAACCAGAGAAAATGGGGTTGCCCCAGTTGAAGTACGTGTCGTCGTACGGTATCCATGCAGAGCAAACGGTAACATCTCATGCCAGTCCTTGTAAGTGACTGTCATTTTCTGAATGATTTTCTTAATGTTTTTGTTCGGAGCTTCAACAGCACCGTTCATCTTCGGCCGATAGGGAGATGAATTGTGATGATAAATCTTGAATTATTCGCACAATGCAGTGATCATTGTGTTATTCAGATTTGTACCGTTGTCCGTGATGATCCTGTCTGGAACACCATACCGACATATGAGATCTTGCTTGATAAAGCGGGCAACCACATTTTTGGTGACAGAGGCGAAGGAAGCTGCTTCGACCCATTTAGTGAAGTAGTCAATGGCAACCAGGATGAAGCGATGCCCGTTGGAAGCCGTGGGCTTGATCTCTCCAATCATATCAATGCCCCACATTGCAAAGGGCCACGGAGCAGTCAGCACGTTGAGGGGAACCGGAGGAATATGAACTTTGTCAGCGTAGACTTGACACTTGTGGCAAGTACGGGAATGTTGATGGCAATCAGCTTCCATGGTAGACCAGTAATAGCCTTCCCTCAGGATCTTCTTAGCCATTGTATGCCCGCTCAAGTGAGTGCCAAATGTGCCGCTGTGTATATCAGTCATGATCAACTCTGCTTCAGCTTTATCTACGCATCGGAGTAATACACAATCATGGCTTCGTTTGTAAAGGATGCCGTTGCTCAGGAAGAACTTAGCAGCGAATTTCCTTAAGAACTTCTTGTCATTCACGGAAGCTCCTTCAGGATAATCTCGGGTCTCGAGGTACCTTTTGATTTCATGGAACCAGGGTTGTTCCACTACCTCCTCGGTATTAATCTCGTGACAGTGCGCAGGTTCATCCATTCGCTCGATGGTGATTTGGGGAGCCTCGTTATCCCAGTTGAGTTTAAACATGGAGGACATTGTGGCCAGAGCATCTGCTAGCTGATTCTCTTCTCGCGGGAAATGCTCGAAGGTAATTTGCTCGAAATGCGTCAACAATGTCAGGACATGTTCTTTGTATGGGATAAGATTAGGATGTTTGGTATCCCAGTCTCCTTTGATTTGACTGATAACCAAAGCCGAGTCCCCAAATACGATCAAAGATTTGATCCCCAAGTCTATAGCAGCCTTGAGACCAAAGATGCAAGCTTCATACTCAGCCATGTTGTTCGTGCAGCTGAAGCAAAGTCGGGCCGTGAAAGGCGTGTGATAACCTTCCGGAGAAATGAGTACTGCGCCAATACCGTTTCCAAGTGCATTTGAAGCACCATCAAAGTACAGGGTCCATCGGGATCCCTTTTCGGGTCCGTCATACGGTCCGTCACCTTCAACGTTGTCCAAATTCATGATGTCCTCGTCCGGGAAGTCAAATCTCATGGGTTGATAGTCTTCAATAGCCTGATGAGCCAGATGGTCAGCTAATACACTCCCTTTTATAGCTTTTTGGGTGGTGTACTGGATGTCATACTCAGTTAAGATCATTTGCCATCTAGCTATCCTTCCAGATAAAACGGGCTTCTCGAAGATATACTTGATAGGGTCCATTTTGGATATCAACAAGGTAGTATGAGTCAGCATATACTGTCTTAGTCGGCGAGCAGCCCATACCAAAGCGCAACAAGTTTTCTCGAGCAGTGAGTAGCGAGTCTCACAGTCGGTAAACTTTTTGCTAAGGTAATAAATAGCATGCTCTTTTCGACCAGACTCGTCATGCTGGCCCAAAACACACCCCATTGAGTTATCCAAGACGGTTAAGTACATGATCAATGGTCTTCCTTCGACGGGTGGCATCAGAATAGGAGGTTCTAGCAAATACTCCTTGATTCTATCAAAAGCAGCTTGGCAATCGTCGTTCCATTCCACTACCTGATCCTTTTTCAAGAGTTTGAAAATTGGCTCACAGGTAGAAGTCAGATGTGAGATGAATCTGGCAATATAGTTTATGCGCCCCAAGAATCCTCTAACCTCCTTTTTAGTACGGGGAGCAGGCATCTCTTGTATTGCTTTTACTTTTTCCGGATCGACTTCAATGCCTTTGTTGCTTACAATGAATCCCAGGAGTTTACCAGACCTAACTCCGAAAGTGAATTTACTTGGATTTAGCCTGAGCTTGTATTCTTTTAACCTAGCAAATAGCTTCTCTAGATGTTCAAGGTGCTCTTCCTCTGTTTGTGATCGAGCTATCATATCGTCTACGTAAAATTCAATCTCATGATGTATCATATCATGAAATAAAGCTACCATGGCGCGTTGATAAGTTGCCCCTGCGTTCTTCAGCCCGAACGACATCACCTTGTAACAGAAAGTTCCCCATTGTGTGACAAAGGTCGTTTTCTCCATGTCCTCGGGGGCCATTTTGATCTGGTTGTAGCCCGAGAATCCGTCCATGAAGGAAAACACTTTATGCTGAGCTGTATTGTCGATCAAGATGTCAATATGAGGTAGCGGGAAATCATCTTTAGGGCTGGCCCTATTCAAATCCCGGTAGTCCACACACATTCTGACTTTGCCATATTTCTTCGGTACTGGCACGATGTTAGCGACCCATTGAGGATAGGACGTAACAGCCAGAAAGCCAGCATCGAATTGTTTCATTACTTCCACTTTGATCTTTTCGGACATGTCAGGCCTCATTCGGCGAACTTTTTGCTTGATTGGTGGACAGTCTTCTCTTGTGGGGAGACGGTGAACCACGACGTCTGTGTCTAGACCCGGCATGTCTTCATAGGACCAAGCGAAGATTTCAACATAATCATTCAACAACTGTACCAAGCGCTCCTTGACTTTTGGTTCCAGATTGGCACCCACTTGCACCTCCTTCTGGTCCTCCTCGGTTCCCAAGTTAACAGTTTCCAGTGACTCTTCATGCGGTAAGATGGCCCTTTCCTCTTGTTGCAGAAGTCTGGCTAGTTCCCCGGGTACTTCACAACCTTCGTCATCTTCATACTCGGCTAGATTGACCAGATCTTCAGAGTTATTGAAAGATACAGCAGAATAGTCACCCATGGAATCCAGAGTGGATGGGTATCTGCATTGGTGAGTGTGGGTGTGTGTAAGGGATAGCCATCCTTAAACATAAAATGCAAAAGGAAAGAAAATGAACATAAGCAGTTTATCAAATGAAAAACGTCCAATGAATCATTAAACATGGCATATGAATATGAAAAATAATCAAAACCCTTACAAGTAGACCTACATGCCCCGGGCAAGGCAGGAGGTGAAAAGATACTGTACGGATTGTTTTGAAAGTAAATATTACAGACCAAATAGGAAATGTTTAACAGGTAAATTACTGATGAATAAAAGTGATGGGGACAAAGTCCTTAGCCTCCCAATTGCTCAATCCTCCTTTGACAGTTGGATAAATCCACTCTTCAATGTTGCTTTCTTTATCCTCATCCTCCAAAGCGTTGATTCCGTAGGGAGAAATTTTGACTGGCGCTCTTTCAATCTTCGCACGACGCATAGCTTTCTGGCCAGCGGTTGTGAACCCTAGTCCAAACTTGTCAGTCTTATGTGGAATGTCAGGTAACTGCCCCCATGCTGAATTCTTCCCTTCTTTTATTGCGGCCCTTGCATCCTCCAGAGATGCCATCCTGGCCATCTGTCTTGGTGTCTCAGCCGTCAACTTCGCTACTGCTATTTCAGGAAGGACTTCTTCGAAATGTTGAAACGGTGTCTCAATGAACTCTCCTTCAACCTCTACATACCGGAAAGAATTTAAGTGGCTAATCATGTACTCTTCTTCACCATGGACAGTGATGATCCTTCCCTTGACAGGATACTTCAACATCTGATGTAAGGATGAGGTGACTGCCCCAGCATGGTGTATCCAAGGCCTACCCAGCAAGCAAGAGTAGGATGGACGGATGTCCATCACATAGAAAGTGGATTTAAACACCTCAGCGCCTATCTTGATGGGAATTTCAACCTCTCCATGGACCATTCTCTTCGAACCATCGAAAGCTCTGACAATAATATCACTCGGCTTCAATTCCAACCCTTCACAATCTAGTCGGTCCAAGGCCTTCTTAGGCAAAACATTCAGCGATGAACCGGTATAAACCAAAACATGTGCAAGAGTGGTTCCGCGACACTCGATTGAAATATGCAAAGCATAATTGTGGTTTCTGCCTTTAGGGGTTAGGTCGGCATCAGAAAAACCTAGTCCATTGTCCGCAGTCAGGCTAGCCACGCAATTTTGAAATTGATCCGCAGAGGTTTCCTGGGGCACATGAGCTGCCTTCAGGAATTTTATCAGGGCTTTAGCGTGCGCTTCTGAGCAAAGTAGTAGTGCCAGCATGGAGATCTTGGAGGGGGTTTTCCCTAACTGTTCCACCACATCGTAATCACTTCTCTTGATTATCCTCAAAATCTCGTCCATTTCCTTCTTGGAGGTTTCCGGGATAACCAAGGGTTGAGCCCTCGTCCTGACGGGCTCATCTTGTATTCCCTTACCTTTGTCAGTAGCGGTAGGAGAGATAATACTAGGAACAACAACGTCTTCAATCAGAGGAGTTCTAGCAGAGAGTTTTATTGGTGCAGGGATGACTTCGTTAGCTGATGAGGGTCCAAAGACTGCTCTTGGAGGGGCAATCTCTGGAGAAAATATTCTCCCGTTCCTGGTGATTTTGCTGGTGCCCGCAATGTTACTAATGCTGGCTCTTTCATCATCCGAACTTTCTTCAATTACCTCGATTTGCTTGATACCATGGTAGTAGATGTCACCGCCATAGTTCCAAGGTATCGACTTCTCAGAAACATAGGGAACAGGTCCTGGCATTGTTATCTTCAAAGGAACAGATTTTGCAGCTGGTGTAATCTTAACAGGCTTTTTGACGGCCTTGGAAAGATTGGCGTGAATGGTTATGATTGAGACATCTTCAGTATGAACTGGAACAGCAGAAACTTTTTCAAACAAAATTTGTCGACTATCCATAAGGCCTTGGATGCCTTTCTTCAGTAGCGGACAATCAAACGGCAGAGAGTAGCAACAATAGCAGTCTTCTTTACATCCCGGGAATATCCCGACCCTTAACAAATTCAGCTTAATGGTTAGCAGTGGAGTAGTCAGATCACTGACACCAGCAACATACAAATCTTCTTCAATGACATTGACATTTCGTCCGTGCTTCGGCATAGGTGCAGATATCACATTAGGCTTCTCTGGAGCGTCAAACTCTACCTCCTTAGCCTCTATCAGGTCTTGGATTTTATGCTTGAGTGCCCAACAATCATTGGTGTCGTGCCCAACACTGTCTGAATGGTAGGCGTATTTAGCATTGGCATGATAATGCGGAGAGGACGTATTCACATTCTTTGGTGCCTCCTTGATGGTGGCGAGGTTCAACTTCAATAGATGGGGAAGCACTTGCGCTGGAGTCATATTAATACGGGTGAACTGCCGTTGTGGCCGTTCCACTCGTTGCTGATTTGGTCTGGACTGGTTATAGCGAGGCTGCTCACTCGGAGTGTTTTGAATCATTACGGCCCCCATAGTTGGCCGACGCTCCATCTTCCCTGCTCTTCTCTGAGAATATACCATAACTGTCTCCTTCTTAAAAGGTTTCTTCTCAACACTTACAACAACACCCTTCTGAATCTTTCCTGACTTGATGCCAGCCTCTATTCTTTCGCCTGTTAAGATCAAATCGGTAAACCCCGCGGAAGAGTTACCAATTAGATGATTGAAAAATGGCCCAGATAGAGTCCCGAGAAACATATCAACGAGTTCACGATCAGTTAAAGGAGGCTGCACCCTGCCAGCCAAATCCCTCCATTTTTGTGCATATTCTTTGAATCCCTCACTTGTTCCTAGTGACATACCCTGAAGCTGGGTACGAGTAGGAGCAAGATCAGAATTATACTGGTATTGTTTGTAGAAAGCGGTGGCCAAATCTTCCCAATTTCTGACACTGGTTCCTTCTAGCTGATAAAACCACTCCAACTGAGCTCCCGACAGGCTGTCTTGAAAGAAATGAATCCAGAGATTTTTATCTGCCGTATAGGGTTGAATCTTTCTCACGTAGGACCTGAGATGCATTTTGGGACAGGACAACCCATTATACCTCGCAAACACTGGCACTTTGAATTTTGGGGGAATCACAATCCCGGCAACCAAGCCCAAGTCTTCAAAATCCAAACCCGGTACTCTCTGTAGTTCCATGGCAGCCAATCTGTCTTCTAAACCCTTGTATTTATCATCAGCTGGAGGATATTGCTGGTCAGAATAATCTTCATCCTCTTCAACCTCCTCTTCCTCCGCATCAGACTCAGAAGGCACCGCAACTCCATCTCTTTTACTAGTCCCTTCATCAGAAGTAGGAGGAAATTCAAGCACTCTCTGAGCTTCTCTGTCAAATCTTCTCCCCAAAGTAGCCACCCCAATCCTCTTTTTCTTCTTCTTCACTGGGTCTTTATTCCCCAATTGAGTCTTGATATCCTCCTGACTTTTAACCAAAGTCATCAGGAGTTGCTGGAACTGTGCATTCTGAGCTTGTAGGTCTTTGACTGTTTGCTCGAGATCCATCCTACTGTAATAAACAGTAGACAGATAAGGAAACCTGGAGTGAGACCTGCTTATGCACATGATGAATGGTATGCTGATGTATACAATGCATTCAAGGATTTAGAACATTCAAAATTGTTTCAGACAAAGAAGAACGCACGTCATATTAATAAGAAGAAATTTGTTAGTACATAAATGCCCCATGGGCCAAATATTACAAAATAAACTTCTTAAGGCAGAAAGACATTGCGCATCCTCTTTGGTGCGATGTAGGTGTTGAGGGCCTCTTGCTCGTGGAGTCGGCGGGTAAGCTCTAGAACCTTCTTTTCACTGGCGTAGTAGCTAGCTTCAAAAGTGTTCCGTTCCTCCTTGAGCTGAATCCAACTTTTCTGCATTTCCTCCCACGATGTAGGCATGTCTGGATGCAAGATGGTGTAGGGAACCTCTCCTTCATTGACGGGCTCTTTAATCACTGGGAGTACATGAGGATAAGGCATCATTGGACTTTGGGCTCGGGCTCGTACCCACTTGAGATAGGGCTCAAGAGGGATGGAGTTCTTGTGTCCCAGAGTCTTGCTATCAACCTTGTTGAGTTTTCCCCAAGCTCTGATGAATCTTTGGCGAAGTCCTTGCGTATCGTTGTCGAAGTTAAAAACTAGGCTAGGAATCAACATATCATGAGGGCCATCCCTCCGTGCATATCCAAATTGCCTCAAAGCTAGGCAAGGGTTGTAGGTGATGCCTCCCCTGATTCCAAGTAAAGGAACATTAGGAAATTCTCCGCAACGATCGACGATGATGACATTTTCTCTGGACCGAGAACACCAATGCACATCAGAATGAGTAAGAGTCATCAACCGTTGGGACCACCTTGAGCCTTGGTCATTCTTCAAGACAGATTGTGGAAGGTGCGAAATAAACCACCTTGCAAGGATATGAGTACAACACATGAGAACACCCCTCTTTCTCATTGTTCGTGTGTAGAATGAGTGAAGGATGTCCCCAAGCAATGTTGGTATTGGATTTCTGGACAAGAAGATTTTGACGGCGTTGACATCTACCAATTGGTCAGGATTTGGGAACAAGACCAACCCATAGATAAGGAGTGCCACAATTTCTTCAAAGGCTTGTAGGTCCAATGAATTCCAACATTCTTGTGCCTTCTCAAACAAGAATTTTGCTAAGAATCCTTTAACGCCGCTTCTGGTTTCCCAATGCCCTTTGATGTCAGATGGTTGTAGATGTAATGCTCGAGCAACATCTTCCGGCTTTGGTTCCTTTTCCGTACCGTTGAAGGGTAGTTGATTAAGGATATGGATTCTTAGGGGTTGAGAGAACTCCTCCAAAGTGGGTACCAACTGATAATCAGGGAAAGTGAAGCAGTGGTGAAGAGGGTCAAAGAACTGGAATAGCACTTTCATCATGTCTTCTTCAATATTGGTGTTGACTAGGCTGAGCAGTCTACCATGTCTTTCACTGAAGGATGAATTTTCCGGAATTCTTGAGGTGAGCTCCTTGAGTTGAGGAGAAATTCTCACTAGGTTGACTTGAATGGTATTTCTGCGAGGAATTTCCATGACCTACAAAACAGGAACAAAGATGAAGATCCAAACCCTTGAAATGGTTAGTAAATGCATATGATGCTTCATGATGTTTATGATGTATGCACAAAACATATATACAAGCAAATCACACCAAACCCTAGTTTCAGGCTTGCATGGGGTTTCATAGGTAAGTACCCTCTTGAGTGTAGTTGGCTTAAAAACCTGTCCTATAAATAGTAACCGGGTTCTAAGGAGCTCAATATCACAGGATTGTTTTCATTGTTCATTGTTTTGGTTTAGCCACTTAACTAGCGACCAAAATATTCCAAGAAAACAACCCTCAATGAGTGTAGTATCGAGTATCTACCAACTTCGGACTGCACCAAAGCCGGTCATCTCACTACTCCTAATGTAAGGCCAAGATGGTCAAGTAAGGTTCTAGGTCATTAGTGCTTAGTGACATCACACAGCGGCCCCGTACTCTCCTTGATTGAACTCAAGGGTTACCGGTACTCACAAATATGTCGCACTAATATAGCTATTGCTTCGACCGTGTCGGTATACCCCACACAGTTTCCACAACGTATTGCTATCTATGAATGTTTCCCAAAATCCGGGTATAGGATTGCAAACCCAAACAATAGAGCCAAAGTATAAAGCAAGCAAATCAAACAATTAGTCATGCAAGAGGGTGATCTAAGCCCTAAGGTTACTCCACTTTTAAATTAATCCCCAGCAGAGTCGCCAGTTCTGTGATACGGGGGGAGAACTGACAAGGGTTTTGCGTTTGTTTTCGCAAATGTTTCGGTTGAGCAAGAGTCGCCACCGACTTTTTATTTTATCCTAAGGAAAGGTTTAAAAAGCACAGCAAAAACCTTTGATATTTTTCTTGGGTTCGGGGAGTAGATTATAGAAAGGGAAGGTATTAGCACCCTTTCTATCCATGGTTCTCCATGGGCTCTTAGGTACTTGCTTAGATCAACTTGCCTTGGCTTTCAATTGTTTTAAATGGTGCTTGGTGTGTGGTTTTGAAAATGTTTTTGAAAAGATGCCTTGTATAGGCTACCCTTGCAACAATTCTTTACTCGAATGTTTTACAAAAGGTGTTTTGTCTTTTTAAAAAGATGTTTCAAGGTTTTTGAAAGTTGGTTTTGAAAGTGTTTGTGAAGTGGGTTTTGAAATTAGGCAAGTGTTTTCTTTGCAAATTGGCAAGTACTTAGGAGTTATCTACCCTAAAGTTTTCTCAAAGATTTTTGTTATGTTTTAAACCTTTTGACAATTTTGTTCCACCATTGCATTTGGTGGACAATCTTGTCTTAGGAGGTGAACGGGACGGGCGCGGGTCATCGTTTAGACCATAATTGCAATAGTGTTAAATGTCTTTGGGCAATTTTTCTTTAAAAAGGGACTTGATCATTCATTTAGGCAACATTTTGAGGGACTATGATCATTTGATTGTTTGTTTTACCCAAAGAAATTCAACATACAATATGGCCCAATTATTTGAAGACAACAAAGTGGAATACCCTAGAGGTGCAAGTGTGACATGTGTTGTCCATTTTCATGCTTGTTTGTCTTATATTAGGTCCAACTATTTTGTTCGTTTTATTCGCACACAAACCCTAATTCTAGCATAGTATGTTTAGAAAGCATTTAAAGTGCGAAATTTAAATTCCTACGCTATTACAACACAATAATATGGGGAGGGGGGTACAAATGTTCAAATGGGGAGATATTTAGACAAGAAATTGAATCTAAGCTATTACATCATTTGCTTTGAACATTTACAATATGATTAAAAGCATAAATAAAATAGAAATAAAACAAATATGCAAGAATGCAAAAAAGAATTTTTATATGTATGAAAAAAAAGTATTATTTATGTAAAATAAAAAGAAAATGAAAAGGTATTATTTTTGAAGTATTTTCAAATTTAGGGTAAAAACCCTAATTTTTAATCAAAGGGGGATTAATCAATTATTTATTATTTACACACAAAAATATAATAAAATATGGTATATTTGTAAAAAGGGGCATTTTTTAGTATTAAATGATAAAAAATAAATTATGTACATTTTTTTGGTATTTTTATCCTAAGTATATTAATATATATATATATATGTATATATGTATATTTATATTACTTACAAGATATATTAAATATGCAAAAAATAATAATATTTAATTTTATGAAAAAAAAAGTATTTTTTATACAAAATGTTTCAAAAGGGAAAAATGAAAACAAAATAAAAAAAAATCAGAAATACAATATGTTTACATTACTAGTAATATTTCTAAATAATATATATATATATATATATATATATATATATATATATATATATATATATATATATATATATATATATATATATATATATATATATATATATATATATATATATATATATATATATATATATATATATATATATATATATATATATATATATATATATATATATATATATATATATATATATATATATATATATATATATATATGTATAATAGTATATATAAACAAATAAATACTTAAAAAATGCAAAAATGGTGCAAAAATGATTTTTCAAGTTTTAAACATTGTTAGAAAAAATAAATGAGTCAAAATAAAAAAAGAAAAATCAAGAAACACATTAAATCAAACAAATGGGCTCAGGGGGTATGAATCACAAAACATGGTGCAAAAAGCAAAACCAAAGCTGGCCCAACCCATGAGACACCTTCTTCAACCTCTGAACAAAAACTTGTTCAAAAACGCGCGCAAGAAGCTTCATTTGAATATCCTGATTCTTTGATTTTTTGAACAAACTTCCAACATAAGAAATGTTAAGCATTGAATCACGATTCCAAATATATAAAAAACTCATCCTAACTCTCAGAAATGAGAGAGAATTTTAACAATCCCAAATCTTGACCTAAGTTTTCTGCCATTTTCAAAGCCTAAATTCTCACAGCTCAAGCAAAAGAAATGAAAAGTAAAAACATGTACATGTTCAGTGGCATGAGTAGAACATTGTTTATTCACAAACTTAGAGCTAATGATGCTTGATAAGAGAGATAGAAGTTCACCAAGATACCTGTTCAGCTGAAGTTCTATCTGGCAATGAGGGAGCTTTCAGTGCAAGGTGATGATTGGAAAAGCTTCCTTGAGGTCCAGGGATGCTATTCCAATGTTTACTTTGTCTTGAAAGCTTCTGAATCGTGCTAGAGCACTTCACCTGAAAAACAAGAAACTGAAAATGGTGGAAGTGGTTAGAGGGATTACAGGTCGTGTTTCAAGTCATGGTTAGCTTGCATAGGTGCTAGGGAATGTATGTGAACTGGTTTGGGCAAGAGAGCTTGAGGGAAATGGAAGATGACACTCAAACTGCAGGCCTTGCCCTGTTTTTGCAGTTTGAAGATGATTCTGAGATTGGGAGTGTTTGAGAGGTGCTAGGGTCGTGCAAAAGCTTGGTTGAGATGTGTGGAGTATGTTTGATAAGTTCACTTAAGGGTTTCTAAGCTGATATGAGAGTTGTTGTGAGTTATGATGTGTTTCTTACACTTTAAGCAAGCCATGGTGACATTGTGCCTCTAGCCTGTACAGGCCCTCATACTATGCTGCATAATCCCTCCTTGATCAGTGTGATTAACACATAAACTTGTGCCAATTAGATATGGACTGTACTTCTTGGATTTGTAATTGGACATAAAGTGAAACTTTTGCAAAAATAGAAAGAATGCTTTATCTAATTTGTGATTAATCCATCATACAATGCTTTAGCTCATGAAACAAGGTCTTAGCACAATGAACATGCATTAAATTATTGAGTGTTGGATGGTTTTAGGACCTGTAATCAAGGGGCATGCTGGTTTGAGAAGTTTGCACAAATTATGAACATGAAAAATGGCCAATTCAAAAGTGAGTTTTTGCCAAATTGTGAAATTAGAATCTCTCAAGTCATGAGGTTGTTTGATGAGTTCTTAGACATTTTGGAAAGCTGGGAATGTGTACTACAATCCATCTTTGAAATGCAAATTGAAATTCCAAGTGGAAGTGTATGTAAAATGGCCTTGAAGTGGGGTAGAAAACCTTGTCAAAATAGGTCAAAAATTCACTAAGTTAAGAATGGTTTAATGTCCTTATTCAAAAATTTATAACTTGAGATACAAGCCTCAAATGGGAAAACTTTGTGAATCAAAGTTGTAGATTATGCAACAAGCTACAACTTTCATGTTTTGACTTTTGTTTGAATCCAAATGGATCTTGGTGAAAAAGTGGGGAAAGTTGGGAAAAAAATTAGGGTTTTTTATAACTTAGAAAAATTCTAAGTTATGAAAAATTCTAATTTCTAACCCTAATTTGCATTTTGTGATTTCTTGGTGAACAAGTTTCATGATTTGGCATGTTTTTATGAAAAATGAATCTTGACTCTTGATTTTGACCAAAAAGTCAAAGTTTGACTTTTCAGTATACAGTCAAAATTGATCAATTGACTGGGAAATTCAACTGTCAATCTTGTGTACTTGGGATCTTTTGAGTTTGTTGAGCATGTCAAGATAATTCCATGGGGTCCTTGAGTCCATATATGAGCTTGGTTTGCCATTGGCTAGGTCAAACAGTCAAAAATTGTCTTTGTACAGTCAAAACCCTAAAAATGACCATTTTGCCCTTTTGGTGATCTGATCAAATTTCTTATGGGATTGTGATCCAAACTTGATCAAATGATCCATATGAGTTCATAATGTTGATGTGGGTCAATTTTCATGAGGTTTGACTGTCAATTGGTCACAGTTGACTTTTTCCCCAATACAGCTGATTTTTAGGTCAATTGTCCAATTGACTGGGCAAAACTTGGAATCAAAGCTTGAAACTTGGTATGGATAAACTTGGGAGTCCAATATGAAGCATGAAAGTCATTTTAAACACTTTAGGTCAAAACATCTTTGTGCAAACATAAACCCTAATTTGGGTCCACAGTGCAAGGAGAAGTCTTGAGCAGATGAAACCCTAACTGGATCTTGGGCTTCAAAGATTATGTGATGAGAAATCATTGAGAAATGGGAGGGAAAATTTTGGGGTACAACAGCTGGCAATATGCTAACTCTGCTTGGGAAGAGTGTCGCTGACTTGCGGGGGGTACTGTGCCTTCTCTGCTTGGGGGAGTATGGCTGAACCTTGGCTCACTCTCTGGGGAATTAAGGCATCTTGGTTACATTCTTCAGCTGAACTTTCCTTGGTACCTTGGTGGACAGAGCAGTTAGATCGCTTTAGACAACTCATTATTGCCCCTGTTTCTGATGTGGGAGAAGATACCTGTGGAGGCGCTGATAATTGCCGATTGTCAAATCTTCTTCTGGTAGGCAAGTGACAAGATGACGGGGCATAGTCGTACGCTTTGATCCCTAACTTTTGCCTGGACCGCCCTTTCGGGTTTTCATTCCACCGGGATACCCTTTTTTGCCCAAGCCGTCTTTTCAGGTTTTCGACTTGCCGGATGTACAGTTTTTTTTTTATTTCATCCCTTACTTTTGCCCGAACCCTTTTGGTTCGCCGGGAAGCCCTTATTTTGCCTAGGTGTGTCAACCTAGCGGGTCTTTGATTTTGTGTAGTATTTTTTCGACTATGTCCACGTTCTCAGAATGTAGGGAGGTGCCCCTGTTGTTGTGTTGCCATGCCACCAGAAGATCTTCGTTTGATCGTCCAACGCCCCAAGTGACTTAGACGGAGATTTGCCCCAGGCTATTTGGCATTTGAGAGATTCTCTGAATCTTGACTTAACTGCCCCAGATGACGGACAATGATCATGTCATGCCCCTTGTTTGGGAGTGCTTTTGTTCATCCGATATTTGTTGTGCAAGCTTCTATGCTGTTCAAACAAATAGTTGTATGCAAACAAAGTTATGTTAAAAATGCAAAGCTTATGTCTGTTTCGAAGTTTTTGGAAATGCAGTTTTTTAATAAAACAAGTGAGTTCTTTTGTAAACTGTGATGTCAAACTCGTTATTTTACTGCGAGCCTTAAGGAGTCAGGATACCTTTGTAACAATATGCTTTCGAACTAACCCATGCTTCAGCTAGGACTTTTTAGGGTTGTAACATGGCCTGGTTCACGGTTTAAGAAACAAAGGATAAAGGCTCAAATTTTATTTGTACCCACCCGCTCTTCGTGATGTTCTTCAATCCTAAACTCAGCTGATCGTGCGTTAGACCTTATTTGAGTTTTTGTCCTGATATTCCCGTGATGGTTCGGATATTGATAGTTTATTTTGAATAGGCAGTCATTCCTTTTTGTGTGACCTCTTTCCTTTTTTTTTTTGATTTCGTTATCCCTGTTTTTTGCCTGAACTGTTTCTTTTGTGATTACAGTCAGCGGGATGCCCCAGTTTTGTAAGTCTCCTTCATAGGTTTTGACTTAATGGGCTTTTTGATTTTGGTAATGACTGCCGGTTTTTATGGTTATTTGGAACCATCACTGTCTTTTGTTTCAGAAGGACTTCTTTGATGTCATTCTGTGCACCTTGATCAGCTGAGAAGACTACCCTGCCCCAGGTTATGATTAAGGGTTTTAATTTTCGAAAAGAAAAACTCCTACTTCTTTGGCTCAAAGGGGTTGACGAGGGATTATCTTCCTTATAACTCCAGTGTTTAGGAATTGAAACAATGCCTGTACCTCATCAGCGAGGTCTGTTCAAAAGCATACTATAAAGATCGTGGTATCGTTTTCGTCATCCTCCCTCAAGAGGCTTAGAATTATTAACCGAGAATTGATCATCACCAAAAAAATGAAAACAGTTTGCATATAGTGAATATGAAATAATTACTTCAAAACACACATGTGTAGTGCATTAATGAAATAACAATGTTTAACATGAATAAATGTTTGAACAATCAAAAGAAAATTACAACTTGAAATTTCTAATAAACAAAAAGTCTTTTCATCTCAGGGCTTGTTACTTCAACTGGTGAATCCTGTAGGGATGGTAGAAGCACTCAGCCTGGCCATCTTGGGTGAATTCCATAGCTCCTTCATCAATCAGGTCCTAGATCTTATTCTTCAGAGCCCAGCAGTCGTCGGTGTCATGTCCTGGACTATCAGAGTGGTATGCACATCTTTTCTCAGGATTGTACTTTAGGGAGGTTGTGTTGAGATTCTTAGGAGGGTCCCTTAACGTCACTAGATTCGACCTCAACAATTGTTGTAAAGCTTGAGACGGTGACACGTTGAGCTTGGTGAATTGCCTCCTGGGCTTACTCTGATCAACCCGTTACTCTGGGCGAGGTTGTTGCTGGACCTGTGAGGTAACAGCACCTTGAAGGGGCCTATTCTTCACCACACCAAACTCTTGTCCTCTTGGAAGCTGATCCATGACCTGGTCCCTGATTTTGACTGGTTGCTTCATGTTGTATCTGTCCTGATGAAGCTGACTGATCATGGTCCTCAGCTCCTCTTGCTCCCGAGCTACGCCTTGGATAAGGGCTATCTGCCCCAGCATCTGAGTTCTCAGTGCATCCACCTCAGCTTGCAGATGTTTCAGTCGTCCGTCCTTGTCGTCCTCGGGACTTTTCTTGGCCAAGTTCCCCATGAGGAGTGTCCTTAACTCTTCCTGCCCCTTGGATAGGCTTAGGAAGATCTCCCTAAACTGAGTCTCTTGAGTATGAAGACCCTGGTTATCTTGTTGGGAAGCCATTGCTGAAATAAACAGCGAAGAAGGTAAGCAACCTGTAAAAGGGGTACCTGTAATGGAATGATATGTATGTATGCATGCAATGTTTTCAAGGATCTCGCGGGGTAAACAAGAAATTGTTAGAGTTGGGACCTAATAGCTTGATTGAAGGAACTGCATGTTGTTGAGAGTCCTTCTTCAAGGGTCAAGGCTCACCATATCGGGTGGGTCATAGCCCCGACTCAAGTCATCAACTTTGTTTTGGTTTCCAAACAAACCTGGCTAGGGGAACCTTCTTCAAGAGTCAAAGCTCACCATATCAAGTGGGTCATAGCCCCTGACAACCTTGGCTAGAGGAAAATAAATCCCCTTTGCCCCTTGCTGGACAGTTGGTTCATCATGACCTGCATCACAAGCCCTTGAGATCCTGGAAATGGATTAGTTCTTATGCAGGATGTATGCAATGGTATGATGTTATGATATGCATGGGGTAATGTAGGTAAACCCTATTATGAGTCCAGATTAAGGACTGTAAACAAAACCTGCAAGAAACTCAAGTGTCAAATAACAAGCATGCAAATAGTCAAGTTGGAAGGCACACAAGTCACGCAAGAGAAGCCCTTAGAGTTTAGGCCAGCATGGGGTCTAGGTATTACCCTCTTTCAGTTTGTTGGTTAAGACCTGTCCTATCAGAAGTAACCGGGTTCTAGAGGATCCCAATATCACTCACTACCCTCAATCGGTCATAACTCCAGCATCGCAATCTTTTCTTGCAGCCAGAACCATCACGAGAGTTTAGCCTCAATGGGTGTAGCATACTGCTACTGTTCTATTGGCCAAGTTGGGTCATTTAAGGTTCTAAGGTCGGTTGGTGCTTAATGACTCCTCAGAAGACCCATATTCTCCTCGTTGCAACACAAGGGATATCGGTACAGACCAAGGTGCCACACCAACGTAGCCACTGCTTCACCCATGTCGGTCTACGCCAGACAGGTCCCTCACAGCTTATGCTACCTAAAAGGGTATCCCCAGATCCGGGTTAGGATCTATGAAACTCCGATGCAATGCCCACAATAATAAAGCAAACAAAACATTCAATTGAAAACATAAGCATGATCTAATCCTAAGGTACACCTCACTTATATATAGTCCCCAGCAGAGTCGCCAGTTCTGTGATCGGTGGATCTAGAACTGACTGTTTAACGCTGGTTCACGAAATGTCGCGGAAGCAAGAGTCGCCACCGTCTTTTATTTTCTCCAACATGGACAGGACAAAAGCACAGCAAAATTCCTTATGAGATTGTTTCTCGGTTCGGGAGGTAGATTTATAGAAAGGGAAGGTGTTAGCACCCTTTCTATCCATGGTTATCCATGGGCTCTTAGATACTTGCTCATTTGTGTTTTCAAAATGTTTTCTTTTCAATTGTGAGTGAGTTTGAAAAAGTTTCGTTTAAAAGTTTCAGATCGACTCTTGTATCAGTCCTCAAGAGTGTTTGAAAAATTGTTTTTTGAAAGCCTTTTTTTGAAAGTGTCGGTGTGAAAAGAGTTTTTGATTTGTTTTTTAGAAAGAGAGCAAGTACCCATGAGTCATCTACCTACCCTAAGGAATTAGGCTGTGTAAGAGTCCTTTAGATAGCGCCATCACACCATTGAGAGGTAGGTAGCACCATCGTTGGAGGTGTTCGGGTCAATTCGTTTGTAGGGACAGTGTGGTCACCAGAGCAACAGTAGGACACCTTAGAAGCTACCCTTATGCCAGGTTCATGGACATAAGGACTTACTAAAACGTCCTATACTCGACGACCACGTTTCGAGGGGCAAGGCAACAGTGAGGCGTACCCTAAGAGTGGTGTGTGAATTTGTGTATTGTTTTCAGTTATGTTTTATCTTGATCATGCATTGGGTGCGCTACGCGTTGTTTTTATTTTGGCCATTCATTCTTTCATGCAAAGTTTAATAGTTTTAAGGGGTGCAGAAATTAAAGTACAGAAAATAAAGTCCTACGCTATTACAAGGCGCGGGTCTATACATCGCCAAATTAACAAAGACCCGTTTTCGAATAAAATGCAGAAAGTAAATAAATTTCCTAATTACTATTACAAGGCCTGGGCAATTACATAATATTTAAAAAAAGAAACATAAGAATAAACGTGCGAAAAGAAATTAGAATCGAGAGTTTGAGGGCGTTGGACCCTTTAAAGAAATTAAATTGAAATTGAAAGTTAATTAATTATTTAATAAGAAAAGAAGTTATTTTTTATGGTTTTTGGTATTTATGAAATAAAGGAAATTAATTAAAATTGGAAATTAAATAAAACCCTAGTTCTAAGTTGTTTTTAATTGTTAAAGAAAAATATTTAAGTTTTAACCTAATTTACCCTAATTAATTAATGACATGTTTATTTACAAAATAATTAATAATTAATAATAATAAGAATAAGAAGAAATTATTTTATTAAGAAAAGGATAAAAATGCTAAACCTAATTTCTACCTATTTTAGTTATTTAAGAAAACATTAAAATTTTAACCTAATTTTACTAAGTTGATTATTAAAATTTATTTACAAAAATATTAAGGTATTAAATATTAAATAAACATATTTTATTTTTTTGATTTCTGATTTTTGTATTATGAAAATTATTTTTGTGAATTAAATAAAACAATAAAACAAATAAAAGAATAAAAAGAAAAATTAAAATAAAGAATAAAAATATGCAAACCATGGGGGTGTCTGGCCCCTAGAGGAGGTTTATGCAAGGAATTCAGGCCCACTAGAAATCTGGCCACGTTGACTTTTCCAGTTTGAATGCTCATTCATGGACTGAGGTACATGGTGGACGTCTTTTGGTAGCCTTCAGATTGAATCTCATGGATATTTGGTAGGCACCAGCGTGGACGTGTATGGTGGACTTTAGATGAGGCACTGCATGGAAACATGTGAATGGCAAAATTATGAAATATGAGAGGGAACCTGGGAATCGAACCCAGGTCCCAGTGCCTGCAAGCCACCTCAGCTACCAACTGAGCCATTGAACGCATTTGTAATATTAATGGAATATAAATAATATAAAAGAAACACACGCTTATGATATTGAACAACCAAAAAGCGCGCCAGATTTCAAACGTCCCAATCAGCATAGGCCACGTTCATCTTCTTCACGTTTTCCCTGTAATTATAAAACAGATAGCGGGGGTTTTAAACCCCCACTAAACTCAACCTGCAAAAAATAGCGATTAGAGCATGCTTGACCATAAATTAGGCGCGAGGTCATGGAACGGTTCGTTTGGACGTCACGAAGTCAACGGTACCAGTGTGGTTGTCCAATTTTTCCAGATGAAGAAACCCCTCTTTTGGAGCTTCTGAAACCCTAGAAAACTTTCATGGTGAATTCTCACACAGGCATGGTTAGCTCAATTCAAGGATACCATTAGCTTCAGAATGTTCATATTAGTGTAAATCAATGGTTAAAAATCACAAATAATGCATGGAAAACGAAACACGATTATGAAAATTTTATGAAAAAAATGCAACGTGGTTCTACCAATTCTTGAGGTCAGGGACTGTGTTCTTGATTGCAATCCCTTCCTGAATGTCTTGGCAAGCTTTTGGAATACTTTTGCAGCCTTGAATTGTCCTCTAGATACCAAAACAGTTTTCAACTTTTTGTCCAAAAATGCAATGTTGTTCTTGAAGTTTCTGCGCAGCTCTTCTCTCTAGGGCATTAGGTTTTGATTGTGCTTATGTATGTGAGTTGAATTAGGTTAACAACCAGCCCAAAATCCATTGGTTTAATGCTTTTGAATATTTGATTTTGTCAAATTTTTCCAATCTTTTTTTCATGCCAATTATGCCAATTATGGAAGATTCTTTCCTTTTTGAATGGTGCACGAAATATTGAGCACATAAATGGAAGAATATGTTGCACAAAAAGATTTGAAATGTATGATTTGCTATTTTTTCATATTTAATTTTAATTAAGTGAATTAATAATAATAAAAATCCAAATAATTAATCAAAAATGAGAAAATAACTCCCTTGGATGTCAATGGGTCGTGCATAGCCTTTGGGTGATGATTCATGGAAGAAATTGAGGCCCATTAGCATTTGAAGCAAAGTTGACTTTTCAAAATTCCCAAATATTTCCCAACTTCCACAAGGCATATCTGGCTCAATTTTTAAGCTTTGATCATGTTCTTGGACATTTTGGAAAGGTCTTGAAGTCCTCTAACCAATGTATTTGGTCCCATGTCATTTTGATTTACCAATATCAAGTTATGGTCTTTGACTTAAAGTTCCTTTTTGTTGACTTTTGAAAATGACCTATAATGTTGAGATTGATAACTTTTTGTGAGAGCATTTCTTGGTCTTGAAGTGTGAAGATGAGTTGTAGGAAATGTCATTCTCTTCAAAATGAGCTTTGGATGGGATTTTTCTGATAAACCATGTGGAAGTTATGCCCTGGTCAATTTGCAGTTGACTTTTTCAGCTGTCCAAAAATAGAAACTTTTGCATCTTGAGACTTTTTTTGAGCCATGCCTTGAGAATCATGATCAAGAATTGATCAAATGATGTTTGTGGCTTCAAAATGATATGTTGACCCAAAATTTTGACTTTTGACTGTCAAATGACCATTTTTCCCCTGCAGTTGACTGTGAAGCATTTAGGGTTTTTGACTGTGCAATTTGATGCTGTGAGTCTTGAAACTTGGCATATGGATGCTTGACAATGTTTATAGGAATGTGGGACTTGATTGGACCCTTGAAAACTTCAATTTCTTTGCAAGAACCAAAACCCTAATTTTTGACTGTTAGGAGGCAATTGGACTGTGCAACCCTTGGGAGATTTTGAAGCATGATCTTGGCAAATCTTGAAGGATATGGGAGGGGAAATTTTGGGGTACAACACTTGTGTTATATTCTCTCTTCTAAACTCACGCTCACATAAGCCTCTGAAGTGCAGAAGGGAAGAAGATAACATTAACATGATACAAATAATACATGGCCAATCAACATTTCATTCCACTACCATGAAAAGACAGACGTGTTGCATGATCTTGTCTCCCACGTGATTGCTCAAGCTGCTAATGTTTCTAGAAATCCAAAGAGTACCCCTCAACGGATATATTATTTTATTAGCTATATAAAGACTTGAAGACTAAGAAAGAAAGTGGAAAACTTACCTTTGAAGTGAGAATCTCACCTGCTAAGCACACACATGACAATCAACTTTTACTAAAGGTTAACGTGTGTTGTACCCCAAAATTTTCCCTCTCATTTCTCAAGGAATCACCCTAGATCCTCAAGTTTGCTTCCATCCAATTCCAAGCCTTGAACTGCAATTTTCCAAGAAAATCACTCACAAGGGAAAAATGGTCATTTGCACACTGAGAAGTCCAACTTTGAATTTTGGATCAAAATCAAATCTCAAAAATCATATTTCATCAAGACATGTTGGAATATGAAGTTTGTTTCATCAAGAATTTCAAAAGTCAAATTTTACTTCGGAAAAAGTCAAATTCTAAATATTTAGGAATTTTTCTAAGTATTTAAGAAAATATGACAAGCTCAGAACTTCTGACCATATTATCACCATAACACTCAGTAAATTCTGGACACTCTCAAGGCAGAGTTTGGTCAGAACTTATGGGCAAGTTTTCACAAAGGCTTTAGTAAGAGTTTGCCACGGTAACTCAAAGAAGGTTAAGAAGCGTGCTGCAAGCTTTCTAGAAAGTCTGAAAGCTCCTTCAGAACATGCTGGAGCCAGAAGATAAGAGGATCAGAAAATTGGATGCGCGCAAGCTCATAACTTCTGATCCAGAATTAAGCCATGGTGTAGAATCTCACGTTGCAGGATTTATGGTTGTGATAAGTCTCATCATCATTTAATGCTCATTTAATGCTCACAACCACCTTCTGAGTCTTATCCAAAAGATTTTCACCACGTGTACCTCTACTGTCTTGGGATAGCAACTTTGACACTAAGCCCATGCTTTGCTTTTTGCTTTTCCTTAATTCCTGCTGACAACCACCATGCTTGCTTCAAGAACAAGGCATCACTTCAGCATATGAAGTTTATATTCAACGCTTTGGTCAGAACTTGGACAAATCCCAAAACCTTGTTTATACAACCTGTTGCAGACCTAAAACCAACAGCTAGTTCAGCCTACGGCTGCATACCATAGTTGCACCAAACTAGCATATGAAAACAGTGATGAAAAAGCAAAGGAGAAGTATGCCAAAAGTGTTTAAAACTCATTTGTTTTTCCCCCCAAAATCATAACAAATTCATCTATAAATACTTGGGTCCATCACACGTTCAAGAGGCTGGCTTTTGAAGAGAGAGATTGGCCAAAAGAGAGAAAAGGAAGTTGTGAAACCATCATAAAAAACCAGATTTTCTCTTACACAAAAACAAACCTTTGTTCTTCCTTTTGAATCAAAGAACTTGGAATTTTCTCTTCCATTACTCTTGCTGATTCCAGAACATCCAAAGGCAGCCACTCAAAGCTCCAAGCACTCTCCAGGTTCAAGGTAAGTCTTTCTGGCTTTGCTTGTTTTTTCGTTCTGAACATCATTAACATGTAAATATAATAGTATTGATGTAGTCTAGATCATTGCATGAATAGAAAAACTCTGGGTCAGAACTTCTTGATTAAGGCTAGATTCAGATTTAGGATTAGAACTTCTATAAATTGTTGTGCTGTTATCCTTCTGTTTTACTGTCTAATGAGAACTGAATGAGTTGCTGACGTGCTGATTAATATGAGAAAAGAGTTGAAATGTGTTGTACCCCAAAATTTTCCCTCCCATATTCTTCAAGAGTTGGCAAAATCAAGCTTCAAAAACTCTCAAGGGTTGCACAGTCCAATGGCCTCCTAACACAGTCAAAATTAGGGTTTTGGTTCTGGCTAAGAAATTGAGGTTTTCAAGGGTCCAATCAAGTCCCATATGCCTACATACATTGTCAAGCATCCATATGTCAAGTTTCAAGACTCACAACATCAAATTGCACAGCCAAAAACCCTAATTGCTTCACAGTCAACTGCAGGGGCAAAATGGTCATTTGACAGTCAAAAGTCAAAATTTTTGGTCAACATCTTATTTTGAAGCCACAATCATCATTTGATCAATTCTTGATCATGATTTCACAAGCATGGCTCAAAAAGTCTCAAGATGCAAAAGTTTCTATTTTTGGACAGTTGAAAAGTCAACTGCAAATTGACCAAGGCATAACTTCTTCATGGTTTATCAGAAAAATCCCATCTAATGCTCATTTTGAAGAGAATGACATTTCCTACAACTCATCTTCACACTTCAAGTCCAAGAAATGCTCTCACAAAAAGTTATCAATTTCAACATTATAGGTCATTTTCAAAAGTCAACAAAAAGGCACTTTAAGTCAAAGACCATAACTTGAGATTGGTGAATCAAAATGACATGGGACCAAAGGCATTGGTTATAGGACTTCAAGACCTTTCCAAAATGTCCAAGAACATGTTCATAGCTTCAAAATTGAGCAAGATATGCATTGGAGAAGTTGGGAAATCTTTGGGAATTTTCAAAAGTCAACTTTGCCTAAAACACTTCAAAATTGCTAATGGGCCTCAAATTCTTCCTTGAATCATTACCCAAAGCCTATGCACGACCCATTGAGCTAAAAATGATTTATTTTATTATTTTTAATTAATTAATTGAATTTTTATTCATATTAATTCATTTAATTAGATTTAATTATGAGAAAATATCAAATAATGCTTTTTCAAATCTTTTTATGCAGCAAATATACTCCAAATATGCTAAAGATTTCACGCATCATCTCAAGGGGACAAGATATTCCATAATTGGCAAAGTTTCCATGGAAAAAGATTGGAAAATATATGATTGGCAATCAAAGATTCAAGTCATCAATTCAGGGACTTTTGGGCTCTTTCTTGACCTAATTTGCTTCACATACTTATGCACAACCTAACCCTATTCCACAAGACACGAAAAGCTGCTCACAAACTCAGAACCAATTTGCAAATTTTCATAAAAAAGCTTGAAACTGATTTCATAGGAGCAGCATAATTCAAAGCTTCTAAAGGATTCCAACACCTTGCTGACATTGCTAGGAAGCTTTTGCAATCAAGAACCAGTCCAAACACGCACAGAATCAGAAGATACAAGTGACACGGTTTGCTATATTTTCTAAATTCGTATATCATCATTCATGCGCTTTTAACAATTTTTTCGGATTGATTCATGCTAATATAAACCTTCTGAAGCGATTGCTACAACTCAATTGAACTAATGTTGCTTGAATCAAGATTCACCATGGACGAAAATTAGGTTTTCAGAAGCTTCCAATTAGGGCTTCCTTGTATGGAAAAATTGGACCTTTAGACCTATACAGTTGAATTTAGAAGCTCAAGACGAAGCAAACCAACTACTCGCGCTCAATTTATCTTATCTGTGGGCGTAATCGCTATTTTCCACTGTTACACTTAGTGGGGGTTTAAAACCCCCGCTATCTCATTCATGCTTTGCAGGTAAACGAAGACGAAGGCAGGCGTGTCATCATATGGTTGGATAGTTCAAATATCCGGCGCGCTTTTTGTTTTATACCATTAACCATTGTTTTTTATATATTATATTTTCTATCCATTATGTATACAAACAAACGCAATAGCTCAACTGGTTGGCAACGTGTCCCTCAAGCGTTGGGACCTGGGTTCGATTCCCAGGTCCCCCCACATAATTCATGACTTTTATTTTAATGTCTTCTAGTGCAGCGCTTCATTCAGTGGCCTACCATGAGCCTCATGCCTGTGCTTGCCAAGTGGCCAGGAGATCCCATCCAATGGTCAGAAGGTGAATTCCATGATGCGCTCCAGTCAACCATCATGCATCCAATCAGAGAGTCAATGAGGCTCAATGCTAATGGGCCAGATTACTCCAATTTACCTCCATTTGGGCCAGACACCCCCCTTCTGTTTGTATATTTAAATTAATTTTCTTTTCTTTTAATTCTTTTATTTGCTTTAGTTATTTTTATTTAAATCACCTAAAATAATTTTCTTTTCATAATAAAAGCAAAAAAAAATCAAAAATACAAATATGTTTAATTATATTTAATTTCACCATTAAAATATTTTTGTAAATAAATTTCAATAACTAACTTAGTTAAATTAGGTTTTAATTTTAACACTTTTTTCTTAATAAATAAAAAATATGTAGAATTAGGTTTTCTTATCTTTTTCATAATTAATTTTTTCCTCATTATTTATTATTATTATTAATTATTATTTTTGTAAGTAAATATGTAAATTAATTAATTAGCGTAAATTAGGTTAACTTTAATATTTTCTTTAATAACTAAAAATAATCTAGAATTAGGGTTTCCTTGTAAATTCTTTTCTTTATTTCAAAAAACATAAAAAACACTTTTCTTTAATTAAATAATTAAATAGACTTTAATTTCATTTAATTTCTCAAAAGGGTCAAAACCCTCGGACGTTCAATTTTTAATCCTTTTCGCGCTTTATTTTCTTTTAGTGATCATTATGTAACTGCTCAAGGATGTAATAATAATTAGGTCTTTTTACTTTCCGCATTTTTATCAAAAACGGGTCTTTGTACTTTGGCGATGTATAGACCCGCGCCTTGTAATAGCGTAGCCTTTATTTTCCTGTATTTTACTTTCCGCACTCTCAAATTCTAAATTGCATGAAAGAATGTATGGTTAATTAAAAACAATGCGTAGCTCACAATGCCCTGATCAAAGATAAACTTAACATGAAAACAACACACAAATACACACACCACTTCTAGGGTACGCCTCACCTGTTGCCTTCGAAACGTGGTCGTCAAGTATAGGACGTTTTAGTAAGTCCTTATGTCCATGATCCAGTTTCCTCGAAACAGTTGCCTCGGATTAAAAAAGGATCAAGGACATAAGGGTAGCTTCTAAGGTGTCCTAACTGTTGCTTCGGTGACCACAACATCCCTAACAATCGAATTGACCCGAACACCTCCAACAGTGGGGCTACCTACCTCTCAATGGTGGGATAGCACTACCTTAAGGACTTCTACACAGCTTAATTCTTTAGGGTAGGTAGATGACTCATGGATACTTGCTCTCTAAAAAACAAAACAAAAACCTTTTCACACCGACACTTTCAAAAAGCTTTCAAAACAATTTTTCAAACACTCTTGAGGACAGATACAAGAGTTATTCAGAAATCTTTAAACGAAACTTTTTCAAAACCCACAAACACAAGAAAAGCAAACATTTTGAAAACATAAGAGCAAGTATCTAAGAGCCCGTGGATAACCACAGATAGAAAGGGTGCTAACACCTTCCCTTTCTATAAATCTACCTCCCGAACCGAGAAACTATCTCATAAGGAATTTTGCTGTGCTTTTGTCCTGTCCATGTTGGAGAAAATAAAAGACGGTGGCGACTCTTGCTTCCGCGACATTTCGCGAAACCAGCGTTAAACAGTCAGTTCTAAATTCACCGATCACAGAACTGGAGACTCTGCTGGGGACACTTAAAGTGAGGTGTACATTAGGATAGCTCATACTTGTGTTTTCAATTGTTGTGTTTTGTTTGCTTTATTGTTATGGGCATTGTCTTGGAGTTTCATAGATCCTAACCCGGATCTGGGGATACCCTGTTAGGTAGCATAAGCTGTGAGGGACCTGTCCGGCGTAGACCGACATGGGTGAAGCAGTGGCTACGTTGGTGTGGCACCTTGGTCTGTACCGATATCCCTTGTGTCACAACGAGGAGAATATGGGTCTTCTGAGGAGTCGTTAAGCACCAACCGAACTTAGAACCTTAAATGACCCAACTTGGCCAATAGAACAGTAGCAGTATGCTACACCCATTGAGGCTAAACTCTCGCGATGGTTCTGGCCGCAAGAAAAGATTGCGATGCTGGAGTTATGACCGATTGAGGGTAGTCAGTGATATTGGGATCCTCTAGAACCCGGTTACTTTTGGTAGGACAGGTCTGAACCAACAAACTGAAAGAGGGTAATACCTGAACTTCATGCTGGCCTAAACCCTAAGGGCTGTCTTGCGTGACTTGTGTGCCTTATCATGTTTGCCTTTGTGAATATTTGTGGTGTGCTTTATCATAACATCATACCATCATAGACATTGCATGCATCCTGCATAAGGACTGACCATTTCAAAGACAAGAGGGTTTCACCTTTGCTCTGTTTTGTAGGACATCATGATGCCTATGCGAAGGAACACTATCCGGTTCAACTTTGTTCACCCACCTGAGTTGCTTGAAGAATTGGTTAGCAGAATTCCAAACACCACTTCCTTCATCCAGAGGCATGGTTCTCTTCTCGGCTTAGTCACTGCAAAGTGGGACCAACAACTGATGAGTGTCTTGACCCAGTTCTATGATCCCTTGTATAATTGCTTCACCTTTCAAGACTTCCAGCTGGTCCCTACCCTGGAAGAGTTCTCTGATTTTCTGGGTATCCCTATCTTGGATCAGACTCCCTTCACTGGTTAGGAAAAGACTCTTAGGCTTGAGGAGATTGCTGCAACCCTTCCCTTGACCCACAAAGAGGTAATGGACAACTGGGTGACTAGAAGCAGAGTTAAGGGTTTCTTGGCCAAATTTCTGATCAGTAAAGCTAACAGTTTCTGGAACGACCTAGACTTCAGGGCATATGAAGACATTCTGGCTCTCTTAATCTATGGTCTGGTTCTATTTCCAAATCTGGATAACTTCATTAACATCACTGCCATAAGGATCTTCATGTCTCGGAACCCTGTGCCCACTCTCTTGGGTGATATCCTGCAACAACTCTATGCTCGTACTGCCCGAAGACGAGGAACTCTTTGGTGTTGTATTCCTTTGTTAGTGAGGTGGTTTATTTCACACCTCCCTAAGTTCGTGCTGAAGAACAAAGAAGGAAGAGGCTGGGCTCATAGGTTAATGTCTCTCACTGATAATGACATCATTTGGACTTTCAGGGGTTTGGATGAGGTAGCTGTCATTGATCGTTGCGGAGAATATCCTAATGTTCCTCTGATTGGTACCCAAGGAGGAATCTCTTATAATCCATGTCTAGCGCTCCGTCAGTTTGGAAGAGCCAGAAGAGTAGGGCCTCATGAGATGTTGGTGCCTCATATCAGTTTTGAGTTTCAGGTAGATAGTGACGAGCTGCGTCGTAGGTTCATCAAGGCTTGGGATAGAATTAACAAAGCTGACCCACAAGAGTTGGGACCGAAGACTTGTCTACCTATGGAACCCTACTACAGATGGGTCCGCATCCGTGCTCAGAATTTAGGTATGCCATATGAAGCTGTCAGACCCATCATTCTTGAATATCCTGATAGAGATGGGGCTCCTCCAACTGTTCTCCCTCCTCAGATACCTACTGACATTGATACACTAAAGAGGTCTTGGGCGCAACTACGAGAAGAACGGGATTCTTATTGGGAAAAGTTCAACGAGCAGGAATTGAAGATCCAGAAGCTGACAAAGCAGTTGGAGAACGAGCGGGCCTTGAATGACTACATCCGTACTGAGAGGAGGAGACCCTGGGATCACTGATGAGCTTTGGATGTTGTTTTACAGCTTTTATTTCCCTTTTCAGTATTTTCATTTCTGTGTAACGCCTAAAGGAAATCTCTTGAACAATTTAAATTCCAAAGTTTAAATCTAATGAAGTGTGTTCCTTTTGTTTACAAAGTTGAATCCCGATTGTCTTTGAAAACATAAATCATACGCATTCCATTCATCATGTGCATCACAGGTACTCTTCTTTTCAGGTTGCTTAATGTTCTTCGCTGTTTATTTCAGCATCATGAATCCTGAATCATCTACTGAGCAATCCATCAAGGCCCTCCAGGCTCAGAACGCCCAATTCCAAGAGCTGATCATGAGTTTAGCCCAAGGACAGGAGGAATTGAAGGCTCTGGTGGTCAAGAAGAAGAAGAAGAGAACTGTACTGTTCAACACTGGCCGGAGGTTTGGTAACACACTGCAGAATGAGGTTGATCAAGCTAGTTCTTCTGTGGGAAAAGGCAGTCCCCAAGGGGGAAGGGTTCCTAGTCCGGTGGTCTCTGACAACGAGACTGATTTCAATGAGGAGCAGTATCCTCCAGCTGAAGACAAGTACAAGCAGTTAGAGGATCGCCTGAATGCCAAGGAAATTCAACAAGTGCCCGGGTTGGATTTTGGAGACTTGGGTCTATCTTCTGGTGTGGTGATCCCACACAAGTTCAAAGCACCATCTTTCGCAAAGTATGACGGGGCGTCCTGCCCTAAGCTACATCTCAGATCTTATGTGCGGAAGATCCAGCCGTACACTGTGGACAAGAACTTATGGATCCATTTCTTCCAGGAGAGTCTTTCAGGGACTCATCTCGAATGGTTCAATCAGCTGGATGGGACCAAGGTTCGTAACTAGGAGGAATTGGCTACTGCTTTTTACAAGCAGTATCAGTATAATTCCGACCTCGCTCCTACACGTACCCAACTCCAGGGTATGTCGCTAGGATCGGGAGAAGGTTTTAAAGAGTATGTGCAGAAATGGAGGGACCTAACTGGCAGGGTGCAGCCACCATTAACCGACCGTGAACTAGTGGACATGTTCTTAGGGACCCTATCCGGGCCATTCTTCAATCATCTCATTGGCAATTCATCTGCAGGGTTCACAGATCTCATTCTGACTGGGGAGATGATAGAAGCTGGTATGAAATCAGGGAAGATACAGAAAGGTGCGTCCTCAAGTTATGAGAAAAAGCCTTTCAAGAAGGAAGCCAGTGCTGTGTATGGGCCTAAGAGGCAAAACAAATCGGAACGCCGCCAAGCTATCAACGCGGTGGTAATTGCAAAGCCTGCTGCCGCTCCTCAGCAACCTAACCAACCAAGGGGTGAGAGACCCAGAAGAGAATATACTCGGCTTAGTATGACCTTGTCACAGATCTTGCCGCAACTGCTATCGACCAACTTGGTAACCGTTAGAGAAGCTCCGAAGGTGGTAAACACAACCTCTCCGAAGTATAATCCAAATGCCCGCTGTGCTTATCACTCTGATAGCCCGGGGCATTCTACTGATGATTGCTGGGCCCTAAGAAACAAGGTTTAAGACCTTATTGATGCTAAGGAGGTTCAGTTCGAGGCGCCCGAGAAGCCTAATGTGGTGACAGCTCCCCTACCTGACCATGGTGTGAATGCTATCAGGGATGGTGACGAAGTGGAAGAATCTGAGTTCAACAGCTGGATCTGCCCGACGACCGACGGTGGACTGAATAATTGGACTGCAAAAGACTACATACCTGTTACTTTTGTTACGCAGTAATGAATTCCTTTGTTTTTAAATTTGTAACAAACAATAATCTGAAACTTTATGGCCCGGTGTCTTACCCGGGGCACCGTGGCTTCATTTGTGAGGGCTTATTTCTTGTCATTTCCATATATCATGAATAAAGACATTGGACGTTTTTCGCATTTCAAATCTTGTGCTCCTTTTCTTTCTTTCTTTATATATTGCAAAACAGCTATATTTACACACACTCACCTATACAGGTTCCAATCCACTCTGGATCTCACTGGTAACGACTCTGCTACTGCCAGTTATGACTTCGAAAATCCGATCAACTTAGCCGAAGACGAAGGTGAAGATGATTGCGAAGTGCCTGGCGAGCTTGCAAGACTGCTACTCCAGGAAGAGAGGGCCATTCAACCACATGAAGAGCCGGTGGAAACGATAAATCTGGGTACTGAGACAGATAGAAAGGAAGTTAAGATTGGTGCTAATCTGGAGCTCAGCGTAAAACAACGGTTGATTCAGATGTTGCATGATTATGTAGAGATCTTCGCCTGGTCTTACGAAGACATGCCTGGGTTGGATACCGACATTGTGGTCCATCACTTGCCTACCAAGGAAGAATGCCCTCCGGTAAAGCAAAAGGCCCGCCGTATGCGTCCAGAGATGTCTGAGAAGATCAAAGCTGAGGTTAGGAAGCAATTTGATGCCGAGTTTCTAGCAGTGACTTCTTACCCCCAGTGGGTTGCCAATGTGGTTCCGGTGCCGAAGAAAGATGGTAAGGTCAGAATTTGTGTTGACTACAGGGATTTGAACAGGGCAAGCTCCAAGGATGACTTCCCTCTGCCTCACATTGATGTTCTGGTTGCAATACTGCTCAGCACAAGGTGTTCTCCTTCATGGATGGCTTTTCAGGTTACAATCAGATCAAGATGGCTCCTGAAGATATGGAAAAGACTACCTTTGTTACTCAGTGGGGCACCTTCTGCTACAAGGTCATGCCATTCGGGTTGAAAAATGCTGGGGCAACCTACCAACGTGCCATGGTTTCTTTATTTCATGACATGATCCATCATGAGATCGAAGTATACGTCGATGACATGATTGCAAGGTCCCAAACTGAGGAGGAACACCTTGACCATTTGCAGAAGCTGTTTAACCGTCTGAAGTTGTAGAAACTAAGGTTGAATCCGAATAAGTGAACATTTGGGGTAAGATCTGGAAAGTTGCTAGGCTTCGTCGTGAGCGACAAAGGTATTCAAGTGGACCCTGCCAAGGTTAAAGCCATACAAGAGATGCCAGTTCCCAAAACAGAGAAAGAAGTCAGAGGCTTTCTAGGACGTCTGAATTACATTGCTCGATTCATCTCCCATCTAACCGCTACCTGTGAACCAATCTTCAAGCTGCTGAAGAAAGATCAGGTAGTACGCTGGAATGATGAATTCCAGACCGCTTTCGACAGAATCAAAGAGTATCTCCAAGAACCACCCATTCTTATGCCACCGGTTGAAGGGAGACCTCTAATACTATACTTGACAGTACTTGACAGCTCAATGGGGTGTGTGCTGGGGCAGCATGACGAGTCTGGCCGAAAAGAGCACTCCATTTATTACCTTAGCAAAAAGTTTACCGACTGTGAGACCCGATACTCACTGCTCGAGAAAACTTGCTGCGCTTTGGTATGGGCTGCTCGCCGGCTGAGACAATATATGTTGACTCACACTACTCTGTTGATTTAAAAAATGGATCCTATAAAATACATATTCGAAAAGCATGCTCTATCTGGAAGAATAGCAAGATGGCAGATGATCTTGATGGAATACGACATCCAGTACACGACTCAGAAAGCTATCAAGGGAAGTGTGTTGGCAGACCATTTGGCACACCAAGCAGTGGACGACTACCAGTCAATGAACTTTGAATTTCATGACGAGAGCATCATGATAGTGACTGATTGTGAAGTACCTGGTCCGGATGAAGGACCTGAGGAAGGATCCCGATGGTCTATGCACTTTGATGGAGCCTCCAACGCTTTGGGTAACGGTATCGGCGCTGTGATCATATCCCCTCAAGGCACTCATACTCCACTTACTGCCCGGCTATGTTTCAACTGCACCAACAACATGGTGGAGTATGAGGCATGCATCATGGGTCTTCAAGCTGCGATTGACTTAAGGATCAAGTTTCTGAGTGTCTTCGGAGATTCCGCTCTCGTGATCAATCAGATCAAAGGCGAGTGGGATACGAAACATCCGAACCTTATTCCTTACAAAGAGTGTGTGTTGACTGATCCCCCATTTCACAGAGATAACTTTTGAACACTTCCCAAGAGAGGAGAACCAGTTAGCGGACGCGCTGGCTACGATGTCTTCCATGTTCAAAGTCAAATGGAACAACGAGGCTCCCCGGATCATCATCTGGAAACTGGATGAACCTGCATATTGTTGTGATCTTGAGGCTGAGATAGTAACTGAAAAACCCTGGTATCATGAGGTGAAGAGGTATCTGGAAGCTCAAGAATACCCCGAAGGTGCATCTGTCAACGACAAGAAGTTTCTGAGAAGGTTCGCTGCAAAGTTCTTCCTCAGCAATGGCATTCTATACAAGCGAAACCATGATTCAACCTTACTGCGTTGTGTGGATAAGACTGAAGCAGAAAAGATCATGGCAGAGCTGCATGAAGGTACCTTCGGAACACACTCCAGTGGACATACCATGGCAAAGAAAATCCTTCGGGCAGGATATTTCTGGTCCACAATGGAAGCTGATTGTTACCAACACTCTCGGACATGTCATAAGTGCCAGATTTATGCCAGATTTATGCAGATAAGGTGCACGTTCCTCCAGTTCCTCTGAATGTCCTGACTGCGCCTTGGCCTTTTGCAATGTGGGGCATTGATATGATTGGCGAGATTAAACCTACGGCATCCAACGGGCATCGCTTCATCCTGGTAGCGATTGACTACTTTACAAAGTGGGTTGAAGCAGCTTCCTACGCTACGGTAACCAAGAACGTCGTGGCACGGTTCATTCAGCATAACCTGATCTGTCGATACGGCGTCCCGGAAAGAATCATTACGGACAACGGTACCAATCTTAATAACAAGATGATCACTGAGCTCTGCGAGCAATTCAAGATACATCACCACAACTCTTCTCCCTACCGGCCGAAGATGAACGGGGCTGTAGAAGCAGCTAATAAGAATATCAAGAAGATTATGCAGAAGATGACAGTGACCTATAAAGATTGGCACGAGATGTTACCGTTTGCTCTTCATGGGTACCGTACCTCAGCAAGGACGTCAACCGGGGCAACCCCCTTTTCCCTGGTCTACGGCATGGAGGAAGTCTTGCCAATTGAAGTCCAGATACCCTCTCTCCGGATAATGAAGGATGCAGATCTGAGCGAAGATGACTGGATCCAGACTCGACTTGATCAGTTAAACCTAATTGACGAAAGGAGACTCACTGCTATTTGTCATGGTCAAACGTACCAAAAACGGATGATCAGGGCATTTAACAAGAAAGTCAGACCACAAGAGTATCAAGTTGGGGACCTGGTAATCAAGCGCATCATTCTTCCTCAAAGTGATCCCAGGGGCAAATGGACCCCTACGTACGAAGGGCCATTTATGGTTAAACATGTCTTCTCAGGAGGAGCCATGATTCTAACCACCATGGATGGTGACGACCTTCCTCACCCCGCCAATGCAGACATAGTAAAAATATACTACGCATGATAAAAGACCCGCTAGGTTGACATACCTAGGCAAAAATTAGGGCTTCCCGGCGAACCAAAAGGGTTCGGGAAAAATGAGGGATGAAATAAAAAAAGTCTGTACACCCGACAAGTCGAAAACCTAAAAAGGCGGCTTAGGCAAAAATGGGTATCCCGGTGGACTGAAAACCCGAAAGGGCGGTCCAGGCAAAAGTTAGGGATTAAAGCGTAATACTATGTCTCATTGGATCACCTTGCATCCAGAATCCGGTATCAACATCAGGTTCAGACGGCATCGATCAGTCAGCTTCATCTTCAATTGAGCAGCCAAGTGATGAGACGCTCGAAGATATAAAAGCGATAGCAGAGTTGGAACCCAGTGGGATTATTCTTTTCACATAGCTGTTTTGTTTTCCCTTTTCACAAAATTGTATAAACTCTGTTGTTCGGCGACGTTCTCTTACTAGGACGTCAGCCTCTTGTACATAAACGCCTATTTACAGGAAAATTCAAAAATCAATACAAATTCACTTTTCAGACCAATTGCCAATTGTTTTTCCTTTTTCTGTTTTGTTTTGCGAAGAACGTCCAATGTTCAATTGTGATATATGCATTTGACACTAATTGCTAACTCATAAATATTTGCATGCGAAACAAAGGATTAATTACAGGTAACATCAGAAACAGGGGCAATAATGAGTTGTCTAAGAAATCTAATTGCTCTGTCCACCAAGGTACCAAGGTAAGTTCGGCTGAAGAATGTAACCAAGATGCTTTAATTCCCTAGAGAGTGAGCCAAGATTCAACAATTCTCCCCAAGCAGAGTTGGATTCCCATAAGCCCTACAAGGCACAGTGTCTCCAGCAAGTTAGCAATACTCTCCCCGAGCAGAGTTATACCCAGTTAGCCTTAAGCAAGTTGGATTATCCCCCGAAGATCTCAACATTCCCCAACGGAGAACACAAACATTTCTAACAAGCATCCCCGGCAGTCTTGATCTAAGATTGTTCCCCGGCGGAATACAGGACACCCTAGTGGAGCCATTCCCCAATACAGTCCAAAGTTTCCCCAGGAGAGTGGAATCAATCTCCCCAGTAGGAAGCTTATCCCCAGTAGATTCTGGAAGCTTGTCACCCGCATAGTGCGAACGCTCTACCCCGGCTTTATTCAAAGGTTATTTCCCCACCAGGATATAACTGGGTTATCCTCAGCCATTTGCCACAGAAAGATCGTCCCCGACGAAGTCTTCCTATCCCCAGCGGAGTTCATCCAATCTTCCAACAGAGTGCAACAATGGTATCCCCAGCGGAGTTATCATCAACCTCAGCAAAGTATTTCTCTCCCCACAGAGCATTCCCCGCAGGGTAATCTCTCCAACAAAGTTTATTCCTCAACGGAGTTATCTTCTCCTACCGGTATTCTTGCAACCATCATCCCCAGTGGAAACAAAGAATTCTACTCTCCCACATCATCCCAGGATTTGACTTCTCGGCACCCGTCAAGGATTTATTTTCCTAGACAAACATTCACGAACATCACATTTACATACATAATGCATGCATATACGCATCATGAATATACAATCTCATTTATTTTGAGAACATCACGCATGTCATACATCATGACATCGCATACAACTAACGTTTCGTCTTTTCAGGACAAAGTTCAGTACAAAGATATTACTATCAACTGTCATGATTCCAGATCCGATTCATGTATCTTGCCAGGGTGTATCTGTTGACGACTATATTCCAGACTCGATTCCTGTATCTTGCCAGGGTGTATCTGTTGACGACTATATTCCAGACTCGATTCCTGTATCTTGCCAGGGCACGTCTGAAGAGTTCGAAGATCCGATTCCTGTATCTTTCCAGGGTGTATCTGTTGACGACTATATTCCAGACTCAATTCCTATATCTTGCCAGGGCACGTCTGAAGAGTTTGAAGATCCGATTCCTGTATCTTGCCAGGGTGTATCTGTGGACGACTATATTCCAGACTCGATTCCTGTATCTTGCCAGGGCACGTCTGAAGAGTTTGAAGATCCGATTCCTGTATCTTGCCAGGGTGTATCTGTTGACGACTAATTCCAGACTCGATTCCTGTATCTTGCCAGGGCACGTCTGAAGAGTTCGAAGATCCGATTCCTGTATCTTGCCAGGGTGTATCTGTTGACGACTAATACCAGACTCGATTCCTGTATCTTGCCAGGGCACGTCTGAAGAGTTTGAAGATCCGATTCCTGTATCTTGCCAGGGTGTATCTTTTGACGACTAACTCCAGACTCGATTCCTGTATCTTGCCAGGGCACGTCTGAAGAGTTCGAAGATCCGATTCCTGTATCTTGCCAGGGTGTATCTGTTGACAACTGATTCCAGACTCGATTCCTGTATCTTGCCAGGGCACGTCTGAAGAGTTTGAAGATCCGATTCCTGTATCTTGCCAGGGTGTATCTGTTGACGACTATTTTCCAGATTCGATTCCTGTATCCAGCCAGGGCACATCTATATAAAGAGTTTGAAGATCAACCCCTGTAACAGGCCAGGTAATTATCTTTCTTTTTCAGGTAAGCAAGTTCTCGCTAAGGAATCTCTTACGCGATCGACACCTAGATGGCATCTATAAGCCCATCCACATACCAACAGCTCCAGATGGCATCTATAAGCCCATCCTCCTATCCATCATCTCTCCAAATGGCATCTGTAAGCCCATTCCCTGCATCACACTGCTGATACTCTACTATGTTAGTGCAAATTTCTGGGCACTCTAGTGTTCAATCATCTTCCACCTTCGGATTACGAAAGGCACGCTAGCCAATCTACATCCTCAGGTCTAAGAAGATTGAATAGGGGCAATTGTTGTACCCCAAAATTTTCCCTCCCATATTCTTCAAGAGTTGGCAAAATCAAGCTTCAAAAACTCTCAAGGGTTGCACAGTCCAATGGCCTCCTAACACAGTCAAAATTAGGGTTTTAGTTCTGGCTAAGAAAATGAGGTTTTCAAGGGTCCAATCAAGTCCCATATGCCTACATACATTGTCAAGCATCCATATGTCAAGTTTCAAGACTCACAGCATCAAATTGCACAACCAAAAACCCTAATTGCTTCACAGTCAACTGCAGGGGCAAAATGGTCATTTGACAGTCAAAAGTCAAAATTTTTGGTCAACATCTTATTTTGAAGCCACAATCATCATTTGATCAATTCTTGATCATGATTTCACAAGCATGGCTCAAAAAGTCTCAAGATGCAAAAGTTTCTATTTTTGGACAATTGAAAAGTCAACTGCAAATTGACCAAGGCATAACTTCTTCATGGTTTATCAGAAAAATCCCATCCAATGCTCATTTTGAAGAGAATGACATTTCCTACAACTCATCTTCACACTTCAATTCCAAGAAATGCTCTCACAAAAAGTTATCAATTTCAACATTATAGGTCATTTTCAAAAGTCAACAAAAAGGCACTTTAAGTCAAAGACCATAACTTGAGATTGGTGAATCAAAATGACATGGGACCAAAGGCATTGGTTAGAGGACTTCAATACCTTTCCAAAATGTCCAAGAACATGTTCATAGCTTCAAAATTGAGCAAGATATGCATTGGAGAAGTTGGGAAATGTTTGGGAATTTTCAAAAGTCAACTTTGCCTAAAACACTTCAAAATTGCTAATGGGCCTCAAATTCTTCCTTGAATCATTACCCAAAGCCTATGCACGACCCATTGAGCTAAAAATGATTTATTTTCTTATTTTTAATTAATTAATTGAATTTTTATTCATATTAATTCATTTAATTAGATTTAATTAAGAGAAAAATATCAAATAATGCTTTTTCAAATCTTTTTATGCAGCAAATATACTCCAAATATGCTAAAGATTTCGTGCATCATCTCAAGGGGACAAGATATTCCATAATTGGCAAAGTTTCCATGGAAAAAGATTGGAAAATATATGATTGGCAATCAAAGATTCAAGTCATCAATTCAGGGACTTTTGGGCTCTTTCTTGACCTAATTTGCTTCACATACTTATGCACAACCTAACCCTATTCCACAAGACACGAAAAGCTGCTCACAAACTCAGAACCAATTTGCAAATTTTCATAAAAAAGCTTGAAACTGATTTCATAGGAGCAGCATAATTCAAAGCTTCTAAAGGATTCCAACACCTTGCTGACATTGCTAGGAAGCTTTTGCAATCAAGAACCAGTCCAAACACGCACAGAATCAGAAGATACAAGTGACACGGTTTGCTATATTTTCTAAATTCGTATATCATCATTCATGCGCTTTTAACAACTTTTTCGGATTGATTCATGCTAATATAAACCTTCTGAAGCGATTGCTACAACTCAATTGAACTAATGTTGCTTGAATCAAGATTCACCATGGACAAAAATTAGGTTTTCAGAAGCTTCCAATTAGGGCTTCCTTGTATGGAAAAATTGGACCTTTAGACCTATACAACTGAATTTAGAAGCTCAAGACGAAGCAAACCAACTACTCGCGCTCAATTTATCTTATCTGTGGGCGTAATCGCTATTTTCCACTGTTACACTTAGTGGGGGTTTAAAACCCCCGCTATCTCATTCATGCTTTACAGGTAAACGAAGACGAAGGCAGGCGTGTCATCATATGGTTGGATAGTTCAAATATCCGGCGCGCTTTTTGTTTTATACCATTAACCATTGTTTTTTATATATTATATTTTCTATCCATTATGTATACAAACAAACGCAATAGCTTAACTGGTTGGCAACGTGTCCCTCAAGCGTTGGGACCTGGGTTCGATTCCCAGGTCCCCCCACATAATTCATGACTTTTATTTTAATGTCTTCTAGTGCAGCGCTTCATTCAGTGGCCTACCATGAGCCTCATGCCTGTGCTTGCCAAGTGGCCAGGAGATCCCATCCAATGGTCAGAAGGTGAATTCCATGATGCGCTCCAGTCAACCATCATGCATGCAATCAGAGAGTCAATGAGGCTCAATGCTAATGGGCCAGATTACTCCAATTTACCTCCATTTGGGCCAGACACCCCCCTTCTGTTTGTATATTTAAATTAATTTTCTTTTCTTTTAATTCTTTTATTTGCTTTAGTTATTTTTATTTAAATCACCTAAAATAATTTTCTTTTCATAATAAAAGCAAAAAAAATCAAAAATACAAATATGTTTAATTATATTTAATTTCACCATTAAAATATTTTTGTAAATAAATTTCAATAACTAACTTAGTTAAATTAGGTTTTAATTTTAACACTTTTTTCTTAATAAATAAAAAATATGTAGAATTAGGTTTTCTTATATTTTTCATAATTAATTTTTTCCTCATTATTTATTATTATTATTAATTATTATTTTTGTAAGTAAATATGTAAATTAATTAATTAACGTAAATTAGGTTAACTTTAATATTTTCTTTAATAACTAAAAATAATCTAGAATTAGGGTTTCCTTGTAAATTCTTTTCTTTATTTCAAAAAACATAAAAAACACTTTTCTTTAATTAAATAATTAAATAGACTTTAATTTCATTTGATTTCTCAAAAGGGTCAAAACCCTCGGACGTTCAATTTTTAATCCTTTTCGCGCTTTATTTTCTTTTAGTGATCATTATGTAACTGCTCAAGGATGTAATAGTAATTAGGTCTTTTTACTTTCCGCATTTTTATCAAAAACGGGTCTTTGTACTTTGGCGATGTATAGACCCGCCCCTTGTAATAGCGTAGCCTTTATTTTCCTGTATTTTACTTTCCGCACTCTCAAATTCTAAATTGCATGAAAGAATGTATGGTTAATTAAAAACAATGCGTAGCTCACAATGCCCTGATCAAAGATAAACTTAACATGAAAACAACACACAAATACACACACCACTTCTAGGGTACGCCTCACCTGTTGCCTTCGAAACGTGGTCGTCAAGTATAGGACATTTTAGTAAGTCCTTATGTCCATGATCCAGTTGCCTCGAAACAGTTGCCTCGAAACGGTTGCCTCGGATTAAAAAAGGATCAAGGACATAAGGGTAGCTTCTAAGGTGTCCTAACTGTTGCTTCGATGACCACAACGTCCCTAACAATCGAATTGACCCGAACACCTCCAACGGTGGGGCTACCTACCACTCAATGGTGGGATAGCACTACCTTAAGGACTTCTACACAGCTTAATTCTTTAGGGTAGGTAGATGACTCATGGATACTTGCTCTCTAAAAAACAAAACAAAAACTTTTTCACACCGACACTTTCAAAAAGCTTTCAAAACAATTTTTCAAACACTCTTGAGGACAGATACAAGAGTTATTCAGAAATCTTTAAACGAAACTTTTTCAAAACCCACAAACACAAGAAAAGCAAACATTTTGAAAACATAAGAGCAAGTATCTAAGAGCCCGTGGATAACCACGGATAGAAAGGGTGCTAACACCTTCCCTTTCTATAAATCTACCTCCCGAACCGAGAAACTATCTCATAAGGAATTTTGCTGTGCTTTTGTCCTGTCCATGTTGGAGAAAATAAAAGACGGTGGCGACTCTTGCTTCCGCGACATTTCATGAAACCAGCGTTAAATAGTCAGTTCTAAATCCACCGATCACAAAATGTAATATAGAACTTCTGATTTTCACATGCTGATAACACACAAAACTTCTATGATTTTTTGTCACTCTTAACACACACTGAACTTCTGATTCTTATATGCTAATAACGCACTGAACTACTAATGTTCACTCACTAGCTCAACACAAAACTGAACTTCTGATGACTCACTCACTGTTCTAACACAGCACAGAACTTCTGAGTTCTCCTTACATGTCAAATACACTTAACTTCTGATGTTTTCATCAGTTGTTTTCAAACACTCAGAGTTTCTAATTTTCACGTGCTGATAATATAGAACTTCTGACTTTTGGTTCACTGGCTGAACCCCATCCAAAACCTCTGTGTTTTCCCTCTAACATTTTTTGCAGGACTTCAGCACATAGAAATCCAGAACTTCTGTGTTTTCCCTCTAACGTGTCTTGCAGGATCTCAGAGTTTACCCATCCAAAACTTCTGATTCCATTGACGTTCCTTCTGAGCCACAACACTATTGGCCTTAGAACTTTTGATCCTAGTTGTTCTTCTTGCAGCAGCACGTTGTTTCCTATCTTTCATTTATTTTCCTTTTCATCATTTTTAATATCAACATAAATAGACATAAAAATATTTTCCTTTTACTAATTAATTTATTTCTTTTTTCATTAAGACAAAAGCATTTTCTAAACAAGTCCATTTATTTCTTATATTGTACATTTCAATATGGTTGTAATAGTAACTTAGGACTTATTTTTATTTGCAATCCCCATTTGTAAATATGTACCCCCATCCCCTAAATATTGTAATAGCATAGGACTTTACATTTCCGTGTTTTATTGCTTTCGTATATTGTTAGTAACTAGGGTGTGTATGGAAAGATAAAACCAACAAGTAGGCCACCAAAAATAAAATACAAATGCATGCAATCAAACACACTTTGCACACATGCACCCTTAGGGTAATCTCACTTGTTGCCTATCAGAAAATAGTCATGTCCCTCGAACATGGGCGTTTTAGCAAAGACCCTCGATAAAAGATCGTAGTCCCTCGATGACCCTTGATGTTGCCTTCGGTAAACGATCTAGTCCCTAAAACGACATTGCTAAAACGTCTCATAAGTTGCCTTCTATGACTATTCAAACGTCCCAATGATCGTCCCTTCACATCCAATGATGGGGCTTCTTACCAAATCAATGGTAAGATGGCCACATCTAAAGGAGAAGGAAAATCACATTTAAGACCTTTCGAGTAGGTAGATTCGCTCCTAGTTACTCGCTTGCTCACAACAAAACATTTTATACACTAAACACTTCCATTTTGAAACATTTTCGAAACAAACACTTTGTATGCGTTCTTATAGAAACGAGAACCATTATGAAGTTCCATTTTCAAAATCACTTTCAAAAACACATCTCACAAACACCTCTTTGAACTATTTTAGAAACAAACACTTTGTATGCGTTCTTATAGAAACGAGAACCATTACGAAGTTACATTTTCAAAATACTTTCAAAAACACACACCACAAGCACATTCAAACAAAAGCAAGTGATCTAGCAAGTAACTAAGAGCCTATGGAAAACCATGGATGAAAAGGGTGCTAATACCTTCCCTTTTCATAATCTACCCCCTAACTCAAAAACATCTCTAAAGGTCTTTCCTGTGTGTTTTCACCTTTCCTTTTGGATAAAAGAAAAGTCGGTGGCGACTCTTGCTATACCGCAACATTTTCAAACAAAAACGCAAAACCTCAAGTCAGTTCTCCCACCGTATCATAGAACTGGCGACTCTGCTGGGGAAATCATCTTAAAAGTGGGGTTACCTTAGGGTTAGAACACATTTACTTGCTTACATTGTTTGATTTGTATGCTTTACATTTTGGTTCCTTGTTTGGTTTTGTTTTAAATCCTACACCCGGATTTGAGGACACCTTTTAGGTAAGTAGCAATAAACTGTGAGGGAACTGTGCGGGGTATACCGACACAGTTGAAGCAGTAGCTACGTTGATGTGGCACTTTGGTTGGTACCGGTAACCCTTGAGTCAGTTAAGGAGAGTACGTGGCCGCCGCTTGGTGTCGTGAAGCATCAACTGACCTTAGAACCTTACTTGACCAACTTGGCCATTAAGAAGTAGCGAGATAACCAGCTTTGGTGCAGACCGAAGTTGGTTGATACTCAATGCTGCACTCATTGAGGCTTGACTCTTGAGTTTTGTTTGGTTGCGAGTCAATCGTCTATTGAACGAAACTTGGGGGAAAGATCAGTGATATTGAGATCCCTTAGAACCCAGTTACTATTAACTAGGACAAGTTGAGCCAACTAAACTTCAAGAGGGTACTTACCTACAAAACTCCGTGCAAGCCTAAAACTAAGGATTTGTTTGCTTCGTGTGAATATGATTATTTGTATATAAACTTCCTTACCTCGCATATCTGTACATAACACCATAACATCATACCATAGCATTTTCAATAACCATTTCAAGGATCTTAAGGGTCTTTGATGCAGGGTCACGTTGAACCAGACATCTATCAAGGGGCAAGGGGATTTATTTTCCTCTAACCAAGCAGCGTCAAAAATCAAGTACAATAACTTGAGTCAAGGGCTATGACCCACTTGACATGGTGAGCTTAATTCTCGTGGAAAGACATTCATAGATACAAAGTTTTCCAATCCAAAACTGTAAGTGACTACTTACCCCACGAGGTCCTTGAAATCATGCATCCACATACCACGCATCATATCATGACAGGTTTCTCCGACACAGTGTTCCTTATCTTCCTACTGTTTATTTCAGTAGAGATGGCCTTAGAACAAAACATCAAGAGCATCCAGATTCAGAACGCTCAACTTCAAGAGATGTTCTTGAACCTATCCAAGGGAAAAGAAGAGGTCAGTGCACTCCTCACCAGGGGCATGACCATGGGGAATCCCGAGGGCAACAAAGATGACCAATTGGAGCGGCTACAAACTGAGATAGCCGTAATGAAGGTTCAAATGATGGGAAAACTGGTGGGCCAGATGGCTCTTATCCAAAATCTGGCACAAGGACAAGAAGAGCTAAGAGTCCTCATCAACAAGCTTCGTCGGGTGGGATGTAACCAAATGGGGAAAACATCTAGGATCAAGGATCAAGTCATCATTCAGCCTCCCATGAGACAAGGAGCCGAGAGAATACCTCCTCAATTTGCTTCCGCGTTACAAACCCGACAATCACCTCGTCATCAAGGATAGGGTAACCGAAGTAAACAGGTCCCAACTGTTGTACCCTAAAATTTTCCCTCCCATATTTCTCAAAACATTTCAAGAAAGATCCTCAAGTTGCTCTAGGTAGCCCAAGGGTTGGCCAGACAAGCTCTCTCCTAAGGCAGTCTACCCCAAGTTAGGCTTTCATGTTTCATCAAGATACTTGAGTACAAGTGACCCCAAGTTCTCACCAATGTACTAATATGTTCTCAAGATCATCCATGTCAAGTTTCAAGCCTTGCAGAGGAAGTTTGCTTAGTCAATTGCTCAAAGGTCCAAAAATCGACTGTGCTAGGGCAAAAGTCAACTGTGACCTACATACAGTCAAACTTCAATACTTTTTGTCAACATTCTCATTTTGAAGTATATTTCATCATTTGATCAATGGTTGATCATGATTCATCAAGGATTGCTCACAATTTATCAAGATTCAAAAGTTGCTAAATTAGGGTTTTGTAGGAAAAGTCAACTCAACATTGACCAACCATAACTTTCTCATACTTTATGAGACATGACCCATCCAAAGTTCATTTTTAAGAGGATTCAATTTCCTACAATCCATATTCAGCTCCCAAGATTAAAATATGCACTCACAAGAAGTTATGAATTTGGACATTATAGGTCATTTTTGAAAGTCAACAAAAACATCTTTTTTGTCAAAGATTCTAACTTTAGTATGGAATATCAAAATGAGATGAGAACAAAAGGGTTGGTTAGAGGACATATCAAGCTTTCTAGAAAGTCCAAGAACACCTCCAAAGATTCAAAATTGAGGAAGTTATGCATTGTTGAAGTTGGACTTTTTTGCAAAATTGCCAAAAGTCAACTATCTCCAAAACTCTAAATTTTGCCAAATGGGCCCATTATTTTTCACTTGTTTTGAGTTGGCATTATGGCCCACGTGCTCTAGCCTTGCCCATGTGTCCATATCATATTTTTATTAATTATTTTGATTTTTATTTGAATTAATTTGAATTAAATCAAAACAAATCAAATAAAATCACAAATATTGAAAACCAAGGATCTTTTGATTTGTTTTAGGCTCTAATTACAGCTAGCAAGGTAATGAAACTCGTATCAAGCCATGTGGGTACAAAAAGATTGCAAATGAGCCAATTTTTGAAAGCTTTAGTGGAGGATCAAATCAAATATCAAAGTGATTAAAAGAGGAAGATTTGGACAGAAGTTGGAACCCTAATACATTGTGCATTACATAAGGGTCGTGGGCAGACAAGAATAAGGGTTGGAGATCAGTTGGAGAGCAAGAACAAAATTTTCAAAAACACCAAAAAAGTGTGAGATCGAAATCAAGTCTAGAGGCAGTTTCAAGGCTTGATACTTGTCTCAATCGTTTCCTGGCAACCTCCACAAGCGAAAGCAAGCAAAACCAGGCATTTTCAGATCCTCACACGTGCTGTAAGTCATTCGTAAGATTGCTCTATTCTTGATTTCGTATTTTGCAATTTAAGCATGGTTGATCTGAATTAATGGCATAATCTTAATCTACACATCATTTGCAAGCTTTTGGTGTTACTTGATTTCATTTATCTGACCTATATCGTGATTTACCATAGCTAGGGTTTCTTGGAGTTTTTTAGGGCTTTTGCTTTCAGGTACAATTAGCCCTAATAATGGCCATGGCTGTGATCAGAAGAAGGAGACGAACTCAACCATGGTCTTAGAATCCATTTTCATGGCCTGTACAAGATTTTGAGGGTGGACAAGCTTGTAGCGACGGACCTTTGTCCGTTGGTATAGGTACTTTGATTTTTAGCAACGGTTAATGGAAGAGGACGAAGGCATGTCGTCACACCATTCGCCCATTCAAATATTGGCGCATTTTTCTGACTTTTTTCCACTAATTCTTGTTTTTGTATTTCATTATTTTCTTTTAATATTATAACAAATAAACATAAGTGCTCCAGTGGTAGCCACGTTGGCCTTAAGGCGTTTAGGGGATGGAGGCCAGGGGTTCGATCCCTGCCTCCAGCATTTGTTATTTTTCTAATTTCTTTCAGGTGATCATGTGCACGCGTGAGCCAGATTTCCACCATGGACATTCACCATCAAAGCGCCAGATGGCCAAATGGCCAGATCTGGTAGTCAAGCATTGAAGGCACACCATAAGTAGGTCAACGCACATGCATGGGATCACAAAAAGTCCAACAGATCTCCATAATTGGGCCAGGAAAATTGCTTTCTACACCTCTCCAAATCAGGCCCATTTCTCTAACTTTTTATATTTTGTTTGTTTTTTTATTTAATTATTTTATTATCTTTAATTAATTACTAACCAACAAATTAATTTCTTTTTATAAAAAAAAATCACAAAAATGCATTTTATCCAATTAAATTTCAGAACTTTATTTTTATTTAATAAATATTAATTAATTAATTAGGTTGATTAATTAGATAACTTGAATTTATTTTGTAAATATTTAAAATTAATTAGAAATCATTAGGTTTTAACTCTAATTTAATTATTTTATTTTCTTTCCTAAAATATCAAAAACTCCAAAAATATGTCATTAATTATTTTTCATTAATTTATTTAATAACTAATTTAGTATTTAATTTTAGGATTTAATTTCTTTTCTTAAAAATAAAAACAACAAAAACATTTTCTTTAATTAAAAGGGTCAAAACCCTAATTCCGTGTCCGATTTAATTTCGCATTGCGCGCCTTATTTTATCCAATTGATGTATCTGCTCCTGGCTTGTAATAAATAATTAGGACGTTTATTTATTTTTCTGCTTTTATTTTATTTTCAAAGGGTTATTTTTGGCGATGTAAATACCCGACGCCTTGTAATAATTTAGTTTAAATTCCGCACTTTAAATTCTGCAAATTATATAATTGCTAGATGTTTGGTAATAGGGTTTGCATGACAAGAATGAATGCTTAATCTTAAAATGGTTAGATCACCCTTAACATGTGCAAAGATAAAAATAATTGAAATCAACACACTCGCACATGCGCACTCCTAGGGTACACCCCACTTGGTTACCTTCGTACACGGTCATTAAGTATAGGTAGTTTTAGAGGTCGTCCTCTTGTCTAAAAGATCATAGTTGCCTCGAAATGGTTGCCTCGGTTATTGTTGCCTCAAACAAATGATCTAAGAGATTAGGGTTACCGCTAAGGCGTCCTAACATTGCTTTAGTGACCGTATGTCCCTCTTTCGAATTGAACCTTAAACTCCAACGATGGTGCTACCTACTCATTAATAGTGGGATAGCATTGTTTAAAGGAAATTAGCATAGAACGATTCCTTTTTCGAGTAGGAAGATTAGTTCTTAGATACTTGCTCATTCAAAACAAAACCTTTTCACACTTACACTTTTACAAACAAGTTTTCAAAAACACTTCATTACACTCTTGAGGACAGAAGCAAGAGTTAAATCGAAGTCAAAACAAAAACTTTTCAAAACCCACAAACACAAAGAAAACAATTTTTGAAAACAATGAGCAAGTACCTAAGAGCCCGTAGATAACTACGGATAGAAAGGGTGCTAATACCTTCCCTTTCTATAATCTACCCCCCGTACTAAAAAATATCTCGAAAAAGGAATTTTTCTGTGCTTTTTTCCTTTCCTTGTTGGATAAAATAAAATTCGGTGGCGACTCTTGCTTACCGCGACATTTTGCAAACAAAAAACGCAAAATGCAAACCAGCATTCCAAAAAACAGTCAATTCTTCCACCGTATCACAGAACTGGCGACTCTGCTGGGGAAATTAATAAGTGGGGTGTACCTTAGGATTAGTTCATATTATTTTCAATTGCTTGATTTGTATGCTTTATCATTGTGGGTTTGAATCGAAGTTACTATGGATCCTAACCCGGATCTAGGGATACCCTTTAGGTAAGTAGCAATAGATTGTGAGGGAACTGTACGGCGTAGACCGATATGGTTGAAGCAGTAGCTACATTTGTGTGGCACTTTAGTTTGTACCGATATCCCTTGTGGCGCAACGAGGAGAATATGGGTCTGCTAAGGGGTCATTAAGCACCAACTGACCTTAGAACCTATAATTGACCAACTTGGCCATAGAAAAGTAGCAGTATGCTACACTCATTGAGACCAAACTCTCGCAATGATTCCGGCTGCAAGAAAAGGTTGCTAAACTGGAATTATGACCGATCGAGGGTGGTCAATGATATTGAGATCCTCTAGAACCCGGTTACTATTTCTAGGACAGGTTGAACCAACTAAACTAAAAGAGGGTAATACCTAAGTTCCATGCCAGCCTGAAATCTAAGGGCTATCTGTGTGACTTGTTTGCCCTTACCATGTTTGCTATCTATGAATACCTGTGATGTGTTTCTATGATGACATCATGCATCATGACACTGCATGCATATTGCATTGGACTAACCATTTCAAAGACCAATGGGATTCATCTTTGTTTTGTTTTGCAGATCATGGCATCTATGCGTAGAAACACTATTCGGATAAGCTTTATACAAATTCCTACTCAACTTAAGGATTTGGTTTCCAATGTTCATGACACTTCCTCTTTTGACAGAAGACATGGTCACCTCCTTAGTCTAGTCACCTCCAAGCAGGATGAACAGATGATAAGTGTCTTATTCTAGTTCTTTGATCCATTGTACCACTGCTTCACTTTTCCGGACTACCAGTTGGTCCCTACCTTGGAAGAGTTCTATGATCTACTCGGCATCTCCATTCTAGAGCAGACCCCATTTACAGGTTGGGAGATAACCCTTAAGCCAGAGGATGTTGCTACAACTCTACATCTGACAAAGGCTGAGGTAATGTCTAATTGGGAAACTCGGAGTGGGACAAAAGGCTTCTTGGATAAGTTCTTGGTTGATCAGGCTAATCAGTTCTGGGACATTTTAGACTTTCAGGCATATGAAGACATTCTGGCTCTTCTCATTTATGGTCTGGTTCTATTCCCCAACTCAGATTCTTTTGTCGACGTGAATGCGGTGAAGATTTTCATGTCCCGTAATCCAGTACCCACTCTCTTGGGTGATATTCTGCATACTCTATATGCCTGTACTACTCGTAAACGGGGAACCCTTATGTGCTATGCACCATTACTGGCGAGGTGGTTTATTTCTCACCTCCCCAAATCAGTTTTGAAGAACAAGGAAGGAATGGGTTGGGCCTACAGGATTATGTCCCTTGCTCACACGGATATCATTTGGACTACTAAAGACATGGAAGACGTAGCTATTATTGATCGCCGTGGGGAATACCCCAATGTTCCATTGCTGGGAATCAGAGGAGGGATCACCTATAACCCTTGTTTGGCCTTACCACAGTTTGGGCGAGCTAGGAGGGACGGACCTCATGAGTTGCTACGTCCGAGCATTGTCTTTGACTTCCAAGGGGATAGTGAGGGACATCGCCGCAGGTTCATACGAGCTTGGGATAGAGTCAACAGGTCTGATCCCCACGAGCTAGGCGTGAAGACTTCTCTTCCGATGGAGCCATATCTCCGGTGGGTTCGTACACGTGCTCAAAAGCTAGGGATGCCCTAAGAAGCTGTCTTGCCTGTGATAATTGAGAATGCTGATGAAGAAGGGGTTCCTCCTACCATCCTCCATCCATACATGCCTACTAACGTTGGGGCATTAAAGAGGTCTTGGATCCAATTGAGGGAAGAGCGGGATACTTACAGAGAGAAGTATCATGAACAAGAACGGAAGATCCTAAAGCTTACAAGGCAGCTGGAGAATGAGAAGGTCTTCAACGACTACGTCAACACCAACGGAAAACGACCATGGGAGCACTGATGTCTTTTGTTATTTCTAGTTTTGATTTACTTTTCAGTATTTCTTTTTGTAACGCCTTAAAGGCATTTGTTGAACATTGAATTCAAGTTTTATCTAATAAAAGTGTGTTTCATTTTGGTTTACGAATTTGAATCTCTAAAGTCTTTGAAATCATATCATACGCATTACATTCCTATGCACCTCATTATAGGTACCCTTACAGGTTTCTCATCTTCTTCGCTGTTTATTTCAGCACATCATGTCTTCTGAAACATCCACTGATCAAGCCATCAAGGCTCTACAAGCTCAAAACGCCCAGTTCTAGGAAATGTTCATGAACTTGGCCAAGGGTCAACAAGATCTGAAGACCCTTATCTTAAAGGATAAGAAGAAGAAGAAGAAGAAGAAGACGGTCCTCCTAAATATGGGTCGCAGATTTGGAAACAATTTGCGGGAAGATGTTGATTTTCCTCACTCACCTGGAGGGGGAGAGAATCAGGAAGAAGGGAGGGAACCTAGCCCCGTGGTTTCTGACAACGAGATTGACTTCGACGAAGACCAGTATCCTCCGGCTGAGGATAGATATAAGCAACTCGAAGACCAGTTGAGTGCAATGGAGGTCCAGAAAGTCCCTGGTCTGGATTTTGGAGATTTGGGTTTGTCATCTGGGGTGGTAATTCCCCACAAGTTTAAAGCACCCGTCTTTTCTAAATACGACGGGGTTTCTTGCCCAAAGCTGCACCTCCGCTCGTATGTTAGAAAGATTCAACCATACACTGCCGATAAGAACCTCTGGATCCACTTCTTTCAAGATAGCCTTTTAGGGACTCAACTTGAATGGTTTTACCAGCTGGAAGGAGCTAGTATCCGTAATTGGGAAGACCTTGCTGCTGCTTTTTACAAGCAATACCAATACAATGCCGACCTTGCTCCCACGCGTACCCAACTTCAGGGTATGTCTATGGGTGCGAGCGAAGGTTTCAAAGACTACGCTCAGAAATGGAGGGACCTTGCTGGAAGAGTACAACCTCCTCTGGCTGACAGAGAGTTAGTGGATATGTTTCTGGGGACCTTGTCTGGTCCGTATTTCAACCATCTGATTGGAAGTTCATCGTCCGGGTTTACTGAGATGATTATGACCGGGGAAAGAGTTGAGGCCGGTATCAAGAGCGGTAAAATACAGAAGGGTGCTTCATCAAGTACCGAAAAGAAGCCTTTTAAGAAGGAATCCAGCGCTGTTTATAGCTCAAAGAGCCATAATAGACCTGAGCGCCGCCAAGCAGTCAATGTGGTTGTTATATCAAGACCTGCTGTTTCCTCACAATGCAACAATCAGCTAAGAGCCGAGAGGCTGCAAAGACAATTCACTCAGCTCCATATGACCTGTCTCAGATTCTGCCGCAGTTGTTAAAGACCAACTTGGTGATTCCGAAGGAAGCCCCGAAGAATCCCAATACAACATCACTACTGTACAATCCAAATGCCCGTTGTGCTTTTCACTCCAATAGCCCGGGGCATGATACGAATAACTGCTGGGTCCTGAAGAATAAAATACAGGATCTGATTGATGCTAAGGAGATTGAGTTTGAAGCACCTAAAAAGCCTAATGTTATGACTGCTCTGATGCCCAAGCATGGAGTGAATGCTGTAGATGAAGACTCGTTTGTGGTTTTTGTGAAAGACATTGCTACTCTATTAATGACTGTGAAGAAGAACCTTCTGTTAGCCAGTTTATTTCCGGGATATGGCGAAGGTTACCATCTGTGTTCCGTCCTACCTACTGGTTGCCATATTTTGAAGTTAGGTGTCCAACGCCTGATGGATAACAAAGAAATTATGTTTGAGAAAACTTTTGTTCCATTGGTTATTTTGAAGACATTTCTATAATCACCATTTTCGACAATTCTTCCAAGGCTTCCTCGAGAAAGCCTGTTAGAATTACATCCATTCCAAGAATCGCTCCTCTGATCATTACCATTCCTGGGCCAATCCCCTATACGCCAGATAAGGCTGTCCCTTGGCACTACGGGGCTGACGTGTACTATTATGGGGTTAAACAAGACTTGAATGTTGAAGCGGCTGATACTGATGTCAGCAATATTGTTGGATCTAGTAAAGTCACCCGAAGCGGAAGGCTTTTCTCCCCTGAGATCTCTCCACCAACTGTTTGGAAGCCTGTTGCTGTTACACCTACTAGTACATCTGCTACTGTCCCTGTTCATGTTCCAATCCTTACCCATGTCGCCGAATCATCTGATACTCGGGGCAAAGGGATCACCAGTGAGCATGCCCAGACGGAGGCACCACAGAAGATTACTGTTGAAGCCTCTAGACAAGAGATGGAGGAAATTTTGAAGATCATCAAAAAGAGCGACTACTACATAGTCGAGCAGCTGGGGCAAAACCCGTCCAAAATCTCTATGTTGTCTTTGTTGCTATGCTCAGAAGCCCATGCCAAGGCTCTGATTGCTTTCCTGAAAACTGCACACGTACCCCAGGAAACATCCGCTGATCAGTTCAAAGATTATGTGGCTAGTTTAACTGCTGATAATGGTTTGGGTTTCTCCGACGCAGACTTGACTGTCAAGGGGAAGAATCACAATGACTCTCTACATGTTTCAATAGAGTGCAGGGGCACTACTCTAGCTCATGTGTTGGTGGATACAGGGTCATCGTTGAATGTTTTACCAAAGAAAGCGTTAGACCGGTTGGACTATGAAGGGTTGGTGTTGAAACCAAGCAACATTGTGGTTAGGGCCTTTGACGGGTCCAAGAGGAGGGTACACGGAGAAGTGGATATTCCAGTTAAGGTCGGTTCTCAAATTTTCGCATCTACATTCTATGTGATGGACATTCGACCATCTTATTCTTGTTTGCTGGGTCGCCCGTGGATCCACAAAGCTGGGGCAGTAACTTCTACGCTCCACCAGATGCTGAAATACCCAGTGAAGGGGAAATTGTTACAGTACGAGGGGAAGAGGAGTACATGGTGAGCCACCTCAACTCTTTCCGGTATGTGGAAATGGACGGGGAGTTCATTGAAACCCCGTGTCAACATTTTGAAGAAGTCCCCCAAACGCTGGAATCGACTGAAACTGTTATTGAATATCTTCCAATGAAGATAATTCCCTCAAGGATGCCCAGGCTGTTGTTGAGAAAGGTGGGTGTGCAAATTGGGGCCAACTCTCTGATTTTGCACATAAGACTAACAAGTTTGGTTTGGGTTTCACTGCAGAAGCTCAAAAGGCTGTTCGGCGTGCGCGGATCGGAGGACCTCCCCTGTTTATCAGCAATTCAGGAGTGAATGCCATTGAAGACGATAATGAAGAGTATGATATTGGCAGCTGGATTTACCCAACTGCCGACGATGGACTAAGCAATTGGACGGCAAAGGACTTCGTCCCAATTTCTTTTATTACCCAGTAATGAGACTTTTGTTTTGAGTTTATAACAGACAATTTTTAAACTTTACGGCCCGGTGTCTTACCCGAGGCACCATGGTTTTGTTTGTGAGGGCTTTATGTGTCATTACCATATATCATTAATAAAAGCATTGGACGTTTCTTGCATTTCAAATTTTGTGCTCTTTGTTTTTCTTTTTCTATCTTGCAAAACAGCTATTTTACATACACTCACATATACAGGTCTACATCTATTCTAGATCCTACTGATAACGACTATGCTACTGCCAATTATGACTTCGAAAGTCCGATCAACTTAGCCAAAGACGAAGGTGAAGATGATTGCGAAGTGCCTGGTGAGCTTACTAGGCTGCTACTTCAGGAAGAGAGGGCCATACAGCCGCATGAGGAGCTAGTGGAAACAGTAAATCTGGGTACAGAGGTAGACAAGAAAGAGGTCAAGATCGGTGCAAATCTAGAGTCCAGTGTTAAGCAACGACTGATTCAGATGCTGCCTGACTACGTTGAGATCTTTGCCTGGTCTTATGAAGATATGCCTGGGTTGGATATCGATATTGTGGTTCACCGCCTGCCTACCAAGGAAGACTGTCCTCCAGTGAAACAGAAAGTTCGCCGAATGCGCCTAGAGATGTCTGAGAAAATCAAGGCTGAGGTTATGAAACAATTTGATGCTGGTTTTCTAGCAGTCACTTCTTACCCGCAGTGGGTTGCCAACGTGGTTCTAGTGCCGAAGAAGGACGGTAAGGTTCGAATGTGTGTTGACTATAGGGATCTGAACAGGGCGAGCCCCAAGGATGATTTCCCTCTACCTCATATCAAAGTTCTGATTGACAACACCGCACAACATAAGGTATTCTCCTTTATGGATGGTTTCTCCGGTTATAATCAGATTAAGATGGCTCCCAAAGACATGGAGAAGACAACCTTTGTTACTCAATGGGGTACCTTTTGCTACAAGGTCATGCCTTTTGGATTGAAGAATGTTGGGGAAACATATTAGCGCACCATAGTCACTTTGTTCCATGAAATGATCCATCATGATATTGAGGTATATGTTGACGACATGATTGCAAGATCCCAGACTGAGGAAGAACACCTAGACCATCTTCAGAAGCTATTTGACAGGTTGAAGTTGTACAAGCTGAGGTTAAACCCGAACAAGTGCACCTTCGGAGTGAGATCTGGTAAGCTGCTGGGTTTCGTCGTAAGTGATAAAGGTATTCAAGTGGATCCTGCAAAGGTGAAGGCTATACAGGAAATGCCAGCTCCCCGAACAGAAAAAGAAGTCAAAGGCTTTTTGGGACGGTTGAATTACATTGCTCGATTCATTTCACACCTGACTGCTACTTGTGAGCCAATTTCAAGCTGCTGAAGAAAGATCAAGTGGTAAGATGGAATGATGAATGTCAGGCCGCTTTCGAAAGGATCAAGAAATATCTCCAAGAGCCACCTATTCTGATGCCTCCAGTTGAAGGGAGACCATTGATCTTATACTTAACAGTACTCGAAAACTCAATGGGGTGCGTGCTGGGTCAGCATGACGAGTCTGGCCGAAAAGAGCATGATATTTATCATCTTAGCAAAAAGTTTACCGACTGTGAGACCCAATACTCACTGCTTGAGAAAACTTGTTGCGCTTTGGCATGGGCTGCTCGCCGGCTGAGACAGTATATGCTGACTCACACTACTCTATTAATATCAAAGATAGATCCAATCAACTATATCTTCGAGAAGCCTGCATTGTCCGGAAGAATAGCAAGATGGCAGATGATCTTGACTGAGTATGACATCCAATACACGACCCAAAAGGAAATCAAGGGAGGTGTGTTAGCGGATCATTTGGCACATCAGGCAGTGGATGATTACCAGTCTATGAACTTCGAATTCCTGGATGAGAATATCATGATAGTAACCGACTGTGAAGAACCTGGACCGAATGAAGGACCTGGGGGAGGATTCCGATGGTCTATGTACTTTGATGGAGATTCGAACACTTTGGGAAACGGAATTGGCGCCATGATCATATCTCCTAAAGGCTCTCGTACTCCATTTACCGCCTGACTATGTTTCAACTGCACCAACAATATGGCGGAGTATGAAGCGTGCATCATGGGTCTTCGAGCAACAATTGACCTAAGGATTAAGTTCTTAAGTGTGTTCGGATATTCCTCTCTCGTGATCAGTCAGATCAAAGGCGAGTGGGATACAAAACACCCTAATCTTATTCCTTACAAGGAGTATGTATTGATGTTGCTTCCCCACTTTGAGGAGATAACCTTTGAACACTTCAAAAGAGAGGAGAATCAGTTGGCGGATGCGCTAGCTACGATGTCTTCTATGTTCAAAGTCAATTGGGACAACGAGGCTCCCCGGATAACCATTGAAAGGTTGGACGAACTTGCAAATTGCTGTGACATTGAGACTGAAGAGGTAGTACATAAACCCTGGTTTCATGAGGTGAAGAGGTATCTTGAGGCTCAGGAATACCCTGAAGGTGCATCTTTTAATGACAAGAAGTTTCTGAGGAGGTTCACGGCAAAGTTCTTCATCAGTAATGACATCCTTTACAAGCGTAACCATGATTCGACCTTACTGCGATGTGTGGATAAAAACGAGGCAGAAAGGATTATGGTAGATTTACATGAAGGTACTTTCGGAACTCATTCCAGTGGATACACCATGGCAAAGAAAATCCTACGGGCAGGATATTATTGGTCTACAATGGAAGCCGACTGTTATCAGCATTCTCGGACCTATCACAAGTTCCAAGTCTATGCTGATAAAGTGCACATACCTCCAGTTCCTTTGAACGTCTTGACAACTCCGTGGCCTTTTGCAATATGGGGCATCGACATGATCGGCGAGATCAGACCTACTGCGTCCAACGGGCATCGTTTCATCCTGGTAGCTATTGATTACTTTACGAAGTGGGTTGAAGCAACTTCATTTTCTACTGTGACCAAGAACGTCGTGGCACGGTTCATTCGACATAATCTGATCTGTCGATATGGTGTACCAGAGAGGATCATTACGGACAATGGTACAAATCTCAACAATAAGACGATCACTGAGCTCTGCAAGCAGTTCAAGATACATTATCACAACTCTTCTCCTAACCGGCCGAAGATGAATGGGGCTGTCGAAGCGGCTAATAAGAACATTAAGAAGATTGTGCAGAAGATGAAGGTGACATACAAAGACTGGCACGAGATGTTACCATTTGCTCTTCATGGGTACCGTACCTCAGTGCGGACGTCAACAGGGGCAACACCCTATTCCTTGGTTTACGGTATGGAGGCCGTATTGCCCATTGAAGTTCAGATACCCTCTCTTAGGATTATGAAGGATGCAGGTTTGAGCGAAGATGACTGGATTCAGACCCGGCTTGATCAGCTGAACTTAATCGATGAAAAGAGGCTTACTGCTATTTGTCATGGTCAGACGTATCAAAAGCGGATGATCAAGGCATTTAACAAGAAAGTTAGACGACAAGAATATCAAGTTATGGATCTGGTAATCAAGCGCATTATCCTACCTCAAGGTGATCCCAGGGGCAAATGGACCTCTAGCTACGAAGGGCCATTTGTGGTTAAGAATATTTTCTCAGGAGGAGCTATGATTCTAACCACCATGGATGGTGACGACCTTCCTCACCCCGTCAATGTAGACATAGTGAAAAAATACTACGCATAATCAAAGACTCGCTAGGTCGACTGGCCTAGGCAAAAATAAGGGCTTCCCGGCGAACCAAAAGGGTTCGGGCAAAAATAAGGGATGAAAATGAAAAATTTGTACACCCGGCAAGTCGAAAACCTGAAAAGGCGGTGTTGTACCCCAAAATTTGCCCTCCCATATTCTTCAAGAAATTGCCAAGCCAAGTCACAAAATTCCCCAAGGGTTGCACAACTCAACAGTCTCCCATACAATCAAAACTAGGGTTTGGGTTCTGATCAGGAAAATGAAGTTTTCAAAGGCCCAATCAAGTCTCATATGCTTACAAAGATGGTCAAGTATCCTCATATCAAGTTTCAAGGCATTCAGCTCAAAATTGCACAGTCAAAACCCTAAATTGCACTACAGTCAACTGTAGGGGCAAAATGGTCATTTGACAGTCAAAAGTTCAAATTTTTGGTCAACATATCATTTTGAAGCCACAAACATCATTTGATCAATGCTTGATCATGATTCTCAAAATTTGGCTCAGAAATCATCAAAGATGCAAAAGTTACTATATTTGGACAGCTGAAAAAGTCAACTGAAATTGACCAGGGCATAACTTTCACATGGATTATCAGAAAAATTCCATCCAAAGCTCATTTTGAAGAGAAAGACATTTCCTACAACTCATCTTCATATTCCAAGTCCAAGAAATGCTCTCACAAAAAGTTATCAATTTCAACATATAGGTCATTTTCAAAAGTCAACAAAAAGGGACTTTAAGTCAAAGGCCATAACTTGAGATTGGTAAATCAAAATGACATGGGACCAAAGGCATTGGTTATAGGACTCAAAGACCTTTCCAAAATGTCCAAGAACATGAGAAAAGCTTACAAATTGAGCAAGTTATGCCTTGTGGAAGTTGGGAAATTTTTGGAAACTTTGAAAAGTCAACTTTGATCCAAATGACCTAAAATGCTAATGGGCCCATTTTTCTCCCAAGATTCATCATTCTAAACATGTGCACGACCATTTGGCCCAAAGGGAAGTATTTTCTCATTTTTTATTTATTTATTTGAATTTCTATTAATATTAATTCAATTAAATCAATTAAATATGTGAAAAATATCTAAATGAACCAAATAAATCTTTTTGTACACATTCTAGACTCAATATTTCGTGCACATGCTAATTAGGCAAGATTTGGTCTGATTTGAGCTAATTGATACAAAGAACACATGAAAAAGATTTGAAAAGATCTTAAGAAAATCAAATATGCAAAATCATTATTGCCATGGATTTGATCAAGTTTTGTTGACCTAATAGCCTCAGTACATAAGCATGATTAAAAACCTAATCCTAGAACACTGAAAGCTGCGCTCAAGAATACCTTACAAACTTGGATTTTTGTCAAAAAAAGCAAAACTGAAAACCACCTTAGAGGTTAATTCGAGGCATAATTCATAATCCATTAGATTCCTTGAAGGCTCCTGATCATATTCCAACTCCAAACATCCTTCAGAACTCCACGAATTGGTATATGGAACACGAACTGCATCAAAGAAAATTCATAATTGTATATCATATTCCATGCGTTATTTGTGAAATTTATTCATTAATTCATGTTCATGGTGATGTTCTGATGCTAACTGTACCATTTGATTTTGTTTTTGTGCTTTCAACGCGATTTCACCATGTTTAATATCTAGGGTTTTCAGAGTTTTAAATTGGGGTTTTTCACCCAAGGAAAAATTAGGGTTCAAGGCCACCACCATTAGATTCAGCAAGCTGGGACGAACAGGAAGCACTACTCGCGATGAATTTATGACTAACAGAATCCTATTCGCTATTTTCTGATATGTCCTCTATAGCAACGGGTTAAAACCGTTGCTTTTTGTTTTTATGTTTCAGAAAATAAAAAAAGACAACGAAGAAGAAGGCTCGGTGGCAAGACGTGACTGGCTTATTCAAATTTCGCGCGTTCCAATCCACTAAACGCGTTGCTTTCTTTATATTATTTATTTGTTATTTATATATTAAACGCGTTAACATGGCGTAGTGGTACAGGTGTTGAGTTGCAATGTCCAAGACCTGGGTTCGAGTCCCAGGTCTGTACTATTCTCAATAATATTTTTCCCATGATTTTCATATGCAGCGCCCAAAGTTAAGGCTACCATACACTCGCCATATCAAGCCAGCCACGTGTTTAATGAGTCCAGATCAAGGGCTCAGAATTAAAGAACACCATGAGGACTAGTCAACACGCGCATACGTGGCCTGGAAAAGTCAACGAATTGCAAGCTTATTGGGCCAGCATTCCAGGATTACACCTCCATATTGGGGACCTCCACCCCCCCTGGTTTGCAAGTTTTATTTTTCTTATATTTTATTTTTAATTATTATTTCATTTGTTTTATTGTTTTAATTTAATTCATTATTTTTGCAATATATAAAAAATGCCTAAAAAATCAGAAAAAGATAAAAATATAATATTTATTATTTTTATAAGTATTTTCATATGTAAATATTTAGTTTTAATTAGGATATAATTTTAATTTCTTTTAATAACAAAATACAAAAAGTAGAATTAGGTTTAATTGATAATTTTTATTTCCTTTTAATTTTTCTTTCACAATAATAATGTTTACTTTATTTATTTTTTATAGTTAAATTGTACATAAAAAAAAACTTAGTTTTTAATTTAGGTTAAATTTTAATGCTTTCATAATAAACTTAAAAATAATTAGAACTAGGTTTAACATTTCATTTTAGTTTTTTTTAATTAATCCTTTTTCCATTAATTCTTAAAAAACACAAAAATACCAAAAAACATTTAATTTTAATTTTAATTCCTTATTAACTTTAATTTTTTGCAAAAGGGTCCAACGCCCTCGTTCGTAATTTATTTTATTCGCACATTTGTTTTATTTCGCTTAATTCATTATGTATCTCTCCCAAAGCCGTGTAAACAATTGCTCGCACTTTTATTTCTTTCGCTTTATTTACTTTCCGTCAAATCGGGTCCGGTTTAACTTTGGCGATGTGGACCCGCGCCATTTGTAATAGCCTTAGATTTACTTTCCCGCAAATATTAACTGTTAACAAAAGCATGAAAGAATGTATGGACCATAATAAAATCAAGCGTAGATCACAATGAACATGACAAGACAAATATCAATGAAAATGACACACAATTCGCACACACCACCCCTAGGGTACGCCTCACTGTTGCCTTGCCTTCGAAAAGGTGATCGTTGAGTAGAGGATGTCTTAGTAAGTCCTCATGATCCGAGAACCTGGCATGAGGGTAGCTTCTAAGGTGTCTTCCCATTGCTCTGGTGATCACCATGTCCCTACAAACTCGAATTGACCCGAACACCTCCAACGGTGGTGCTACCTACCTCTCAATGGTGGGATGGCACTACTTTAAAGGACATTTACACAGACGAATTCCTTAGGGTAGGTAGGTTCTCGTAGATACTTGCTCTCTTCAAAAACAAAACAAATAATAATTTTCACCAACACATTTTCAAAAGCTTTCAAAGCAAATTTTTCAAACACTCTGACGTACGAGTCGAACTGAAATTTTTCAAAGAAACTTTTTAAAACCCACATTGAAAAGCAAGCAAACATTTTTGAAAACACATTGAGCAAGTATCTAAGAGCCCATGGATAACCATGGATAGAAAGGGTGCTAACACCTTCCCTTTCTATAACCTACCTCCCGAACCGAGAGCAATCTCTTTAAGGAATTTTTCTGTGCTTTTGTCCTTTCCATTTGGAGAAAATAAAAGACGGTGGCGACTCTTGCTTCCGCGACATTTCGCGAACCAGCGTTAAACAGTCAGTTCCAGATCCACCGATCACAGGCGGCTTGGGTAAAAAAGGGTATCCCGGTAGACTGAAAACCTGAAAGGGCGGTCCAGGAAAAAATTAGGGATCAAAGCGTAACACTATGTCTCATTGGATCACCTTGCAACCAGACTTCGGTATCGACTATCAAGCTCGGACGACACTAATCAATCTGATCTACCTTTAACCAAGTAGCAAAGTGATGAGATGCTCGAGGACATAAAGGCAATAGCAGAGTTGGAACCCAGTGGGATTATTCACATAACTGTTTTGTTTAGTTTTTCACAAATTGTATAAACTATATTGTTCGGTGGCGTTCCCTTACTAGGACGTCAGCCTCTTGTACAAAAACGCCTATTTACAGGCCAAACTTCAAAATAAATACAATTCATCTTCAAATAAATTCCAAACTATTTTTCCTTTATCTGTTTTGTTTTGCAAAGAACTTCCATTGTTCATATTTGATATATGCATTTGACATTAATTGCTGCTCATGAATATTTACATGCAAAACAAAAGACGATTACTTGTAAAATCAGAAACAGGGGCAAATAAGAATTGTCCAAGCTTTACGGTGGCTCTATCCACCAGGTATAAAGGTAGATTCAGCTGAAGAGCATAGCTAAGGCACATTCACTCCCCGTAGAGTAAGAAAGGACAGTAATGTTAACTCTCCCCAGCTGAGACTTGCAACTGTGAATGAATCAGTAATATTCTCCCCAAGCAGAGTTTATCTACCATCAGCACTAAAAAGTCTTATCATCCCCGGCAGAGTATAAAATATCCCCAGTGGAGTTTGAAATTTTCCCCAACGCAGTCTGAAAAAGCTTTCCCAGTGGAGTATGGAGAATCATCCCCAGTAAACTTTGGAAGGTTATACTCAGTAGAGCCTAAAAGGTTATCCCCAGTGAAGTCGCAATTGAAGATCATCCCCAGTGGAGTTCATTCCTTTCACAAACAGGAATTCAATCCCCAACAGGATTCAGTATCGCCAGCAACGGTAATGCATCCCCAGCTGAATTTACCAACAGAATCCTCAGCAGAACATCTCTTCCCCACAGAATAATCTCCTCATCAGTTTATTCCCCAGAAAAGTTATCCTCTCCCGCAGGTTTATTCTCACAAACATCTTCATTCGCTATCCCCAGCGGAAACGAAGGATTCAACTCTTTTCTCCAGCAGCTATCCGGGATTTATTTTCCCCAGCTAAAAACATTACATTTCCATACATCATGACACATGCATATATGCATCATACAACACAATCTCATTTAGTTTGAGAACATCATTGCCTGATACATATCATGCATTACATACACCTAACCTTTACCTTTCAGGAAGGATGCAGTTAACTTCTCACAAAATTCAAAGTTTTGAAGCTTTTACCTCAGTCGGATTACGGACAAGTTCCTAAATTTCAGCAGAGATGTTTTCTCAGTTGAATTACGGGCAGGTTCGTAAATCTCGACGAAGATGTTGAATTACGGACAAGTTCTTAAATCTCAGCAGAGATGTTTTCTCAGTTGAAGTACATGCGAGTTCCTAAATCTCGACAAAAGTGTTCCTCCGTTGAATTATAGACCAGATCCTAAATCTCAGCAGAGAAGTTTTCTCAGTTGAATTACAGGCGAGTTCTTAAATCTCGATGAAGATGTTTCCCCAGTTGAATTACAGATAAGTTCTTAAATCTCAGTAGAGATGTTTTCTCAGTTGAAGTACAGGCGAGTTCCTAAATCTCGACAAAAGTGTTCCTCCGTTGAATTACAAACAAGTTCATAAATCTCAGTAGAGAAGTTTTTCTCAGTTGAATTACGGGCGAGTTCTTAAATCTCGACGAAGATGTTTCCCCAGTTGAATTACAGACAAGTTCTTAAATCTCAGCAGAGATGTTTTCTCAGTTGAAGTACAGGCGAGTTCCTAAATCTCGACAAAAGTGTTCCTCCGTTGAATTACAGACAAATTCCTAAATCTCAGCAGAGAAGTTTTCTCAGTTGAATTACGGGTGAGTTCTTAAATCTCGACGGAGATGTTTCCCCAGTTGAATTACGGACAAGTTATTAAATCTCAACAGAGATGTTTTCCCAGTTGAAGTACAAGCGAGTTCCTAAATCTCGACAAAAGTGTTCCTCCGTTGAATTACAGACAAGTTCCTAAATCTCAGCAGAGAAGTTTTCTCAGTTGAATTACGGGCGAGTTCTTAAATCTCGACGAAGATGTTTCCCCAGTTGAATTACGGACAAGTTCTTAAATCTCAGCAGAGATGTTTTCTCATTTGAAGTACAAGCGAGTTCCTAAATCTCAACAAAGTGTTCCTCCGTTGAATTACAGACAAGTTCCTAAATCTCAGTAGAGAAGTTTTCCAAGATGAATTACGAGCGAGTTCTTAAATCTCGACGAAGATGTTTCCCCCCAGTTGAATTACGGACAAGTTCTTAAATCTCAGCAGAGATGTTTTCTCAGTTGAAGTACAGGCGAGTTCCTAAATCTCGACAAAAGTGTTCCTCCGTTGAATTACAGACAAGTTCCTAAATCTCAGCAGAGAAGTTTTTCTCAGTTGAATTATGGGCGAGTTCTTAAATCTCGACGAAGATGTTTCCCCAGTTGAATTACGGACGAGTTCTTAAATCTCAGCAGAGATGTTTTCTCAGTTGAAGTACAGGCGAGTTCCTAAATCTCGACAAAAGTGTTCCTCCGTTGAATTACAGACAAGTTCCTAAATCTCAACAGAGAAGTTTTTCTCAGTTGAATTACGGGCGAGTTCTTAAATCTCGACGAAGATGTTTCCCCAATTGAATTACGGACGAGTTCTTAAATCTCAGCAGAGATGTTTTCTCAGTTGAAGTACAGGCGAGTTCCTAAATCTCGACACAAGTGTTCCTCCTTTGAATTACTGACAAGTTCCTAAGTCTCAGCAGAGAAGTTTTCTCAGTTGAATTACAGAGGAGTTCTTAAATCTCGACGAAGATGTTTCCCCAGTTGAATTATGGACGAGTTCTTAAATCTCAGCAGAGATGTTTTCTTAGTTGAAGTACATGCGAGTTCCTAAATATCAACAAAAGTGTTCCTCCGTTGAATTACAGACAAGTTCCTAAATCTCAGCAGAGAAGTTTTTCTCAATTGAATTACGGGCGAGTTCTTAAATCTCGACGAAGATGTTTCCCCAGTTGAATTACGGGCAAGTTCCTAAATCTCGACACCTCAGCTGAATTACGGGAAAGTTACTAAAGCTTGACACCTCAGTTGAATTATAGACAAGTTCCTAAATCTCGACACCTCAGTTGAATTACGGACGAGTTCCTTTCCCTCAACAAAGATTAGACTTCCCCAGCGGAATCTTCCACAAAAATAGGTATACAAGCTCTCGCTATGGAATCTCTTATGCGATCGACACTCCTTCGGATGGCATCTTTAAGCCCATCTCCCCTCATCAGCAATTTCCAAATGGCATCTGTAAGCCCATTCCCGACATCACATGACAATTACCACTTCATGCGAGTGCAAATTTCTGGACACTCTAGTGTTCAATCCTCTTCCACCTTCGGATCATGAAAGGCACGAAAGTCAATCTACATCCTTAGGTTTAAGAAGATTGAACAGGGGCAGCTGTTGCACCCAAAAATTTTCCCTCCCATATTTCTCAAAACATTTCAAGAAAGATCCTCAAGTTGCTCTAGGTAGCCCAAGGGTTGGCCAGACAAGCTCTCTCCTAAGGAAGTCTACCCCAAATTAGGGTTTCAAGTTGCATCAAGATCCTTGAGTCCAAGTGACCCCAATTTCTCACCAATGTCCTAATATGTTCTCAAGATCATCCATGTCAAGTTTCAAGCCTTGCAGAGGAAGTTTGCTTAGTCAATTGCTCAAAGGTCCAAAAATTGATTAAGATAAGGCAAAAGTCAACTGTGACCTACATACAGTCAAACTTCAAAATTTTTTGTCAACATTCTCATTTTGAAGTATATTTCTTCATTTGATCAAGGGTTGATCATGATTCATCAAGGATTGCTCACAATTCATCAAGATTCAAAAGTTGCTAAATTAGGGTTTTTTAGGAAAAGTCAACTCAACTTTGACCAAGCGTAACTTTCTCATACTTTATGAGAAATGACCCATCTAAAGCTCATTTTTAAGAGGATTCAATTTCCTACAATCCATATTCACCTCCAAAGATCAAAATATGCACTCACAAGAAGTTATGAATTTGGACATTATAGGTCATTTTTGAAAGTCAACAAAAACACCTTTTTTGTCAAAGCTTCTAAATTGAGCATGGAATATAAAAATTAGATGATACCTAAAGTGTTGGTTATAGGACATCTCAAGCTTTCTATAAAGTCCAAGAACACCTCCAAAGAGTCAAAATTGAGGAAGTTATGCATTGTTGAAGTAGGACTTTTTTGCAAAATTACCAAAAGTCAACTATCCCCAAAACTCTAAATTTTGCCAAATGGGCCCATTCTTTTTCACTTGTTTTGAGTTGGCATTATGGTCCACGTTATCTAGCCTTGCCCATGTGTCCATATCATATTTTTATTAATTATTTTGATTTTTATTTGAATTAATTTGAATTAAATCAAAACAAATCAAATAAAATCACAAATATTGAAAACCAATGATCTTTTGATTTGTTTCAGGCTCTAATTACAGCTAGCAAGGTAATGAAACTCGTATCAAGTCATGTGGGTACAAAAAGATTATAAATGAGCCAATTTTGGAAAGCTTTAATGGAGGATCAAATCAAATATCAAAGTGATTAAAAGAGGAAGATTTGGACAGAAGTTGGAACCCTAATACATTGTGCATTACATAAGGGTCGTGGGCAGACAAGAATAAGGGTTGGAGATCAGTTGGAGAGCAAGAACAAAATTTGAAAAAACACCAAAAAAGTGTGAGATCAAAATCAAGTCTAGAGGCAGTTTCAAGGCTTGATACTTGTCTCAATCGTTTCCTGGCATCCTCCACAAGCGAAAGAAAGCAAAACCAGGCATTTTCAGACCCTCACACACGTTGTAAGTCGTTCGTAACATTGCTCTGTTCTTGATTTCGTATTTTGAAATTTAAGCATGGTTGATATGAATTAATGGCATAATCTTAATCTACACATCATTTGCAAGCTTTTGGTGTTACTTGATTTCATTTATCTGACCTATATCATGATTCACCATAGTTAGGGTTTCTTGGAGTTTTTTAGGGCTTTTGCTTTCAGGTACAATTAGCCATAATAATGGCCATGGTTATGATCAAAAGAAGGAGACAAACTCAACCATGGTCTTAGAATCCATTTTCATGGCCTGTACAAGATTTTGAGGGTGGACAAGCTTGTAGCGACGGACCTTTGTCCGTTGGTATATGTACTTTGATTTTTAGCAACGGTTCAAGGAAGAGGACGAAGGCGTGTCGTCACACCATTCTCCCATTCAAATATTGGCGCATTTTTCTGACTTTTTTCCACTAATGCTTGTTTTTGTATTTCATTATTTTCTTTTAATATTATAACAAATAAACATAAGCGCTCCAGTGGTAGCCACATTGGCCTTAAGGCGTTATGGGACTGGAGGCCAGGGGTTCGATCCCTGCCTCCAGCATTTGTTATTTTTCCAATTTCTTTCAGGTGATCATGTGCACGCGTGAGCCAGATTTCCACCATGGACATTCACCATCAAAGTGCCAGATGGCCAGATCTGGTAGCCAAGCATTGAAGGCACACCATAAGCAGGTCTACGCACATGCATGGGATCACAAAAAGTCCAACAGATCTCCATAATTGGGCCAGAAAAATTGCTTTCTACACCTCTCCAAATCAGGCCCATTTCTCTAACTTTTTATATTTTGTTTGTTTTTTTATTTAATCATTTTATTATCTTTAATTAATTACTAACCAACAAATTAATTTATTTTTATAAAAAAAAATCACAAAAATACATTTTATCCAATTAAATTTCAGAACTTTATATTTATTTAATAAATATTAATTAATTAATTAGGTTGATTAATTAGATAACTTGAATTTAGTTTTGTAAATATTTAAAATTAATTAGAAATCATTAGGTTTTAACTCTAATTTAATTGTTTTGTTTTCTTTCCTAAAATATCAAAAACTCCAAAAATATGTCATTAATTATTTTTCATTAATTTATTTAATAATTAATTTAGTATTTAATTTTAGGATTTAATTTCTTTTCTTAAAAATAAAAACAACAAAAACATTTTCTTTAATTAAAAGGGTCAAAACCCTAATTCTGTGTCCGATTTAATTTCGCATGGCGCGCCTTATTTTATCCAATTGATGTATCTGCTCCTGGCTTGTAATAAATAATTAGGACAGCTATTTATTTTTCTGCTTTTATTTTATTTTCAATGGGTTGTTTTTGGCAATGTAAATACCCGACGCCTTGTAATAATTTAGTTTAAATTCCGCACTTTAAATTCCGCAAATTATACAACTTCTAGATGTTTGGTAATAGGGTTTGCATGACAAGAATGAATGCTTAATCTTAAAATGGTTAGATCACCCTTAACATGTGCAAAGATAAAAATAACTGAAATCAACACACTCGCACATGCGCACTCCTAGGGCATCCCACTTGGTTGCCTTCATACACGGTCATTAAGTATAGGTCGTTTTAGAGGTCATCCTCTTGTCTAAAAGATCATAGTTGCCTCGAAATGGTTGCCTCAGATATTGTTGCCTCAAACAAATGATCTAAGACATTAGGGTTACCGCCAAGGCGTCCTAACATTGCTTTAGTGACCGTATGTCCCTCTTTTGAATTGACCCTTAAACTCCAACGATGGTGCTACCTACTTATTAATAGTGGGATAGCATTGTCTAAAGGAAATTAGCATAGAACGATTCCTTTTTCGAGTAGAAAGATTAGTTCTTAGATACTTGCTCATTCAAAACAAAACCTTTTCACACTTACACTTTTACAAACAAGTTTTCAAAAACACTTCATTACACTCTTGAGGACAGAAGTAAGATTTAAATCGAAGTCAAAACAAAAACTTTTCAAAACCCACAAACACAAAGAAAACAATTTTTGAAAACAATGAGCAAGTACCTAAGAGCCCGTAGATAACTACGGATAGAAAGGGTGCTAATACCTTCCCTTTCTATAATCTACCCCCCGTACTCAGAAATATCTCGAAAAAGGAATTTTTCTGTGCTTTTTTCCTTTCCTTGTTGGATAAAATAAAAGTCGATGGCGACTCTTGCTTACCGCGACATTTTGCAAACAAAAAACGCAAAACGCAAACCAGCATTCCAAAAAACAGTCAGTTCTTCCACCGTATCACACCAACCGTTAGGCAGTTCACCAAACTCGATATGCCTATATCACAGGTCTTACAACACATGATGAACTTGAGTTTGGTCACATTAAGGGATCCTCCTCGGAATCCTAATACCTCTGCTCCTAGCTATCATCCCAATGCATTGTATGCATACCACTCCAATAATCCTGGGCATGATATGAATGACTAACGGATTTGAAAAATAAGATCCAAGACTTGATTGACAGAGGAATGCTGGAGTTCACACAAGATGGCCAGACTGAGTTCTTCTGTCATCCTTCAAAGGTTCACCACCTAAAGTGACAAGTTCAGACAAAGAGGCTTCTGTTTCATTTGAATTTTCAATTGTAATTTCTTTTGTTATTCAAACAATTATCTATTAATGTCAAACTCTGTTTCATTAATGCATTGCATATGTTTGTCTTGAATTCATCCATTCGTTTTCACTATACTTAAACTATTCTTTCTACTTTCTTTATGACATTTAACTCTTGCTAAAAGTTACAAGCCTTTAGAGGGAGGAGACGAAAACAATGACATAATCTCATACAATATGCTTTTGAACAGACCTTGCTGACGATGTACAGGCGTTTTTTCAAAACCTAAACATTGGAGTTTTAAGGAAGATAATCCCTAGTCAACCCCTTCGAGCCAAAGAAGTAGAAGTTTTTCTTTTTCACAAAATTGAAACCTTTAATCAAAACCTGGGGCAGGGTAGTCTCTCAGTTGATTCAAACGCGCGTTTAGCCGCAAATTCTTATCTCGTAATACAACGAATGACGTCAAGAAACATTCCTCTGGAATCAAAAGATGGTGATGGTTCCCTATCACATAGGCAGCCATTATCTCTCAAAAAAGAAAAGTCCACTAAGTCAAAACCTACAAAGGAGACTTAAGAAAATTGGGGCATCCCGCTGACTGTAATCTCAATACAAGAATGGTCAGGCAAGTATCAAGGATAACAAATCAAAAGAAAGAGGTCACTATAAATCCTCAACAACATGAAAAAAAATGTTGCAAGAAATGACTGCTTTTTGACAAACTTAATCTGTCTGAACCATCACCAAAACGTCATTCCAAGACTCAATTGGAATTCAAACGTACAATTAACTGAGCTTAAGACTGGAGAACATCAAGAAGAACGGGTGGGTACAAACACACTTTGAGCCTTTATCCTTTCTTTCTTAAACCGTGAACCAAGCCACGTTACAACCCTTCAAAATTCCTAATTGAAGCATGGGTTAGTTCGAAAGCATACTGTTACAAAAGGTATCCTGACTCCTGTAAGGCTTTACTCAAAATACAGAGTTGAATTACAAATTTCTTTACTCACTAAAATGCATTTTCAAAACTTCAAGACAAACATAAACTTTGCATTGCTTGAATATCACTGTTTGCATGTGGCTATTTGTTTGACAGTGGAGAAGTTCACACAATGAATATCCAGTGAATGAAAGCTCTCTCAGTGAACAAAATCACTTCAAGTAGGATGACACTTCCATTGTCAAATCTCCTATCAACAAGGGGACATGACATATCTCTATCCAACACACATGGGGCACTCCAGTCAAGATTCCAAGGAATCTCTCAAAATGCAGAGTAACCAGGGGCAGGTCTCCAGCTCTGTCACTTGGGGCATTGAATGTCAATCTCAACAAAGGGTTATGTATAATCAAACATTTTTTGGCAATGCCACAAACATTTGCTACTAGGGGAAATGAAAAATCTCCCCAAAGTCCTTCTCATAGGGTGATTCCCCAGCAAGAGTTTAATCTCTGAAAGCCGTTCCCCTGTTGAGGCAACCTCAAGAGTCCTCAAGGACTTTCCCCAACGAAGTCATCACCTCTCTAGCAGACCGATAACAGGGTTTATTTCCCCAAAAAACGACGGGAATCCCCAGCTTGAGGTGGCATCTTCGACTACTACAAATCAAAGGACCAAAACTCCTCTCCCCCCAGTAGACTACTCTACAATCCCCAGCAAGTTACTGTGAAGCCTGGACCCAACCAGACATCAGTTCAACTTCGACTCCCCAGTAGAGCAACGGACGACTAAGACTCCTGAACTCTATTTCCCCAACCAGGAATCAATACTCCCCACAGAGTTTTCAATATTCCCCAACAGAGTTCTCCTCATACAACAAAATAGGAATCCCCGGTGGAAATATTTTGAGCAAAGTTTGAAGACACAATTACATCTCAATAACATTCATAGCATATGCATATAAAATACATATAACACAAATCTCATTTATTTTGAGAACATCATTACACAATGCATACATCATGACATTTCATACAACTAACTCTTTACCTTTTCAGAAAAGATCAGTCAATAGATAAAGGTTATCATCTGTTTGGAGTAGCAGTCGTCAAAGATTCCTTCATTACCTTTTGGAGTAGCAGTCACCCAGATTCCTTCATTACCTTTTGGAGTAGAAGTCATAAAGATTCCTTCATTATCCTTTGTGAGTAGCAATCGTCAAATATTCCTTCATTACCTTTTGGAGTAGCAGTCATCAAGATTCCTTCATTACCTTTTGGAGTAGCAGTCGTCAAAGATTCCTTCATTACCTTTTGGGGTATAAGTCGTCAAATATTCCTTCATTACCTTTTGGAGTAGCAGTCATCAAGATTCCTTCATTACCTTTTGGAGTAGCAGTCATCAAGATTCCTTCATTACCTTTTGGAGTAGCAGTCGTCAAAGATTCCTTCATTACCTTTTGGAGTAGAAGTCATCCAAGATTCCTTCATCATCCTGTTGGAGTAGCAATCTTCTAAGATTCCTTCATCATCATGTTGAGGTAGAAGTCATCCAAGATTCCTTCATCATCCTGTTGAGGTAGTAATCGTCCAATATTCCTTCATCATCCTGCTGAGGTAGTAATCATCCAAGATTCCTTCATCATCCTGCTGAGGTAGTAATCATCCAAGATTCCTTCATCATACTGCTGAGGTAGTAATCATCCAAGATTCCTTCATCATCCTGCTGAGGTAGTAGTCATCCAAGATTACTTCATCATCCTATTGAGGTAGAAGTCGTCCAAGATTCCTTCATCATCCTGTTGAGGTAGAAGTCATCCAAGATTCCTTCATCATCCTGCTGAGGTAGTAATCGTCCAAGATTCCTTCATCATCCTGCTGAGGTAGTAATCGTCCAAGATTCCTTCATCATCCTGCTGAGGTAGTAATCGTCCAAGATTCCTTCATCATCCTGCCGAGGTAGTAGTCATCCAAGATTCCTTCATTATCCTGTTGAGGTAGAAGTCATCCAATATTCCTTCATCATCCTGTTGAGGTAAAAGTCATCCAAGGTTCCTTCATCATCCTGTTGAGGTAGTAATCGTCCAAGATTCCTTTATCATCCTTCTGAGGTAGTAATCGTCCAGATACAATCACCTTCGGATGGCATCTTTAAGCCCATCTCTAACAACTATCCATTATCTCTCCAAATGGCATCTTTAAGCCCATCTCCAACAACTATCCATTATCTCTCCAAATGGAATCTTTAAGCCCATTCCCTGCATAATCAACTAACACATCTTCGAGTGCAAATTTTCTGGGCACTCTAGTGTTCAATCATCTTCCACCTTCAAGTCACGAATGGCAGAATTACCAATCTAACTCTTCAGGTGTAAGAAGATTAAACATGGGCAGCAGTTGTACCCGAAAATTTGCCCTCTCATTTCTCAAGGAATCACCCTGGATCCTCAAGTTTGCTTCCATCCAATTCTAAGCCTTGAACTGCAATTTTCCAAGAAAATCACTCACAAGGGCAAAATGGTCATTTGCACACTGAGAAGTCCAACTTTGACTTTTGGATCAAAATCAAATCTCAAAAATCATATTTCATCAAGACATGTTGGAATATGAAGTTTGTTTTATCAAGAATTTCAAAAGTCAAATTTTACTTCGGAAAAAGTCAAATTCTAAATATTTAGGAATTTTTCTAAGTATTTAAGAAAATATGACAAGCTCAGAACTTCTGACCATATTATCACCATAACACTCAGCAAATTTTGGACACTCTCAAGGCAGAGTTTGGTCAGAACTTCTGGGCAAGTTTTCACAAAGGCTTTAGTCAGAGTTTGCCAGGGTAACTCAAAGAAGGTTAAGAAGCGTGCTACAAGCTTTCTAGAAAGTCTAAAAGCTCCTTCAGAACATGCTGGAGCCAGAAGATAAGAGGATCAAAAGATTGGATGTTGCGCAAGCTCATAACTTCTGATCCAGAACTAAGCCATGGTGTAGAATCTCACGTTGTAAGATTTTTGGTTGTGATAAGTCTCATCATCATTTAATGCTCATTTAATGCTCACAACCACCTTCTGAGTCTTATCCAAAGGATATTCACCACGTGTACCTCTACTATCTTGGGATAACAACTTTGACACTAAGCCCATGCTTTGCTTTTTGCTTTTCCTTAATTCCTGCTGACAACCACCATGCTTGCTTCAAGAACAAGGCAGCGCTTCAGCATATGAAGGTTATATTCAACGCTTTGGTCAAAACTTGGCCAAATCCCAAAACCTTGTTTATACAACCTGTTGCAGACCTATAACCAACAACTAGTTCAGCCTACGTCCGCATCTCATAATTGCACCAAACTAGCATACGAAAACAATGATGAAAAATTAAAGGAGCAGTATGCCAAAAGTGTTTAAAACTCATTTGTTTTTCCACCCAAAATCACAACAAATTTATCTATAAATACTTGGGTCCATCACATGTTCAAAAGGCTGGCTTTTGAAGAGAGAGATTGGCTAAAAGAGAGAAAAAGAAGTTGTGAAACCTTCATAAAAAACCAGATTTTCTCTTACACAAAAACAAACCTTTGTTCTTCCTTTTGAATCAAAGAACTTGGCATTTTCTCTTCCATTACTCTTGCTGATTCTAGAACATCCAAAGGCAGCCACTCAAAGCTCCAAGCACGCTCCAGGTTCAAGGTAAGTCTTTCTGGCTTTGCTTGTTTTTTCGTTCTGAACATCATTAACATGTAAATATCATAGTATTGATGTAGTCTAGATCATTGCATGAATAGAAAAACTCTGGGTCAAAACTTCTTGATTAAGGTTAGATTCAGATTTAGGATTAGAACTTCTATAAATTGTTGTGTTGTTATCCTTCTGTTTTGTTGTCTAATGAGAACTGAATGAGTTGCTGATGTGCTGATTAATATGAGAAAAGAGTTGAAATGTAATATAGAACTTATGATTTTCACATGCTGATAACACACAGAACTTCTATGATTTTTTCTCACTGTTAACACACACTGAACTTTTGATTCTTATACGCTAATAACGCACTGAGCTGCTAATGTTAACTCACTGGCTCAGCACAACACTGAACTTCTGATGACTCACTCACTGTTCTAACACAACACAAAACTTCTGAGTTCTCCTCACATGTCAAATACACTGAACTTCTGATGTTTCCATCAGCTGCTTTCAAACACTCAGAGTTTCTGATTTTCACGTGATGACAATACAGAACTTCTGACTTTTGGTTTACTGGTTCAACCCCATCCAGAACCTCTATGTTTTCCCTTTAACATTTTTTGCAGGACTTCAGCACATAGCAAACAAGAACTTCTGTGTTTTCCCTCTAACGTGTCTTGCAGGATCTCAGAGTTTACCCATCTAGAACTTCTGATTCCATTGACGTTTCTTCTGAGCCACATCGCTTTTGGCCTCAAAACTTCTGATCCTAGTTGTTCTTCTTGCAAAAGTTGTTTCCTATCTTTCATTTATTTTCCTTTTCATCATTTTTAATATCAACATAAAAAGACATAAAAATATTTTCCTTTTACTAATTAATTTATTTCTTTTTTCATTAAGACAATTTTTTTTTCTAAACAAGTCCATTTATTTCTTATATTGTACCTTTCAATATGGTTACAATAGTAACTTAGGACTTATTTTTATTTGCAATCCCCATTTGTAAATATGTACCCCCATCCCCTAAATATTGTAATAGCGTAGGCTTTACATTTCCGTGTTTTATTGCTTTCGTACATTGTTAGTAACTAGGGTGTGTATGGCAAGATAAAACCAACAAGTAGACCACCAAAAATTAAAGACAAATGTATGCAATCAAACACACTTTGCACACATGCACCCTTAGGGTAATCTCACTTGTTGCCTATCAGAAAAATAGTCATGTCCCTCGAACATGGGAGTTTTAGAAAAGATCCTCGATAAAAGATCGTAGTCCCTCGATGACCCTCGATGTTGCCTTCAGTAAATGATCTAGTCCCTAAAATGACATTGCTAAAACGTATCATAAGTTGCCTTCTATGACTATTCAAACGTCCCAATGCCCATCCCTTCACATCCAACGACGGGGCTTCTTACCAAATCAATGGTAAGATAGCCGCATATAAAGGAGAAGGAAAAGCACATTTAAGACCTTTCGAGTAGGTAGATTCGCTCTTAATTACTCGCATCATCACAACAACAAAATTTATACACTAAACACTTCCATTTTGAAACATTTTCGAAACAAACACTTTGTATGCGTTCTTATAGAAACGAGAACCATTATGAAGTTCCATTTTCAAAATCACTTTCAAAAACACATCTCACAAACACCTCTTTGAACTATTTTCGAAACAAACACTGTATATGCGTTCTTATTGAAACGAGAACCATTACGAAGTTACATTTTCAAAATACTTTCAAAAACACACACCACAAGCACATTCAAACAAAAGCAAGTGATCTAGCAAGTAACTAAGAGCCCATGGAAAACCATGGATGAAAATGGTGCTAATACCTTCCCTTTTCATAATCTACCCCCCGAACTCAAATACATCTCTAAAGGTCTTTCCTGTGCTTTTTCATCTTTCCTTTTGGATAAAAGAAAAGTCGGTGGCGACTCTTGCTAAACCGCAACATTTGCGCACACTAACGCAAAACCTCAAGTCAGTTCTCCCACCGTATCACAACGTGCAGGGCCGGTCCAACAAATCTCGAGGCCTGAGGTGAAATTTAAAATTAAATATTTCTAATATAATAAAATTATCTTTCTAAAATTAATATATTTTAGATGTTTTAGGATGTAAAATTATTAAATTATTATAATCAATTTTATTTAATATTTTATTTTAATTGATAATAAAATTAAAACACTAATCCCATTATTTAAAAAAAAAACATAATTGAAAACAATGCCAAAATTATATAAAAAAATACTTAGATATTAAGTCTTCTATTATGTAAAAAAATTTCAAAATTTATTATCTATATGTGTAGTTTTTAAATTAACAAATCAAACAAGACAATATTATTTAACTTGTATATAACATAATTAAAAAGTTTATTTTTTTAATAAAAAAATTAATTAACTAAGAGAATATAAATATATAAAAAAGTGGGGTCATAGGCGATAGTCTTGATGGCTTACTCCTAGGACCGACCTTGTTAATGTGTCACTTGGAGTAACAATAGAACCCGTTAAAGTTAAGGTCCTAATGTTATGCAAGAAAGAAATGCTAATAATATGATCAATAATGAGGAACTTTATGGGAATTGGATGACCCTTACTATAAGAAAGAGGGGACAACCGTCAACTTCTCTACCCATCACAAAAAGTTAGGTAGTGTACCTTTCACTAATTAGATTAAACATTTAACTTCATGCTATTTAATTATTTATTAAATGATATACTTTTTGGTTGTTTTCAATGCATTTTACTCTAAGGGTAACTCTATCAAAATTTTTGTGTTAGATAGATAAGAATTCACCTAAGAAAGATTAAAGAATATTATCCAAGAAGAAAGATTTAAATTGTTAGTGCACAAGGTTAAGAACAAAAGGAATGAGAATATATTTATGAGAACAAAATGAATGACGGTTGTAAAGCTGTAAGAAGGAATTAATTATAACAAATGATAACTACTACTAGTCTATTTATACATAAAGTAAATTACCACGTAGGCCTTAACAAAAGGTAAACTTAATAACTAAGCAAAATAAACTTAATAGCTAAGTAAACAAAATAACTAGAACCCCATAAGCTAAACATACTTCTGGACGTAACCTCAGAAGTTTCTGCTTTTGACTAACAACCTTAGAAGCTCTACTGCTTCTGAGCAATACTGCTTCTGAATATATCTAACTACTGCTTCTAACTAAGCAGTCTCAGAAGCTTACAACTTCTGACTAACATCCTCAGAAGCTTAACTACTTATGAGCAACACTGCTTCCGAGTAATAACATCATAAGCTCCTGGCTCTAACAACAGTTTCTGAATATGAATTACTTCCAACACTATCCCTTAATTCATATTCAGCTAACCAAAAAACTACAACACTAATTCCATCCCTTAAACAGATAAAGTGTTCAGTCTTGACATCCTTCATCAAACATCTTTAAGTTGCTTCTGGATGCTACAATGTTCACTTCTAATACTTTAGTTAGAAATGTTGACTTCTCCTTGAAAACCCATTTGACGTTGATGACTTTCTTCTCCTTTGGAAGCTCAGTTAACTCCCAAATCTTGTTTCTTTATGGCCTCTAGTCTTGTTCAGAATCTCCTTCTGGACTTTCTTCAGAAGTTCGATTACCACCAGAAGCTCCACCTTTGTTAGCTTCTGGAATTTCTTCAGAATAACTACCTTCAAAAGTACCATCTTCAAAAGTTGGATCGCCTTCAGAAGCTTTGCCTTCAGAAATTCAACCTTCAGAAGATTCACCTTCAGAATCATGTACACCGTCAGAGGGTGGACTACCTTCAGAAGCTCCCCCTTGAGAAGGTGCACCTTCAGAGACATGATTTCCACTAGAAACATTATCATCTCTAGAAGATTATCCTCCAGAACCTACATCTTCAGAGTTTTCCCTTCCAGAAGCATGATCACCACCAAATTTAAAATATGGATCAGAATCAGATTCACCATCTGAATCATCTTCAGAGTCACAGAAGATTCTTCATCTTCTGACTCAGACTCACCTTTAGAAATTTCAAGTTTTGACTCATCTTCAGAAGTAGAATCTCCTTCAGATTCTAACTCATCTTCTGATTCTTCTTTAGACTCAAAATCACCTTCAGATTCTGACTTGTCTTCAGCTTCAGAGTCATATTCAAACTCTGACTCATCTTCAAAAACCTCAGATTCTTACTCATCTTCAAAATCTTCTGATTTATCTTCTGATTCTGACTCATATTCAAACACTCTAAAGTCATAATATTCAGAGTCATCTTCTTCCCCTTCAGAATTAGAAAATGATAATCGCATTGATTCCTCACCAGATTCATAAGCCATCAATAACACATGCTCATCATAAGAATCTCCTCTGGTTATTTTTGCTTCTTCTTTGTTAGACCAACAATCTTTAGCAAAGTGGCTGTAATACGGTGGGAGAAATGATTTTTGGGTTTGCGTTTTATCGCAAATGTTGCAGATAGCAAGAGTCGTCACTGACTTTTCTTTTATCCAATAAAGGAAAGGGTGAAAAGAACAGGAAAGACCTTTGAGAATTTTTCTTGAGTTCAGGGGGTTGGTTATGAAAAGGGAAGGTGTTATCACCCTTTTCATCCATAGTTATCTACGGGCTTTTAATTGCTTGATCATTTTTTGAAATGCTTTTGTGTTTGTGTATGTTTGATAATATTTTGAAAACGCCTAAATGCGACAATTTTGTAATGATTCTCGTATCGTTGAGAATGTATACAAAATGCTTGTTTTAAAAATATTTATTGAATGAAAGTGTTTGTTTTGGAAAAATGTTTTGAAAATGCCAATGTAAGGTAATTTGCTTTATAATAGCCCTTGCATCAGTCCTCAAGAGTGTTTATAAAGTATTTTGAAAGTGGTTGTTTTGGAAGTGTGAGGTGTGAAAGTTGTTTTAGTTTATGAGAAAGCGATTATGAGCTATCTACCTACTCAAAATGTATTTGTTCTTTTCCTCCTCCTTTAGATAGTTCTATCCTACCATTAGCTAGTAGGAAGCCCTATCATTGGATATGAGGGACAGATGTGGGTCATCGTACAGTCATAGAAGGTAACTTGTAAGACATTTTAGCAATTATCATAAGGTACTAAGATCGTTTACCGAAGGCAACATCGAAGGGTCATCGATGGACTACGATCTTTTAACTGAGGGTCTTTACTAAAGCATCTCACGTTCGAGGGGCATTACTGTTTTTATCTGAGGCAACAAGTGAGGTTACCCTAGAGGTTCGTGTGTGCGAAGTGTTTTGATTTTAAGTATTTATATTTAAGATTAGGTTTTCTAATGTTTGCTTTTAGTCTTGTCATATAAACCCTAATTACTAACAGTAATAAGGAAAGCAGTAAATTGCGGAAATTAAATGTCCTACGCTATTACAATGCTTCGGGGATGGGGGTTACAAGTTTATGAATGGGGGAGGAAAGCAATAAATTCTAATTATCTATTACAAACTTTTGACAGTCACATGATTGTATAAATGCGAAAACAAAGTGCGCGAAGGTGGTTAAAAGGGGGAAAATGTTTTAAGAGACCTTAAAAATATTTCTAAGTGTTAAGAAAATAATTTATTGTTTTTGTTTAGAAAAAAATATTTGAAATAAAAAATTAGACCTAATTCTCATTAATTTACAATTTAAAATAAAACAAAGCGTGACTAAACTAATTAATTTTATTTATGAAAATTAAATTAACTGATTAAAACCTAAAGAAATCTAAGTATTTAGAACACACTTTTCGTGTTTTATTTAGAAAAGAAATTGAGTTATAAAATCTAGTTCTAATAAAATAAAACCCAAGTGATTAAATAAATTAATTTTTATTTGTCAAAAATTAAATTAAATAATTAAAAGCCTAAATCTAATTTTTAAAATCATTTTTATGATTTTTTCTGATTAAATAAAAAAAAGATTTTTAGGAAAGAAAGTTAATAAAAATATAAAAGGAAATAAAATGGGTATGCAATAACAAGTAGTAAAGGGGGTGAGAAAGAAGTAAAAATATCCTGGCCCAATAACAAGTTTTTGTTTGAAACTGAAAATTAAAAATAAATAAAAGAGTGGGCCTGTGTTGTAAGAAATTGGGGGAGTATGAAAAAGTAAAATAAAAAAAAGGGCCCAAGTTAGAGAGGCCCAGGCGCCTGTTTGAGATTCCATGTGGGCAGTTCAATGGGGTGCATCATGGTCATGCTTCTCGGGGCGTTAGATCTGGCCCTTTTGCAATCTGAAGGTCAAGGTGTAAGGTGCATCATGCGCACCATTAACTTATTTTTACTGAATCTGCAAGAAACAAATGTGTGGAAAATAAAAGGGTATCGCTGGGGCTCGAACCCAGGTCCCTCTAATTAGCGCGCGTTTGTTTTACATTTGAGGTGGCTGTTTCATCCGTTTGTGAAACTCCCTCCAGTAAATATATTATAAAACCATTTACAAATTTGAACTTCCCATTTCACCTTCTTCCTCGCGCCAAATAACAACAACAACATTTTGATTTTTCAAACTCTTCCATTTCTCAACTTTTTTGAAAACTTTCAAAACTAAACTTGTTCCAAATTTCACCACGAATTCAACCATGTAAATTATAAAAGTTGTAGGTTAAATATGAGCATGAATTTTGCTTGGTACCAAACTGAAACCTAATTTTTTCAGAAATTTCAAATCCAAAGTTCTCATCACACGATTAATATAAATAAAAACTAAGGACATGATTAGTTTCAGGGCATTGATATCTACATTTTTGCTTTAGAAAATAAATGAAAATGATGCTTGTACAGAGATTTCAAAGTTTAGAAAACTTACCTCTGAAGTGAGAATCAAGTTTGAAGTTAGAGCACTTCTGGAGGTGTTAGGATGATCTGGATAGCTTCACTGAACTCCCAGGAAGCTTTTGCAATGCCTACCTTGGATTGAGAGTGCCTCAATTATTCTGGACAAGTCAAGTTGCAAAGGTGCAAAGTGAGGTTTGGATAATGATGGTGGAGGTGTTACAGTGATGAAAGAGGCGTATGGATGGCTTCTATATGATGTATAGATGATGTTTGAATGATAAAAAAGGAAAATGCACGAGTGGATTTGAAGTTGGGTGTTTGAAGCTTCAAATGTGCAACAATGAAGTTTTCTTAGTAATTCTGAGTTTTGAGAATGTTTGAGGGCTTGTCTATTCGTGGTATGGCTTGAAAATGATCCCTTTATTTATAGGCAAGAGGTTTGATATCTTGAAGTAACCAGAATCTTGAGATCACAAGTTATGGTTTTGAAACTTGGAATGCAATGGTACAATGGATCATAGGGTGGTTAGGAGCTGTAGACATGTTGCTTCTTGCTTTGGTATTGTGTGTGTGCAGAAGGAGCACGTGAGAGGCTAAAGGAGAGTTGACAAAATGCATAAGCATGCTTTATGTAAATGGCAATGATGCCTTTGTGCCATAAATGGAAAAATCATTTGGACAATGGCTCAAACACTTGGATAGTGATTCAATCATTTGTGTAAATATTAAATTATAGGGAGATTTGCAAGCTAATGGATCTGTAAAGTGAGATTATGCAGCATAGCTTGAATATTTGGTTATGAACTCTTCAGAAAAATGACATATAATTCAAGAATGGAATGCCAACTTCATGTCTCCTAATATCCTAGCTCAAGCATGATAAAATTGTGTTCTTGGACATTTTGGAAAGATTGAAACATTGTCTACAACTTTCATGTTGTGAGTTTTGGCTAAATCAAATGGGAACTTGGTGAAAAATGGCCATGAAGTTGGGATGGAAATCTGATCAAAACTTGTAAATTTTTTTCTAAGTGTTGGATAAAAAACATCATAACTTCATGAACTTATATCTCTTAAATTAAGCACTTTTTGAGGTTCATCCCACATTAACAAAGTTTTAAAATTTATAAATACCTACAACTTTCATGTTGAAAGTTTTCCTTGAATCATCTTGCATCTTGAGGAAACTTGCTTGTGAAGTTAGGGTTTTTGTTAAGAACAAAAACACTTAGAATTTTTCCAAGTGTTAGAAAATTTTCCAAATTTGATTTTTGTTGACTTTTTGATTTCTTGATGATGAATTTTTATGGTTTTTAATATCTTGATGATTCTTGACTTTTGAATTCCAATGATGACCAAAAATTCAAAGTTTGACTTTTGAGTGACTGTTAACTTTTCATTAGTTGATTCAATTCTTCAAAAATCAATCACTTGCATCTTTGGAAATGTTTTGAGCCATATAATTAGGTCAAGGTGTTGTATTTGAGTCTTTAATATCATGCTTCAAGCTATTAGGTCATGCACTAGGTCAACAATCAAGGATCAATCATCTTCAGTCAAAACCCTAATTTTGGCAATTTTTGACCTCTGATGATTTGAGGGATTTCCTTGAGGAATCATGGTCAACCCTTGATAAAATGATGAATATCACATCAAAATGTTGATGTTGACAACAAAATCTTGAATTTTGACTGTATATTGATCACAATTGACTTTTTGTCCAATACAGCTGATTTTCAGTCATCTGAGCAATTGACTGAGCAAACTTGTGATGCAAAGCTTGAAACTTGACATAAGCATTATTGAGGACTTATGATGAACCATAAAAGTCATTTTCAGCCCTTGCAACTCCGTATTCCTTGAGAAATACCAAACCCTAATTATGGATTCATTGCTTAGGAGGAGGTTTGACCAGTCAACTCTTGAGAATTCTTGAGTGATTGAGAATCTTAGAAGAATGTATTGAAGAAAATGGGAGGGAAAATTTTGGGGTACAACAGCTTCCCCTGTTCAATCTTCTTAAATCTGAAGAGTTAGATTGGCATGTCCTCCATTCGTGACTTGAAGGTAGAATATGATTGGACATTTAAGTGCCCAAAAATTTGCACTCGCATGTGCCCGAAGTAATGCTGTTGGTTGATGTAATACTGGGAATGGGCTTAAAGATGCCATTTGGAGAGGCGATGGAGAATTGTCGGAGATGGGATTATAGATGTCATCCAAAGTAACTGTTGATAGAAATTAGGCTAAGTCTATGCTCGACTTCAACTAGAAGAAGTATCCGAATAAATCTACGCTTAATTTAAACTGAGCCAAAAGAGGTATTTTTGTCTGTCTTTAACTGGGAGAAGTATCAGAATAAATCTATGGTCGATTTAATCTGAGCCAAAAAAAGTCTACTGGAAGAAGTATCTGAATAAATCTATGCTTGATTTAATCTGAGCCAGAAGATGTTTGTTTCCGTCTTTAACTAGGAGAAGTATCAGAATAAATCTATGGTTTATTTAATATGAGCCAGAAAAAGTCTACTGGAAGAAGTATCCGAATAAATCCATGCTTGATTTAATATGATCCAGAAGATGTTTGCGTCCGTCTTTAACTGGGAGAAGTATCAGAATAAATCTATGATTGATTTAATCTGAATGGTTATATTCCAGAAGAAGTGTAAGCAGACAACCTCCTGGCTTTGAAAATTCTAAGAAACCATACCTTGTTTTTAAACTAAAGAAATATCTTTATGGGCTAAAACAAGCTACCCGAGCTTGGTATGACAGATTGAGTAATTTTCTTCTCGAAAATAAGTTTACCAGAGGAAAGGTGGACACTACACTCTTCTACAAAACCTTCAAAAATGATATTCTAGTTGTTCAAATTCATGTTTATGATATTATTTTTGGTTATGCTAATCCATCCCTCTGTGAGGAATTCTCGAAGTTAATGCAGGCTGAGTTTGAAATGAGCATGACGGGAGAACTGAAGTTCTTTATGGGAATCCGAATTGATCAAAAACCAGAGGCTACTTACGTTCATCAAAATTATGCTGGAGACATAATGAAGAGGAAAAGTGATTCTGGAAATGGTTAGTTTCTAGGCAAGAATCCGATATCATGGTCAAGCAAGAGGCAACTAATAATTATTCTCTCAACTGCAAAAGTAGAGTATATCTCAGTAGCACTAAGATACTCTTGATGAAGAATCAGTTGGATGATTATCAGACTTATGAGAGTAACATTCCTATATTCTGTGACAATACTCTACTATTTGCTTAAGTAAGAATCCTATCTTACACTCTAGGGTTAAACACATAAAAATCAAACATCATTTCATTAGAGACTATGTTCAGAAAGGGATCATATCTTTAAAATTTATAGATACAGTCCATCAGTGGGCTGATATTTTTACAAAACCCTTAGCTGAAGATAGATTTATGTTTATTATAAAGAATCTGAAAATGGATGTCTGTCCAGAGTAAGATGTCATTAGAATCAAATGTGTTTTAGTATAAATATGAAGTGATACGATTATGACTAAATCAAAGGCCTTCTAATTTCTTTTACCTCAGTCATCAGAAGATGTCTCGGTCATAAATGTATCCGATCAAATGGAAATATTTGTGGTTTTTCCAGATGCTGAGAATATCAAACGCATCACCTAAATAGACTTAGTGTCTATCACACTCTACCTAGGCAATGCACGAGTCGTTATTTTTCTTGGAATTGATGAATCGTGATTACATTTATTAACTACTCCTATCTTTTGTGTCTTCTTCATTGCATTTTAAAGAGTATTCCAATTCATATTTAGGCAATAATATTTAATCATATGAAGCTATAAATCCTTGCATCCAAAAGCTCCCAAAAATCATTCATTCCTTATGGACGTGTATTATCTGAACTATTTGAGTTAGCTGGTGTAATTAAAAAAGTTCATCAGAGGCAATGCTCTATTTGATGAGAATTGTGATGTGTTTGAAGTTTATATAGTTTCCCTTGTTTGTCTTCAGTCTCTTGTTTCTCCTTCTATTGTAATCATTTTGAAATATCAATGAATCTTCTTATCTTCTTCTAGTTTTTATGTTTTTCACACACAATTACCTTTTTGATTATGACAAAAAGGGGGAGTAATTAAATGAACTTAATTTTGATTTCAATAATCAAGTTCTGGAAAATGTTCTCTGAAAAGAGCTGCTTACATTGTAACCAAGTTAAAATTATGTTTCTGTTAGAATTATTTTCTTTTTCAGAAAATGAGAACTTTGATTAAAGACAAAGATCTGAAAGCATTATGCAAGGCTTATGTCTAACCCGTTGGCTTCAAACTTGGCTCTAAGAATTTAAATCTAGAATCAGACTCCAAGAATTAAGAATCTGGAAGCTGTCTTAGTGACATTAAAGTTTCAATATTTCAATTGATTTCATTTTTATTGGAATCTAGAGTCAAGACTCTAAAGATCTCAATATATGATCTATTAGAACCAGGGGGAGTTTTTTTTACTCAAATGGTTCAGAGTCGGGATATTCGATCTTCATTGAGTCATCAAGGGGAGTTTCATAAAAAGGATAAGTATTCCTTACCTTCTTATTTTCACCTTTTCTGATTATATGAACAAAATTGTGTCATCAAAATACATAGTTTTGTCATCATTAAAAAGGGGGAGATTATTAGACCAAGATTTGGTTATGCAATACTATATTTAAGTTTTGATGATAACAAATTAGTATGTTTGTTTGAACAATTTTGATACTCTAATGTTTGTTATTTTTAAGTATTTAACAAACAGGTTCTGCTTCTGATGGATGGTGTGGCCAAGATATTAGAAGAGAATTAGTCCTGCTTCTGCGCTACAAAAGTTCTGATGAACAATAGCAAGACACTCCAGAAGACTCTGAAGTGTAGACTCTGATTTGAAGTCTAAAGAAACCATTCAAAAGATCTGAAGATAGAAGTTTCTACTTAAGTCCAGATGCTAAAGATTCATATTTCTGAAGACAACGTGTTATAAAGAAACCTATCAGAAGATCTGAAGACAGAAGTTTCTACTTAAGTCTAGATGCTGAAGACTAATGTTTCTGAAGACAAAGGGTTCTCAAGACCAAGTGCTGAAGATTCGGATAGACGTAGTTCTAAAGACTCTGAAGACTTGAAGTTCTAAAGACCCATGATTCTAAGAAAAGGGTTCTAAAGACCAAGTGATAAAGACTCTGAAGAAAAAAGTTCTAAAGACTCTAAAGACTCTAAAGACTTGAAATTCTGAAGACCCAAGGTTCTAAGAAAAATTTCTCACGACCAAGTGCTTAAGACTCTGAAGACGCAGTTCTGAAGACTCTGAAGACTTGAAATTCTGATGACCTTGTGTTATATTCTCTCTTCTAAACTCACGATAACAAACTTTTTACAGTCACAGTTCCTTGTGAAAAATCATTCTGGCAAAGATGCAACCAAGGCTCCACATGTCCAATGAGTAATCATAGTCTGGAAAATCAACCTGATAAAATTTAACAATACCTCAATCTATCAAGCAAAACTTTTTCACTTCATGATTTATCATAACATTGTTTGGTTTGACATCTCTATGCATTATGTCTTGAGAGTGGCAGTAATCCAAGGCCTTAAGTATATATGGAATTGCGTATGTAATAATCAATCGAGGTAGGATATAAAGTGTTGCATTCTAAATTTTGCCTTTAAATTTTTTAGTCGTATTATCATATCATATTTTATTATTTAGTCACAATCTTCAATAATAATTTTCATTCATCACATTTTGCATCATTAGTCGTATTTAAGTTGATCAAAAATCAGTTTAAATCAGAATTTGCATCGTTTTATAGTTGAAAAATGCTCGTTTGTTCACTTCATGCTTTTTTATCTCTTTATTCGCTTCATGCATTGCGTCAAGTTGTTTATGTGTCGATAATATTGATATTTCGGTTCTACAGACAGATCGTTAAAAGCGATTCAACATTATACGAAAATTAGAGAGAAAATATTTTGAGCTTTCATCTTTTACTGACTATTTTATGAATCCACGTTGCGCGTAGATCATGTCAGTGGGCTTGCTTTATTTTTTTGCTACAATTTGCAGTCTCTTTTTTAGTAGTCAGTGTCTGGTAAGCTTGATATTTTTATTCTCATTTTATTTTGATTTTGACCATTTGATAAATTTTTATTAATCTTAGAAATTTATAGTTTATTTTAATGTGTTAATTTCATTTTTTTCCGATTAATTAAGTGTCTATTTTTTTAAATCATTTTTGATCATTTTGGGTCTTTAATTTTTATTCAGAAAAGGATAGAAAACCTAGTTTGTATTATAAGTAAGTTATGATAAGAGATTGTTTAAGGGGATGATAAAAAAAATAACAGAGAACAATTGAAATTGAAAAGTAAATCCTTCCTCTTCTTCATAACCTATATCCACGATCTACTCCCTCTGTTATCCAACTGAACACTCCATTCCATCTTCTTCCTTCCATAATCCAACCCACTTCAGTTCCAGTACTCCTCTGTTCACGTCGCTAACCCCCGTCTCCGCTTCGATTATCTAACGAACCACCTCTCATAACAGAGGCTCCCTCTCTAGAAACTACCAACACCCCTCGTCACTTCTGATTCCTCTCATCACCGAGCCTTCTTCTTCTCCCGACGTCCAAATTTACTTCACCACACAAACCATACCCATACATCCTCCACCCTTCAATTGTACAATCTACAACACAGAACCTGCTAGCACCATCAATAAACACTTTCGTCGGTCCTCTTTCTTAAATCGACCACCGCCACCCTCTGTCTGTTCCACTTAAACCTTTCTATTTTTGTGAGCTCATCACAACCCAACGAACCACCTTCCCATATGCTATTTCATGGTCCAACCATCATCACTCTTCTTTTCCGCAAAAACCGCGAGTTACCCATAAAAACACGCCCTCCATTCTTCTGCTACATCTCTATCAACTCATCTATAAATCCCTCTTTTATCTATCTCAGCAACTGCCACCGCCTATTCTCTTCAATCTGTTCATTTTTGAGTGCGCTTAAGACGGGGCTGAATAAAATGGATTGCAGATTTTTATTCTTTTATGCGATGATGTTCTTATTTCTCTGGTTTGTGTATGAATATGAAAGCGGTAAATGCGGAAAAATAAATAACACTGGATATATCCTGGTTCCCCTCACAGTTCGAGAGTACTCCAGTCCGCTTGCCAACACGGAAGAGATTTCACTATAGTTTAGAATGATTGTACAAGCCTAATCACACAAAATGTGATGTCTTACTATCTAATCTATATGGAGATCAAAGGCTCTTAAAACCTTTAAGATCTTGAACATTAAGTGCAAGAAGAACAATCATTTTCAATGCACACACTTGTTTCCAACAATCCTGAAAACAAGGTAACCAAGACAAACTAAAAAGAGAACAATCCTCCCATAATACTCTATTGCTTCCAACAATCCTGGACAACAAGGTTACACCACAATCACTTTGGAAAAATGATTAGAAAAAAATTCTTGAAGTAGATATAAAAGTTTATAATCAATGTCAATACCAAGTATTCATCTCTTTTCTTTCAAGACAAAAATTCAATGGAATATATTACACAAGTGCTCAACGCATATGATGAAACTTTTCTAATAACTTATTTGAAAATGTAAGAGTAAAAGTTTCATGCAAGATCAAAATATTAATCAATGCACTTGTTTGAAAATGAGAAACAAAATGTTGAATTGTATGTTTGTGATTGTTGTTATTTTGTGTGTGTGTGTTTCTAATTCATAACCATTTGAATTATATACATGTATTGCACCCTTTCAAAAGGTTCTAAATGAATGTAGAAGTGAAATGGTTCATGGACAAATGCAACAAACAAACAACATTTAAAATAGTCTTATTTTCAAATTTGTTTCAGTGGTAACCGATTACCAAAATGCAGTAACTGGTTACCAAGTGCAGGTAACGTTAAAATATTTGAAATGCTAAAGCCTGTAATCGGTTACCAGAAACCAGTAACCTATTACCACTGTATGAAAAAGTGAAATAACCTTTTTAATGACTTTCAAATGCAATGCTAGTGATATTAAAATCCATGAAACCTGTATGCATAATGTTAGACATATTTTGAGTACTATAGTAACATACTATATTGAATTGGAGTCTTGTACCATAATGAAGATCAAATACCAAAGTCTTCTTTAGGAGTAACTTAGCATGCAATCCAAAAGTCCATTTTGAGTAGATACTTTTTCTTCTTCTTTTTGATAATGCCTTTTGCCTTGATCATAATATTTATAATCATCAAAACATAAACTTGTTGAAGCATGACTCTACAAAATCCATCTATCTCGGCAACTGCCACCGCCTATCCTCTTTAATCCACTGTTCCACATAAATCCAACTACTCTCTGTAGCGGTAGAAATGTTTAAGACTAAGACATTAGATTGACTAGACTTATACAGATCAAAATAAAAATCGCCACCGTGCTTTATTGTTTCTAAAATAATGGGAAAAGAGCGAATAACCCAAAAGAGGGGGAAAGATTCTAGGTAAGAGGGTTGATTATGTAAAGGGAATGTATTAGCACCCTAAACATCTACGGTACTCTGTAGGAACCTCATTGAAAAATCTGTATATTTTGATTATAAAATGTTGTATGTAAAATAGATTGTGGGGATAAGAAAAAGAAGTATATTTTTTTAATGATTTTTGCACCCGCCGTAGTTGCGATCCTTTAGTGCCTGTGTACCATCTTCTGTGCAATAGGGGATCAAGGTATGTAATACCGTGGGAGAACTGACTTGGTGTTTTTTCATTTGATCGCAATTGTTGCGGATATCAAGAGTCACCACCGATTTTTCTTTTATCTAATAAGGAAAGGGTGAAAAGAATAGGAAAGACCGTTGAGATGTTTTCTTGAGTTCGGGGGGTAGATTATGAAAAGGGAAGGTATTAGCACCCTTTTCATCCGTAGTTACCTACGGGCTCTTAGTTGCTCGTTAGATAACTTGCTTTGTTTGAAAATGTGTTTGTGGTGGATTTTGAAAGTATTTTTAAAAAGCGCCTTCGTTTAGGAAAACTTTGTAATGATTCTCGTCTCTATAAGAACATATACAAAGTGTTGGACTTTTTGAAAATATTTCATGTTTTTGAAAGTGTTTGGTGTATTTGAAAAGATGTTTGTTTTTTTGAGAATAGATTGTGAGCAAGCAACTAAGAACGTTCTACCTTACTCAAAAGTCGTTCGTTCATTTCTTCCTTCCTTTGATATTGCTATCTTACCATTGATTGGTAAGAAGTCATATCTTTGGATATAAAGGGACAAGCGTGGGTTGATTGTATAGTCATAGAAGGCAACTTATGAGACGTTTTAGCAATTTTCATTTAGGGACTAGATTGTTTACCAAAGGAAACATTGAGGGACATCGAGGGACTACGATCTTTTTTTATCGAGGGACTTTTGCTAAAACACCCATATTCGAGGGACATGACTATTTTCTGAGGCAACAAGTGAGATTACCCTGAAGGTGTATGTGTGTGAATAGTGTGTTTGATTTCATGCATTTTTGTATTGAATTTGAAAGTTATCTATTTGTTGATTTTATTTTGCCACATAGCCTAGTTACTAATAATAAAAATGCAAAGAATAAATCCTAAGCTATTGCAACCATGAAAAACAAAAGAAAAAGAGGAAAAGTGAGTCCTTCGACCCAGGCATTATGCTCCTTCAATTCACCCTGTTTTAGCTTCTTTCGATTGGGCCTGCAAAACAAAAAATGAATGTATCCTTCGACCATACCCTTTTTTCTGCTTACTTCGACTGGACCTGCAAAACAAAAATGAATGTATCCTTCGACCATACCCCTTTTTCTGCTTACTTCGACTGGACCTGCAAAACAAAATGAATATATGTCCTTCGACCATACCCTTTTTTCTGCTTACTTCGACTGGACCTGCAAAACAAAATGAATATATGTCCTTCGACCACACCTCTTTCGTTTTAGATAACAGCATGGGGCGAAGCCTAAAAGGCTTCGACCCGCACAACCTTCTTCCTGTTTTCTTTTGTTTGGGGACTAAGTAGCAGAACAAGGTGAGGCTATGCTAATATTGCTTCATGGACAGATTAATTCTTAAAGATATGTTTGATAAGTAAAGAAAATAAACCAAAAGACTTAGAAAAGAAATCAAATGAAGAAGGTGAGAATAAAGACAAAAAAAGAAGTAATGATGATGCTTGAAACGAAAAGAGATGAGTATTCACATGTTATGCTTGAAGGAAAGGTTAAGGTCAAGAGAACTTACCTTGCTTGAAGCTGGAATGTGGATTTTGGACTTGAGTTGTTTCCCTGGACGCTCTTGGATTCGAAGGGGAAGAAGCAAACATGGTGTTTCTTTGGCTAGATTCGAAAACCAAGAAAAGTTGATTTGTGTTTGTTTATTTCTGGATTTTAAAGAAATAAGTGTGGTGCTTCTTCAAGTTCTGGGTTTGGGAGGGTGTTAAGTGTTTGAAAGTTTTTGAGAGTTTTTGATGATTCTTTTACACACATCAAAAATCCTCTTCAGCGTTCTTCTATTTTCTTTTTATTTTTCATCCCCTTTGAAGTGCAAGTGAACTCTCTATTTATAGAGAAAATTATGAATGGACAACTCTGTGAAGGAATAAAATATAGTTTCTTTGAAAGTCCAACATCCACTTGTGTCAACTTTTTATAATCCCAAGATTAAAGCACTAAAATTAATGGTTCAGATGGGTGGCTCCTATTTTATAGGGGGCAAGTGTGCAGAAGAGGCAGGCGCAAGGTTCAAGAACTTTCTAAAAAGGTAGTGATGTCATCAAGAGGAAGTTGGCTTAAAGAACAATTCAATATGGAGTGAGGTACAAGTTGGAGGCCTATGTAGCCTGACTTATGGACAAGTTGACTCTTTGAATCGAATCCTTCATTTTTCCATAACCTTCTACCAAACTTAATCAAAACAGCATTTGTTTCCACCAGTTGTGTATCCTTTGAATTTGGGCCAACTGTGTGTTCTTCGAATGGGCCACCTCCAGCTGAATATGCCACTAAGTATTCTTGCTTTTGATCACTTAATCCCAACCTTTCGAACAGACCCAGAAGTAAACAAAACCAATTATTTCCCAACCATGGCTAGTCCTTCGAATGGGCCACCAAGTTGTGTATCATAATGCAACGTTATGTGTGTTGAAGGGTCTGTAGATGGATTCGAAGGTGATACAAAAGTGATTCAAGATAATCTTGAAAGGTGGATTCGAAAGTGATATGAAGGTGACTCCAAACAATCCTGAAGGTGGATTCGAAGCTAGTATGTAGGTGTATTCGAAGAAATTTAAAAGGGAATCATTTCTTTATGGGTGCTAGCATGAGAGAAACTCCAGCCTTGTGCATATAAGTTTGTAGGAGAATTCGATGGTTTACATGAAAATGGATTTAAAATAAGCCTGGAGATTGATTCGAAGCCAGCATGAAGGCGTATTCGAAGGAGACATGCAGGTGACAATGCCTTGTGCATGCTAACATGAGGAAAAACTCCTGCCTTGTGAATCAAAGCAAACACGTACGGAGCCAATGGTGAAATTGAAACCCACATGCGGGAGGTTCATGCTTTGTGTCAATGGAAAACCTTCAGAAGGCCATTACCCTATGAATCGAAGAAAGATTTCAGAAGGTCATCTCTTTCTGAATCGAAGAAATTTTCTTCATAAGAAAGCTAATATGAAGGTCATAATGCCTAGTCGAAGCTAGCATGCAGAAGGCAAATGCTTTGTGAGGCAAACATTCAGGAGGCCATTGCTCTCTAAATTGAAGCTTGCATGCAGGGGCCATTTCAGTGAATCAAAGCAAACCTGCAGGAGGTCATTGCTCCCTGAGTTTAAAGCTTGCATGCAGGAGGCCTCATGTTCAGTCGAAGCGTGTGAATCAAGGTTGCGTCGAAGAAGCCAGAATGTTCAGCCGAAGGATGAATGAGTCGAAGCAAGCTTGCTTTTCTTCAATTTTGTCAAAAAACATTTTTTTATCTGTTTTTCCCTTTTTGTCTGCTTTGTATTTGTGCAAATTTTGAGCTTTTGAAAATTCTTGTGAGAAAATGCCTTGAGAAATGAGAGGGAAAATTTTGGGGTACAACAGGGTACTTGTAGTTCCTCTTCAAAAATTTTAAATACAAGTGCGTTGGTTAATTTTATGAGATAAGACATCATCGTCATTGTCCGTGTGGAAAACATAATTACTACCCGTAATCATGAGAAAGGAGAATTTGTATTATCTCAAAGTGGAGGATATGGTTTGTATTTTAAAATCAACAAAACCTCACTCAACATCCAAGTGAAAAATATCTCTCTTTACTACATATTGTATAAGTATAGTTGTTTGCATCACTACAAGGATTGACAAGAGTCCAATCTTTTTGAGAAAAGTTTTAAAGTAAAAGCCAAAGTGGCAAAAATGGTTTGAATGAGATTGATTGACTTTTATTCTTCTCACAAAAATGTCCAAGTATTGTTAAATTGATTAATGTTTGATTAAGAAAAGATTTAAAAAAAAAGCATGGACCTAAGTCCAAGTTTATTATGAAAGTGGTTCAACTTTTTAAAACAAAAAGTGTTTTCAAAAGGAGGGAGAATATTTTTGAAATTAAAGAAGATGGGAGGAGATGAAGAGACTATCCTAAAGCATAAAGTAAAAGCCAAGGAAAAGAATCATCTAACCAACAAGAAACCAACACTTGACATATTAAGTCAATGAAGAATTCAATCCTTTGGATTTTGAAACCAAGCAAACAAATAATGAACCTTTTAAGAATAGCTCCAATTGCATTTAGTCTTTACAAAAATTGGGAAGAGTAACAACTGTATACAGATGAATTCCAGATTGCAGACAAAGTATGTAACCATAATAACATGCACATAAAACAAACGAACAACCCAATGCCTTGAGGTAAACCCCAAAAACTCTGGACAAAATATCAATTAAGGTTATAAGGTCTCCAACATAGGTCCAGGTTTCTATTCCTAAGTCCAAGAAGTCCATCACTCCATAATGCTAAGGATAGTAACCAAGTAGTCCAAGTAACATTAAAGTTTTTTAGGGTTTAAGTTGATTATTAGGTATCTTCAAAAAGAAATGAAAAGCTCAAGTGAGCAAATTAAAAATGACATGAATATAAAGGCTCAAGTGAGCAAAGATGAAAATAACATGAAATGTAAATGCTAAAGTAAATGGTACATAACGTAAAAGCATAAAATAAAGCACAAAATAAAATCAATTGTTATAAGTTAATGGTTAGTTGGATGACCATCTTGAAACTTGCATTTGGAACTCATTAGAGGATTGGTAGAACCAAAGCCTCTCAACAATAAGTTGCATTTGCTTTTTGTCAAGTATATCATCCATTTTAAGAATCTCAAGGTAACCCTTAATGATCAATGATGTTTAAGTGATCCAATTTGACCAAAATTGATCTAGTTCCATTAGAGGATTGGTAGAACCAAAGCCTCCTAACAATGGATCTCAAAGTTATTAGATGAAAGAGTTCAAATTAACATACTTGGGCTTGCAAACATAGGTTTGGCCCACGAATGATCATTTTCTCAAATCGGGACAAAATTTAGCGCTATGTTAAGCAATCGTAAGTGGGCTTATATAGAAGTCACACCTATTTTGAGGCTGGTCAATAACAATCTATGTACTTAATGTTTGGTTAAATGATATAGAGATTATCATTCCATAACATGTAATACAATAAGAAGGGGGAAGATGAAGAGGGATGAGAAAAATGAACAAACCACATTTGAACCAAAATTTTAATTAAACTATTATTAAAATTATTCATCCATTTTTATGGAGTTAGACTCAACACCATGGATCCAATGATGTTAACGAAGTTCATGATCAAAATTTCAATCCAAGATCAGCCAGAAAATGTCTAAAAATAGTATTGTATTAAAAATAAAAGAATAAGAAATTTAAAATGATTATAATATGGAAATAATAGAGGAAAAATAACAACTATATTCAAATTAATCAAGAAAAAATGAAGGCCATATAAAAATCAGAAATGAACTCAAATATTTTTATAAATTTTTTGGTAATTTTTTAAAGTCAGAAACTATTTTTAAAATTAAAAGAAATAGGTAAAATAAATAAAAAATGATAAACAAATAAAAAAGTCAGAAATAAAAAATAAATGGGGTTACTAATATTTGTCAAAATATCATTGGATCCTTCTCTATTTTTTTTCTTCTGAATTTAAAAATGAATAAAAGTATTTTTAAACATTTAAAACAAATCAAATAAAGTGAAAAATTATAAAAAATATCAAAACACAATAAAATTATGAAAAAACAAAAATCAAAAAGAGAAAAATCAAAAGTATTTTCCATAATTTTTTTCCAGATTTTTTGGAGTTAAAATGAATTTTCTATGAATTTTTGAAATTTAAAACAATTAAATATAAAAATCAGAAATAAAAAATAAATTAAAAAATATGTGGACTATTGGATGAGAGTCAAAATGCGTTAGTAATCAAATCCAAGGGATCTGGCGCGCTGTGCATATCATAGTCATTACTGAATAAAGCACTGAATCACATAAAATCAGAATTTTCAAAAATACAAATGGCATGCCATCATTGGTTGGAAGATGACACGTTGGTCATCTTCAATCTCCAGCCAACGTGAAACACAGGTCCCTCAAACTGTATAATCAGAAGCTCAGACCTATGCCATTCGCTTCGTCTCATCAAGACGAAGACAACCACACCTTCGCGAAAAATTTATATAAACTGTAACTCCAATAATTTGGAAGAGTAGTGTTTTGAAAAGGGATTTGAAATTTCATGGTCAAAACATGTTTCCAGTTAAAAGGAAGTGTTGCAACTAGAACCAGGATGACAAGAGCTTCACAATAGTATCAAAGTTTGAAAGAATTGGTGGAGGAATCTACCTATTGAAGTTAAGTTGCAGAGCTCTGAAACTGGACTTGGCTAGCACGATTCAGGGAGTTTTAGAACTTGATTCTTCTTCTGTTAGCTTTAGTTAGGTTCAGGGAAGGTGAATTGATTAAGAAAATGGATTAAAGAAAGCTAAAACACTGATTTCAAAGTTGCAGAAAGTGAGCTATGGAGAGAGTTTGGCAGAGTGATTTTGGTTGTTCAAGCTTGAGAATAATGAGTGGAATAGAGCTTATATTTATAGGAGAAGTGAATGGGATCAAGTTGAGGGGTGGATGATGCAATTTGGAGGGAATTCGTGCACACTTGTGATCATGAAGAAAGTGTGATCACATGTGCATCAAAACTCATCCAGATGATGCCTTTTGAGGTGCTAAACACTTCTGGAAAGCTTGTTAATCAAGTTTAAATCAAAAACACGCACAAATATTTTGATTAGAGGCCACACTATGGATTTCAAAATTGTGACTTGATGAGAAATTCAGTTTCAAGTTACCAATTTCAAAACAATGGCATTTTCAACTCAAGGGGTCTTAGGGCATGATTCTTGAAGCTTTAGAAAGATGAGGTTACAAGCTTTACAATGTGAAAAGAATGGGATCAAATGGATGTTTGAGCTGAAAGTTGCAATAAGTCAAAGTTGAGAAAAAGAGGTTGGCTTTCTATACTTGGAAAATTTCTAAGTTTTTCTTCAAAAATGACTTATAATGTCTTGCATCCAAACATGGCCTTCCACTTGGAATTTGTTCTTGACCAAAAAATACGGAACGAAGTAGATCTCTTGAATGACATTTTGAGACTTGAATCATTCAAAATCTCCAAAAATTGAGAGAGTTATGACTTGTTGAAGTTGGCAAAAGTTCATGAAATGACCTATAATCTTTTGCATCCTTAGGGCATCTTCCATCCAGTTTTACACTTTACACATAAAAGAAAGGTTGAAACTCACACCTTCAAAATCATTGTGGAAATATAATGGGCTTAAGGTGATAAAACTTTATCAAGTTATGATCATTTGAAGTCACATGAAGGGATTTGAGGGTTCATCTGGAGGACTCGTAATCTTTCTTCATCATCAAGTTTCTTACACACAAAATTTATTTGATACCTTTGAAGTGATTTGTTAATAACCCTTTGAAGAGAAGGATGTCTTTGGAATCACTCAAAAATACCAAAAGATGAGCAAGATATACCCCTTTGAAGTTCAAAACCCTAGCTCCTAGAGCAAGAAAATACCTTGGGAGAACTTTGCAATTTTAATCAAACTTCTTGCACCAATACTTTTATCTTGCAAATAGAGGTTGATGGGGATGATAATGAGAAGTTATAGCAACTACTGTGCCCCAAAATTTGCCCTCTCATATTTTCCCAAGATCTTTCTCTTACATGGTGATCACAAGCATTTGATTAAAGGAAAGATATATATTTTTGAAGATAAACAAGGAGTCTTCGATTGGCATTTTGACAAAATCCTTCGATTGGCATGTTAAAAGGATTTTCGATTGGTATTTGGATAGGCTTCGATTGAGCGCCTAACCTCCTCCAAGTTTTCCTCAAATTTCCAAGCTTCGATTGAAGCCTTGGTCTTTTGCTTGTTTGCAGCACACCAGCTCCAACTGGGCATGTTTTCCCTTTAAAAAAAACCTCCTTCGATCCAAAGGGGAAAGGTTTCTTGCCAGTGCTCCTTCGATTGCACCATTGTCTTTGCATGTTGGCTTGACTCACAAATGCAATGGCTACCTGCATGCAAGCTGGATCCTTGCTTCGATTGAGCATTTATTTTCCTTGGAGCAAGCTTGTTTCCTGCTTCTACTAGGGAAATTATCCCTCTGGGCGTGCTTTCAGCGCACAAATAAAGAACTTATCCAAACTGGCCTTCGATTCACAAAGCTCCCACTGGGCAAAAGATACCTCAGCGTGTCACCAACGCAAGTATGCCTCTTCAGCTTGCCTTCAGCACACAAGGCTAAGACTCCTTCAGGGATGCCTTCGATCCACCAGGAAAAAAGCTTCTTTTGATGCGCCAGGGAAGAAAGTTGCCTTCGACCACAAGGCACTGGCCACCACTGTGCCAGCTTCGCCTAGGAAATGGCCTCCTTTACGCCTGCCTTGACTTGCTTCATGCTAGCATCCACAAGGTATAAGCTTCCTTTGTGCCAGTTTCGACTGGGCACTAACACCCCCCCCCCCATGAAACAATTCTACACACTTCAACACACCAAAGGCCCATTCGAAGGGTACACATAAAGGACCGTATAAAGACCCATTCAAAGGAAGTAATACTAGAGCCAGTCGAAGGGTACACAAGAAGTACATTTGAAGAAGCATGCAGAAGGCCCAGTTAAAGGCTACACAAGAAGTCCAATCGAAAGAGGAAACTTGAGCCCAGTTGAAGGCTACACAAGAGGTCCAGTCAAAAGAGGTAACTTGAGGCCAGTCGAAGAGCACCACTAGAGGGCATTTGAGGGAGCCAAGATGTCCACATACATTCAAATTTCAAAAAAGGACAAGATCCCATGTTTTTGGTCAACGTTACAAAACTTCATTAATGGCCTTGAAAACATTTGTTAATGGAAGTTTAAACTATTGTTTTCTTATCCCCTCCCTTCTAATCTATATAAGTAGAGTGCTTGCAAGCCAAATGGACAGTTACACACACATTGGAGATACGCTGCCCCATAAACCCACCAAAGTTATCAAAAATCTGATAAGTGATCCAAATTAAAGCAACCCTTAAACAAAGGTATCCACGTCCAGAAGCCAAATTGAAGCAATCATCAAACAATGGTACCCATACCCATCATCACATATTCATCCATCAACCATAGGTAAGAATTGGTAAAAAAATCAATCTCTACATTTGCATGATACATCAACATTTTTAAGTTTCATTTGATTTGTTGTTCAAGAATAAAGATCTAGGTTTAACCCCAGGTCTGCCTTTGTTTTGCTGCTAACACTTACTGCAGATGTAGCCTGAATAGACCAACCGCGTGAAGAATCGAAAGACCTGGGTTGGGCACCCAGGTCATGCTTTTCGTTTTGCCAACATGTTTACAGATATAGTGCCCTCAAAAGTGATTCATCAGGAAATTCCAACATCACCCTCTGGATCGAGAGCCACATCCTGTCACTGGATCAAAAGGAGCAATTGAAATACAACTTTCCTTTCATAGAATCGAAAGACACCATCTCCCTGCAATCGAAGGGTGCTTCTTGTTCTATTTTTATTTTTGTTTTCATTTCTTTATTGACCCTCTTTTATTTAAATTGACCTTAAATCAAAAATCACAAAAATATATTAGGCTAGTTGTTTTTCTAATTAAATTATCTTTGTAAATAAATAAATTAATTATTCTAACCTTTTTCCTTAAATTAAAATTAAATAGACTTAGGTTGTATTTTCTTAAGATAAATAAAAACAAAACAAAAAGATTTTTCACCTTAGGGTTTTTCAGACATCTTTTCTACTTCGCGGGCATTTACTTATTTTCATATTTTTCCATATTATTGTATCTGCCTACTGGATGTAATAGATTAAAACTAGGACATTTACTACTTTTACCCCCTCATTCTTGTACAGTGTAAATCCCCTCCCCAAAGCATTGTAATAACGTAGGTTTAAATTCTTGCACTTTAATTCTGCAATATATATTAACTGCTAGTAATTAGGCGTGTATGATAAGACTAATAATCAAACGCTAGAAAATTAACAAAAAGACAAAAATAACTGAATTGAATCAATTTCACATATACACCTCTAGGGTACCTCACTTTGGTTGACTTTAGAAATAAAATAGTCATGAGGCAGGAACGCTTTAGAAAAGACCCATAAATCAAAAGATCATAGTCCCTCGATGACCCTACAGTTGCCTTTTCGGTAAATGATCTAGTCCCTAAACAAAACTGCTAAAGCGTCTCCACAAGTTGTCTCCGTGACTATAAATATCCCTTTGAATGTCCCTTATACATCCAACGACAGGGCTACCTACTCACTAATAGTAGGATAGCCCTGTCTAAAAGATAGGAGGAAAATAACGACGCCTTTTCAAGTACAAAGTAGATAGCTGTTAGAAGTTTGCTCAAAATATATTTGCACTTACACAAAAAACTACTTTTCAAAAACATTTTTAAGACACTTTGTATACTTTCTCCACATTCCCGAGAAACATTACAAATTCTGCCATACCAAGGCATTTTCAAAACAAACTTTCAAATACACAAAGCATAAAGGTATTTAAAAATGAGAAAACCTGTAAGAGCCCGTAGATAACTACAGATGGAAAGGGTGCTAACACCTTCCCTTTCCCTAATCTACCCCTTACTCAGAAATAATCTCGAAAAGGTATTTTTTTGTTCTTTTCACCCTTTCCTTAATTTGGATAAAAGAAAAGTCAGTGGAGACTCTTTCTTACCGCAACATTTGCAAATACAAACGCAAAACTAATATTAAACAGTCGGTTCTGCCACCGTATCACAGAACTGGCGACATTGCTGTTGATAAAAATAAAAAGTGGAGTTTACCTTAGAGTTAATTCATTATTAAAATTGCTTTGTGTGTTTTTCATGCTTTATCCTTGGAGGGTTGTTTTGGTTGTTACCATAGATCCTACACCCAGATCTGGGGGAATCTTTTTAGATAAACAACAATAGATCACGGGGACTGTACAGTGTAGATCTATATGGTTGAAGTGATAACTGTGTTAGTGTGACACTTTGGTTGGTACCAGTATCCCTTGTGTTGAATCGAGGAGAATACGGGGCCGCCACATGGTGTCTTGAAGCACTAACGGACCTTAGAATCTTAGTTGAACAAACTTGGCCATTAGAAAGTAGTGAGATAGCCAGCCTGGTGTAAAGCTGGGGATTGGTTGATACTCAATGCTACACTCATTGAGATCAGACTTTCGAGATGTTTCAGCGGCAAGAAAAGATTGCTAAGCTGAAATAACGCTCGATAAAGAAAGATCAGTGATATTGAGACTCCTTAGAACCCAGTTACTATTTCTAAGACAGGTTGAACCAACTAAACTTCAAGAGGGTACTTACCTATAAACTGAAGAAGTGAAAAACACAAGAAGGCGGGGGGGGGGGGGGGGGGGGGGGGAGGAGTTGAATTGAAATTTACAAATAAAATGCAATAGACTCAAGATTTTTATCCTGGTTCGCTTGATCTCAAACTACTCCAGTCCATCCATCAAGGTGATTTCGCCTCTCTCCAACGAGGACTTAATCCACTAATCAAACATATTACACAACTACTTTGACAACTGTCAAAGTCTTCTTGAGTAAGACCACAACCCAGTTTATCTCAAGGAATAGTATCTTAATCAAAGAACAATTGAATGTGTACTATATGTTTTTCTTTACAAAAACTGTATCACTACTGTGATGTATTACACAATTTGAGTATATGAAAGAATGTGAATATTTGCAACTTTTTGAGATGTATGAGCAATCGTTGGTTGAAATCGTTAACAATTTGTCCTTTAAGCCTGTTTATATAGGCATGGAAATCTGTCCAAAATAAAGCGTGATAATGGACACTCAATTCACTTTCCATACTGAGAAGATTCTTGTCTGAATGAAGCCGTTGCATATGATACTGTCTTAATTGGAAAGTAATGCTTCAGAACTATAGAATCTTGCATGCTGCTTTTACTTCAGAACTTTGATGACTCAGAGATATGAGGATCTGTTGGCGTATTAGACTTATGTTCAGAGTCAGAGTATCTTTTACTTTAACGCAAATTCTGATTGTCATTCTTCAGAATATTCTGATTAGCTCATCTTGAAAGCTTATGTGGCTTAACTTCTGATGCTGTTTCAGTCAGAACTTCTGTATAAAAAACAACACAAATCTAGAGTGCATATTTGTTCTTTGTGTTTGTTATCATTAAAACTCCAATTAAGAGTTGTAGAATCAAACTATGTTCTAACAATCTCCCCCTTTTTGATGATGACAAAAACTAGGATTTTCAATAAAAAATATAGAACAAAAGGCTTAAGAGAGTCTCCCCCTTGAGTTTATTACTCAGATAGAGATGAGTTACTTTCCTGAAGTTCCTTCTCGTCAGAGCTTTTGATGCATCTCCTTCTGTCCTTATCATAATATGTTCCTGTTCAAGCTTTCAGAAAAACATAGAAGTTAAGATATTCAGAATGTTTGAGACTTTGTCCCGGTATACTGTTATTGAAAATATATTACGTTTCTCCCCCTTTTTGTCAGGTATCAAAAAGCAATTTAAACGGAGTAAAAAAGATGATTTGTAGTGAAAACAAAATGCAATGACATTTTTCAAAAACAAAGAGGACAAGATGAAGAATACATATAATAAGTTAAAGAAAATCTAAGAAGGAGGGGGAAGTCGTGTGAACAACGCTTCCAGCAAGCTCTTAATCTGAGTGCTTGATTCTTCCTACTTTCCCAAAATGTCTTTGATTTCTTTTGTTGTATCTTCTTGTTTGTCCAATATATCCCTGATCTCTTTGTTTGTCTCTTTTTACTTATCCAGTCTGGCGTGGATTAAAGCATTCTCCTTCTTCAACTCTTCCAGAGTTTGCATGACTAGAGACGAAGCTGGTGTCTCTTCAGGGGTTGCATGTCGTTCAGAACACTCTGCAGCCTCTTCTGATTGAACAACTTCTTCTGTTGCAATTTCTTTTTCTGGAGTAGTAGTCAGAGGGTGATTATCAGAATCTGGTTCAGTGGCTTCTGAAGGTTGATGCTCTTTACAGGGAGCATTTTCCAGCAGAAGAATTTCTTTCTTGTCCCAGTGACTTAGAACTTGATCTTTGAAGGCTTTCAGCTGATCACTGAAGTTCTGCTGAGCCATCTCATAGCTCAATTCTTTCAGCTTCTGGGATTCAGAGTTGAACCATTTTTTGAATCTATCCCACAGAGAATCAGAAGCAGTAGGATTAGAATTCTCTTGACATGCTTGCTTCAAAGAAGTAACCCATTCCTGTATTTCTGTTTCAAAAATCAACAAGTTCTTACCAACATCTAATTTGGTTAAGGTTGGTTTGGGTTTGGGAATGGCAATTTTAGTTGAGGTGGAAGCTAAATGGTCCAGCGCTTCTAGATCAATGACAGTTCTGAGATGATCAGCTGGACGATTAATTGGTGAGGGAGTAGAAGAATCAAAAATCAGGATTGGTGAGTGATGAGTGTTTAGTGGTGTGGATTCATATGGTGAAGGTATTTATGGAATATCATGAATGGAGAGAGGTAAACGAACCGTAAGAGGTTCTGTTATTCCAGGAATTGGGGTAGTGGTATCAGAGTCTGAGAGGGAGTCTTCTGATTGGTTTGTGGTAGTGTGTTGAATTTCTGGTTCAGGTGTTTCAGAAGATGGATTTTCAGATTGAGGAGTGAGAGGATTTTCATTTTCTGGTTGAGGAGAGTGTGGTTGTGTATTTTCTGGTTGTTGAAATTGAGTATTTGGATTTTCTGGGATTGGTGAGGAAAAGTCTTGATCAAACAGTTCAATATCAGAGCGAACTCTTGCAAGTTTTGGTTGATTTTGTTCTGGATTTGGATTGGGGAGTGAGGTTCATTTAAGAAATTTCCAAGAGTTACAGATGGGTCAACCTCTATGTCAAAATCCTCAAATGTTTGAGGTGAAGGATTTTCTGTTGGTTTAGGGGGGAATGGTTTCAGATGTTGGAACAACTATAGATTCTACAACAGAAACAAAAGATGTGTTACCTTTCTTTTCGCAGCTTTGGGTGTCCTATGAGAGGATCCTTCCCCTGCTGCCTTCCTCTTTATTGATTTCTTTAGCACAACCTCTGGAGTTGGCTTGTACAGGTCATGGATGTTGATTTATGGAATTGTCACATCTTCCTTGCAAGCTTCAAGGTATCTGACTACAATCTCTAGAGAGGCATCTATCTCAGAGAATAGTGGAAAATCCTTCAGAGGGATTCTCCTAGAAGTGATGACCTCATGAGAAGAAATTGTTGGTTCCTTCTTAATGCTTTCACTAATCTTCATTTTCTTCATATTCTTGGCATTCAGTGGTTTCCCAGCAGTTGCTTCCAGAGTGCTGATTTCTTGAGCCTGTCAGATGTTCTATTAACCTGTTTTCCGTCAGAATATCTGAAATCAATCTTCCTAGAGGAATCCAATCCCTCTTAGTTCTTTCTTCTTCTCTTGTCTCTTTCACACTTATTCTCAGATGGTTGAAGAGCAAATGTGGAAGATTTATTTTGGTCTTCTTTGCAATGAAGTATAACAGAAACTGCTGATCAATGTTGATGTAATCAGGAGAGCTTGTAGGCTTCCTGTGATTGATACATCCCAGCATGGTTCTAGCCCAGATTCTGTAATGATCTTTCAAGTCTCTGATCTTGCTGGATGGCTGCCCAGAAGTGAAAATGACCCTAGCAATAGATTTTAGGTCAGAACACTTATCAACCATATCAATGCATCTGACTCCGCCGCCATTGTATCCAATGAGCTTCCCAATCAAATCTTCTGTAATCACTATCTTCTTCCCTATAACATATGACGTGACCTGGTGGTTGGATGAAGTAGCATAAATCTAAAACTCTTTAACAAGAATGGGAAAAGTTGGACCCAATAGACGAATAAAGTATCTGTTCTATCCCTGTGCAGTTACATCTTCATACAGATCAAACTCGTTTTCTTGTAAACTTTCAAAATCGATGATCAATTCACAGAGAACTTCAAGGTTGTCAACCGGAGTGAGCAGTGTTCTAATGGGATCCTCATATTATTCTGTTGACGAAGAACCAGGAGCACTGTTGAGATTCTTGAGGCTTGATAAGGATGCCATTGTTCACACGGATTCTTTGAAGAAAACAAATAGAAAGGGTTTTTGAAAAACTAGAGCAAGAGATAGTATTGAAGGTGGTAAAATGTGAATGAATTAAATAGTAAGTTGAGTTTATATAAGCACTTTTGAAAATGTAATCAGTAAGAAAGAGAAAATAAGTAATGATTATACTGAATTAATGAAACCTGAAATTAGGGGATTTAGTGAGATATTGAACAATTACCAATGATAAGTGTCTCAATGCATCCAATCAGAGCCTTGGACCCTTCAGAATTTGAACCCGTGTTCAGCCTCAGAAGGTATCTTGTGAGAGGATGACAAATGTTTGATGGTGTGAACTGCACGCCTCTATCCTTGAAATGAAAAGTTCAGATCTTCATAGATAGATTATGAGACAACTATACTTCTAACTTCTGAAGACAAGTTGATCAGATGTTCACAGAAAGCAATAAAATTCTGAGGCTTAGAATATGCAAATAAAATATTTTATTCTGGACACAATTTCATGCTGAGATGTTTCAGAATGAAATTGAATCTATCTTCAGAAAGGGGTTTTGTAAACACATCAGCCCATTGATGGTCTGTGTCAATAAATTTTAGTGAGAATTCCTTTCTGAATATAATCCCTAATAAAATGATGTTTTATATCTATATGCTTAGCCCTAGAATGCAAGATGGGATTTCTGGATAGACAGATGGCAGGAGTGTTATCACAGAAGATAGGGATGTTACTCTCAAATATGTTGAAGTCTTCAAGTTGACTTTTCATCTAGAGCATCTGAGTGTTACATCCAGCAGCTGCTATGTATTCAGCTTCTGCTGTTGACAACACTATTGTGGACTATCTCTTGCTGCTCCATGAGATCAGGTTGTCTCCTAGAAACTGGCAGCTTCCAGAAGTGCTTTTACGCTCTACTCTGTCTCCAGCAAAGTCAGCATCACAGTATCCTACTAAGCTGTATTCATTGGATTTTCTATAAAACAAACCCAGATTAGTGGTACCATTCAGATACTTGAAAATTCGCTTAACTGCTATTAAGTGAGATTCTCTAGGATCTGATTGGAATCTAGCACATAAGCAAACACTGAATAAAATATCATGCCTTGAAGCCATCAGATAAAGGAGAGATCCAATCATACCTCTGTAGATCTTTTGTTTTACCTTCTTTACTTACCTCTTCCATTTCCAGGATGCACGTGGGATGCATTGGAGTCTTTGAGGACTTATATTCTGAGAGGTCAAATTTCTTCAGAAGTTCTCTGACATATTTGCTCTGATGAATGTAAGTTCCTTCTGGAGTCTGGTTTATCTGAATGCCTATAAAGAATTTAAGTTCCCCCATTAAGCTCATCTCAAACTCTGCCTACATGCACTTAGCAAATTCTCCGGGGACTGGATCAAAGGTTTCTGTATAGTCTATCCCCTCTTGCTGACTATAACCTTTTTCCACCAGTCATGCCTTGTTTCTGATGACTTCTACTTGCTCATTCAGTTTGTTTCTGAACACCCACTTTGTTCCAATGACGTTGAATCTTTTTGGTTTGGGAACCAGATCCCATACGTCATTTCTGGTGAACTGGTTTAACACCTCCTGCATTGCTAGAATCCAATCATTGTACAGAAGATCCTCATCAGTTGTTGTTGGTTCAATCAGGGAGACCAGTCCCATGATGGATTCTTCAGAGTTTCTGAATGTTGATCTTGTTTTGATCGGATCATCCTTCTTTCCCAAAATCTTATCTTCTGGGTGAGCTATGCTCCTTCTGGACAACTTTTTCTGGAGTTGATCAACAGAAGGTACTGGAACACTTAAGACATTTCCTTCTGAAGTTGTTGGAGCGTCTCTGTTGGGGACTTCTGATGAGTTGTCTTCAACACCTGTGAATTCAACTTCAATATCTGCAAAAGATTCATTCTGCTTTGACTTTTGAGGGTTAAGCTTATCATCAAATCTAACACTGATTGACTCTTCAACAATCTGTGTTTATGTATTGTATACTTTGTACCCTCTTGAGAATTCAGAGTATCCTAACATAATACACTTATGTGCTTTAGAGTCAAACTTGTTCAGATGATCTTTAGTATTCAGAATAAAACATGTGCATCCAAAAGGATGGAAATAAGAAATGTTGGGCTTTCTATTCTTCCACAATTCATATGGAGTCTTTTCCAGAATACGTCTTATAGAGATTCTATTCTGAATATAACATGTTGTGTTAATTGCTTCTGCCCAGAAGATCTTAGCAATGTTAGTCTCATTGATCATGGTTCTGGCCATTTCTTACAATGTTCTGTTCTTTCGTTCTACAAATCCAATTTGTTGGGGAGTTCTAGGACAAGAGAAGTCATGCGAAATGCCTTTTCATTAAAAAATGTTTCAAATTTTTTATTTTCAAATTCTCCACCATGATCAATTCTGACTTTGACAATTCTAAGATCCTTTTCATTCTGAACTTGGTTACAAAAGGTAATGAACACAAAATGTGACTCGTCCTTGTGTTTTAAGAACTTTACCCATGTCCATCTGCTATAGTCATCTATGATCACTAACCTATACTTATTGCCACTAACAGATGTAGTTTTCACTGGTCCAAATAAGTCTATGTGCAGAAGTTCTAATGGCCCAGAGGTGGAAACAACATTTTTAGCTTTAAAAATAGGTTTTGCAAATTTGCCTTTCTGACATGCTTCACACAGAGCATCTGAGCTGAAATTCAAATTAGGAAGTCCTCTGACCTGATTGAGTTTGTTAATCTGAGATATTCTTCTCATACTAACATGCCCCAATCTTCTGTTCCAGACCCATTCCTCGTTGTTAACAGAAAGAAGGCATTTTACATTCTGACTTTTTAGTTCAGAAAGTTTTATCTTATAAATGTTGTTTTTCCTCTTTCCATTAAATATGATAGTTCCATCTTTCTGACTAACAGCTTTGCATGAATTTTGATTAAAGGTTATATCATAACCATTATCACTTAATTGACTTATGGATAACAGGTTATGCATAAATCTATAAAATAAAATCACATTATTAATAGAAGGAAGATTACCATTACCTCTTGTTCCAGAGCCAATGATCTTCCCTCTTTGGTTGCCTCCAAAGCCCACGTAGCCTCCAAGTTTAAGTTCCAGGCTTTGGAACATATGCTTTCTTCCCGTCATGTGTCGAGAGTATCTAGAGTCCAGGTACCGTGACTGGTGTTTTAGCCTTGCTTCTAAAGATATCTGCTACATATATAATTTTGTCCTTAGGTACCCATATCTTTTTGGGTCCTGGTTTATTAGTTTTACCAAAATTTTGTTTGAATTTTGGTTTGGCAAAATAATCATTGCTAGTGTATTTCAGGTCATGTGTGTGCCCGTATGTGAAGTGTGATTTTAGTGGTGTGCGTTTTATAACTAGGTCCATGACTTTCTTAGGTGGAGATACCTTACCTTGGTATCCTATTCCTTTTCTGCCATTCCTGCTAACTCCAAAGATTATTGAAGCCATCTTGCTTCTATCTATGTTTTTAGCCAGAAACTTCTGAAAGCTGTAATCATATTCTTTTATGATTTTATCAGCGCTACTGTGAGCCTCTGAGATTATTTCTTTGAGTGTTTTGTAAATCAGTTTCTAGTTTTGAAATCTTTTCTTTTAGCTCAAAATTTTCTAATCTCAGACTCACAGTTTCTTCAGAGTCAGCGACAATATCCCTTTTTAGGTTCTTGAATTTGACTCTGATGTGCTGATATCTTTCCAGAATATCATTTAGGCTTTCTTCTAGTTTAACTTTAGTGAAATTAACAATAAAATCATGAAATACCTCTTCTGTGTCTGATTCTGAGTCTGACTGAGATGCTTCGCTGTCTTCTGTCACATTAGCCATAAGAGCAATATTGGCTCTTTCATCATCTGATTCTAAGTCTGCGTTAGAAGTATCTGAATCATCCCATGTAGCCATGAGACTTTTCTTCTTCTCCTTAAAGAACTTCTTTTTGGGCTTCTCCTTCTGAAGCCTTGGAAAGTCACTTTTGTAGCGCCCTGTTCATTGCATTCATAGTAGATGATATCTCTGTTGTTTGACTTCCTGTGACCAGATGAAGCTTCAGATCTTCTGTGTCCAGAGGAAGACTCAGACTTTCTGTATCCAGAGGAGGATTCATTCTGATTCCCTGACCATCTGAAAATCTTGAATTTTCTTTGCCTCTGCTTCCACAACTGATTTACCCTTCTGGAGAGAAGAGACAATTCGTCTTCTTCTGATGATGATTCATCAGATATTTCTTCCATAGAATGCAAAACCTTAGAATCAAGTTTTTTTTATAGATTTTAAGGCTAAAGGCTTACCTTGCTTCTGAGGCTCGTCATCTTCTAGCTCTATCTCATGGCTTCTGAGGGAGCTAACAAGTTCCTCCAAAGAGATCTTGCTGAGATCTTTAGCCATCTTAAGTGCAGTGACCATTGGCCTCCATTGCTTTGGTAGACTTCTGATGATCTTCTTTACGTGATCAGCAGTAGAATACCCTTTTGTCAAGAACTCTCATCCCAGCAACAAGAATTTGGAATCTTGAGAACATTGCTTCTATGGATTCACTGTCTTCCATCTTAAATGCTTCATATTTCTGAATGAGCGCAAGGGCCTTGGTTTCTTTAACTTGTATGTTGCCTTCATGCGTCATTATTAGAGAGTCAAACATGTTTTTGGCTGTCTCTCTGTTTGAGATCTTCTCATATTCTGAGTATGAGATGACACTGAGAAGTATTGTTCTGGCTTTATGATGATTTCTGAAATCACGCTTTTGCTGGTCAGACATTCTTTTTTTATCTATCTTCAGACCACTTTCATCCACTGGATGTGTGTATCCATCAATTACCATGTCCCATAGATCAGTATCATGAGCCAGAAAGAAGCTCTCGATTACGTCTTTCCAGTAGTCAAAATTTTCTCCATCAAATACTGGAGGTTTGCCGCTGATTCTGTCCTTGTCATCATGATAGTCATTGCTGATGTTTTGGCTTGGTCCCACCATAGTGTTTTTCTAAAGCTTGGATCTTGTACTAACATGGTTAAGTGTATGAACTCAGAACCAGGCGCTCTGGTGCCAATTGAAGAAGTGAAAAACACAAGAAGGGGGGGGGGGGTTGAATTGAAATTTACAAATAAAATGCAATAGACTCAAGATTTTTATCCTGGTTCGATTGATCTCAAACTACCCCAGTCCAGCCGTCAGGGTGATTTCACCTCTCTCCAACGAGGACTTAATCCACTAATCAAACAGATTACACAACTACTTTGACAACTGTCAAAGTCTTCTTGAGTAAGACCACAACCCGATTTATCTCAAGGAACAATATCTTAATCAAATAACAATTATCTGTGTACTATATGTTTTTCGTTACAAAAATTGTATCACTATTGTGATGTATTACACAATTTGAGTATATGAAAGAATGTGAATATTTGCAGCTTTTTGAGATGTATGAGCAATCGTTGGTTGAAATCGTTAACGATTTGTCCTTTATGCTTGTTTATATAGGCGTGGAAAGCTATCCAAAATAAAGCGTGATAATGGACACTCAATGCACTTTCCATACTGAGAAGATTCTTGTCTGAATGAAGTTGTTGCATATGATACTGTCTTAATTGGAAAGTAACGCTTCAGAACTATAGAATCTTGCATGCTGCTTTTACTTCAGAACTTTGATGACTCAGAGATATGAGGATCTATTGGCGTATTATACTTCTGTTCAGAGTCAGAGTATCTTTTACTTTAACGCAGATTCTGATCATCATTCTTCAGAACATTCTGATTAGCTCAGCTTGAAAGCTTCTGTGGCTTAACTTCTGATGTTGTTTCAGTCAGAACTTATGTATAAAAAACAACACAAATATAGAGTGCATATTTGTTCTTTGTGTTTGTTATCATCAAAACTCTAATTAAGGATTGTAGAATCAAACTATGTTCTAACATAAACCCCATGCAAGCCTGAACCAACGGTCTTGTGTGTTTTGTTTGTGTGTGATTAATTTGCCTAAACATAACATCATGCATCATAACATCCATTTTCATTACACCAACCATTTCAAGGACCGAGGGAATTTTATCTTTGTTCTGTTTTGTAGATCATGGCTTCCGCTCGTAGAAATACTATCCGGATCAGCCTCGTGAGAATACCTCTCCAACTCAAAGAGATAGTATCAAGGGTTCCTGAGACTTTCTCATTTACCAAGAACTATGGTCGAATTCTTAGTATGTTTACCCCGGGTTTTAATGAGAAGATGATGAGTGTAATCTTTCAATTCTTTGATCCTAATCACCATTTCTTCACCTTTCCAGATTATCAGTTTGTTCCCACCATGGAAGAGTTCTCTCAAATATTAGGTATACTTATTCTTGATTAGATGCCTTTCACCGGTTTAGAAGAAGCTCCCAAGCCAGAGGTCATTGCAGCAGATTTGCATCTGAAACGGTCCGACATTGTATCCAACTGGGAAACAAGAAGTGGTGTTAAGGGTTTTCTAGCCAAGTTTCTGTACGAGAAGGCACACCAATTTTGGGATGATTTGGATTTCCAAGCTTTGGAGGAGGTTCTGTCCCTTCTAATATATGGTTTAGTCCTATTCCCTAATCCAAACTTTCTCATAGATGTGGATGCTATCAAGGTTTTCCTCTCTCATAACCCTGTTCCTACTCTACTCGGAGACATCTTGCATACCCTCCACACTCGCACCATGAAGAGAAAAGGGATTCTTATGTGTTACGTGCCATTGCTGTCTAGGTGGTTTATTTCTCACCTCCCTAAATCAGTGTTGAAGAATGAAGAAGGTTTGGGTTGGTCGTGAAGGATAATGTCACTTTCCCACTCATATATCCTCTGGTATTCCCGATCTATTGGATATATTTCTGTTATTGACCGCTGCGGGGAATTACCTAATGCCCCACTACTTGGCATTAGGGGAGGCGTAACTTATAATCCTTCTCTGGCCTTACGAAAATTTTGTTATGCTCGAAGGGATGGTCCCCACTATACGCTTATCCAGGGCATTATGTTTAACTATGAGGATGATTCTCAAGGGTATCGTCAGAGGTTTATACGAGCTTGGAGCATGGTAAACAAATTTGATACCAGGACTTTGGGGCCTAAGAATTCCATCCCTATGGAACCTTATCTCAAATGGGTGCGAGCTTGAACTTAGGACCTTATAATGTTGTATATAGCCATCTTACCAGTGGTTGTGGAGCCCATCTCCGAAGGGGATATTCCTTATACAGTTATCCACCTGACATTCCCACTGATCTTGAAGAGTTGCATAGATCCTGGATTCAGTTGAAGAAAGAATGGGATGCCTTTAGAGATCATTTCTATGTCAATGAGAAGAAAATCTTGGAGCTTACAAAGAAACTTCACGAAGAGAAAAGTCTTAATATCTATCTCGACACGGAGAGGAAGCACCCATGGGAAACCTGATGTCTTAGATTTTAGAATTTTCTCAATTGTAAGCCTAAAAAGGCAATTGTATTTTGAATTCTACTAATAAAATCTTTATTTCATTTTGGTTCACAAATTTAAATTTCCTGGAGTCCTTGAAAACATTGCATACATATACCATACACATTATTACATGAACAGGTTTCAGGACATGTTTTTATCTTCTTCGCTGTTTATTTCAGCAATGGCTCTTGAACAAACAGTCAAAGAACTCCTGGCACAAAATGCCCAATTCCAAGAAATGTTCCTGCATCTAGCCAAGGGACAAGAAAACTTGAAAGCTTTGATTCTCAAAGACAAGAAGAAGAAAAAGAGACCAGTGGGTGTTTTAAATTTAGGAAGAAGGTTCAAAGGACCAGTGAAACATGTTTCAGAGCTCGCAACTCCATAAAGAGAGAGAGAGAGAGAGAGAGAGAGAGAGAGAGAGAGAGAGAGAGAGAGAGAGAGAGAGAGAGAGAGAGAGAGAGAGAGAGAGAGAGAGAGATAATCAGGATGGAGAGCCAAGAGAAGAAGACCATAGTACAAGGGAGTCTGAAGAAGATGAACCTGACTATTCTGAGGAGCAGTATCCTCCTGCTGATGATAAATACAAACAGTTGGAGGATCGGCTCAATGCCATGGAGATCCAAAGGGTGCCCGGGTTGGACTTTGAAGAGCTAGGACTAGTCTCAGGGGTGGTCATCCCGTGGAAGTTCAAGGTCCCTACATTTGCTAAATACGACGGTGTCTCCTGTCCTAAGCTACATTTAAGGTCGTAGGTCAGGAAAATTCAACCCCACACTATTGACAGGGATTTGTGGGTACACTTCTTCTAGGAAAGTTTGGCAGAAACTCAGCTGGAATGGTTCTATCAATTAGAAAGAACCAATGTGCGTAATTGGGAGGATCTGGCTGCTGCTTTCTATAAGCAGTACTAATATAATGCTGACTTCGCCCCAACTCGTACACAATTGCAAAGCATGTATATGGGTTCTGGCGAGTGTTTTAAGGACTATGCCCAAAAATGGAGAGACCTTGCTGGAAGAGTCCAACCTCCATTGTCTGATAGGGAGCTGGTGGACATGTTCTTGGGCACATTATCTGGGCCATTCTTTAATCACCTGATTGGAAGTTCTTCTGCTATGTTTACAGAATTGATCTTGACAGGTGAACGAGTAGAGGCTAGCATTAAAAGTGGTAAGATACAAAGGGATGCATCCGCCAACACTGCAAAGAAACCATTCATAGGGAAGAAGGAGGTCAGTGCTGCTTATGGCCAAAGAAATCTTAACAAAACTGAGCGTCGTCTGACGGTAGGGGCTGTTATGATTTCCAATTCTACATCAAACTGATAACAAAATAATTAGTCCATAACAGATAAGCCAAGGAGACAGTTTACCCGAATCAACATGACCCTATCTTAGGTTTTACCACACCTTCTGAAATCCAATTTGGTTACCCTGAAAGAGGCTCCCAAGAATCCAAACACAACATCTCATTGCTACAATCCCAATGCTCGATGTGCCTATCACTCTGAAACTCCTGGGCATGATACAAATGATTGTTGGGCTTTGAAGAACAAGTTGCAAGACCTTATTGAGGCAAAGGAGGTTGAATTTGATCCCCCTGAGACTCCCAATGTCATAACTGCACCTATGCCCAAACATGGCTCGGAATCAATTCTATTGATGTTATCTCTGCCACAGAAGACGCTGACGGTAGTTATGATCTGGACAAGTGGATCTTCCCAACCATCAGCGGTGGACTCAACAATTGGGAGGCTAAAGATTTCGTTCCCATCTCTTTTATTCAAGAGTAATTTGTATTTTTGTTTTAAGGAAATGTAATACTTGAACAATACAAACTCTAAGACCTTGTGTCTTACCCGAGGCGCAATTGTTTATTTGTGAGGGTTATCATGCTTCATTTTCATATGTCATTAATAAAGCATTGGTCGTTTTTACATACAAATTTTGCACTCTCTGCCTTTCTTTTCTGCTTTTTATTTTATCAAAACAACTATGCTCTTACACACACTCACATATCAAACTGCATATCCACATCCGCTCTGGATCCCATTGATAACGGTTCCGCTGTTGCTCATTATGACTTTGAAAATCCGATCAACCAAGCCGAGGATGAAGGTGAGGAAGATTGTGAGGTACCAGGAGAGCTTTCCAGACTGTTACAACAGGAAGAAAGGTCAATACAACCTCATAAAAAGTCAGTTGAGACAGTGAACTTGGGTACTGAAGAAGACATAAAAGAAGTTAAAGCAGCTGCTAACTCAGAGCCCAATTTCAAAAAGCGGTTAATACAAATGCTACATGACTATGTTTAGGTTTTTGCCTGGTCGTACGAAGACATGCCGAGACTTGACACCGATATTATGGTTCATCGCCTACCTACAAAAGAGGATTGCCCTCCAGTGAAATAGAAGGTTTGTCGTATGCGGCCGGATATGTCAGAGAAGATCAAGGCTGAAGTCATGAAACAGTTCATTGCCGGTTTCTTAGCTGTCACGCCTTATCCATAATGGGTCGCTAATGTTGTTCCAATTCCTAAGAAGGACGGTAAGGTACGTATGTGTGTGGATTACAGAGACATGAACATGGCAAGCCCCAATGATGACTTTCCGCTTCCCCACATTGATGTTCTGGTTGACAACACCGCATAACATAAGGTATTCTCCTTGATGGATGGTTTCTCTGGGTATAATCAGATCAAGATGGCACCTGAAGACATGGAGAAGACAACCTTCATCACACAGTGGGGCACTTTCTGTTATAAGGTTATGCCATTTGGGTAGAAGAATGCTGGGGCGACCTATCAACAGGCCATGGTAGCTTTGTTTCATGATATGATCCATCACAAGATAGAGGTCTACATGGATGATATGATAGCCAGGTCTCAAACTGAGGAGGAACACCTTGATCACCTGCAAAAGCTATTTGACAGGCTGAAGAAATACAAACTGAGGCTAAACCCGAATAAATTCACTTTGGGAGTAAGATCCGGTAAGCTCTTAGGTTTCATAGTCAGTGGCAAAGGCATTGATGTGGATCTTGCAAAAGTCAAAGCTATACAAGAAATGCCAACTCCTTGCACTGAGAAGGAAGTTAGAGGATTCTTGGGACACTTAAACTACATAACCAGATTCATTTCACATATGACCGCTGCTTGTGAGCTAATCTTCAAATTACTGAAGAAAGATCAAGCAGTGAAGTGGAACAACGATTTCCAGAACACCTTTGACAAAATCAAGGTATATCTCCAAGAGCCTCCAATTATGATGCCTTGAGTTGAAGGAAGACCTCTGATCATGTACTTAACAGTATTAGATAATTCAATGGGGTGTGTGTTGGGGAAGCATGACGAGTTTGGTTGAAAAGAGCATACAACATACTACCTTAGCAAAAATTTTACCGACTATGAAACAAGATACTCACTGCTCGAGAAAACTTGCTTCACTTTGGCATGGGCTGCTCACCGACTAAGACAGTATATGTTGACCCACACTACTTTATCAAATACATCTTTGAGAAGCCCGCTCTCTCCGGAAGAATAGCAAGATGGCAAATGATCCTGATCAAATATGACATTCAATATACAACCCAGAAAGCAATAAAGGGAAGTGTACTAGCTGATCATTTGGCTCATTAGGCTATAGATGACTACCAATCCATGAATTTTGAATTCCCGGATGAGAATATCATGTTAGTAACTGATCGTGAAGAACATGGACCGGATGAAGGACCTGAAAAAGGATCCTGATGGACTATGGTATTTGACGGAGCTTCCAACGCTCTTGGCAATGGCATTTGCGCTGCGATCATATCTCCTGAAGGCTGTCATACTCCTTTCACTTCCAGGCTATGTTTCAACTGCACCAACAATATGGCTGTGTATGAAGCATGTATCATGGGTCTCAAAGCTGAAATTGATTTAAGGACCAAGTTCTTAAGCGTGTTTGGAGACTCGACTTTGGTAATCATCTAGATCAAAGGAGAATGGGACACGAAACACCCTAACCGCATCCCATACAAAGAACATGTGTTGACACTAATCCCATACTTTGAAGAAATTACTTTTTAGCATTTTCCACGAGAAGAAAATCAACTAGCGGACGTGCTAGCTACAATGTCATCCATGTTCAAGGTCAGGTGGGATAATGAAGCTCCTCAGATCACCATTGAAAGGATGGATGAGCCAGCATACTGTCACGAGATTGGTACTGAAGAAGTAGTGGACAAACCTTGGTTCCATGAAGTCAAAAGATATCTCGAAAGCCAAGAATATCCCGAAGGAGCTTCAGTCAATGATAAGAAGTTCCTAAGGAGGTTCTCTGCTATGTTCTTCCTTAGTAACGAGATCCTCTACAAGCGCAATCATGACTCTACCTTGCTTCGGTGTATAGAAAAGAGTAAGGCAGAAAAGATTATGGTTGACTTACACGAAGGTACCTTTGGCACTCATCCCAGTGGGCACTCAATGGCTAAAAAGATCCTACGGGCAGGATACTACTGGTCCACTATGGAAGCAGACTGTTATCAACATTCACGAACTTGCTATAAATGCTAGATCTATGCTGATAAGGTGCATGTACCTCAAGTTCCTCTAAACGTCATGACTGCTCCTTGGTCGTTCGCAATGTGGGGCATCAACATGATTGGAGAGATTAAACCGACAACTTCTAATGGGAACCATTTCATCCTAGTTGCCATTGATTACTTCACAAAGTGGGTCGAGACAGCTTCATTTGCTTATGTTACCAAACACGTTGTGGCTTGATTTATCAGACATAACATTATCTTCTGGTATGGTATTCCAGAAATAATCATTATAGATAATGGTACAAATCATCACAACTCTTCTCCCAACCGGCCAAAGATGAATGGCGCTGTTGAAGCTGCTAACAAAAATATTAAGAGAATCATACAAAAGATGACGGTGACATATAAAGATTGGAATGAGATGTTACCATTTGCTCTTCATGGTTACCGCACCATAATGCACACATCAACAGGGGCAACTCTGTTCTCTTTGGTATACGGTATGGAAGCTGTCCTACCCATTGAGGTCCAAATTCCTTCCATGAGAATCATGAAGGATGCATGTTTGAATGAAGACGAATGGGTTCAAACTCGACTTGACCAATTGAACCTGATTGATGAGAAGAGGATCGCGGCTGTTTGCCATGGGCAGATGTACCAAAAACGTATGATCAAAGCTTTCAACAAGAAAGTCAGATGTCAGGTATATCAGGCTGGTGACTTGGTAATTAAGCGTATCTTACTGCCACAAGGTGATCCCAGGGGGAAATGGACTCCCACATACGAAGGGCCATTTGTAATCAAGACCATATTTTCTGGTGGAGCCATGATCTTAACCATTATGGATGGTGACGACCTTCTGCACCTGGTAAACGCGGACATAGTTAAAAGATACTACGCATAAACAAAGACCCGCTAGGTCGACTGGCCTAGGAAAAAATAAGGGCATCCCGGCGAACCAAAAAGGGTTCGGGAAAAAATTAGGGATATACATGAAAAAAAATCTGTACACCAGGCAAGTCGAAAACTTGAAAAGGCAGCTTGGGCAAAAAAGGGTATCCCGGTGGACTGAAAACCCGAAAGGGCGGTCCAGATAAAAGTTAGGGATTTAAAGCGTATAACTATGTCCCGTTGGATCACCTTACAGCCAATCTTCAGTACCAACTATCAAGCTCAAGCGTTACTAATCAATCCAATCAGCTTCGGACAAGCAGCGAACGGGAAGAGACGCTCAAAGACGTAAAGGCAATATTTAAATGGGAACTCAATGGGATTATTTCACATAGCTGTCTTTCTTTGTATATTATTTTTGTATAATTTCCATTCTTACAACGACATTCTCTTACTAGGATGTCTGTCTCCTTGTGTAAAAATGCGTAATTCAAATTTCTTTGAAAGTTGCAAACTTATGTTTTTATTTTCCTATTTTGTGTGTGAAAATGTCCAGTGATTATTCTTGAACATATTCATTTGAATATGATTACTGCTTACAAATACACGCATAAAAACAGAAAGACAATTGCTAATGACTTTAAGAAACAGGACAATATCTAAGGTCCATCCACAAGATCCCCGTAGATGTCTTCCCCGACAGATACCTTCTCCAATAGATATAGAGGCAGGGGCATTCTACTACAAGGTCACTGCCATATTCTCAGCATGTAGCCTATTGATGTCAGTTGTTCTCACATCTCCGACAGAATAAAAATCTCCAATTACTGCTCCAAAATCCCCTAGTGAAGTCACCAAGCTTCTCAAGATTCTCCAACAATATTTCAACAAAATTCCCAAGCAGTTTGTGAAGTTCACCTTCAACAACAACATTTTATAAATATAAAATAGTTTATAAAGCCTTATCCCCAATAGAGTTTATTTCTCTAGCTACTAAAATTCATCCCTCAGCGGAGTTTATTTATCCAAATTGGTGAAATCTTTCAACAGAGCTCTTCCCCTTGGCAGAATCATTCTCGAACAAAAGTCGAAGATCCTCGGCAGAGAAATGGAATCACCAACAAAACTATCTCCATTCACTATCCCTAGTAGAAATTGAAGAATCACTTTCTTCACTCACCAACAGCAGTCCGGGATTCAGCTTCCCGGTGCTCTTCAGCAGCCCTCAGGGATTTATTTTCCCAGACAAAGATACTGCACAACAACATTACATGTTCATACATCATGGCATGTGCATAAAAATACATATATCATAATCTCATTTATTTTGGGATCATCATGCAATTCATACATCATGACATCCCATGAAACTGATTTTACCTTTTCAGGTCAAATTAACAGACAGACAAACACTATCAACTTTTATAGCAGGCCACAGATTAATTCCCGAAACCAGACAGGGAAACTATCTATGTGACCAGCAAAATAAGTTCCAGGTTAATGCCTGAAACCAGCCAGGAAAACTATTTGTGGACGACCGACTATGGATTAATACCTGTAACAAGCCAGGAGAACTATCTACATAAAGAGATTGAAGATTAATACCTATAACAAGCCAGGAAAACTATCTTTCTTTCTTAAGTCAGAGATTAATACCTGAAACCAGCCACGAAAACTATCTGTGGACGACCGACTATGGATTAATACCTGTAACAAGCTAGGAAAACTATCTTTCTTTCTCTAAGATAAAAAATTAATACCTGAAACCAGACAGAACAACTATCTCAATGACCGATAATTTTCAAATTCCAGATTAATACCTGAAGCCAGACAAGACAACTATCTATGAACAAACTGATTGTAGATTAACACCTGAAACCAGACAGGAAAGCTATCTTCAATACCAGACAAAGAAATATTACACGGGTTTCTTCTCATATATTTCTGGGTGAAGACTAACATGGACTTATTCTGGAACAGCCCTATGCAGGCTCTTTATAATGCATCTTCAGGCGAAGTTTAATTCCGTTATCCTTTGCAAGTTACTGTAAAGCCTAGATTTCGACCAAAAAGTAGCAAACTTTCATCTCTCCAGTCAAGAGATAGCTTCCCCAGTAGAGTAATGGACAACTAAAGTTCCTAGACTTTATTCCCCAAAGAGTTTTCCTCAAACAGGAGAACAACAGAAACCCATATTCCCCAACAGACTCCTCCTCAAACAGCAGGAACAGGAACCCTAAAGGGACCATGTGTAAATCAACATCTATTTTGGATGGCATCTTTAAGTCCATCTCTGACGAATCCCTGTCATCTCCTCCAAATGGGATCTGCAAGTCCATTCCCTACATCATCAATCATCACTATCATTTCATGTGAGTGAAAATTTTTGGGCACTCTATGGTTCAATCATCTTCCACCTTCAGATCACGAAAGGCAGACAAGCCAATCTAAATCCTCAGGTTTAAGAAGATTGAATAGGGGCAGCTGTTGTACCCCAAAATTTTCCCTCTCATATTTTCCCAAGATCTTTCTCTTACATGGTGATCACAAGCATTTGATTAAAGGAAAGATAAATTTTTTTGAAGATAAACAAGGAGTCTTTGATTGGCATTTTGTCAAAATCCTTCGATTGGCATGTTAAAAGGCTTTTCGATTGGTATTTGGATAGACTTCGATTGAGCGCCTAACCTCCTCCAAGTTTTCCTCAAATTTCCAAGCTTCGATTGAAGCCTTGGTCTTTTGCTTGTTTGTTGCACACCAGCTTCGACTGGGCATGTTTTCCCTTTAAAACAGCCTCCTTCGATCCAAAGGGGAAAGGCTTCTTGTCAATGCTCCTTCGATTGCACCATTGCCTTTGCATGTTGGCTTGACTCACAAATGCAATGGCTACCTGCATGCAAGCTGGATCCTTGATTCGATTGAGCATTTGTTTTCCTCTGAGCAAGCTTGTTTCCTGCTTCTACTAGGAAAATTATCCCCCTGGGCGTGCTTTCAGCGCACAAAGAAAGAACCTCTCCAAACTAGTCTTTGATTCATAAAGCTCCCACTGGGAAAAAGATGCCTTAGCGTGTTACCAGCGCAAGTATGCCTCTTCAGCTTGCCTTCAGCACACAAGGCCAAGACTCCTTCAGGGTTGCCTTTGATCCACCAGGCAAAAAGCTTCTTTTGATGCGCCAGGGAAGAAAGTTGCCTTCGACCACAAGGCACTAGCCACCATTGTGCCAGTTTCTCCTAGGAAATGGCCTCCTTTATGCCTGCCTTGACTTGCTTCATGCTAGCATCCATAAGATATAGGTTGCCTTTGTGCCAGTTTCGACTGGGCACTGACCTCCCCTGTGAAACAATTGTACACACTTCAACACACCAAGGCCCATTCGAAGGGTACACCAAAAGGACCATCTAAAGACCCATTCGAAGGAAGTAATACTAGAGCCAGTCGAAGGGTACATAAGAAGTACATTTGAAGAAGCATGCAGAAGGCCCAATCAAAGGCTACACAAGAGGTCCAGTCAAAAGAGGCAACTTGAGCCCAATCGAAGGCTACACAAGAGGTCCAGTCGAAAGAGGAAACTTGAGGCCAGTCGAAGAGCAACACTAGAGGGCATTCGAAGGAGCCAAAATGTCCACATACATTCAAATTTCAAAAAAGGACAAGATCCTATGTTTTTGGCCAACATTACAAAACTTCATTCATGGCCTTGAGAACATTTGTTTATGGCAGTTTAAACTATTGTCTTGTTGTCCCCTCCCTTCTACTATATATAAGTAGAGTGCTTGCAAGCCAAATGGACAGTTACACGCACATTGGAGATACGCTGCCCCATAAACCCACCAAAGTTATAAAAAATATGATAAGTGATCCAAATCAAAGCAACCCTTAAACAAAGGTATCCACGCCCAGAAGCCAAATCGAAGCAATCATCAAACAAGGATACCCACACCCATAATCACATATTCATCCATCAACCATTGGTAAGAATTGGTAAAAAGATTAATCTCTACATTTGCATGACACATCAACATTTGTAAGTTTCATTCGATTTGTTGTTCAAGAATAAAGATCTGGGTTCGACCCTATGTCTGCCTTTGTTTTGCTGCTAACACTTGCTGTAGATATAGCCTGAATAGACCCAACGCGTGCAGAATCGAAAGACCTGGGTTGGGAACCCAGGTCATGCTTTTCGTTTTGCCGACATGTTTGCAGATGTAGTGCCCTCAAAAGTGATCCATAATGCAATTCCAGCAGCACCCTCTGGATCGAAAGCCACATCCTGTCATTGGATCAAAAGGAGCAATCGAAAGACAACTTTCCCGTCATGGAATCGAAAGACACGATCTCCCTGCAATCGAAGGACGCTTCTTGTTCTATTTTTATTTTTTTTCCATTTCTTTATTGACCCTCTTTTATTTAAATTTACCTTAAATCAAAAATCACAAAAATATATTAGGCTAGTTGTTTTTCTTATTAAATTAACTTTGTAAATAAATAAATAAATTATTCTAACCTTTTTCCTTAAATTAAAATTAAATAGACTTAGGTTGTATTTTCTTAAGATAAATAAAAACAAAACAAAAAGATTTTTCACCTTAGGGTTTTTCAGACATCTTTTCTACTTCGCGCGCATTTACTTATTTTCATATTTTTCCATATTATTGTATCTGCCTATTGGATGTAATAGATTAAAACTAGGACATTTACTGCTTTAACCCCCTCATTCTTGTACAGTGTAAATCCCCTCCCCAAAGCATTGTAATAGCGTAGATTTAAATTCCCGCACTTTAATATTCTGCAATATATATTAACTGCTAGTAATTAGGCATGTATGATAAGACTAATAATCAAACGCTAGAAAACTTAACAAAAAGACAAAAATAACTGAATTGAATCAATTGCACATATACATCTCTAGGGTACGTCACTTTGGTTGCCTTTAGAAATAAAATAATCATGAAACATGAACGCTTTAGCAAAGACCCATAAATCAAAAGATCATAGTCCCTCGATGACCCTACAGTTGCTTTTTCGGTAAATGATCTAGTCCCTAAACAAAATTGCTAAAGCGTCTCCACAAATTGCCTTCGTGACTGTAAACATCCCTTCGAATGTCCCTTATACATCCAACGATAGGGCTACCTACTCACTAATAGTAGGATAGCACTGTCTAAAGGATAGGAGGAAAATAACGACACCTTTTCCAATACAAAGTAGATAGATGTTAGAAGTTTGCTCAAAACATCTTTGCACTTACACAAAAAAGTACTTTTCAAAAAAAATTTCAAGACACTTTGTATACTTTCTCCACATTCCCGAGAAACATTAAAAAGTCTTCCATACCAAGGCATTTTCAAAAAAAACTTTCAAATACACAAAGCACAAAGGTTTTTCAAAATGAGCAATCCTCTAAGAGCCCGTAGATAACTACGGATTGAAAGGGTGCTAACACCTTCCCTTTCCATAATCTACCCCCTTACTCAAATAATCTCGAAAAGGTCTTTTTCTATTCTTTTCACCCTTTCCTTAATTTGGATAAAATAAAAGTCGGTGGTGACTATTGCTTATCGCAAAATTTGCAAACACAAACGCAAAACTAGTATTAAACAGTCAGTTTTGCCACCGTATCACAACAACCAACACCACTTCCACATATGTAGAATTGAAGGAGATACACACATGTGATAAATGGAGACAAAGACTTGTCCAATTGAGTCAAACTTCTTTAGTCAACCCTTGTGATTTTGAGCTAATTTTGACAACTTGAGGCATAATAAATCATGATGTTACTTCAAAATATCTCTCATAGAGGCTTGAACTTCAATTAAGCTTTGTTGAGGAAGGTACAAAGAAGGAACTCATGAATCCAAAAGCTAACTTTGATGTAATGTATTGTGCTTTCACCTACATCATCAACAATTAGGATACACATACATTGTATTTGTTAGTTAAAGAGTAATCAAACATAGATGATTACAAAATATAAGTCAAGGTGCTTGGTGATTCCCCATAGAGCAAGACTAAAGATAGGGAGAAGAAACAAACCCTAGTGTGTGACTTTGTGGTGATTGAATTGATATGATATGATGAAGGGATCTTAGGGACAAAAGTTGGGGTACAACAGATGCCCTTATTTAAGTGTCTTCTATCCGGAGATATGAAGGTTAGAATCTTTGTGTCGACGCGATTGAAGATACTTAAATATAAAACAAGCCCTATTTTTAACCCTAAGATATCGTGTAATGCTTATGATTATGAATTCATATGAACAAATCTAAAGGGATGCAAGACACCACTGGGGCTATAAAAAGTAAAATAAGAAACAAAAGGGAAACTTGACCAGAAAAATAAATCACTAGTGAAGGAAAGACAAGACTCTGTTAGGGTAATGCCTAAGATAGGATCCAAAGCATCGTCAACTCAAGAATTAAGGAGAGAGAGTAAAGGATAATGGTGACCGACATATGACTCTGAACTATCCATTCTTTGAGGGGATAGCAAAAAAGTAACGTCGACCCACCGGGGAAAGGGATGGTAAGATAATAACAGTAAATTTCAAGATGTATCCAGTATTCATAACTGCAAACATATGAACTTCTATTGAGTAACAGAATCTCAACGACAAACTACCTTCCATAATGACAAGGCTACCATCCATCAGAATAAAACTCTTAAAAACAGACTACCTTCCATAATGACAAGGCTACCATCCATTGGAGAAAGATCTCAACAACATACTACCTTCCATAATGACAAGGCTACCATCCGTTGGAGTAAAAAAATCTCAACAATAGACTACCTTCCATAATGACAAGGATACCATCCATCGGAATAAAATCTCAACAACATACTACTTTCCATAATGACAAGGCTACCATCCATTGGAGTAAAAATATCAACAATAGACTACCTTCCATAAAGACATGGCTACCATCTATTGGAGTAAAAATCTCAACAACAGACTACCTTCCATAATGACAAGGCTACCATCAATTGGAGAAAGATCTCAACAACAAACTACCTTCCATATTGACAAGGCTACTACCCATTGGAGTAAAAAAATCTCAACAATAGACTACCTTCTATAATGACAAGGCTACCATCCATCAGAATAAAAAATCTCAATCTTCTCAGGGAGCCATCAGATTCCTTGGGGGAAGTATAGGTTTCTAAAATAAAGAGACCTGCCATTTGCTGCTATGAGAAGGAATTGCAATAATAATTCCTTAAAGAAAAAGAAGTATGGCATCCTGGGGAGAGAGATGGAATTTCTTGGGGAAATGCCAATATAATTCCTACTAAGGAGATAAAATCTTCTCGTGCAAAATAAATGCAGATTCTCAAACTAAAGCTCAAAGCTTTCTAAAATCCAAATAATAATATTGTTGAGGGTACCCACTCCAAACATAAATAAACCGGAATGAAGCAGTCGACCAAAATGCATCTCCTGAGAAATAAACTCAAGAGGGAATCCCATTCCATCCAGACAGCAAGCTGAAAAGAAGATTGAAACAAAATGCTTCTACAAGGGATAACTTAGTGGAGGAAGTTGAAAGAATGTATACTTTCTGCTTAAAGGTTGACATTCTATTGGAGAGAGGGTAGTACAACTCTGTAAAACAGGGTAATATGACAGCAAAGTATCAATGAATGCAAATGAGCAATGATCTTTCTAAATTCAAACGTGCAGATGTACGTGTGAATGTATAAATGTCACCATGTATGCTGACAAAACAGACACAAAACACTAGGGATAACCAAGCAAGGTCACAAATGGGTATAATCAATACTCGGTTGAGTTCAAATTAGAATGGAATATCCATAAGAAAAGTAAGCACCAACTGAGGAACAGATTCCTATTTCATAGCTTAACTTTATTGGGGAAGAAAAACATCAAATTAAACAACGATGTAACATCTTCCTCTGAGATTTAACGGGAAACCAAACAATCTAGACACCAAAAGAGAGTTTGAAGTTCAAATTTCTGCTAGGGTTGACTTCACTATAGCAAAACAAAATCATCTCGTTGAGACATCAGTTAGGGTAGCATACTGACTTCAACGGGGAGGATAATACTATACTGGTGAAGAATACTCCAAGATACATATTCAATAACGAGAGTGATAATTTTACCAACTTCTCTGGGGAGAAAGTACGAAAACCTCACAGGGCAACAATTTCAGAAAAATATCTCGTCTCAACATCACCTGGGGAATTTCAAATACTACAGCAAGAAAAACTTTTGGGGATTATAAATAAAATCCAGCACTCGGCGGGAGAAAACCCAAAAAATTGATAACCATTTCAACACTTCTTTAATAAAACACTGCCCTTGCCTGGCTACCGAGCAGATAAACAAAATGCTAATGCTATCGAAAGGAGACGCTTCATGAATGAGCCCAATCTCAGCAGGTACGGGGAGACAAGAATTCTTACCAAATGAGTGAAGCCTTCATTGGGGAAACTTGGATAGAGTACTCATTTTATGCAAACCTTTGAGTTTTATCCGTCCCTGAGATCACTAATTTTGTCCTCGTACCACAAAATTTAAAGCAATTTGTAAATTATTTTCAAAAAATAAATGAAATCTTTATAAGCCGAATAAAATAAGAATTGCAAAGAATTGGATAAAAGGCTCAAACTTTATTAATAGAATGGTAGCCTGCAAATGGCAAGACTCCATAGATGATTACAAAGTTTGGAACATGGTAATATATATTAGAAAAGATACATTGAATTACAATGACCACCATTCTCTCTAGAAACTTTGAATTCCTGAGCGGAAACTTTCGGTTGAAGAGTAGCAAGACCCAAGCAGATTGTTGCCTCCTTTGATCAAGTCTTGTCTAATGCAGTTACTTGCCATAAAATCCCTAACTTTTGCCTAGGTTTCCCTTTCGGGTTTTCAACCTACCAAGAATCATTTATTTGTTTTATGTCTCTAACTTTTTCCTAGAAGCCCTTTCGAGTTTTTGACCTACCAAGACGCTCCTTTTTTCCTAAGCCGCCCTTTCGAGTTTTCGTCTTAGCGAGCTGTTCTTTTACTTTTTTAGGCGAAGTATTTCTTGACTGCATCAGCATTCATAGAACGTGGGAAATCCTCACCATACATTGTTTCAAAAATCAATGCACCTTCAGAGAAGTATTTCTTGACAACATATGGGCCTTCAAAATTGGGAGTCCACTTGCCCCTAGAATCAGTGTTGAAAGACATGAACTTCCTGAGCACGAGGTCGCCTTCTCTGAATTCATGAGGTTTGACCTTCTTATCAAAAGCTTTCTTCATTCTCTTTTAGTATAATTGACCATGACACAAGGCCATCATTCTTTTCTCTTCTATTAAATTCAGCTGGTCAAACCTGATCTAGACCCATTCAGCCTCCGACAACTTGGCTTCCATTATTACACGCAAAGAGGGAATTTCAACTTCAATGGGGGAGTAATGCTTCCATTCCATATACAAGAGAGAACATGGTTTCCCCTATTGAAGTGCGTACATATGTTCAATACCCATGCGGAGAAAAAGGGAGCATCTCATGCCAGTCTTTATAAGTAACCACCATTTTCTGGATGATTTTCTTGATGTTCTTATTGGCCGCTTCAATAGCTCCATTCATCTTTGGGCTTTAAGGAGATGAATTATGATGGACAATTTTAAATTCTTCGCAAAGTTCAGACATCATTTTGTTATTCAGATTTGAGCCATTGTCGGTGATAATCCTGCTTGGCACACCATATCGACATATGAGGTTGTTCTTGATAAAACGCACCACCACTTGTTTAGTGACATTAGCATATGAAGCTGCATCCACCCATTTGGTAAAGTAGTCAATTTCCACTAAGATAAAAAATGCCCATTCGAAGCCTTTGGTTCAATCATTCTGATCATATCAATACCCCATATAGAGAAAGGCCATGGGGAAGAAATAACATTGAGAAGTGTAGGAGGCACATGAATTTTATCAACATAAATTTGGCATTTATGGCACTTCTTATCAAATTTTTAACAGTCAGATTCCATTGTCAGCCAATAGTAATCTGCCCTAAGCATCTTTTTCGCCATTTAATGTCCATTGGCATGGGTACCAAATGAACCTTCATGAACCTCATGCATTAACATGTCTGCTTCATGTCTATCCACGCATCTGAGCAAGACCATGTCATGATTTCTCTTATATAGTACATCTTCATTAAGGAAAAAGATGCCTGCCAACCTTCTCAATGTCTTTTTATCTTTATTTGATGCACCAATTGGATATTCCTGGGTTCGGAGGAAATGCTTGATATCAAAATACCAAGGTTTTTCATCTGCCACCTCCTCTGCTATAAACACATGAGCCGGTCTATCCAAACACCACACTGTAATACGAGGCACATCACTCCAAGTGTTAACTTGATACATAGAAGCCAAAGTTGCCAAAGCATCCGCCATCTGATTTTCATCTCTCAGGATATGATGGAATTCAACCTTATTAAAGAAGGGTAATAGACTTCTAGCATAATATTTGTAAGGGATCAATCCAGAATGGCGAGTATCCCATTCTCCTTTGATCTGATTAACAACCAAATCCGAATCACCATACATATCCAGAACTTTGATTCTAAGATCAATGGCCTCCTCGAGACCCATAACACAAGCCTCATATTCTGCCATATTATTAGTGCAATCAAATGTCAGTCTTGCACTAAAAGTAATGTGTGATCCATGTGGAGTAACGATCACCGCACCAATTCCTTTTCCATAAGCATTCACTGCTCCACCAAATATCAAGCCCCAGTGAGATTCAGGATCTGGACCTTCCCTAGGAAAAGGTTCATCACAATCTTTTTCTTTTAAGAACATCACATCCTCATCAGGGAAATCAAACTTGACAGATTGATAGTCATCTACCGGTTGGTGAGCAAGATAATCTGCCAGCACACTGGTTTTTATGGCCTTTTGAGTGTGCTACTCGATGTCGTATTCAGACAATAGCATTTTCTAGCGGTAAATTCTCCCCGTGAGAGCAGGCTTTTCAAAGATATACTTAATTGGATCCATTTTGGAAATCAAGCAAGTAGTATTATTCAACATATATTGTCGCAACCGTTTTGCTGCCCAGGTCAGAGCGTAACATGTCTTCTCCAACATAGAATACTATGACTCACAATCAGTAAATTTCTTACTGAGGTAGTATATGGCATATTCTTCCTTTCCTGTTTCATCTTGTTGTCCCAAAATACAACCCATAGAATTGTCCAACACTGTTAGATACATGATCAACAGTCTTCCTTCAACGAGAGGGAGCAAGATAGGAGGTTCAAGAAGATATTCTTTGATACTTTCAAATGCCCTTTGGCAATCATCTGTCCACACACAACCTTGATCTTTCTTTAGCAACTTAAAGATTGGTTCACATGTTGCAGTCATGTGGGAGATAAATATGGAAATATAATTCAGACGCCCGAGGAAGCCTCTAACTTGCTTCTCAGTCCTTGGCGTAGGCATTTCTTGGATTGCTTTTACCTTACCTGGGTCAACTTCAATCCCTTTCTGACTGACAATAAAACCCAACAACTTCCCTGATGGGACATCGAAGGTACATTTATTTTGATTCAGGTGGAGACGGTACTTCCTCAAACGCTGAAATAACTTCAACAAAATCTTCCACATGCCCTTCTTTGGTTTGTGATTTGGCAATCATGTCGTCAATATATACCTCAATTTCATTGTGCATCAGATCATGGAATATGGTTATCATAGCCCTCTGGTACGTTGCACCAACGTTCTTCAACCTGAAGGGCATCACTCTAACAGAATGTTCCCCAGGGTGTGATAAACGTTGTTTTTTTTCCATATCCTCAGGAGTCATTCTTATTTGACTATACCCAGAAAATCCGTCCATGAACGAGAATACTTTGAACTTTGTTGTGCTATCAACCAGCATATCAATATGTGGTAATGGAAAATCATCATTTAGGCTAGCTTTATTTAGATCTCTGTAATCTCGCACATGCGGACTTTCCCATATTTCTTTGGTACGGGCACAATGTTGGCTATCCATTAAGGATACACTGATGTCACAAGAAAACCAACATTTATCTGCTTTAAGACTTCTTCTTTGATTTTTACTGCCATATCAGGGTGGGTTGTTCTCAACTCCTGCTTGACGGGCGGGCACTCTGGCTTCAAAGGCAAATGATGCTCCACAATATCGGTATCTAGACCCATCATATCTTCGTAATACCAAGCAAAGATGTCCACATACTCATTCAATAGTTTAATCAACCTGCTCTTCACATCAAGATGCAACGATGCTCCAATCTTGACCTCCTTCGGCTCTTCTTCTGAACCCAAATTGATTGTTTCCAATGACTCTTTATACGAATGAATGGCATTTTCTTCGTGCTCGAGCTACCGTGAAACCTCTTCTGGAATCTCATCATACTCTTATTCTTCTGTCCCAAACACAGGATATTCAAAGTTGGGAGATGGTGCGGGGTCATTGTATTCAACGGGTTTATTAATTAATATGCACATGTGATTTATGATTCCTTTTAGAAACTGACACATATATATCAAATGATTATGCAGATTTATTCAAAAACATATTCTATTCAAAAAATGTTTTTTTATTACCATTTTACATGAAAAATAAAACAGAAAAATAAAAGACACAATTGTTGAGAATCAAAGATAACTTTTATTTATGATTTTAATGATCACAAAAAACAGATAAGCCCATACAATATTAACATTCATCTTGGGCAGAATGAAAGATTTTTGCAAAGAAAAAACAAATTACTTTGAGACATGGATGTAAGAGGGAACATCATAAGTGACCCATTTTAGATTCTGACTCCAGGTGTCACATAATTCGACACTTCTTGATCTTCTTCGCCCTTCTCGATAGCATTAAATCCAGAGACAGTTGGATGGAGGTAGCCTCCGCTGCGGAAAATGTCATGATAACCGCTCATAGTAGACTTCGGACTCAAACTTTCATTCTTGCCATTCTTGGTAGAGAATCCTAAACCAGCACTGTTCTTGTTTATTGGAGGATCAACGACCTGTCCCCATACTTTACTTGGACCATTGCGCATAACCCGCTGAGCATCTTTTAATGAAACCATAGAGTTATCATTCCCTCTTACATTATTAACAGATAGATCCTGAAAATGCATCCCCACAACAACCTCATCTTCCTCAACAACACTGAAACATGATAGGTGAGATACCAACAATGCTTGCTCTCTGTTTATAATAACCACTTTGCCTTCACGCACAAACTTCAAATTTTGGTGCAGAGTGGAAGTGACAGTCCCTGCTTCATGTATCCATGGTCTTCCTAGTAGACAACTATATGCAGGCACAATATCCATGACTTGCAAAGTGATCTGAAACAGATGCGGGCCTATGTGAATAGGCAGATCGACCTCTCCAATAACCGACTTCCTTGACCCATTGAAAGGTCTGACAATAATACCACTTGGGCGTATCGGAGCCCCTTGATATTTCAACTTCATTAGTGTACTCCTCGGTATCACATTCAAGGAAGATTCGTTATCAATCAACACATTTGATAATGAACCACCTTTGCAGTTCATGGATATATGGAGAGCCAAATTGTGATTCTTCCCCTCGTTAGGAAATTCATCATTGCAAAAGCTTAGGTTATTACATGATGTAATATTACCTACCATACTATTGAATTGATCTAACGGCATGTCATACTCCATGAAGGCCTGGTCCAACACCCTCATTAAAGATTCCCTATGAGCAGTAGAATTCATTAATAATTCCAAGGTAGATATTTTTGAAGGAGTCTGCAATAACTGATCCACAATTCGGTAGTCGATCATTTTGATTATCTTCAAAATATCATCTATATCCTTCTCTAGGGTAGCACCACTAGATTCCCCTGCGGCCTTCTTATCTTTAACACTCTCTACAACTTTCTTTCCAGCATCATCAATTCCCCGAACAACTGGTGCAAACACATGACCGCTGCGGGTCACCCTACTAGTTTCAGCAATATTTCCGATATTAGACATAGGCGGGATGGGAAATTCCACACCTTCCTCTAAAATTGTAGCATTATACTTGTATGGTACAACTTTGTCGGATTTTCAAGGAACATGCCATGGTAAGCAAATCACCACAGAGGCAATAACTGGCTTACTATAATATTCAATTTCAACAGGGGCAGAATCATGGAAACACGGTACAATCACATTCACACATTCTTCAGACAATATTGTCATCAAAGAGTCATCACCAGAGAACAAACCCTCATCTGAGGAAAATAATACATCTGCAGAAGCATACTCATCATCATCATCTGATTCTTCCTCAGCCAAGCAAACCTCAATCTCGTTAACCTCATGGTAATCATCTCTTTACCCTGAAACCTTGATGGTTCCATTATCCAACAACAATTGAATACCTTTTCTCACAATTGAACATCCTCGGGAGTCCCTGCAACAAACCCGACAAGATCCATAGTGGTGCTCTACCTGACCAGCCATGTGGCAGAAAGTAGAATGCATTTGTACGAGATCATCATTCATGTGTTCTACATCAAAGATTCTGAACTCTCCAGGATATCCAGAAACCATGTTTACTTATTCTTCATACTCTGTTCTAGGCTTGATTATATGGATGAGGACCTCATCCATCATCTCCTGCAAATTAGCCTTTATCTTGTCACAACCTTGTATATTAGTACTACAGTTACCACAACCAGCATGGTCATGAGTGTAGTAACTAAATTCGCAAAGGTATGCATGCATCTTTACCAAGTACCCTCTTACTAGGTTAATATCATAAATACAGAAATCCCCTGGATAACTAGCAACCATGTTAACAACATTCATTCCTCCATGTTTTGGAAGAGGATTATCTTTTACATTAGGACTGACATCTTTGAAGGATAAAAGGCCAGATCTAACCATTTTCTGTACCTAGGACTTCAGAGGGTAAAAAATTTCCACATTATGTCCCGATGCACCCTGATGGAAAGCGCACGTCTGATCTTCCTTGTAGTACCAAGGTAAAGGGGATGGTACAACAGGAGGTGGCCTAGTCTGGACCAACTTTTTCTGAATCAATGCTGTAAGTAGCTCTGCATAACTCATAGGGATATAGTCCAAAGGTTCTCTCTTTTGATTATGCCCTTTGCTTCCCTGAGGGGCTGGCCTTTGATAAGCTAATGTAGTCGGAGCCACACTTAAAACCGGAGTTATCGAGGCAACTTGTTGAGGGTGATGATGATTTCTTTTAGAGGTGTAAACCCTTCTTTCTTGAACAACATCATCTGTTTCTCCTTCTTTCTTCTTAACAAACCCATACGACGACTTCTTCACATTACTGGAACTTTCACTTTTTGTGAGACGACCTTCTCTCACAACCTCTTCCACCATTTCAGTAAAATCACGGGGTGAACTCGCCACCATTTTCTCATAATAGAATGCACCTAGTGTTTTCAGGAAAATATTTGTCATTTCTTTTTCCTCCATTGGAGGAATCACCTGGGCGGCTACCTCACGCCATCTTTGTGCATATTCTTTGAATGATTCCTTGTCCTTCTGGACCATGGCCTTGAGTTGATCATGGTCGGGCGCCATGTCCACATTGTATTTGTATTGTTTGATAAATGCTTCACCTAAGTCATTAAAAGAATGAATATTGGCGCTATCCAGGATCATGTACCATTTCAACGCTGCACCAGTTAGACTGTCTTGAAAGAAATGAATCAATAGGCGTTGATCATCTGTATAAATAGATATTCTCCTTGCATACATCACCATGTGAGAATGAGGTCAAGTGTTGCCCGTGTACTTTTCAAACTCTGGTACTTTAAACTTCGCAGGTATCTTGACATTGGGAACCAAATACATGTCATTCACATTCTGCCCAAACAACTCTTTTCCCCTGGGGGCCTTCAACTCTTTCTGCATTTTGTCAAACTGGTCTTCAAAATCATCCATTCTATCATAGAAACCCAAGCTTTCACTTGGTGGAGGAATAGGATGATACACATCATCATTAGCAAATGGGACCATATTCACCGAGGGCGGTGCATCATAGTGAATCTCGTTTCTAGCAGCAAGGGTAACATGAACCACAGAAGCTGCGGGAGCAGCATCAGTCTGGGTAAGTGGAGCAATCTGAGGATCCTGATTAAAACCTTATGGCATAAAGTTTTCTGGCATCCCTTAAGGATATTCCGGAGGCATACGATTCTGAACAACAACTGGAGTAGCAAACACAGGAACAGTCGGAGCTTCAGTAGTTACCATTGCCTATTGAGGTTCAACATTTGGTGGCTGATTCTGAGCAGTCACCAGAGATTCCATAAGAGCAGTGAGATTGGCCATGCTGGCCTTCAGATCAGAAAATTCCTCGCGTAGCTCGCAATTCTCTTGTTCTAGGTTATCCATCTTCCTTCTGAAATTAGCTCGGGTATTGTATTGGTGAGACAACTTGCTGAACAAAGTAAAGAAGACCAGTAAGACCCCTGGATATGCATAAAAAATCAAGAAGTATGTATAATATGATGCATGATGTGCAACGCACATGATTCAATTTATTATTATTTTAAGGGACTTAAAGATTTATAAATAATTTGCAAATATCAAAGTAATAACACATTTGAAATACTAAATTTTTTTATTTATAATAAATTCAAAAATGGATTACAAGTTTCAATAATCCCAAGTACAAGATGAAAATAAAGTCTAAAACCCTAAGAAGCAAAGCTGATGGAGATCACTCTACACGCTGACGCTTCTCTGTAAGTCTGGAAATCTGAGCCTTCAAACTTTGGTTTTATTCCGCATATCTGGTGGCAACCTCCTTCCAATAACCTGAATCGGGGAGTGAGCAACTAGAACCTGACTGCTGCTTAGGGAAAAATAAATTCCCTTGCCTCTCCATTGTCTCTACAGCCCGACTCTTAAGAATCTCAATCAAGTCGTCTTTCTCCTTCAAGTCTGCTCGGTAGGAAATCTCTAGAGTTTGGAACTTATTTTTCTAAGCTTCCTTTTTCTGCTGCATCTTGACTAAAGAAAGTTGTAGCTTTTCCACATAATCCAATAGGGGAGGAGAGGTCTTCATAAAAAAATCAGGAATAGGTGCTTCTCGAGAATACGACATCTTCAACTGAATAGCTCTGGCTTGTACCCACTGAAGATAAGGCTCCAAAGAAACAACCCCTATAGGTCCCAAGTCCTTCCTACTCTTCCTGTGAATGTGACGCCAGACCTTCGCAATCGGCTTCCTAGCTTCCCTATGCTCTTCCCCCTCTTTCAGGAAGAAACTACTCAAATGAATACTATTTGGCTTATCCCTCTCAGATATCCAAGCTGTTGTCGTGCAAGAACAGGGTTGTAGTTAATTCATCCTTTTGTACCAAGAAGAGGTACATTGGAGAAACTACCACAACTGTCGACAATCTCTACATCATGGTAAGCCTGATGATACCAAACAATATCTGAGTGAGTAAGTGCCATGATCTTAGGTGCCCAACGGGGTTCCTTCCTAATATCCCAGAAAGCATCAACTGAGGCAAATGAGAAGTAAACCATCGATACAACAAAGGTGTGCAGCAGATAATCATCCCCCATGATAAGAATCCCGAAGATGAATAGAGTAATAAGTATCACCCAACGATGTAGGAATTGGGTTTCTAATCATGAAGATCCTAATGGCATTAATGTTAACAAATTTGTCGACATTAGGAAATAAGAACAACCCGTAAGCAAGTAGAGCAAAAATGGCCTCAAAAGTGACTGTACTCTTCATCCTGGAAAAGCACAAGCTTTCTCCAATAAGAATTGGGATGGTAATCCTATAATCCCTCCTTTAGTAGTCATGTGGGCTTCAACCTCAGACTTCCCCAAATGGATCAAAGCAGCAATCTCATGTGGTTTTGGCTCACCCTCCAAACTAGTAAAAGGAATGCGATCGATAATAGGCAAATACAGCAGATAAGAATACTCCTCTAGTGTAGGAATCAACTGTTAGTCAGGGAAAGTAAAGCATCAATACATCGGATCATAGAACTAGACCAAAGTGTTCTTTTATTTAAGTTTTAAAAACCCCAATTTAAACCCCCATTTCTTGTGTTTTTCCATTCTCAATTGGCATCAGAGCGCCTGATTCTGAGTACAAGCACTTAACCGTGTCAGAAAAAGATCCAAGCTAAGAAAAACACTATGGGGGGACCAAGTCAGAACATCAACAATGACTACCATGATGAGAAAGACAGAATCAGCGAGAAACCTCCAATCTTTGATGATGAGAACTTTGATTACTGGAAAGACATAATCGAAAGTTTCTTTCTGGCTCATGACACTGATCTCTGGGATATGGTGACTGATGGGTACATACAACCGGTTGATGAAAAAGGTCAGAAGATTGAAAAAAAAGAATGTTAGATCATCAAAAGAGAGATTTCAGAAATCATCACAAGGCCAGAACTATTCTCTTGAGTGTTATCTCATACACAGAGTATGAGAAGATCACAAACAGAGAGTCAGCAAAACACACGTTTGATTCCTTGAGAATGACGCATGAAGGTAACACGCAAGTCAAAGAAACCAAAGCTCTTGCGCTCATTAAAAAGTATGAAGCCTTCAAAATGGAAGAAGATGAAACCATTGAAACAATGTTCTCAAGATTTCAAATTCTGGTTGCTGGGTTAAAAGTTCTGGATAAAGGGTACTCAACTGCTGATCATATAAAGAAGATCATGAGAAGTTTACCAAAGAAATGGAGACCAATGGTCACTGCTCTCAAACTAGCCAAAGATCTGAAAAAAATCTCTCTCGAAGAACTTGTCAGCTCCTTGAGAAGTCATGAGATAGAGTTAGAAGAAGATGAGCCCCAGAAGCAAGGTAAGTCTTTAGCTCTTAAATCTAAAAAAAAAATATGAACCAAAAGTTTTGCAGGAAAAAGAAGAAAACTATGGTGGATCCTCATCAGAGGAAGACGAATTGTCTCTTCTCTCCAGAAGAGTCAATCAGCTGGGAAGCACAGGCAGAAGAAGTTCAGAACTTCCAGAAGAACAGGGAATCAGTCTGAACAATCTTCTGGATACAAAAAGTCAAGTAACAGAGACATTGTCTTCTACGAATGCAATGAACAAGGACATTACAAGAGCGAGTGTCCAAAGCTTCAAAAGGAGAAACCTAAAAATAAGTTATTTAAGGAAAAGAAGAAAAGTCTCATGGAAACATGGGATGACTCAGATTCTTCTGAAGCAGAAACAAAATCAGAAGATGAAAGAGCCAATATAGCCCTTATGGCCAACGTGTCAGATGATACTGAATCATCTGGATCAGAATCAAACTCAAAGAAAGAAGAGGTATTTTCTAACTTTTCTAGATATCAATTAGAAGAGAGTCTGTCAGAAATTCTAGAAAGATATCAGAAACTTCGAGTCATAAACAGGAACCTAAAAAAGGATCTAGTTTCTGACTCTGAAGAAACTAAGAAACTGAGATCAGAAAACTCCGAGCTGAAAGAAATAATTTCAAAACTTGAAAATAAATTACAAAATGCTCAGAATGAAACTATCTCAGAAGTTCCTAGTAACTTTGATAAGATCATAAAGGAATATGATCATAGATTTCAGAAATTTCTTGCTAAAAACATAGATAGAAGCAAGATGGCTTCAATGATCTATGGAGTTAGCAGAAATGGCAGAAAAGGAATAGGTTACAAAGGTAAAGTATCTCAACCTAAGAAATTTAAGGATATGGTCATTAAACGCACACCTCTAAATTCTCACTTCACCTATGGGCACACACATGACATAAAGTATACTAGTAATGATTTTTCTGCTAAACCAAAATTCAAACCGAAGTTTGGTAACTCTAACAAACAAGGACCCAAAAAGATATGGGTACCTAAGGATAAAATTGTCTATGTTGCAGATGTCTTTAACAGTAAGACTGAAACAACAATCTTGGTACCTGGACTCTGGATGCTCTCGACACATGACGAGAAGAAAGCATATGTTCCAAAGCCTGGAGCTTAAATCTGGAGGCTACGTAGGTTTTGGAGGCAATCAGAAGGGGAAGATCATTGGCTCTGGAACTATTGGTAACGGTACTCTTCCTTCTATAACTAATGTTCTTCTAGTAGATGTATTAATGAATAACTTTTTATCCATAAGTCAATTAAGTGATAACTGTTATGATATAATCTTCAATCAAAAGTCTTGTAAAGCAGTTAGTCAGAAAGATGGATTTATCCTCTTTAATGGAAAGAGAAAGAAAAACATTTACAAAATAAAACTTTCTGAACTGAAAAGTTAGAATGTAAAATACCTATTGTCTATTAATGATGAGCAATGGGTCTGGCACATAAGATTGGGGCATGTTAGTATGAGAAGAATATATTAGATTAATAAACTCAATCTGGTCAGTGGACTTCCTAACCTGAAGTTTAGCTCAGATGCTCTGTGTGAAGCATGTCAAAAAGGCAAGTTTTCAAAACCCTCTTTTAAAACAAAAAAAATGTTGTTTCTACCTCTATACCATTAGAACTTCTACATATAGATCTATTTGGACCAGTGGAAACTGCATCTATTAGTGGCAAGAAGTATGGATTAGTGATCGTAGATGACTATAGAAGATGGACATGGGTAAAGTTCTTAAGACACAAGGACGAGTCACACTCTGTTCTTTGCCTTCTGTAACCAAGTCCAAAACGAAAAAGATCTTAGAATTGTTAATGTCAGAAGTGATCATGGTGGAGAATTTGAAAACAAAAAATTTGAACTATTTTTTAATGAGAATGACATCTCTCATGATTTCTCTTATCCTAGAACTCCTCAACAAAACGGAGTTGTAGAATGAAAAAACAGAACTTTATAAGAAATGGCCATAACCATGATCAACGAGACTAACATTGCTAAGAACTTCTGGGAAGAAGCAATTAACACAACGTGTTACATTCAGAATAGAATCTCCATAAGACCTACTATGGATAATACTCCATATGAATTGTGGAAGAACATAAAGCCCAACATTTCTTATTTTCATCCATTTGGATGTACTTGTTTTATTCTTAACACTAAAGAACATCTGAACATGTTTGACTCAAAAGCACAAAAGTGTCCCATGTTAGGATACTCTAAATGCTCAAAAGGCTATAGAGTATACAACACAGAAACACGGATTATAGAAGAGTCAATCAGGGTCAGATTTAATGATAAGCTTGGCCCTTAATGAAACAATCGGCCGAACTGTCATCCGATAATAGAAATCAATGAAGTCGCCACCGAACATCTTTTATCCCACTGAAAGGGGAAAGGTAAACATCGATAAAACCTGAAGAGAGTGAAATCACAGTCTTGCGACCGAAAGATCGGGTAAGGGAGTCTGTTACACGAGGGGAAGGTATCAGCACCCCACACGCCTGTAGTACTCTACGGTATCCACTCTTGTTGTCTAATCTAATGGGTGTGTAAAATCTATATCTAAGCTGTACAGGGGATGCATGCAAAATAAAGGAGAAAATAATGTAGGAAAATAAAAGTTGTGCTCGCTTGGGCCCTATCCCAGTGCCTACGTATCCCTTTTAAGGAATCAGAGCAGTCGTAGTTCGGCTCATATATTTTGATTGGTTTGTGTTTTTTAGTTAAGAAAGACAAAGGAAACAATTGAGAAGGCAAAACATCAGATAAATGACAAAACATTGACAATAATGATAAAGCAGTAAAATGGATGACAAAACATCGTGTGGCAACACAAACTCAGATAAGATGATAAAACGTCAGCATGATAGCAAAATATCAAACAAGACAATGAAACATTACACCTAACAATGATATTGAGGATCAAAGTAGGATGACAAACATACGCGATGGTGAAACACCGGCTAAAAGAATATGTTCGATGGCGAAACATCGGCTAAGAGATAGGAAGATAACATGGCAAAGATGGCGAAACATCAATAAACCAGGAAACAAAACATCACACCTAGAAATGACATTGAGAATCAAAGTAGGAAAACAAACATGTGCAATGGAGAAACATCGGCTTCAAACAAATATGCAATGGCGAAACATCGACTAAAAGATAACAGGGTATCATGGCAAAGATGGCGAAACATCAATAAACTAAATGATAAAACATCACACCTACTATGATATTGAGAATCAAAGTAGGATAAAAAACATGTGCGATGGAAAAACATCGGCTTCAAACAAATATGCGATGGAGAAACATCGGCTAAAAGATAACAAAAAGTCATGGCAAGGATGGAAAAACATCCATCTGACAAGATCTAAAACAAAATCCAAGAGGCGCACAAACAAATAAGATTGGTTTGTATTTTTTACCTTAAAGAAGGGTTTAAGTTCATTAGAGGTATTTTATGATTTTCCAAGAAGAAGTTTTAGTTTTAACATGCAAGAATGCAAAGGAAAAGAAAACAACTAAGGGAGACTACCCTAATCTCTAGCCCTAATGTTATCGTACAATGGTTGATCCTAAGGTTGAGGATGAAAGAGGGAAGTTTCTACCCTATGTTAGCATACATGGATTCTTATCCTAAGGTCTAACTCGAGGACTAAACCTACACGAGCAATCCTAAGGGAACATGGTAAAAATGTCACAGATCCTGCGGCAAAAACAAGCAAGCAGATGGCGAAACATTTGGACAAAAAATAACTCGAGTACCACTCAAATATCAAACACCTACAAGGTGCAGGCCAAGTAGTAGAAAGGGAGGTCCCGCCATAGAAAAGCAACCAAGCATCAGACCAGGGGTCAAGCCACAACCAAGGGGAGTGTATCACCCGAGTCAACAAGCTCTAGAATTATAGGAATGCAAAAGGGTCCTTAACTGTAGTATCAATTACCAGGGAAAGAAAGATCTGGGGGAAAAGACATAGTGCATACGTACACTAATCATCAGTGTTGGTTAACACGAGCTAAAGAAAACATGGGGATCCGATTGCGGGAACCCTTTTAACTTACATTTAAAGGACTTAAATTCATTCAGATCTTGGGCACATGTTCAGAGCATCTACTTGTAGAAAGTGAGCATACAAATGACATGGACTGGAATGCGCGGGGTCGATGACGACCCCTTTCTGCTCTCCTCCATTTGAGGATTTTTTCACCTGTAATACAATGTGGGCACAAATATAAACACGCTTGCATAATACCTACTTCAAAGGTAGGATTTTAAACAATCACAATTAGCACACCGACATAATTGCCTTAAACAAGTCTTTAAATAAACCAGAGGGATTCCTGACATGATCAACAATGGAAGTCCTCGTCATACATCTCTATTCCTACTTGACATGGCAAGGAAAGCGATGAAAACCCTACTTCTCAGGATCACTAGAAAGCAGTAAATGACAGAGATTAGGGGGTAGTAGTGCAATACCAAACGGATAACTGTCCGTAGTAACTAAATGAGAGAAAGAAACTCAAAGAACTTCAAGCAAGCTAGCATCAGTAAATAAATCAAGTCAGAAATCACGCCATCAAATATAAGCATTGAGGCTTCAAATATGAACATATCCCACATGTGATGTACAGCAGTTACAATCACATATATATCCTGCAAAAGAATAACAAATATACAAAGCATAAGAATGGTGCAAGCACAACCAATTGTGTTCCAAAAATAAAGTGGAACACTACAACATCAAGTCAAAATGGAAAACTTTTCTCAGAGTGCCTCACACATTCAACCGACAAATTAGTGATTTCAAAGAGAAATGATGAACCAATAAGGGAAGGATGATGATATGACAAGGCAATGGAAGAACATGTTGGCAAAACATCCAAGCACTAGATATAAGAAGCATTAAGTAGGAACAAACAAAAATTAGGTCAAAGCTAAAGAACTATTGATCCTTTCTTGTCACCATGTTGAATTAACAATGGAATGTTAACCAAGGATCAAAAGTGCAAGAGAAGAATACAAACAAAAACCTTAAAAGCCAGTAACAAACACTACACATACATACTCATTCATTTCATTATGGTTCACAAGCATAACAAAAGAGGGGTACCATAAAATGTATCACAAAGCTTGGATCACAAGTTAGCAAGGAAAGGAATTCAAACACAGACAAAGTTATAAGACTTAAACCATTCAAATACTTGAAATCAAGCTTCTAACATGCTATAAGGATATTATCAAGAGTTTAAAATGTTGATTTTAAAGCATGTTGCACAAGTGCATTCAATGTACCTCAAAGATTCAAAAGAAAAGAAAATATTAAACATTAAATTCACAATAAGATGAAATGGTTCAAACATTAGGGGTAAAGTGATCTCAAGTCTCTATGAGACTATCCTTGATGAATCATTCCCCAACATGTTATAATTAGTCATTTGATGGCCTCAAACTCAACACAAAAATTCAAAGCTCAAAGCAAAATTCACAAAAAGAACATCACTTAGGAGGTATGGATCAAAAAGTGCTCATCAACCAATTATGAGAAGTCAAGGAGATCGACTTGAATAGGTGTGAGAAAAAAAGAAGCAATGTGATCATTAAGTGCTAAATTACAGGCCTCACACAAGTTCATTGGCCATCAAATAAATTGCAACAAAGAATGCAACATCAATTGGTTAATTTTACTTCAAAAAATACATCAAAAATAGAAAAGGACTTCCATAATTCAAACAAAATTTTTCTCAACATCTTTGAGATGTATAGAAGTCAGCAAACATGTTTTAAGTTCATGGATGGATGAAGAAAGGATCAATCAAACTTCAAACATCAAAAATAGTTGGTGAAACCATCAATCTAGACAAGTTTTCAAAATAAATCAATGCAACATACCAAACCTTATCAATTAATTCAAGAAAAATATTTTTAAGATCCTCAATCCATTTATTAACTTCAAACAAAAGCTAAATTCAATTGAAACTCAAGGAAAGTTGGTTTTTGGAATCAAAACAAACAAGGGAATTAGCAAAACCCTAATTATTTAGAAAATAAACTCAATTATTGATTAATAAAGTTCCAATTCTAAACAATTCAAACTAAAATCATAAAATCATAGAGAAAACTCCAAAGATCAGAAAACTTATTTTTTCATATTTTTAGAATTAAAGAAAAGTAAAAAATAAAATCAAAATTCAAACCATTAAACAATTAAACAAATATTCACATTTTCAAAATAAAATTCTATTCAAAAGTCATAAAAATATCCAACCAAAGTTATATTCAAATACTAGAATTAAAAATAAGCATCCATGATTTTTTTTGGGGAATTTTCTACATTTTAACAATATGGTTAAAATAATTGACAAAATATAAGAAGCAATTAAATATTATTAATTAATTAATCAACTAGAAAAAGGGAAATTCTAAAATAAAATTCATAAACCTAAAATAAATTAATAAAATTGTCTAAAATATTTTTTATATAATTTTTGTACAAAGGAAAGGTCAGAAACAAAAATTAACAAAAATGTTATGAAAAAAAAATCAATTAAACAAGATTAATTAATGAACGAATTTTCTCACCAATCAAATGATTTTTAAAAATTCCATCAAAACTATGACAAATACTAGAAATTAAGATAAACCTATGGTAATTTTTTTAGAATGTTTGAAAATGTTTTGACCACAAAATAAAATCAGAGAAAACAATTAAAAAAAGAAAATTTTGAAATTGCATTAAAACTCAAATGGACCAATCAGATCCAGCCACGCCATCGTCTTCTTCCTCGAGACAAACCTAAAACGCATGTTTTACAGTTTCAAACTCCTATGTTCTAATTAAGATTTCTTCCTCATTTCTCCACTAAAATTAGTGATTCGAAGCTCAAAACAAATCCAGATCCATCCTCTACATCATGCTACTTATAGATCTCAAAAAGATTTTCTAGGTAATTAGAAATCTGGATGCGAAAATTGTAACAACTCACTGAATATGAATTATTCAGAAGTTCAAAAATGATCTATTCTTCAAATTCAAGCAAATTTACACGTCAAACCTATTGTTTGGCCAGCTATGAGCATGCACTCAAGATCTTAAGCTCTAAATTAAACTACATTGAGAGAAATCAAGATCTGATTTTCACCTCTTAAGTTAGAAAATAAATCCAACTAGTGCCTCTGAACTAACTTGAAACCCTACGAATCATGCTTCTTAGGCTTCAATGAAGTGAAATTTAGAGAGAGATCGAAACTGGAACGAGTGAAAAAAGAGAGAGAGCTTCGCACAATTTTTTTTGAGAGAGAAATAAATTCAGATTTTTGATTTTGTGAGGAGAATCAAGCGTGCCTTGAAAGAGAGTGAGATATACCTTATATAGAGTGACTACTGAGGATAAAAAGGTATTTTAAGAACTCAAGACCGTTAGAAGCAATATTGCAAAAAACAAAAAAAATGAAGAGAGTGATACATGTTGATGTGTTTTGCTTCTTTTATGCCCAGCCTTGCAGTCGTTTTGGTGATGTCATGTTAAGTGGAGTTTTTAGCAAAGAATGTGCATTTGGTGAGCTGGCTATGCTGATCACGTGAGGGGAAAAATGAGAGAGGAGAAACTTGCCATTTTTGGCCAAGCATGAAGAAGGAGGGGTCATGTACATGGTGTGACTTGGCTTGACTTGTTTTGGCAAACAAAGAGTGTAAATTTCGTGCTAAACACATGCTGAATACTACCTGACATCAATCAAAACTGGATTTGTGCAAAAATCTGGAACATGGTCATGGTTTCCCAATATTCTGGCCAGCTGACTTTATGCTTAGGCCACTTGAAATTCCTTTGTGCATTTTGGATGCTTGAGGGGCTTTTCAAGAGCTCTCATAATATAAAATGTCATAGGGCTTTGAATTTTTCAAATTGAGGCTGAATTTATGGAGAAGTGATGTTGCAAAGTTGAGGCAAAGGTGTGATTTGGCTTGCCTGGTCCACGCGCCCGAATGGGCATGCATGGTGTGCATGCAGTCAGCCTTAAAACAACAACTTTGAGGTGTTATAACTCACTCAAATTTTGGACAAATTGGATGATTCAAAGTTCAATGATAAGCTCTTATGGAAGACAACAAAATTTTCTTTTTTGATTTTTCAAATTGAGGCTTAAGTCATAAGAAATTGATTCCACAAAATGGTATGCTGTGATCGGTGGGAATAGAACTGACTGTTTTGGAATGCTGGTTCGTGTTTGCGTTTGTTTTTGCAAAATGTCGCGGTAAGCAAGAGTCACCACTGTCTTTTATTTTATCCAACAAGGAAAGGACAAAAGCACATAAAAATTCCTTTTTGAGATACTTCTCGGGTTCGGGAGGTAGATTATAGAAAGGGAAGGTGTTAGCACCCTTTCTATCCGTGGTTATCCATGGGCTCTTAGGTACTTGCTCATTGTGTTTTCAAAAGTTTGCTTTTCTTTATGATTGTGGGTTTGAAAAGAGTTTTGTTTTTGAAGAGAGTGTAAGTGCGAAAAGTTTTGTTTTTGTTTTTAAAAGGAGAAAGTACTTAAGAACATCTACCTACTCAAAAAGGAATTAGACTGTACAAGTGTCCTTTAGACAATGCTATCCCACTATTGAGGAGTAAGTAGCATCGTCGTTGGAGTTTTCGGGTCAATTCAATTAAGGGACGTGTGGTCACTAAAGCAGTGTTAGGACGCCTTAGCGGTAACCCTAATGTCTTAGATCATTTTATCCGAGGCAACCGTTTCGAGGCAACTATGATCTTTGGACAAGAGGGCGACCTCTAAAACTTACTATACTCAATGACCACGTTCGACACAACCAAGTGAGGTGTACCCTAAGAGTGGCATGTGCGAGTGTATTGTTTTTCAGTTTATATTATCTTTGTACATGTTATGGTGAGCTACTATTGATTTTAAGTTAAAGATTAATCTTGTCATGCATTGCCTATTATTCAAACATCTAACAGTTAATGGTTGCGGAAATTAAATTGCGGAAGATAAATCTAAGCTATTACAAGGCGTCGGGTATTTACATCGCCAAAAACAAACCCTTGAAAATTAAATTGCGAGAAGTAAATAAAAGCGGTAAATGAAAATCCTAAGTTAAAAATTATTACATCCTCGGAGTAATTACAATATATGGATCAAAGATTAATCGCGCGCAAGAAAATTAAATCGAAGTGTCCCTTAGGGTCTTGACCCTTTTTATTCAATAAAGCATATTTTGTTATTTTTTTGAATTGAAAAAGGCTAATCTAAATTAATAATGGAATTAATTAATAAAAAGAAAATATTTTTGGGTTTTTATTTTAATTAAGGAAATAAAATGAGAATGGTAAAAATATTAAAAAACCTAATTCTAAATCAATTTTAATTTATTGCAAAATATATTATCATTAAACCTAATTTAAAATAAATAAATTAATTAATGATTTATTTACAAAAATAAAATAGTGAAATTAATAAATATTATTTTTGGGGTTTTCTGATTTTTTATATAAAAATATTAATTGGTTAATTTTGTTAATAATAATTAAATAAAATAAATAGAGAGAAAAAGAAATAAACCAAAATAGGGGGGTATGGGCTTAATTTGGTGGTAGGTTCAGCAATGTTCAGGCCCAAATCCAATTAGCCTGCTTTGACTTTCTGAATTGCCCACATGCTTGTTGACTCTGACCTATGGTAGTCTTCCATCTAGACCATTGGATCTGCTTTGTGAGCCACGTAGCATTTAAGATCTGCAAGCGCATGGTGGTCCACTCTTTGAATGTCACATGAGAATACCTGAAGAAGAAAAACAAATAAGGTTTTGGGGGACCTGGGATTCAAACCCAGGTCCCAATGCTCATTGCATGCACGCTCAACCACTCCACCAAACTGCTTCATTTGTTATTGTAATAAGAATCAAATATTATATAATAAACAAAACACTAAGCCTGCAAAAATAAAAATAAAAGCGCGCCACTGATTCGAATGAACCAATGACACAAGGACACGCCATCATCCTCTTCACAAAACCTGGTTCGTTTACCTGCGGATTTTCATCCGCAGGAAGTTTCGTAGGACGTTTCAAATATTGTCTCCAGGCCATGAAAATGCTATCCAAGATCATCGACGTGTTCGTCTCTGCCTCCTGATCATTCCTATACCAATTATTAGCCTTAATTTTACCTGTATAAAAAACGCCTAAAAACTAGAACAAGAACCCTAGGTTCTGGATACGGGGTTAGAGGCCACAAAAATCAAATCAAATAATGCAGAATCAATGCAAATTGAATGGTGAGTATGAATGTGCAAACCGATTGGCAAAAAGATGCAAGGAGAGTGGTTCACGATTTCATGTGCAGAGGCGTTTTCAAGAACACTTACAGCAAGTTTTAGGCTGTCTTAGGGCTTGGTGTTGATTGGTGTAGCTCCACTGGGTGTCAAGGAAGAGAATAGCGTTGTGCTTTTTGTCTGAAAGTGCCTCCAATATCGTTTTTGATCTCACACTTTTTCAAGCTTTTTTCTCAAAGTTGTATGGTTGTTTCTGCAGTCTTCTATGCGTTTCCTAGGTTTGTGAGGCTTTCTTGCATATAATAGAATGATTCTAGGTCAAAATATGGGCCAATATCCATGTGCATTGAAGAATTCGGATTTGATTTTGATCATCATAACCATATTTCCAAATATAGGCAAGATCTGATTTTTTATGCTTGAATGAGCCATGATGTGATTTGATTGAGTGAATAATGATAATTGCAAGTTGTACAGATCACAAAGATCCATTTACATTAATTTTTAGATTTTATTTGATTTAATATTGATTTAAAATGAATTAAATCAATAAAAATAAAATAAAATAGAAAAATAAATGAATGGTCATGAAATCAAGTACGGGACACGTGTGTGGCATGAAAAGACCATATCAAGTGGAAAAAAGTGGGCCCTTTTGTCAAAAATTGGAGTTTTGAGGATGGTTGACTTTTGGCAAATTTGGAAAAATGCCCAACTTCAACAATGCATAACTTCTTCAATTTTGAACTTTTGGAGGTGTTCTTGGACTTTTTAGAAACCTTGAGATGTCCTATAATCAACCCTTTTGGTCTCATCTCATTTTGATGTTCCATTCTCAAGATATAAGCTTTAGCAAAAAAGGTGTTTTTGTTGACTTTCAAAAATGACCTATAATGTCCAAATTTGTAACTTTTTGTGAGAGCATTTCTTGATCTTGGGGTGTGAAGATGGATTGTAGGAAATTGCATCCTCTTCAAAATGAGCTTTGTATGAATCATTTATCATAAAGTATGAGAAAGTTATGCTTGGTCAAAGTTGAGTTGACTTTTCCTACAATACCCTAATTTAGCAACTTTTGAATCTTGATGAATCTTGAGCAATCCTTGATGAATCATGATCAACCCTTGATAAAATGATGAATTATCCTTAAAAATGAGAATGTTGACAAAAAATCTTGAGGTTTGACTGTATTTGGGACACAGTTGACCTTTGCCCTAGCACAGTCGATATTTGGGTCTCTTGAGCAATTGACTGACCAAACTTCCTCTGCAAGGCTTGAAATTTGACATGGATGAACTTAAGAACATATTAGATCATTGGGGAACACTTGAGGTCATTTGGATGTGAGGACCTTGATGCAACACAAAACCCTAATTTTGACTTGACTGCCTTAGGAGGTGACTTGACTGTCCAATCCTTGAGCCAACTTGAGCAACTTGAAGATTATTCTTGGCAAATCTTGAGGAATATGGGAGGGAAAATTTTGGGGTACAACAGTTGCCCCTGTTCAATTTTCTTAAACCTGAGGATATAGATTGGCTTTTGAGCCTTTCGTGATCCGAAGGTGGAAGATAATTGAACACTAGAGTGCCCAAAAATTTGCACTCACATGGTGTAGTATCGACATTGTGATGTCGGGAATGGGCTTACAGATGCCATTTGGAGATTGCTGGTAGGAGGATGGACTTACAGATGCCATCTGCAGGAGTGTCGATCGCGTAAGAGATTCCTTAGCGACAACTTGCATACCTGTTGTTGTAAAAGATTCCGCTGGGGAAGTCTAACCTTTGTTGAGATTTAGGAAACTGACATGTACTTCAACTGAGAGAATGCCTCGGTTGAGTCTTAAGAACTTGTCCATAATTCAACTGGGGGGAAACATCTTCATCAAGATCTAGGAATTGTCTCGTGCTCAATGGAGTATACCGTTGAGGTTATAGAACTCGTCCACACTATGACGGAGGAAAACATCAAGATCTAGGAACTGACTCGTGCTCAATGGAGTATACCGTTGAGGTTATAGTACTCGTCCACACTATGACGTAGGGAAACATCTTCATCAAGATCTAGGAACTGTCTCGTGCTCAATGGAGTATACCACTAAGGTTATAGAACTTGTCCACACTATGACGGAGGAAAACATCAAGATCTAGGAACTGACTCGTGCTCAATGGAGTATACCGTTGAGGTTATAGTACTCGTCCACACTATGACATAGGGAAACATCTTCATCAAGATCTAGGAACTGTCTCGTGCTTAATGGAGTATACCGTTGAGGTTATAGAACTCGTCCACACTATGACGGAGGAAAACATCAAGATCTAGGAACTGACTCGTGCTCAATGGAGTATACCATTGAGGTTATAGTACTCGTCCACACTATGACGTAGGGAAACATCATCATCAAGATCTAGGAACTGTCTCGTGCTCAATGGAGTATACCGTTGAGGTTATAGAACTCGTCCACACTATGACGGAGGAAAACATCAAGATCTAGGAACTGACTCGTTCTCAATGGAGTATACCATTGAGGTTATAGTACTCGCCCACCCTATGACGTAGGGAAACATCTTCATCAAGATATAGGAATTGTCTCGTGCTCAATGGAGTATACCGTTGAGGTTATATAACTCGTCCACACTATGACGGAGGAAAACATCAAGATCTAGGAACTGACTCGTGCTCACCAGGAGTATACCATTGAGGTTATAGTACTCGTCCACACTATGACGGAGGAAAACATCAAGATCTAGGAACTGACTCGTGCTCACCGGGAGTATACCGTTGAGGTTATAGTACTCGTCCACACTATGACATAGGGAAGCATCAAGATCTAGGAACTGACTCATGCTCAATGGAGTATACCATTTAAGTTATAGTACTCGTCCACACTATGACGTAGAGAAGCATCTTCATCAAGATCTAGGATCTGTCTCGTGCTCACCGGGAGTATGCCGTTGAGGTTATAGAACTTGTCCACACTACGACGGAGGAAAACATCAAGATCTAGGAACTGACTCGTGCTCACCGGGAGTATACTGTTGAGGTTATAGTACTCGTCCACACTATGACGTAGGGAAGCATCTTCATCAAGATCTAGGAACTGTCTCGTGCTCACCGGGAGTATACCGTTGAGGTTATAGAACTCGTCCACACTATGACGGAGGAAAACATCAAGATCTAGGAACTGACTCGTGCTCACCGGGAGTATACCGTTGAGGTTATAGTACTCGTCCACACTATGACGGAGGAAAACATCAAGATCTAGGAACTGACTCGTGCTCACCGGGAGTATACCGTTGAGGTTATAGAACTTGTCCACACTATGACGGAGGAAAACATCAAGATCTAGGAACTGACTCGTGCTCACCGGGAGTATACCGTTGAGGTTATAGTACTCATCCACACTATGACGTAGAGAAACTGTCGAGATTGAGAACCTTATCTGAAATTCAACCGAGGATAATTCAATTGAGATTTAAGAACTGGTCAGCTCTTCGACTAAGCTGGGAACTTAACTGCGTCTTTCCTGAAAGGTAAAGGTCAGTCATATGCAATGCATGATATGGGTCAAGCAATGATGTTCTCAACATAAATGAGATTGTATGGTATGATGCGTATATGCATGTATCATGATGTATGAAAATGTGATGTTTTAGCTGGGGAAAATAAATCTCGGAGCTACTGGAGAATATAGTTGAGTTCTTCGTTTCCGCTGGGGATGATGAACGAAGATGATTGTGAGAATAAACCTGCAGGAGAGAAGAACTCCGTTGGGGAATAAACTGATGAAGAGATTACTCTGAGGGAAATTACTCTGTGGGGAAGAGATGCTCTACTGAGGATTTTAACGATAAACTCCGCTGGGGATTCTGCTGATAAGCTCCGCTGGGGATGGATTACCGTTGCTGGTGATATTAAATATGTTGAGGATTGAATTCCTGCTTATGAAAGGAAAGAACTTCGCTGGGGGATGATCTTTCAGTTGCAACTTGCTAGGGATAATCCTGTTAGACTCTTGTGGGGATAACCCTCTGAATTTGGCTGGGGAGATTTATTGTACTCCGTTGGGGGTAAGCTTCCAAAGTCTACTGGGGATGATGCCTCAACTACGTTGGGGAAGCTTTTTTAGACCGTGCTGGGGAAATATTGACTCCACTGGGGGTAAGCTTCCAAAGTCTACTGGGGATGATGCCTCAACTCCGTTGGGGAAGCTTTTTTAGACCGTGCTGGGGAAATATTGACTCCACTGGAGGTAAGCTTCCAAAGTCTACTGGGGATGATGCCTCAACTCCGTTGGGGAAGCTTTTTTAGACCGTGCTGGGGAAATATTGACTCCACTTGGGGTATCTTGTGTGCTGCCAGGGAACATTCTTATACTCCGTGGAGGAATATTAAGACTGTCGGGGATACTCTGATACTTGCTGGAGAATATTCTTATACTCCGCTGGGGAATATTAAGACCTTCTAGGGATACCAAGCCTTTTTAGGGCTGATGGTAGACTAACTCTGCTTGGGGAGAGTATTGCTGATTCGTCCATAGTTGCAAGTCTCAGCTGAGAGAGCTATCATTACTGTCTTACTCTGAGGGAAGTGAAAGTATCTTAGCCATATTCTTCAGCTGAATATATACCTTGGTACCTGGTGGACAGAGCAACTTGTACAGTTTGGACAATTCTTATTTGCCCCTGTTTTTGTGGGAGAAGGTGCCTGCAGAGGCCCTGTGGATCGAGTATTATCCCCACCTATGAGGTGCTTGGTATCTTTCGGCCAAAATGACAAGTCTTCTTCTGGTAGGCCAGTGACGAGATGACGAGACATAGTCGTACGCTTTGATCCCTAATTTTTTCTTAGACCGCCCTTTCAGGTTTTCAGTCCACCGGGATACCCTTTTTTGCCCAAGCTGCCTTTTCAGGTTTTCGACTTGCCGGGTGTACAATTTTTTCATTTTCATCCCTTATTTTTGCCCGAACCCTTTTAGTTCGCCGGGAAGCCCTTATTTTTGCCTAGGCCAGTCAACCTAGCAGGTCTTTATTCATGCGCGGTATTTTCTGACTATGTCCACGCTCTCAGGATGTAGGAAGGTGTCACTGTCGATAGTGTTGTGTTGCCATACTACCAGAAGATATTCGTTTGATCATGCAAGGTTCGTTGCTGGAATTCCTGTCCAATGCCCCCAATTGATTCAGATGGAGATTTGCCCTTGGCTATTTGGCATCCTTGAGAGATTCCTTGAATCTTGACTTACTGCCCCAGATGATGGACAATGATCATGTCGTGCCCCTTGATTTGGAAGTGTTTTTTCCACTTGAGGTGATCCTTTTTATTGAGAAGGTTTTTTGTTCACTAGATATTCGTCGTGTGAATTTCTCTACTGTTGAACAAATAGTCATATGCAAACAATATTATTTTAAGAATGCAAAGCTTATGTCTGTTTTGAAATTTTTCGAAAATGCATTTTTCCAGTAAAACTGACATTTTTTTGTAAAATATGATGTCAACTCAGGATTTACAGCAAGCCCTACAGGAGTCAGGATACCTTTTGTAACAGTATGCTTTCGGACTAACCCATGCTTCAGCTAGGACTTTTAAGGGTTATAACGTGGTCTGGTTCACGGTTTAAGAAACAAAAGATAAAGGCTCAAAATTTATTTGTACCCACCCGCTCTTCGTGATGTTCTTCGATCCTAAACTCAGCTAATCATGCATTAGATCCCGTTTGAGTCTTTGCTCTGATATTCCAGTGATGGTTCGGATACTGACAATTTATTTTGAACAGACAGTCATTTTGTTGAGAGTCTGTAGGATCTCTTTCTTTTGATTTTATTATCCCTGTCTTTTGCCTGAACTGTCTCTTTTGTGATTACAGTCAGCGGGATGCCCCAGTTTTGTAAGTCTCCTTCATAGGTTTTGACTTAATAAGCTTTTATTTCGAGAGATAATGACTGCATGCCCTTACGATTATACGGAACCATCACCGTTTTTTGTTTCGGAAGGACTTCTTTGATGCCATTCATTGTGCACCTGGATCAACTGAGTAAACTACCCTGCCCCGGGTTGTGATTAAGGGTTTTAATTTGTGAAAAGAAAAACTCCAACTTCTTCGGCTCAAAGGGGTTGACTAGGGATTATCTTCCTTATAACTTCATTGTTTAGGATTTGAAACAATGCATGTACCTCGTCAGCGGGGTCTGTTCAAAAGCATACTGTAGAGATTTTGATATCATTTTCGTCATCCTCCTTCTAAAGGCTTAGAATTTTTTTAATCGAGAGTTGATCATCACAAAAAAATTAAAGCAATTTGAATATAGTGAATACAAATGGATTGATTTAGAACATACATATGCAATGCATTGATAAAGTAATAAAGTTTGACATGATAATAATTATTTGAATAAGCAAAGAAAGATACAACTTCAGAATTTAAATGAACAAAAGTCTCTTAATTTGAACTAGTCATTTCAGGTGGAGAATCCTCAATGGAAGATTTTCATTTCGCCATCTGGCATGAATTCCAGCACTCTTCCATCAATCAAGTCTTGGATCTTGTTTTTCAAAGCCCAACAGTCGTCGGTGTCATGTCCAGGACTATAGGAGTGGTATGCACAAACTGTGTCAGGATGATAGCTAGGAGCAGAGGTATTGGGATTCCAGGGAGGATCCATTAAAGGAATCAGATTGACCTCTAACAAGCGTTTCAGTATTAGAGATGATGGTATATCAGTCTCATAGAAATGTCTTCCAGACGTATTTTGCTTGCGCCGATTACCCCGTTGACGCTGGCGAGGTTGTTGCTGGGCTTGTGACCCTGAAGCAAGTTGGGGAACTTTTCCTTTGTCTTCTTATCCCAAAGGTGGTTGAATGATGACTTGATATTCAACCCTAGTTGTTTGCCTCACTTGGTCATTTTGAAGTAGTTTGTTGACGAGAACCCTGAGCTCTTCTTGTCTTTGAGCCAGGTCTTGAATGAGAGCCATCTGGCCCACCAGCTGTCCCATCATTTGGATCTTCATTGTTGCCAACTCAATTTGTATCCCTTCCAACTGATCATTCCTGACGCCGCCTGGATTCCCTAGGACTAAGCCCCTTGTGAGGAGAGCTTTTATTTCTTCCTGTCCATGGGATAGGTTCAGGAACATTTCTTGAAGTTGAGCGTTTTGAGCCTGGAGATCTTGGTTGTATTGTGGGAGAGCCATTGCTGAAACAAATAAAGGGAACATGAGAGACCTGTACTGGATGACCTGTTATGCAATGATATGTATGATATATGTATGCAATGTTTTCAAGGATCTCGCGGGGTAAACAAGAAACTGTTAGAATTTGAATCTGGTAGCTTGATTGAAGGAACTTCATGTTGCTGAGAGTCCTTCTTCAAGAGTCAAGCTCACCATATCGTGTGGGTCATAGCCCCTGACTCAAGTTATCGTGTTTTGATTTCTAAACAACCTTGGCTAGAGAAAAATAAATCCCCTTTGCCCCTTGCTAGACTTTTGATTTACCATAACCTGCATCACAGACCCTTGAGATCCTTGAAATGGTTAAAGAAATGTTAAGACATGATGTTATGATGTGTATGCTATGTGTTTAAGCAAAAGTGTGAGGTGATGTAAGTAAACCCTACAATAAATCCAAATTATTGGATAAGGACTGTAAACAAAACCTGCAAGGAACTCATGTTGTCAGATAACAAGAATGTGTAAGTAGTTCAAGTTTGAAAGCACACAAGTCACACATATAGCCTTAAGTTTAGGCTGGCATGGAGTTTAGGCATTACCCTCTTTCAGTTTAGTTGGTTTAAACCTGTCCTAAAAATAGTAACCGGGTTCTAGAGGATCTTAATATCACTGACTACCCTCAATCAGTCAAAATTCCAGTTTAGCAACCTTTTCTTGCGGCCGGAATCATCGCGAGAGTTTAGTCTCAATGAGTGTAGCATAATGCTACTGTTCTATGGCCAAGTTGGTCAATTTAAGGTTCTAAGGTCAGTTGGTGCTTAGTGACTCCTTAGAAGACCCATATTCTCCTCGTTCCAACACAAGGGATATCGGTACAGACCAAGGTGCCACACCAACGTAGCTACTGCTTCATCCGTATCAGTCTACGCCAGACAGATCCCTCACAGTTTATTGCTACTTACCTAAAGGGTATCCCCAGATCCGGGTTAGGATCTATATAACTCCGATACAAGCCCACAAGATTAAAGCATACAAAGCATACAATTGAAAACATAGTGATCTAATCCTAAGGTACACCTCAGTTCTTTCTATCCCCAGCAGAGTCGCCAGTTCTGTGATCGGTGGGAATAGAACTGACTGTTTTGGAATGCTGGATCACGTTTGTGTTTGTTTTTGCAAAATGTCGCGGTAAGCAAGAGTCGCCACCGTCTTTTATTTTATCCAACAAGGAAAGGACAAAAGCACAGAAAAATTCCTTTTTGAGATATTTCTCGAGTTCGGGAGGTAGATTATAGAAAGGGAAGGTGTTAGCACCCTTTCTATCCGTGGTTATCCACGGGCTCTTAGGTACTTGCTCATTGTGTTTTCAAAAGTTTGCTTTTCTTTGTGATTGTGGGTTTGAAAAGAGTTTTGTTTTTGAAGAGAGTGTAAGTGAGAAAAGTTTTGTTTTTGTTTTTAAAAGGAGCAAGTACTTAAGAACATCTACCTACTCAAAAAGGAATTAGACTGTACAAGTGTCCTTTAGACAATGCTATCCCACTATTGAGGAGTAAGTAGCACCGTCGTTGGAGTTTTCGGGTCAATTCGATTAAGGGACGTGTGGTCACTAAAGCAATGTTAGGACGCCTTAGCGGTAACCCTAATGTCTTAGATCATTTTATCCGAGGAAACCGTTTCGAGGAAACTATGATCTTTGGACAAGAGGGCGACCTCTAAATCTTCCTATACTCAATGACCACGTTCGAGGCAACCAAGTGAGGTGTACCCTAAGAGTGGCATGTGCGAGTGTATTGTTTTTCAGTTTATATTATCTTTGTACATGTTATGGTGAGCTACTGTTGATTTTAAGTTAAAGATTAATCTTGTCATGCATTGCCTATTATTCAAACATCTAACAGTTAATGGTTGCGGAAATTAAATTGCGGAAGATAAATCTAAGCTATTACAAGGCGTCGGGTATTTACATCGCCAAAAACAAACCCTTGAAAATTAAATTGTGAGAAGTAAATAAAAGCGTTAAATGAAAATCCTAAGTTAAAAATTATTACATCCTCGGAGCAATTACAATATATGGATCAAAGATTAATCGCGCGCAAGAAAATTAAATCGAAGTGTCCCTTAGGGTCTTGACCCTTTTTATTCAATAAAGCATATTTTGTTATTTTTTTGAATTGAAAAAGGCTAATCTAAATTAATAATGGAATTAATTAATAAAAAGAAAATATTTTTGGGTTTTTATTTTAATTAAGGAAATAAAATGAGAATGGTAAAAATATTAAAAAACCTAATTCTAAATCAATTTTAATTTATTGCAAAATATATTATCATTAAACCTAATTTAAACTAAATAAATTAATTAATGGTTTATTTACAAAAATAAAATAGTGAAATTAATAAATATTATTTTTGGGGTTTTCTGATTTTTTATATAAAAATATTAATTGGTTAATCTAATACGGTGGGAGAACTGACTTGAGGTTTTGCGTTTGTTTTCGCACTTGTTCGGTTGAGCAAGAGTCGCCACCGACTTTTTATTTTATCCTAAGGAAAGGTCAAAAAGCACAGGAAAAACCTTTGAGATGTTTTCTTGGGTTCGGGGAGTAGATTATAGAAAGGGAAGGTATTAGCACCCTTTCTATCCATGGTTATCCATGGGCTCTTAGTTACTTGCTTAGATCACTTGCCTTTGCTTTTTCAATTGTTTGAAATGGTGCTTTGTGTGTGTGGTTTTGAAAATGTTTTGAAAAAGATGCCTTGTATAGGCAACCTTTGTAACAATTCATGTTTGAATGTTTTACAAAGGTGTTTTTCTTTTTGAAAAGATGTTTCAATGTTTTTTGAAAGTTGTTTTTGAAGTTGTGTTGTGAGGTGTGTTTTTGAAAAGTAGCAAGGATGTTTTCTTTGCAAGTTTGATCAAGTAACTAAGAGTCATCTATCCTATTTTACTCAAAGATCTTTCCTTATGTTTTAACCCTTTTAACAGTGTTATTTCACCATTGTATTTGGTGAACAACCTTGTGTTAGGATGTTAACGGGACGGGCGCGGGTCATCGTATAGACCATGAATGCAATAGTGTCAAGCGTCTTTGGCAATTTTCTTGAGGGACTATGATCATTTTGTTTAGGCAACAAGATAGCGTCATCGAGGAACTATGATCATTTGATTTGTTTTTGTTTTGCCAAAGACACTTAACATGCAAACATGGCCCATTTTTGAAGGCAACAAGTGGAGTAACCCTAAGGGTGCAAGTGTGCATTGTGTTTGTTTTTCATGCACGTTTATCTTGGATTTAGGTCAAACTACTTGTTGATTTTATTTGCATACAAACCCTAAGTCTAAGCATGGCATAATTGAAAGCTTTTAAATGCGAAAATTTAAAGGCTAAGCTATTACAACATGATATAGGGAGGGGGTACAAATTTTGATTTGGGGGATATTTGACAAGGAAATAAAATCTAAATTATTACAACCATATCGAATATACAAATATTTAACATTTAAATAAATACAATTTAAATAAATATCAAAATGCAATGTATTATGCAAAAAAAGATTTTTTTATGTATGTAAAAAAGGTTTTCATGTTTGAAGTATAAACAAAATAAAAAAAGTCATATTTTTGATTATTTTTGTTGTTTAGGGCAAAACCCTAATTTTTGAACAAATAGTATTTATTTATTAATTATGTACAAGATATATTAATTTATACACAAAGTAAAAAGTATATTGTTAAAAAAGTATTTTTGATGTCAAATGTTAAATAAAAATAAAAATGTATTATTTTTTGTATTTTTGCCCTAAATATTTAATAAAATATGATATACAAGTATATATATATATATATATATATATATATATATATATATATATATATATATATATATATATATATATATATATATATATATATATATATATATATATATATATATATATATATATATATATATATATATATATATATATATATATATATATATATATATATATATATATATATTTACTAAACCTATTAAATATAAAAGATAGAATTAATTATTTATGTATATAAAAAAATGTATATTTAAGAAAATATTTTCAAGGGTGTAAATAATAACTAAAAAAATAAATATATTTTTTATATTATTTTTTAAGGTTTTAATAAAGAAAAGATTTGTATTATTTACATACATATACCTAATAAAGAAAATAAATATCAAATAAATATGAAAAAAAATGTGGAAAAATATTTTTGGTGTTTTTTATGTTTGAGCAAAAAATATAAAGTCAGAAATAAAAATAAAAAAAACACAAAAAATGACAAGTATTCAACATTTGGGCCAGGGGGGTGCAAAACTAAAAAAGGGGTGCAAAAAGTAAGGATGGCTCAGGCCCAGCCCAAACCATCATCTTCAACCTTCAGCCTCTTGTTTGAAACAGAAAACGTGCGCCTCTTTGATCAAACACCAACTCCTGATTCTTTGATTTTTATGCAAAACTCATAACACAAATATTATAGAGCATCAAAAGACGAATTCAAACATGTAAAATACTTGGATTAACTCTCAAAGGCCAGAGAGAATTTCTCTGGCCCTAAATTTTAACCTAATTTTTTCTCATGTTCATGGCTAAAATTCTCACAGCACGCTTAACATAAATGAAAAGTGATCACATGTATGGCTTTAGGGCTATGAGTAGGACATGTTTCATTCACAAACCTAAGCTTAACTCTTCCTAGATTGAGAGATAGAAGTCCATGGATTACCTGTTTCAGCTTGGATCGTGTAGAGCAATGTGGCCACCTTCAATGGAGTTTGAACTTCTGTATAGCTTGCCTGAGGTCCAAGGAAGCTTCTCCAACACCTGGCTTGCTTTGAAACAACCTGTATCGTGCTACAGAAGTCCACCTGCACAGATTGAAAGTAAAAATGGAAAGTAGGGTTAGGGATGTTACAACTTGAGTCTAAGGCTTGGAATAGTTTCAGTGGATGGTATGGAATGTGTTTGGACAAGCTTGAGCAAAAACGCACGAGTGGATATTGTTATAGAGGTCAAGTTGCAGAACTTGCCCTGTTTTGCAGCAAAACAGGGATTTTGAGTATGAGCAGGTCTTAGGGATGAATGATTCGTGCTTTAGGCTTGTTTTGATGTGTGGAAGATGTTCACAAAGTTTGTTTAAGCTCTAGGTTGCAGGAAATCCAAGTTGGTTTAGTTTTGCAATGTTTCTTCATTTTGAAGCCAAGAAGTTCAAGTTCTTATGCAGGCCTGTGTACTCTATGTCTCTATGCTGCAGCATTTGCCCTTGATAAATGGGATTTGTGTACAAACTTTTGCTTCAAAGATCTGGCCTGTATCTCAAGGATTTGGAACTTGACATAAAGTATCACTTTCCCAAAATGGCAAGTTTGCTTTTTCCAATTAAGGATTAATTTAGCATGTATTGTCCAAATGAATGAAATAACACCTTAACACAATAGTTAGGCATTAAATTAAGGAGTGTAAACTTGGTCCTGAGGCCTGCAAGCTAGCAATACACAAACTGATTTGAAAATGCAAGTGTTATGCACAAGCCTTGGCCATGAACAAAAGTGAGTTTTGGCCAACTTTGCAAATTCGATTCTCTCTAACCACAAGGGTGTTTGAGAAGTTCTTGGACAATTTGGAAAGCTTGGAATGTGTAATATAATCCATATTTGTAATGCAAATTGAAACTCCAAGTGGAACCATGTGAAAAATGGCCAAGAAGTTGGACAAAAATCCTGCCTAGAATAGGGCAAAATTTCTCTAAGTTAAAAATGTTTTGTACCCTTGTTACAAAAATCATAACTTGATATAAAAGCTTCCTTTGAGAAAACTTTGTGAATAAAAGTTGTAGATTTTGCAATAGACTAAAACTTTCATGTTTCAAGTTTTGTTTTAATCCATTTGCATCTTGGTGAAAAAATGGGACAAAGTTAGGAAAAAATAAGAAAATTTTATAACTTAGAAAATTTCTAAGTTATGAAATTTTTTCATTTTAAACCCTAATTTGCAATTTTGGGTTTCTTGATGAACAAGTTTCATAATTTGACATGTCTTGATGAAAAATAAATCTTGGCACTTGATTTTGACCAAAAAGTCAAAGTTTGACTTTTCAGTATACAGTCAAATTTTGATTAGTTGACTGAAAAATTCATCTGTCAATCCTATGCATTTGAGATCTTTTGAACTTGTTGAGTGGGTAAAGACAATGCCATTGAGTCCTTGAGTCCATATATGAGCTTGGTTTTCCATTGGTTAGGTCAAACAGTCAAAAATTGCCTTTGTGCAGTCAAAACCCTAAAAATGACCATTTTGCCCTTTTGGTGATCTGGTCAAATTTCTTATGGAATTGTGATCCAAACTTGACCAAATGGTTTATATGAGTTCATAATGTTGACGTGGGTCAAAAGTCATGAGGTTTGACTGTAAATTGGCCACAATTGACTTTTTCCCCAATACAGCTGATTTCTAGGTCAACTGTCCAATTGATTGGGCAAAGATTTGAATCAAGGCTTGAAACTTGGTATGGATAAACCTGTGAGTCCAACATGAAGCATGAAAGTCACTTTGGATATTTTAGGTCAAAACATCCCTGTGCAAACTCAAACCCTAATTTGGGTCAACAGTGCAAGGAGGGGTCTTGAGCAGAGCAAACCCTAACTTGATCTTGAGTTCCAAGAGTCTTGTGGTGAGAAAATGTTGATGAAATGAGAGGGAAAATTTTGGGGTACAACAGTTTCCCCTGTTCAATCTTCTTGCACCTGAAGAGTTAGATTGGCAGTTTTGTCGTTCACGACTCGAAGGTAAAAGGAGATTGGACACTAGAGTGCCCAAAAAATTTGCACTCGTCAAAGAGTAGTTTGAGGGAATGGGCTTAAAGATTCCATTTGGAGATGTGACAGAATCTTGTCGGGGGATGGGCTTAGAGATGCCATCTGGAATGTATGTTGTAGGTGAAAGAAATGAGTATCAGAAAGGTGTTCTTGTTTTGGAACATCTCTGAGCTGGGGGTCTGAATAAGCAATAGATTGACATCCGTATCTGGAAGCATCCGTAAACTGTTTTCAAAAGTTGAATCCGAACAAGTGATAGATTAACATCCGTGTCTGGAGAATCCGTGAACTATTTTCAGAAGTCTTGAAGTTGAATAAGCAATAGATTAGCATCCATGTTGGGAAGCGTCCGTAAACTATTTTCAAAGGTTGAGTCTGAACAAGCGATAGATTAACATCCGTGTTTGGAGAATCCATAAACTGTTTTCAGAAGTCGAAGTTGAAGCTTATTAATCTTATCCTGAAAAGGGTAAAATATTAGCTGAAACACAAAGTTATGTTGCATGAAATGTATGATGCAATATATATGTTATATCAATGTTTATGATATATGAATGTAGTGAATGTGCATGTAAGCTGATGAGCTATCTTGTTGAGGATAGATGAATCCTGGACAGCCGGAGATAATAGAATCTTGACTGCTGCCGGGGAAAGTGAATCCTTGACTGCTGCAGGGGAAAGTAAATCCTTGACTGCTGCAGGGGATTACAAGAATCTTTTGATCGTTGAAAATGAGAAGTCCTGGGACCACTGTTGGGGACTCAGGAGCTTGGGTTGTATGCCAATCTACTGGGGATTCCTGTTTTGAGGAGATCTTCACTGGGGAATTATCTGAATACTCTATGAGGAACTGAGAATGAGAGTCTTCATTCTGCTTGGGGATATCAGGAACTCAGGTAATATGCCACTTTGAGAATGAGAATCTTCATTCTGTTGGGAATATCAACAGCTTGGGTGTATGCCAATCTATTGGGGTTTTAAGGACGAGAGTCTTCATTCTGTTAAGGGTCAGAAATTGGGAGCATACCAATCTTCTGAGGTTTCAAGGATGAGAATCTTCATTCTGTTAACGGTTAACTATTATCTGGTTAATCTCCAGGCTTTCACAGAAACTTGTATTGTTATCTGGTCGTAATCCAGGCTTCACAATAACTTGCTAAGCTGTTATCCGGTCAAATCCGGGCTTCACGGCTTGTGTTAAAGATATACTTCTATCTGGTTTACTCCAGGCTTTGTAGTATTCTTGGCTGCTGTCTGGTCGTAATCCAGGCTTCACAGAAACTTGTATTGCTATCTGGTCGTAATCCAGGCTTCACAATAACTTGCTAAGCTGTTATCCGGTCAAATCCGGGCTTCACGGCTTGTGTTAAAGATATACCACTATCTGGTCGACTCCAGGTTTCGTAGTATTCTTGGCTGCTGTCTGGTCGTAATCCAGGCTTCACATAAACTTGTATTGCTATTTGGTTGTAATCCAGGCTTCATAATAACTTGTTGAGCTGCTATCCGGTCGAATCCGGGCTTCACAGCTTGTGTTAAAGATATACTGCTATCTGGTCGACTCCAGGCTTCGTAGTATTCTTGGCTGCTGTCTGGTCGTAATCCAGGCTTCACAGAAACTTGTATTGCTATCTGGTCGTAATCCAGGCTTCACAATAACTTGTTAAGCTATTATCTGGTCAAATTCGGGCTTCACGGCTTGTGTTAAAGATATACCACTATCTGGTAGACTCCAGGTTTCGTAGTATTCTTGGCTGTTGTCTGGTCGTAATCCAGGCTTCACAGAAACTTGTATTGCTATCTGGTCGTAATCCAGGCTTCACAATAACTTGTTGAGCTGCTATCCGGTCGAATCCGGGCTTCACGGCTTGTGTTAAAGATATACCACTATCTGGTCGACTCCAGGTTTCGTAGTATTCTTGGCTGCTGTCTGGTCGTAATCCAGGCTTCACAGAAACTTGTATTGCTATCTGGTCGTAATCCAGGCTTCACAATAACTTGCTAAGCTGTTATCCGGTTAAATCCAGGCTTCACGGCTTGTGTTAGAGATATACCACTATCTGGTCGACTCCAGGTTTCGTAGTATTCTTGGCTGCTGTCTGGTCGTAATCCAGGCTTTACAGAAACTTGTATTGCTATCTGGTCGTAATCCAGGCTTCACAATAACTTGTTGAGCTACTATCTGGTCGAATCCGGGCTTCACGACTTGTGTTAAAGATATACCACTATCTGGTCGACTCCAGGTTTCGTAGTATTCTTGGCTGCTGTCTGGTCCTAATCCAGGCTTCACAGAAACTTGTATTGTCATCTGGTCGTAATCCAGGCTTCACAATAACTTGCTAAGCTGTTATCTGGTCAAATCCGGGCTTCATAGCTTTCTCATAGGAGATACCACTATCTGGTCGTAATCCAGGCTTCACGGTAGTCTGACACTGTTATTCGGTTGTAATCCGGGCTTCACAATATGTTGTAGAGATTAAGATACTATCTGGTCGAATCCGGGCTTCATAACTTGAATTTTGTGAGAATTTGATCTTTGACGACCGTAACTTTCAACAGGTGATGAAGGAACTTTTGAACGACCGATCAATTTGAAATGTGATTTGTTTTGGAGAATAAATCCTTGACAAATGTTGGGGAAATAAACCCATAACCGAAGTTGGGGATTGAAAATCCTTTGATTACTGAGGGTGAGAAATCCTTGTTGACTGCTGATTGCTTGGGGAACAAGATCTTCAATTGTTGAGGGATCTTAGGACCACTGCTGGGGATTGAAAATCCTTGGTGACCTGTGGGGAATGAGAATTCTGACGATTTCAACTGGGGAATTAAAAACCTGGGAGACTCACGCTGGAGAAATGAGACTGAGAATCTTCAATCTGATGGGAAGTATCTCTGTGGGGAGAATGTTTACTAATCCGGTTCCGCTGGGGATTGATAGTTGGAAGTTTTAGCTCCGCTGGGGATTAACAGTTTTGGCTCCACTGGGAATCTTGAAACCTAACTCTGAGGGGAATCTTGAAATTCAGCTTAGCTGGAGAATCCAACTTTAGAAAGCATCTTCTCTGCTGAGGATTTTGAAGTTTAACTCTGTTGGGGGAGTATATTCTGAATCTTAACTTAGTTGAGGATCTTGGAGTTTAATTCCGCTGGGGATTTCTTCCAAAAGGGTATCAAGATATCTACCTATACCTTCAACCTATCAACAATCAAATTTTCTTGATTTGTAAGCAAAGGATTATGTTCAAATGCATATGCCTATTTAACAAAACATTGGACGTTTCTCAAATAAAACATAAGTGTGAAAAAGAAAAAGAAGACAAAGCAAATTTCTGTATTCGGAAAAGTATTTGTATTAACTTTTTATGAGTATCTTTGTACAAAGGAGACAGACATCCTAGTAAGAGAATATTGTCGCAAACATTTGAAAAATTTATACAAAAGAAAGATGGCTATGTGTAACAATTCCATGGGATTCCCATTCTGTTATAGCCTTCACAACTCTGAATATCTTGTCCATTCACTGCTTCGTCCGCCGATGATTGGATTGATCAGAAGCTCGGAGCTTGTTGATGAAGAGATTGTTCTTTAAAGTGATCCGACGAGACATAGTCATACGCTTCAATTCCCTAACTTTTTCCTGAATCGTCCTTTCGGGTTTTCGATCCACCGGGAAACCCTTTTTTGCCCAAGCCTCCCTTTCGGGTTTTCAACTTGCCGGGTGTACATATTTTTTTGTTTTATCCCTAATTTTTGCCTGAACCGCCCTTTCGGGTTTTCGGTTCACTGGGATGCCCATTTTTGCCCAAGTCGCCCTTTCGGGTTTTCGACTTGCCGGGTTATTTCATGCGTAGTATCTTTTGACTATGTCTGTGTTCGCAGGGTGTGGCAAATCGTCGTCGTCCATGGTGGTCAAAATCATTGCCCCACCAGAAAAGATGCTCTTGATCACAAATGGTCCTTCATAAGTAGGAGTCCACTTGCCCCTGGGATCACTTTGCAGCAAGATGATCCGCTTGATTACAAGATCTCCGACTTGATATACTTGACGTCTTACATTCTTGTTGAAAGCCTTGATCATCCGTTTTTGGTACGTCTGACCATGGCAAACAGCAGTGAGTCACTTCTCGTCGATCAGATTGAGTTGATTAAGCCGGGTCTGAATCCAATCGTCTTCACTCAAACCAGCGTCTTTCATAATCCTTAAAGAAGGGATCTGAACTTCCATGGGTAGGACAGCTTCCATGCCATATACCAAAGAAAATGGGGTTGCCCCTGTTGAAGTACGTGTCGTGGTACGATATCCATGCAGAGCAAACGGTAACATCTCATGCCAGTCTTTGTAGGTGACTGTCATTTTCTGAATGATCTTCTTGATGTTTTTGTTTGCAGCTTCAACAGCACCGTTCATCTTCGGCCGATAGGGAGATGAATTGTGATGATAAATCTTGAACTGTTTGCATAGAGCGGTGATCATGGTATTGTTCAGATTTGTACCGTTGTCTATGATGATCCTGTCGGGGACACCATACCGGCATATGAGGTTCTGCTTGATGAAGCGGGCAACCACATTCTTTGTAAAAGAGGCAAAGGAAGCTGCTTCGACCCACTTGGTAAAATAATCAATGGCAACCAGGATGAAGCGATGTCCATTGGATGTCGTGGGCTTGATCTCTCCAATCATGTCAATGCCCACATTGCGAATGGCCAAGGAGCTGTCAGAACGTTGAGAGGAACAGGAGGAATATGAACCTTGTCGGCGTAGATTTAACATTTGTGGCAAGTACGGGAATGTTGGTGGCAATCAGCTTCCATGGTAGACCAGTAATAGCCTGCCTTTAGAATCTTCTTAGCCATCGTATGTCCGCTCAAGTGGGTGCCAAATGTGCCACTGTGTATCTCAGTCATGATTAACTCTGCTTCAGCTTTGTCTACACATCGGAGTAAAACACAATCATGGTTGCGCTTATAAAGGATGCCATTGCTTAGGAAGAACTTGGTCGCAAATCTCCTTAAGAACTTCTTGTCATTTACAGAAGCTTCTTCAGGATATTCTCTAGTCTGGAGATACCTTTTGATTTCATGAAACCAGGGTTGTTCCACTACTTCTTCGGTATTAATCTCATGACAATGCGCAGGTTCATCCATTCGCTCGATGGTGATTTGGGGAGCCTCGTTATCCCAGTTGAGTTTAAACATGGAAGACATTGTAGCCAGAGCATTTGCTAGCTGATTTTCTTCTCGCGGGAAATGCTCGAAAGTAATCTGCTCGAAATGAGGCAGCAATGTCAAGACATGTTCTTTGTATGGGATAAGATTAGGATGTTTGGTGTCCCACTCTCCTTTGATTTGACTAATAACCAAAGCCGAGTCCCCAAATACGACCAAAGATTTGATTCCCAAGTCTATAGCAGCCTTGAGACCAAAGATGCAAGCTTCATATTCGGCCATGTTGTTGGTACAACTGAAACAAAGTCGGGCCGTGAAAGGTATATGGCAACCTTATGGGGAAATGAGTACCGCACTGATACCGTTTCCAAGTGCATTCGAAGCACCATCAAAGTACAGGGTCCATCGGGACCTATTTTCAGGTCCGTCATACGGTCCGTTACCTTCAATGTTGTCCACTGTCATGATGTCCTCGTCCGGGAAGTCGAATCTCATGGATTGATAATCTTCGATAGCTTGATGAGCTAGATGGTCAGCTAGTACACTCCCTTTTATAGCTTTTTGGGTAGTATACTGGATGTCATATTCAGTCAGGATCATTTGCCATCTAGCAATTCTTCCAGATAAAGCAGGCTTCTCAAAGATATATTTGATAGGATCCATTTTGGAAATCAACAAAGTGGTATGAGTCAACATATACTGCCTTAGTCAATGAGCAGCCCATACCAAAGCGCAACAAGTTTTCTCGAGCAGTGAGTAGCGAGTCTCACAGTCGGTAAACTTTTTGCTAAGGTAATAAATGGCATGCTCTTTTCGACCAGACTCGTCATGTTGGCCCAGTACGCACCCCATTGAGTTATCCAAAACAGTCAGATACATGATCAGCGGCCTTCCTTCGACGGGTGGCATCAGAATAGGAGGTTCTATCAAATACTCCTTGATCTTATCAAAAGCAATTTGACAATCATCGTTCCATTCGACTACCGGATCTTTCTTTAATAGCTTGAAAATTGGCTCACAGGTAGACGTCAGGTGAGAGATGAACCTGGCGATATAGTTCAGGCATCCCAAAAATCCTCTAACCTCCTTTTCAGTACGGGGGGCAGGCATTTCTTGTATAGCCTTTACTTTTGATGGATCGACCTCAATGCCTTTGTTGCTGACAATAAATCCCATAAGTTTACCAGACCTAACTCCAAAAGTGCACTTACTTGGATTCAGCCTGAGTTTGTATTCCTTCAACCTGGAAAACAGCTTTTGCAAATGTTCAAGGTGTTCCTCTTCGTTTGTGATCGAGCTATCATGTCGTCTACGTAAACTTCAATCTCATGATGCATCATATCATGAAACAAAGCTACCATGGCGCGTTGATAAGTTGCCCCTGCGTTCTTCAGTCCGAACGGCATCACCTTGTAGCAGAAGGTACCCCATTGTGTAACAAAGGTTGTTTTCTCCATGTCCTCGGGGGCCATTTTAATCTGGTTGTAGCCCGAGAATCCGTCCATGAAAGAAAATACTTTGTGCTGAGCTGTGTTATCAATAAAAATGTCGATATGTGGTAGCAGAAAATCATCTTTAGGGCTGGCCCTGTTCAAATCCCGATAGTCCACACACATTCTGACCTTGCCGTCTTTTTTGGGAACATGCATAATGTTAGCAACCCATTGCGGATAGGATGTAACAGCCAGAAAGCCAGTGTTGAATTGCTTCATTACTTCAGCTTTAATCTTCTCAGACATGTCGGGCCTCATTCGGCGGACTTTTTGCTTGATCGTTGGACAGTCCTCTCTTGTAGGGAGACGGTGAACCACGATGTCTGTGTCTAACCCTGACATGTCTTCATAAGACCAGGCGAAGATTTCAACGTATTCATTTAACAGCTGTATTAAGCGCTCCTTGACACTTGGTTCCAGATTGGCACCCACTTGTACTTCTTTCTTGTCTTTCTCTGTTCCTAAGTTGACAGTTTCCAACAACTCTTCATGAGGCAAGATGGCCCTCTCTTCTTGTTGTAGAAGTCTGGCTAACTCTCCCGGCACTTCACAATCTTCGTTGTCTTCGCACTCAGCCTGATTGACCAAATCTTCCGAGTTTTTGAAGGATAAAACATAATAGTCACCCATGGAATCCGGAGTGGATGGGTACCTACATTTGTGAGTGTGTGTGTGTGTAAGGGATAGCCATCCTTAAACAAACAAAAATGCAAAAGGAAAGAAAATGAACACATCAGTTTATAAATGAAAAACGTCCAATGATTCATTAAACATGGCATATGATTATGAAGAGAATCAAGCCCTTACAAATGGACCTACATGCCCCGGGCAAGGCATGAGGTGAAAAGTAGTGTGTGAATTGTTTAAGAGTAATTATTACAGACCAACAGGAAATGTTCGAAAGATAAATTACTGATTGATGAAAGTAATGGGAACGAAGTCTTTCGCCTCCCAGTTGTGCAGTCCCCCTTCCATGGTTGGGAAGATCCAATCTTCAACGTTGCCCTCTTCGTCTTCGTCTTCTACAGCATTGATTCCATGAGGAGAAATCTTGATGGGTGTCTTTTCAATTTTGGAGCGACGCATAACCTTTTGCCCCACAACCGTAAATCCCAACCCAAACTTGTCTGTCTTGTGGGGAAAGTCAGGTAATTGTCCGCATGCCGTGCTCTTTCCCTCCTTCATTGCAGCCTTTGCGTCTTTCAGAGATGCCATCCTGGCCACCTGCTTGGGTACCTTAGCTACTGCCTTTGCTACTGCAACCTCGGGAGAAACTTCCTCGAAGTGTTGGAACGGTGTTTCGATGAATTCGCCATCCACTTCCACATACCGAAAGGAATTCAGATGACTGATCATGTACTCCTCCTCACCGTGTACGGTTATGATTTTACCCTTAACAGGGTATTTCAACATCTGATGTAGGGAGGAAGTGACTGCCCCAACATTATGAATCCACGGCCTTCCTAGTAAGCAAGAGTATGATGGATGGATGTCCATCACATAGAATGTGGAGTGGAACACTTCAGTGCCTACCTTGATGGGAATGTAGACCTCCCCATGCACCATCCTTTTAGACCCGTCAAAGGCCCTGACAATGATATTACTTAGTTTCAGCTCCAAGCCTTCACAATCCAACTGATCCAGAGCTTTCTTAGGCAGCACATTTAGAGAAGAACCAATATTGACCAAGACATGGGCGAGAGTGGTTCCTCGGAATTCAACTGACACATGCAGTGTGTCATTGTGCTTTCTTCCCTTCGGAGTCAGGCCAGCATCAGAGAAACCCAGGCCGTTGTCGGCGGTAAGGCTGGCTACACAATCCTGGAATTGATCGGCTGAGATTTCTTGGGGCACATGGGCTGTCTTCAAAAACCTTATCAAGGCTTTGGCATGAGCCTCCGAACAAAGAAGCAGGGCCAACATGGAGATCTTTGAGGGGGTTTGCCCCAGTTGCTCTACCACATCATAATCACTCTTCTTAATTATTTTCAGAATCTCCTCCATTTCTTTTTTAGAGGTTTCAAGGATGACCAATGGCTGAGCCCTCGTCCTAAAGAGCTCTTCCTGGATCCCTTTCCCCTTATCAGCAACAGTAGGAGAAGGGACAACCACAGGAGTAACAACTTCTTCAATCATTGGCGTTCTTGCAGATAGTTTTACCGGTGCAGGGGTAACCTTGGGAGCAGTTGAGGGTCCAAAGATTGCCTTTGGAGGGGCAATCTCTGGAGAGAAAATTCTTCTACTTCGGGTAATTTTGCTCGTACCGGCAATGTTTCCAATGTCGGCAGTTTCTTCGTCAGTGCTCTCTTCAGTTATCTCAATTTGTTTAACACCGCGGTAGTAGATTTCTCCACCATAATTCCACGGTATTGATTTGTCAGATTTGTATGGGACGGGCCCAGGCATGGTTATCTTCAAGGGTACAGTCTTCGGAGCGGATGTAATATTAACAGGCCTTTTGGAGACCTTGGAAAGATTGGCGGAAATGGTTATTATTGAAACTTCATTGATAGGAGTTGGAGTAACAGGAGTCTTTTCGAAAAGAATTTCTTGGTTGTCCATTAGGCGTTGGATGCCTAACTTCAACAGTGGACAGTCGGTTGGTAAGGAGGAACAAAGGTAGCAATTTTCTTCACAACCTGGGAAAATCCCAGCCTTCAGCAAATTCAGCTTGACTGTCAGTAATGGAGTTATCAGATCATCAACAGTAGAAACAAACAGATCTTCTTCAACAACATGGACATTGCGACCATGCTTTGGCATTGGAGCGGAGATTACATTCAGCTTCTCAGGGGCGTCGAACTCAACCTCTTTAGCGTCTATCAAATCCTGAATTTTATTCTTAAACGCCCAGCAATCGTTGGTGTCATGCCCGACGCTGTCAGAATGATAGACACATTTTGCATTGGGATGATAATGTGGGGAAGTGGTATTCACAATCTTTGGCGCCTCTCTAATATTGGTGAGATTTAGCTTCAACAAATGGGAAGAACTTGTGCAGGCGTCATGTTGATGCGGGTGAACTGTCGTTGTGGCCGTTCTATCCATTGCTGATTAGGTCTAGACTGATTGTTACGAGGCTGATCATTTGACGAATTTTGAATCATCACGGCCCCTACAGTCGGCCGGCGCTCAGTTCTTCCCAATCCTTTCTGAGAGTATATAACAGCTGCTTCCTTCTTGGTCGGGAATGGTTTTTTAACAACTGTGGAGGCAGAGGCATCCCTTTGAATCTTCCCACTCTTAATACCCGCTTCCACCCTTTCGCCAGTCAGAATCAATTCAGTAAACCCTGCAGAAGAGCTCCCGATCAAATGGTTGAAGAAAGGGCCAGATAGGGTCCCTAAGAACATATCAACTAGTTCCCTATCTGAAAGCGGTGGTTGCACCCTACCGGCCAAGTCGCGCCATTTCTGGGCGTATTCTTTGAACCCTTCATTTGAGGCCATCCCCATACTTTGTAGCTGAGTACGGGTTGGCGCCAAGTCGGCGTTGTATTGATACTGGCGATAGAAGGAAGCTGCCAAATCTTCCCAATTATGCACTTCTGACCTCTCAAGCTGGTAAAACCAATCTAGCTGAGTACCGGACAAGCTGTCCTGGAAGAAGTGTACCCAAAGATTTTTATCGGATGAATGAGGTTGAATTTTTATGACATATGACCTCAGGTGCATCTTTGGGCAAGACAGACCGTCATATTTTGCGAAAGTTGGTACCTTGAATTTGGGAGGGATAACAATCCCAACAATCAGCCCCAATTCTTCAAAATCTAGCCCGGGAACCCGTTGCAACTCCATGGCTTCCAGTCTATCCTCCAGGTTTTTATATCTGTCGTCCGCTAGTGGGTATTGCTGCTCTGAATAATCCTCATCTTCCTCAACCTCTTCTTCTTCAGCCTCAGACTCAGAGGGTAATGCAGCTCCTTTTCCCTTGCCGGTCCCCTCGTCAGATGTTGAGGGGAATTCAAGAACCCTCCTAGCTTCATTCTAAAATCTTCTTCCCAGTGTAGCTACCCCAACTCCTTTCTTTTTCTTTTTTCCTTTTTCTTGCTCTTTATTCCCTAACAGTGCTTTAAGATCCTCCTGACCCTTTGCCAAGGTCATAAGGAGCTGTTGAAACTGCGAGTTTTGTCCCTGCATATCTTTGACCGTCTGCTCAATATCCATCTTACTGAAATAAACAGCAGAAAGATAAGGAAACCTGGTGTGAAGACCTGTTTATGCATATGATGAATGATATGTTTATTCATGTAATGCATTCAAGGATTTAGAAATTCGAAGTTGTTGCAGACAAAAAGAACACACGTCATATTAATAAGAAGAAATTTTGTCAGTACATAAATGCCCCATGGGCCAAATATTACAAAAACTTCTTAAGGTAAAAAGACGTTGCGCATCCTCTTTGGTGCGATGTAAGTGTTGAGGGTCTCCTCCTCGTGAAGTCGGCGGGTAAGCTCCAAAACCTTCTTCTCACTGGCGTAGAAGCTGGCTTCAAAAGTATCCCGTTCTTCCTTGAGTTGGATCCAACTCTTCTGCATTTCCTCCCATGATGTTGGAATGTCAGGATGTAGGATGGTGTATGGAACCTCTCCTTCCTTAACAGGCTCTTTGATCAAAGGGAGTATGTGAGGGTAAGGCATCATAAGACTCTGAGCGCGGGTTCGTACCCACTTGAGGTAAGGCTCAAGAGGGATGGAGTTCTTGTGTCCCAGTGTCTTGCTATCCACCTTGTTAGGCATCCTCCAAGCTCTGATGAATCTTTGGAGAAGTCCTTGCGCATTGTTGTCGAAGTCAAAAACTAGGTCAGGAATCAGCATGTCATGAGGACCATCCCTCCGAGTGTATCCAAATTGTCTTAAAGCTAGACATGGGTTGTAGGTAATGCCTCCCCTAATGCCAAGTAATGGAACATTAGGGAATTCACCACAACGATCAATGATGATGACATTTTCTCTAGACCGAGAACACCAATGTACATCAGAATGTGTGAGGGTCATCAATCGTTGTGACCACCTTAAGCCCTGCTCGTTCTTCAAAACTGATTGTGGAAAGTGAGAAATAAACCACCTTGCTAGGAGAGGAGTACAGCACATGAGAACACCTCTTTTCCTCATTGTTCGTGTGTAAAATGAGTGGAGGATGTCCCCAAGCAATGTAGGTATGGGATTCTTGGACATGAAAATCTTGACAGCATTTACATCTATAAGTTGTTCAGGATTTGGAAACAAGACCAACCCATAAATGAGGAGTGCCACAATCTCTTCAAAGGCTTGTAGATCCAAAGAATTCCAACACTCTTGTGCCTTCTCAAACAAGAATTTTGCCAAGAAGCCTTTGACACCATTTCTAGTTTCCCAATGCCCCTTGATGTCAGATGGTTGCAAGTGTAGTGCTTGAGCAACATCTTCAGGCTTTGGTTCTTTTTCCGTACCTTTGTAGGGTAGTTGATTAAGAATAGGAATTCTCAGGAGTTGAGAAAATTCCTCCAAAGTAGGCACCAATTGGTAGTCGGGGAATGTGAAACAGTGGTAAAGGGGGTCAAAGAATTGGAACAACACTTTCACCATGTCTTCTTCAATGCTGGTGTTGACTAGGTTGAGAAGTCTACCATGTTTTTCACTGAAGAGAGAACTTTCTGGAATCCTGGATGTAAGCTCCTTGAGTTGAGGAGGGATTCTCACAAGGTTGACTTGGATAGTTTTCCTGCAAAGAATTTCCATGACCTACAAAACAAGAACAAAGATGAAGATCCAAACCCTTGAAATGGTTAGTGGATGCATATGATGCTTTATGATGTTCATGATGTATGCACAAGCACATGTTCAAGCAAGTCACACAAAACCCTAGTTTCAGGCTTGCATGAGGTTTCATAGGTAAGTACCCTCTTGAGTTTAGTTGGCTTAAAACCTGTCCTAAATAGTAACCAGGTTCTAAGGAGCTCAATATCACTGGATTGTTTTCTATGTTCATTGTTTTGGTTTAGCCACTTAACTAGCGACCAAAATATTCCAAGAAAACAACCCTCAATGAGTGTAGTATCGAGTATCTACCAACTTCGGACTACACCAAATCCGGTCATCTCACCACCCCTAATAAAAGGCCAAGATGGTCAAGTAAGGTTCTAGGTCATTAGTGCTTAGTGACATCACTCAGCGGCCCCGTACTCTCCTTGATTGAACTCAAGGGTTACCGGTACTCACAAATATGTCGCACTAATATAGCTATTGCTTCAACCGTGTCGGTATACCCCACACAGTTTCCACAACGTATTGCTATCTATGAATGTTTCCCCAAATCCGGGTGGAGGATTTCAAGCCCAAACAAGAGAACCAAAATGTAAAGCAATCAAAACAAATAATTAATCATGCAAAAGGGTGATCTAGGCCCTAAGGTTACTCCACTTTTAAAGTTAATCCCCAGCAGAGTCTCCAGTTCTGTGATACGGTGGGAGAACTGACTTGAGGTTTTGCGTTTGTTTTCGCATTTGTTCGGTTGAGCAAGAGTCACCACCGACTTTTTATTTTATCCTAAGGAAAGGTAAAAAAGCACAGGAAAAACCTTTGAGATGTTTTCTTGGGTTCGGGGAGTAGATTATAGAAAGGGAAGGTATTAACACCCTTTCTATCCATGGTTATCCATGGGCTCTTAGTTACTTGCTTAGATCACTTGCCTTTGCTTTTTCAATTGTTTGAAATGGTGCTTTGTGTGTGTGGTTTTGAAAATGTTTTGAAAAAGATGCCTTGTCTAGGCAACCTTTGTAACAATTCATGTTTGAATGTTTTACAAAGGTGTTTGTCTTTTTGAAAAGATGTTTCAATGTTTTTTGAAAGTTGTTTTTGAAGTTGTGTTGTGAGGTGTGTTTTTGAAAAGTAGAAAGGATATTTTCTTTGCAAGTTTGATCAAGTAACTAAGAGTCATCTATCCTATTTTACTCAAAGATCTTTCCTTATGTTTTAACCCTTTTAACAGTGTTGTTTCACCATTGTATTTGGTGAACAACCTTGTGTTAGGATGTTAACGGGACGGGCGTGGGTCATCGTATAGACCATGAATGCAATAGTGTCAAGCGTCTTTGGCAATTTTCTTGAGGGACTATGATCATTTTGTTTAGGCAACAAGATAGCGTCATCGAGGGACTATGATCATTTGATTTGTTTTTGTTTTGCCAAAGACACTTAACATGCAAACATGGCCCATTTTTGAAGGCAACAAGTGGAGTAACCCTAAGGGTGCAAGTGTGCATTGTGTTTGTTTTTCATGCACGTTTATCTTGGATTTAGGTCAAACTACTTGTTGATTTTATTTGCATACAAACCCTAAGTCTAAGCATGGCATAATTGAAAGCTTTTAAATGCGAAAATTTAAAGGCTAAGTTATTACAACATGATATAGGGAGGGGGGTACAAATTTGGATTTGGGGGATATTTGAAAAGGAAATAAAATCTAAATTATTACAACCATATCGAATATACAAATATTTAACATTTAAATAAATACAATTTAAATAAATATCAAAATGCAATGTATTATGCAAAAAAAGATTTTTTTATGTATGTAAAAAAGGTTTTCATGTTTGAAGTATAAACAAAATAAAAAAAGTCATATTTTTGATTATTTTTGTTGTTTAGGGCAAAACCCTAATTTTTGAACAAATAGTATTTATTTATTAATTATGTACAAGATATATTAATTTATACACAAAGTAAAAAGTATATTGTTAAAAAAGTATTTTTGATGTCAAATGTTAAATAAAAATAAAATGTATTATTTTTTGTATTTTTGCCCTAAATATTTAATAAAATATGATATACAAGTATATATATATATATATATATATATATATATATATATATATATATATATATATATATATATATATATATATATATATATATATATATATATATATATATATATATATATATATATATATATATATATATATATATATATATATATATATATATTTACTAAACCTATTAAATATAAAAGATAGAATTAATTATTTATGTATATAAAAAAATGTATATTTAAGAAAATATTTTCAAGGGTGTAAATAATAACTAAAAAAATAAATATATTTTTTATATTATTTTTTAAGGTTTTAATAAAGAAAAGATTTGTATTATTTACATACATATACCTAATAAAGAAAATAAATATCAAATAAATATGAAAAAAAATGTGGAAAAATATTTTTGGTGTTTTTTATGTTTGAGCAAAAAATATAAAGTCAGAAATAAAAATAAAAAAACACAAAAAATGACAAGTATTCAACATTTGGGCCAGGGGGGTGCAAAACTAAAAAAGGGGTGCAAAAAGTAAGGATGGCTCAGGCCCAGCCCAAACCATCATCTTCAACCTTCAGCCTCTTGTTTGAAACAGAAAACGTGCGCCTCTTTGATCAAACACCAACTCCTGATTCTTTGATTTTTATGCAAAACTCATAACACAAATATTATAGAGCATCAAAAGACGAATTCAAACATGTAAAATACTTGGATTAACTCTCAAAGGCCAGAGAGAATTTCTCTGGCCCTAAATTTTAACCTAATTTTTTCTCATGTTCATGGCTAAAATTCTCACAGCACGCTTAACATAAATGAAAAGTGATCACATGTATGGCTTCAGGGCTATGAGTAGGACATGTTTCATTCACAAACCTAAGCTTAACTCTCCCTAGATTGAGAGATAGAAGTCCATGGATTACCTGTTTCAGCTTGGATCGTGTAGAGCAATGTGGCCACCTTCAATGGAGTTTGAGCTTCTGTATAGCTTTCCTAAGGTCCAAGGAAGCTTCTCCAACACCTGGCTTGCTTTGAAACAACCTGTATCGTGCTACAGAAGTCCACCTGCACAGCTTGAAAGTAAAAATGGAAAGTAGGGTTAGGGATGTTACAACTTGAGTCTAAGGCTTGGAATAGTTTCAGTGGATGGTATGGAATGTGTTTGGACAAGCTTGAGCAAAAACGCACGAGTGGATATTCTTATAGAGGTCAAGTTGCAGAACTTGCCCTGTTTTGCAGCAAAACAGGGATTCTGAGTATGAGCAAGTCTTAGGGATGAATGAGTCGTGCTTTAGGCTTGTTTTGATGTGTGGAAGATGTTCACAAAGTTTGTTTAAGCTCTAGGTTGCAGGAAATCCAAGTTGGTTTAGTTTTGCAATGTTTCTTCTTTTTGAAGCCAAGAGGTTCAAGTTCTTATGCAGGCCTGTGTACTCTATGTCTCTATGCTGTAGCATTTTCCATTGATAAATGGGATTTGTGTACAAACTTTTTCTTCAAAGATCTGGCCTGTACCTCAAGGATTTGGAACTTGACATAAAGTATCACTTTTCCAAAATGGCAAGTTTGCTTTTTCCAATTAAGGATTAATTTAGCATGTATTGTCCAAATGAATGAAATAACACCTTAACACAATGGTTAGGAATTAAATTAAGGAGTTTAAACTTGGTCTTTAGGCCTTCAAGCTAGCAATACACAAACTGATTTGAAAATGCAAGTGTTATGCACAAGCCTTGGCCATGAACAAAAGTGAGTTTTGGCCAACTTTGCAAATTCGATTCTCTTTAACCACACGGGTGTTTGAGAAGTTCTTGGACAATTTGGAAAGCTTGAAATGTGTAATATAATCCATCTTTGTAATGAAAATTGAAACTCCAAGTGGAACCATGTGAAAAATGGCACAGAAGTTGGACAAAAATCCTGCCTAGAATAGGGCAAAATTTTTCTAAGTTAAAAATGTTTTGTACCCTTGTTCCAAAAATCATAACTTGAGATACAAGCTTCCTTTGAGAAAACTTTGTGAATAAAAGTTGTAGATTTTGAAATAGACTACAACTTTCATGTTTCAAGTTTTGTTTGAATCCATTTTCATCTTGGTGAAAAAATGGGACAAAGTTAGGAAAAAATAAGAAACTTTTATAACTTAGAAAATTTCTAAGTTATGAAATTTTTTCATTTTAAACCCTAATTTGCAATTTTGGGTTTCTTGATGAACAAGTTTCATAATTTGACATGTCTTGATGAAAAATAAATCTTGGCACTTGATTTTGACCAAAAAGTCAAAGTTTGACTTTTCAGTATACAGTCAAATTTTGATCAGTTGACTGAAAAATTCATATGTCAATCCTATGCATTTGAGATCTTTTGAACTTGTTGAGTGGGTCAAGACAATTCCATTGAGTCCTTGAGTCCATATATGAGCTTGGTTTGCCATTGGTTAGGTCAAACAGTCAAAAATTGCCTTTGTGTAGTCAAAACCCTAAAAATGACCATTTTGCCCTTTTGGTGATCTGATCAAATTTCTTATGGAATTGTGATCCAAACTTGACCAAATAGTTTATATGAGTTCATAATGTTGATGTGGGTCAAAAATCATGAGGTTTGACTGTCAATTGGCCACAGTTGACTTTTTCCCCAATACAGCTGATTTCTAGGTCAACTGTCCAATTGATTGGGCAAAGATTTGAATCAAGGCTTGAAACTTGGTATGGATAAACCTGTGAGTCCAACATAAAGCATGAAAGTCACTTTGGTTATTTTAGGTCAAAACATCCCTGTGCAAACTCAAACCCTAATTTGGGTCAACAGTGCAAGGAGGGGTCTTGAGCAGAGCAAACCCTAACTTGATCTTGAGTTCCAAGAGTCTTGTGGTGAGAAAATGTTGATGAAATGAGAGGGAAAATTTTGGGGTACAACATTTAATTTTGTTAATAATAATTAAATAAAATAAATAGAGAGAAAAAGAAATAAACCAAAATAGGGGGTGTGGGCTTAATTTGGTGGTAGGTTCAGCAATGTTCGGGCCCAAATCCAATTAGCCTGCTTTGACTTTCTGAATTGCCCACATGCTTGTTGACTCTGACCTATGGTAGTCTTCCATCTAGACCATTGGATCTGCTTTGTGAGCCACGTAACATTTAAGATCTGCAAGCGCATGGTGGCCCACTCTTTGAATGTCACATGGGAATACCTGAAGAAGAAAATTCAAATAAGGTTTTGGGGGACCTGGGATTCGAACCCAGGTCCCAATGCTCATTGCATGCACGCTCAACCACTCCACCAAACTGCTTCATTTGTTATTGTAATAAGAATCAAATATTATATAATAAACAAAACACTAAGCCTGCAAAAATAAAAAAAAAAGCGCGCCACTGATTCGAATGAACCAATGACACAAGGACACACCATCATCTTATTCACAAAACCTGGTTCGTTTACCTGCGGATTTTCATCCGCAGGAAGTTTCGTAGGACGTTTCAAAAATTGTCTCCAGGCCATGAAAATGCTATCCAAGATCATGGACGTGTTCGTCTCTGCCTCCTGATCATTCCTATACCAATTATTAGCCTTAATTTTACCTGTATAAAAAACGCCTAAAAACTAGAACAAGAACCCTAGGTTCTGGATACGGGGTTAGAGGCCACAAAAATCAAATCAAATAATGCAGAATCAATGCAAATTGAATGGTGAGTATGAATGTGCAAACCAATTGGCAAAAAGATGCAAGGAGAGTGGTTCACGATTTCATGTGCAGAGGCGTTTTCAAGAACACTTACAGCAAGTTTTAGGCTGTCTTAGGGCTTGGTGTTGATTGGTGTAGCTCCACTGGGTGTCAAGGAAGAGAATAGCGTTGTGCTTTTTGTCTGAAAGTGCCTCCAATATCGTTTTTGATCTCACACTTTTTCAAGCTTTTTTCTCAAAGTTGTATGGTTGTTTCTGCAGTCTTCTATGCGTTTCCTAGGTTTGTGAGGCTTTCTTGCATATAATAGAATGATTCTAGGTCAAAATATGGGCCAATATCCATGTGCATTGAAGAATTCGGATTTGATTTTGATCATCATAACCATATTTCCAAATATAGGCAAGATCTGATTTTTTATGCTTGAATGAGCCATGGTGCGATTTGATTGAGTGAATAATGATAATTGCAAGTTGTACAAATCACAAAGATCCATTTACATCAATTTTTAGATTTTATTTGATTTAATATTGATTTAAAATGAATTAAATCAATAAAAATAAAATAAAATAGAAAAATAAATGAATGGTCATGAAATCAAGTATGGGACACGTGTGTGGCATGACAAGACCATATCAAGTGGAAAAAAGTGGGCCCTTTTGTCAAAAATTGGAGTTTTGAGGATGGTTGACTTTTGGCAAATTTGGAAAAATACCCAACTTCAACAATGCATAACTTCTTCAATTTTGAACTTTTGGAGGTGTTCTTGGACTTTTTAGAAACCTTGATATGTCCTATAATCAACCCTTTTGGTCTCATATCATTTTGATGTTCCATGCTCAAGTTATAAGCTTTGGCAAAAAAGGTGTTTTTGTTGACTTTCAAAAATGACCTATAATGTCCAAATTTGTAACTTTTTGTGAGAGCATTTCTTGATCTTTGGGTGTGAAGATGGATTGTAGGAAATTGCATCCTCTTCAAAATGAGCTTTTGATGGGTCATTTCTCATAAAGTATGAGAAAGTTATGCTTGGTCAAATTTGAGTTGACTTTTACTACAAAACCCTAATTTAGCAACTTTTGAATCTTGATGAATCTTGAGCAATCCTTGATGAATCATGATCAACCCTTTATCAAATGATGAATTATCCTTAAAAATGATAATGCTGACAAAAAATCTTGAGGTTTGACTGTATTTGGGACACAATTGACCTTTGCCCTAACACAGTCGATATTTGGGTCTCTTGAGCAATTGACTGACCAAACTTCCTCTGCAAGGCTTGAAATTTGACATGGATGAACTTAAGAACATATTAGGACATTGGGGAACACTTGAGGTCATTTGGATGTGAGGACCTTGATGCAACACAAGACCCTAATTTTGACTTGACTGCCTTAGGAGGTGACTTGACTGTCCAATCCTTGAGCCAACTTGAGCAACTTGAAGATTATTCTTGGCAAATATTGAGGAATATGGGAGGGCAAATTTTGGGGTACAACACATGCCAAGTGTTTGATGAAATTACGCGTGTGACTTGCCCAAGATAAGTCATATTGACACTTAGAAATGTTTTCAATTTTCAAGTAACTTCTTGAACAAGTCAAACTCAAATTCAACCTTTCTCATGATTCTAAGGAGAATTTGGGCATGGAATATGAAAAGAGGATGTTCAAATTGAGAGTTGACCAAAAGTCCAGTTGATCAACTCCTGATTTTGTTGACTTTAGTCAAAATGACCATTTTGCCCCTTTGATTCAATTGAACCACTTCTCTTCAAAATTGGTGAATAAAACTTCAGACATATGATCTTCCAAATATATAGTGGCTATGTACAAAGTTTCATCTCAAAATTCCCTAGAAATCATGATGAAATCCCAAACCCTAGTTTTTGCCAACACCTTAGGAGAATGATGAATCATCTCTCAAAACTTCAAATCCTCTAGATATCTTAGCCAATTCCTTGTACAAAGATATTTCAAATGTTAATGAGGTGTTGTAGTTTCAAAATTAAGACTTGCACATTCATTAATAGCCTTGATCAACCAAAACCCTAATTTTGACTGATGAACCAAAAAGATGTGATCCTCCTTATAATCAACACAATCTTCATTCTTCTGATGACTCAATGAGATGGATAAGATATTGTGAGATATGTGATACCTTTGAGCTTGAAAGATCCAGAGGCTTAGATGATAAGGCTCTACTTGAGCAACTTATCAACACAATCAATCTTAAAAAGCTTGAGGAAGACTTGATAACCAGAATACTTTGATCCTATCACAATGTATGAATGCAATGTAATATGATGTTTATGATGAAACACAAGCTTGAATCTAGAGGGTAAAGTTTTGGGTGCAACACTCAAAAGTCAAAGCAAGATAAATTTTTTGCAGATATAGAAGTCCAATTTACAGATACTGAAGACATTGCATCAGAAGTTTCTCACAAGGAATCATAGTCAACTCCAGAAGAAGATGTCACAAACATTACCACAACATTTGAAGAGCCTCTCCAGAAAAGACAATCCAGAAGCAACTTATCTCATCCAGAAGACAAAATTCTGGGAAAAAGAGAAGACCCAATCAGAACAAGATCCACATTCGTAAACTCTGAAGAATATCTCATGGGATTAGTGTCTCTGATTGAGCCAACTTCCATTGACGAAGATCTTCTGGACAATGATTAGATACTTGTAATGCAGGAAGAATTAAACCAATTCACTAGAAACGATGTGTGGGATCTAGTTCCTAAACCAAAAGGGTTCAACATCATTGGAACCAAATGGGTATTCAGAAACAAACTGAATGAACAAGGAGAAGTCATCAGAAACAAAGAACGACTTGTGGCACAAGGTTATAGTCAGCAAGAAGGGATAAACTATATAGAAACCTTTGCTCCCTTTGCCAGGTTAGAATCTATCAGACTTTTAATTTAATTTGCTATAAATAATGGCATCACTCTCTATCAGATGGATCTCAAAAGTGCATTATTAAATGGTTACATTGATGAAGAAGTTTATGTGCACCAACCCCCTGGTTTTGAAAATTTAAAACATCCAGAATATATCTTTAAACTAAGAAATTCACTATATGGTGTAAAACAAGCTCCCAGAGCTTGGTATGAAAGACTAAGTAGCTTTCTGTTAGAAAATGATTTTACTAGAGGGAAGGTGGACACAACTTTATTTTGTAAGCCATTTAAAAATGAAATTCTAGTTTGTCAAATTAATGTAGACAATATTATTTTTGGATCTACTAAAGCCTCTTTAAGAAGAGAATTTGCTAAGTCTATGCACGCAGAGTTTGAAATGAGCTTGATGGGAGAACTCAAGTTCTTTCTAAGAATCCAGATCAATCAAACTCAAGAAGGAACATACATACATCAAAGCAAGTATGTCAAAGAACTTCTGAATAAATTTGACCTATCAGAATGTAAGCCAGCCAAAACTCCCATGCATCCTACATGAATTCTTGAAAAGGAAGAGGTAAGTAAGAAGGTAGAACAGAAGATCTACAAAGGTATGCTTGGTTCTCTCTTATATCTTATAGCTTCAAGACCTGATATTCTGTATAGTGTATGTCTGTGTGCTAGATTCCAATCAGATCCTAGAGAATCTCACTTAACAACTGTTACGCGAATTTTCAAGTATCTGAAAGGTACTACTAATCTTGGCTTGTTTTATTGAAAACCAAAGAATACAAATTAGTAGGGTACTGTGATGCTGACTTCATTGGAGACAGAATAAAAATAAAAAGTACTTCTGGAAGCTGCCAATTTCTGGTAGAAAATATGATCTCGTGGTCCAGCAAGAGGTAATCCATAATTGCATTGTCAATTGCTGAAGCTGAATATATAGAAGCAGCTGGATGCAGCACACTGATTCTCTGGATGAAAAGCGAACTTGAATACTTCAACATATTTGAGAGTAACATTCCTATACTCTGTGATAATACTTCTTCTATTTATTTATCTAGAAATCCTATTTTACATTCTAGGGCTAAGCACATAGAAATAAAACATCACTTCATTAGGAACTATATTCAGAAAGTAATTCTTTCATTAAAATTTATTGACACAGACCATCAATGGGCTGATGTCTTCACTAAACCCCTTTCTGAACATAGGTTTAACTTTATTCTGAAACATCTCAGCATGGAATTATGTCCAGAATAAGAGTTTTATTTATGTATTCTTTAACCCTCATAATTTTATGTTTTTTTGTGTGAACATCTGATCAATAATTATTCAGAAGTTAGAAGGAAAGTTGTATCAGGATCTATCTAAGAAGATCTGAATAGTTTCCAAACAGTTCATTTCAAATATAGAAGCGTGCAGTTCACAGCATCAACATTTGTTATCTTCTCACAAGAGTTTCTTCTAAGGCTGAACACATGTTCAAATTCTGAAGAGACTAAAACGTTAATTGGATGCATTGAGACTCGTGTCATATCAGCAATTGTTTTATATATCTACACCATCTCCCTGTTTTCATGAATCATTAATGCTATGTAATTATTTCTTTTCACTCTTTTCTTCTTAATTAAGTTTTCTATTTTTTTATAAATACACTGCTGACTTTCACTTTCACTTTTTCACTCTCATTTCTTTTCTCTATTACTCGTGTTCAATTTTTTCTTCAAAAACCCTCAAAAGTCTGTGTGAACAATGGCTTCTTCTCAAACTGCTCAAAGCTCTCAAAGTGTTCCTGGCTGTTCTTCTTCAACAACAGACAAGTATGAAGAACCCTCAAGAGCACTCCTGACTCCCATTGATTTGATAGAAGTTTTGTGTGAACTCGTTATAGACTTCGTCAGTATGAAGGAAAACAGTTACAATCTAACTCCTAATGTTGAATTTCAAGGGTGGACAAAGTATTTTGATCGTCTACTGGGTCCAGTTTTTCTAAGATTAGTTAAAGAATTTCGGGTTCACGCTACTCCTTTAAATTATCAAGTTACTTCTTTTGTGACGGGAAAGAAAATAGTAATCTCTGAAGATCTCATTGGGCGTTTGATAGGTCATGATGGTAGAGGTATTCGTTACAGTGAAATGGCAGACAAATGCTCTGACCTAACAAAGATTTCAAAAGAGATTTTTTCTTCTGGCCAACCTTCAAACAAAATCAAAGATCTGAAAGACTACTTCAGAATTTGGTCAAACATTATTTTGGGTTGCATCAACTACAGAAAACCCACAACTTCTCCAGACTAAATCAACATTGATCAATAATATCTTATGTACTTTATAGTAACCAAGACAAAGGTCAATCTTCCTCATCTTCTGTTTAATCATCTGAAGACCAGCGCCAAAGAGACAACAGAAGAAGAAAGAACTAAGAGAGATTGGATACCTCTGGGTAGGCTCATATAAGATATTCTTACAAAAAATAAACTGGTATAATATATGACTGAGGCTCAACAGGTCAACACTCTGGAAGCATGTGCTGGTAAACCTCTGAACGCTAAGAATATAAAGAAAATGAAGATCATTGACACCATCAAGAAGGATCCAACAATAACAACCAAGGAAGTCATCACAACTAGAAGAGTACTTCTGAAGGATTTTCCTCTCTTCTCTCAAATAGATGTTTCTCCAGAAATTATTGCCAAATATCTGAAGGCTTGCAAAATGGACGGGACAGATCCAGAAGTGAACATTCATGAACTGAGGCAACAACCTCCAGAGATTTCCCTAAAAAAATCAAGGAAAAGGAAAGCTGCTGGAGAAAGATCTTCTCAGAAGATTCCCAAGTCTGCTAAGAAGAAAGGTAATTCATCATTTATTTCTGTTATTGAATCAGTTGTGTTATCAACATCTGAAAACCCTTCCTCTCCAAAACCCACAGAAGATCCATCACCACAAACCTTCAATGACTTTGACATTTAATTTGACCCCTCACTTACTCTAGAAAACATTCTGGATGAACCACCTTCTACCCATCTTGACCAAAATCAACCTGAACTTGCTCAAGTTCTTTCTGATATTGATCAATTTGATCCGCTGTTCCAAGATCCCCACTCAGAAAATCCAAAATTCTAAGCTCCCCACTCAGAAAATCCAAATTTTGACTCTGATACCACTACATAAATTCCTAGAATCACCTGCCCTCTCATGGTCTCACAACCAATCACAATCCATGACATCCCAGATATTCCATCTCCCTATCATTCCACTCCACCAAACTCACCACATTCACCCATTATTATATCTGATTCTCCCTCTCCAAACAACCTTCCAGAAGATCACCTTTGCACAATTATAGACTTAAAAGCTCTGGACAATCTTGTCTCATGCTCTCAAAAAATTGTCATACCAAAACCAAAACCAAAAATCACCAAAGTAGATGTTGGTAAAAATTTGTTGATTTTTGAAACAGAAATACTTGAATGGGTTTAGTCTCTGAAACTAGCGTGCTTAAAGAATCTAAATCCTGCTGCTTATGATTCACACTAGAAAACAGTTCAGAAAATGGTTCAACTCTGAGTCCCAGAAGCTTAAGGAGTTGATTTATGAAATTTCTCAATAGAACTTCTGTGATCATCTGAAAGTCTTTAAGGATCAAGTTCCGTTCCACTGGGAAAAGAAACCTCTTCTTCTGCTGGACAATGCCCCTTGGGAATATCACCAGCCTTCAGAATATGATGAACCATCCTCTGATCCTCTGCCTCTGGTCAGGGTTCTAGACAAAGGCAAGGAAGTTGAAGAAGCTATTGAATCAGATTTAGCAGCAGCTTGCTCTGAAAAGGTGGCACCTTCCATTGATACACCCTCTTCATCTCTGGTTCTGCAAACTCTGGAGGAGTTGAAGAAAGAGAATGCAGTGTTCAAGGAGAGACTAGAAAAGCAGGATGATACATGCAAGGAAATCAAAGGGATGCTGGGAAAACAAGAAGAGTCAAATAATTAGATTAAGAATTTGTTGGAAGCCCTGTTCATACGACTTCCTCCACCTGAATCTTAGTTTTGATATTTGTTTTTCTGTACTATTTTCATTTTATTTGTTTCTTTTGAATGTGTTTATTTCAACCTTTCGAATACAAATCCTCTTTTCTTGCTTATAGTGTTTTTATTGCTTTTTGATTCTTGACAAAAAGGGGGAGAACGTAAGATATTTCTAATATAACAGTATCAAGATGTATTCTCAAACATTTTGAATATCATAACTTCTTCTGTTTTTTTGTGAAAGTAAAACAGGAACAAACTCTATTGAGGAAAGAAGTGGACGCATCAAATACTCTAATCAGAATAAACTTCAGGGAAGTATTTCTTCTCTATCTGAGTATTCAACTCAAGGGGAGACCTTAACTGCTTCATGTTCTTTTTGTTTCTATTGAAATATCCAAGTTTTTGTCATCATCAAAAAGGGGGAAATTGTTAAAACATAAGTTGATTCTACAACCCTTGTAAGAGTTTTGATGATAACAAACATTCAAAGAACAATTATGCTCCCTAAATTTGTATTTTGTTTTGCAGAGAAGTTCTGATGGAAGAAGCTCAGAAGATGAGTTAAATAACTGCTTCAACTCTAATTCTGAACATCTCTTAAAGAAGTTCTAACGCTGCAAACAGGACTTCGTATTTCTGATCTAAAGTTCTAGAAAGAAGCAACGATAACTTTCATCTTCTGAAGCAAGCATGTTCTGAAGCGTTATAAATCAATTATTTCTATTCAAATGTAACAGCTGAAAGGGAACAAGGATCTCTATTTTTGGAAAGCTCTTTAATTATCATTGATCAACATTCCAAAAGCTCCTACATGCTTCGCCTATTTAAACAAAGTTTGAAGGAGAAATCGTTCACGATTTTCTCACGCACAGTAGCGAAGCAATCTTCATCATCTTCAATCATCCAAAATCTAAATTGTGTAAAACATCACTTGTGATACTGTTTTATTAGAAAACATTTTTGTACACTTTTATTCAATATTGTTTAGTGAAAACCTTGAGAAAACCAGATTGTGGTTTAAAGTCAAGAAGACTTTGACAATTGTCATATTAGCTTTGTAATCAAGTTTGATTAGTGGATTAAGACTTTGTTGAGAGAGGCGAAATCACCTTGGCGGGTGGACTGGAGTAGTTTGAGTTCAAACGAACTAGGATAACCATAGTGTTCTTTTCTTTAAGTTTTAAAAACCCAATTCAAACCCCCCTTTCTTGTGTTTTTCCATTCTTCATCTTGATCTCTATTTCACTTTGAGTTTTATTTACTCTTTTCCTATTTTTCTCTTTGGAAACAATAAAGTGCAGTGGCAACTTTCACTGATATGAGTTAAGTCAATTAATATCTTAGTCTCAAATTTTTACCGCGACATTTTGCCACGTGCGACACAAAGCTTTAAAAATTATGCTAATAAGGATACATGACAAATAATAGGTTGTTTCATGATACATATTCATAAAAGATATTTTAAGAAGTAAATAGAGTTAGAAAATCAGCATGACTTTTCTTGTAATAATCCGACACTGAGTTAGGATAAAAGTCTTTGGCCAGTAGTTTTGATGATATTCCAATGTTGAACAAAGTTTTATTTAAACAACCACCATGAATAACAATAATATCTACTTGTGAATGAATATTTTCACTCTTAATTTTTGTCAAGGAATGAGCAGCTAGGACCATAATTGAATCACTATGAATCTCATTCTGTGGAATCAAAGTATTGTTCATAGGACTATTTAAAAAAAATCAATTCTTGGAATCAAATCAACAACATCTTCATGTCCATTTGGTTCGATACCATCTTTCTTCATCGAATGAAAGAAACACAAAGCCTCATATACAACTTCATTTTGTGCAAAACCAACAATGATTGAATTCCACACCAAAATTTGCTGAGTCATTCTATCAAACACCTGACGAGCAAGTTTTATGCACCCACATCGACCATACACCTCTATCAAAAAATTGGAAACTATAACATTTCCTCTGAACTCCTTTTTCGTCACAAGCCTGTGTACCCATAATCCTAGACCAAGCGTGCCCAAGTTAGGATAAGAAATAATGATATTAGTTGATCAACATCTGATATTTTATCATTTCCTTTTCATGATCAAAGCTTTTTATTGAAAAATATGAGGGGTTATTGGTGAGGGTGTGAGAGAGACTTGATTTAGAAATTGAAATCATGAAAGAAGGTTTGGATAATGGACATGCAATTAAAATTATTTTCATGGGATTACTGGATACTAAATTACTTATACTTAGAAATAGAAATGGACATTGTAGAGGAAGTAAGATATAATGGTGTATAAGGAGGATTTGTGATGATAATAAAAGAGAGTGTTTAATATGTGAAGGTGAGAAAAACACTAGAAATGGGGTTGAATTGTGTTAACTTTTTCTTCTTTTTCTCTTAAAATATCTTATCAGATTTCGAACACAAGATTAAAATCTGAGTCATATTCTGAGATGATAACAGCGGATAAAAAGGTTCATAGATAAAGAAGATCGAAAGAAGGACATAAAAAGTATATCCTGGTTCCTCCCACCAAACATGAGTAGACCATACCCCTTACGCTTCCATAGGATTTCCACTATAATCACTTCTGATTAGTAAGAGACTTCCAAATGCTGAAACATACAAGTAAGATACTTTAATGCTCAAGCACACAAGCAAGAGACTTTTGATTCTCAACCAACAAGCAAGAGACTTCTAAGAACATATCTAATAAATGTAGGATAGTTTGAGACTTGCACTTGATATAATATCAGAGGTGAAAATAGAATACAAAACAAAAAGACTCTAAGAATTAAGAACTTCTAAGAATATACAAATGTTAAAAAGTTCTAAGTTAAGTTTGTGCAATATTTTTGACTGAGTAACAACTCTTTCTTGGGGAAAGTTTGGTTCGTCAACTAATCCTTGAGGTTTTGATGATAACAAGTACGCAATTATAAAGATTAATTTTGTACTCTAACTATTTTTAAGTGTGCAGATCTAAAGAAATAAACATTGAATCTGAAGAAGTCAAGTTAAATGCAACGGATACTAAGCTAAGCGCATGCTGTATCTGAAGATTGGTAGAATTTGAAGATTTGCAGGGTTAAAATATCGGTGTCATCTAAAGCAAGCAGACTTTGACGCAAAGAATGAATTTGAACTCTGAACAAGCTTCATCATTATTTATTTGAAGCCTATGAATCAAAGGGACAACGTCTAAAAGAAGATCTTGAAGAAACAACAAATCAATTCAAGCATCTAGGTTATCAAGTCAATGTATCTACAAGAATCTATCCAGAAGATACATGAGATAGACTATAACTCTTTACGAATGTGATATCTCAAAGCTCTGAAGAACTTAATCTGATCAAGCTTCATCTTAACTTATCAGAAGCCTCGGATTAAAGAATTTAAGTGTAAAGAAAGACAGTGACTCTGACTTCTTACCAAGCTTCATCTAATTTTATCAGAAGCCTCTAATTCATGAAGATAGATGTAATGGGAGTTTGTGTGGAAATTTAAAAATAGTACAAGATCACATGGCTATAGTACATTATCATATCCATTACCATACAAATCATGATAAAGGATTATACTTTTTACCATCATTGCTTTCACACCTCCCATCCTAGTGCTGCAAGCGCCAATCTACTCAGGCTCTAGCTAACATCTCCAACACCTATATTTGTTGTGTGGATAATCAATCTTTTATTCTCAAACACATCTATTTCTTTATCTATTTAAAGAGAAATTGGAAGATTGAAGAAAAAAGTAGATAAAATGTACAAAAGAGTGAGAGGCACAAAAAGTGGAGAGTGAAGCTCCGCAAAAAGAAGATGCACAAAAAGAAAAGGAAATATATATGCAAAAATCAATGAAAAGTTGAAAGAAAGAAATAAAGCAAACAAGGAAAATAAACCGCAAAAGTATATGCGCGCCCGAAGATGAAAATATACACATATGAAAAAGATAAAAATAAATTAAGAAGATCAGTGAAGCTAATCAATGAAGAAACATATGAAACTGAAGAAGAAAGTCAACATGTTGCAAATGGAGGAAGAAAAGACTATCCAGCAAAGAATAAAAGAGAAAGTGTTAAGAATATTTTCAAAGACAACAAGAGAAACACTCAAAGCTTTTATTTCATATATTTTACTTGTTATCTTTTAATATTGAAATTGTGTGTATCGGCTTTTCTTAGAAGCACTTTTGTAAACATAAAAATTTGTATGTTAACCAAGTTGGTTAATTTCCTAGAGGGACCAGATTGGGTCAGAATCTTTGAGAAGTGAATAACATGTGTTATTGAGGTTGTTTTCCTTAAGGGACCGAATTTGGTCAGAATCCTTGAGAAGTCAATAACAGGTGTTATCGAGGTTGTTTTTCTTGAAGGACTAGATTAGGTCAGAATCCTTGAGAAGTCAATAACAGGTTTTATTGAGGTTGTTTTCCTTGAGGGACCAAATTAGGTCAGAATCCTTGAGAAGTCAATGACAATTAGTCATTGAGGTTGTAGTCTGTTTTATTAATGGATTAAGTCCTTGTTGATAAGGAAAAATTTTCCTGGTGGATAGTTTGGAAGTAAAGATAGAAGGTGTTCAAAAGCTACAGAAGATCAGACAAAATTTCTTAGCCAAATTTTGATAGGAGACGACTGATGAAGACAAAGATGTCATTTGTCTCAGTAACAAGTCAGAATCTACACTAAGGATTGTACCACACTCTAAAAGAATTCCTTAGTAGATAGCTCTGAAGAAGAGCAGTTCAATGAGGATCTATTCACCATCACAAAAGCATCTGATTCCAAATCACGATCAAAATCAGGCTCTGATGAGATATCCGCAGAAGTCAATTCTAAGGGGAAAATTAGAAGATTAAAATCCTCATAAATCATTGAATTAGAAGTAGGAGACATAATGAAGAAACACATCTAGATATATCAGTCAGAAACACCTAACTGCCTCTGGAAAAATGCAAGTTCAGTAAAGGTTTGTCTATGCGTCCTTTTGTCAGAAGCCCTCTGGGATATGTCTGTCTTATGGACTATGGGTTAATAATTAATGGTTGACAATAAGCATGTTGTTTGGTTCTAAATTAAGATAAGTTCCATATATCTAGCCATCCAAATGTCTGAAGTCACCCATTAAGATTCACTATTTCTTGGAAACAGATGAAATCAATTCTTTCACCTCCCTAGTCAAAATTGTGTGTTTATTAAAATTCTGGTACAACAAACTCAGATGTCCTACAAGGATGTAGAGACATCTGATCTGACATAAACACACAGGAAAGATAAAACAGTACTGAAAAGATAAAGAACACACCAGAATTGTTTACCCAGTTTAGTGTACAATAACACCTACTCTGGGGGCTACCAAGCCAGGAATGAATTCCACTATCAGTAGTATCAATTTGTAGAACCTACAACCAACACACCCATTGACGATCTACACACTTAATCACTACCCAATCACCCTTCTACCTAGATCCTCCCTAGATATGGAATATCCTCATCCCACTTCCAGTCATCACAATGATGTCTAGCATTCAACACCTCAGTCATTGAATAAACGAACCTTCACCAAGATTCTGATCACACAGATAAACAGTTTGGAAGACATACTTCCAGGACAACCTAGATAAGTCTCCAAGCCAAGCTCCACTATTTGTTAGCTTTGATCCTAACATAACATGGAGTTTCTTCAAAGCTTCCTCCAAAGACAATACACCTCTTACCTACAGGCTTCGAGGTGAACATGGTAACCTTCCCATAACTCGAGAGGTTTACCTTGAAAAAACCCTAGACTTCTACATCTTGAGCCGTGTTCTTTCCTAGGTTACAAATACTTCTATTTATAACCTGTTACCCAACTGGTTTTGGGCCTTCAATCACAACAAATTAGCTGTAACAAACTGCAGAAACTTCTGCCCCATGAAAGGTCTTCAATCTTTACTTTCCTAAATAATCTCCTTATTTAGAAAGTCTTCATTCTCCTTGATTTATGATTGAATTTTCTAGACCTTTAAATATGCGCCACATAGGATGCATAATATTCTCCTGAATATTCTGCCAATGATGAGAACAAACTGAATCTCATTAATCTAGCTTAGCAGGCGTGATGTCAAGACATCTTCTTCGACATGTTGTTCCAATTGTTGAAAAAGTTCAACACAACATATTCTGACATTGTAATATGACTTCTTATTGTACCTGTTCTTCTTAGCAAGTTTATACATCCTATTCTACATTACATTATTGCCGCTATTATTTGTTTTACAAAAATTAAGCCAATCCTAAAACAAGTGAATCTCCCCCTTTGGAAAATTTTGGCTAAAACCAATAATCTAAAAAACAATTTGCAGCAATTCAGAAGCTGCTGAACACAACAATAGATCTTCAGTTGAAAATGATTTCTCAACATCCTATTAGACATCTTCTTTGTAGAACTCTGAAGAACTCAATTGCATCATCACCAACGAACATGAATTTTAGGATAAAAGGAAGGAAAGTCCTGAAGTTTGGTTGATGCACACGAAGAAGAAGATAGCAGAAGACAACTTGTACTCCCCTTCATTGCAGGAACATATTCTAAACCTAGAAGACCAATGGTGGAATAAGAGAACTCTCAATAACTCCTTAATACCAAATCAACCACCGTCCCTGATAACTCAGAACATAGGTCACAACTGTGTTCATAAATCAGATCACAGGTCACAAACATATGTCACAAATAATAACCCACTTGACATCTATGAACATTAATAATAACCACCACTTATGGAATCAACAACATCCAAGCAGTAATCAGCAGCATCCCAACAGCCACACCAGCCACAATAATCTCCCCCTTTTTATCTAAAACTTGGAAAAGGAGACCATCGCAATACCATACCCAAGCACAGCTTATCCAAACTCGAATAAAAGCCATAAGAATTAGGGACTAAATAAGCTCGAGGGGTTATAGAGATACGGAGAACTCTCTATAAATAAATGATATTTTTACTTGGAAAATAACGATCCTAGATATTTTAAGGAGAAAACTTCAAGTATCAATGTGCACCTTCCATGATGGCTTTGAATGCTATAGTTACTTCTTGTACATACACATACATAGTCAGACAAATTTTTCTCCCTCTGTTTACAGCCACATGTTTGAACACATAAACCATTCTATCCTATGTTGACCATGCAGAAACATTTCCTGTATAATGTCCTGACACTTAGTCATACATTGTCTTCTTATTTCAGTGATCAACACATCTTCTCCCACCAATCAGCGATGATTCACAAGAATATCCACCTATTCATACTGGATTCTAAGTGCTCTTCTTTCACTTAGACTTAGTGGCATATAGTAAGATATCAAAATATCATACTTGTGACACCTCTTCATAATATAGACCCTCAAGGAGTCTTTTTGAAATCTATAGAGAAAAATAAATTCTCCCAGACTTCCCATTAAATTTCTAAGAGATATGTGAACTTCTGATCTTCACCAAGCTTCTCATAGTTAGAAACAACCATGTCTTGTTTAAGTTTATCCATAACTTCATAATGTCACAACATGTTGTTTCGACATCATTTCCTCATAGAGGCTTTACAAAAGTGAACAATATTCTGGCTTGATAATACCTGTATAATTTCAGCAACAATTTACAGATATCCACATGACTCCCTTTGTTATGAGTAACTAATGCTCCAGCTGAAGATGAGGACTTGTGCACTAGATGAGAAACTTCAGCACTTCCTGTATATGTTGAACCTTGACTCCCTTAGTAAAGTCAAACCAGAGTCAGATATTCTTACTCCTTGAGAGTACTTCCAGAAAATCTGACTTCTTCACAACACAAGGATACATTTGATCACTGTCTTATCACAACCAAACTCTGTATCATGACATTTTGAATAGGTAAGATGTCATGCATACTAGATGTGAAGTCACTCACAAACTCTAAAAACTCTTAGTTTCTCCACATCACCAACCTTTTTTTGGAGTGATTTGCAACAAAAATACCCCTTAAGTATTTGTTAGCAGCCTTCTGCCTTTATATCTACTAGTAGTTGCTGATACTAGTGGAGTCTTCAATAAAATCGTCATGCATTCATAAATCATGCTACTGTAGACATGATTAGACTCTCCATATTCTAATTCACTTAGTCAGGAATTCCACTTCTCACAATAATGCTTAAGCATCCAACTTCACATGAATAATCCAAAGCATTAAGCAAAACATCCACCAAAAGTCATGATGATAAGACATCATGTGGTACATCAAGTTCATAATATAGAACCTAATTAAACTGGTTCTCAATCATTTAAAGAACTCATTGTGCATAGAAATCCTTTAAGAAGCTCCAATTAGAACATACAACTGGTGCATAGATTCCTGTATGTTTTACATTCTGGTTTGCAGTAATGGCTTTGCACACCTGATTATCAATTACATCCAACTCACAATAATCATCTTCAGACCCTCCCAGATAACTATTGATGACAGCAAGGGAAAATTCAACACAAACACTTTCCTATATTCCTTACTTCTGTGATAAGCACAAGCCAACAAAAGAAATCATCTCCATAATCTCTTTCCACTCCAATGAACCTGCTCCCAATTCTCTTTCAAGGGAAATTCTTATTTGAAACATATATTTCCACTTTTCAGCATTCCCAATAGAATGGAAGGAAATGTTGTCAAGAAGAGTATCATGCACCCTGTCAGAAGGTTTCTTGCTTGCAGACTTCTTCAAAGAAGAGATGTCCTAGACATCATCCTCATCATCATCTAAGGATTTATCAGGTCTAACTTTTATTTTGTTGGAGGGAGGAACTGATTTACTCCAGGGCTTTGGGGGACTATACATAGTCTTCTTCTTGATACTCTTGGCAGAGGATGTGACATCTCATAACAATCAGCAGGATAGTCTTCTTTATCCCATTCACTGCTGTAGAGAAAGATAAATTCTCACAGAACCAACACATCCTTTTGGAGAAGGATGGTATACTCTAGCAACATTTGGCTAGAGTCTTCAGAGACTCATAAGGACATAAACAGATACATCTTGTAGAAACATGTCTCAGTATGTTATCCAACATCATCTTTATTGTAGGGCAATAACTCTATATGCTTGAACATCACAAGCTCCAAACAAACCAATTAGTCCACTGACTCCTCCTGTCATGGATAATCAAAACTTCATTATCGAGAAAACACAACACTAAGCACCCACTAGTTCACTAGGAATAACTCAAAGTACCCTGAACTAGTCACATAACCAGCACACCTCTGATTCATGCCCTTGCACCTTCATACATATTATCATGACTCTTTGGATGGCTAAGATGTCATGCAACCATAGTCTGAAACCAACTTCCAACCATTTCTTAGTGTGCTTAAAAGCTTTAGTAAGATTCAAACTCTCCAACAGAAAGAGTACCCCTTAACCAATGTGCTGATTAAATCCTCCTTCTGCATATTACTAGTATTTGCTGACACTAGTAAAGTCTTTAGGCCAAGATAGTAGTTATACATTACTTGAGCATACTTCTCCTTCAATCAGAATCTCCTTATTCAACACCATAGACAGAAATGCCACTAATGAGTGTGGAGTTTGAATATTGAGATTCATAGTTCCAAGTATAGACTATCATCAAAAATGATGTTCCAACATCATTTGAGACACCAGCAACATTACCACAGAGCTTATCATATTTTGTTCTAGAAACATCATCCAAGGGACTTATTTCCACCCATGCCCTTTAACAAACTCCCCATTCTCACAAGAGGATCTCACAAGGTCTCACAACATAAATATTCTCTCACTATATTCTGTAGTAAGCTTCTGAAAACTTTCTTCTTCACACCCGTGATACTTATTGAATCTTCGACAAGACATCTAATCATGGCAGCCAAAACATTCCAGGTTAGGTCAGTGACTTGACCTTAAGCTCAACCCTTGGAGAACACATAATATACTAGCTTCTCCTGAATAGAACCACATAGACCCAATAGGGGCATAAACTGCTACACCGAGTAGCCACAGGTCACAATATGTTGCCTTCAATTTTCATAAGCTTGAATTACACCCAAGCTCCATAACTACTACAACAATAACCATAGATAGGTTCTAAGCCCCCCTATCATGGACAAAAAAGTCTTCTGCTGAGGATGAACACTTGGACACTAGAAGACAAATAAGAGACTTCATGCACTCTCTGAAACATATCAACACTCTTGTGAAAATAACTCATCCTGAATATGATATACCAACTCCAGGTCTTCAGACTTTTACAAGGTCATGTCTGATACATGGCCCTACATAACCACACAAGTATCTATACCTCTTTGGATAGCCAAGATATCGTGAACACATACTTGGACATCATACAAACACAAGCCCTCAAATAGCTTGTTTTAAGCATACTTGAAATAGAGGAAAAATAATTTTTTATATTCCTTTGTTCCAACAATCACTAGAAATTGCTGGTACTAGTAAAGTCTTCATCATAGTAGTTATCCAGTCACAAAGCATACTACTAAGGACAGGATCAGGATCTTCATCTTCTAATCCATAAATTTGGAACTCCTTCTTTTGACAACCATGTTGATCCTCAATCTTCCATAATCATAATCCCAAACCTTCCTTTATAAAATGATGTTACAACATCATTTAGGACATCAACCTTTCTTCACAAATCCCAATAATTCAGTTCTTGATTTATCAACCAAAGATATTATTATGCTTGATAGTATTTTTAGGAGAAGATCGCACAAGATTACATCTTCTACAACTCATTCAGGTTGATACAGCCACCTGATCACCATAGAGAGAAATAAACTCTCAATAATATATGAATCATCAGTTCAGATAGTAGATTTGCATCCATACCTCAGATAAGTAATCAGCTCATAACAAGGTCTTTATCATCAGTAACATGCACATCTTCACAAGATCAGACTTATACTTAGCTCCCGACAAGATATTTGTTATCAGAGGAAAACTTCCCCACACGCAACTGTAGATGATACTCCTTTTCAATAGATGTTAGAGCACTTGAACTGGCATCCTTCTTCTTCATTGTTCAACATAAGAGGATCCTTTCAACATTATAGACTTGTTCAGAGACTGGTCTTCAGCTCCATCATGATCAAACATTCCAACTTTGAACTTCACTGGTAAACAACAATACTCACCTCATGATCTACATAACAACTTCCTTTTTAGAGGAAGCACACACCTAGAAATGATTTCTCGACATCAGATACGACATCATCCATTCTTACTATGGTTCTGGGGGTAACTTGCATAGTAACTTATAATCAACTCTTATGGGGGTTAACACAAGGAAACAAACCAACAACAACTGATCAATTTTCAGGATCAGACTACCAGCATATGCAGGGGATTGCACGAGCCACATATCAATAAGCTTTTCTTTAGAACCCATGTCTGACTTTGAGATGATGGATGCCATTGTCTACCTACAGAGGAAATTTCCTCTATTAGGTCTCTGAAACAGACTCTGCTAAGCATAACAAAAAAGACTTTTCAAAGCATCTGTTTCCCTTGATTCTCAAAAGCAATTCCCTTTAAATTTTAACATCTTCAAAGATGTCACGACATTCTGTCTGACATCATATCAACCCTTGACAAGGGGATCTTTTTCAACAACTTCTGAGGGTACACAAAGAGAATTATAAATTCTCTTCCTCAAGGGAAATCAAAATAATACTCAGGAACATCAAACACTGGTTGGATCACAATACTCCTCTTCAAACATAATATGTTCTATGGTTACAACATGATTCCATGAATCTGGTTCCTTTGATCAGAAGGATCTTCTAGATATGAGCTCATCTCATATACATAAAGGGTCTTGTGGAGATTCCTTTATGAGTTCTTCTCAAGAGCATGAAGCTTAACCTCTATACTCCCATAAGCCTGACACGCGGAGTAGATAAATTGTTGACCGTGTCCTAATCATCCTGCACAAACCAGGTGCCTCCTCTTCTAGATCAAGAGTAGGTTCTAAATAAAAAGTATTCATAATATTTTTGTTCAGCACCCAAAACAGTTGTTCTTCAATTGGTAGTTGCTTACCTGCTGAAGTAATGTTCTAACATCCCATAGAACATCAGTTCCTTATTCTTGGAACACACCATCCTTGACAGTCTTCAAGGTCAATATGCAGATGTATATGAGCATCATTGATCAATTGATTCTCATCAACCTTATTAATAAATGTATTTATAAGTGGAATTGAGGAAAATCTCAAGTATCTTTGACACTTTTAATACGGTTGAAAATGTTAGCATATATTATGTTGATGGTAATAACCCCGGTATCCTTCTCATACTTTAAGGGTTATATCAGAAACCATGCAGTGTAATATAACAAACTCCTCAACAATATTCAGACACAATGCTTACACCACTATCCAAGTACAAGCATGGCAACCTAGGATTGAAAAATAAACCCTACATACAGCAGCTTCCCACTAAGTTGCAGGACTGATGGCAACAACCAAGAACAATACCTGTCACATATAACCAATAATCCTTGCCAAGATATCATCCAAACAATAGTATGAATTTTCCAAGTTCATACCTCTTTTCAGTAAATACTTTCTTCCTTGTCCATGACCATAAAGTACCTTCCCAGGATCTCACCCAGAGCAAAACATGATGCCAACTCTGATACCAATTGAAATTCTGGTATAGTAGACTCAGATGTCCTACAAGGATGTCGAGACATCTGATTAGACAAACACACCGGCAAGATAAAAATTACTGAAAAGATAAAGAACACACCAGAATTGTTTACCCAGTTCAGTATACAATAACACCTACTCTGGGGGATACCAAGCTAGGAATGAAGTCCACTATCAGTAGTATCAATTTGTAGAACCTACAACCAACACACTCATTGAAGATCTACGCACTTAATCACTACCCAATACCCCTTCTACCTAGGTCCTCCCTAGATATGGAATATCCCCATCCCACTTCCAATCATCGCAATGATGTCTAGCAGTCAACACCTCAGTCACTGCATAGACGACCCTTCACCAAGATTCTGATCACACAAATAAACAATTTGGAATACACACTTCCATGACAACCTAGATAAGTCTCCAAGCCAAGCTCCACTATTTGTTAGCTTTGACCCTAACATAACCTGGAGTTGCTTCAAAGCTTCCTCCAAAGACAATACACCTCTTACCTACAGGCTTCGAGGTGAACATGGTAACCTTCCCACAAACCGGGAGGTTTTCCTTGACAAAACCCTAGACTTATACATCTTGAGCCGTGTTCTTTCCTAGGTTACAAACCCTTCTATTTATAACCTGTTACCCAACTGGTTTTGGGCCTTCAATCACAACAAATCAGCTGTAACGAACTGCAGAAACTTCTGCCCCATGAAAGGTGTTCAATCTTTACTTTCCTAAATAATCTCCTTATTTAGAAAGTCTTCATTCTCCTTGATTTCTGATTAAAATTTCTGGACCTTTAAATATGTGCCACATAGGATGCATAATATTCTCCTGAATATTCTGCCAATGTTGAGAACAAAATGAATCTCATTAATCCAGCTCAGCAGGCGCGATGTCAAGATATCTTCTTCGACATGTTGTTCCAATTGTTGAAAAAGTTCAACACAACATGTTCCGACATTGTAATAGGACTTCTTGTTGTACACGTTCTTCTTAGGAAGTTTATACATCCTATTCTACATTAAATTATTGCTGCTATTATTTGTTTTACAAAAATTAAGCCAATCCTAAAACTAGAGAACTAACATTTATCATTTATTTTTATCATTAATTCTTGTCTTTGAAAAACTATTTAAACCCACTCCTACTCAATTTTTACACACACTGCTAATATCCTCACAACCTACACTTTAAATGTTTCATCCCCTAAAAAATCTTCTTACAAACAAACCCTAACAATGGCAGATCATCAACATTGCTGACAAAGGTCTTCCTGAAACCATTCTATCTATTCTCGTGAAGGAATTGGAATTTCTTTGTGAATCCATTGTGGATTTCGTTAGCTTGAAGAAAAATAGGTTTGATCTTACTAATGATATGTCTACACAAGGATGGGGTGTTTTCTTCAATCGCTTAAAAGGCCCAATTTATCATGCACTTGTAAAGGAGTTCTTGGTACATGCAACAACTACATCTCATGAAATCTTTTCGTTAACATAGGGTAAGAAGATTCTAAATTTACAAGAATCTGTCGCCAAGGTTTTAAATCATGAAGGTACGAAAAATGCTATTTTTATATGCCCCCAAAGGGAAAGAAGATGAAAGATGATGTTACCACTATCTACAACGACGAAACAAGTACAAGTATCTCAAATATTAATTCAAAAATGAGAATTTGGGATAAGATCATTCTTGGATGCATTCATCACAGGAAAGCTGGAAACTCTCCAGACATCATCAACACTGATCAAAAATACATGTTGCATTATCAGGTAAAAGGGATTAAGATGAATCTTACCTCAATACTTTTTAAGTATCTGACGAATATTATCAAAGAAACAAGAAACTTTTGTCCATATATTCGGAAGAGGATTCCTTTGGGAAGATTGATCTCAGACATCCTAGTAAAAATCAAGCTTGTGGAATATCTAGAGGAAGCTCATTCATTGAAGAACTATACACTATAATAGGCAAGTCTTTCAATGAAAATAAACCAAAGAACACGCTCATGGTCACAAAATACGAATATTCTGAAGTCCTAGACTAGAAACGTGGTTCTACCAAAAGGGTAGAAGCTGAAGATTATCCTATATTTACTCATTTAGATCCTTCAGAGGTTCTAGAAGCCTATATGGAAAGCTACTTAAAGGAGGGGATTGATCCAATGGTGGATGTCAACAACCTGTTGGTGGCACCTCCAAATATCTATCCTAAAAATAGAAAAAGATCAAAGAAATATGAAGAAGGATCTTCCATGCTTACTGCTTTATCTCCAGCTATGAAGTCAAAGAAATCAGAGTTCAGGAGAAGAATTCTAAGATTCTTAGATGAATGATAAATATTGAGAAGAACAAAATATAGAAACTGAAAATGATTCTGCTGAGAGTCTCCATTATCAGAATATTAGTAAGTTCTCTAACACTAAGACTACAACTATTTCTGATTCAGTTAATGATAATTCTTCATCATTCCCTTTCCCACCTTTTCAGACTCCCTACCAACCTCTTGGTACCATATATACACCTACCAAAACATTGAAACCTTCTAAAGAATCAGAAACAAGATATGAACCCAGTCAATTACAATCTTCCTTATCACCTCCTTTTCACCTTCTTTTTAAAACCCTCAAATAGATCATCCAACCTTTAATGAGCCTTCACCCATAAATATTATTCTTCCTCCATCTGATCAGGTTGATACACTTGTCTTTGCTAGTTTTGATGATAGTATGTAAGAAACATATGTCTCTACAGATGATTCTTCTAAAACTAAACATGAATCTTGTTACAATGAAAATCCTCATGTAGTTGACCCTTCCTCATCTGACTTTCATCCATAATCTGTACCTGGCATAAAAAATATAACTTAAACTAACCAAGAGTTACCTCAAACAAACCCACCTGACCTAACTCCTCAAACACCTTCTTTTGATTAAGCATTAATGTTATTGGAATCAAAATTTTATGAGAGTTTACACTTTATGAGTCACGTTGTCAGAAACCGTGTCATTCCTGTTGAAAGTGATGTATTATGGGATTAATTTGAGTATGGCTTGTTCACTTCTATAAATTTTCCAAAGAAATTTCTTTATGAGTCAGGTTGTCAGATTCTTTGAACATAGCTATGGTGTTTCAAAAGTTTATTGTTGAGCTTAAGCTAAAACACAAGCCTCTAGCGCTCCCTGCACCAGAACATGTTCTTACTCTTGCTTTTACTCCTGAAGAAAATGTGTTGGCTGATCAAATTGAGGCTGAGGTTTCATCTAAACCAAATTTAGCTCTATAGCTAGGAATTAGAACCTCCTCTGGGATTTATACCTCTGTACTTGCTGTTGGCGAATATGCCTCCTCAGATGTTATGAAGACTCTAGAAGATTTGAAAAAGGAAAATTCTAAAGTAAAGTCTTGGATATTATGAAGATTCTAGAAGAACTGAAAAAGGAAAATGATGAAGTAAAGGCTTGGATGATTCATCAGGAAGAAACAAATCTTTTGATTCAAAACTTGTTGAATACCATTGTTTCTAAATTTCCATCTTCCTCTTAAGACCTTATTTTACACTTGTTACTATTTATATTAAGTTTAAATTCTGAATCTTTAATATTATTATTATTTAAATAATTGTATTCTATTTACTTTTATTGTGGTACCCGAAAAATGACTTTTGCGTGGCCTTAAAGTTAGACAATTATCACTTTAATTTGACAACACGCATGTCTATCACTTTGGGTAGATAAATTCTTGGGAATAGATAAACTAATTTAACCTCTCTTATATATTAATTCTTCTCTATTTAACTCTTGTTTTCTAAAAACATTTTTTCAATTTTCCCTTTTCTTGTGAAAACCCTAAACCTGAGACTACTTTAAGAACTAACGATGGTGTCGAGAGCTAGTTGGTCGTCATCAATGAAAGGCTTATTGATTTTGAGTAAATTATGGCTCAAGGATTTGATCTTAAAGAGACTGTATCTTTCAAGGTTGGAATGGTTATTTCGATATGCTCTTTGGTCTCACTTACCCTAATATTGTCAAGGAATTCTAGGTAAATGCGTCCGTGAAAGAACTTAACCAAGAGTATTCTATCCTTTATGATTTTTTTTGGAATCCCAATCACCATTACGTCAACTATTATTGCTAATGTAATAAATTGTGAGGATGAAGGTGTTACCCCAGATCTTCTTGGTTGGGAATACTATTTCCACTCTGTCTTATTGTTGTACCCTAATTTTTGACCTAAGATCCAACATCATATGCATCATATATAAGTCACATGGTTTCAATAAATCATACATATCATCATATTCATCACAATCTTATCACATTAGTGTTTCATTGTGGATTCATCAAGTACATGAAGAAAATTAGGGTTTTTGCACCATCAGTTGAAAATCAGGAATTAGGGTTTTGAAGGTTGAGCTCTAATGTAAATCACTCAAGAGGTCCTCAATATCATCATCTCATAGTCCTCAAGATGACCTAATTTTATCATGATCACAAGATTTCCTTGAAACTGGAAGATTTGAATTCATCTGCAAAAGTTAATTGCTCAAAGTCAAACTTTCACTTTTGAGATTTTTAGTCAAATATGGACCTCTCAAGATAAATTTCATGAAAATGTGGTTGATATTTGAAATTTATTAAGTTTAATCACAAAATTTGAGGTAACATGCAAAAAGGGCAAAGATGAAGAAATTGAAAATTCAAGTGCATGACTTTCCAAGCTTGTAACTTCCAATCCAAGCAACCATTTTTCATGCCCAATGGATGTATTTATAGATGATCCTACACACTTCAACATTGTAGAAGGAATTGAATCAAAATCTCATAATATTTTAGAGATATGAAGTGTGGAATTTGAGGCCTCAAAGTTGAGGAAATTGCAAAATACCTAAAAATTTGCTAAGTGTTTTTCAGCTTGAAAGTCCAATTTAGTTAGCCAGTTTTCTTATTGATTCAAGATGATTCAAGCCAAGTGATCAACATGAAATTTGTATAATATGGGACCATCTTTCCAATATTACCAAGATCATGAATTTATCTTGCTTGATCATCAAGTTTCGAAGAAGAGAAGTTGCCATGGTGAAGTTTTTTACAAGTCAGATTTGAGGTTAAGATTCATGTCGAAACCTATGCCAACTATTTAATCTTGCTTTGAATTATACATTTCTTCTAAATCTCTACATAATTGATGAATTAAATAAGTCCATAATGTATTACCTAAGTGTCTAAGGCTTTGTTCAAGTTTCCTTCCATTTTTGAATAAAAGTCACCATTGCCATTAACATAAAGCTCACTTTAATCATAATATTACTACATTGAGCCCATACCTTATTATCTCTGATCACACTATGTCAATAAACTCAAAAGAAACACCCTAAAGCCTCCCTATTTTCTTATAAACCACTAAAGCTATGCATTAGAACCACTTTGATACGGTGGCATAATTGACTTTTTTTGTTACTACTGGTTTTGCGTTTTTTGTTTACAAATGTACGGTAAGCAAGAGTCGCCACTGACTTTTATTTCATCCAACAAAGGAAAAGGGAAAAGAACAGAAAAAACCTTTTTCAAGATGTTTCTGAGTACGGGGGGTAGATTATAGAAAGGGAAGGTATTAGCACCCTTTCTATCCGTGGTTTTCCATGGGCTCTTAGGTACTTGCTCATTCTTAAATTGCTTTAGTGTGTTTGGAAAGTTTTGAAAATTCTTTAGTGCGGCGTTTCACTTTATGGTAACCCTTGTATCAGTCCTCAAGGGTGTGATAAAGTGTTTTTGAAAACTTTAGTTTGAAAAGTTTGTTTGAAAGTGTAAGTGTAAAAAATGTTGTTTTGAGCAAGTACCTAAAAGTTTCTACCTACTCAAAAAAAGTCTGTTTGTTTTCTTATTTCCTTTAGACAGCGCTATCCTACTATTAAGGAGTAGGTAGCCCTATCGTTGGATGTATGAGGGACAATCGAAAGGGACGATTACGATCACTAAAGCAATGGTTAGGAAACCTTAGTAATTACCCTAAAGTCCTAAAGATCTTTCCGAGGCAACATTCGAATGGGTCATTTTTGATCTTTTGGGACTGGAGGGAAACCATTAAAACTCCCTATACTTCATGACCGTTTACCGAAGGCAACTGAAGTGGGGCAAACCCTAGGAGTGAGCATGTGCAAGTGTTTATTTTTTCAGTTAATTATCTTTGCATAATTAGGGTTTTCTATTGTTTTAAATTATGGATTTATCTTTCGCATACAATCCTATTATCAATCATCTAACAGTTTATAATGATGGAAAATAGAATGAGAGAAATTTAAACCTAGCTATTACAAGACCTTGGGGAGAGGGATTACATAATCAAAACTTGGGGAAAAAACAGTAAATAATAAACCTAAGTTAAACTATTACAAACCCGGAGCAATTATATTAATCGGAAAACAAATAAATAAATGCGCACGATGAAATTAAATACGAGGAATTAGAATTAAATTCAAAGATATTTAATTTAGTAAATAAAAAATAATTGATTTTGCAAATTAACCTAATTTCTAATTAATTTTAATTAAGAAAAAAGAATTTAAGTTATTCTAATTAACTTAATTAATTAATAGAATTAATTATTTTACAAAAAAAACTAATTCTAATTTTTTGTGTTTTTTATGATTCTTGATTTAATTAAAAAAACAATGATTTTTTTTGAAAAAAAATAATTAAAACAAATAATTAAAATAACAAATTAAAGAAAAGAAAAAAAAAGAATGGGCCTGGTAATGAAAAGTAATTCTGGGGGTGTATGCTGAATTTGTTCAGGCCCAGAATAGCTGGCCCACTTGCGCTGGATTCAGTGTCATTGGCCTTTGGAGGCTCCACCATGTGCCACGCTTGTGGTGTGTTAGATTTGGGCCATGTGATGATCCAATGATGAGATGTGGAGGTGCATGGTAGGCACGCTTGGGATGATAGCATCAGATCTGCAGTTAAACATTAGGAAAAATATTATGTATGAGGCAGGAATCAAACCCCTGACCTCCTACACACGCGCGCCTTGAATCCTTCTCTCTTTGCCATCTGTGCTGGATTGTTAGTCATGTATATAATCAAATAAAATTAATATAATATAAATAGAACATTATTCTAAAAAAAAATGCGTGAATTTTAAACAAGCCAATGGTATGTTGCCACACCCTCATCTTCTTCCCCAAGGATTGTTGTTTTAGAAAGAGCTTTTACCTACGGACGAACTCGTCACTAAAGGCTATAGTGACGGTTTTTGTGCGTGGCTACAAACCTGTAAACATCAAAAACACAACACAAGCAATATCAATCCCAACCAAGGGTAGGGGTCAATGGGAAATAACCCCCTGAGTGCTATGGTACCCATAATCTGGGCCAATTTTTCCTAGAGAAGGAAACCCCAAATTCGAGCTCATGAACCCTAGCCATGGAAGATGTCCATACCTGTACTCAAACTCCAATCAAAGCATTCAAGTATGTTGCAAATATGATAACAAACATAAATATATAATCAAAACATGTTTATGATGCAAGAATCATTGTAACCAAGTTTTGAAAAAAAGGAAAACCGTGAAGGTGCTAGCGCGTGATTCTTGATGCTTCAGGCCTTGATAATGCTTGCAATTGCTTCAGTGAGTGTCCAGGAATATGGTTTGATCCTTAGAATGGCTTGAAACATCCTATGGTGAAAGATTCGATCTGCACTTTTTCACAAAAAAGTTGAACTTTGTTCTTGTTCTTGGGAGGCAGGCTGCGTGTGAATTCTTGTCCTTAGGGTTCATAAAGCTTTTGTATATGTACTGAATCCAATTAGGTCAATAAAATTGGAAAGAATCAAAAGATTGATGGTATTGAAGTTTTGGTTCAAATCTTTCCAAAATTGGAGATTTCCTCTTGTTTTTGGCTTGGCACGATTTGTTTGATGTTATACAGCATATGAGATCTATAATTCAATGCAAAACAAATCTCATTCCACAAATTTGATTTAATTTGATTTAATTTGAATTTATTTGATTTTTAAATGAATAAAAATCAAAATAAATTAAATAAATGAGTGAATAATGCATGAGGGGTCCCATAGGTTGTGGACCATGCTAGGATTGAGATTCAATCTTGAAAAGATGGGCCCGTGTGAAAAAAATGCAATTTTGAGCATTGTTGACTTTGGGCAAATTTCCAAAAATGGCCAACTTTGACAATGCACATCTCTCTCAATTTTGACCCTAAGAGGGTTTTCTTGGACTTTTTAGAAAGATTAGGATGTCCTATAAACAACCTATTTGGTTTCATCTCAATTGGATCTTCTATGTTCATGTAATAAGCTTTGACCCAAAAGGTGTTTTTGTTGACTTTTGAAAAGGACCTATAATGTTTGAATTTATATCTTTTCATGAGTGCATTTTTTGAACTTGAGGGATGAATACGAGTTGTAGGGGATTGGATTCTATTCAAAATTATCCTTGGATGAGAAATTTCTGAAATAGTATGAGAAAGTTATGCTTGGTCAGAGTTTGGTTGACTTTTCCTATAGAAACCCTAATTTAGTAACTTTTGAGTTTTGATGAATTCGGGGCATTCCTTGAGGAATCACGATCAACCCTTGATCAAATGATGGATGTTACTTCAAAATGTTGATGTCGACCAAAAATCTTGAAGTTTGACTGTATGGGGGTCACAGTTGACTTTTGACCTAACACAATTGATTTCCAAGCATCTGAGCAGTTGACAAAGCAAACTTCTTGTGCCAGGCATGAAACTTGACATGGATGATCTTGAGGATATATTAGGGAAATGGAGACCAATTGGGACCCTTGGAACTCAAACATATTGATGAGGAGTGAAACCCTAGTTTGAGGCTCACTGTCTTAGGAGGAGGATTTGTCTGGTCAATCCTTAATCAACTTGAGCAATTGAGAACCTCTAGAAGTATGTTTTGAGTAAAAATGGGAGGGCAAATTTTGGGGTACAACAGGTGCCCCTGTTCAATCTTCTTAAGCATGAGGATGTAGATTGGCTGGTCTGCCTTTCGTGATCTGTGGGTGGTAGATGATTGAACACTAGAGTGCCCAGAAATTTACACTCGCATGAAGTGATACTAATCAATAATATCGAGAATGGGCTTACACATTCCATTTGGAAGGCGACAGAGAATCATCGGAGATAAGCTTAAAGATTCCATCCAGAAAAAGATATCAGTTGCATAAGAGATTCCTTTGCGAGAATTTTTGTACCTGCTGTTGAGGAGGACTTCACCGGGGAATGTTGACTTATGTTTTGGGAAATAGAGTCTAGGAGTTTCAGTTGTCCATTACTCTACTGGGGAGTATGAAATTAACCGTATCTGGTCGGGTCCAGGTTTTACAGTGCTGTAAACTGTTGTCTGGAGATAAAAGAGAAGGAACCTGGATAGTAGGGTTACTTCGAAATGAAAGCCTGGATAGTCGTGCTATGAGAAGGAACCTGGATAGTAGGGTTACTTCGAAATGAAAGCATGGATAGTAGGGCTATGAGAAGGAACCTGGATAGTAGGTTCACTCCAAAATGAAAGCCTGGATAGTAGAGCTATGAGAAGGAACCTGGATAGTAGGGTTACTTTGAAATGAAAGCTTGGATAGTAGGGCTATAAGAAGGGACCTGGATAGTAGGGTTACTTCGAAATGAAAGCCTGGATAGTAGGGCTATGAGAAGGAACCCGGATAGTAGGTTTACTTCGAAATGAAAGCCTGGATAGTAGGGCTATGAGAAGGAACCTGGATAGTAGGGTTACTTCGAAATGAAAGCCTGGATAGTAGGGCTATGAGAAGGAACCTGGATAGTAGGGTTAGTTCGAAATGAAAGCCTGGATAGTAGGGCTATAGGAAAGAACCTGGATAGTAGGGTTACTTCGGAATGAAAGCCTGGATAGTAGGGCTATGAGAAGGAACCCGGATAATAGGTTTACTTCGAAATGAAAGCCTGGACAGTAGGGCTATGAGAAGGAAACTGGATAGTAGGGTTACTTCGAAATGAAAGTCTGGATAGTAGGGCTATGAGAAGGAACTTGGATAGTAGGGTTACTTCGAAATGAAAGCCTGGATAGTAGGGCTATGATAAGGAACCTGGATAGTAGGGTTAATTTGAAATGAAAGCCTGGATAATAGGGCTATGAGAAGGAACCTGGATAGTAGGGTTACTTTGAAATGAAAGCCTGGATAGTAGGGCTATGAGAAGGAACCTGGATAGTAGGGTTACTTCAAAATGAAAGCCTGGATAGTAGGGCTATGAGAAGGAACCTGGATAGTAGGTTTACTTCGAAATGAAAGCCTTGATAGTAGGGCTATGAGAAGGAACCTGGATAGTAGGGTTACTTCGAAATGAAAGTCTGGATAGTAGGGCTATGAGAAGGAACCTGGATAGTAGGGTTACTTCGAAATGAAAGCCTGGATAGTAGGGCTATAAGAAGGAACCTGGATCGTAGGGTTACTTCGAAATGAAAGCCTGGATAGTAGGGCTTTCCTCATTTGATCACGTAGATTAGTTGACCCGTTTGGTTTCAAGAACTGATTTTCCATTGGTTATCTGCAGATGTGACATGTATAACTTCGTGGATTTAATCTTGAATTGTTGGAATTGTTGATGATAACCATCTTTCCTGAAAAGGTAGGGGGTTAATTATATGTGATGCATGAAATGCATTGTGTGATGATGTTCTCAAAATAAATGAGATTATGTTGTATGCAATGTGTATGTGCACGTCATGATGTATGAACATGAAATGCTATTGTGACATATCCGAGTCTGGGAGAATAAACCCCTGACTGCTGCTGGAGTGTGCTGGAAAATGAATTCATGACCGTTGTAGAAAAAGTGGTTCTTCTACTTCTGGTAGGGATGGTAAACGGAGATGACTATGTCGTGGATTTGCTCCTTTCTGTTTGTGAATATTTTGTTGGAGAGAGACTCTGCTTGAGAATAACTCTGCGGGGGAATAACTCTGTTGTGAGAGAAGATGTTTTATTGGAAAATTTTGCCGATTTGGAAAAATTAGCTGCGCTGGGAGGATGAACTTCCGTAGCTGGAGGAATAAGCTCTGTCGGGGATTGAGCTTATGTATTCAGAAAAATAAACTTTGTTCGGGAGAAAACTTTATGACCCACTTAAGATTATAAAATTCGGCTGGGGAATAGATGTCGATTCTCTGAAGGAACTTTTCTAGGGAAAGTAACTCCTGTTTGGGGCAGCCTATATCAAAGCTTTAGTTGCCTCTACTTTGTGGGGAGTGTAGATGTCACGGGGTCGTAGGTAATGATGCCCTGGTTTCAAAACTGTCTCTGCCCCTGTACCTGCTGAACAAAGTAACTGTCGGGTTTGACATGTTTTTTTTATAGTTTTTGCCCATGTTTCTTAAGTTACGAGCAATTGTCTTTCCATTTCCTATGCAAATATTTGTGAACAACAATCATATTCAAATGCATATGTAAATAATAAATCATTGGACGTTTTTGCAAAACAAAACAGAAAAAGAAAAACAAATGGTTTTGTAAAAATGACTTGTATTGATTTTCGAAGTTGGCCTATAACAGGCGTTTTTGTACAAGGAAGCTGACGCTCTAGTAAGAGAACGCCGCTGTGAAAACGAAATATATACAATAATTATGTATAAAGAAAATAAAACAACTATGTGTAATAATCCCATTGAGTTTCAATTCTGCTATTGCCGTTATGTCTTCGAGCATCTCATTATTTTGCTGCTTGTTCGAAGCTGACTGGATTGATTGGTGTTGTTTGAGCTTGATAGTTGATACTGAGGTCTGATTGCAAGGTGATCCAATTGAGTTTTCAGTCCATCGGGATACCCTTTTTTTCCCAAGCCGCCTTTTCAGGATTTCGACTTGCCGGGTGTAGAGATTTTTTTGTTTTCATCCCTTATTTTTTCCCGAACCCTTTTGGTTCGCCTGGAAGCCCTTATTTTTTCCTAGGCTGGTCAACCTAGCGGGTCTTTAATCATGCGTAGTATCTTTTCACTATGTCTGCATTGAAAGGGTGAGGAAGGTCGTCACCATCCATGGTGGTTAGAATTATGGCTCCACCCGAGAAAGTGTTTTTGATCACAAATGGCCCTTCGTATGTGGGATTCCATTTTCCCCTAGGATCACCTTGCGGCAGTATGATGCGCTTGATCACTAGATCCCCGACTTGATATTCTTGGCATCTGACTTTTTTGTTGAAAGCCTTGATCATCCATTTTTGATACGTTTGACCATGACAGACATCAGTAAGTCATTTCTCATCGATCAAATTCAGTTGATCAAGTCGAGTCTGGATCCAGTCATCTTCGTTCAAACCCGCATCCTTCATGATCCTTAGAGAAGGAATCTGGACCTCAATAGGCAGGACAACCTCCATGTTGTATACCCGAGAGCAGGGTGTTGCCCCTGTTGACGTCTATGTTGAGGTACGGTACCCATGAAGAGCAAATGGTAACATCTCATGCCAGTCTTTATATGTCACCATCATCTTCTGTATGATCTTTTGATGTTCTTGTTAGCAGCTTCGACATCGCCATTCATCTTCAGCCGGTAGGGAGAAGAGTTATGATGTTGTATCTTGAATTGCTTACAGAGTTTAGTGATCATCGTGTTGTTGAGATTCGTACCATTGTCTGTAATGATTCTTTCGGGGACACCGTAATGACAAACCAGGTTATGCTTGATAAACCACGCCACCATGTTCTTGTTCACAATAGCAAAGGAGGCAACTTCAACCCACTTCGTGAAATAATCAATGGCCACCAGGATGAAGCGATGCCCATTGGAAGCGGTAGGTCTAATCTCTCCGATCATGTCAATGCCCCGCATTGCAAAGGACCAAGGAGTTGTCAAAATGTTCAAGGGAACCAGAGGCACATGCACCTTATCAGCATAGATCTAGCATTTATGGCAAGTTCGGGAATGTGGATAACAATTTCTTCCATAGTGGACCAATCGTATCCTGCCCGTAGGATCTTCTTAGCCATGGTATGTCCACTTGAATTGGTTCCAAAGTCACCTTCGTGTAGATCTGTTATAATCTTCTCCGCTTCGCTCTTGTCTACACACTGCAGTAAGGTAGAGTCATGGTTGCACTTGTAGAGGATTCCTTTACTGAGGAAAAATTTCATGGCGAACCTTCTCATAAACTTCTTATCGTTGACATATGCCCCCTCAGGATACTCTTGAGCCTCAAGATACCTTTTTACTTCGTGAACCAAGGTTTGTCTGCTACCTCTTCAGTATCGATCTCACAGCAGTACGCTAGTTCATACAACCTCTCAATGGTGATTCGAGGAGCTTCGTTGTCCCACCTGACTTTGAACATAGAAGACATGGTAGCTAGCGCGTCCGCTAACTGATTCTCCTCTCGTGGGAAATGTTCAAAAGTTACCTCCTCAAAGTGTGGGAGAAATGTCAGCATGTGCTCTTTGTACGGGATGAGATTCGGATGCTTCGTATCCCACTCTCCTTTGATCTGACTTGTCACCAGGGCTGAATCCTCGAAAACATTTAAGAACTTGATCCTCAAGTCGATAGTAGCTTTGAGACCCATGATGCAGGCTTCATACTCTGCCATGTTGTTGGTACAATTTAAGCATATTCGGGCGGTGAAAGGAGTATGACAACCCTCAAGAGATATGATTACAGCACCAATGCCATTAGCGAGTGCATTCGAAGCAACATCGAAAACCATAGTCCATCAGGATCCTTCTTCAGGTCCTTCATCTGGTCCAGGTTCTTCATAGTCAGTCACTAGCATAATATTCTCGTCCGGGAACTCAAAATTCATGGACTGGTAGTCATCCACAGTCTGATGAGCCAAATGATCAGCTAATACACTTCCCTTGATTGCTTTCGGGGTCGTGTATTGAATGTCATATTCGGTCAGGGTCATTTTCCATCTCGCTATTCTTCCGGAGAGCACGGACTTCTCGAAGATATACTTGATTGGATCCATCTTAGATATCAACAAAGTAGTGTGGGTCAACATATACTGTCTTAGTCGGCGAGCAGCCCATGCCAAAGCGCAACAAGTTTTCTCGAGCAGTGAGTATCATGTTTCACAGTCAGTAAACTTTTTGCTAAGGTAGTATATTGCGTGCTCTTTTCGACCAGACTCGTCATGCTGCCCCAGCACACACCCCATCGAATTGTCTAGCACCGTTGAGTACAATATCAAGGGTCTTCCTTCAATTGGAGGCATCTGAGTTGGTGGTTCTTGAAGGTGTTCCTTGATTCTTTCGAAAGGGGTCTGGCATTTGTCATTCCACTTTACCACTTGATCTTTCTTCAGGAGCTTGAAGATTGGCTCACAAGTAGCAGTCAGATGTGAAATGAACCTGGAGATATAATTTAGGCGCCCCAAGAAACCTCTAACCTCCTTCTCAGTATGGGGAGCCGATATCTCTTGTATGGCCTTCAACTTTGCAGGGTCTACCTGAATACCTTTGTCACTGACGATGAACCCTAGAAGTTTACCAGACCTTACTCCGAAGGTACACTTGTTCGGATTCAACCTCAACTTGTATGTTTTCAACCTGTCAAACAACTTTTGTAGATGATCCATGTGTTCTTCCTCGGTTTGAGACCTAGCTATCATGTCATCAACATAAACCTCTATCACTTGGTGAATCATATCGTGGAACAAAGCTACCATGGCTCGCTGATAAGTTTCCCCAGCATTCTTTAATCCGAAAGGCATCACCTTGTAACAGAAGGTGCCCCACTGTGTGACGAAGGTTGTCTTCTCCCTGTCTTTGGGTGCCTTCTTGATCTGGTTGTAGCCAGAGAAACCGTCCATGAAGGAGAAGATTTTGTGTTGTGCGGTGTTGTCAACCAGAACATCAATGTGGGAAAGCGGGAAGTCATCCTTGGGGCTTGCCCTGTTCAGTTCTCTGTAGTCCACACACATCCGTACCTTACCATCCTTCTTAGGTACCGAAACTACGTTAGAACCCCGCTGCGGATAGGAGGTGACAACTAAGAACCCAATGTTGAACTGTTTCATAACCGCTACTTTGATCTTCTCTGACATTTCACGACGCATACGGCAGACCTTCTGTTTAACAGGAGGACAATCTTCTTTAGTCAGAATACGATGTACCACAATATCAATGTCTAAACCAGGCATGTCTTCATATGACCAGGCGAAGATCTAAACATAATCGTACAACATCTGTATTAACCACTATTTGACATTCATCTCCAGATCTGCGCTGCTCTTGACTTCTTTTCGGTCTACCTTTGTGCCTAAGTTTATCGTCTCAACGGGCTCTTCATGAGGCTGTATAGCCCTCTCTTCCTGTTGTAACGGTCTAGCAAGTTCTCCAGGCACCTCACAATCTTCCTCACCTTCGTCCTCGGCTTGGTTGATCGTATTTTCGAAGTTATAACCGGAAATAGCATAATTGTTATCAATGGGATCCATAGTGGATATGGATTTGCAGTTTTATATGTGAGTGTGTGTAAGAGCATAGCTGTATTGATAAAGTGAAAAGCGGAAAATAAAAACAAAGAGCGCAAAATTTGTATGCAAGAAACGTCCAATGTTTTATTGATGACATATAATAACCCTCACAAATAAACCATTGTTCCTTGGGTAAGACACAAGGCCATAGAGTTTTTATTGTTTATTACAAATTCGAAAAACAAGTAAGACAATTACTGCTGAACAAAAGAAATCGGCATAAAATCTTTGGCCGTCCAGTTAATAGGTCCACTGTTGGTAGTAGGGTAGATACAGCTGTCAATATCAGCATCCTTATCATTGTCTTCTATAGCGTTAACCCCACGATTGCCGATGCGTAGGGGAGGTCCTCTAGCCCGAGCACGTCGAACAACCCTTTGAGCTCCTGAAGTAAAGCCCAAACCAAATTTGTCTGTTTTATGATGAAAATCAGGGAGCTGTCCCTAAATGGTACACCCACATTCTTCAACTACTGCTCTGGCATCCTTGAGAGAAGCCATCTTCAAAGGAGGTTTGGTGATCTTTGGCGCATTGGTGATAGTCTCGGTTGATGCCATAATCTGAGGAACCTCTTCAAAATTTTGACAAGGGGTCTCTATGAATTCCCCGTCCATCTTCACATACCTGAAAGAGTTCAGGTGGCTTACCATGTACTCTTCTTCACCATGCACGGTGACAATCTTCCCCTTCACTGGATACTTCAGCATTTGGTACAACGTAGAAGTAACGGCGCCAACTTCATGGATCCGAGGACAACCCAACAAACAAGAGTATGATGGCCTGATATCCATCACGTAGAAGGTGGATTCAAAGGTATGGGAACCCACTTTAACAGGGATGTCCACCTCCCCGTGTACCATCCTTTTTGAACCATCAAAAGCCCTCACCACAATGTTACTGGACTTTAAGGTCAAACCTTCATAGTCTAGCCTATCAAGAGCCTTCTTGGGCAGAACATTTAGTGACGATCCAGTGTCCACTAGCACATGAGCCATAGTAGTGACCCTGAATTCGATTGAGACATGCAGAGAATCATTATGCTTTCTCCCCTTTGGTGTCAAATCGGCATCTGAAAAACCCAACCCATTGTCAGCAGTCAAACTGGCCACACAGTCCTTGAATTGGTCAGCAGAAGTTTCTTGCGGCACATGCACAGTCCTAAGAAATGCAATCAAAGCCTTTGCATGGGCCTCGGAACACAATAGCAGAGACAACATTGATATCTTCTAAGGGGTCTGCCCCAGCTTCTCAACCACATTGTAGTCGCTCTTCTTGATTATTTTTAAAATTTCCTCCATTTCTTGCTTAGAGGACTCCAAAACAACTTTTCTAGGTGCCTCCGTTCGGGCAGGCTCACCTATAGCTTCTTTTCCCCGAGTCCCAGATGACTCATCGGCAGGGGTAACAACTGGAGTAAGGATAGGAGTAGTAGAAGAAGTACTAGCAGGAACAACAGATTGAATAACAATAAGCTTAGCAACAGTCTTCAGGGAGATCTCGGGAGAGAAAACCCTTCCACTCCGAGTAACTTTGTTGGTCCCGAAAATGTTACTGACATTGGGATCATCCTCTTCAGTCTTCAAATCCTGTTTGACGCCATGGTAATAAACGTCAGAACCATAATTCCAAGGAACAGCTTTGTCCGAGGAGTACGATACCAGGCCAGGAAAAGTGACTATCAACGGAGCAATTCTTGGAGCAGGTGTAATCCTAACAGGTCTTTTAGAGGAGACCTTGGAAGAATTGGCGGAAATGGTTATGATAGCAACATCTTCATGTAGGACAGTCGTAATCGGAGTCTTTTCAAACAAAATCTCTCCGCTATCCATCAGGCGTTGAACACCTGCTTTCAGCAAATAACAACCAGAAGGTAGAGATAAACACATATGGCAACCTTCACCACAGTCCGGAAATAAACTGGCTACCAACAAATTCTTCTTGACAGTCATGAGAGGAGTGGAAACTTCATCAGCGGAGGTAACAAATAGATCAATATCAATGGCATTAACACCAAGGTTGTGCTTTTGAAGGGGAGCATGTTGTACCCCAAAATTTTCTCTCTCATTTATCAAATATTTTGTCACAAGATCTCCTTTGGTTCAAGACTGTACAAGGATTGATCAGCTCAAGACACCTCTTTAAGCACTGATGCCTGAAATTAGGGTTTGAGATTGCACAAGGATAATTGAACTTTTAATGCCTCATATGACTTTCATGGATCATTATGGACCCCCAAGATTTCTCATGTCAAGTTTCAAGTCTTGGATCACATTTTTGCTCAGTCAATTGAGCAGTTTACCTAAAAAAAACCTGTATTGGGGAAAAAGTCAACTGTGGCCGATTTACAGTCAAACTTCATAATTTTTTATCCATATCAATATTATGAACTCATATGTATCATTTGATCAAGTTTGGACCACAATTCCTCAAGAAATTTGATCAGATCATCAAAAGGGCAAAATGGTCAAAATTAGGGTTTTGATTGAGAAAAGGCAATTTCTGATTTTTGACCTAGCAAATGGTTGATTTATTGGAAACATGATCTCAAGGATTCAATTGCATCATTTTGACCTAATGGCATGACTCAAAACATCCCTCAAGATCAATTAATTGATAGTTGATTTTCAGTTAACTGATCAAAAGTCAACTGCACATTGAAAAGTCAAACTTTGACTTTTTGGTCAAAATCGAGTATCAAAGATCACAATTCATCAAAACATGTCAAAATATGAAACTTGTTCATCAATAAATCAAAAAGTCAAGATTTTATTTTGAAAAGTCAAAGTTTCCAAACTTAGAAATTTTTCTAAGTGTTGGAAACTTCATATTTTTTCACAACTTTGAGCCAATTTTTCACCATGATGCAAGATGATTCAAAGGAAACTTTCAACATGAAAGTTGTAGATCTCAATGAGATATAAAACATTTCTTTACACAACTTCTCCTAGAAATGCATGGATTTCAAGTTATGATTTTGTGAATACATGTTCATGAAACTTGGAAACTTAGTGAAATTTTTCCCTAGTTTAGGCAAGATTTTGACCTAACTTCATGGAAATTTTTCACATAGTTGCAAGGGGAATTTTTAAAGGTGATACAAATAGGGGTTGTAAATCACATTACAAGCTTTTTAAAATATCCAAGAACTCCTTGAGATCATGTTTGATCAAGGAGAATCGAAGGCATGAAGTTGGCATTTCATTCTTGAATTATAGGTCTTTTCATGATGAACAAGAATGCAATTTCAATGTTAGGCTGCATAATCTTGCTTTGAAGGCCTTCTAACTTGTGTATCTATCCATAATTAATGGATTACACAAACTTTTGAGTTATAATCCAAGTGGTTTAAGCTTTATCTAATTCACATTGCCATTTTGGGAAGAAAGTGAATAATACCATTCTTGAAAAGCAAGCTTTATGCACAAAGTCAATTCTTGAGCCTCTAACTTGTTCCCTCTGATCACGCTCCATATAAAAAGTCATAAGCAAGTGTGTTTAAAGCATAACCACTCTATCATAGCAAGTACACAAGACTTTGAAACTTGGATTTCTCAAAAAATCACATGTTATTCTTAAACTTTTGATTTTGAATTCTAATTAACAACAAGCTTCCTAACTTGTTGATTATAAATAGAGGCACTATTTGTGAGCTAGAACACGAGCTTAAGCACCCTGAAACACACCAAAACTCCCTCAAGCCAGAATTTGCACAAGAAACTCCGATGCACAGTTCTGACCTTAAACTTATATCTCTCATTTCCCTCGTGCGTTTTCCTTCTTAATCAATCACAAAGCTCCTACCCATCAAACATAACATATCCTTGACCCTGTTTCATAACTGTAACTCCATCTTCATCAACTTCCATAACCAAAAACAGAGCTCTGCAAGTTAACTTCTCCAGAACTCCTCAACGACTTTCAGCTTAAGCCAAGCATCACATTAGCTTCTTGGGAACTTGAGGAAGCTAACCCAATCACTGGAACTCATCAAAAGATGCTAAAACTCAAAACACGATACCCTCTTGCAAGGTGAGTTTTCTGACTTTTGAACTATTCATATAGGCATTGTTAGGCTTGCATTTGTGAAGATAGAATGTAGATATCATTGCCCTGAAACTAACCATGTCCATAATTTTCATTTATGTTGCTTGAGCTTAGAGAATTTTAAGATTAAAGTTTCTAGAAAAGTTAGGGTTCAGATTAGGGCCAATAAAATTCATGTTTGTCTTTGATCTATAATTTTATTGCTTTACATTTCTGAAATCGTGAGGAAATTTGCCAAAAGATTCATGTTTACACTTTTGCAAATGGATGAGAAATGAAAAAGATGCAGGTGGTCTGGCTAGGCACGAGGTTGAAGATGAAGTTGTCTTCAGGAAGCAATTTCTAATATATATTTATGCTTTTATTATATGAACAGATGAAACAGGCCCCTCCAGTGGTACAAGAAGCGCGCGCGTATTATAATGTCCCGGGTTCGAGCCCCAGCGAGTCCTTTTGCAATTTTCACATTTTTTTTCTTCCATTTTTTCCTTTTTGTTGAATAAGGCAGGCGCTGGGCTCCCTTCTGTTGGGCCTGGTATTTTGGTTATCTCATACTCCCTGTTTCACTTTCATACGTCTTGGCCTATTTTCTTTCTTTTATATTTTTATTTTTATTTTATTTATTATTATTATTATTATTGTTAATAATAAAAATCCAAAAAAAATTTATTTTATTATTTATATTTATTTAGTTTATTTTTCTTCATAAAACAAAATAATACAAAAAACATTTCCTTTAATAAATTAATTTCCTTTTTTTTAAATACTTAGATAATTAGTCTTAATTATTATTATATTATTTTCTTGTAAATTAAAATCAATTTAGAACTTAGGACTTTTATTTAATTAATTTTATTTACTAAATTAATCAAATTCACAAAAAACCCTAAAAAACTTGTTTTCTTTAATAAATTAATTTCTTTTTTCTTATTCTATTCAATTAATTTATTTTAATTTAATTAGGTCAAAACTTTTAATACAAAAAAATCCATTTCTTACCTATTCATACTTGTACATTATATTCATTTCATTTCTTGTACATTTATTCAAGTTCAATATGATTGTAATAGATAATTAGGGTTTTAATTTTCTTGCAATTTCCCAATTTGTAAATTTTTACACCCCTCCTCTAATGATGTAATAGCTTAGTATTTTTATTTTCCGCAATTTAATGCTTTATATATAATTGCTAGTAAATTAGGACTTGTATGGAAAGATTAAAACCAACAAATAGCAAACCCTAATCAAGACAAACCAAACATGTAAACCAATGCACTTGCACACTTGCACCCTTAGGGTAAATCCACTTGGTTGTCTTATAAAATGGCCATATTATGTATGTGAGGTATCTTAGCAAAATGAATCAAAAAATACAAGAACAAAGTCCCTCGATGACGCTATAAAAGTTGCTTTTCAAAAATGATCTTAGTCCCTTAAAGAAAATGCTAAGATATCTTACAACATTGCTAATCATGGCTATACGATGACCCACGCCCGTCCCCTTTACATCCAAAGATAGGGTTTCTTACCAAATAAATGGTAAGATAACAATGTAAAAGGAAAGAGGAAATAAACATGAAAGACTTTTGAGTAGGTAGATTTCTCCTAGTTGCTTGCTCAATTTCAAACTAAAACATCCTTACTATTTTCAAAACAAACACCAACACTTTCAAAAAAACATCTTTCAAACTTGAAAACATTTTCAAAGGATCAACACTTTGTATACATTCTTACGAATGAGAATCATTACAAAGTTTTCCTAAACGACGACGCCTTTTCAAAATACTTTCAAAAACCACACAAAGCATATTTTCAAACAAAAGTAAGTGATCTAGTAAGAAACTAAGAGCCAATAGATAACTATGGATAAAAAAGGTGCTAATACCTTCCTTTTTTATAATATACCCCTAGAACTCAAGAAAACATCTCAAAGGTCTTTCCTATTCTTTTCAGCCTTTCCTTTTGGATAAAAGAAAAGTCGGTGGCGACTCTTGCTAACCGCAACATTTGCGATCAAGCCAAAAACAACTAAGTCAGTTCTCCCACAGTGTTGGGGAATATTTTAAAAGTGGGGTTACTTAGGTCTAGATCACATTTATTTGCTTTCATTGTTTGACTTGTATGCTTTACATTATGGTTCTTTGTTTGGGTTTGAATCCTCTACCCGGATTTGGGATACCTTATAGGTAAGTAGCAATACGTTGTGGAAATTGTGCGGGGTATACCGACATGGTATAAATAATAGCTATGTTAGTGTGACATATTTGTGGGTACCGGTATCCCTTAAGTAGACAAGGATAATATGGGGCCGCTGAGTGATGTCATGAAGCACTAACTAACTTCTAGAACCTTTACTTGACCAACTTGGCCATTAGGACATAGTGAGATGACCGACTTTGGTGCAGTCCGAAGTTGGTAGATACTCGATACTACACTCATATAGGTTTAGTTTTTTGGGATATTTCGGTTGCCATTAAAGAGGCTTGCGCTGAAACAATTCCTGAGGAAACAAACCAGTGATATTGAGCTCCCTTAGAACCCAATTACTATTTCTAGGACAGGTTTGAGCCAACTAAACTTCAATAGGGTACTTACCTATGAGACTCCATGTAAGCCTAAACCTAAGGACTTGTTTGTTTTGTTTGTATATATTTACTTGTACATAACATCATAAATATCATAACATCATACTCATACTCACTAACCATTTCAAGGATTTTTAGGATTTAACTTTGTTCTGTTTTGTAGGACATGGATTCTATTCGCAGGAAAACCATTCAAGTCAATCTTTTAAGGATCCCTCCTCAACTTAAAGAGTTAGCATCAAGGGTTCCCAAGAATTCTCCATTTACCGAAAGACATGGTCGCCTCCTAAACTTGGTTACCTCCAACACTGACGAGGACATGATGAAGGTGCTCTTCCAGTTCTTTGATCCTCTACACCATTGATTCATATTTCCCGATTATCAACATGTGCCAACTTTGGAAGAATTCTCCCAACTCTTGAGGATTCCCATTCTCAATCAACTACCCTTCAACGGTACGGAAAGAGATCTAAAACCAGAAGAGATTTCTCAAGCACTACACTTGCAACCATCTGATGTCACAACTAATTGGGAAACAAGGAGTGGTGTCAAAGGTTTCTTATCCAAGTTCTTGTTTGAGAAAGCTCAAAACTGTTGGAACTCCTTGGACTTGCAAGCTTTTTAGGAAATTGAGGCTCTCCTCATCTATGGGATGGTTTTGTTTCCAAATCCTGACCAACTCATAGATGTAAGCGCCGTCAAAATCTTCAAGTCTCGTAACCCGGTGCCTACTTTGTTAGGAGACATCCTACATTCTTTTCACACTCGCACTATGAGGAAAAGAGGTATCCTTATGTGTTGTACTCCTATCTTGGCAAGATGATTTATTTCTCATCTTCCACAATCTGTATTGATGAACGAGCAAGGTTCAAGGTGGTCACATAGGTTGATAACGCTCAGGTATTCATATATTCAATGGTGTTCCCGATCTGTGGAGAGTGTTACTATCGTAGACCATTATGGAGAATACCCTAATGTCCCCTTACTTGGCATTAGAGGAGGAATTGTAAGTACAAAGTGCGCCTAAGAGGGTGGGGGGGGGGGGGGGGGGGGTTAATTAGATACTTTAAAAAATTCTGGTTTTAGTGATGATGGATATTATTTTTCTGGATTATAGTGAGTTTATGAAAGAGTAAAGTGCATAAAAATAAATAGACACAAGCAATATATCCCGGTTCCCCTCACAGTCCGAGAGTACTCCAGTCCCCTTTCAACATGAAAGAGATTTCCTTATTGTGGCAAACTTAAACAAGAACTACCCAAAAACCAAGAACAATCCTCTTGGACCAAGAACAATCCTCTTAGATTTTCACTATGTCAACAATGATAACAATCCTCTCAAAGTAACCTCACTTGTATCCAACAATCCTAGAAAGACAAGATTTATAAAACCACTTAAACTTATTTCCAAAAATCCTGAAAAATAAGTAAGTATTTATCAATATTTGATTTGAGTGAGTTTGAGTAGTAATGATCACTTTGAGTGATTTAATCAATGAATTGATCTTCTCTTCCAATGATAATAGTATACAATGACTCAAGATATATAATGCTCAAAGTTTTCTGGTTAATAATATGTGAAAGTGTGCAGAAAACTTGTGTATGAAAATGTATTGTAGCTTGAGTTACATTTTTGAAAATTCAGAAAATATAATTGGAAAAGGTGTAGAAATGATTTTGAAAATGAGTATTTATATGTTCATAGCACATTTTTGAAACAACATAAAGTTCTGTAAGTGAATCATGAACAATTGCCAAGATTAAGAGAAAGGTTTCCATGAAATGGTGTTATGAACAAGCATGTGCAAAGCTGCTGTTTTTCAAAATCATGCAGCATGCAGTCGATTGCACCCTTTGTGTAAATCGATTGCACGGGGTTTCAACAGCTAGAATTTCAAAAGTTTTGAGTGTGCAATCGATTGCACAAGAGTGTAAATCGATTGCATGTGAAGTCAGTAGCAAAAATTGATTTAGTGCAATCGATTGCACAAACATGCAAATCGATTGCACTGAGAAACAGTAGCAAAAATTGATTTAGTGAAATCGATTGCACTCAGAAACAGTAGCAAAAGATTTGAAAAATTGAAGCATGCAATCGATTGCACTAATATGCAAATCGATTGCACTCAAGTGAAAAATGATTTTTAGCTTAGAAAAACTTGAGTAAAGGTTTGGACAATATAAAATATTTCTTTTTACCATTGAGCATCTATGTCTTAAGTTCAAAGTAAGTATTATCATTATACCTTAAAATTTTGCTAAGTGCTTGAACTGAAGACTTTATTAACGGATGCTTTTAGCTGAGTCAAAAATCTTTGCATTCTTTGACAATCATGGTTTGTCTTCATCAAAACAAAAGTGCATTTGAGAAGGTTGCTTTTACATTCTCCCCCTTTTTGATGATGACAAACGATCTTGCTTGATGCGATGTAATTTCCGAAAAGAGCTTCTCCCCCTAAGATGCATAGCTCCCCCTTTGTATGAGAAGGTTGGTATCCTTTGAATTTGTTCATCTTGGTTGAAGAGTACCTAAAAAAATTAAGACAAGGAAATATACAAGCATAAAGTACCACATCCTTCTCCGCCTTTGAAATTATCAAAAAGAAGGGAAAGATGCAAAAAAAAAATAGTAATAAAGTAATATTGAGAGGAAAACTTAATTAATCATGCATCACAAATAGTCTAACAATTACAAGGAAATTTAACAACAAACAAAACGTAGAATAACAGAACAAGGACATAATAGAAAATAGTAGACATAATAAATTTGGATAGAACTTTATGGTTGATTCATGTCCCGGTTGTTATAGAACCAAGATCCTTGATTTGGAAATTGTTGTTGTAGAGGAGGTTCTGTGTAATGTTGTGGAGGTGCAGCTGGATTATTTGGGTCATATGGTGGAATGTGAAGACGAGAGTAAAGGTAAGAAAATTGTTGATTTACATCTGTGCGGAAGTCATTAATCCGGGTTGTTGTAGAATCGTTGATAGCATTTCATTGGTTGTTGATGTTGGTGTTCATAGAAGAAAATTGTTGAGACATGAAATCCATAAGATCTTGATTGCTTGGACCAGAGGGAGCAGTAGGTGGAGGAGGTACAACTTCAACACCTTCGACTTCTTGATCGTTCCCTTCATCACCAACCACATCTTCACCAGTGTAAGTTATAGTTTTGTTTCCGGATTATAATGAACACCCATTCTTGAGTCAACATTCTCGATTGAAATCTTATGCAGATTTGGATCCATATTGACTTTCTCAAACCCAGCAAAATCAACTCCAAATTCTTCCATAATTAATGTAACAAAGTAAGCATATGGTAGAAATTTTGATTTTGCATCGACTCTCAGCATATGAACCATTATGAGCCTTGCCTAATTAACACTTATTCCTTTTTTTCTTGCATAAATCAGCTGCATTTCCAGGTCAGTCACAATGCAGTGGTTTCCAGCCTGTGGAAACATAATATAGACCATAAAGTAATGAAATAGTCGATCGTCTATATAAAAGTTACCTGCACTCCATGAGTCTCTAGATGGAATCACTCCGCCTAGAGCACGAATCCTTTTGGCACGAAATTCAGCTTCACTTAATCTCCCAATGCTGTAATAAAATTCCTTTTTCCTGTAGTCATCCCATGCCTCATTTTCAGGGTCGTACAAAGAGCTTCCAGTGTAGGGAATATGAAGAATCTCACCAAAAATCTCAGGGGTTAGAGAGATTCGAGTACCCAATACATATGTCACCATCTTGCCTTTGTGGTGAGTTAAATTGCTGAAAAATACTCTTACCAGATCCAGATAATATGGACCAAATGATGAAATTAATGGTTCTAGTCCATAAGCAGTTAAATCATTTTTAAAAGAGAAACATTCATGGGGAAAGGATGACAGCATAACATATTTAGGATTGGACACTATCTTTCTTTGAAAGTCCTTTGTGAATCTTGCTTCTTGTTCTTCAGTGAGAGATGAAAGTAATGGATTCTCAGAGGATGAATCAACCTTTTTCTTCCCTTTCTCTGAAGCTGACACCTTTCATTTTTGCGTTGAAGCCATGGGTAAGGTATTTTTAGGGTTTTGAAGGTTTTAGGTTTTTGAGAGAAGGGTGTTTAATTAGCTGAAGTTTGGATATGACTTGTGAGTAGATAGAAATGAGTGGGTTGTATTATATGTAATGAAGTTTAATTGGCTTGGGAATATGAGAGAGAGAGAGAGAGAGGAATTCTGACCAACAAATATTTCTGTCATAAAAACATGTTATAATGGGTGAAATCAATTTGCATACAGATGCAATCGATTTTCACATAAAACAGAATCAAAATAAAATTGAAACGCACAGAGTGCAATCGATTTGCACTTATGGTGCAATCGATTTTCACTGAAACAGAAAGGTCAAAATTAAAAACACTTAGTGAGCAATCGATTTACACTATTGTGCAATCGATTTGCATCAACCAAAAAAGGCCAAAAATAGATTTTTCTTAAACTTAAACACTACTTAACATATATATTCACATATAGCATGGTTAAAAACATATATATAAAATCATAACAAGGGTAGAAATAACCTTGTATGTCGTTGTTATACCCCAAAATTTGCCCTCCCATATTCCTCAAGAAATTGCCAAGCCAAGTCACAAAAGTCCCCAAGGGTTGTGCAGTGCAACAGTCTCCCATACAGTCAAAACTAGGGTTTTGAGTCTGATCAAGAAAATGAAGTTTTCAAAGGTCCAATCAAGTCTCATATGCTTACAAACATGGTCAAGCATCCTCATATCAAGTTTCAAGGCATTCAGCTCAAGATTGCACAGTCAAAACCCTAAATTGCACTACAGTCAACTGTAGGGGCAAAATGGTCATTTGACAGTCAAAAGTTCAAATTTTTGGTCAATATATCATTTTGAAGCCACAAACATCATTTGATCAATGCTTGATCATGATTCTCAAAATTTGGCTCAGAAATCATCAAAGATGCAAAAGTTGCTATATTTGGACAGCTGAAAAAGTCAACTGAAATTGACCAGGGCATAACTTTCACATGGATTATCAGAAAAATCCCATCCAAAGCTCATTTTGAAGAGAAAGACATTTCCTACAACTCATCTTCATACTTCAAGTCCAAGAAATTCTCTCACAAAAAGTTATCAATTTCAACATTACAGGTCATTTTCAAAAGTCAACAAAAAGGGACTTTAAGTCAAAGACCATAACTTGCGATTGGTAAATCAAAATGACATGGGACCAAAGGCATTGGTTAAAGGACTCAAAGACCTTTCCAAAATGTCCAAGAACATGTGAAAAGCTTAAAAATTGAGCAAGTTATGCCTTGTAGAAGTTGGGAAATTTTTGTGAAATGGCAAAAGTCAACTATCCTTGAAAATCCAATTTTTGACAAAAGGGCCCCATTTTTTCCACTTGGTTCATCCTTGTCATGCCACACACGTGTCCCATGGTTAATTTCAAGACCAAATATTGATTTTTTTATTTTATTTAATTTTTGATGATTTAATTCATTTTAATTCTTTGAAAATTCAAATAAAATTTAAAAACCAATGGAATAGTGTCATGTGAACTTGGACAATTTCTATGTATCATGAACCAACTCAAGAAATCAGGCTAGGGTTCATTTGCACACTAGGTCTAGGTTTTGGCTAAAAAGGAGGAAAAATGGTTAAGAGTGAAAACCCTAAGACTAATTCCTTCATGAGCTTGAATCTAGGTCAAAGAGTAAGCCAATTCCATTCCATTATGATCACTGAGTCCAACCCTAACCATAACACAGCAAAAGGCTCGCTCAAAAGCTGATTGGAACTTTGAAAAATTAGTGATATAAGCCAAAACTGAAAACTAGTTTAGAGAGAGTTTGAAGCCTTAATTTTTTTCCTAATAGCATCCTGAGACGTCACTGAAGGTTTCTCAATCGTTCACATCAATTAAAACATCCTGAATTGGTACCCCTAACTCAGACTGTATCTCAAAATATTTGAAATCGTATTCTCAATTCCAAGCCTCTTCATTGCATTTCAAACATATATCCTTGTTCCTTACAAAGTTTCTAAGCTTTCCATTATATTCAATTGCATTTTTAGTGATCATACGTGATTCCACCATTTTCATGTTCTAGGGTTTTGTAGAGCTTAATTTAGGGCTTTTGTAAATAAGAAAAATCAGAGCTCAAGACCATTGCCATCACACTCAACGCATCTGGACGAAAAGATTCATACACTCGCGCCTAATTTATATTTGGAAACAAGCTAATCGCTATTTTTCTGTAGCTAGCTTTAAGCCACGCATGAAAAACCGTGGCCAATGCGTTTTGTTTTTTACAGGGATGAAGAAGATGGTGTCGTGTCACACAGGGACAGGTCCATTTAAATTTGCGCGCGTTTTGATGACTATGCATTGGTTTTGTTTTTTATTATTTGTTTGCCATTATATGTTAATTGAAACGCATGTGCTTCAGTGGTACAGCTGTTACGCTTGCATTGTCTAAGACCTGGGTTCGAGTCCCAGGTCTGAATAATTTCTCATATTATTTTTCAACTTGAGTTCACATGCAGCGCTAACATTGATGCCTATCATACACTTCAAAATCAGCTCATCCACGTGTCCCAGAGTACCCACATCAAAGGCTAGGATTGAAGAATATGCTATGCTTCAGTCAAATGCATCACATCTGATCAAAAAAGTCAATGGAATCCAAGCAAATGGGCCAGGCTTTTCAAATCTGAACCTCCAATTTTGGGGTCTACCCCCCCCTGGTTTGCCTTATTATTTTTTATTCTTTTTTAATTTTTCTTTTTTATTTCTTTTATTTGCTATTTATTTAATTAATTATTTTCACATAAATATAATAAAAACATTAAAAATACAGAAAAGACAAAAAAAATATAATTTGATTTTTATTACTTTCATAAATAAATTAGAATGTAAATTATTTAGTTTAATTAGGTTTTCAAATTTAATTCTTTTAATAATTAAAATCCAAAAAAATAGAGTTTAGGTTTAATAACTTTTAATTTTCTTTTTTTTATTTTATTTTTCCCTTCTTTTTTCCAGAATAATAATATTATTTATTTATTTTCATAAATTAAAAAATGTACATAAATTAGTTTAGAATTAGATTAGGTTAAAAGTTAAAACTTTCATAATAAACTTAAAAAAATAATAGAATTAGGTCTAATATTTAATTTAATTTCAATTAATTTTTCTTTTTTTCTCATTAAATCTAAAAAACACAAAAATACCATTTTTCATTTAATTTTAATCTTAGATAACTTAATTATTTTAATTCCTTTAAAGGGTTCAACGCCCTCGCATTTGATTATTTTCTTTTTCGCGCGTTTCATTTATTTCTTTTGTGAATATAATGTACTTGTACCAAAGCCATGTAATAGCTATTAGACATTTCTTTTCTGCAATTTATTTTAAAACGGGTCTGGATTAATTTGGCGTTGTAGACCCTCGCCCTTTGTAATAGCGTAGGACTTTTATCTTTTCCGCACTTTAAATTCCCGCAAATATTTTTTAACTGTTAATACATGCATGCAAGAATGAATGGCCATAATAAAATCAAGCGTAGATCACAATGAACATGACAAGACAAACATCAATGAAAACGACACACAAATCACACACCACCCCTAGGGTACGCCTCACTGTTGCCTTGCCCTTCGAAAGGTGATCGTCGAGTAGAGGACGTCTTAGTAAGTCCTCATGATCCGGGAACCTGGCATGAGGGTAGCTTCTAAGGTGTATTCCCATTGCTCTGGTGATCACCATGTCCCTACAAACTCGAATTGACCCGAACACCTCCAACGGTGGTGCTACCTACCTCTCAATGGTGGGATGGCACTACTTTAAAGGACTTTTACACAGACGAATTCCTTAGGGTAGGTAGGTTCTCAAGGATACTTGCTCTAATTTCAAACAAAAATACTTTTCACACCAACACATTTTCAAAAGCTTTCAAAGCAATTTTTTCAAACACTCTGACGTATGAGTCGAACTGAAATTCTTCAAAGAAACTTTCTAAAACCCACAATTGAAAAGCAAACAAACAATTTTGAAAACACATTGAGCAAGTATCTAAGAGCCCATGGATAACCATGGATAGAAAGGGTGCTAACACCTTCCCTTTCTATAATCTACCTCCCGAACCGAGAGCAATCTCTTTAAGGATTTTTTCTGTGCTTTTGTCCTTTCCATTTGGAGAAAATAAAAGACGGTGGCGACTCTTGCTTACCGCGACATTTCGCGAACCAGCGTTAAACAGTCAGTTCCAGATCCACCGATCACAGTCCTGTTCATCAAGAATGCCAAGCTCTCGTCGAATCTTGTAAAACAGTTATCTTGCCAAAGGTTTAGTGAAGATATCGGCAAGTTGATTATGAGTATCTACAAATGTTACCTCGAAATCTCCTTGAAGTACATGATCGTGAAGGAAATGATGTCGTATATCTATGTGTTTGGTTCTTGAATGCATGACTAAATTCTTCGTAATGTTTATTGCACTTGTATTGTTGCACCATAGAGGAATGCATCCTAGATCGAGTCTGTAGTCACGAAGTTGTTGTTTGAGCCACAAAATTTGAGCGCAACTACTACCCACTGCAATATATTCAGCTTTGGCCGTGCTAAGAGCAACACATGCTTGTTTCTTGCAGGCCCATGATAATAATGCATTTCCAAGGATGTGACAAGTACCTCTTGTGCTTTTTCTATCAGTTTTACAACCTGCATAATCCGCATCAGAATAACCAACTAAGTTGCAAACACTACCTTTGGGATACCATAATACGGAATTTGTTGTCCCTTTGAGATACTTCATGATCCTTTTCACCTCCGTAAGATGAGATTCCTTTGGATTTGCTTGAAAGCGAGCACATAGACAAACACTAAACATTATGTCAGGACGGCTTGCTGTCAAATATAATAAGGAGCCAATCATACCTCGATACTTTGTAATGTCGATGGAAACACCTAATTCATCTTGATCAACATATGTACCAGAACCCATTGGTGTAGACATTGCCTTACAGTTATCCATGTCAAATATTTTCAATAGTTCCTTTCAATACTTGGATTGGTTGATGAAGATGCCATCTTTTAATAGTTTGATTTGAAGTCCAAGAAAATAATTCATTTTACCCATCATGGACATCTCAAATTCTCCTTGCATCATTGCTGAAAATTCTTCCCACATTTCTTGGTTTGAAGATCCGAAAATGATATCGTCAACATAGACTTGAGCTAGCAAAGTGTCATCTTTGATTTTCTTGATAAACAGAGTCTTGTCAACTTTGCCCTTTTCAAAACCTTTTTCGCATAAGAAGTTGCTTAAACGATCATACCATGCCCTTGGTGCTTGTTTCAACCCATAGAGAGATTTTCTCAATTTAAATACATGAGATGGATTCTTGAAATCTTTGAACCCCGAGGGTTGCTTAACGTAGACTTCTTCAGTGATATATCCATTCAAGAATGCGCTTTTGACATCCATTTGGAAAAGCTGAAAATTTAATGAGCAAGCATAGGCAAGTAAGAGATGAATAGCTTCTAACCTTGCAATCGGAGCGAAAGTTTCTTCAAAATCTATTCCTTCTTCTTGATTGTAGCCTTGTGTTACCAACCTTGCTTTGTTCCGAACAATTATTCCATTTTCGTCAAGTTTGTTTTTAAACACCCATCTTGTTCCAATAATGTGTTTGTTGCTTGGCCTAGGGACAAGTTCCCAAACTTGATTCCTTTCAAATTGATTTAATTCTTCTTGCATAGCGATAATCCATTGGTCATCGCCTAAGGATTCATCAACTTTGGAAGGTTCAATTTGAGAGACAAACGCCATTTTTAGGCAAGAATCTTTGAGGTTTAATCTTGTTGTCACACCCTGACTTATATCACCAATTACTTTATCGATAGGATGATCTCTATGAGTTCTCCATTCTTTTGGTAGATCATTGAGATTTGATTCTTGTTGGGGTGATTCTTCGTGTTGAATTGGTTGATCTTTGGAAGTATTTTCTTGAGGACCTTCTAGTATTTCATCATTATCATCACAAACAATATTATCCTCCTTGGAGGGGTTATATTCATCAAAAGATACATGCATTGATTCTTCAATTGTTAAATTTCTTTTGTTGTAGATTCTATATGCCTTACTAGAAAGAGAGTAGCCAAGAAAAATACCTTCGTCGTATTTTTCATCAAACTTACCAAGGTTATCTTTGTCGTTGTTTAAGACAAAGCATTTGCATCCGAAAATGTGAAATAAAGCAATGTTTGGTTTCCTCCCTTTGAAGAGTTCATATGGAGTTTTCTTCAATATCGGTCTTATGTTAACTCTATTGCTAACAAAACATGCCGTGCTCACCGCATCCGCCCAAAAATATTTTGGAAGATTTGAATCGCTAAGCATAGTTCTACCAAGTTCCACAAGAGACCTATTCTTTCTTTCTACCACTTCATTTTGTTGAGGAGTCCTTGATGCCGAGAAGTTATGAGATATTCCATGTTCTCCACAAAATTCTTCAAATAGAGCATTTTGAAATTCTCCGCCATGATCACTTCTTATGGAGGCAATTGTTAGAGACTTCTCATTTTGAATTTGTTTAGCATACTTCTTGAACGCCTTGAATGCATCACTTTTGTGCACTAAAAAGAATGTCCAAGTATATCTAGAGAAATCGTCAACAATAACCAAAGCATATACATTACCTCTGAAACTTCTTGTTCTTGATGGACCAAATAAGTCCATATGTAACAATTGTAGTGGCCTTGCAGTAGACACCATATTCTTAGATTTGAAAGTTGATTTTGTTTGTTTCCCTTTTTTACAAGCATCACAAAGTCTATCTTTGACGAAATTTCTCTTAGGCAACCCAATGACAAGATCATGCTTGATTAGTTTATTCAAGTGTTCCATGTGAATATGAGCAATTCTTTTATGCCACAGCCATGAATCATCGTTTTTCACCATGAGACATTTTACCTTCAAACATGGATCATCAAGGGAAATCATGAATATGTTGTTGATTCTTTTAACTTTAAGTATAACCTCATGTGTGACTTCGTCTTCTATCAAGCATTCATCCTTGGTGAACTTGATCTTGAAGTCTTTGTCACAAAGTTGGCTAATACTAAGAAGATTGTGCTTTAGTCCTTCAACATAAAGAACATCATCAATGGATGTGAAAGGTGGAGCACCAACTTTGCCTTTGCCAAGAATTCTTCCCTTATTATTGTCTCCATAAGTGACAAAACCCTTGGCCTTTAGAACTAGATTTGAAAATTGGTTTATGTCTCCCTTCATATGCTTTGAACAACCACTATCAAGATACCAAATATTGCATGTGGTCTTCAAGCATACCTCATTGTCTTCATCATCAGAATGGTGTGAGGTCATCAATGCTAGATTTGCACTTTCATCACTATCAGAACCAGATGAGAAACTTATTTCATTATCCTCCCATTCAACATAGGCCTTTTTGTTCTTGAATCCCTTTTTGCTTTTGTAGCCACCTTTCTTGGAGAGTTTCGGACAATCCGGCTTGATATGAACTTGCTTACCACATTCATAACATGTGACTTCTTATGTTGATGTGGAAGCTTCCTTTTTATTGAATTGTTTCTTTCCTTTTGAATGAGAAAAGGATTTGTCATTTCTACCAAAAAACTTACCAAGACTTTTAATAAGAAGCATGAAATTTTCATCTTCTTCCAAATTGTCTTCCTTTTCAACTTCCTTGGAGTCTATCTTCAAAGCAATATTCTTGGATTTATTCTCTTGATTTTCATGTTTTTCAAGTCTTCCGAGTTCCGTTTCATATTCTTGAAGTTTCCCAAACAATGTTGCGGACGTCATGGAGTAGAGACTTTTCTTTTCTCAAATTGCCGTTACCTTTGGTTGCCATTCCCCAGTTAAGGACCTAAGTACTTTCAGATTTAGTTCATCATTCGTCAAAGTCTTACCAAGAGCACTTAGATGATTTGTCAAGTGCACAAATCTCTTTTGTAGGTCAAGAATGGTTTCTCCGGGCTGCATTCGAAATAATTAGTATTCTTGACTCAGGGTATTTAGTCTTGATCTTTTAACTTCAACAGTTCCTTCATGAGTTTGTACCAAGGTATCCCATATTTCTTTTGCTGTTTTGCATGCCGAGACACGAAAGAATTCATCCATGCTAAGTGCACCTTGAAGAAGGTATATTGCCTTTTTATCATAGAGAACCTTCTTCTTATCATCTTCGTCCCATGCAGTTTTAGGCTTTGATGAGCCAGCACCATTGATTACCGTTATAGGGATAAATGGACCATTCTCGACGGCATCCCATATTTCTTCTCCTTGTGCTTCTAGATGTACCTTCATGCGTATTTTCCAGAAGTCAAAATATTCACCACAAAATAGAGGAGGCTTGTTGTTACTACCACCATCTCTGAAAACGGGATTTTGATTTGCGGATGCCATTCTGGATCTTTTAGGAACAGGTTACCTATAACCTGCTCTGATGCCAATTGTAAGTACGAAGTGCGCCTAAGAGGGGGGGGGGGGTGAATTTGGTATTTAAAAAATTCTGGTTTTAGTGATGATGGATATTATTTTTCTGGGTTATGGTGATTTTATGAAATAGTAAAGTGCAAAAAAATAAAGAGACACCAGCGATATATCCTGGTTCCCCTCACAATCCGAGAGTACTCCAGTCCCCTTTCAACATGAAAGAGATTTCCTTATTGTGGCAAACTTAAACAAGAACTACCCAAAAACCAAGAACAATCCTCTTGGACCAAGAACAATTCTCTTGTATTTTCACTATGTCAACAATGAGAATAATCCTCTCAAAGTGACTTCACTTGTATCCAACAATCCTGGAAAGACAAGATTTATAAAACCACTTAAACTTATTTCCAACAATCCTGAAAAATAAGTAAGTATTTATCAATATTTGATTTGAGTGAGTTTGAGTAGTAATGATCACTTTGAGTGATTTAATCAATGAATTGATCTTCTCTTCCAATGATAATAATATACAATGACTCAAGATATATAATGCTCAAAGTTTTATGGTTAATAATATGTGAAAGTGTGCAGAAAACTTGTGTATGAAAATGTATAGTAGCTTGAGTTTGATTTTTGAAAATTCAGAAAATATAATTGGAAAAGGTGTAGAAATGATTTTGAAAATGAGTATTTATATGTTCATAGCACCTTTTTGAAACAACATAAAGTTCTATAAATGAATCATGAATAATTGCCAAGATTGAGAGAAAGGTTTCCATGAAATGGTGTTATGAACAGGCATGTGCAAAGCTGTTGTTTTTCAAAATCGTGCAGCATGCAATCGATTGCACCCTTTGTGTAAATCGATTGCACGGGGTTTCAACAGCTAGAATTTCAAAAGTTTTGAGTGTGAAATCTATTGCACAAGAGTGTAAATTGATTGCATGTGAAGTCAGTAGCAAAAATTGATTGAGTGCAATCGATTGCACAAACATGCAAATCGATTGCACTGAGAAACAGTAGCAAAAATTGATTTAGTGCAATTGATTGCACAAACATGCAAATCGATTGCACTGAGAAACAGTAGAAAAAGATTTGAAAAATTGAAGCATGCAATCGATTTCACTAATATGCAAATCGATTGCACTCAAGTGAAAAATGATTTTTAGCTTAGAAAAACTTGAGTAAAGGTTTGGACAATGTAAAATATTTCTTTTTACCATTGAGCATCTATGTCTTAAGTTCAAAGTAAGTATTATCATTATACCTTGAAATTTTGCAAAGTGTTTGAACTGAAGACTTTATTCACAGATGCTTTTAGCTGAGTCAAAAATCTTTGCCTTCTTTGACAATCATGGTTTGTCTTCATCAAAACAAAAGCGCATTTGAGAAGTTTTCTTTTACAGGTATCACCTACAACCCCTGCTTAGCCTTAAGACAGTTTGGTTACACCTGAAGGGATGGTCCACATGAGATGCTTATTCAAGGGTTGGTATTTGACTACGAGAATGACGATCGAGGTCACCGCCAAAGGTTTATCCGAGCTTGGAGGATGTTGAACAAGGTAGATAGCAAGACGTTGGGGCATAAGAATTCCATCCCTCTTGAGCCTTATCTCAAATGGGTACGAGCTCGTGCTCAAAATCTTATGATGCCTTACCCCTCCATTCTCCCGGTTATCATAGAGCCTGTTATGGAAGGAGATGTACCATAGACTATCCTTCATCCTGAAATGCCCACCTATCTCGAAGACTTGCAAAGGGATTGGATACAACTTAAGGGGGAGAGAGACACTTTCGAGGCCCAATTCTACACCAATGAGAAGAAAGTTTTGGAACTCACCAAGAAGCTTCATGAGGAGCAGAGTCTGAACGCCTACATCGCACCAAAGAGGATGCATTCAACTTTTTTATCTTAGAGTTTTTATATTTATTTATAAGCCCAAAGAGGCATGATGTACTCAAACTTTGATTTATTAATATGACTTGTGTTCCTTTTTTGCCTAAAGCAAATTTAAATATCTGAATTCCTTTAAATCATTGCATATGCATCTTCATTCATCATAACATAAGCAGGCTTCTTACAACAGGCCTCCTCATCTTTCTACTGTTTATTTCAGTGAGATGGACATGGAACAGACAGTAGAAGATCTCCAGGCGTAGAATGCTCAGTTTTAACAAATGTTATTGACTTTAGAAAAAGGACAAGAGGATTTGAAAACTTTGTTGATCAAAGAAAAGAAGAAGAAAGCAAAGAAATCAACCGATGTTTTGAATCTAGGAAGAAGGTTCCCAGGACCAGCCAGACAGAACCTAGACTTCGCAACATCATCAGGTGAAAAGGATAATCAAGAAGGGAAAAACTAGGAAGTAATTGCCCATCCAGAATCTGAAGAGGAAGAAGAAAATGATGACTCGAAAGAGCAGTATCCTCCGGCTGACGACAAATACAAACATCTGGAAGAACGTCTAAGTGCAATGGAGATTCAAAAAGTGCCTGGGCTGGACTTTGAAGAGCTGAGTTTGGTGTCTGGGATTGTTATTCCACCAAAGTTCAAAGCACCAGTGTTTGCTAAGTACGACGGGGTTTCGTGTCCCAAGATGCACCTCTTATCTAATGTGAGGAAGATACAACCTCACACGGCCGACAGAGATTTGTGGATCCACTTCTTTCAAGATTGTCTATCCGGGACTCAACTAGATTGGTTCTATCAACTGGAGAGGGCCAATATCCATAATTGGGAAGACCTTGCCGCTTCTTTTTATAAGCAGTATCAATACAACACATACCTTGCTCCCACCCGTACTCAACTCCAAAGTTTGACTATGGGTTTGAACGAGGGTTTCAAAGTCTATGCTCAGAAATGGAGGGACTTAGTAGGAAGAGTCCAGCCTCCCTATCTGACAAAGAGCTAGTGGACATGTTTCTGGGTACCCTGTCCGGTCCTTTCTTTAATCATCTAATTGGAAGCTCCTCAGCAGGCTTCACTGAATTAATCTTGACCGGGGAGAGAGTGGAAGTTGGGATTAAGAGTGGGAAGATCCAAAAAGACACATCCTCCAGTGCCGTGAGAAAACGATTCATTGGGAAGAAAGAGGTTGGTGTTGTGTACGCTCAAAGGAATCAGGACATAACTGAACGCCGTCCAACGGTAGGAGCCGTCATGATCCCTAAGCCTGCACCTACTCAACAAAGGAACAACCAACCTAGAATGGAAAGACTAGTAAGACAATTTACCTGGATAAATATGACGCTGTCTCAAGTCCTACCATATTTGTTGAGATCTAATATGGTAACTTTGAAAGAAGCCCCGAATAATCCCAACACCGCCTCTCCTCATTACAACCCTAATGCTCATTGTGCTTACCATTCAGAAAGTCCAGGCCATGATACCAACAACTGTTGGGCTTTGAAAAACAAGGTGCAAGACCTTCTCGAGGCAAAAGAAATTGAATTTGGTGCTCCTGAGATCCCAAATGTTATCACCGCTCCTATGCCCAAGCATGGCCGTGATGTTAACGCTGTTCAAGATGATGTGTTTGTTACTTTTGTTTATGAGCTTGTTACTCCTTTCCTGACCGTCAAGAGGAACATGTTGAAGGCTGGTTTATTTCTGGGCTATGGCGAAGGCTGTCACCTCTGTTTATCCCTACCAACTGGTTGTCACTTATTGAAAGAAGGTGTCCAGCGCCTAATGGATGACAAAGAGATTTTGTTTGAGAAGACTCTCGTTCCCACCATTTCATACAAAGATGTTTTAATAGTAACCATTTCCGCCAATCCTTTAGGGTCTCCACCAAAATACCCCTTAGGATTACATCTGTTCCTAAGGTGACTCCACTGATAATTACTATGCCAGGACCAATCCCGTACTCAGCATATAAAATTGTCCCCTGGAACTATGGGGGTGATGTCTACTATCACAGTGTCAAGCAGGATTGGCTGGCTGATGAAGACTCGATTTTTGAGAAGGTTGACTCCGACATCGGAAACATTGTGGGAACCGCCAAAATAACCCAAAGTGGAAGATTATTCTCCCTTAAGATTGCTCCTCCTAAAATTGTTACCGGTCCTGTGATCATCCCTGCTTTTGTTCCTGTTGACACTACTACTACAATCCCTATGGTTACCCCTTCTGACACCCCTACCGCCGATTCGACCGAGACTCGGGGCAAAGGCATTTTGGTTGAGCCTGTCCAGATGAAGGCGCAATCAGTATCTATCCCATAAGCCTCCAAGAAGGAGATGGAAGAAATTCTAAAAATTATAAAGAGAAGCGACTACAACATAGTCGAATAGCTAGGGCAAACTCCGTCAAAGATTTCTATGATCGCTTTACTGTTATGCTCCGAGGCTCATGCGAAGGCCTTGGTGAAATCTCTTAAAACTTCCCATGTGCCACAGGAAACCTCTGCTGACCAATTCCAAGACTCTGTGGCCAGTTTGACCGCTGATAATGGTTTGGGCTTTTCTGATGCTGATCTTACACCTAGAGGGAGGAAACACAATGAGGCATTGCATGTCTCTGTCGAATGCAGGGGCACAACTTTGGCCCATGTCCTTGTTGATACCGGTTCATCTTTTAACATGCTGCCTAAGAAGGCTTTGGATAAACTAGACTGTGAAGATCTGACCTTAAAACCCAGCAACATAGTGGTAAAGGCCTTCGACGGTTCGAAGAGAATGGTGCATGGGGAGGTGGACATCCCCATTAATGTTGGAACTCAAACCTTTGATTCAACTTTCTACGTGATGGACATTCTCCCTTCCTATTCCTGTTTATTGGGCCGACCTTGGATTCATGACGCTGGTGCCGTCACCTCTACATTACATCAGATGCCGAAATACCCAACCAAGGGAAAAATCATCATTGTCCATGGAGAAGAGGAATATATGGTCAGTCACTTGAACTCCTTCATATACCTAGAAATGGATGGTGAATTCATTAAAACTCTGTATCAGCATTTCGAGGAAGTACCACAAACAACGGCAGCAACCAAGACAGTTTCCCAAGTCCCAAAGATTACAAGACCTCCACTAAAGATGTCTTCTCTGGAAGATGCCAAGGAAGTAGTCAAAGAAGGTGGGTGTATTATTTGGGGCCAACTCCCGGATATCCCTTACAAATCTGAAAAATTTGTTTTGGGTTTCACCTTAGGAGGCCAAAAATCTGTTCGTCGTGCTCGTGTTTGGGGACCACCTTTGTGGATCAACAACCATGGAATCAATGTAGTGGAGGATAGTGATGACAGTTGTGACCTAGAAGATTGGATTTTCCCAACTATCGACAGAGGACTCACCAACTGGGAAGCCAAAGATTTTATCCCAATTACTTTTATCCAATAATAATTGTCTTTAAATTTTTGTCGAACTTGTAATAATTAAACAATTCAGACTTTTAAAACCTTGTGTCTTACCCGTGGCACAACGGTCCATTTGTAAGGGTTGTTACTTCATTTTCATATGTCATCAATAAATCATGGACGTTTTTACATGCAAACTTTATGCTCTTTGTCTTTCTTTTTCTACATTTTTATTTCCTTCAAAGATAGATATGCTCTTACACGCACTCACATATCAAAATGCATATCTACATCCACTCAGGATACCATGGGTAACGATTCTGCTATGGCCTATTGTGACTTTGAGAATCTAATCTACCAAACCGAAGACGAAGGTAAGTAAGATTGTGAAGTTCCAGGGGAACTAGCCAGGTTACTACAATAGGAAGAAATGACCATACAGCCCCACGAAGAACCAGTGGACACAGTTAACTTAGGTACCGAAGAGGAGAAGAAAGAAGTCAAGGTAGGAGCCAATCTGGAACACAATGTCAAGAAGCGTTTAACTCAGTTACTACATGAATATGTTGAGGTCTTTTCTTGGTCATATGAAGGCATGCCAGGACTTGGTGTTGATATCATGGTCCATCATCTACCAACAAAAGAAGATTGCCCTCCGATAAAATAGAAAGTTCGTCGCATGCGGACAGACATGTCAGAGAAGATCAAGATTGAAGTCATGAAATAGTTTAACACCGGATTCTTAGCCGTCACCTCCTATCCATAATGGGCCACCAATGTTGTTCCAGTGCCTAAAAAGGACGGCAAAGTACGCATGTTTGTGGATTACCGAGATTTGAATAGGGCAAGCCCTAAGGATGATTTCCCACTTCCCCATATCGATATTTTGGTTGACAAAACCGCATAGCATAAAGTGTTCTCATTTATGGATGGTTTCTCAGGCTACAATCAAATCAAAATGGCACCTGAGGACATGGAGAAAACGACCTTCGTCACACAGTGGGGCACTTTTTGTTACAAGGTTATGCCATTTGGGTTGAAGTACGCCAGGGAAACTTATCAGCGCGCCATAGTAGCTCTATTTCACGATATGATCCATCACGAAATAGAGGTCTATGTGGATGACATGATAGCCAGATATCAAACTGAAGAGGAACATCTTGACCATTTGCAGAAACTGTTTGAAAGGCTAAAGAAATACAAGCTAAGGTTGAACCCGAATAAATGCATATTTAGGGTGAGGTATGGTAAACTCCTAGGCTTCATCGTCAGCGGTAAAGGTATCAAAGTGGACCCTGCGAAGGTGAAAGCAATACAAGAAATGCCTGCTCCTCGCACCGAGATGGAAGTCATAGGATTCTTAGGATGGCTAAACTACATTTCCAGATTCATTTCTCACCTAACTGCTACTTGTGAACCAATCTTCAAATTACTGAAGAAAGATCAAATAGTCAAATGGAATGATGAATGCCAAGCTGCCTTCGATAAGATCAAAGAGTACCTACAAGAGCCTCATGTTTTGATGCTGTCAGTCGAGGGAAGACCTTTGATCATGTATCTAACTGTCTTGGAAAATTCAATGGGGTGTGTGCTAGGGTAGCATGACGAGTCTAGTCGAAAAGAGCATGCTATTTACTACATGAGCAAAAAGTTTACGGACTGTGAAACAAGATATTCACTGCTCGACAAAACTTGCTACGCTCTGGCATGGGCTGCTCGCTGGCTGAGACAGTATATGTTGACCCATACTACCTTATTGATATCCAAGATGGATCCAATTAAATACATATTCGAAAATCCCGCCCTCTCTGAGAGAATATCAAGATGGCAGATGATTCTAACTGAATACGACATTCAATACACTACCCAAAAAGAAATAAAGGGAAATGTGCTAGCCGATCACCTTGCTCATCAAGCTGTGGATGACTATCATTCCATGAAATTCGAGTTCCCAGATGAAGACATCATGATGGTAAACAATTGTGAAGAACTCATACCATATGATGGACCTGAACAAGGATCCTGATGGACCCTGGTTTTTGACAGAGCCACCAACGCACTCGACAATGGCATAGGTGTTGTAATCATATCCCCTGAAGGATGTCATACTCCCTTCACTGCAAGACTTTGTTTCAACTGTACTAATATTATGGCAGAATACGAAGCGTGTATTTTTAGTCTCAAAGCTTCCATAGATTTGGGAATAAAGTCCTTAAGTGTATTTGGAGATTCAGCCTTAGTCATCAGTCAGATCAAAGGAGAATGGGACACGAAGCACCATAACCTCATCCCCTACAAAGAACATGTGTTGACATTAATCCCATATTTTGAGGAAATTACCTTCGAGCATTTTCCACGAGAGGAAAATCAACTAGCGGACGCGTTAGCCACTATGTCATCCATGTTTAAACTTAAGTGCGGTAACGAGGCTCCCCAGATCACCATTGAATGGATGGATGAACCAACTTACTATCACGAGATCGATACTGAAGAGATAGTGGACAAGCCTTGGTTCCATGAATTTAAGAGGTATCTCAAGGCTCAAGAGTATCCGAAAGGAGCTTCAGCCAATGATAAGAAGTTCTTGAGAAGATTCTCTGCTAAGTTCTTCCTTAGTAATGGCATTCTCTACAAGCGCAACCACGACTCTATTTTGCTTCGTTGCATAGACAAGCTTGAGGCAGAAAAGATCATGGATGATCTACATGAAGGAACTTTTGGCACCCATTCTAGTGGGCATACGATGGCTAAAAAGATCCTACGGGCGGGGTACTACTGGTCTACCATGGAAGCAGATTGCTATCAGCATTCATGAACCTGCCACATGTGTCAGATCTATGCTAACAAAGTACATGTACCTCCAGTGCCTTTAAACGTCCTGACTACTCCCAGGCCAATCGCAATGTGGGGCATAGATATGATTGGAGAAGTCAAACCCATAACTTCTAATGGGAACCGCTTCATCTTGGTGGCCATTGAATACTTCATGAAATAGGTTGAGGCAACATTTTTCTCTTCCGTTACCAAGAATGTTGTGGCCTGGTTCATCAAACAGAATCTCATTTGTTGGTACGGTATCCCAGAGAGAATCATCATAGACAATGGTATGAATCTCAACAATACTATGATCATTGCACTATGCGTGCAATTCAAGACCCAACACCATAATTCTTATCCTTACCAGCCAAAGATGAACGGTGCCGTCGAAGCCGCAAATAAGAACATCAAGAAGATCATACAAAAAATGACAGTATCCTACAAGGACTGGCATGAGATGTTACCATTTTCTCTTCACGGTTACCGTACCACGATGCGCACATCAACATGGGAAACTCCCTTCTCCTTGGTATACGGCATGGAAGTTGTTCTACCAATTGAAGTCCAAATACCTTCTCTAAGAATCATAAAGGATGCAGGGCTGAATTAAGATGAATGGATCCAAACACGACTTAACCAGTTGAACTTAATTGATGAGAAGAGGCTTACGGCTGTCTGTCACGGCCAGATGTACCAAAAACGTATGATTAAAGCTTTTAACAAAAAGGTCAGACATCAGGTTGGTGATTTGGTAATCAAGCGTATCATATTGCCACAAGGTGATCCCAGGGGAAAATGGACTCCTACATACGAGGGACCATTCGTAATAAAAAGCATATTCTCTGGTGGAGCAATGATCCTAACCACTATGGATGGCGACGACCTTCCACACCCTGTAAACAAGGACATAGTCAAAAGATACTACGCATGAATAAAGACCCGCTAGGTCGACTGGCCTAGGAAAAAATTAGGGCATCCCAACGAACCAAAAAGGTTTGGGCAAAAATTAGGGATAAAATACAAAAAAAATTGTACACTCGGCAAGCTGAAAACCTGAAAAGGCGGCTTGGGCAAAAAAAGGGTATCCAGGTGGACTAAAAACCCGAAAGGGCGGTCCAGGAAAAAGTTAGGGAATTAAAGCGTATGACTATGTCTCGTTGGATCACCTTACAGACAATCTTTAGCATTGACTGACAAGCTCAAACAAGTCTAATCAATCCAATCAACTTCGGACAAGGCAGCAAGTGGATGAGACGCTCAGAGACACGAAGGTTATAGCAGAATGGGAACCCCATGGGATTATTTCACATAGCTATATTTTCTTTGTATCAATTTTCATTTTTTACGACGACATTATCTTACTAGAATGTTCGTATCATTGTACAAAAATACTTATTCAAGTTAATACAAAGATATCCATTTGAAAGTGCCAAACTATCTGTTTTTCTTTTATTTCCTTGTTTTTTTTGGGAAAACATCTAATGATTATTTTTGAACATATGCATTTGAACGTGACTACTATTTACAAATGAACAAAAAAAAGAGGAACGGAAAATAGAAAGACAATCACTAACGGCTTTAAGAAATAAGATAATATCTTTAGACTATTCCATAAAGTCCCCCGCAGATACTTTTCCAACAAGAGCGAAAAACGGGACATCCCACTACAGGACCGCTAACGTATCTCCAGTATGCAGCTTAATGATATCAAGCTCTCTCACATCCCAGACAGAACAAAACTTCCAGTTACCGCTCCTAAGATTCCTCAATGAAAGTCGCCCAGTTTCTCAAAATTCCCCAACAGGATTTCACAAGGTCCACAAGTAACGCACAGGTTTCCCCTTACACAATAGAGTTTATTTCTCTAACACAGGGAAGCTCACCAACACTTCAACTTCAAAACATGAAAACTTGCACTTCTCATTCTCAGCAATGCTCAGGGATTTATTTTCCCTGACTCCAGCAACACTGCGGCATAACAATTAATGTGCCCATACATTAGATCCATACGTCATAGCATTGACTACACAGATACATACGACACAATCTCATTTATTTTGAGAACATCATTGTACCATGCATTTCATACATCATGACATTGCATAAAACTAACCTTTCATCTTTTCAGGAAAGATCAATCAACAAAAAATTATCGTCAAATACAGATCAATTCCCAAGAAAGGATTGGTCAACCATCTACGTAGCAGATGCTTTCTCTGGTTCAGATAAATCTCTCAAATATTTACTCTGATTCTCTCCAATTAAAGAATATTCAAGACCGCTTTTGGTTCAGTTTAAATCTCTCAACGGTTTATCCTGATACTTTCCAAAAGAAACATTTCTGGTTCATATAAATCTCTCAACGATTTATTACGATTTCTTCTCCAGATCCCTGCCGGTTCAGTTTAAATCTCAACGGTTTATTCTGATTCTTTCCCGCAAACATCTTCTCTGGTTCAGATAAATCTCTCAACGATTTATTCTAATTCTTCTCCAGATCCCTGTCGATTCAGTTTAAATCTCTCAATGGTTTATTCTAATTCTTTCCCGCAGATATTTTTTCTGGTTCAGATAAATCTCTCAATGATTTGTTCTGATTCTTCTCCAGATCCCTGCCGTTTTAGTTTAAATCTCTCAGCGGTTTATTCTAATTCTTTCCCGCAAATATTTTCTCTGGTTCAAATAAATCTCTCAATAATTTGTTCTGATTCTTCTCTAGATCCCTGCCGGTTCAGTTTAAGTCTCTCAACGGCTTATTCTGATTCTTTCCCGCAAATGTCTTCTCTAGTTTAGATAAATCTCTCAAATATTTGTTCTGATTCTTCTCCAGATCCCTGTCGGTTCAGTTTAAATCTCTCAACGACTTATTCTGATTCTTTCCCGCAGACGTTTCTCTTGTTCAGATAAATCGCTCAAAGATTTGTTCTGATTCTTCTCTAGATCCCTACCGGTTCAGTTTAAATCTCTCAATGGTTTATTCTGATTCTTTCTCGCAGACGCTTTCTCTGGTTCAGATAAATCGCTCAAAGAGCTACTCTGATTCTCTCCAGTTAAAGAATATTCAAGACCTCTTTTGGTTCAGTTTTTAAATCCCTCAACAGTTTATCCTGATAATTTCCAAATGAACATTTATGGTTTAGATAAATCACTCCAAGATTTATTCTAATTCTTCCCATCCAAACAACATACAAGACTTCTGCTAGTTTCAGATAAATCGCTCCAAATATCTATTCTGATTCTTTTCCAGTTGAAATCAAGTTCAGACTTAGTCCATTCTCTGTCAACAGTCACCCTTGGATGGCATCTACAAGCCTATCTCCGGAAAATCTCCATCATTCCTCCAAATGGCATCTATAAGCCCATTCCCATTTCATCTTCGAGTGCAAATTTCTGGGCACTCTAGTGTCCAACCATCTTCCACCTTCAAGTCACGAATGGCGGATCCGCCAATCTAACTCTTTAGGTTTAAGAAGATTGAACAGGGGCAGCTGTTGTACCCCAAAACTTTCCCTCTCATTTATCAAATATTTTCTCACAAGATCTCCTTTGGTTCAACACTGTACAAGGATTGATGAGCTCAAGACACCTCCTTAAGCACTGATGCCTGAAATTAGGGTTTGAGATTGCATAAGGATAATTGAACTTTTAATTCCTCATATGACTTTCATGGATCATTATGGACCCCGAAGATTTCTCATCTCAAGTTTTAAGTCTTGGATCACATTTTTGCTCAGTCAATTGAGCAGTTGACCTAAAAATCAACTATATTGGGGAAAAAGTCAACTGTGGCCAATTTACAGTCAAACTTAATTTTTTTTATCCATATCAACATTATGAATTCATATGTATCATTTGATCAAGTTTGGACCACAATTCCTCAAGAAATTTGATCAGATCATCCAAAGGGAAAAATGGTCAAAATTAGGGTTTTGATTAAGAAAAGGCAATTTCTAATTTTTGATCTAGCAAATGGTTGATTGGTTGAAAACATGACCTCAGGGATTCAGTTGCATCATTTTGACCTAATGGCATGACTCAAAACATCCCTCAAGATCAATTGATTGATAGTTGATTTTCAGTCAACTAATCAAAAGTCAACTACACACTGAAAAGTCAAACTTTGACTTTTTGGTCAAAATCAAGTATCAAAGATCAAAATTCATCAAAACATGTCAAAATATGAAACTTGTTCATCAATAAATCAAAAAGTCAAGATTTTATTTTGAAAAGTCAAAGTTTCCAAACTTAGAAATTTTTCTAAGTGTTGGAAACTTCATATTTTGTCACAACTTTGAGCCAATTTTTCACCATGATGCAAGATGATTCAAAGGAAACTTTCAACATAAAAGTTATAGATCTCAATGATATCTAAAATATTGCTTTACACAAATTCTCCTAGAAATGCATGGATTTCAAGTTATGATTTTGTGAAATCATGTTCATGAAACTTGGAAACTTAGTGAAATTTTGCCCTAGTTTAGGCAGGATTTTAACCTAACTTCATGGCAATTTTTCACATAGTTCCAAGGGGAATTTTAAAAAGTTATTCAAAGAGGGGTTGTAGAGTACATTACAAGATTTCTAAAATGTCCAAGAACTCCTTGAGATCATGTTTGAGATAGGAGAATCGAAGGCATGAAGTTGGCATTTCATTCTTGAATTATAGGTCATTTAAATGATGAACAAGAATGCAATTTCAATGTTAGGTTGCATAATCTTACTTCGAAGGCCTTCTAACTTGTGTATCTATCCATCATTAATGGATTACACAAACTTTTGAGCTATAATCCAAGTGGTTTAAGCTTTATCTAATTCAAATTGCCATTTTGGGAAGAAAGTAAAAAATACCATTCTTGAAAAGCAAGCTTTATGCACAAAGTCAATTCTTGAGCCTCTAACTTGTTCCCTCTGATCAAACTCCATCTATAAAGTCATAAGAAAGTGTGTTTAAATCATAACCACTCTATCTTAGCAAGTACACAAGACTTTGAAACTTGGATTTCTCAAAAAATCACATGTTATGCTTAAACTTGTGATTTTGAATTCTGATCAACAACAAGCTTCAAAAGTTGTTGCTTATAAATAGAGGCACTATTTGTGAGCTAGAACACGAGCTTAAGCACCCTGAAACACACCAAAACTCCCTCAAGCCATAATTTTCATAAGAAAATCCATTGATGCACAGTTCTGACCTTAAACTTATATTTCTCATTTCCCTCACGTGTTTTCCTTCCTAATCAATCACAAAGATCATACCCATCAAACATAACCTATCCCTGACCCTGTTTCATAACTGTAACTCCATCTTCATCAACTTCCATAACTAAAAATAGATCTCTGCAAGTTGACTTCTCCATAACTCATCAGCCACTTTCAGCTTAAGCCAAGCATCACATTAGCTTCCTGGGAACTTGAGGAAGCTAACCCAATCACTGGAACTCATCAAAAGCTGCTCGAACTCAAAACACGATACCCTCTTGCAAGGTGAGTTTTCTGACTTTTGAACTATTCATATATGCATTGTTAGGCTTGCATTTGTGAAGATAGAATGTAGATATCATTGCCCTGAAGCTAACCATGTTCATAGTTTTCATTTATGTTGCTTGAGCTTAGAGAATTTTAAGATTAAAGTTTTTGGAAAAGTTAGGGTTCATATTAGGGCCAATAAAATTCATGTTTGTCTTTGATCTATAGTTTTAATGCTTTACATTTCTGAAATCGTGAGGAATTTTGCCACAAGATTCGTGTTTACACTTTTGCAAATGGATGAGAAATGAACAAGATGCAGGTGGTCTGGCTAGGCGCGAGGTTGAAGATGAAGTTGTCTCCAGGAAGCAGTTTCTAATATATATTTATGCTTTTATTATATGAACAGATGAAACAGGTCACCCCAGTGGTACAAGAAGCGCGCGCGTATTAGAAGGTCCTAGGTTCGAGCCCCAGCGAGACCTTTTGCAATTTTCACATTTTTTCCATTTTTTTCTTTTTTGTTGAATCAGGCAGGCGTTGGGCTCCCTTCTGTTGGGCCTGGTATTTTTCTTATCTCATACTCTCTGTTTCACTTTCATACCTCCTGGCCCATTTTCTTTCTTTTATATTCTTATTTTTATTTTCTTTATTATTATTATTATTATTAATATTATTTTTATTGTTATTAACAAAAATCCAAAAAAAAAAATATTTTTATTTTATTATTTATATTTATTTAGTTTATTTTTCTTCATAAAACAAAAGAATAAAAAAAACATTTCCTTTAATAAATTAATTTCCTTTTTTTTAAATACTTAGATAATTAGTATTAATTATTATTATATTATTTTCTTGTAAATTAAAATCAATTTAGAACTTAGGACTTTTATTTAATTAATTTTATTTACTAAATTAATCAAATTCACAAAAGACCCTAAAAAACTTATTTTCTTTAATAAATTAATTTCTTTTTTCTTATTCTATTCAATTATTTTATTTTAATTTAATTAGGTCAAAACTTTTATTACAAAAAAAATCCATTCCTTACCTATTCATACTTGTACATTATATTCATTTCATTTCTTGTATATTTATTCATGTTCAATATGGTTGTAATAGATAATTAGGGTTTTAATTTTCTTGCAATTTCCCCATTTGTAAATTTGTACACCCCCTCCCCTAATGATGTAATAACTTAGTATTTTTATTTTCCGCAATTTAATGCTTTATATATAATTGCTAGTAAATCAAGGCTTGTATGGAAAGATTAAAACCAATAAATAGCAAACCCTAATCAAGACAAATCAAGCATGTAAACCAATACACTTGCACACTTGCACCCTTAGGGTAAATCCACTTGGTTGCCTTATAAAATGGACATATTATGCATGTGAGGTATCTTAGAAAAAGCAATCAAAAAATACAAGATCATAGTCCCTCGATGACGCTATCAAGGTTGCCTTTCAAAAATGATCTTAGTCCCTTAAAGAAAATGCTAAGATATCTTACAACATTGCTAATCATGGCTATACGATGACCCACGCCCATCCCCTTTACATCGAAAGATATCTTACCAAATCAATGGTAAGATAACAATGTCAAAGGAAAGAGGAAATAAACATGAAATACTTTTGAGTAGGTAGATTGCTCATAGTTGCTTGCTCAATTTCAAACCAAAACATCCTTGCTATTTTCAAAACAAACACCAACACTTTCAAAAAAACATCTTCCAAACTTGAAAATATTTTCAAAGGATCAACACTTTGTATACATTCTTACGAACGATAATCATTACAAAGTTTTCCTAAATGATGGCGCCTTTTCAAAATACTTTCAAAAACCACACAAAGCATATTTTCAAACAAAAGAAAGTGATATAGCAAGAAACTTAGAGCCCATAGATAACTATGGATAAAAGGGTGCTAATACCTTCCCTTTTTACAATCTACCCCCCCCCCCCCCCCCCCCCGAACTCAAGAAAACATCTCAAAGGTCTTTCCTGTTCTTTTCAGCCTTTCCTTTTGGATAAAAGAAAAGTCGGTGGCGACTCTTGCTAACCGCAACATTTGTGATCAAATGTAAAACAACCAAGTCAGTTCTCCCACCGTGTTACAGAGCAGTTATGACATTAGGCTTTCCAGGAGCACAAACTCAATCTCCTTTGCTTCGATCAAATCCTGTATCTTATTCCTCAGAGCCCAACAGTCATTTGTATCGTGGTCTGGACTCTCAGAATGGTAAGCACACCGAGCATTTGGATTATAACAAGGAGATGAGGTGTTAGGATTCTTGGGAGCCTCCTTTAAGGTTTCCAAGTTAGATCTTAACAGATGGGGTAAAACCTCAGTCAACGTCATATTAATCCAGGTGAACTGCCTTTGAGGTCTTTCCACCCTGGCTGATTATTTCGTTATTGAGTAGCCGCAGGCCTAGGTATCATCACAGCCCCTATAATTGGACAACACTCGGTTCTGCTTTGACCTCTTGGATTATAAATAACATTGACCTCATTCTTACCCATGAATGGCTTCTTCATTGTACTTGAAGATATGTCTTTCTGGATCTTGCCACTTCAAATCCCAACTTCTACCCTTTCTCCAGTCAATATCAGCTCGGTAAAACCAGCTGAGGAGCTACCAATTAACTGATTAAAGAACGGACCAGATAGCGTACCCATAAACATGTCTACCAACTCCCTATCAAACAAAGGGGGTTGGACTCTCCCTGCCAGATCTCTCCACTTCTGCACATAGTCCTTGAAACCTTCGCTTGCACCCATGGACATACTCTGGAGTTGAGTATGGGTAGGAGCAAGGTCAGCATTATATTGATACTGCTTATAAAAAGAAGCAGCCAGATCTTCCCAGTTGCGGACATTGGTTCCCTCCAACTGATAGAACCACTCGAGCTGAGTCTCGGATAGACTGTCCTGAAAGAAATGGACCCACAAGTTCCTATCAGCAGTGTAAGGCTGAGTCTTCCTCACATAGAAACGGAGATGAAGCTTGGGATAGGAAACCCCATCATACTTTGCAAATACAGGTGCCTTGAAATTCTGTGGGACGACTACCCCAGATACCAAACCCAACTCTTCAAAATCTAGCCCTAGTATTCTTTGGATCTCCATTGTGCTCAGACGATCCTCTAATTATTTGTATATATCCTCACCGGGAGGATACTGTTCATCATTGTAGTCAGTGTCATTATCAGAAACCTCTGGGCTAGGTTCCTCCTCCCTTGTCTCTCCCTCTTGATTCTCCCTTTTTTGGATGAAGAGATCAGATCAACCAGTTGCTTCAATGGTCCCTTGAATCTTCTGCCCAGATTCAGGACACCGGTATTCTTCTTTGTCTTCTTCTTTCTATCTTTCAAGATAAGGGCCTTCAGATCTTCCTTCCCTTTAGCCAAAGTTACGAACATTTATTGAAATTGGGCATTTTGTGCCTAGAGATCCTTGATACTTTGTTCAGAATTCATTATTGCTGAAATAAACAATGAAGAAGATAAGAAACCTGTTATGAAACCTGTTTATGCAATGTCATGGATGATATGCTATGCAATGATTTCAAGGATTCTAAGGCTCAAATTTGCTTAACTAAAAGAAACACACGTTAAATTGTATTAATAAGTTTGAATTGTTACAAAGGGTGCCTTTTAGGCTTACAATCAAACAAAACAAAACTTAAAGCAAAAAATAAAATTAAGTTTCCCATGAGCACATCCTCTTTGGTGCGATGTAGGCATTTATATTCCTCTCTTCATGAAGTAGCCTAGTGAGTTCCAGGACCTTCTTATCGCTGGTGTAGAATTGAGTTTTAAACGTATCCCGCTCCTCTTTAAGTTGAACCCAGGATTTTTGTAACTCCTCATGATCAGTTGGCATGTCAGGATGAAGAACAAGATAAGAAGTGTCTCCTTCAGCAACCGGTTCCATAATCATAGGTAGGATGGAAGGGTAAGGCATCATAATAGTTTGGGCACGGGCTTGTACCCATTTGAGATAAGGCTCCAAAGGGATGGAATTCTTGTGCCCCATTATCTTCCTATCAACTCTATGTACCATGCTCCAAGCTCACATGAACCTTTTACAGAAACCCCGAGCATCATTCTCATAATCGAAGATGATTCCTTGGATAAGTGTATCATGAGGACCATCCCTTCTCGCGTATCCAAACTGTCGTAGCGCCAAACAAGGGTTGTAAGTGATTCCTCCCCTAATTCCTAAGAGAGGGACATTAGGTAATTCTCCATATCGATCAATAATGGTAACATTCTCCGAGGATCGAGGACACCAATGAATACCCGAATGTGTAAGAGTCATTAGCCTATGCGACCATCTCAAACCCTGTTCATTCTTCAAGACGAATCGGGGTAGGTGAAAAATAAACCACCTAGATAAAAGAGGAGTGAAACACAGAAGGCTCCCTATTCTCTTTATAGTACGAGTATGTAGAGAATGTAGGATATCTCCAAGTAGAGTAGGTACCTAATTGCGTGATTGGAAAACCTTAACCGCATTCACATCTATGAGTTGGTCTGGATTAGGAAACAGTACTAACCCATAAATGAGAAGGGATAACACTTCTTCAAAAGCTTGTAGGTCCAGGGTATCCCAAAAATGATCTCAAGCAAGAACTTTTCCAAAAAAACCCTTGACACCTCTCCTAGTTTCCCAATTTGCTACTACGTTAGACCGTTGTAAGGATAATTCTTTAGCAATATTCAGGTTTAGGGTCTCTTTCCATACCATTGAAAGGTACCTTGTTAAGGATAGGCACCCCCAGTAACAGAGAAAACTCCTCCACAGTAGGCACTAACTGGTAATCCGGAAAAGTGAAGCAGTGATGTAGAGGGTCAAAGAACTGAAAGAGTACTTTTAACATTTCTTCATCTGGATTTGAGGTGACCAAGCTGAGAAGTCGACCATGTCTTTCAGTGAAGGGAGAGCTTTCAGGAACCCTTGATATCAATTCCTTAAGCTTAGGAGGTACCTTTACCAAACTGACTTGGATAGTGAATCTGCGGGAAAGGGCCATGTCCTGCAAAACCTTAGTAATTACCCTAAAGTCCTAAAGATCTTTCGGAGGAAACATTCGAATGGGTCATTTTTTATCTTTTGGGACTGGAGGGCAACCACTAAAACTCCCTATACTTCATGACCGTTTATCGAAGGCAATCGAAGTGGGGAAAACCCTAGGAGTGAGCATGTGCAAGTGTTTATTTTTTGAGTTAATTATCTTTGCACAATTAGGGTTTTCTACTGTTTTAAATTATGGATTTATCTTTCGCATACAATCCTATTATCAATCATCTAACAGTTTATAATGACGGAAAATAGAATGCGAGAAATTTAAACCTAGCTATTACAAGGCCTTGGGGAGAGGGATTACATAATCAAAACTTGGGGAAAAAACAGTAAATAATAAACCTAAGTTAAACTATTATAAACCCGGAGCAATTACATTAATTGGAAAACAAATAAATAAATGCGTACGATGAAATTAAATATGAGGAATTAGAATTAAATTCAAAGACATTTAATTTAGTAAATAAAAAAAATATGTTTTTGGATTTTTGAGAAAAAATAATTGATTTTGCAAATTAACCTAATTTCTAATTAATTTTAATTATGAAAAAAGAATTTAAGTTATTCTAATTAACCTAATTAATTAATAGAAATTATTAAAATAATTAAAATAAGAAATTAAAGAAAAGAAAAAAAAGAATGGGCCTGGTAATGAAAAATAATTCTGGGGGTGTATACTGAATTCGTTCAGGCCCAGAATAGCTGGCCCACTTGCGCTGGATCTAGTGTGATTGGCCTTTGGAGGGTCCACCATGTGCTACACTTGTGGTGTGTTAGATATGGGACATGTGATGATCCAATGATGCGATGTGGAGGTGTATGGTAGGCGCGCTTGGGATGGTAGTATCATATATGCAGTTAAACATTAGGAAAAATATTATGTAGGAGGCAGGGATCGAACCCCTGACCTCCTACACACGCGCGCCTTGAAACCTTCTCTCTTTGCCATATGTGCTGGATTGTTAGTCATGTATATAATCAAATAAAATGAATATAATATAAACAAAACATTATGCCAAAAAAAAAACACGCGAATTTTAAACAAGCCAATGGTATGCTTCCACGCCCTCATCTTCTTCCCTAGGGACTGTTGTTTTAGAAAGAGCTTTTACCTACGGACGAACTCGTCACTATAGGCTATAGTGACAGTTTTTGTGCGTGGCTACAAACCTGTAAACATAAAAAATGCAGCACAAGCAATATCAATCCCAACCAAGGGCAGGGGTCAATAGGAAATAACCCTCTGAGTGTTATGGTACCCATAATCTGGGCCAATTTTCCCTAGAGAAGGAACCCCCAAATTCGAGCTCATGAACCCTAGCCATGGAAGATGTCCATACCTGCACCCAAACTCCAATCAAAGCATTCCAATACGTTAAAAATATGATGACAAACATAGATATATAATCAAAACATGTTTATGATGCAAGAATCATTGTAATCGAGTTTTGAAAAAAAGGAAAATCGTGAAGGTGCTAGCGCGTGATTCTTGATACTTCAGGCCTTGATAATGCTTGCAATCGCTTCAGTGAGTGTCCAGGAATATGGTTTGATCCTTAGAATGGCTTGAAACGGCCTATGGTGAAAGATTCAATCTGCACTTGTTCACAAAAAAGTTGAACTTTGTTCTTGTTCTTGGGAGGCAGGTTGCGTGTGAAATCTTGTCCTCAGGGTTCACAAAGCTTCTGTATATGTGGTGAATCCAATTAGGTCAACAAAATTGGAAAGAATCAAAAGATTGATGGTCTTTAACTTTTGGTTCAAATCTTTCCAAAATTGGAGATTTCCTCTTGTTTTTGGCTTGGCACGATTTGTTTGATGTTATACAGCATATGAGATCTATAACTCAATGCAAAACAAATCTCATTCCACAAATTTGATTTAATTTGAATTTATTTGATTTTTAAATGAATAAAAATCAAAATAAATTAAATAAATGAGTGAATAATGCATGTGGGGTCCCATAGGTCCTGGAACATGCTAGGATTGAGATTCAATCTTGAAAAGATTGGCCCATGTGGAAAAAAAATGCAATTTTGAGCATTGTTGACTTTGGGCAAATTTCCAAAAATGGACAACTTTAACAATGCACATGTCTCTCAATTTTGACCCTAAGAGGGTATTCTTTGACTTTTTAGAAAGCTTAGGATGTCATCTAAACAACCTCTTTGGTTTCATCTCAATTGGATCTTCCATGTTCATGTAAGAAGGTTTGACCCAAAATGTGTTTTTGTTGACTTTTGAAAAGGACCTATAATGTTTGAATTTATATCTTTTCATGAGTTCATTTTTTGAACTTGAAGCTTGAAGATGAGTTGTAGAGGATTGGATTATCTTTAAAATGATCCTTCGATGAGAAATTTCTGATAAAGTATGAGAGAGTTATGCTTGGTCAAAGTTTGGTTGACTTTTCCTATAGAAACCCTAATTTAGCACCTTTTGAGTTTTGATGAATTTGGGGAATTCCTTGAGGAATCATGATAAACCATTGATCAAATGATGGATTTTACTTCAAAATGTTGATGTTGATCAAATATCTTGAAGTTTGACTGTATGTGGGTTCACAGTTGACTTTTGACCTAACATGGTTGATTTCTAGGCATCTGAGCAGTTGACTGAGCAAACTTCTTGTGCAAGGCATGGAACTTGACATGGATGATCTTGAGGAAATCTTAGGGAAATGGAGACCAATTGGGACCCTTGGAACTCAAACATCTTGATGAGGAGTGAAACTCTAGTTTGAGGCTCATTGTCTTAGGAAGAGGATTTGTCTGGTCAATCCTTAATCAACTTGAGCAATTGAGAACCTCTAAGAGTATGTTTTGAGTAAAAATGGGAGGGAAATTTTTTGGGTACAACAACCACCATGCTCATGAAACTCCAGACTTGCATTTCAACCAAACCATAACTTGCAAACTTGAAATCTAACCAGCTTTTGATCCCTCAATTCTCCCTATAAATAGAGGACTTCATTTCATTGCAAAGACTGTAACGACACCAAAACTCTAGATTAGTTATTTATTTAACTAATTTAGCATGAATATATGAGCTATTGTGAAATATTTTATATATGTAACACTTTGATGTTTTGATGCTTATATGCGAGCCTCTATGGTGATTTGTGATGTTTCAATGATTGTGAAGTGTGCTATGATGCTGAGGTGAATACGATGTTTGATATGATGATTTGTATGGTATATGACGAGATAGAGGTGAACCATGGGATACTAAGAGGTGTTTAGGATTTAAATAATTATTTCGGAATTATTTAGATTTAATAGTAAATATTTAGAATTATTTAGAATTATTTTAATTGAGAAAATAGAGTAATATATGATGCAGTGGAAATAAGGGCACATCGGTCATTGGTGATTGATACGTGAGGGAACGATGGAAAGTTCATTATTAGGGGTCTAAAGGGGAAAGTTATATATAAGGAAAGGTTTGAAAGTTTGCACGATCATTCTGTGTAATCATAGAATTGGAACATACATTATGGAGAAAGAAAGCTATGGCACAGAGAGACCAGAAGATTTTTGGTGATAGAGCACCAAGTGATTTGATTTGCTGCTATAATCTAAGGTAAGAGGTGTTTATCTGGATTATAATTGATCTAAGACTTAAATAGTTGTGGATTGTAATGGGTTTTGGTTGTTATGATTATGAGATGATTTGATGAATTACATGATGTTTTGTAGCCATGGATTATAAACAAAGTGTACCCATATTGTAGAATACATTGGATTGTTGGTATTTAGTGAAAACCCTGTGATTATATGAAGTTTTAGGACTTAAAAAACACAAAAATTGCAAGATTGAGACTGGTTTTTATGCAGGAAATCACAACAGGAAAACCCTGTTGGCGCTGCATTGCCAGACGATGGAGTAGTGTCGTCGGGCGATGGTGTTGTCGCGTGGTCGTTGCTAGGTGAAGCTGAAGCGACGAAATGAAAATAAAGATAAAGTTACTGGAGTGAATCTCTCCAAGCTTCACCGGGAAAAGCAAGTGGTGATGTTAGCGTCACCAGGAGATGGAGGTATGTCATCGGGCGATGGTGTCCAAATTTGAATGACAGTGATGGATTTTCTTAAAAGAGCCATAACTTGAGTTTTAGAACTCCGATTGAGGTTTCGTTTGAAGCATTGGATAGCTAACACAGTGAACTTTAGTTAGATGGAATAAAATGAGATAAAATAAGTATTTACCCAATATCCAAACTAGGATGAAGTTAGGTTCCCCGTGTTAGATTATAATGATGCTTTGTTTATTACGATGATATGATGATATTACAATGATGCCTATTTATTTAAGATGATATGAAGGTATTATATTGATGATTGTTTATTTAATATTATATGATGATATTGTGATGTAATCATGAATGATGACGCGTTTTGACTAGCCGCGGTCATTTTTATTATATTGTTGTGCATCATGCATTCATGGCATAATTTAGGACTTCAGTCTAATGATGTTATTAGGACTTCGGTTCAGTGAAGCTGATAGGATAATCGTCCAGTGAAGGCATCAATCCCATAGTGTAGATTAAGTGAAAAATTGTGAAGTGCTCTAGTTCTAATTGGGAATCAATCCTATTGGTGGTGATCTTTGGAGATAACGATGACTGAGTCATCAGTGAAGTTTTTGTACCACATGCACGAGTCTATATGGTTGCATTTTATTATAAGTGACATTGCATAATGATGTGGTGAATTATGTTTTTCTAATATGTTGCTATGAGTTGATGATGTTGTGAAAGTGTGAGTATAACATGAGGTTTTGATGATGTGTGATGCCTACCTATGTGCATATCTATTATATTTATTCCTTATGTCTTTTATAATGACTATGATTTACTCACCCTTTCTGCTTGAATGTTTCCTCCACATGGATAACACACAGGTGATCGAGAATAGTCTGTAGAAGCTTGAGGATAGCTTCAGAGTGTGTTTATCTTCTTTTCATAGAATAATAAGGGAGTCTTGCTCTGATATGTAACATCGGGGTTGTGATCATTTGATTTATGAACTTTATGTTCCTTGTGTTGTTTTAAGTTGTTGAGTCACCTTTCATGGTACTCGAGTTACTTGGATTTATGATGTATGAATCATGAAGTATGATGAGATTTTTATGAAATTATTATAATAAGATGTTTTGTACTATGAATTCCGCTGCGAGAAGTATGTGTTTAAATTCATGAAAACCCGTGTTACGGAGCATGATGTTTTACTAAGATGTTTTCTATGAAGACGTGTCATCCTTTGTGAAATACTCTGGTTAATTGTATGAATTATTTACGAATATTCCTTGGGGTTTAGAAGGGTGTTACATTAGTGGTATCAAAGTAGGTCGGCCCGTCCGGTCAAATTATTGAGTTTGTCGTGTGTGACAGTGGAATACTGTCAAGATAGTTTCTAACCATTGTGATTGTTATTACTGTGAATCAGAGAATGGTTGGAAGGAATGGTGTTTCACTTGCTGCTGCTTTGCAGGTTGTTGCTCAGGCTGTGCGATATCAACCTAATGATGGATCCTGTGTTTTGGAGACGTTATCATCCATATGTTTTCAAGGGTAGGTTCGATCAAGATGGAGCACAAGTCTGGATCAAGGAGATTGAAAGAATATTCCGAGTTATGGATTGCTCAGAGGTGCAAAAGGTGTAGTTTGGTACGCATCAACTAGTAGAGGAAGTTGCTGACTGGTGGGTTAGTACCCATCAGAGACTGACAACACTAGGTGAAGTGATTACTTAGGCTATGTTCAGCAGGGAGTTTCTGAGGAAGTATTTTCCTTATCATGTGTGCGGGAAGAAAGAGATTGAGTTTCTAGAGTTGAAACAAGGAAGTTTGACTTTGACTGAGTATGCTTCAAAGTTTGTGGAACTGACAATGTTTTATCCATATTACAGTGAAGCGACTGCTGAGTTCTCAAAGTGTATCAAGTCTGAAAATGGTTTGCATCCAGAGATCAAGGGGACGATTGGATATCAGTAGATCCGTGTGTTTTCAAAGTTGGTGAACAACTATAGAATCTATGAAGAGGATATAAAAGCTCATTCAGCTCACTACAAGATTTTTAATGAGAAAAGAGGAAAGCAATATCAAGATCGTAAGAAGCCTTGTGATACCTCAGCTGATAAAGGGAAACATAAGGCTTATGATGGGAAGACGACAAGTGGTGGATTGGTTCCATCTTTTGTCGATTGTTATAGGTATGGTGAACAAGGTCACCGATCCAATGAATGTGAGAATAAGGTTCTGAGGTGTTACAAGTGTGGTAAGTCCGGTCATCGTGCTCATGAATACAAGAACAATGGTCCGACTTGTTTCAATTATAGAGAGCAGGGTCATATCAGTACCCAGTGTCAGAAGCAAATGAAGGATGCTACTGCCTAGACTAATGGTAGAGTGTTCATGCTGAGTGGATCAGAGGGTTCTAAGAAGGAAAACTTGATTCGAGGTACTTGCTTTGTTAACGATGTTGAATTGGTTGCTATTATTGATATTGGTGCTACTCATTCATTTATTTCGCTTGAATGTGCTACTAAGTTGGAATTGAAATTGTCTGATATAAATGGTAGTATGGCGATAGATACTCCCGCTGGTGGTTCTGTTACTACTACTTATGTTTGTTTGAAGTGTTCTTTGAATCTTTACGGCTGTCATTCCCCAAATTTGGCCAACTAACATTAGTGGATAATTTATAACTAGTCACTTTTCCATTATTGTTGGTGTTATTCTTTTAGTTTTGAATTCTAAAAGTTCTCAATTTTAAGTAAAAATGGGTGTATTATAAGGAGAAGGGGTGTGTGGCCTTTACAAATTCTGAATCAAATCTATGGCCCAATAAGAGGGTTTAGAGCCCATTTTTAACTAAGTCAACATATGTTTAGTACTATAATTATTATTTGTTATTAAACATTTTTACTAATTAATTAGTACTAATATAACTACTTATATAGTTATTTATATCAATATTATTACCATATGGTTAACGAAATTATTGTGTTAAAATAATTTTGTTATTAAACTAAAGTCGATATATGACTTTATGTCTATTTTTTTAATTATACATAAGAATTAGGTTAAATGTCATATCAGTTTTTGTGTTTAATGGTTGCTTGCAGGCATGGCACCCAAAATAAATGTTGCTTCCAAGAAAGAGAAAACCACAGGGATTGGATCATCAAGAGCGCGTGAACCTTTTGACCAGACAAGGTTTTTGGGACCTGAGCAAGAAGATAGGTTTCAGAACTCATTGGCAGGAGCATTTGGGCTGAAAGATTTTTTGAACTCAATCCTCAAGGAGACTAACAAGATTTAAGTGCTCAGTTGTCTGCCCGCAAATGGGATGAGCTCTTGAACCCTCACCGAAACATGAACTATGACGTGCTTCGTGAATTATATATGAATGCTTTTCCATCAGAGGGAACTCCTCTTTCCTTCTAAACCAAGGTTGGGGGAAGAATCATACACTTTCATAGGGATGCTATCAGTGAGTTTTTAGGTAACCCAGTAGTCTTGAAAGAGAGGGGCAAATTCCATTATCAACAAACCATCAACACTGTGCTAGAAGAAAAAATTATTGAGAAGATTTATGAGAGAATTTTCTTAGAAGGTTAGAGTGTGGAAAGGAATCCATCTGGTACGAAAATTAAATTCCATCGAGAAGATTTACTCCCAGAGGCTCAAATTCTTCTCCTACTAATTTTACACAATATCAGGCCTAAGAGTCACACATCCACCTTCACCATGGACATCGCTCAAATCCTTTATTTAATCATCAAAGAGAGAAGGATAGATGTTGCTCAAATTATTTCTACTAAAATGCGGAATTGTTGTACCCCAAATTTTGCCCTCTTATTTTCCTTAAGACATTCTCCTAGGGTTCTCAAACACTCAAGACTACTCAAGGGTTGACCAGACAAACCTTCCTCCTAAGCAGTGACCTACAACTAGAGTTTTGTATTTCTCAAGGAAGATTGAGTTTACAAGGTCTCAAGTGGTCTTCATGGTTTCTTATAGGTCTCCAATAATGCTCATACCGACTTTCATGCCTTGCATCACAACTTTGCTTAGTCAATGGCTCAGATGACTGAAAATCAACTGTATTGGGTAAAAAGTAAACTATGGTCAACATAAAGTCAAACCTCAATATTTTGGGTCAACATTAACATTTTGAAGTGATATTCATCTTTTGATTAAGGATTGATCATGATTCCTCAAGAAAATCCCTCAAATCGTCAAAAGTTACCAAATTAGGGTTTCCTTCGGAGAAGTCAACTAAACTTTGACCAAGCATAAATTTCACATTTTCATCAGCTTTTCCCCAACCAAATCTAATTTTGAAGGGAATTCAATTCTATACAATTTTGTATCTCTAAGCTCAAGTCCAAAAAATGCATCATTTGAGAGATATGAGTCAATATATTACATGTTATTTCAAAAGTCAACAAAAAGACACTTACATTAAGATAAATTCTTCAAAAGTACAAATGGTCAACATAGAGATTATAGAGGACATCTTGAGCTTTCCAAAAAGTCAAATATTACCTTTAAAAGATGAAAATTAAGAGAGTTATGACCAGTGCAAGTTGGAAAATTTTGAGCAAATGCATGAAGTTCAAATTGAGCAAACTTGATGTTTTGGATGATTGGGCCATGGTTTAAAGTCCAAACATGCTCCATACTCCTTATACACCTAAGAATTCATTCATACATCCCTTGACCTATTTTTATTTTAATTATTTTTTATTTATTCATTAATAATGCAAATTAAATAAGATAAAATCATGTCCTCTTCTACAAGGTCCAAGCCCACATATCTTTGACCTAATTTCCCATATATAATCTCAGCAATTCTCATACAAGACCACACGAAACATTTGCTTCACAAACTTATCAAAAATCTCAAAATTTCAAAGAAACCGTAAAATCTCCAAATCCTTAATACAAACCATTTCACCATAAACTAGCCATATCAATCAACACCATTCAATCCCAGGGTAAGATTGGAGCAATTTAGATGATCCCAAATGCATGAAATCTCATGGCATGGCATCTCCGGTTTCATAATTTTCATAGCATTCATATCTTGATTTTTTTTGCTTGCTTTAACATTTATTAATGATACTAATGTGTTCATGAGGTTTGTTAGTGCAGGATAGAACAATCGCAGGGGTCCCATGCAGTTAGAATCATGAACCACCATTCTCACACCGATCCACCTTGTTTGCACCATATCTCAAAAGCCATGGATTTTTAGGCCATAAAAATACCTCCATTGGATCTGTAACCCTTGATAGAAAAGGTCGCTGGAGAAGACGACCGGAGCTAGGGCTCCGACGCCTCTCCAGTACAAGGAGTTTATTTAAAACATATATTTATGGATTTATATAAGTGAATGGATGTATAGCCACCCCAGTGGCAGAAACGCGCGCTAAGACATTGGTCTCCCAGGTCACGGGTTCGATCTCCAATTTTGCCAAAATTCTCATATTTTCATATTTTACAGGATAGAGAACAAAATGCATTGAGGCTAGATCTTGACACCAATAAGAACCTGGCCTGGTGGTAAGCTATGCATGGAGAATGCTGAAGGGCGTAGGTTCAACACCCACCCCTATCCTTTGATTTATTTTCTATGTTTCTCAATCTTTTATCACCTTTTTTTCTTTAATTTCATAAAATCTTTTATAAAACCTTTTTCAAAACATTTTTTAATAAACCCTAACTAAATTTTTTAGGTTTTTTATTTAATCAATCAATTTAGGTTTTTTTAGGTTTTTTATTTAATCAATCAATTTAGGTTTTTTTAGGTTTTTCACTAATTAATCATTTTTAAAAAAATTAAAATCAACTTAGATTTTAGGGTTTTGTTTTAATTTAATTAACCAATTTCTTTTTTATTAAAATCAATTAGGGTTTTTAGATTAAACATCAAACCTTCTTCTATTAAAATCACAAAACAATTTTTCTTTTTCCCTTTATTTTACAATCATCGCATACTTTATTATTTTCATTTTTTTTCAATTATGTATCTGCTTACAGTTTGTAATAGCTTAATTAAGGTTTTTATTATTTCCCCAAATTTTATTGGTTGTACCCCCACTCCCGAAGCCTTGTAATAGCGTAGGATTTCATTTCCCGCATTTTACTGCTTTTCATTATTGATATATTGCTTTGCTAGTAACTAGGGCTTGTATGGCAAGATACAAAAACAAGCAATAGCTAACCCTAAATGTAAGATAAATTAACTGAATAGAATCACTTTTCACACATGAACCTCTAGGGTAACCTCACTCGTTGCCTCAAAAAATGGTCATGTCCCTCGAACGTAGGGATACCCTTAGCAAATACCCTCAGTTAAAATCATCATAAAGATCATAGTCCCGCGATGTTCCTCGAGTTTCCTACGAGAAATGATCTTGTCCCTCGATGTTGCCTACAGATATATGATGGCAGTCCATTCGAATTGCTAAGGTATCCCTATATGTTGCCTTCTATGACCATAACGATGACCCTACGCATGTCCCTTCTCATCCAACGATAGGGCTTCCTACTAACTAATGGTAGGATAGCACTATCTAGAGGAGGAAAATAACATAAAGACCATGAGTAAGGGTAGAATATTGTTAATCACTTGCTCACACTTTTCAAAACATTGTTTTTTCATAAACACTTCTTCTGAAAAAATTTCAAAAACAGACACTTTGTATGCATTCTTAACTAATACAAGAATCATTACAAAGTTGTCGTACTTATGCATTTCTTTCAAAATATTTTCAAACAAACGAACACAAATAATTTTAAAAATAAAAGTGAGCTAGCAATTAAGATCCCATAGATAACTACAGATGAAAAGAGTGTTAACACCTTCCCTTTTCAAAACCTACCCCCCGAACTCAGAAAATTCTCAAAGGTATTTCATGTTCTTTTTACCCTTTCCTTATTGGATAGAAGAAAAGTCGGTGGCGACTCTTGCTATCCGCAACATTTACGATAAAATGCAAAACCAAAAGTCAGTTCTCCCATCGTATTACAGGAATGTTGGTGAAAGTGGAAGGGATTTTGGATCGAGAACTAGAACCACTTACCCACTTGTCTATCCCGGTTTAATCATGGGATTAGTCATAGCTACCCGAGTGCGTATTCCAAATTTTGTGCACTTAAAGATCAAAACAAAGGTGAATGACTCCTATGTTGAATGATATTGCATGGAAAAGAGACTAAGGAGAAGGCAAACCTCTTCAAATGCTTCAAGCTTCAATAATTGGGATCCTAGGCTCAGACAAGCTTATACTTACACTTGGGATCAAAATGATTCTAATCATAGAGGTATTATGTCTTTGCATGATTATATTTACAGGTTGCATATCCATCCATGAGAGCATCCTGTTGTAGGCCATCGAATGATGTCTCCGGAGTAGTTTAAAAGTCATCTTCCTTGGCCTGAGAATAGGCCATTCTACCAGGGGAGGCAGTTGGTCATGAAGATGAAGATGAGGATGTAGAGGCAGTTGGTCATGGAGATGAAGATGAGGAAGAAGAGGAAGCTGGCCATGAAGATGAAGATGGGGAAGCAGAGGCTGATGCAGAAGATGAATAAGGAAATTCTGGCAGTGATGATGAACTAATGGGAGAAGAAAAAAGAGGAGGACCACTGAAAACTCTCCATACATGAGTGAATTTTAATTCTTTTAGTTTTAGTTTTAATTATTTCATAATATCTTCAGTTTCAGTTTGAATATTTCTTATTTTATGCACTTATTATGTAATCTTTTGGAAGTATTTTATACCGTAAAACTTGCTTGGCTTGGCTACTCTTTTAAGTGGTTGATATGTTGTATCTTGTTTTGTTTGTAGACTTTGTTGAACATGCTTTGATAATAAAACATGGTTGTTGGATTTTTTTTTTTGCTATTCCTAGAATATTGATTTTTTTTTATTTTTTTTATTAAATATTTAAAGTTGCCAAAGAAAAAGCTTGAATCAATTTTGTTTTGAAAATTCAACAAAGAAATGAGTGGTGATGACAAAATCGGATAAAGTGCACAAGGCAAAGGTACATGTTTACATGCTTTGTAGATTGTTAGCATGATTTTGAATTTTGTATTCTTGCAAAAATAATTCCATGCCTCATTTTGCAAAAACATATTTCTTGCTTGAATCGTATAGCCAAAATCCAGAAAAGTGGTGAGCCTTCCATTATGCACTAAAGAGAAGTTATTTACTGATAATCCTTGATTGAAACTCGTGCGATTCATGCTGAACCTTGAAATACTTTTGAGTTACTGTGAAGCATAAATAGGATCAAGGCATTTTGTTATTTATGAGAAAAACTACTAAACCATATAGCCTCGTGTTACCCGTTGAATTGAGTGAGCATTTGAAAAAACAGTCAAGCCGAAAAAAAAATCAAAGAAGGGATTAATTGTGACTAAAGCCCAAATTACAAGCAAACCAACCTTGAGATTTCAATAACGAGTCAAATAGCTCTTGGGGAAATCCTAATGAATTATGGTTTCTACTCAAAACAAAAGAAATCATAAATTGATCCATTTCATCTTCTGTTGGAAACTTAATTGAACATAAGTTTGTTAAAAAGTAATTGTCAAAAGAAAGCCACTCTCACGAAGAAAATTGAGAATAACATAAGTTGGGGAGAGGCTACTCATTACACAAACAAGAAAAAGAAGAAGAAAAAAATGAAAAAGAAAAGTAAAAGCCTCGCCTCAAAGTAATAAATGAAAGAGGTAAATGGAAAAGGAAAAGCTCCTCGTCAAATCTTGGACGAGTTTTTAAAACCATTAGCCTTAGGAAAAATCCTACCCATGAAACTTGGCCAAGTTGCAATCGAATTTAAGTCCTTAGTGATTTATGCTCACAAAATGTTCAAAAATAGATTGTCAAGGTGAAAGTATGAATTGATCAAGATGTTGACAAGGCTATTGGTTGAGAGTTATTTGACCACACAATTGAAACTGCAAAAGAATCTTCATCACTTTTATGAAGAAGGGTGATAGGATGATTCAAAAGGAGAAATGTTCATTTTCTCTTTGATGGCATGGTCTAAGTTTTTTAAAAAGAAAGAACATTCATTCATAATCATGCTTTGATTCTAACTAAAGAATAGACATAAACCTTCTTGCATATGCATCCATTATTTGAGCCATATCATTACAATAAGTTGAGAAATAAAAACTTGATTAAAGCTGAAATACTTTGAAGGATAATCTTGATTGAGGATAAACAAGAATTCAAGTTGGGGAGAATTTGATAAAATCCGAAATACGAGTTATATTCACTTAAGAAAGATGGCATTTATCGAATCAATTAAATAATTATGCACGTAAAATACACACTTTACTCATAAAATGATACTTCTAATAGTGTATGGTTAATCATTGCAGGAATTGATTAAAAGAACAAAAAAAAGCAAAAGAAAGCATGTCCTGTTTCGCTAAGTGAACCTTGTAGTGAACAATTCACTTAGCGAACATTAGTGAAGCAAGCAAGAAGAGTGGACGAAGAAAAACTTCAACCCAGTTCTTCAACAGCGAAGAAAGTTCGCTTAGAAAACTTTGGCGGTTTCCCAAAAGGCGATTTGAGTTTAAAAACTTAAGAAAGAAGAAAGGACAATTCGCTTAGCGAACTTATCCTCGCTTAGAGAACTTTAGCGGTTTTCCAAAAGGGTGGTTTGAATTTGAAAACTTCAGGATGGAGAGAGCATAATTCTCTTAGCGAACTTATCCTCTCTTAGCGAACTCAGGCGACCAGAAAAGCTTTAAAAGGTACCAAGTTCTGCGCAGAAGGGTATCTCATCATATTTTGAAACCATATTGTAATATATAGTAAATCTTCTTAGAATCAGTTATAATATATACTAAGGGGAGGGAAACAAAGAATCGGTCTAGATACGCATCAAGAATCGAGGAATCATTATTGATGCTCATTCATCTCTAATTCTTTCTGTTTGTACAAGCTACCATGATAATGGCTAGCTAAGCTCCTCCTCTTGTTGGGATTGGAAGAATTTACTGTAATTGTATGTATATTCACCGATTATGCTTGTAATACAATCATGTTTTCATGCTTATTGATCTTATCTTGATATTATTGTCTACTCTTATAAATTCAACTGGTTATTGACAAATACTTTTTAGAATCTTGAATCAAAGATAAGAATCAGTTAAACATTAATTTCTAGACATATAATTAGGGTTTAATATACATAATGAATGCTTGTTCTTAATGTGATCAGTTTGTTTAATAAATTGAGACATTTTCGATTGAAAAAACCGATTGAAAAATCAAACTATTGCATAGACATATGCATTGTTATGAGTAGTAGGTGGAGGTAAGAAGGCATAACATGCTTATACAAAAAATAATCGGTCGATTATATACATAAATAGTAGAAGACATCCAATCCCAGAAACATATCTTATCAATCGAACTTTGTTTACTTTATATTGCTTATTTTACATTTCTTTATTAGTCTTAACAAAATCATTCCATAAACTTTAATTTAAAATGATATTTATAGTCTAAACGTTGGTAATATCACTACAGTCTCTGAGGATACGATATCAAATACTTTCTTTTGATTTACTAAACATCAGACAACTTTGAAGATGAAGAAAATTTCAATGCGGAACCATCCTCATTTGGGAAACATGAAGAGAATGTTGACAAAGATGCTACTGGCATGACTTCCAATTCAAAGAAACAGCCTGCAGTCGTGCCTGAAGTTAACAGAGTCCATAAATTTATCTGAGAAAGACCGCTACCTTATTTTCCCTATAGGATTAGGAAGGATAAAGAGGTACAACAATTTGGCAAGTTAATGGAATTTTGAAGCAGCTTCACATCAACATACCTCTGATTCAAGCTATTCAACAATGCCAAATTACTTTAAGTTTATGATAGATGTACTCACTAAGACGAAAAGAGTCGGAGAGTTTGCAACTGTTGCACTCACTCAAGAGTGTAGTCAATTAGTTCAAGGAAAGCTTTCTCCAAAGTTGAGAGACCTTGGAAGCTTCACCATCCCTTGTACAATTGGAGACACTTTTTATGGAAGAGCACTATGTGATCTTGGGGCTAACATTAATTGTATGCCCTTATATATCTTCAAGAAGCTAGAGATATGAGTTACAAGGCCTACAACCATCACTCTACGGTTGACAACTAGAAGTATTTGGTATCCTCTAGGGAAGATAGAAGATGTATTAGTAAGGGTTGACAAGCTTGCCTTCCCTGTTGATTTCATTATTATGGATTTTGATACTGATAAAGAGACTTTCATTCTATTGGGAAGACCTTTCGTTGCTACGGAAAGAACTTTGATTGATGAGAGTAAAACCTACCATGAGAGTTAAATGATGGCAAGTTGTGTTCAATGTCCTCAATGTTTTGCAGTACCCCGAGGAAGATGTAGCTTAATATTCCATGATCTCTAGTTGGGAAGGAATGATTCACAAGAATCTACTAAAGTTAAGCAATATGTTGGAGCAAGAGTTAGGAAAGTTGGAAAGAGAAGAAGTCCAACATGATGGAATAATTTGTGGACCCTTGAACAAATAATGTATAGAAGAAGAAACTCTGAAGGTGTTGGAGTTATCCATTGAATTACAGAAGCACAACTCACCTTCAGTAGTGGTTCCCCTTGAGTTGGAACTTAAGAAACTGACTGCTCACTTACAATATGCTTATTTAGAGGCATGACAAAAGTTGCTTGACATTTTGAAGAAACACAAGAGAGTCATTGCTTGGCAAATCTCTGATATTAAGGGTATTAGTCTCACAATTTGCATGCATAGAATTTTATTAGAGAAGAATTCCAAAAGTAGCATAGAAAGTCAAAGAAGGTTGAATCCTACTGTAATATGGTGGGACAACTGACTTAGTTTTGCGTTTTATCACAATTATTGCGGATAGCAAGAGTCGCCACCTACTTTTCTTTTATCCAACAAGGAAAGGGTCAAAATAACATGAAAGACCTTTGAGAATTTTCTGAGTTTCGGGGGTAGGTTATGAAAAGGGAAGGTGTTAGCACCCTTTTCATCTGTAGTTATCTACAGGCTCTTAATCGCTAGCTCACTTTTGAAAATTTTCTCTGTGTACGTGTTTGTTTGAAAATATTTTGAAAATGCCTAAGTACGGCAACTTTGTAATGATTCTTGTATAAGTTCAGAATGCATACAAAATGTTTGTTTTTGAAAATATTTCAGAGAAAAGTGTTTTGTGTGAAAAATGTTTTGTTTTTGTGAGCAAGCGGTTACGAGCTATCTACCTACTCAAAAGTATTTCGTGTTATTTTCCTCCTCCTTTAGATAGTGCTACCCTATCATTGGTTAGTAGGAAGCCCTGTCGTCGGATGTGAAAGGACAAGCACGGGTCATCGTACAGTCGTAAAGGCAACTTGTAGGGGCGCTTTAGAAATTTATCGTAAGGGACTAAGATTGTTTACCAAAGGTAGAATCGTAAGGGTCGTCAAGGGACTACGATCTTTTTAACCGAGGGTTATTGCTAAAGCGTCCCCACGTTCGAGGGACATGACTATTTTTATTCGAAGGCAACAAGTGGGATTACCCTAGAGGTGAGTGTTGGATTAAAATATCCAGCGTAAACCTTAGGGATTGGAAGGGCTTAACATCGCACCCATGGGCGCTTAGTAAACTAGGTGCAGCCCCTGAAAATGTTCGTACTATATGGAAATAAAGTTGCACCTTGGCTAGAAGCAATTGCTTTTAGCGCAGTGGTAAGCGCTTGATCCTACAAGTGGTATCAGAGCTTGGTCATGGGTTAGAATCCCCCCGATTGACACTGGGGGGGGAGATTGTTGGATTAAAATATCCAGTTTCAACCTTAGGGATTCGAAGGGCTTAACATCCCACCCATGGGCACTTAGTAAACTAGGTGCAGCCCTTGAAAATGCTCATACTATATGGAAATAAAGTTGCACCTTGGCTAGAAGAAATTGCTTTTAGTGCAGTGGTAAGTGCTTGATCTTACAGTGAGTGGTGTGTAAAGTGATTCAATTCAGTTATTTATCTTGATTAGGGTTTTCTATGATTGGTTTTAGATCTTTCCATACATGCCTAATTACTAGCAGTTATAAGGAAAGCAGTAAATTGTGGAAAGTTAAGGTACGAAAATTAAACCTAAACTATTACAAGGCTTCAGGAGTGGGGATACAAAACCATAAAATCGGGGAAAAAAGAAAGTAAACCCTAATTAACTATTACATACTGTAGCAGATACATAATTGGGAAAAACTAATACAAAAGTAATAAAGTGCATGAAGATTGTAAAACAAAGAGAGAAAGAAAATTGAAAATCGTTTTGTGATCGTTTGATGACTAATCTAAAAAAGAAAACCCTAATTGAATTTAATTTAGAAAAATAATTAATTAATTAAAAAACCTAAGTTGATTTTTGATCTTGCAGTTGATCAGAACCTGGAGAATGGCCGGAGGATGATCTTTAGTCGGGCTGAGGAGAGAGGGGGTTGTACCTGCAAGGTACTCCAACGATCAAGTAAGAGTGGGAGCAAGGAGGTACTAGAAAAATATCAGGTAGCGAGTAGTGAATATGTGATACCTGGCCCTCACAGGTGTGAGGGTTTATATAATATCCCTGGCACGTGGCCATTGGTTCCTGATTTCCCGCCTAGATATGCGGGTCCAGAAAATCAGGTAACTGCCAGGACTTGGTCAAACTGGGCATATGTGCTCGTAACTAGTCGTTGGTTCCGGGGAGGAGGCTGGTTGCAGGCATCTCTCTGGTGGCCTACACGAAGCTTGTGTTAAAAAGACTGAGAAGACACTCGACGAACATCTTGGATTAGTGTTGGACCAGAAGGGCAACAGGTTAACATTGCCTGACAAGTGCGGGAAGTATGGGTCACGGTCAGTGGGTGGCACCTATGAGATGTCTTAGACTGGGCCCACTCAAGCTTTCGGGCCAGTCCACAACAGTAGCCCCCTAAGTCGTTGCTTCTGGGAACAAGAATGAAGACTTTGATGTTTGCTCGAAGGACGGGGAAATGAGCGTTTTCCCATTATACTTCTCTGTCAGAGAGGTGAAATGTTTTCCGTTGGGACTTTTAAATTTGGAGAGGTAGCGTGTTTTGGTAAGCGTGTCGGTCGAGCGGCGCAAATGATGGCCTAGGGCTAGGGTGTCATAATGAAGATCTTGGGGTTCCCAAGGCGCGTGTTTGGTACCCGCGGGCTATTTCATCTATAAATACGAGAGGAACAGGGCGATTACTATTTTTTGCCTTCTCCTTCAACTGCTCGTATTAGTTCGACAATTGACCACTGACATTTGCTCAGTTTCTTCGTTCGCGGTCATCCAGCTTCATCTCTTTTTCTTCTATTGGTGAGTTTTCGTTCCTCCAATGTTGCATGTCTTAGTGTTTTCATTTTTTGCCTTTTAGATATGCATGCGATTAGGATTTAGGGTTCAGTTAGGAAGGAGGTCGTTAGAGAGTCTAGGTGGCGGACGTTGTTCCTGTGGCGCATGGCTGCTGGAGCCGCCGTAGGGCTTCCTTGGGGCCTAGAACTGTGTTATAGGTGATTCATTATGGCTTTAGATGTTGTACCCCAAAATTTTCCCTCTCATTTTACTGAACACATGCCCATTGAGGTCCTCAACTTGCTCAAGGATGCCCAAGAGTTGACCAGACAAACTCTCTCCTAAGGCAATGTACCTCAAACTAGGGTTTCCATTTTCATCAAGATGTGTGAAATCCAAAGGTCCCAAATTCTTTCCATGGTCCCCATATGTTCTCAAGATCATCCATGTCAAGTTTAATGCCTTGTACAAGAAGTTTGCTCAGTCAATTGCCCAGATGTCTGAAAATCAACTACACTAGGTCAAAAGTCAATTGTGGCCCACATACAGTCAAACTTCAAGATTTTTGGTCAACATCAACAATTTGGAGTGATATCCATCATTTGATCAATGGTTGATCATGATTCCTCAAGGAATGCCCCAAATTCATTAAAACCCAAAAGTTGCTAAATTAGGGTTTCACAGGAAAAGTCAACCAAAATTTGACCAAGCATAACTTCTTCATACTTTATCAGAAATTTTACATCCAAGGCTCATTTTGAAGAGGATGAAATTACCTACAACTCATCTTCATCCCACAAGTTCAAAATATGTACTCATCAAAATATATGAATTTCTACATTATAGGTCATTTTGAAAAGTCAACAAAAACACCTTTTGGGTCAAAGCTTCTTACATGAACATGGAAGACCCAATTAAGATGAAACCAAAAGGGTTTATTAGGGGACATCCTAAGCTTTCTAAAAAGTCCAAGAACACTTCTCTAGGGTTAAAATTGGAGGAGATATGCATTGTCAAAATTGACCAATTGTTTGGAAATGTGCATGAAGTCAATATTGATCAAAATGACTTTTTTTTCCAAATGGGCCCATGTTTTCTTGTTTGAAACCTTTTCTTAAGATGGCCCACGAACCCTGTGCTTATCTACATATTATTTTATTATTTTTATTATTATTTTTTATTTTTTATCCATTTAAATCAAAACAAATCAATTTAAATAGTAGAATAATCAAATAAAATCAAAGATTTGATTTTATGAGCATATTATGAGTCCATGAACAACTAGCAAATCAAAAAATTCGTGCAAGAGCTAATTGATTGGAAAAGATCTTAATTTGGTCTATTTTGGAAACAAATCATACAAGGCAAAGATTGAAATCAAATCTCCATAATTTGCAAAGATATGATCAGTTTTTGTTGACCTAAATCATTCTATGATATATACACAACATTTCCAAAGCATAGGGGAGGTTTTTGGGTCGTGAAAACAAGGAGGTCGACTTCAATTTTTTGTCAAGAAAAGTGTTGATCACATATTCCTCCATAGACTGATTCCAGTAATTCCAAGGCCAGCAATCTGTTCCTGGACATTTCTTGAAGCTATTCCAATCGTCCTCCAGCCTTAAAACCTTCAGAAATAATGCCTCACATTGCCATGGTTTGCATCTTTTTTCAAGATTCGTTTTCAATAATTTATCCATAATAAACATGTTTTGATCATATACCCATGCTTCCTATCATATTTGCAATGTTTTTGATTGGTTTGATTGAAGTTTAAGTGCAGGAATGGCACGATGCCATTGTAAGGGTTTTGAGGTCCCAAATTAGGAATTCCATATAGAGGCAAAATTGGACAAAATCAGGGGTATTATCATGCTTAGAAGATGATTTGCAATTGATCCATGTCTTGGTTTGAATTTATTCTGCTTGTGCTGCGTTTTTGAATTTTACAGGTTTTTAGCTACGAACAAAATCCATCACTATAGCTTTTAGTGACGGAAATGACTGTAGGTAAAAGTGTGGCAAAAAACAACAGTTATGGGGAAGAAGACAATTAGGTGGCAGAATCCCATTGGGTGATTTGAATCACGCGCGCGTTTGGGAAAGACCACTTTGTTTCCTTTATATTTTATTTATGTTATTATATTTACAACTAACGATCCCATCGTTTTCTCTATTTTTCTTAACATTTAATTGTAGGTTCTGTACATTATGTTGCCAGGCGTCTATCATACATCCAACCATCCAGCCATTGGATTCATCATCAATCCAGATCTAACGCCCAACGCTCAAGTCATACCATGGACCATCAGAAAGAGTATCACACTGGATCTAGCGCATTGATTGAGCTGAGCAAGGAATGGGCCAAACAAATTCAGTGCTACACCCCCTGAATTGCTCAACAACACCCCCCCATTCAACTTCCATACAGGCCCAAGTTTTTCTTTTTCCATTCTTTATTTTATTTCTTTTATCTTAATTATTTATTAATTATTTTCTTTTTTTACAAAAATAACACAAAATCATTTTTTATCATAAAAATCAAAAATCACAAGAAACATAAAAAATTCATTCTTCATAAAAACATTTTATTTCCTTAATTAATTAGTTTGATTATTTAGGGCAATTTAATCCCTTTTTCATAATTTAAATCAATTAGAATTAGGGTTAATTTATATATAATTTAATCTTTTCTCAAAAATTAACCTAATTATTTTTTCCATTAGATTTTTAGGTTTCTAATTATTCTTGCATTTAATTTGCCGCACACTTTTAATTTCCTTTTTTATTATTATTGTAACTGCTCCGAGTTTGTAATAGTAATTAGGGTTTCAATTCCACATCTTTATTTTCTGTCCAAAATAATTATGTATATGCAAAAGCCTTGTAATAGCTAGGACTTTTAACTTTCCCGCATTTTACTGCCGCAAACTATAAACTGCTTAGATGAATGTTAATAAGATTGTATGAAAAGACAAACTAAAATTAATACAGTAGATCACCTTAATTGTGCAAAGATTAAATAACTGAAATCAAACACATGCACATGCTCACTCCTAGGGTTTGCCTCACTTGGTTGCCTCAGAAATAATGGTCGTGTCCCTCGAACGTAGGGATACCTTAGCCATGACCCGCGATTCAAAGTCGTCATAAAGATCATGGTCCCTACTTGTCCCTCGAGTTGCCTACAAATTGATCTTATGACGATAGTCCCTCCGAAATGCTAAGGTATCCTTACTTGTTGCCTTCAGAGACCATTTCGTCCCTTCGAACGTCCCTTTAAAACTCCAACGACGGTGCTACTTATTTCTCAATAATGGGATAGCATTGTCTAAAAGGAAAAAGAACAGACTTTTTTCGAGTAGGTAGATTAGTTCCTAGGTACTTGCTCAAACAAACAAATCTTTTTTACACAAAAATTTTTCAAACAAAGTTTTCAAAAACAACTTCGTAACACTCTTGAGGACAGAAACAAGGGCTAAAATGAAGTAGAACAAAACTTTTCAAAACAAAGCACACACAAGTTTTCAAAATGAGCAAGTACCTAAGAGCCCATGGAAAACCATGGATAGAAAGGGTGCTAACACCTTCCCTTTCTATAATCTACCCCCCGTACTCAGAAACATCTCGAAAAAGGTTTTTTCTGTTCTTTTTCCTTTTCCTGATTGGATAAAATAAAAGTCGGTGGCGACTCTTGCTTACCGCGACATTTTGCGAAAAAAAACGCAAACCAGTATTAACAGTCGGTTCTGCCACCGTATCACATTAGCCTTTCTGCAATTTGTGCCCGTTAGAATACCTCGGGGAATTTCTAGGCTTTTTCTATGATTCCAACCCGTTAGTGTGCCTTAGTGAGGGATTAGGAATTTCTCCCATGTTTGTGCCCGTCAACGTAACTCAGTGAGGGTTCTAGTCGGGGATACGATCCTCGTCTCCGAGCATCCTTTCACTTGTTTGGCGGTGGAATGATGGTTTTGGCATTGATGTCGAGCTCATCTTTTTCCTCTACTTTTTAGGTGTTATGGCTGACGACGCACAGGTTGTTATTTCGAGTGAGTATACAAAATCCTCTAGGAGCTCTTCGAGTGAGACTAGTGGTAGCTCGTCGAGCATATTGGAAATCTTCGGGGAGCAGCAAAACCAGATGGATCAACAGATGGGGGAGCCCGACATGGGGGAGACTCTTCAGCTCGGGGCGGCCTGTTTCCTCCTCGAGATGATGAGGATACTCGATATTGGGTAGCGAAAGACCCTTGGGAGTGGTGGTCATATTTCTATGAGCACGGGGAGGACATTTTCACTGATGTTTACACCCACGAGGAGGGGGTCCGGGAGGAGCGGTAGTTGTATATCCCCGGGAAGGACAGTAGGATCTTCTCGAGATATGATAGGAGAAGGATTTCGATGTACGATATAGTCTTCAAGGAGATGGGTCTCCGCCTTCCTTTTTCTGACTTTGAGGTGGTTGTTTTTCGGCACCTTCACGTGGTTCCCTCCCAGTTACATATGAACAAGATTGCGTTCGTGAAGGCGTTCTAGATAGTGTGTGACTATCTGAAGATAGGGGCCACAATCCCGTTGTTTTTATATTGTTTTCACACCTAGAGGAGAAGGATTGACGACAGGTGGGGATGGATCTCCCTCAAACAGGGCAACATGAAGTTGTTCAAGGCCTACTTGGAGTCCGTGTGCCACTTTAAGGACAAGTACGTCTTGGTGAAGCCCACCTCGACAAAGGTGTTATTGAATGTTTTTAGGAGCCGACCATCCCAAAATAAGGATGGGACTCCTTGTATGAACGAGCTAGGGGAGCTTACCGCGATGCTGGTCACCAAGTTCCCATTTCAATGGACCAGTAGACATTTCGAGAAGAAGTTGGGCTCCTACGTCTAGAGAGAGGGGGAGCTTGGGTATGAGGACCTGCCGAGCTTCGCATCTCTGACTTCGTTTGTAGGTCGAATTCCTCCAGTCCAGCAAGTCGGTAGGGGGGTAGGCCATTGCTGGATGGAAATAGGGAGCCCGTGTTTGAGCCGGGTCTCATAAATGTTAGGGAGCTCCTTGGAAGCGAGGATCCCGTTAGATATCTGGGTATAAATTTTCTTTTCCAGTATGTGGTCGTCATTTATTTGACTCGTTATTTTACTGACTCTTCTCTTTTTTTGTTTATTTTAAAGAAAACATGAATCCTTCTCAGGAACGTCTGGCCAATACACTTGCTGCTCGGGCGAGAAAGGCTAAGAAGGATGCACAGACCAGTGCAAGGCCAATTTCTGCTCCTGGATTGGGTGGGTCGTCCTCGACTCCGACCACAGTTGCTCTGTCTCCATCTGCTGTTTCCTCGAAGGCGAAGAGGCCTCGACTTGAGGTGAGCATTGACCTTACCGAGGAGACGGGAAAAGGGACTTATGATCTGCCTCCTTGCTGGCTGGAGAGGTCTTTTTTCGAGAGTGCGGCTCTTTCTCTTCCTATGGATGAATATCTCCTTTTCAAGGGAACGAGTCGTCCGGAAAAGAGGGTGACACTGGTCCAAGACGTGGATAGTTTGATACGGATCTTGGAGATGGTCGTCGCGTACAGCAAGGGGAGTTCATCCCAAGAGATAGAAAATAAGAATCTTCGGGCCAAGTTGGAGGAGATTGAGAAGGCCTTGGTCGATAAAGACAAAGCCCTAAAGCTGGCCAAGGAAGAGTCGGGGAAGTTATCCGAGGAGCACATCACTCTTATGCTCGAGAGGGAGAGTCTCAAAGGGAAGGTAGCGGCCTTGACTGCCGAGATTGCGCCCGATGAGGACGAGCCGGAGGACACCAAGGACTTGAAGACTCGGGCTGAATTGGTTTCCCTTTTCCAGCTTGTCGTGGATGATGCTCAGGCCGCTTCCGAGGGGAGCTTCGACAACGCGGTGAATCAAATGCGTTTGTTGAATCCCGGTGTTGAGCTTAATACTTCAGGCATGGGGGTCAACTACTACGTGTCTGACTGTTAAATTTTGGTTCCTGACTACCTGAGGGATATTCTTGATCAACCGGTTGGGGATCCTGCTCGATTGTTGCCTATCATCGAAGGAGAAGCGGAGGGATGACTGTATATTTGTTTTGGCCCGCGTGCTGTTTTGGTAATATTTGTCATTTCTCGGGCTGTTTCCCGTTTATGTAATATTCAAACAATTTTGGCCCAAGTGGTCGCTTTATTTATTTTCCGACCGTTGGTCGTTTTGCTTTGAATATTTAACTTGTGTTATTTGCATGTTTGTTGACAAGTTGGCTCGATTAGGACTTTTATATTTTGCAAAGAGTTTGTATCGGGAATATGCTCGTTTTGTATGTTCTTCGGCACGGGGAAACCGATCAAATGACCAGGGTGAATACCGGATGAGGGCTGGAACTCAGGTCCCATTTCGAGGGGCTTGGGTTCGATGGCATGAACATCTCGTCACGAGTTGGTCTTTCTACCATCGTGGCACAAAGACTATGGAGCTCGGTCGAGTTATCTACGTCGGGATGAGGGTATGCTCGTCAACAAAGTGGAGCCTCGCCCCTTCTGAATACTTTGGGTGCTATGCTCGTGCCCAGGCGTGCACGCGTGGTCGGGCTCAGGCGAGTCTGCCTTGTCGACCAAACCTGTTGACTGCTCAGTGTTTTCAACTGTAGTATTGTTTTAGCTTTCCAGCGTTCTATGATGGAATGAGTTGTTCCCCTTGCAATTCCTCTAAGTAGTATGCTTTGGTCCTCGTTTTCGCGTAGACGCGGTAGGGACCTTCCCAGTTTGCTGCGAGCTTGCCTTCACGAGATTCTTTGCTATTTCTCTTTAAGGCAAGGCTTCCGACCTCGAACTCTCTACGTATGACTTTGGCATCGTAGCACATGGTTATTTTTTGTTTGAGCGAAGCTTCTCATAGGGCCGCCCTGTTCTGATTTCTTTCACCAAATCTAGTTCTTCCCTAAGGGAGATGTCATTCATCTCCTCGTCGAGAGGTGCCTCGGTTCGCCTGGAAGGTTCCTGAATTTCTACGGGGATAACTGCCTCTGTCCCGTATGCTAGTCAAAACGGACACTCCCTGGTAGACGAGTGTGTGGTCGTTTGATACGCCCAAAGTATGCTGTGTAACTCTTCGACCCATTATTTCTTGGTTTCATCCAACCTTACCTTGAGGCCTCTGAGTATTACCCTGTTGGCGGCCTCGACTTGGCCGTCTGTCTTGGGGTGCTCGACCGAGGCAAAATATTGGGTCATGCCAAGTTTGGTGACGAATTAATGGAAGGTGTGGTCTGTGAATTGGGTCCCATTGTCAGTGGCTATCGCTTGTAGGATGAAAAAACGAGCCAAAATATTTCTTTTGTAGAAGTGAAGGACGTTCTGGGCAGTGATTTTGGACAAGGCTTAGGCTTCTATCCACTTGGTGAAGTAGTCAACCGCTACTATCAGATATTTGTTCTGATTGGTTCCGATCACGAACGGACCGAGGAGGTGTAGTCCCCACCAGGCGAAGGGCCATGGAGAGGAGAGATATTTGAGCTCGCTAGGAGGAGATAAATGCATGTCCCCGTGTCTTTGCCTCCTGAACCAGGGCCCAATATTTGGTGAGTTGGTCGTTTTTGACCCGATATTCACCTCGGACTTGCGAGACGACCAGCTGAGAATCAGTGAAGATTTTTACTTCCTCGGCTCCCATATCTTCGGCTAGCCGTAAGCCTGCGAGGAATGCCTCGTATTCGGCTTGATTGTTGGAGGTCAGAAAAAACAGGGCGAGGGAAACTTTGACCAGGTTCCCTTCCTCGTTCTCTAGTATGATGCACGCGCTACTTCTGGTCGCACTGGAGGCGCCATCAACGAAGATCGTCCAACAACGTGAGCCTTCTGGATCTCCGGGCAAGGTCATTTCTGCTACGAATTCGGCCAAAGCTTGAGCCTTAAGGGCTTTCCTGCTTTCGTAATGGATATCGAATTTAGAGAGTTCCAGAGACCACTTCAGTATTCTACCGGCCATGTCTAGCCTTTCGAGCAACTGTTTTATTGGCTGATCCGTCCGGAACATTATGGTATGGGCCAGGAAGTAGTGTCTTAGCCTCCTTGCAGTGTAAACGAGGGCCAGGGATACTTTCTCGATTTGTTGATATCTCACTTCCGGGCCCTACAGGGCTTTGCTCGTGAAATAAATTGGCCTTTGTCCCTCCGGGGTTTCCCTTATTAGTGCCACGCTAATTGCCTCAGAGGCGACAACTAGATAAAGGTAGAGGACTTCGTCTTTCCCGGGCCGGAATAAGACAGGCGTCTGTGAGAGGCTCTTTTCAAATGGGCGAGTGCTCGCTCGCATTCGGGCGTCCACTCGAAGTTGGCTTCCTTGCGCAGGAGTTTGAACAAGGGGAGCGCATGCTGGGCAGATTTTTCCACAAATCGGGAAAGAGAAGTGAGCATGCCATTTAAGATCTAGATGGATTTCTTCGAGGTGGGCGTCAAAAATTCGAAGATGGCCCGACATTTGTCGGGGTTCGCCTTGATGCCTCGTTCTATCAGATAGAACCTGATGAACTTTCCCGCGTGTATGATGAAGGTGCATTTCTGATTTTATAAAAATATTTGGATCCATTTCTGATTTTTCTATGGCCTTACTTTTTCTTTCTTGATTAATTGGAACATAGTTGATATTTGTTTCCTCTATTTTGATTTTTAAATATTTTTTTAAACCCTTTTAATGTATATATTAAATGTGATATTATTTTGTGATTATTTTCTGGCTAATCTTGGGTTAGATTTTGGATCATGAACTTTATTAACATCATTGGATCCATGGTGTTGAGTTTAACTCCACAAAAATGGATGAATGATTTTAATGATAGTTTGATTAAGATTTAATTCAAATGTGGTTTGTATATTTTTCCCTATCCCTCTTCATCTCATCCCCTTCTTATTGCACTAAATGTTGTTGGATCATGATCTCTATATCATGTCTCAAAACAAATGGTGCATAAATTGCTATTGTCCGGCCTCAAAATAGGTGTGACTTCTATATAAGTCCACTTACGATTGCTTAACATAGCGCTAAATTTTGTCCCGATTCGAATAAATGATCATTTGTGGCCCAAACTTATGATGGCAAGCCCAAGTATGTTAATTAGATCTATTTGATCCAATAACCTTGAGATTCATTGTTTGAAGGCTTTGGTTCTACCAATTCTCTAATGGATCTACAACACCTTTGGTCAACACGGATCACTTAAACATCGTTGATCATTAAATGGTACTTATGAGAATTTCAAATGGATGATATACTTGAAAAAAAGCAAATGAAACTTGTTGTGTGGAGGCTTTGGTTCTACCAATCCTCTAATGAGTTCCAAATGCAAGTTTCAAGATGGTCATCCAACTAACCATTAATTATTGACTTTTTTTACATTATGCTTTTATTCTTTTTTATGCTTTATGTACTATTCACTTTTGGCATTTACATTTCATGCCATTTTCATCTTTACTCACTTGAGCATTTATTTTCTTGCCATTTTTATTTTGCTCACTTGAGATTTTCTTTTCCCTTCTTAAGATACTTAATAATCAACATAAACCCTAAAAAAATCTTTAATGGTACTTAGACTATATGGTTACTATCCTTGGCATTATGGAGCATGGAACTTTTTCTTGGAATTAGGATTAGAAACCTTGGTCTATCTTGGAAACCTTGTGATCTTATCTGATTATTTTGTCTGGAGCTCTTGAGGTTTACCTCAAGACATTGGGTTGTTTGTTTGTTTTGTGTGCAGGTTTTTGTAATTACACCCTTTGTTTGTAATTTGGAATTCACCCGCATACAGTCGTTACTCTGTCCAATTTTTGTGAAGACCTAATACACTTGAAGTTTGGTTCTCTCAAGAGGTCTAGTGTTTTTTTGCTTGATTGGTTTCAATCCAAAGAATGGGAATTCTATCTTGGATCATAATGTCAAATATTTGCTTCTTGTTAGCTAGATGGTTCTTATCCCTAGATTTTACCTTATGCTTTAGGATAGTCTCTTCTTCTCCTCCCATCTTCTTTAATTTCAAAAATCTTCTTCCTCCTTTTGAAAACTCTTCTTATTTTGAAACTTAAACTACTTTCATAATAAACTTGGACTCAGGTCCATGAATTTACAAAAAAAACTTTTCATAAATAAACTTCAATCAATTTAATAATACCTTGACATTTTTTGTGAGAAGACTAAAAGTCAATCAATCTCATTCAAACCATTTTTCCACTTTGGCTTTTACTTTAAACTTTTCTCAAAAGATTAAACTCTTGTCAATACTTGTAGTGATGCAAACAACTATACTTCTACAATATGTAGTAAAGAGATATAATTTCCACTTGGGTGTTGAGTGAAGCATTGTTGATTTTAAAATCCAAGCCATATCATCCACTTTGAGATGATGCAAATTCTCCTTTCTCATGATTGTGGGTAGTAGGTATGTTTTCCACATCGACAATGACGATGATGTTTTATCTCATAAAATTGAACAACACATTTGTGTTTCAAATTTTTAAAAAGAGGAACTACGTGTACCCAGATCCCCTATTACACAGAAGGTGGTACGTAGGCACTAAAGGTTCGCAACCGCGGCGGGTGCAAAAATCATAAAAAATATATTTCTTTTCTCACCTCCACCATCCATTTTATATACAACAGTTCTTATAGCCAAAATATACAGATTTTACAAAGAGGTTCCTGCGGAGTACCGTAGATGTTTAGGGTGCTAATACCTTCCCTTTGCATAACCAACCCCCTTACCTTGAATCTTTCCCCCTCTTTTTGGGTTATTCGCCCTTTTCCCATTCCTTTGGAAACAATAAAGCGCGGTGGCAATTTTTGTTTTGATTTGTATGAAGTCTAGTCAATCCAATGGCTTAGTCTTGAATATTTCTACCGCTACACAATGTGTTTTAACCAATGATGCATTTTTATGCACCAATAACATCATTTCAAAAATGATTTTGGATTCAAAACTTTTGCATGAACTTTGCATTAAAATTACCATGTTTGTAAAAAAAAATTGTTTCAAACAAGCTTTCCTCGCCAAGGAATTTCAAACAGCTGAGAAACTTGGTCAGTGACCCTATCAGGGGACGGTATCTTCCAGATTCAATTGCGAATCAATTCAAGTTTTGTTGCTCAATGCGAGTTTTCTTAGAAATTGGTTAGCAAGAAGATCATTTTCAAGACTCATATTGGGGTATTTATTTCCAGCAGTCATTTCAGAGCTGAAGCCATGATCAATTTATCTCCAACAATCATTTCAGAGTTGAAGCCATGATCAGCTTATTTCCAGTAACTTTTGACTGAAGCCATGATCAGTTTATCTTCAACAGTCAACTAATCTGGGACAAATCCCCAAGAAGCTCCCCATGTTCTTCCTTAGAGGATCATCAGTTCAATACAATTTACAAGTGTGAGAAATTTGGGTTCAAGACATTTTCTTCCCAAGCAATTTGGCAGAGTTCTTTGTGTTGAGGAATCAAACTTTCAATCTTATCTCCACAAAAGAGTCAAACTCCATTGTCGTAAACGTATGCATTACATGCATAGATCATTCACATATCATGCATAACAAAATTCATACATAATACATAACAAGAGTGTTTCATCCTCATTTGCATTTCCCTAGGTCTTGTTGTAGTTGACATGTCACCTTGAGATCAAAGTCCAACTTACTTGGCACCTACCAAAGTAGATGCATTTGAGTTGTCTCTCTTTTTCGTCTAAAGCTAATATTGGGTGTTTTGTTTCTATTCCAAAGTCAATATTGGATGTCGTAACCTTTTTTTCCATCCAAAGACAATATTTGATGTTGCTATCTTTTGTTTATGTCCAAAGCCAATATTGGATGTTGTTATCTTTGTTGATGTCCAAAGCCAATATTAGATGACGCGATCTGCGTTACCATCCAAAGCTAATATTGGATGCCATCATTTTTTTTTATGTCCAAAGCCAATATTAGATGCCACCATCTTTTTTGCTGTCCAAAGCTAATATTGGATGCCACCATCTTTTTTTTCCATCCAAAGCCAGTATTGGATGTTGTGACCTTTTCTCTTGTCTAAAGCCATTGTTAGACGTTGAGTTTTCCACTCATTCAAAGCCAATATTGGATGTTGTGATCTTTTCTCTCGTCTAAAGCCATTATTAGATGTTGAGTTTTCCATTCATCCAAAGCCAATATTGGATGTTGTGACCTTTTCTCTCGTCTAAAGCCATTATTAGACGTTGAGTTTTCCACTCATTCAAAGCCAATATTGGATGTTGTGATCTTTTCTCTCGTCTAAAGCCATTATTAGACGTTGAGTTTTCTATTCATCCAAATCCAATATTGGATGTTGTGATCTTTTCTCTCATCTAAAGCCATTATTAGACGTTGAGCTTTCCCTTTATTCAAAGCCAATATTGGATGTCGTGATCTTTTGTTTCCATCCAAAGCCAATATTGGATGTTACCATCTTTTATTGCCATCCAAAGCCAATATTGGATGCCACCAGATTTTGTTGTTGTCCAAAGCCAATATTAGATGTTGTGATCTTTTCTCTCGTCTAAAGCCATTATTAGACATTGAGGTTTCCCTTCATTCAAAGCCAATATTGGATGTCGTGATCTTTTGTTTCCATCCAAAGCCAATATTGGATGTTACCATCTTTTGTTTCCATTCAAAGCCAATATTGGATGTTGTTACCTTTTCTTCCATCCAAAGTCAATATTGGTGTTGTGACCTTTTCTCTCGTCTTAAGCCATTATTAGACGTTGAGTTTTCCACTCATTCAAAGCCAATATTGGATGTTGTGATCTTTTCTCTCGTCTAAAGCCATTATTAGACGTTGAGTTTTTCTGCCGTCCAAAGCCAATATTGGATGTTGTAATCTTTTCTCTCGTCTAAAGCCATTATTAGACATTGAGTTTTCCTTTCATTCAAAGCCAATATTAGATGTCGTGTTTCTTTTCCGTCCAGCGTCTTTCCTGGACGACTCTGATACAACTTCAGATTTGGTCTCATCCCACATCTAATGTTCTTCTAGATGCTTCTAATTGTTTTTTCCAAAGAGTTGCTCGCCTCATTCAATGCCATTCTTGGATGTCGCTGCTTACCTTCTCGGGTTTTATCTCTTTTTCCAAGTATTGATGGTTACTCTTTGTCACCCTGATAGATATCCATAAATATTCTGTTGTTTCCCTAGCGTGTCTTTCCACTTCATTTCATCTGAGCTACCATAAGTTTTCTAGTTTCGAGTCTCTCCATATTCCCAAAGAGTATGTCTCATCTCATACATCATTAAAAAAAAATGTATATAAAAAAAAGTTTGTTGCATTCATTTATAGCATTACATCAAGGAACAAAAATTGGCTACTTTAGTATTTGACTATCTCCCACTATGATTATTTGAAGTTTGATCATCTTCATATCATCGGGTTGAAGATATTTAAATAGGGGCAGCTGTTGTACCACAATTGTTTCCACTAAGATTCCTCTATCATATCATATCAACTCGATCATAACAAGATCACATTAGGGTTGGTTATTCCTTTTTCCTATCTCATATCTTTAAGTTTTCTCTTGAGGGATCTCCAAACACCTTAATGGTATATCTTACATATGTGTTGTTGACTAACTTCTAATCAAAATACAAAAAAAAACATTTGTCTTTGTCTTTGTATATTTGTGTTTTGTATATCGAGTCAAAGCATCTGACAAGTAAGGTTTTCCGGTATTGTTTTCCTAAAATCTCTATTTGCAAAGAAAAATAATTAAAAAATTTACATTTTTTTCACTGTACAATCAATTACTCTTAGAGTGCAATCGATTGTACAGAGTGCATTTTATGCAATATTTGAAAAAAGCTCATTGTACAATCGAATGCTCCAAGAGTGCAATCGATTGCACCGAGTGAAATTTTGAAAAAAATCAGCAATTTCAAGCTTGTCATTCTTTTGGCTCCATTTTTTCTTCATTTTTTGAAAGATATATTATTAATTCAAGTTTTGGCTCCAAGAATCAATTACCAAGCCTAATTTCATTTCCCAAACCAAACTCTAAACAACCACTAATCCCAAGCCTAAACTCTACAAATATAGCCCTCATTTCATTCAAATCTCAAGCTTTTGATAGCTAAGTTCACTTTACTAAAAAATCTCTCAATTCCCTCCATCTACCTAATATTCTCAAATCTCCATTTTCAAAAAAAGTTAGTAAGCTTTGCATTGGAGCTTACTAATCTTTGATCTAAACCTTCATCCAAACACTTTCTCTTTACCAATTCCCTACATCCATGCTTAGGAAATTGATTCTTGGGGTTGAATTAAAGCAAATTCTTGAAGTTGTTTTGATGATTCTCTAGATCTACCTTTGGTAAGTTGGATTTTTAATCTCTCAAATTGTGATCTCTTGTTGATCTTTGGGTTTTATTCATTGAACATTGTTTTATGATTCCATTGGTGCTATTTTCTCATAATTTGATGGAATTTTCGTGCTCAATTAAATCCATGATCACAAGGTATTTGATGAAAAGTTTGAACAAGAATTTGGCCTTTTGAAATGGTGATTTGTTGTTTTTCACATGGTGCAATTGATTGCTCTCAGAGTGCAATCGATTGTCACATAATGGTTTTACGTATTTTTTGAAAAAAACACAGATGTAATCGATTGCTCCCAGAGTGCAATCAATTGTAACAAAGACAAAATGCATTTTCTACCGTGTTTTGGGGCTGTTTTGATCCATCTCTCTTTTTCTACTCACTCCTTTTGATTGTTGATTTGGATTGCAATTTTAAATGTCCAATTTCTCTTTAAATTCGATGGACTTTAGGTGTAGATGAAGTTGGATAAATGTTCATTAATTCAAATCTATGGAAGAGTGAATTATTTAATTCATTTTTGGTGCTTTAGATTAATGATATGTTTAGTATTTTAATCCATCAAGATGAGTGATTTAATTTAAAGATGAAAGAAATTTGAGGTAGTGATCCAAATTAGCTATCATTCCCCTCCCTCTTCATCTTATCCGTTTATTTTTTATTTGTGCTACATGTTATGGGATGATGATCTCTATATCATTTATCCAAACATGAAGTACATAGATTGCTATTGACCGGCCTTAAAATAGGTGCGACTTCTACATAAGTCCATTTACGATTGCTCAACATAGCGCTAAATTTTGTCCCGATTTGAGAAAATGATCATTCCTGGCCCAAACCTATTTTTGCAAGACCAAGTATGTTAATTTGAACCCTTTGATCCAATAACCTTGAGATTCATTGTTAGGAGGCTTTGGTTCTACCAATCCTCCAATGGATCTTCATCAATTTTGGTCAATGCAGATCACTTAAATATCATTGATCATTAAATGTTACCTTGAGGATTCTTAAATGGATGATATACTTGACAAAAAGCAAATGCAACTTGTTGTTGAGAATCTTTGGTTCTACCAATCCTCTAATGAGTTCCAAATGCAAGTTTCAAGATGGTCATCCAACTAACCATTAACTTCTAACAATTGACTTTATTTTATGCTTTTATCTTATGCCCTTTACTTTATGCACCATTTTACTTTAGCATTTACATTTCATGTTATTTTCATATTTGCTCACTTGAGCATTTACTTTTATTCCATTTTTATTTTGCTCACTTGAGCTTTGTGTTTTCCTTTTGAAGATACTTAATAATCAACATGAACCATAAAAAACTTTAATGATACTTGGACTATTTGGTTACTATCCTTGGCATTATGGAGTATTGGACTTCTTGGACTTAGGAATAGAAACTTTGATCTTATGTTGGAGACCTTGTGACCTTAATTGATATTTTGTATGGAGTTATTGAGGTTTACCTCAAGACATTGGGTTGTTTTTTTGTTTTGTGTGCAGGTCATTGTGATTACATGCTTTTTCTGTAATATGGAATTCATCTGTATACAGCCGTTACTCTGCCCAATTTTTGTGAAGACTTAATACATTTGAAGTTTGGTCTTTTCAAGAGGTTCAGTATCCTTGCTTGGTTTCAATCCAAAGAATGGGAATTCTATTTTGACTCATAATGTCAAGTGTTGGCTTCTTATTTGTTAGATGGTTCTTCTCCCTAGCTTTTACCTTATGCTTTAGGATAATCCCTTCATCTCCTCACATCTTCTTTAATTTTCAAAACCTTCTCATTTTTTTCAAAATCTTCTTTGTTTATAAACTCGAACCACTTTCATAATAAAGCTCGACTTTTTCGAGTGCCTTTTCTTTTAAAACTTCTTTTCTTTAAACAAACTTCAATTCACTTAATCATACTTTGACATCTTTCAAAATTAACAAAAACACTTTAACTCATTCAAACCCTTTTGTGCGCTCGAGCACCTTTTACCTTCAAACCTTTTTTGATGAGACATGATTCATTGATAGCCGAGCAATATTCTCCTATCCCCATGGTTATAAAGGTGTCGACTTTTCCACTTGAGTTCCAGAGGCGTTCTCAAACCCTCACTCTTGCTGACGCAGGGTCCATCTTTCCCACACCTTGTGGGCGTTAGTCGAGATTTCTATCCTAACAATGACGACTTGTCTCTTTGTTTAAATACAATCAACAGACAAGTCTTTTCTAGCCAAACTATGGTGCTCTGACTTTCCCATTGCACGAGGGAGTACGTAGGCACTAAGTCTTACGACCCAAGGTGAGCAACAAAAATAATAAAATATATTTCATTTTTCTTTTGTTTACAAATACTCATTCATTATTTTCCTTTAGCAAGTAAACCTTTACATAACACTCCTTTTAAAAGAAACTAAACAAAGTGGATCCTACGGAGTACCGTAGATGCTTCGGGTGCTAATACCTTCCCTTTGCATAACCGATCCCCGTACCTCGAACTCTGATCTTTTATTTCATTGTGGGTTTTGTTCGCTTTTTTCCCATTTTCCTTTGGAAACAATAAAGTGCGGTGACGACTTCATTGTGTTAAGATAAGTCAATTGATGGCTTAATCTCAAATCTTTACCGCTTCATCTCTTTCTTATCATTACTGTCACAATTTAGTTTATTTCTCTGCTCATCTCTGCCGACAGCGCGCGTGCGGCACCTTCCTTCATTAATCTACAACCATTAGGTTGGGTTGCACATCAATAACATTTTCCAATACATCCCGTAAATAAACCGGCCTGCAGCAGATTCTTCTTGATTATTGGTAGAGGAGTAACCAACTCACTTACAGTAGCCACATAAAGAACATCTTCAATTGCACTTATGCCTTTGTCACGCTTCGACATAGGCGCAGTAATTACATTTGGGGTCTCCAGAGGATCAAACTCAATTTCCTTGTTGTCAATCATGTCCTGAATTTTATTTTTCAGGGTCCAGCAGTTTTTGCTGTCGTGCCTAGGACTGTTATAATGGTAGGCATATTTTGTGTTCGAGAGGAGGTGTTTGGGTTTGGAGGAGTATCCCTAGCATAATCAGCTCTGCTTTTAGTAAATGTTGTAACACTTGAGACAATGGCATACTAATCTTGGTAAACTGCCTTCCCAGAGCGTCTGACCTACACCTATTACCCTATTATTGTTATTGAATAGACACTTGATTAGAAATCAATACCGCTCCCACAGACTGATTGTGATAATTTTTACCACGACCCTTCTTGCCATAAACAACATTGGTCTCCTTCTTACCATTGAATGTCTTCTTCACAACACTTGAAGACACAACCACTTGAATTTTTCCTCTCTTAATACCACTTTCGACATGTTCTCCAGTTAGAATCAGCTCTGTAAAACCAGATGAAGAACTCCCAATCAGATGATTAAAGAATGGACCTGTTAGGGTTCCCATAAACATATCAACTAGCTCCCGGTCCGACCAGGGAGGTTGCACCCTTCCATCTAGATCTCTCCACTTTTGGGCATACTCTTTGAACCCTTAATTCGAACCCATATTCATGTTTTGTAATTGCACGCGAGTTGGTGCGAGGTCAACATTGTATTGATACTGCTTGTAAAAAGAAGCATCTAAGTCTTCCTAAGTGCAGATGTTGGTTCCCTCCAGCTGATAGAACCACTCGAGTTGCGTAGCAGACAAACTTTCTTGAATGAAGTGAACCCATAACTTTCTGTCAGCAGTATGGGGTTGGATCTTCCGAACATAAGATCTCAGATGAAGTTTCAGACAAGACGCACCATCATATTTAGCAAAAGTAGGGACTTTGAACTTGTGAGGGATAACCACCCCCGAAATAAGACCCAGCTCTCCAAAATCCAATCCAGATACTTTCTCGATTTCTATAGCCTTAAGACCGTCTTCTAGCTGCTTGTATCTGTCGTCAGCAAGAGGATACTATTCATCAGAATAGTCTTCGCCCTCAAGCACCATACTAGAACCAAGGTTTCTTCCACCTTCAACCCTGACACCTATACCATCCTCCTCTTGGTTGTCGTCTTCATCAGAGGTGATATCAACAGTTTTAATTGGTTTAGCAGGACCTTTTAATCTTCTTCCCATGTTGAGGATAGCAATTGGCTTCCAAGTCTTCTTCTTTTTGGCGATGAGCGCCATCATATCTTTTTGTCCTTGAACTAAGTTCAAGAGGGTCTCCTAGAATTTGGCATTCTGAGCTTGGAGTTCCTTAATAATTTGTTCAAGAGCCATCTTTTACTGAAATAAACAGCAAGGATGAGAAAACATGTATGGGAAAACCTGTTATGTAACGATGCATGATATGTAGATGCAAAGATTTCAAGAATTGTTGCGGGATTTTAATTTGTTTAAACAAAAAGGAAACAAGAGAAATTTTAGTAACTAGCTCGAATTACAATTGCTTTTAATGAAAAGAGTTACAAAATAGCAACAAAAAAAAATTCAAATCTCCCATGGACGTCTCCTTTCTGTGTTGACATATGCGTTAAGGCTTTGTTCTTCGTGGAGTCGTTTCTTTAGCTCCAGTACTTTCTTCTCACTAGCATAGAACTAAGCTTCGAAGGTATCTCTTTCCTCCTTAAGCTGAATCTAAGACTTTTGTAATTCTTCAAAGTCATTAGGCATATCAGGATGAAGAACAATATGAGAAATATCCCCTTCAACAATAGGCTCTACGATTACTGGTAGGATAGCAGGATATAGAATTATAAGATTTTGAGCACGAGACCGCACCCATCTGAGGTAAGACTCTAGAGGAATAGAATTCTTGTGTCCCAAAGTCTTGCTATCAATTTTGTTGACAGTGCCCCAAGCACGTATAAACCTTTGATTGTAATTTTGAGGATCTTTCTCATAGTCGAATATAATACCTTGGATGAGCATATCATGAGGACCTTCCCTTCGAGTATAACCAAACTGACGCAGAGCTAGAGAAGGGTTGTAAGTGATGCCCCCTCTTATACCAAGGAATGGTACATTAGGGAATTCACCATAACGATCAATAATAGTGACATCTGCTTGAGATCGAGAATACCAATGGATATCTGCATGAGTGAGTGACATCATCTTTGAGACCACCTCAAACCTTATTCGTTCTTTATCACTGAGGGGCAGGTGTGAAATAAACCACATGAATAGTAGAGGTATGCAACACATAAGAGTTCCCTGCTTCTTCATAGTACGAGTGCGGAGGGAATGTAGGACATCTCTGAGCAAAGTAGGTACCGGATTATGAGTGAGAAATATTTTGATGGCATTCATATCTATGAATTGGTTCAGATTAGGGAATAGTACCAACCCATAAATCAGTAAAGCCAATATATCCTCAAAAGCACGAAGGTTCGTGGCATCTAGAAATCCTTGAGCCTTCTCTATCATAAATTTAGGAGAGAAGCCTTTGACTCCATTCCTTATTTCCCATTTAGATGCAATGTTCGGTCAAGAATAGGCACTTCGAGCAACTTAGAGAATTCTTCCATTGTGGGTACCAACTAATAATCTAGGAAGGTAAAACAGTGATGCTTCAGATCATAGAACTAGAAAAAACACTCATCATGTCTTCCTGAAAGCCAGTAGTAACCAAACTAAATAGATGACCATGTCTCTTGGTGAATTGAGAATTGTCGGAAACCTTTGAGACTAATTCCTCAAGCATGGAAGGCATCTTTACAAAGTTGAACCGGATAATATTCCTACGACTGGAAGCCATGACCCAACAACATAGAACAAAGATAAATCCCCTAGATCATTGAAATGGTTAGTCATGATGTTATGATGTTATAATGTCATGATATCATGTTCAAATAGATAATCAAACACAAGCAAAGCACGTAAAGGCTTTTGGTTTAAGGCTTGCATGGTGTTTGTAGGTAAGTACCCTCTTGAAGTTTAGTTGGCTCAACCTGTCCTAAAGAAGTAACCGAGTTCTAGGAATCTCAATATCACTGATTTTTCCCATAAGTTTCGTCTAGCACGACAACTGACTTGCCACCAAACAAAACTCGAGAGTCGAATCTCAATGAGTGTAGCATCGAGTATCAACCAACTTCGGACTACACTAAATCAGGCTATCTCACTACCTTCTAATGGCTAAGTTGAGTCAATTAAGGTTCTAAGATCAGTCAGTGCTTATGACACCACACGACAGGCTAGTATGCTCCTCAACTGACTCGAGGGATACCAGTTCAAACCAATGTGTTGCACTAACGTATCCATCACTTCAACCATATCGGTATACTTTGTATAGTTTCCATGATCTATTTCTACTTATCTAAAATGTTCCCCAGATCTGGGTATAGGATCTTTGCAAGAAATAAAACCCAAACAACCCTTTAAAAATAAAGCAGATAAATCAAACAAGGAAAGAATTTAATAGTGATCTAATTCTAAGGTAACCCCAATTTTTAGTTCTCCCCAGCAGAGTCGCCAGTTCTGTAATATGGTGGGAGAACGACTTAGTTTTGCGTTTATTTGCAAATTTTGCAGATAGAAAGAGTCACCACCGACTTTTCTTTTATCCAACAAGGAAAGGGTGAAAAGAACAGGAAAGACCTTTGAGAATTTTCTGAGTTCGGGGGTAGGTTATGAAAAGGGAAGGTGTTAGCACCCTTTTCATCTGTAGTTATCTGCGGACTCTTAATCGCTAGCTCACTTTTGAAAATTTACTTTGTGTATGTGTTTGTTTGAAAATAATTTGAAAATTCCTAAGTACGACAACTTTGTAATGATTCTTGTATAAGTTAAGAATGCATACAAAATGATCGTTTTTGAAAATATTTCAGAGAAAAGTGTTTTGTATGAAAAATGTTTTGTTTTTGCGAGCAAGCGATTACGAGCTATCTACCTACTCAAAAGTCTTTTGTGTTATTTTACTTCTCTTTTAGATAGTGCTAACCTTCCAATAGTTAGTAGGAATCCCTATCGTTGGATGTGAAGGTACAGGCACGAGTCATCGTACAACCGTAAAGGCAATTTGGAGGGGTGCTTTAGCAATTTATCATAAGCGACTAAGATCATTTACTGAAGGCAGCATCATAAGGGTCATCGAGGGACTAGGATATTTTTAAACGAGGGTCTTTTCTAAAGCATCCCCACGTTCGAGGGACATGATTGTTTTTATTCAAAGGCAACAAGTGGGATTACCCTAGAGGTGAGTCGTGTGAAAAGTGATTTAATTCATTTATTTATCTTGATTAGGGTTTTCTATGTTTGGTTTTAGATCTTGTCATACATGTCTAATTAATAGCAGTTATAAGGAAAGCAGTAAATTGTGGAAAGTAAAGGTGCACAAATTAAACCTAAACTATTACAAGGCTTCGGGAGTGGGGATACAAATCCATAAAATTGGGGAAAAAAGAAAGTAAATCCTAATTAAATATTACATACTGTAGCAGATACATAATTGGGAAAAACCAATGCGAAAGTAATAAAGTGCGCGAAGATTGTAAAATAAAGAGAGAAAGAAAATTGAAAATCATTTTATGATCGTTTGATAATTAATCTAAAAAATAAAACCCTAATTGATATTAATTTGGAAAAAGAATTGATTAATTAAAAAAACCTAAGTTGATTTTAATTTAAGAAAGAAAAGTTAAGTAATTAAACAAAAGAAACCCTAAAATCTAGGTCGATTTAATTTAATTAAGAAAACCTAAAAGATTTAAATTAGGGTTTATTAATAAAAGCCTAAAACTAAATTAGGGTTAACTAAATAAAACCTAAAATTGATTAAAAACCTAAAATTAAGCTAAAACCTAAAATTAAATTAGAAATCTAAAATTAGATTAGAAACCTAAAATAAAATTAAAAAACCTATAAGGGTTTGTTTAAAAAAAGGTTTTGAAAAAAGGTTTGTAAAAGAGTGAGAAACATAGAATTGGAAAAAAGAAATAACTAAATGAGTAGGGGTGGGTGTTGAACCCACGCCCTCAAGCAGTTTTAGTAGTGAGCATACCACCAGGCCAACGCGCTGGTTGTGTCAAGGTAACAGGTACAATGTGTCATATGATAAACATGCAAAGATAATGGAAATATGAAAAAAAAAAAGGCAAAACTGGGGAGCGAACCCGTGACCTGAGAGAGGAGTGACTTAGCGTGCGTATTTCTACCACTGGGGTGGCTATACATCTGTTCATACAAATCAAACAATTAATATATAATATAAACGCGTAGGAGTCAAACCACCACCTTCGGTGGTCAACTCCTTCTTCTCCGGCTAGGCTATTTGTGAAACATACGAAATCAAGGCAAAGTAAGAATAAAAGACATCCTTCTCCACTAATTGAGGCCTCACGAATCTAATGGTGATGTCTGTTTTGACTGAAACGGCCTGTAAATAGGGTTTCAAGAATCCACGAGCTCGGTGCCCTAACAATGGCACTTGGTTATTCTGACATTAGATCTCACATGTTATGCGTCCAATCTATTCTAATAATGTATATAAACACATTCAAACACACCAAGTTAATTAACAATGCATAAATCGTAAGTTTTGGATTTGAAAAACTATACCAAACCAGTTAGGATGGAATGCAGCCTTCCTGCGTGCTTTTGGCTTCAAAGAGGGTAGAGATGATCTCCTGGAACCTTCAGGGAGATGATTGGATCGTTAGAATTGCTTGACAAGGGCTGGAGATGAGAGTTTGACTTTCCCCTAATTATTTGAAAAAATTGTGAATTTGCTAGGGGTTTTTGAGGCAGCTTGCACGTGTATTTTTTGTCTGAATGCAATGTGTATTTATAAGACAATGATTTAGGTCAAGAAAATATGATCATACCTTTTTCATTCATGGTGAAAAGATTTGATTAAAAATTTGTATGAAAAGCTTCTATATTTGCTCAGTCTTGTGCCAATCAACCTTGCACGTTTTCTTGGTCTTCAAGACACATCCTTGGACCTCCAATCTGATCATAATAAAGGTCCATGCGCCTAAATTCAATGGTTTCATATTTTATTTGATTTAATTTTCTTTTAAATGAATAAAATCCAAATAAAAGAAATAAATATCATAAAAATATGTGAATGGACTTAGGGGTCTTTAAACACATCATGAACACGTTTGGATCTGAAAACTTAGGTCCAATAGCTCAAAATTACAAATTTACTCAATTTGGAATTCATGCATTTGCCCAAAATTTCCCAAATTGCAATGGTCACAGCTCTTTCAATTTTTATCTTTTGAAGGTGATCTTGGATTTTTTGGAAAGCTCAAGATGTCCTCTACAACCTTTATGTTGATCATGTTTGCTTTTGAAGAACTTATCCTGATGTAAGTTGCCTTGACAAAAAGTGTCCTTTTGTTGACTTTTGAAATGACCTGTAATGCATATGCTTATATCTCTCAAATGATGAATTTTTGGACTTGAGATTAGAGAGACAAATTTGTAGAGAATTGAATTTCCTTCAAATTTGGCTTTGGTTGGGGAAAAGCTGAAGGATCATGTGAAAGTTATGCTTGGTCAAAGTTTAGTTAACTTCTCCGAAGGAACCCCTAATTTGGCAACTTTTGTCTTTTGATGACTTGAGGGATTTTCTTGAGGAATCATGATCAACCCTTGATAAAATGATTAATGTGACTTCAAAATGTTGATGTTGACCAAAAGTCTTGAAGTTTGACTGTATGTTGACCACAATTGACTTTTTACCCAATACTGTTGATTTTCATTCATATGAACTACTAAATGAGCAAATTTATGATGCAAGGCTTGAAACTTGCATGAGAATTCTTGAAGACCTATGTAGAACCATGAAAACAACTTGAGACCTTGAGAAACCAATCTTCCTTGTGAAACACAAAGCCCTAGTTGTGGACCCACTGCTTAGAAGAAGATTTTGTCTGATAAATTCTTGAGCCAACTTGAGCATTTAAGGACTTTATGAGAATGTCTTGAAGAAAAATGGGAGGGAAAATTTTGGGGTACAACACCTATTATGAAGGAAGTGGTCAAAAAGGAAATAATCAAGTGTTTAGATTCTGGTATTATCTACCTTATCTCATATAGTGTGTGGGTGAGCCATATGCAATGTGTGCCAAAGAAAGGAGGCACGACAGTGGTCAACAATGAAAAAGACGAGCTAATCCCTACTAGAAAGGTCACCAGATGGAGGATTTGTATGGATTACAGGAAGTTGAACAAAGCCACAAGGAAAGACCACTTCCCTTTACCATTTATTGATCATATTTTGGATAGATTGACTGGAAAGAAGGGCTATTGCTTCATAGATTGATATTCGAGCTACAATCAAATAACCATTGCACCAAAAGACCAAGAGAAGATAGAATTAACTTGTCCTTATGGTACCTTTGCCTTTAGAAGAATTCCTTTTAGACTGTTCAATGCTCCAGCCACCTTCCAACATTGCATGATGGCCATATTTTCTGACATGATTGAAAGTTCCATAGAATTTTTCATGGATGATTTTTATGCCTTTTGAGAATATTTTAAGAGATTCCTAGACAATTTGTATTTGGTGCTGACCATATGTGAAGAAAAAAATCTTGTGTTGAATTGGGAGAAGTTTCATTTCATGGTAAAAGAAGGAATTGTTTTAGGGCACAAGATCTCAAAGAAATTCTTGGAAGTGGATCAAGAAAAAATGGAAGTTATAGAGAAGTTGCAACCTCTAGTGAACATAAAAGGAGTTAGAATTTTTCTGGGTCATGCTGAATTTCATAGAAGATTTATCAAGGATTTTTCTAAGATCACCAAGCCACTGTGTCAATTGTTGCAGCATGACGTGCCTTATGTCTTTAGTCAGGACTGCATGGATGCTTTCAATTTACTAAAGGAAGCTCTGATTTCTACACCAATAGTGAAAATCCCTGACTGGATAAAACCATTTGAGTTAATGTGTGATGCAGGTGATTTTTCCATTGGGGTTATGCTTAGACAATGGCACAACAAAGTGTTCCATACCATGTACAATGCAAGTAAGAGTTTAATAGAGGCACAAGTAAATTACACCATAACTAAGAACAAGTTGTTATTGATTGTCTTTGCTTTTGACAAGTTCAGGTCCTACTTGGTAGGAACCAAGGTAATTGTTTACACTAATCATGCTGCCATCAAGTACCTAATTGCCAAAATAGATGCCAAGTCGAGGCTTATCAGATGGGTACTATTGTTACAATTTTACTCGAAGATTAGATATAAGAAGGGTGTTGAGAAATTGGTTGTCGATCATCTCTCAAGATTACCAAAGGAAGTACAAGACAAGATAAGTGGAGAGATTCGAGAAACTTTTCCTAATGAGCAATTAAAATTGATCACCACTGGCGTGACTCCCTGGTATGCTGATATTATTAACTACCCGGTCAGTAGATATATTCCACCAGATTTTAATTCTCAACAGAGGAAAAGGTTCTTCCATATGACAAAAACTTATTTTTGGGATGAACCTTTCCTCTACTAGAGATATACTGACCAGCTGATTGGACGATGTGTGGATCAACCAGAGGCATAATAGATCTTATCTGCCTGTCATGAGGATCCTTATGAAGGGAATTTTGGAGGAATCAGAACCGCTGCCAAGGTTCTTCAATCAGGTTATTTCTAGCCCTCTCTTTTTAAAGATGCTCATGACCTGGTTAGGAAATGTGATAGATTCCAAAGAGTGGGAAATATCTCCATGAGGCAAGAGATGCCCCTCACCAACATCCTTGAAATTAAAATATTTGATGTATGAGGTTATTACTTCATACAGACATTTCCTCAATCTTTTTGGGAATTTATACATACTAGTTGTTGTGGATTATGTCTCTAAGTGGATAGAGGCAGTAACAACCCCAACTAATGATGCTAGGGTGGTGACCAAATTCTTGGTTAAAAATATCTTTTCTAGACATGGCACCCCCAGGGAATTCATTAGTGATGGAGGAACCTATGTTTGCAATAAAGTCTTTGAGAATTTGATGGAAAAGTATGGAGTGAAACATATAGTTGTTGCAGCCTACCATCCACAATGTAGTGGACAAGCTGAAATTTCAAATAGAGAAATAAAAGTGATCTTAGAGAAAGTTGTTAACCCCTCTAGAAAAGAATGGTCTAAGCATTTGGATGATGCTTTGTGGGCATATAAAATAGCTTATAAGACCCCCCTTAGGCATGTCTCCTTATAGACTTGTCTATGGAAAGGCATGCCACTTGCCAATTGAGTTAGAGCACAAGGCTTTTTGGGTAGCCAAGAATCTGAATTTTGACTTATCTAAGGCTGGTCAAGCTAAAATGCTTCAAATCAATGAGCTAGAGGAGCATAGACTGTTCTCTTATGAAAATACTGAGTTGTACAAAGAAAATACCAAGAGGTGGCATGACAGGAAGTTCCTGAAGAGGGAACTAATTGAAGGATAACTTGTTCTTTTGTTTAATTCTAGATTAAAGCTTTTCCCTTGAAAACTTAAGTCTATATGGTCTGGCCCATTCAAATTAGTTAAGATTTATCCTCATGGGTCTGTTAACTTAATGAATGAGAGAACATGTGAGATATTTATAGTGAATGGAAAAAGAGTGAAATCTTATCATGGTGAATCCTTGAACAACATAAGGGTCACTATGGATTTAAATGATTCTTCTTGATCTTTGTTGAAGTCGGGCTATAAGACTATTAAATAGCGCTACTAGGAGGCAGCCCAAAGTAATTTTTGTTTTTAGTTTATTTTATTTTTCAAATGATGTGATTGATGAGAAAATTTTGGAAAGGGTCGATGATGATTCAAGTCGTGATTGTTGCATGTGATATTCATGAAAAAGGAAAGAAGTTATCATCACTTGAAATTCATAAGAAATGATGTTAGTAGTAGTTTTGATTCGTGTGCAAAAAGAAAAAAATTGAGAAGGAGAGAGAAAAGTAAGCACGCATGTGCATCAAGAGACTGTTTGCATGTACGTGACGTTAGTAAGGGGACAAGCTCATTAATGAGTTTTTTCACAGTTTTGTTTAGGGTATCATTAAAAGTTAACCCTCACAATACCCTAATGAAACTACGCGGCCGGAACCTATCGTTTGGATGTTAATGAAACATCAATGAAGTTGCCACTGAACGTCTTTTATCCCGCCGAAAGGGAAAGGCAAACATCGAGAAAACCTGGAAAGGGAGAAATCACGGTCTTTCGACCGAGATATTGGGTAAGGGAGTCTGTTACGCGGGGGGGAAGGTGTTAGCACCCCACACGCCCGTAGTACTCCACGGTATCCACTCTTGTTGTCTAATCTAATGGGTGTGGTCAAATCATATGTTTATGGCTTAAAATTGAAAAGGGAATACATGCGAAAGGAAAAAAAAATAATGTAGGAAAAATAAAAGATGTGATCGGTTGGGCCCTACCCCAATGCCTATGTATCCCTTTTAAGGAATCAGAGCATTCGTAGTTCGGCTTATGTGTTTTGATTGGTTTGTGTTTTTTAATTAAAACAAACAGAACTAAACAAGATGGCAAAACATCGAATGAAACAACAAACAAATGAGATGGTCAAACATCGACTAAATAATAACAAAGTAACATGTCAAATATGGCGAGACATCCGATGATAAAGCATCACACCTAACAACGACATTAAGGGTCAAAGTAGGATAACAAACATGTGTGATGGCAAAACATCGGCTTTAAACAAATGTGTGATGGCGAAACATCGGTTGAAAGATAACAAGGTCATGGTAAAGATGGTGAAACATCAATAAATCGGATGATGAAACATCACACCTAACAATGATATTGAGAATCAAAGTAGGATAACAAACATGTGCGATGGCGAAACATCAGCTTCAAAATAACAAGATATCATGGCAAAGATGGCAAAACACCTAAATAAAACATATGATGAAACATCACACCTAACAATGATATTGAGAATCAAAGTAGGATAATTGAACATGTGCAATGGCGAAACATCGGCTTCAAACAAATGTACAATGGCGAAACATCGGCTAAGAGGTAACAAAGATATCATGGCAAAGATGACGAAACATCAATAAAACAGATGACAAAACATCACACCTAACAATGATATTGAGAATCAAAGTAGGATAATAAAACATGTGCGATGGCGAAACATCGGCTTCAAACAAATGTGCGATGGTGAAACATCGACTAAGAGGTAACAAAGATGTCATGGTAAAGATGACGAAACATCAATGAATCGGATAACAAAACATCACACTTAAAAATGATATTGAGAATCAAAGTAGTATAATCAAACATGTGCAATGGCGAAACATCAATAAATCAGATGACAAAACATCACACCTAACAATGATATTGAGAATCAAAGTAGGATAATCAAACATGTGCGATGGCGAAACATCGGCTTCAAACAAATGTGCGATGGCGAAACATCGGCTAAGAGGTAACAAATATATCATGAGACACACAAACAAATAGGGTTGGTTTGTATCTTTTATTTTGAAGAGGGGTTTGAGTTTATTTGAAGTGTTTTATGATTTTCCAAGAAAGCAGCCTTTTGTTTTAAGATGCAAAATGCAAAGGAAGGAAAAAAACAACTAAGGGAAACTAGCCTAGCACTATCCCTAATGTTATCATACAATGGTTGATCCTAAGGTTGAGGATAAAGGGAAAATCCTACCCTAATTTAAAGGAGCTTAACAAAACTATCCTATAGGGGACATGCAAAGAGAGCGAAGTCGTGATCTCAATTTCTGAATTGAGTGACTCATCGATCAACAATTAAAGAAGAAAAACAATAAACATCCTATAGGGAACATGCAATGAGAGCGAAGTCGTGATCTCAGTTTCTAAACTGAGTGACTCATCGATCATTTCTATTTTGAGAAGAAGGATGAGATGTTGTACTTTCCATGTTTGATCATTTCTATATATAAGAAGCATGATGTTCCCCTTATGGAAACAAATGAAATCTGTAACCCTCAAGATGCTTTTGAAAAGGATGTTATTTATCCCCTCGTGAAAACTAGGGTTCGAATGAGGCAAATGGAGGCAGGACTAGACTCGGTTGGCGTAGAAACCTTCTTTGAAATATACAATGTGTCGTGGAGAGTGTTGTTACAAATGCAGAATAACCAGGGGTATTTCTTTAAGTTTGAAAAGGACAAGTTTGATTGGGAGTTGAAGGTAAACGCTTGGAATTGTAATGAGAACCCGATACCAGTTTTCCCCAACCACATATTTAGAGAATTGGAAGATGATGAGCAAAAGAAAGATGAAGAGAAGCACAAGATAGGGAAGGGAAAAAAGCATGTCAACCTGGTGTCTACTGAAGCTATTGAGGTGTCAACCTCTTAAGGAAGACACCCCTAAAAAACCTAAAAAGAAGTCAAGGAAATATGAGGAGTAGACTCCTAAAAAAAGGAGGTGTGCCTGCAAAGGACACCTCCAAGAAAGTTTCCAAAAAATTTGAAGAGAAGACCGAGGAGCAGAAAGCTGAGGACACTTTGCATGAAATGTTGCAGCAAGAAGCCAAATACAAGAAGGAGCTACAAGAAGAAGCACCTGAAAAGGTGAAATCCAAAAATAAAGGTATGGATAAAGTTGTTGAAAATATGGTGAAGGAAGTTGCTAAGAAAGAAAAGGAAGTTGAAGTTGTGATTGAAGAGAAAGTTGATGAAGATATTAAAGTAGAAAAAGTGGTAGAAGTTGAAAAAGTTGAAGAAGTGAAGAAGGGAAAAGATGAAAAGATGTAGGAGAAAGGTGGCGAGACTAAGGACGACTCTGGGGAAGAGGAGAATGAAAATGATAAAATGAGATTGAGGAGTACATGGATGTGCAGGAGGCTAACAAAAAAACTGCTGAGGAGGATGAAGAATGTGAAAAGGAGGAAGATGAAGAGGAAGAAGATTCTTCATATGGCTTACACAAATTGGAGCTGTAATACCCCAAATTTTTCCTACCCTTTTACTTTTAACTAGATTATGTGTCTCACACTTTTCACATGTACATAACCCTCATTAGGTCATCTAACACATCATGCAACATTCATCATAACTTGTCATGGGATCAAGGATTTTGAAGAGTTAGGGTTTCTACATGGTTTGAGGCTTCTGATCAACACTCTACAAGCTTGGTATAACTGGTTTTCTCTTTGAATAAGGATATGACTTAACTCCATAATCATCATGGGCTTCTTTCTTTCAATACGTGGGCTTTATTCATCATAAGAGGCGTGGTTCCTCTATTACTTACAGTGAAACCCATTCTGATAGACTTCTTTCAAAGATGTTGCACTTGGACATAAAATTCTTGTGGATCATGGATTGAAAGTAATTTCATGAGGATTGTGTCATAAGACGAATTAGGGTTGCATTTGTACTTTCTTGCCGTCAATTCAAAGATTGGGTAAAGACATTTACTTTGGATCTTATGCCAGGATTTGAGGTCTTACATGGAGTACTTTGGGAATCTTTTCTAAGAAGGAAATCACTTGCACTCGATGTTTACCTTTCCCTTCATATGGGATAAAAGACGTTCGATGGAGACTTCATTCTTTGATGATTTTCAGCCGGTTGTTTCAGTTGACAACTTCACTGGGGAATCGGGTTGACCAAATGTTGGTCCATCCCGGAGTCGCTCCTAGATCTTGTCTTCTTCTCTTTGGGTGTTTATTTATATGTTTTATGGCTTATTCATTTTGTATATACCTGAGCATATGTATGCATTGCGTTTTATTGTTTTCCATATACTACTGTTGTACTGGATCTCCTTCTTGACTGGGTTGGGATGTTACTATTGAGGTAAAAGGCCTAGTACCCAAACCAGAGTGCACTAGGACACTGGGAATAGAGTGGGGACATGAAGGCTATAGGATGTAGTCTGACTAGTGCATTCATGTCATATACCATGCTCGGATGAGGTTCAATTGGAGGTATTTTCATCATACATGTCTGTGTTGCGATGATTTTACTTTCAAGCGAACCCGTGATTTTCGAGTTACCCTTGCCTTACCTTGACCTAGTCTTCACCTGTGAGTGGGGAGGGAATTATTATCACAGGTACATATGGTGACTATGTTCAGATGGTTATTCATGTTCAGATGGTGATTATTTGTTCTAATGGTTATGTTCTGGATTTCTGTTAGTGACTATGAGGTTCTTAGATTTATTTTCTAAGTTCTGAATCAGTTCATCATGAGGTTCTTCCGGTTATGTTCCAAACCTATAATCCTGGTACTAGCAGACTATGCAGAGACAGTTCAGCAGAAATGAGTATCATGGAAGTAGTAATCCCACAATCATTTGCACTCGCATCATAGCATGTTTATTTTTCAAAAAAAGAAATGTCAGAAAAATGAAACTATATACTAACCTTGCATGCGCATGTCCATTCTGGGGTACCTCACGAAGTTATAGTTTCCATCAGTAACATCTAGCAACAATGATGTTTTCAAGAGGACCAAGAAGAGACAATTATACTTATCAATTTTGCTCAAGTTTTCCCCTCAAGTTCTTGGCCTTCTTTGAAGAGTTTAAAAAACCGTTTAGTCCATCCTAATGTAGAGGCCTTTAAGTGAAATACATGGTAGCACTTTAACTCTACTTTAGTTATACGACTATGAGTTGCGTTGTTTCACCTTCCAAGACCATCAGATCGCTCCAACTTCAAAAGAGTACTCTCATTTGTCCAAGATTACCGAGCACATATTTGTTGTTGTTCTGAACAAACATGATTTTGAAGCTATTGCTAAGGCACTTTATTTGGGCATTAGTTATGTGAGATAGAGATGGATAAACAATGGTAGCCTACCTTCAGACTGATTATTATATTATTATCTCGATTACCGCCAGGCTTGTTGGACAGAATCGCTTACCTTGTACTCTCACAACTTTCTTGTATTAAATTTCAAGGGAATTTCTCCTATTTCTATATATTTTCTTTATGTGGTCGTTCTTTTTATCATATTGCTCGATTATTACTGACGTCGATTGAGATGTGAAACACCGGAATGGACAATCATTTCATACATCATACATATCATGCATTTCATGAAATGCAGGTTTTCTGGCAGGAATTCTTATCTGATGGCTTTGCCTATTATTATCAGAATCTACAAAATGAATTCCTTGCATCCTTATCGCACTCGACCCAAAAAGTTGAGGATTATGGAGCATATTGAGAAGAACCAGGCCGCTCTTCGTAAATACATGGACACCATAGGTGACCGAATGAATCAGCTCATGGAAACTCTTCATGTTGTCATCCAAGGGCAGGAAGAGCTCAGACTAAGTGTTACTAAACTGGTTCATAGTGCCTATACGTCCAAGAATGGTGGACCCAGGAACGATAATGGGGGAATTCCTAAAGAGAATCCATGGTTGATTGTGGATGACCACCATGATGTTATCGATCTCGATGGCTCTCCAAAGGATTCTACAACTGATTTGTCTGGAACTGCTAAAATGTACAAGGCTTTGGAAGAAAGTTAGAAGGCTATGGAGACTTCCAAAAAGCCAAGATTCAGTGTTGCTGCTATGTGTCTGGTTTCGGGGGTTGTGATTCCACCAAAGTTCAAGGTACCAGAATTTGACAAGTATAAAGGGGTTACATGCCTATAGACTCATCTCCGATCTTACTGCAGAAAGATGGCGGCTTATGCTAGCAACGAGTCGTTGCTTATGCATTTCTTTCAGGTCAGTCTGGCTGAAGCTCCATTAGAGTGGTACATTCAGTTCGAGAAAACTCATGTTAGTACTTAAGGTGAGATTGTCGATGCTTTACTAAAACATTATCATTACAACACCGCCATGGCGCCTAGTCGTGCACAGTTGCAGATTATGTCTCAGAGGACTAATGAATCTTTCGAAGAGTATTCCCAGAGGTGGCGTAGTTTGGCCACAAGGGTTCATCCTCCTCTCCTGGATTGGGAACTGGTAGATTTGTTTATGGGTACCCTCCGAGGTCCGTATTTGCAACATATGCTCGGAAGTACTTCTGGTTCATTTTCAGATATGGTTATTATCGGGGAGCGGGTTGAAATGTGTATTAAAGTAGGGACTATTACAGGTGCATCTGGCACGAATGGTAACAATAACTTAGGTGGTGGAAAGAAACCATATTCTAGAGGTTTTGTCGAGAAAAAGGAAGGAGAGGTGAGCAATGCCTCTGTTGATAAAGGGAAAGTTGTTGTACAGGTTCCATATTACCAAACTCCTGCTACTGCTCCGCAACAACAATATGCACCACCAGGAAACTATCAACAGAATCAGAGGCCCCAAGGACAAAGGGGTCACCAAAGGCCGTAAAGGTATCCCGAGAGGAAGTTGGATCTAATCCCGATGTCGTATGCCCAATTGCTTCCACAATTGCTAGCTGGCTAGTTGGTACAACTCCGAGGGTTAGCTCCTTCACCAGCAGAACTCCCAAAGGGTTATGATATTAATGCGCATTGTGAGTTTCATTCAGGCACTCCAGGCCATTTGATCGAAAACTGCAAAGCTTTAAAGTACAAGGTGCAAGATCTTTTGGAGGCCAAAGAGTTAAGCTTCACTCCTATAGGACCTAATGTTCAGAACAATCATATGCCTCCCCACCATGGGGCTACTGCCAATGCAATCAGGTTTGATGATGGTCATGACTTGGTGACTCAGGTTGAAGAGGTTCAGATGTCAATGGCAGTTTTGAGAGAACGTCTTTTGCAGCAAGAAGTTCTGCAAGAGCTTCATGATTTTTGTTTGAAATGCTCATCCAATCCGGATGAGTGTGATGATTTGAAAAATGCCATTCAGATATTAATGGAATAAGGGGTTGTTAGAGTTGAGAAAGTCATCCCCAAAGGTGATGTTGATATTCTAGAGATTCCGTATTATCCGGCCAATGTGTAGAGGAACACTTCAAGAGTTCCATTGGTTATATAAGTTCTAGCGCTCCCTGCGCCAGATCAGAATTTGGTTACTCCCATGCCAACCCAAGCATCGACACTTCTAAATCCAGTTCTCGTTCCGATAGCTGATAACATGGTAGTGCCATAGGAATATAATGTTGTTTACATTCGTGAAAAGAAATTTGTTTGTCCTCCGATTGATAATAAGGTCATAACCAACATTGTCGGGACTAGCAGAATAACCCAAAGTGGAAGAGTCTTTGTCGTACTCCACCTCCTCCCGAATAAGTTATCAAAGAGATCCTTGTGAAAGATAAAGGGAAACAAGTAGTTAATGATTCTCCTGGGACGTCTTTTGAACAACAAGTGGAGCATCTAATCAGGGTGATTAAGAAGAGTGATTTCAAGGTGGTTGACCAGCTGAATTAGACGCCTGCAAAGATATCAATCTTATCCCTCCTTCTGTACTCTGAATCGCATCGAACATCCTTGATGAGAATTCTGCATGGTTCTCATGTGAATCCTGAAATTTCTGTGGCCCAATTTGAAGGGGTTGTTACAAATATTTCTGCGGGAAATTGTCTGGGTTTTAGTGATGACGAGCTTCCTCCTGAGGGCCGAGCTCACAATAAAGCATTTCATATTTCCATCAGATGTTTAGACACTGCGAGGTCTCGAGTCCTGGTAGACACTGGGTCTTATTTGAATGTGATGCCTAAACATACTTTGTTCAAGCTGAACATGGACGGGGTTGTGATGAAACCTAGCACGCTGACAGTCAAAGCTTTTGATGGGTCAAGAAGATCTGTAGAAGGGGAAGTTGTCCTACCCATCAAGATTGGTCCCCATGTGTTCTACCTGTCATTCTATGTCATGGATATTCATATGTCTTATACTTGCCTGTTGGGGCGGTCGTGGATACGTATGGCAGGAGTTGTAACCTCAACTTTTCACTAATGTTTAAAATTCATCATCCAAGACAAGGTCATCATCATTGGCGGAGAGGAAGATGTCGTGATCAACAATGTTACTTCCTTCCGTTATGTCGAAGTGGACTGGTGATAACACAAAAATGTATAGTATATTTGGCTTGATTAACATAAATTATGTCTCTATTTTATTTTAATTATGTTGCTTTATGTTGGTATTATGCTGGTATTTGATTGTATCGCAGGTATTTAATTAAATGAAGCTTTTGTGAGAAAAGGAAGAAAAAGGGGGTACAAATGAAGAAAAATAGGAAATATCCAAAAAGAAAAAAAGGCTACAAAAATTCAAGAGCCAAAGATAAACCCAAGCCCCAAAAGAAGAAGCGTGGGGCCACGTGAAGCATGACGACCGGCAAGTGAAGCTTGACGACCGACAGGCAAGCATGATGACAGGAACGTGAAGCATGACGATCGGCAGACAAGCATGACGACCGACATGCATTTGACCAAGTAAGTGAAGAATGTCACTAAGCCCTTGACGAACGACATCTCCTATTATTTTGCCCACGTCCCTTAAAGCTTGCAACGAAAGTGTGTTAGTTGCTATATCCACGTTCCACCAAGTCATCTACGCAGAGATTCAACAGCCCTACAAACTCTCCTATAAATTCTCACCTGCAGTTATTCAAGAAAGCTATAAATAGGAGACTTCAGACATTGAGCAGGATCTCTCTTTTTCTCTCTCTCTCTGGGGGTCCAGAATTCCAACATTTTGTTTTAGTTTTTAGGCAGAAATATTACCATGTAAAAGTGGTAGTTTCTCACATCGAAGAACTACCGCACCATTAGTTTCATGTGCTGTTTTTATTTTATTTCCATTTTGTATCTGACTTTCAAGCATGCCGGCATATCCTAAATTCAAGTTCTAGTTATTATACGTAAAGTTTGTTTCCGAAATTAATTCCAGCTTCCATTTTATCTCCAGGTTCCGTTTTAATTGTTTGTTCTAATTGTTTATGAATTCATCTTAGTTTAAATTAATTTCTGTTTTAAATCATGTGTTGTCTCATGTTTAATTTTCTTAATAGCATGCTTATGTTTAAAACTATGTCCGGTTAAATATTCTTGAGTCTGGTGTATGAGGATCATTGTTGCCAACGGACTCGGTAGAAAATAATAGGCGCAAATTTATTATTAGAATTCTATATTGGTTTTAATTCCCAAGTCTAATTTAAATAACCTTGTCACGAGAGTGAAAGATTATTTAACACGATTTTGTCACGAGAGTGAAAAATTAATTAAGGTTAGAGCCGACACTGCAAGAGTGTGGGGATCGAACCAGATAGTGGAAATTAGGCAACAAATCTAAGAATAGCAAGAGCGCTTTAGATGCGTTTAAGATATAATTGGCTTTCAAAATATATTTCTTAGTTACCGGGCGAGCGAGAGAAAAATCTTGGGACTAGGAAGTATGGCTTTAATTAATAACACGAGAGCGTGAGACAGAGTCTTTAAGTTAGTATATTCTACGGAACTAAGTTATAGTCGTTATTAGTACCCGTTTTCTATAAGTCCTTCAGGAACGCGGAAATCATATCCCGGCCTCGTTTTAGTATTATTTTCAAACCTTTAGCATTTAGTACTTTTATTCCCCTTAATCAATTACTCATTAGCCTTAGCTTTACAAAGTGACGATAGATTACGGTAGGTTAACATTGGTCTCCGTGGTTCAACAATCTTTTATATTACTTCGATATTTCCGTGCACTTGTGGATACATCAACTTTTTTTGGCGCCGTTGCCAGGGACCAACAGTCAATATTGTTATTCCTTTGTTGCACTGTATAGACTAAGGCATTCTCATCCCAATTACTATGTATCACCCAAATTTTTTCTATAACTCCCACTCCGAGTATTTCGAGGAATCACAAGAACCCCATAAATCAGACTCGAAATACTATTAGAGAATTTCAATGCGTCACAAACTCATTCTCACCCGAATTACCTTTCCAACTACCAATCCCAACATTTTGAGGAAATGCAAGAATATTATAATTCCAACCAAACTTACCCTCAACTAAATTTCCCCTACAATCACTACACCCAACATTTTGAGGAGACGCAAGAATCCTATAAATCTGACCTTGAAATATTAATGGAAAATTTTACTGAAATATCTATGATGACAGATCTCTTTCTGGAAACACAAAATGCGACTCTAACTCACTTTGAAGAATCAGAAGAATTGCATGATTTCAACTTCGAAACATCAATGGAGGATTCCGATCCGGCGCTATATCACTCTAGGTTAGAATCTATGATGGAGCACTTTGTAGAGACACAAATTGTCCAGAATGAAGAGTTTAGCAAACAAATTCTTCAAAATACATCATGAACATCATAACATCATATTCATTCACTAACCATTTTAGGGATCTTGGGATTTATCTTTGTTCTGTTTTGTAGGACATGGATTTTATTCGCAGGAAAACCATTCAAGTCAATCTTGTAAGGATCCCTCCACAACATAAAGAGCTAGCATCAAGGATTCCTGAGAATTCTCCATTTACCGAGAGACATGGTCACCTACTAAACTTGGTTACCTCCAACACTGATGAAGACATGATGAAGGTTCTCTTTCAGTTCTTTGATCCTTTACACCATTGCTTCATATTTCCTGATTATCAACTTGTGCCAACTTTGGAAGAATTCTCCCAACTCTTGAGGATTCCCATTCTCAATCAACTACCTTTCAACGGTATGGAAAGAGATCCAAATCCAGAAGATAATGCTCAAGCTCTACACTTACAATCATCTGATATCACAACTAATTAGGAAACACGGAGTGGTGTCAAAGGTTTCCTAGCAAAGTCCTTGTTTGAGAAAGCCCAAAGTTGTTGGAACTCTTTGGATTTGAAATCTTTTGAGGAAATTGTGGATCTCCTCATCTATGGGATGGTTTTGTTTCTAAATCTTGACCAACTCATAAATGTGAACACCATATAAATCTTCATATCTCGCAACCCGGTGCCTACTTTGCTAGGGGACATCCTACATTCTTTTCACACTCGCACTATGAGGAAAAGAGGTACCCTTATATGTTGTACTGCTCTCTTGGCAAGATGGTTTATTTCACATCTTCCCCAATCTATATTGAAGAACGAGCAAGGTTCAAGGTGGTCACAAAGGTTGATGACGCTCAAACATTCAGACATTCATTGGTGTTCCCGATCCTTAGAGAATGTTACTATTGTCGACCGTTATGGAGAATTCCATAATGTCCCTTTACTTGGCATTAGGGGAGGTGTCACCTACAACCCCTGCTTGTTAGAACAATGTTTGAATCTAGTACCCTATATTTAAGTTTTGATGATAACAAAGTGAAAAGATACAGTATTTATATGTTTCATGTTTGAACTATATGCTGCCTAAAAATACTATGCTCTGACTTGCAGATATGCTGATTCAAATAAGCAAGATCACTTATTCAGCATCAGAACTTGATTTGATACACCAGCATCAGAAGTTGCTGAATGAGAACGTGAAGATCAGATGATCAACTCACGTACATGCTGAAGCTTGATGAACAGAACTGCGCGTAAACACTCTGATACAGAATCAATAGTTCATCAGCAGCGAAGCAGAATCAGAATGAGCCAAGCCAGAACGTGCATTGAAGAAGCAACGGTACTGTGCATTGAACGCCAATTAATTCCAACGGCATCATTCTAGACAAGATCTGCTCAAAAAGGAAAGCTTGTTATTAGCATTGAATCAAGAATATTTGCTTCAACGTTCATCTTCTCAAGTGCTATATAAACCAAGCTTCGAAGATTATAATGGCTAATGCTTCCAAAATCTCTACACGCACAAAGCTGAACAATAATCTTCATCTACCAGTTTTGCTAAACCAACAAACTCTGATACTCCATTAGTGTTTAGCATTCTAAGTTTCTAAGCTTAATTTGTGTATACATCACAGTTGTGATATAGTTTTGTAGAAAACATTCACACACATTATTTTATACCTTTGTAAGAAAGTGTTGCCTTGACAAACCGGATTGTGGTTTGAATCAAGAAGGCTTTAGCAGTTGTTAAAGCAGATTTGTATTCAGTTGAATATAGTGAATTAAGACCTCGTTGGAGAGAGGCGAAATCACCTTGACGGGTGGACTGGAGTAGTTTGAGATCAAACGAACCAGGATAAAAATATCTTGTCATTTGCTTTAAGATTCCAGTTTTACAATTCAACCCCCCCTTCTTGTGTTTTTCACCCCTTCAATTGGTATCAGAGCGCCTGGTTCTGAGCTAAAACACTTAACCGTGTCAGTACAAGATCCAGCGTCAGAAAAACACAATGGCAGGAAACAACTCTCATTTCAGCAATGACAACAATGAGGATAGAGACAGATTCAGCGGCAAACCTCCAGTCTTTGATGGAGAAAACTTTGATTACTGGAAAGACAGAATTGAGAGCTTCTTTCTAGCACATGATGCTGATCTGTGGGATATGGTGACAGATGGATACACGCACCCTGTGAATGCAACTGGTCAGAAGATTGATAGAAAATCAATGACTGATCAACAAAAGCGTGATTTCAAGAATCACCATAAGGCCAGAACCATCCTCCTCAGTGCCATCTCATATACTGAGTATGAGAAGATCTCCAACAGAGACACAGCTAAGAACATCTTTGATTCTCTCAGAATGACGCATGAGGGCAACGTTCAAGTCAAAGAAACAAAAGCTCTGGCGCTCATTCAGAAGTATGAGGCGTTTAAAATGGAAGAATCTGAATCCATTGAAACTATGTTCTCTAGATTCCAGATTCTGGTAGCTGGTCTCAAAGTTCTGGACAAAGGATACTCTACTGCTGACCATGTCAAGAAGATAATCAGAAGTTTACCCAAGCAGTGGAGGCCTATGGTTACTGCTCTGAAGCTAGCGAAGGATCTCAACAAAATCACTCTGGAGGAACTTATAAGCTCCCTCAGAAGTCATGAGATAGAGCTAGAAGCTGATGAGCCTCAGAAGCAAGGTAAACCTATAGCTTTAAAATCTAACAGAAAATCTGAATCTAAAGTTTTGCAGGCAGTTGAAGAAACATCTGATGGATCCTCATCAGAAGAAGACGAACTTTCCCTTCTCTCCAGAAGAGTAAATCAACTGTGGAAGCAAAGACAAAGGAAGTTCAGGAATCCCAGAAGATCTGATCAGAACGAGTCTTCTTCCAGATACAGAAGGACAGATTCTTCCTCTGGATACAGAAGATCTGAAGGCTCCTCCGGTAGCAAGAAGCCAAACACAAAAGACATCATCTGCTACGAGTGCAATGAGCAAGGACACTACAAGAGTGACTGCCCAAAGCTTCAGAGGGAAAAGCCCAAAAAGAAGTTTGGAAGAGAAAAGAAGAAAAGTCTCATGGCCACATGGGATGACTCTGACTCGTCTGAAGCTGACTCAGAATCAGATGATGAAAGGGCGAACATAGCGCTCATGGCTAGCATTCCAGATGACAGTGAAGCTTCTGACTCAGACTCAGAATCAGACACAGAAGAGGTATTCCCTAACTTCGCTGTTAATTTTACAAAGGCTGAACTTGCTGAAAGCCTCAATGAAATTCTGGAACGTTATCAGCAGATTAGAGCTAAATTCAGAGACCTGAAAAGGACTCTTGAATCTGACTCTAATAAGTCTGAGAGTCTCAAATTGGAAAACTCTGAGCTGAGAGATAAAATTTTAAAATTAGAAAACTCTTTACAAAACTCTCAGAAGGTACCAATTTCTGAAACTCCCAGCAACGCTGATGAGATCATCAAGGAGTATGATCATAGTTTCCAGAAGTTCCTTGCTAAAAGCATAGATAGAAGCAGAATGGCTTCAATGATCTATGGAGTTAGCGGAAACGGAAGGAAAGGAATAGGATACCAAGGTAAGGTTCCTACACCTAAGAATGTCATGGATTTAGTTATTAAACACACTCCTCTAAATTCACACTTTGTGTATGGTCACACACACGACATCAAATACACTAGCAGTAAGCACTCTGTGAAACCAAAATTCAACCAGAGTTTTGGTAAAACTAACAAGTCAGGACCCAAGAAAATCTGGGTACCTAAGGATAAAATAATACATGTTGCAGATATCTTTAGCAGCAAGTCAGAAACACCAGTCATGGTACCTGGACTCTGGCTGCTCACGACACATGACGGGAAGAAGGCATATGTTCCAAAGCCTGGAACTTAAGCCTGGAGGCCACGTTGGTTTTGGAGGCAATCAGAGGGGAAAGATTATTGGCTCTGGAACTGTAGGTAACGGAAATCTTCCCTCTATTAATAATGTTCTGCTTGTAGATGGATTGATGCATAACCTGTTATCCATAAGTCAATTAAGTGATAACGGTTATGATATAATCTTTAATCAAAAATCATGTAAAGCTGTTAGTCAGAAAGATGGGACTATCCTGTTTAATGGAAAGAGGAAAAACAACATTTACAAAATCAAACTTTCTGAACTAAAGAGTCAGAACGTAAAATGTCTTCTGTCTGTTAACAACGAGCAGTGGATCTGGCACAGAAGATTGGGGCATGTTAGTATGAGAAGAATATCTCAGATTAACAAACTCAATCTGGTCAGAGGACTTCCAAATTTGAAGTTCAATTCAGATGCTCTGTGTGAAGCATGTCAGAAAGGCAAATTTGCAAAACCTTCTTTTAAATCCAAAAATGTTGTTTCTGCCTCTAAGCCATTAGAACTTCTGCACATTGACTTATTTGGACCAGTTAAGACTGCTTCTGTCAGTGGCAAGAAGTATGGGTTAGTAATCGTAGATGACTATAGCAGATGGACATGGGTAAAGTTCTTAAGACACAAGGACGAGTCACACTCTGTGTTTGTTACCTTCTGTAACCAAGTTCAGAATGAAAAAGATCTTAGAATCGTTAAAGTCAGAAGTGATCATGGTGGAGAATTTGAAAATAAAGATTTTGAGTCATTCTTTAATGACAAAGGCATTCTGCATGATTTCTCTTGTCCTAGAACTCCCCAACAAAATGGAGTTGTAGAACGAAAGAACAGAACATTGCAAGAAATGGCCAGAACCATGATCAATGAGACAGACGTTGCTAAGACTTTCTGGGCAGAGGCAATAAACACAGCGTGCTACATTCAGAATAGAATCTCAATAAGACCTATTCTGGAAAAGACTCCATATGAATTGTGGAAGAACAGAAAGCCCAACATTTCGTATTTTCATCCATTTGGATGTACTTGCTATATGTTAAATACTAAGAATTATTTGAACAAGTTTGATTCTAAGGCACAGAAGTGTATTATGTTAGGATACTCTGAACGCTCAAGAGGGTACAGAGTATACAATACAGAAACACAGATTGTGGAAGAATCAATCAGTGTTCGTTTTGATGACAAGCTTGACTCTGAAAAGTCAAAGCAGAATGAAAATCTTGCAGGTATAGAAATTAAATTTGCAGGTTCTGAAGACAAGTCATCAGAAGCTCTCAACACAGACATTCCTTCAACGTCTGAAAGAAGCAATGCTAGAAATCCTACAACTGCTGCTGATCAACCTCAGAAGAGAGTACCCAGAAGCAGTTTGGATCACCCAGAAGAGACTATTCTAGGAAGAAAGGAAGATCCAATCAGAACAAGAGCAAGCTTCAGAAACTCTGAAGAAACTCTTATGGGACTTGTGTCTCTGATTGAGCCTTCTTCTATTGATGAAGCACTTCTGGACAATGACTGGATTCTGGCAATGCAAGAAAAGCTGAATCAATTCACCAGAAACGACGTATGGGATCTCGTTCCCAGACCAAAAGGATTCAACGTCATTGGAACAAGATGGGTGTTCAGAAACAAGCTTAATGAACAAGGTGAAGTCGTCAGAAACAAGGCACGACTGGTTGCACAAGGTTATAGTCAGCAAGAGGGGATAGACTATACAGAAACCTTTGCCCCAGTCGCCAGGTTAGAATCTATCAGACTTTTAATCTCATTTGCTGTTAATAGAGGCATCACTCTGTATCAGATGGATGTCAAAAGTGCATTCTTAAATGGTTATATAGAAGAAGAAGTTTATGTTCACCAACCCCCAGGTTTTGAAAATACAAAACATCCAGAACATGTTTTCAAACTGAAAAAGTCACTGTATGGTCTGAAACAAGCTCCCAGAGCTTGGTATGAAAGGCTAAGTAACTTTCTGCTTGAAAATGAATTCACCAGAGGGAAAGTGGACACTACTCTATTCTGTAAAACAGTTAAGAGTGACATTTTAGTCTGTCAAATTTATGTTGATGATATTATTTTTGGTTCTACTAATCCTTCTCTTGGAAGAAAATTTGCTAAGTGTATGCAGGCAGAATTTGAGATGAGCCTCATGGGGGAACTGAAATTCTTTCTAGGAATTCAGATCAATCAAACTCCAGAGGGAACTTACATTCATCAGAGCAAATACATCAGAGATCTTCTGAAGAAATTTGACCTCTCAGAATGTAAGCCATCAAAGATTCCAATGCATCCCACGTGCATTCTGGAAAGAGAAGAGGTAAGCAAAAGCGTAGAACAGAAAGTCTACAGAGGTATGATTGGTTCTCTCCTTTATCTGACTGCTTCAAGACCTGATATTTTATTCAGCGTATGTATTTGTGCTAGATTCCAATCAGATCCTAGAGAATCTCACTTAACAGCTGTTAAGCGAATTTTCAAGTATCTGAAAGGTACTACTAATCTGGGTTTGTTTTATAGAAAATCTAGTGATTACAGCTTAGTAGGCTACTGTGATGCTGATTTTGCTGGAGACAGAGTGGAACGTAAAAGTACTTCTGGAAGCTGCCAGTTTCTGGGAGAAAATCTGATCTCGTGGTCCAGCAAAAGGCAATCAACAATTGCTTTGTCAACAGCAGAAGCTGAGTACATAGCAGCAGCAGGATGTAGCACACAAATGCTCTGGATGAAAAGTCAGCTTGAAGACTTCCAGATTTTTGAGAGTAACATTCCTATTCTTTGTGATAATACTTCTGCTATTTGCTTAAGTAAGAATCCTATTTTACATTCTAGAGCTAAGCATATAGAAATAAAACATCATTTCATTAGGGACTATATTCAGAAAGGTATTTTAAACTTGAAATTTATAGATACAGACCATCAATGGGCTGATATCTTTACTAAACCCCTTTCAGAAGATAGGTTTAATTTCATTCTGAAACATCTCAGCATGAAAGTATGCCCAGAATGAAAATGTTTTAATTCCATGTATTTATCTTCAGAATGTAATTATATTACTGTGAACTTCTGATCAATCTTCTTTCAGAAAGATAGAACATGCAGATTGTATCAGATGCAAGTCTAAAGATCTGAGAGTCTAATCTCAAATACAGACGTGCTGATCACTACATCAAACAAGTGTCATCCAATCATCAGCAAATCCCTGAAGCAGAACGCGTGCACGCTTCTGAGAAAGGAAAGCGCTGATTGGGTGCATTGAGACACATGTCTGGTAACCGTTTTTAAGTATCTTTCTCAAATCCCCCAAAATCAGCAAGCATTTAATGCAGAGTAATCACGCTTGTTAATGGCAATCATTATTTTTTTCTCTCTCTTAAAAACGTTTAATTTTTCAAAATAATTTTTGAAAACTTTATTTAAGCACATTATTCTTCATTCTTACTCTTTACGCTTTCTCATAATCTCTCAAGAACTTTCTGCATATTTCTGAGTTTATCTCCTTCAAAACCTTTTTCTCTCAAATCATTCTAAAATCTTTGTTGTGTGAGAACAATGGCATCCTCCATCATTTCTGCAGGGAATCAGAAGAAAGAAACTTCTGAGCAATATCAGGTGCCTACCAGAACTCTTCTCACACCGGTAAAGAATCTTTGAGGTTCTCTCTGAGTTAATCATCGATTTCGAAAGTTTGAAGGAAAATGGATTTGACCTAACTGAAGAGATTAGGGCTCAAAAGTGGGAGAGGTATTTCGATAGGTTGGTTGGACCAACCTTCCCAGAGCTTGTCAAGGAATTTTGGATTCACGCCAAGATTCATAAACATCTAGTCATCTCTTCTGTCATGGGAAAGAAGATAATAATTTCTGAAGACCTCATTGCTAGGTTAATTGGTCAAAGTGGTGGTGGAGTCCGTTGTGTGGACATGGCTGACAGATGCCCTGATATAGGTGTGGTAGCAAACTGCATTTTCACTCTTGGTTTTCCCAGCAGCAAAATTAAGGATCTGAAGGATCACTGTAGAGTATGGGCCAAGATTGTTCTGGGCTGCTTCAATCACAGGAAGCCAACAAGCTCTCCTGATTATATAAACGTGGATCAGCAATTTCTGATCTACTTTATTGATCAGAGGGTGAAGATCAATCTGGCACACTTCCTGTTCAACCATCTGAAGACTAGTGTGAAAGAGACTAGAGAAGAAGAAAGGACCAAAAGGGACTGGATACCGTTTGGGAGGCTCATATCAGATATTCTGACAGAGAATAAGCTGATAGATTATCTGAGCGAAGCTCAAGTGCTGGGCACTATGGAACCAACTGTTGGAAAACCGCTGAACGCTAAGAACCTGAAAAAGATGAAGCTGATAGAAAATATCAGGAAGGAACCCAGAGCTACTTCAATTGCTGACATCTCCAGCAGAAGAGTGCCTCTGAGTAATTTCCCAAGATTTTCTGAAATGGAATCCCAACCTGATATGTTTCTCAAGTATCCAGATTCATACAAGGAAGAAGATGCAGGTTCAAAGCTGAAGATCAAAGATCTGAGTCAAGTGCAACCTGAAGTGACTCAGAAGAAGACAAAGAAGAGGAAAGCAGAAGGACCATCTCATCAGACTCCAAAGAAACGAGGTAATTCATCTGCTGCCCCTATTTCAATTTCATCTACTATTCCAACATCTGCTGCCCCTCCTAAAACCTCTCACAGAATATCCATTCCAATCCCTACCATTGATGAAACCATACCAGAAGACCCCTCTGAGGCCTTACTACTCAGAAGACCCAAAATCAAAATTACCAAACAACCAACTGTGTCAACAACACCAGCACTTGATAGAGTGCTAGCTGATATTGAGCGTGAACATACTTCTGCTCAACCAAATTCTGAACCACCAAATATTCCTCCTCCACAACCAGAACCACAACCTGAACCAGAAATACAACCAGAACCAGAATCAGAACCACAACAACAACCAATCACAGAAGAACCTCTGATCCCTGAGCAATCAGAGATTCCACCTCCTCAACCAGAAAATAATCCACCTTCGCCACAAACAGAGTTTCACCGCTATGAAACCCCATCTCCTCATCATTCTGATCCCCACTCACCTCAACCTTCACCGCTGGCAATCCAGTTGCCATGTGGAACCACTATTATCAGGCCCCAGTTGCCATCATCAGAGGAATCAACACCTCCAAAAACTCCAACCACTCCAATAGAAATATCCTCTGATTCTGATAACCCTCCTCCAAAACAAACAGCCCCTCAGCAAACATCTGAAAACCCCAGCAGAACTTTCATTGACTTAACAAGTCTTGAACGTCTTGCTGATCTAAGACACAAAATTGCCATACCCAAACCAAAGCAACCAGATGTTGGCTCTGGTATTTTGAATTTTGAAACAGGTATGCTGCAATGGATTGCTTCGTTGAAGCAAGTCTGTCCGGGGATGATCGACCCAGCTGCTTCTGATCAGCTCTGGTCACAGTTCAGAGTATGGGTTCGTGCTGAAGCCCTCCAGCTGCAGGACGTCAACCATGAGCAGGCTCAACAGAACTTTAGCAAGCTGCTGAAGGAAGTTGAGAGTCAGCTGCCTCAAGAAGTTGTGCTCCCTCTGGACAGTGAATCATGGTCTGAGAAAGAGCAAGCTGCACAGGTGCAACCATCAGAAGAAGACAAGACCCTTCAGGAAGAAAATCCAGCAGAAGATGTAGCTGAAAGTTCTGAGAAGCTTCCTCCTGCTGAAAGTTCTCAAGCTGCCTTGGACAGGCAGGCTCTGGAAGAATTAAGGCTGAATGACTTGCGTCTACAGCAGCGGATGGAAGAGAATGATCAGAAGATGGAAGCAAGAATGAATGTACAGGACAGCAAGATTGACACTGTTGTCAATATGGTTCAGAAGCAGAATGAAACTTCTGAAAAGATTCAAGCAATGCTGGAAAGCCTGTTCTCACGCATGCCCCCACAACCTTAAAATTTTTTTTCATGCATGACATTCTCTATGTTTTCTTCATTTTCTAATGTATTGTTTTGACTATGTTTTGTAACGCTATTTTGCTCTGATCATGAACTATTTTTATATAATTTGTTTTTCTGATCTTAAGTGTTTTTACACATCACCAGCACTTTTTGATTGCTGACAAAAAGGGGGAGAACAAGAATGATATTTAAAATCAATAACGGCTAACTAGACAGAAATTCTCAAACATTCTAACTCTATTACTTGAAATGTTTTTCTGTTTTGTTTTTAAGTCTACAGGCACAAGGAAGCTCATGAAGACTAGAAGCTAGATGCTCTGATCAAAATGTAGAAGCTCATGTTGCTCTGATCAAATATGAAGTTCTGATATATGAAGCTCTGATCGTCCTAACACTCTGATCCGAAGCAAAGCTCTGACAGGAAAAGCTCTGAAGCTCTGCTCTCTGATAAGTCAAAGACTCTTATTCTGATGTTCAAAGATAGAAAAAGATCTGATCCTGAAGAACACGCATATCAAAGGGAAGTAACAAACTCAGGGGGAGTATCTCTTAACTCTGATTTCTCTTTACTTCTTAACTCTGAAACATCTCCTAGATACCTTTTCACGTTATTTCTTATTTAAAATATCTAGTTTTTGTCATCATCAAAAAGGGGGAGATTGTTAGAACAATGTTTGAATCTAGTACCCTATATTTAAGTTTTGATGATAACAAAGTGAAAAGATACAGTATTTATATGTTTCATGTTTGAACTATATGCTGCCTAAAAATACTATGCTCTGACTTGCAGATATGCTGATTCAAATAAGCAAGATCACTTATTCAGCATCAGAACTTGATTTGATACACCAGCATCAGAAGTTGCTGAATGAGAACGTGAAGATCAGATGATCAACTCACGTACATGCTGAAGCTTGATGAACAGAACTGCGCGTAAACACTCTGATACAGAATCAATAGTTCATCAGCAGCGAAGCAGAATCAGAATGAACCAAGCCAGAACGTGCATTGAAGAAGCAACGGTACTGTGCATTGAACGCCAATTAATTCCAACGGCATCATTCTAGACAAGATCTGCTCAAAAAGGAAAGCTTGTTATTAGCATTGAATCAAGAATATTTGCTTCAACGTTCATCTTCTCAAGTGCTATATAAACCAAGCTTCGAAGATTATAATGGCTAATGCTTCCAAACTCTCTACACGCACAAAGCTGAACAATAATCTTCATCTACCAGTTTTGCTAAACCAACAAACTCTGATACTCCATTAGTGTTTAGCATTCTAAGTTTCTAAGCTTAATTTGTGTATACATCACAGTTGTGATATAGTTTTGTAGAAAACATTCACACACATTATTTTATACCTTTGTAAGAAAGTGTTGCCTTGACAAACCGGATTGTGGTTTGAATCAAGAAGGCTTTAGCAGTTGTTAAAGCAGATTTGTATTCAGTTGAATATAGTGAATTAAGACCTCATTGGAGAGAGGCGAAATCACCTTGACGGGTGGACTGGAGTAGTTTGAGATCAAACGAACCAGGATAAAAATATCTTGTCATTTGCTTTAAGATTCCAGTTTTACAATTCAACCCCTCCTTCTTGTGTTTTTCACCCCTTCAATGCTTAGCCTTAAGACAGTTTGGTTACGCCCGAAGGAATGGCCCACATGAGATGCTCATTCAAGGTTTGGTATTTGACTACGAGAACGAAGATCAAGGTCATCGCCAGAGATTTATCCGAGCTTGGAGGATGATGAACAAGATAGATAATAAGACATTGGGGCACAAGAATTCCATCCCTCTTGAGCCTTACCTTAAATGGGTATGAGCTCGCGCTCAAAGTCTTATGATGCCTTATCCCTCCATTCTCCCGTTAATCATTGAGCCTGTTATGGAAGGAGATGTTCTATACACTATCCTGCATCCTGAAATTCCCACCTCTCTTGAAGACTTACAAAGAGATTGGATACAACTCGAGGGGGAGCGAGACACTTTCGAATCCTAATTCTACGCTAGCGAGAAGAAGGTTTTGGAACTCACTAAGCAACTTCGTGAGGAGCAGACTCTGAATGCCTACATCGCACCAAAGAGGATGCGTACAACCTTTTTATCTTATAGTTTTTTGTATTATTTTGCCCAAAGAGGCATTGATGTACTCAATCTTTAATTTATTAATATAACGTGTGTTTCCCTTTTGTCTAAAACAAACTTGAATCTTTAAAATCCTTGAAATCATTGCATATGCATCTACCATTCATCATAACATAAGCAGGTTTGTTGCAACAAGTCTCCTCATCTTTCTACTGTTTATTTCAGTAAGATAGATCTCGAGCAAACGGTGAAGGACCTTCAAGCACAAAATGCTTTGTTTCAATAGATGTTCTTAACTCTAGCCAAAGGACGAGAAGAGTTGAAGACCTTATTGGTTGAAGAGAAAAAGAAGAAAACGAAGAAAATAACTAGAGTTCTAAATATGGGAAGAAGGTTCTAAGGACAAGCAAGAAGGACCCTAGACTTTGCAACGTCATATGGTGAGAAAGACAATCAAGATGGGAAAGGCAAGGAAGCAGTTGCCCAGCCAGATTCAGAAGAGGAAGAGGAAGAAGAAGACTATTCTGAAGAACAATATCCTCCAGCCGACGAAAAGTATAAGCACTTGGAAGAACGGTTAAGTGTGATGGAAATTCAAAAAGTGCCTGGATTGGACTTTGAGGAATTGGGTTTAGTATCTGGGATTGTCATCCCTCCAAAATTTAGTATCTGGAATTGGGTTTAGACAGCGCTTTAACATTAAAAGCGCTGCTTAAAAGGGGTTTTTTATTTATTTTTGTTTCATAAAAAGCGTTGGCTAAAGGGGGCCTTTAGTAGCGCTTTTACCTTTAAAGCGCTGGCTAAAGGGGGTCTTTAACAACGCTTTAAAAGTAAAGTTGCTTCTAAGGGCCCCTGTTGTACCCCAAAATTTGCCCTCCCATTTCTCATTGATTTCTCACCACAAAGCCCTTTTGAGCTCAAGATCCAGTTAGGGTTTCATCTGCTCAAGACTTCTCCTTGCACTGCTGACCCAAATTAGGGTTTGTGTTTGCACAAAGATGTTTTGACCTAAAATGCCTAAGATGACTTTCTTGCTTCATATTGGACTTCCAAGTTTATCCACATCAAGTTTCAAGTCTTGATCCCAAGTTTTGCCCAGCCAATTGGACAATTGACCTAGAAATCAGCTGTATTGGGGAAAAAGTCAACTGTGGCCAATTGACAGTCAAACCTCATGAAAATTGACCCACATCAACATTATGAACTCATATGGACCATTTTATCAAGTTTGGATCACAATTCCACAAGAAATTTGATCAGATCACCAAAAGGGCAAAATGGTCATTTTTAGGGTTTTGACTGCACAAAGGCATTTTTTGACTATTTGACCTAACCAATGGCAAACCAAGCTCATACATGGACTCAAGGACCCCATGGAATTATCTTGACATGCTCAACAAACTCAAAAGATCCCAAGTACACAAGATTGACAGTTGAATTTCCCAGTCAATTGATCAATTTTGACTGTATACTGAAAAGTCAAACTTTGACTTTTTGGTCAAAATCAAGAGTCAAGATTCATTTTTCATCAAAACATGCCAAATCATGAAACTTGTTCACCAAGAAATCACAAAATGCAAATTAGGGTTAGAAATTAGAATTTTTCATAACTTAGAATTTTTCTAAGGTTTAAAAAACCCTAATTTTTTCCCAACTTTGCCCCACTTTTTCACCAAGATCCATTTGGATTCAAGCAAAAGTCAAAACATGAAAGTTTTAGCTTGTTGCATAATATACAACTTTGATTCACAAAGTTTTCTCATTTGAGGCTTGTATCTCAAGTTACAAATTTTTGAATAAGGGCACTAAACCATTCTTAACTTAGTGAATTTTTGACCTATTTTGACAAGGTTTTCTACCCTACTTCAAGGCCATTTTCCATACACTTCCATTTGGAATTTCAATTTGCATTTCAAATATGGATTGTAGTACACATTCCAAGCTTTCCAAAATGTCCAAGAACTTCTCAAACAACCTCATGACTTGAGAGATTCGAATTTCACAATTTGGCAAAAACTCACTTTTGAATTGGCCATTGTTCATGTTCATAATTTGTGCAAACTTCTCAAAACCAGCATGCCCTTGATTACAGGTCCTAAAACCATCCAACACTCAATAATTTAATGCATGTTCATTGTGCTAAGACCTTGTTTCATGAGCTAAAGCATTGTTTGATGGATTAATCCCAAATTGGAAAAAGCATTATATCCATTTTTGCAAAAGTTTCACTTTATGTCATGATGCAAATCCACAAGTACAAACCAAATCCAATTGGCACAAGATTATGGACAAATCACTATGATCAAGGAGAGTTTATGCAGCTCATTAGAGGTCCCCTACTTGCCTAAGACACCAAGTTGGTTTTGCTTGCTTAAGTGTGAAGTAAAGTGCCATAACATAGGACATCTTTCATCTCAGCATTAGAACACAGAAGCAAATATTGTAGACACCTTCAAAACATCCCAACCAAGCTTTTGCACGACCCTAGCACCTCTCAAACACTCCCAATCTCAGAATCATCTTCAAACTGCAAAAAACAGGGTCAGGCCTGCAGTTTGAGTGCCAACTTCCATTTCTTTCAAGCTCTCTTGCCCAAACCAGTTCACATACATTCCCTAACACCTATGCAAGCTAACCATGACTTGAAACACGACCTGTAATCCCTCTAACCACTTCCACCATTTTCAGTTTCTTGTTTTGCAGGTGAAGTGCTCTAGCACGATTCAGAAGCTTTCAAGATAAAGTAAACATTGGAATAGCATCCCTGAACCTCAAGGAAGCTTTTCCAATCATCACCTTGCACTGAAAGCTCCCTCATTGCCAGATAGAACTTCAACTGAACAGGTAAGTTTTTGAATTCGTATCTCTCTTATTAGGCATCATTAGCTTTAAGTTTGTGAATAAACAATGTTCTACTCATGCCACTGAACATGTACATGCTTTTACTTTTCATTTCTTTTGCCTGAGCTGTGAGAATTTAAGGTTTGAAAATGGCAGAAAACTTAGGTCATGATTTGGGATTGTGAAAATTCTCTCTCATTTCTGAGAGTTAGGAGATGTTCTTTATATATTTGGAATCGTGGTTTCATGCTTAACATTTTTTGTGTTGGAAGTTTGTTCAAAAAATCAAAGAATCAGGATATTCAAATGAAGCTTCTTACGCGCGTTTTTGAACAAATTTTTGTTCAGAGGTTGAAGAAGGTGTCTCATGGGCTGGGCCAGCTTTGGTTCTGCTTTTTGCACCATGTTTTGTGATTCATACCCCCTGAGCCCATTTGCTTGATTTAATGTTTTTCTTGATTTTTTCTTTTTTATTTTGACTCATTTATTTTTTCTAACAATGTTTAAAACTTGAAAAATCATTTTTGCACCATTTTTGCATTTTTTAAGTATTTATTTGTTTATATATACTATTATACATAAATATGTATATATATATTATTATTTAGAAATATTACTAATAATGTAAACATAGCATATTTCTGATTTTTATTTCATTTTTCCCTTTTGAAATATTTTGTATAAAAAATACTTTTTTTATAAATATTAAATATTATTATTATTTATATATATATAATACATATTTAAAATAATACATATATACATATATTTATTAATATATTTAGGATAAATACAAAGTATATACCCTTTTATTTTTCTTATTAATATTTAATATAAAAATACATTTTTTTGACAAATACTTCATTTTATTTTAGTTTTTGCATATATAAATAAATATTTGTACATAATAAATAAATAATGTATTTTATTTAATAGAATTAGGGTTTTACCCTAAATATGAAATACTCCAAAAATAATACCTTTTTATTTTCTTTTTATATTTTACATAAATAATACTTTTTTCATACATATAAAAAATTCTTTTTACATTCTTGCATATTTGTTTTATTTCTATTTTATTTATGCTTTTAATTATATTGTAAATATTCAAAGCAAATGATGTAATAGCTTAGATTCAATTTATTGTCTAAATACCTCCCCATTTGAACATTTGTACCCCCCTCCCCATATTATTGTGTTGTAATAGTGTAGGAATTTAATTTTCGCACTTTATCGCTTTCTAAATATACTATGCTAGAGTTAGGGTTTGCATGCGAATAAAACGAACAAAAAATAGTTTGACCTAATATAAGACAAGAAAGCATGAAAATGGACAACACGTGTCACACTTGCACCCCTAGGGTATTCCACTTTGTTGCCTTCAAATAATTGGGCCATATTGTATGTTGAATTTCTTTGGGTAAAACAATCAATCAAATGATCATAGTCCTCAAAATGTTGCCTAAATGAATGATCAAGCCCCTTTTTTAAAGAAAAATTGTCCAAAGACATTCAACACTATTGCAATTATGGTCTAAACGATGACCCGCGCCTGTCCCTTTCACCTCCTAAGATAATATTGTCCACCAAATGCAATGGTGGAACAAAATTGTCAAAAGGTTTAAAACATAACAAAAATCTTTGAGAAAACTTTAGGGTAGATAAACTCTTAAGTACTTGTCAATTTGCAAAGAAAACACTTGCCTAACTTCAAAACCCACTTCACAAACACTTTCAAAACCAACTTTCAAAAACCTTGAAACATCTTTTTAAAAGACAAAAACACCTTTTGTAAAACATTCGAGTAAAGAATTGTTCTAAGGTTAGCCTATACAAGGCATCTTTTCAAAAACATTTTCAAAACCACACACCAAGCACCATTTCAAACAATTGAAAACCAAGGCAAGTTGATCTAAGCAAGTACCTAAGAGCCCATGGATAACCATGGATAGAAAGGGTGCTAATACCTTCCCTTTCTATAATCTACTCCCCGAACCCAAGAAAAATCTCAAAGGTTTTTGCTGTGCTTTTTAAACCTTTCCTTAGGATAAAATAAAAAGTCGGTGGCGACTCTTGCTCAACCGAAACATTTGCGAAAACAAACGCAAAACCACAGTCAGTTCTCCCACTGTATCACAGAACTGACGACTCTGCTGGGGAGAAAATTAAAAGTGGAGTAACCTTAGGGCTTAGATCACCCTCTTTGCATGACTAATTGTTTGATTTGTTTGCTTTATACTTTGGCTCTATTGTTTGGGTTTGCAATCCTACACCCGGATTTTGGGAAACATTCATAGATAGCAATACGTTGTGGAAACTGTGCGGGGTATACCGACACGGTCTAAGCAATAGCTATATTAGTGCGACATATTTGTGAGTACCGGTAACCCTTGAGTTCAATCAAGGAGAGTACGGGGCCGCTGAGTGATGTCACTAAGCACTAATGACCTAGAACCTTACTTGACCATCTTGGCCTTTTATTAGGGGTAGTGAGATGACCGGCTTTGGTGCAGTCTGAAGTTGGTAGATACTCGATACTACACTCATTGAGGGTTGTTTTCTTGGAATATTTTGGTCGCTAGTTAAGTGGCTAAACCAAAACAATGAACAATGAAAACAATCCCGTGATATTGAGCTCCTTAGAACCCGGTTACTATTGATAGGACAGGTTTTTAAGCCAACTACACTCAAGAGGATACTTACCTATGAAACCCCGTGCAAGCCTGAAACTAGGGTTTGGTGTGAATTGCTCGTGCATATGTTTTGTGCATACATCATAAACATCATGAAGCATCATATGCATTTACTAACCATTTCAAGGGTTTGGATCTTCATCTTTGTTCCTGTTTTGTAGGTCATGGAAATTCCTCGCAGAAATACCATTCAAGTCAACCTTGTGAGAATCTCTCCTCAACTCAAGGAGCTCACCTCAAGAATTCCGGAAAATTCACCCTTCAGTTAAAGACATGGTAGACTGCTCAGCCTAGTCAACACCAACATTGAAGAAGACATGATGAAAGTGATATTCCAGTTCTTTGACCCTCTTCACCACTGCTTCACTTTCCCTGATTATCAGTTGGTACCCACTTTGGAGGAGTTTTCTCAACTCCTAAGAATCCCTATCCTTAATCAACTACCCTTCAACGGTACGGAAAAGGAACCAAAGCCGGAAGATGTTGCTCGAGCATTACATCTACAACCATCCGACATCAAGGGGCATTGGGAAACCAGAAGCGGTGTCAAAGGATTCTTAGCAAAATTCTTGTTTGAAAAGGCACAAGAATGTTGGAATTCATTGGACCTACAAGCCTTTGAAGAGATTGTGGCACTCCTTATCTATGGGTTGGTCTTGTTCCCAAATCCTGACCAATTGGTAGATGTCAACGCTGTCAAAATCTTCCTGTCCAGAAATCCAATACCAACATTGCTTGGGGACATCCTTCACTCATTTTACACACGAACAATGAGAAAGAGGGGTGTTCTCATGTGCTGTACTCCTATCCTTGCAAGGTGGTTTATTTCGCACCTTCCACAATCTGTCTTGAAGAATGACCAAGGTACAAGGTGGTCCCAACGGTTGATGACTCTTACTCATTCTGATGTGCATTGGTGTTCTCGGTCCAGAGAAAATGTCATCATCGTCGATCGTTGCGGAGAATTTCCTAATGTTCCTTTACTTGGAATTAGGGGAGGTATCACCTACAACCCTTGCCTAGCTTTGAGGCAATTTGGATATGCACGGAGGGATGGCCCTCATGATATGTTGATTCCTAGCCTAGTTTTTGACTTCGACAACGATGCGCAAGGACTTCGCCAAAGATTCATCAGAGCTTGGGGAAAACTCAACAAGGTTGATAGCAAGACTCTGGGACACAAGAACTCCATCCCTCTTGAGCCCTATCTCAAGTGGGTACGAGCCCGGGCCCAAAGTCTGATGATGCCTTATCCTCATGTACTCCTAGTGATTAAAGAGCCCGTCAATGAAGGAGAGGTTCCCTACACCGTCCTACATCCAGACATGCCTACATCGTGGGAGGAAATGCAGAAAAGTTGGATTCAGCTCAAGGAAGAACGGAATAATTTTGAAGCTAGCTACTACGCCAGTGAAAAGAAGGTTCTAGAGCTCACCCGCCGACTCCACGAGCAAGAGGCCCTCAATACCTACATCGCACCAAAGAGGATGCGCAATGTCTTTCTGCCTTAAGAAGTTTATTTTGTAATATTTGGCCCATGGGGCATTTATGTACTAACAAATTTCTTCTTATTAATATGACGTGCGTCCTTCTTTGTCTGAAACAATTTTGAATGTTCCAAATCCTTGAATGCATTGCATACATAAGCATACCATTCATCATGTGCATAATCAGGTCTCACTCCAGGTTTCCTTATTTGTCTGCTGTTTATTTCAGTAAGATGGATCTCGAGCAAACAGTCAAAGACCTACAAGCTCAGAATGCACAATTCCAGCAACTCCTGATGACTTTGGTTAAAAGTCAGGAGGATATCAAGACTCAATTGGGGAATAAGGACCCAGTGAAAAATAAGAAAAAGAGGATTGGGGTGGCTACTTTGGGGAGAAGGTTTGACAGAGAAGCTCGAAGAGTGCTTGAATTTCCCCCTACTTTTGATGAAGGGACTAGTAAAAGAGATGGAGTTGCGGTGCCCTCCGAGTCTGATGCCGAGGAAGAAGAGGTTGAAGAGGATGAAGATTATTCTGACCAGCAATATCCTCCAGCTGATGATAAGTACAAGGGTTTAGAAGATAGATTGGCTGCCATGGAATTACAAAGAGTACCGGGTTTGGATTTTGAAGACTTGGGTTTGGTTGCCGGGATTGTGATTCCCCCAAAATTCAAAGTGCCAGTGTTTGTGAGGTATGATGGGCTGTCCTGCCCCAAAATGCATCTCAGGTCCTACGTGAGAAAGATTCAACCCTATACAGCAGATAAAAACCTCTGGATTCATTTCTTTCAAGACAGCCTGTCGGGAGCTCAGTTGGAGTGGTTTTATCAGCTAGAAGGAACCAGTGTCAGAAATTGGGAAGATTTGGCCACCGCTTTCTACAAACAATACCAGTATAATTCTGATCTTGCTCCTACTCGTACCCAACTTCAGGGTATGTCACTAGGAACAAGTGAGGGATTCAAAGAATATGCACAAAAATGGAGGGATTTGGCTGGCAGGGTGCAGCCTCCTTTAACCGATCGTGAGCTTGTTGATATGTTTCTTGGGACCCTATCTGGGCCATTTTTCAATCATCTTATTGGTAACTCTTCCGCGGGGTTTACCGATTTGATCTTAACAGGCGAAAGAATAGAAGCTGGCATCAAGTCAGGAAAGATTCAGAAGGGGGTTGCTGCAAGTGTTGAGAAGAAGCCTTTTAAGAAGGAGACAGCTATGGTATATTCTCAGAGAAGAGCAGGAAAGATGGAGCGTCGGCCAACCGTAGGGGCCGTAATGATTCAAAACACTCCGAGTGAGCAGCCTCGCTATAACCAGTCCAGACCAAATCAGCAATGAGTGGAACGGCCACAATGACAGTTCACCCGTATTAACATGACTCCCGCACAAGTGCTTCCCCATCTATTGAAGTTGAACCTCGCCACCATCAAGGAGGCGCCAAAGAATGTGAATACGTCCTCTCCGCATTATCATACCAATGCTAAATGCGCCTACCATTCAGACAGTGTTGGACACGACACCAATGATTGTTGGGCACTCAAGCATAAGATCCAAGACCTGATAGAGGCTAAGGAGGTAGAGTTTGACGCTCCAGAGAAGCCTAATGTGATATCTTCACCTATGCCGAAGCACGGCCGAAATGTCAATGCCATTGAAGAAGATTTGTATGTTGCTGATGTCAGTGATCTGACTACTCCACTGTTAACCATTAAGTTGAATCTATTGAGGGCCGAGATCTTTCCGGGATGTAAGGAAGACTGCTATTGTTGCTACTCTCTGCCGTTTGATTGTCCGCTACTGAAGAAAGGAATCCAAGGCCTTATGGATAGTCGACAAATTTTGTTCGAAAAAGTTTCTGTTGTTCCAGTTCATACTGAAGATGTCTCAATCATAACCATTCACGCCAATCTTTCCAAGGCCGTCAAAAAGCCTGTTAAGATTACACCAGCTGCAAGATCTGTTCCTTTGAAGATAACAATGTCAGGGCCTGTTCCCTATATTTCTGAGAAGTCGATACCTTGGAACTATGGCGGTGACATCTACTACCATGGTATCAAGCAAATCGAGGTAATTGAAGAAAACTCGGATGATGAAGGAGTCAGCATTAGTAACATTGCGGGCACCAGCAAAATCACCAGGAGCGGGAGAATATTTTCTCCAGAGATTGCCCCTCCAAGAGCAGTCTTTGGACCCTCATCAGCTAACAAAGTCATCCCTGCACCATTAAAACTTTCTGCTAGAACCCCTCTGATTGAAGACGTTGTTGTTCCTAGTACTGTCTCTCCTACCGCTGCTGACAAAGGTAAGGGAATCCCAGATGAGCCCGTCAGGACGAGGGCTCAACCCTTGGTAATCCCGGAGACCTCCAAGAAGGAAATGGACGAGATTTTAAGGATAATCAAGAGAAGTGATTACGATGTGGTGGAACAGTTGGGGCAAACCCCCTCCAAGATCTCCATGCTGGCACTACTACTTTGCTCAGAAGCGCACGCTAAAGCCCTGATAAAATTCCTGAAGGCAGCCCACGTGCCCCAGGAAACCTCTGCGGATCAATTTCAAAATTGCGTGGCTAGCCTGACTGCGGACAATGGACTAGGTTTTTCTGATGCCGACCTGACCCCTAAAGGCAGAAACCACAATGATGCTTTGCATATTTCAATCGAGTGTCGCGGAACCACTCTTGCACATGTTTTGATTGATACCGGTTCGTCGCTGAATGTTTTGCCTAAGAAGGCCTTGGACCGACTAGATTGTGAAGGGTTGGAATTGAAGCCGAGTGATATTGTTGTCAGAGCTTTCGATGGTTCGAAGAGAATGGTCCATGGAGAGGTCGAAATTCCCATCAAGATAGGTACTGAGGTGTTTAAATCCACTTTCTATGTAATGGACATCCGTCCATCATACTCTTGCCTGCTGGGTAGACCTTGGATACACCATGCTGGGGCAGTCACCTCCTCCTTGCATCAGATGTTGAAGTATCCTGTCAAGGGAAAGATCATCACTGTCCATGGCGAAGAAGAGTACATGATTAGCCACTTAAATTCTTTCCGGTATGTGGAGGTTGAAGGAGAGTTCATTGAGACACCGTTTCAACATTTCGAAGAAGTCCTTCCCGAAATAGCAGTGGCGAAGTTGGCAGCTGAGACACCAAGACAGATGGCCAGGATGGCATCTCTGGAGGACGCGAGGGCCGCAATAAAAGAAGGGAAGAATTCAGCATGGGGGCAATTACCTGACATTCCGCATAAGACTGACAAGTTTGGATTAGGGTTCACAGCCGCTGGCCAGAAGGCTATGCGCCGGTCGAAGATTGAAAGGGCGCCAGTCAAAATTTCTCCCTACGGAATCAACGCCCTGGAAGAGGAGGACAAGGAGAGCAACATTGAAGAGTGGATTTATCCAACTGTCAAAGGAGGATTGAGCAATTGGGAGGCTAAGGACTTTGTCCCCATCACTTTTATTCATCAGTAATTTATCTGTTAAACATTTCCTATTTGGTCTGTAATATTTACTTTCAAACAATCTGTACACTATCTTTTCACCTCCTGCCTTGCCCGGGGCATGTAGGTCTACTTTTAAGGGTTTTGATTATTTTTCATATTCATATGCCATGTTTAATGATTCATTGGACGTTTTTCATTTGATAAACTGCTTATGTTCATTTTCTTTCCTTTTGCATTTTTTGAGGATGGCTATCCCTTACACACACCCACACTCACCAATGCAGGTACCCATCCACTCCGGATTCCATGGGTGACTATTCTGCTATATCTTTCAATAACTCTGAAGATCTGGTCAATCTAGCCGAGTATGAAGATGACGAAGGTTGTGAAGTACCCGGGGAACTAGCCAGACTTCTGCAACAAGAGGAAAGAGCCATCTTACCGCATGAAGAGTCACTGGAAACTGTTAACTTGGGAACCGAGGAGGACCGGAAGGAGGTACAAGTGGGTGCCAATCTGGAACCAAAAGTCAAGGAGCGCTTGGTACAGTTGTTGAATGAGTATGTTGAAATCTTCGCTTGGTCCTATGAAGACATGTCGGGTCTAGACAAAGACATCGTGGTTCACCGTCTCCCCACAAGAGAGGATTGTCCACCAATCAAGCAAAAAGTTCGCCGAATGAGGCCTGACATATCCGAAAAGATCAAAGCGGAAGTAATGAAACAATTCGATGCTGGCTTTCTGGCTGTTACGTCTTATCCTCAATGGGTCGCTAACATCGTGCCAGTACCGAAGAAAGATAGCAAAGTCAGAATGTGTGTGGACTACCGGGATTTGAATAGGGCCAGCCCTAAAGATGATTTCCCGCTACCTCATATTGACATCTTGATCGACAATACAGCTCAGCATAAAGTGTTTTCCTTTATGGACGGATTCTCGGGCTACAATCAAATCAAAATGGCTCCCGAGGATATGGAGAAAACCACTTTTGTCACACAATGGGGCACTTTCTGTTACAAGGTAATGTCGTTCGGGCTGAAGAACGCAGGGGCAACTTATCAACGCGCCATGGTAGCTTTATTTCATGATATGATACATCATGAGATTGAAGTTTACGTAGACGATATGATAGCTCGATCACAAAAAGAGGAAGAGCACCTTGAACATCTAGAGAAGCTGTTTGCCAGGTTAAAAGAATACAAGCTCAGGCTGAATCCAAGTAAATGCACTTTTGGAGTTAGGTCTGGTAAACTCCTGGGATTCATTGTAAGCAACAAAGGCATTGAAGTCGATCCGGCAAAAGTAAAAGCAATACAAGAGATGCCTGCTCCCCGTACTGAAAAGGAGATTAGAGGATTCTTGGGGCGCATAAACTATATTGCCAGATTCATCTCACATCTGACTTCTACCTGTGAGCCAATTTTCAAACTCTTGAAAAAAGATCAGTTAGTGGAATGGAACGACGATTGCCAAGCTACTTTTGATAGAATCAAGGAGTATTTGCTAGAACCTCCCATTCTGATGCCACCCGTCGAAGGAAGACCATTGATCATGTATTTGACCGTCTTGGATAACTCAATGGGGTGTGTTTTGGGCCAGCATGACGAGTCTGGTCGAAAAGAGCATGCTATTTATTACCTTAGCAAAAAGTTTACCGACTGTGAGACTCGCTACTCACTGCTCGAGAAAACTTGCTGCGCTTTGGTATGGGCTGCTCGCCGACTAAGACAGTATATGTTGACTCATACTACCTTGTTGATATCCAAAATGGACCCTATCAAGTATATCTTCGAGAAGCCCGCTTTATCTGGAAGGATAGCTAGATGGCAAATGATCTTAACCGAGTATGACATCCAGTACACCACCCAAAAAGATATAAAAGGGAGTGTACTAGCTGACCATCTGGCTCATCAGGCTATCGAAGATTATCAACCCATGAGATTTGATTTCCCGGACGAGGACATCATGAATTTGGACAACATTAAAGGTGACGGACCGTATGACGGACCCGAAAAGGGATCCCGATGGACCCTGTACTTTGATGGTGCTTCAAATGCACTTGGAAACGGCATTGGCGCAGTACTCATTTCTCCATAAGGTTGTCACACACCTTTCACGGCCCGACTTTGCTTCAGCTGCACGAACAACATGGCTGAGTATGAAGCTTGCATCTTTGGTCTCAAGGCTGCTATAGACTTGGGGATCAAATCTTTGATCATATTTGGGGACTCGGCTTTGGTTATCAGTCAAATCAAAGGAGACTGGGATACCAAACATCCTAATCTTATCCCATACAAAGAACATGTCCTGACATTGTTGCTGCATTTCGAGCAAATTACCTTCGAGCATTTCCCGCGAGAAGAGAATCAGCTAGCAGATGCTCTAGCCACAATGTCCTCCATGTTTAAACTCAACTGGGATAACGAGGCTCCCCAAATTACCATCGAGCGAATGGATGAACCTGCGCATTGTCACGAGATTAATACCGAAGAAGTAGTGGAACAACCTTGGTTCCATGAAATCAAAAGGTATCTCGAAACTAGAGATTATCCTGAAGGAGCTTCCGTGAATGACAAGAAGTTCTTAAGGAAATTTGCTGCTAAGTTCTTCCTGAGCAACGACATCCTTTACAAACGAAGCCATGATTGTGTATTACTCCGATGCGTAGATAAAGCTGAGGCAGAGTTGATCATGACTGATATACACAGCGGCACATTTGGCACTCACTTGAGCGGGCATACAATGGCTAAGAAGATCCTGAGGGCAGGCTATTACTGGTCTACCATGGAAGCTGATTGCCATCAACATTCCCGTACTTGCCACAAGTGTCAAGTCTACGCTGACAAAGTTCATATTCCTCCGGTTCCCCTCAACGTCCTGACTGCTCCGTGGCCCTTTGCAATGTGGGGCATTGATATGATTGGAGAGATCAAGCCCACGGCTTCCAACGGACATCGCTTCATCCTGGTTGCCATTGACTACTTCACTAAATGGGTCGAAGCAGCTTCCTTCGCCTCTGTCACCAAAAATGTGGTTGCCCGCTTTATCAAGCAAAATCTCATATGTCGGTATGGTGTTCCAGACAGGATCATCACAGACAACGGTACAAATCTGAATAACACAATGATCACTGCATTGTGCGAACAGTTCAAGATTTATCATCACAATTCATCTCCCTATCGGCCGAAGATGAACGGTGTTGTTGAAGCTGCGAACAAAAACATTAAGAAGATCATTCAGAAAATGACAGTCACTTACAAAGACTGGCATGAGATGTTACCGTTTGCTCTGCATGGATACCGTACGACGACACGTACTTCAACTGGGGCAACCCCATTTTCTTTGGTTTATGGCATGGAAGCTGTTTTGCCTATGGAAGTCCAGATCCCTTCTCTAAGGATTATGAAGGATGCAGGTTTGAATGAAGATGATTGGATGCAGACCCGACTTGATCAACTCAATCTGATCGACGAGAAGCGACTTGCTGCTATATGCCATGGTCAGACGTATCAAAAACGGATGATCAAGGCCTTCAATAAAAAAGTCAGACGTCAAGTGTATCAAGTCGGAGATCTCATAATCAAGCGGATTATCTTGCCGCAAAGTGATCCCAGGGGCAAATGGACTCCTACATATGAAGGACCATTTGTGATCAAGAGCATATTTTCTGGTGGTGCAATGATTCTGACCACCATGGACGGCGACGATTTGCCGCACCCTGCAAATGCAGACATAGTCAAAAGATACTACGCATAAAATAACCCGACAAGTCGAAAACCCGAAAGGGCGGCTTGGGCAAAAATGGGCATCCCGGTGGATCGAAAACCCGAAAGGGCGATTCAGGCAAAAATTAGGGATAAAAACAAAAAAATCTGTACACCCGGCAAGTTGAAAACCCGAAAGGGCGGCTTGGGCAAAAAGGGGTTTCCCGGTGGATCGAAAACCCGAAAGGGCGATTCAGGCAAAAGTTAGGGAATTAAAGCGTATGACTATGTCTCGTCGGATCACTTCAAAGACAATCTCTTCATCAACCAGTTCCGGGTTTCTGATCAATCCAGTCATCGGCAAACGAAGCATTGAATGGACAGATATTCAGGGTTGTGAAGGCTGTAGCAGAATGGAATCCCATGGAATTATTTCACATAGCCATCTTTATTTTGTATAAATTTTTCAAATATTTACGACAAAATCCTCTTACTAGGATGATTGTCTCCTTTGTACAAATATACTCAAAGAAAATCAATACAAATACTTTTCCCAGAAATTTGTGTCATTTCCTTTTCTTTTCTCTAGCACTATTTGTTTTATTTTGAGAAACGTCCAATGTTTTGTTAAATAGGCATATGCATTTGAAACATAATCATTTTCTTATGAGTCGGGAAAGAGGATTACCGATAGGTCAAAGGTACAGTTGGATATCTTGATACCCTTCAAAAGGGAGCCCCCGAGAGATTTGGAATCCATATCCCTAGCAAGTCTTGAAGCTCACCCCCAGTAGATTCTGAAAGCTTATTCCCCACAGAGAACGGACGTCTCTCCCGAGTTTTATTCAAAGTTATTCCTCCCAGGGACTTATAACTGGGTTATCCTCAGCTAACAACCATGGAATATCGCACTCGCCAAAGTTCTTCCTATCCCCAGTGGAGTTCATCAAAATTCCCCAGCAGTAACTTATCTTTACAAATCCCCGGCCAGAGAATCCTCCGGAATTCAATTCCCCTTAGAGTTTAAGTTTCAGTGTCCCCAGCCGAGCTAAAGCTTCAAATTATCAATCCCCAGCGGAGCCAGACTAATGAACCTTTTCCCCACAGAGTTTTAGGAGAACAAAACCTTGAGTCCCCAGTAAGGTCGCCAGAGATGCTTCCCGCCAAACTGAAGATTCTCAGTCTTGCATCCCCAGTAGAAGTCATCAGGAATTCCCCAGAGGCTTGGTATGCAACCCAAGCCCCTTATTCCCCAGTCACAGCCAAATTTATTCTTCCCGGCAGCAGTCACGATGCTTTTATCTTCAACCATCCAGGATTCATCTATCCCCAGCAAGACAGTTCATCAGTTTACATGCGCATTCATTACATTCATATCATAAGCATTGATATAACATATATTGCATCATACATTTCATGCAACATAATTTTTGCATTCAACTGACATTTTGTCCTTTTCAGGATAAGAATAAAAAGATATCCTTAACAGTTCCAGATGCAGTTTTATACAGATTCATCATCAAGCAACCCTACACCGGTTCTTATTCAAATCCAAGACTTCTGAAAACAGTTCATGGATTCTTCCCAACAACGGATGCTAATCTATCGGCTTGTTCAGATGTAACTTTTGAAAACAGTTTACGGACGCTTCCCAACAACGGATGCTGCTCTATTGCTTATTCATCTCCAGCATTTCTGAAAACAGTTTACGGGTTCTCCAAGTAACGGATGTTAACCTATCGCTTGTTCAGTTTCTTCTCCAGACTTCTGAAAACAGTTCATGGATTCTTCCCAACAATGGATGCTAATCTATCGGCTTGTTCAGATGTAACTTTTGAAAACAGTTTACAGACGCTTCCCAACAACGGATGCTGCTCTATTGCTTATTCATCTCCAAGATTTCTGAAAACAGTTCACGGGTTCTCCAAGTAACGGATGTTAACCTATCGCTTGTTCAGTTTCTTCTCAAGACTTCTGAAAACAGTATATGGATTCTTCCCAACAACGGATGTTAATCTATCACTTGTTCAGATGCAACTCCTGAAAACAGTTTACGGACGCTTCCCAACAACGGATGCTGCTCTATTGCTTATTCAACTTCAAGACTTCTGAAAACAGTCTATGGATGCTTCCCAACAACGGATGTCAATCTACTGCTTATTCAGACCCCCAGTTCAGAGATAGTCCCGAGCAGGGACACCTCTCTGATAATCATTCTAGATGGCATCTTTAAGCCCATCCCTGACAAGTTTCTGTCACCCTCCCAGATGGCATCGTTAAGCCCATCTCCAAATGGCATCTCTAAGCCCATTCCCGCATCCATTGCTTTGACGAGTGCAAATTTCCAGGCACTCTAGTGTCCAATCTCCTTTTACCCTCGAGTCACGAAAGGCAAGCTTGCCAATCTAACTCTTCGGATTCAAGAAGATTGAACAGGGGCAACTGTTGTACCCCAAAATTTGCCCTCCCATTTCTCATTGATTTCTCACCACAAAGCCCTTTTGAGCTCAAGATCCAGTTAGGGTTTCATCTGCTCAAGACTTCTCCTTGCACTGCTGACCCAAATTAGGGTTTGTGTTTGCACAAAGATGTTTTGACCTAAAATGCCTAAGATGACTTTCTTGCTTCATATTGGACTTCCAAGTTTATCCACATCAAGTTTCAAGTCTTGATCCCAAGTTTTGCCCAGCCAATTGGACAGTTGACCTAGAAATCAGCTGTATTGGGGAAAAAGTCAATTGTGGCCAATTGACAGTCAAACCTCGTGAAAATTGACCCATATCAACATTATGAACTCATATGGACCATTTGATCAAGTTTGGATCACAATTCCACAAGAAATTTGATCAGATCACCAAAAGGGCAAAATGGTCATTTTTAGGGTTTTGACTACACAAAGGCATTTTTTGACTATTTGACCTAACCAATGGCAAACCAAGCTCATACATGGACTCAAGGACCCCATGGAATTATATTGACATGCTCAACAAACTCAAAAGATCCCAAGTACACAAGATTGACAGTTGAATTTCCCAGTCAATTGATCAATTTTGACTGTATACTGAAAAGTCAAACTTTGACTTTTTGGTCAAAATCAAGAGTCAAGATTCATTTTTCATCAAAACATGCCAAATCATGAAACTTGTTCACCAAGAAATCACAAAATGCAAATTAGGGTTAGAAATTAGAATTTTTCATAACTTAGAATTTTTCTAAGTTATAAAAAACCCTAATTTTTTCCCAACTTTGCCCCACTTTTTCACCAAGATCCATTTGGATTCAAGCAAAAGTCAAAACATGAAAGTTTTAGCTTGTTTCATAATCTACAACTTTGATTCACAAAGTTTTCTCATTTGAGGCTTGTATCTCAAGTTACAAATTTTTGAATAAGGGCACTAAACCATTCTTAACTTAGTGAATTTTTGACCTATTTTGACAAGGTTTTCTACCCTACTTCAAGGCCATTTTCCATACACTTCCATTTGGAATTTCAATTTTCTTTTCAAAGATGGATTGTATTACACATTCCAAGATTTCCAAAATTTCCAATAACTTCTCAAACAACCTCATGACTTGAGAGATTCGAATTTCACAATTTGGCAAAAACTCACTTTTGAATTGGCCATTGTTCATGTTCATAATTTGTGCAAACTTCTCAAAACCAGCATGCCCTTGATTACAGGTCCTAAAACCATCCAACACTCAATAATTTAATGCATGTTCATTGTGCTAAGACCTTGTTTCATGAGCTAAAGCATTGTTTGATGGATTAATCCCAAATTGGAAAAAGCATTATATCCATTTTTGCAAAAGTTTCACTTTATGTCATGATGCAAATCCACAAGTACAAACCAAATCCAATTGGCACAAGATTATGGACAAATCACTCTGATCAAGGAGAGTTTATGCAACTCATTAGAGGTCCCCTACTTGCCTAAGACACCAAGTTGGTTTTGCTTGCTTAAGTGTGAAGTAAAGTGCCATAACATAGGACATCTTTCATCTCAGCATTAGAACACAGAAGCAAATATTGTAGACACCTTCAAAACATCCCAACCAAGCTTTTGCACGACCCTAGCACCTCTCAAACACTCCCAATCTCAGAATCATCTTCAAACTGCAAAAAACAGGGTCAGGCCTGCAGTTTGAGTGCCAACTTCCATTTCTTTCAAGCTCTCTTGCCCAAACTAGTTCACATACATTCCCTAACACCTATGCAAGCTAACCATGACTTGAAACACGACCTGTAATCCCTCTAACCACTTCCACCATTTTCAGTTTCTTGTTTTGCAGGTGAAGTGCTCTAGCACGATTCAGAAGCTTTCAAGACAAAGTAAACATTGGAATAGCATCCCTGAACCTCAAGGAAGCTTTTCCAATCATCACCTTGCACTGAAAGCTCCCTCATTGCCAGATAGAACTTCAACTGAACAGGTAAGTTTTTGAATTCGTATCTCTCTTATTAGGCATCATTAGCTTTAAGTTTGTGAATAAACAATGTTCTACTCATGCCACTGAACATGTACATGCTTTTACTTTTCATTTCTTTTGCCTGAGCTGTGAGAATTTAAGGTTTGAAAATGGCAGAAAACTTAGGTCATGATTTGGGATTGTTAAAATTCTCTCTCATTTCTGAGAGTTAGGAGATGTTCTTTATATATTTGGAATCGTGGTTTCATGCTTAACATTTTTTGTGTTGGAAGTTTGTTCAAAAAATCAAAGAATCAGGATATTCAAATGAAGCTTCTTGCGCGCGTTTTTGAACAAATTTTTGTTCAGAGGTTGAAGAAGGTGTCTCATGGGCTGGGCCAGCTTTGGTTCTGCTTTTTGCACCATGTTTTGTGATTCATACCCCCTGAGCCCATTTGCTTGATTTAATGTTTTTCTTGATTTTTTTCTTTTTTATTTTGACTCATTTATTTTTTCTAACAATGTTTAAAACTTGAAAAATCATTTTTGCACCATTTTTGCATTTTTTAAGTATTTATTTGTTTATATATACTATTATACATAAATATGTATATATATATTATTATTTAGAAATATTACTAATAATGTAAACATAGCATATTTCTGATTTTTATTTCATTTTTCCCTTTTGAAATATTTTGTATAAAAAAAACTTTTTTTATAAATATTAAATATTATTATTATTTATATATATATATATAATACATATTTAAAATAATACATATATACATATATTTATTAATATATTTAGGATAAATACAAAGTATATACCCTTTTATTTTTCTTATTAATATTTAATATAAAAATACATTTTTTTGACAAATACTTCATTTTATTTTAGTTTTTGCATATATAAATAAATATTTGTACATAATAAATAAATAATGTATTTTATTTAATAGAATTAGGGTTTTACCCTAAATATGAAATACTCCAAAAATAATACCTTTTTATTTTCTTTTTATATTTTACATAAATAATACTTTTTTCATACATATAAAAAATTCTTTTTACATTCTTGCATATTTGTTTTATTTCTATTTTATTTATGCTTTTAATTATATTGTAAATATTCAAAGCAAATGATGTAATAGCTTAGATTCAATTTCTTGTCTAAATACCTCCCCATTTGAACATTTGTACCCCCCTCCCCATATTATTGTGTTGTAATAGTGTAGGAATTTAATTTTCGCACTTTATCGCTTTCTAAATATACTATGCTAGAGTTAGGGTTTGCATGCGAATAAAACGAACAAAAAATAGTTTGACCTAATATAAGACAACAAAGCATGAAAATGGACAACACATGTCACACTTGCACCCCTAGGGTATTCCACTTTGTTGCCTTCAAATAATTGGGCCATATTGTATGTTGAATTTCTTTGGGTAAAACAATCAATCAAATGATCATAGTCCCTCAAAATGTTGCCTAAATGAATGATCAAGCCCCTTTTTTAAAGAAAAATTGCCCAAAGACATTCAACACTATTGCAATTATGGTCTAAACGATGACCCGCGCCTGTCCCTTTCACCTCCTAAGATAAGATTGTCCACCAAATGCAATGGTGGAACAAAATTGTCAAAAGGTTTAAAACATAACAAAAATCTTTGAGAAAACTTTAGGGTAGATAAACTCTTAAGTACTTGTCAATTTGCAAAGAAAACACTTGCCTAACTTCAAAACCCACTTCACAAACACTTTCAAAACCAACTTTCAAAAACCTTGAAACATCTTTTTAAAAGACAAAAACACCTTTTGTAAAACATTCGAGTAAAGAATTGTTACAAGGTTAGCCTATACAAGGCATCTTTTCAAAAACATTTTCAAAACCACACACCAAGCACCATTTCAAACAATTGAAAACCAAGGCAAGTTGATCTAAGCAAGTACCTAAGAGCCCATGGATAACCATGGATAGAAAGGGTGCTAATACCTTCCCTTTCTATAATCTACTCCCCGAACCCAAGAAAAATCTCAAAGGTTTTTGCTGTGCTTTTTAAACCTTTCCTTAGGATAAAATAAAAAGTCAGTGGCGACTCTTGCTCAACCGAAACATTTGCGAAAACAAACGCAAAACCACAGTCAGTTCTCCCACCGTATCACAGCCCCCTTTATCCATCGCTTTAAAGGTAAAAGTGTTGTTAAAGGCCCCTTTTAGCCAGCGCTTTTACTTTTAACAAAGCGATTTCTTTTCCTACAGCAGCGCTGGAATAGACAACGCTTTAAAGCGCTGTCTAAAGCCAAAAAAAGTGATGTCTAAAGTCTTGTTTGGCGTAGTGAATGGAGCTATATTTGGTTCATTGGAAATCCTAATATGAACCTTTGAAGTGATCCTAATAGGTTTGTTGGATATAGTGATTATGGATATGACTTCAACTTCTTGAGGTACAACTTTGGTCAAGCTTTTTATGGATGGATTTCTTTCGAATAGGATCTCATGGTTGTCCATTAGGTGTTGGACCCCTCTTTTCAGCCATTCACATCCATTGATTTGCACAGCACAATAACAACAATCTTCAAGGCAACCAGGGAAAACCCCAGCTTTCAACAAATTATTTTTAACAAACTTTAGTGGAGTGGTTAAGTCATTAACAGAGGAAGAAAAAGTAGTATCTTCAATAGAGTTGACACATTTACCATGGTTTGGCATAGGTGTGGTGATTACATTCGGAATTGAAGGAGGATCAAACTCAATGGTCTTGTTGTCAATGAGGTCTTGGATCTTGCATTTTAATGCCCAATAATGATCAGTGTCATGTCCGAGACTATTAGAGTGGTAAACACATTTGGCGTTTGGGTTATATTTTGGAGATGAAAAATTGGGATTTGAAGGGGGATCATGCAATGTTACCAAATCAGCCTTCAACAAGTGTTGTAGGGCTTGAGATAGTGACATGTTGATCCTTGTAAATTGTCTTCTTGGAATATCAGGTCTTTGGTAGTCAGCTTGTTATTGCGGTATTTGAGTAGAGGTCGAATTGGAAATTAGAACTTCATTTATAGATTGACGATGATCCTTTTTTATATGGCCCCTTGACCCATACACAGAATTAGTTTCTTTTTTACCGGTAAAAGTTTTCTTTATAGTATTTGATGTAGAGGAAGAGGTCATGGGAATCTTTCCACTTTTGATACCGCTCTTGACCCTTTCACCAGTCAAGATTAACTCAGTGAAACCAGATGAGCTCCCAATTAACAAGTTGAAAAATGGTCCAGTCAATGTTCCCATGAACATATCCACCAACTCCTTATCAGTCAATGGTGGCTGCATCCTACCTGCCAGATCTCTCCATTTTTACGCATATTCTTTGAAACCTTCATTGGAACCCATATTCATTCCTTGTAATTGCACTCTAGTTGGCACTAGATCGGCATTATACTGATATTTACGGTAGATGGCAGTGGTCAAGTCCTCCCAGGTATGAATGTTGGAACCTTCTAACTGGTAAAACCATTCCAATTAAGTCTCAGACTGATTTCCTTGAAAGAATTGCCCCATATTTTCTTATCAATGGTATGAGGTTGAATTTTACGGACGTAGGATCTCAAGTGAAGCTTCGGGAAAGAAACGCCATCGTACTTAGCAAAGATTGGAAATCTTGAATTTATGGGGGATTGCCACCCCGGGAACAAAACCCAAATCACCAAAATCTAGACCAGGCACAGCTTGAACTTCCATAGCTTTCAATTTGTTCTCCAGTTGCTTATACTTGTCTTCAGCCGGTGGATATTGTTCATCAAAAAATTCCTCATCCTCAGAGACTGGATTGTTACCACCCCTAGCACGGGTGCTCCTTGCATCTTCGTCTTGATTCTTATCCTCCTCGGATGACTCTTATACCACTTGCAATCGTCGAACGGGACCCTTGAACCTCTTCCCCTTGTTGATCAAAGCTTTCTTCTTGGTTTTCTTCTTTGCAACCAGAAGTGAAATCAGTTCTTGCTTCCCTTTGGCCAAGTTGAGCAATGTTTATTGAAATTGAGAGTTTTGTGTCTGCAAGTCCTTCACAGTCTGCTTGAGATCCATCTTACTGAAATAAACTGTAGAGAGATGAGGAAACATGTGTTGTAAAACCTGCTTATGTTATGATGCATGTAATGTGAATGCAAATGTTTTCAAGGACCTTTTAGATTTAAATTTGTTTAAACAAAGAAGGAACAAACATTAATTGTATTAATAAGTTCAAACAGTTACAACAAATTCCTCTTGGACTTACAATGGAAGAAGCAAAGATAATACAAAAATAAACTCCTAAAAAAAAGACTCAAGTTTCCCATGAGCGCATCCTCTTTGGTGAAATGTATGAAGGGGTGAAAATCACAAGAAGGGGGGGTTGAATTGTAAAACTGAAATCTAATGCAATGAACAAGATATTTTTATCCTGGTTCGTTTGATCTCAAACTACTCCAGTCCACCCGTCAAGGTGATTTCGCCTCTCTCCACCGAGGTCTTAATCCACTATATTCAACTGAATATTACAGACTGCTTTAACAACTGCTAAAGCCTTCTTGATCCAAACCACAACCCGGTTTGTCAAGGAAACACTTTCTTACAAAGAGATAAAACTAAGTGTGTGAATGTTTTCTACAAAACTGTATCACAACTGTGATGTATACACAAATTGAAGCTTAGAAACTAGATTTCTAAACAATGATAGAATATCAGAATGTGTGGTTTAGCAAAACTGAGAGAAAGAAGATTTTGATTAGCTTTTATGCGTGTAGAGATTTGGAGAGAATTAGCCATTTCAATCTTCAAAGTCTTGTTTATATAGCACTGAGATGATGAACGTTGGATGCAATATTCTTGATTAAATGCTAATAACAAACTTTCCTTATCGAGCAGATCTTGTCTGGAATGAGGCCATTGGTATTAATTTGCTTTCAATGCACAGTATCGTTGCTTACTTAATGCAAGTTCTGGCTTGGCTCATTCTGACTCTGCTTAGCTGCTGATGAACTGTTGTGTTTCTTTATCAGAGTGTTGAGCGCAGTCTTGTTCATCAGGCTTCAGCATGTACGTGAGTTGATCATCTGATTCTGACATTCTGATATGGCAACTTCTGATGCTGGTGTCAAGAACCAAATTCTGATGCTGATTAGATGTGATTTTGCTTATATCAATCAGAGTATCTGCAAGTCAGAACATAATATTTTTAGGCAGCAGATAGTTCATACATGAATATTATAAATAATATATCTTTTCACTTTGTTATCATCAAAACTTAAATATAGGGTAGTAGATTCAAACTTTGTTCTAACAATCTCCCCCTTTTTGATGATGACAAAAACTAGATATTTTTAAATGAATATAACGTGAAAAGGTATCAGAGATATGCATCAGAGTAAGAAGTAAAAAGGATAAGGAGTAAAAGGATATCAGAGTTAAGAGATACTCCCCCTGAGTTTATTACTTCCCTTTGATTACAAGTGTTCTTCAGGATCAGATCTTTTTGCCTTTCTTTGAACATCAGAGTATCAGAGTCTTTGACTATCAGAAGCTTTATGTCAGAGCAGAGCTTCAGAGCTTTTCTTGTCAGAGCTTTGCTTTGGATCAGAGTATCAGAGCGGATCAGAGCTTCATAGTGGTCAGAGCTTCTAGTCTTCAGAGTGTCCAGGAGCTTCCTTGTACCTGTAGACTTTAAGCAAAACAGAAAAACATTTTCAAGTAATAGAGTTAGAATGTTTGAGAATTTCTGTCTAGTTAGCCGTTATTGTTTAAAATATCATTCTTGTTCTCCCCCTTTTTGTCAGCAATCAAAAAGTGTAAGTGATGTGCTAAAACAGTCAAGATCAGAAAAACTAGTTATATTAAAAGAGTTCAGAATCAAAACATGAAAATAGTACAAAACATATTCAAACAGTACATCAGAAAATCAAAGAAAACATGAAAAGGACATGAATGAAAAAAGACTAAGGTTGAGGAGGCAAGCGTGTGAACAGGTTCTCCAGCATGGCTTGGATCTTTTCAGCAGTCTCATTTTGCTTGTGCACCATGCTGACAACAGTGTCAATCTTGCTATCCTGCACATCCATTCTTTCTTTCATCTTCTGGTCGCTTTCATCCATCCGCTGCTGCAGACGCATGTCATTCAGCCTTAGTTCTTCCAGAGTCTGCCTGTCCAAGGCAGCTTGAGAAGCATCGGAAGCAGGAAGCTTCTGAGAGCTTTCAGCAACATCTTCTGCTTGACTTTCTTCAGCTTGAATGGTCTTGTCTTCTTCTGATTGCACCTTTGAAGCTTGCTGTTTCTCAGACCAAGGTTCACTATCCAGAGGGAGCACGTCTTCTTTTAGAAGCTGACTTCCAACTTCATTCAGAAGCTTGCTGAAATTCTGTTGTGCCTGCTCATAGTTGATATCCTGCAACTTGAGGGCTTCAGCACGTACCCAAAGTCTGAATTGTGACCAGAGCTGATCAGAAGCAGCTGGGTCAATCATTCCGGGACAGACTTGCTTCAAAGAAGCAATCCATTGCAGCACACCTGTTTCAAAATTCATAATACCAGAGCCAACATCTGGTTGTTTTGGTTTTGGGATGGCAATTTTATGTTTCAGATCAGCAAGACGGTCAAGACTGGTTAAGTCTATGAAAGTCCTGCTGGGGTTTTCGGAGGTTTTCTGGGCAGCTGTTTGTTTTGGAGAGGGAATTTCAGAATCAGAAATTATGATTGGACTTGGTGGTGTTTTGGGAGTATTTGGTGGTGTAGATTCTGATGAGGATGGCAATTGTGCTAAGGTGATAGTTGTTCCACCTGGCAGCTGGATTGCCAAAGGTGATGGTTGAGGTGAATGAGGTTCAGATGGTTGAGGAGAAGGGGTTTCAGAGTGATGAGACTCTGGTTGAGGTGATGGTGGATTAATTTCTGGTTGAGGAGAGGGAGACGGAATTGCTGGTTGAGGAGAAGTTGTTGGAATTTCTGATTGTTCAGGGATAATGGGTTCTTCAGGAATTGGTGAAAGTGGTTGTTGTTGTTGTTCTGGTTCTTCAGCAGATTGCTGTTGTTCTGGTTGTGGAGGAGGAACAATTTGTGGTTCAGAGTTTGGTTGATCAGAGGTGTGTTGATCAATGTCAGACAGCACTTGGTCAATTGCTGATGTTGTTGAGATTGTTGGTTGTTTGGGATGTTTGGTTCTGGGTCTTCTGAGTTTTAATGCCTCAGAAGGGTCCTCTTCTGGTACAGTTTCATCTATGGTAGGGATGGGGATTGAGATTCTATGAGAGGTTTGAGGAGGAATAGATGCTGGAATAGTAGAAGAATTTAAAACAGAGGCAGCAGATGAATTACCTCTTTTCCTGGGTGTCTGCTGGGATGATCCTTCTGATGGTGCCTTCCTCTTCTTCGTCTTCTTCAGAGTCACTTCTTGCTGAGGTTGATGCAGAGCTTTGATAATCAGATTTGGATATGAACCATCTGCCTTGCACGCATCCAAGTATCTGAGAACCACCTCTGGTTTGGATTCTATTTCAGAAAATAACGGAAAGTCACTCAGAGGCACTCTTCTGCTGGTGATATCAGAAATAGGAGTAGCTCTGGGTTCCTTCTGAATATTCTCTATCAGCTTCATCTTCTTCAAGTTCTTTGCATTCATAGGTTTCCCAACTGTTGGTTCAATAGTGCTTAGCTCTTGAGCTTCTATCAGATGCTCTATCAGCCTATTCTCTGTCAGAATATATGATATCAACCTTCCAAAGGGTATCCAATCCCTCTTGGTTCTTTCTTCTTCCCTGGTTTCCTTCACACTTGTTCTGAGGTGGTTGAACAGAAAATGAGCCAGATTGATTTTTACCTTCTGATCAATAAAGTAGATCAGAAACTGCTGATCCACATTTATGTAATCAGGTGAACTGGTTGGTTTCCTGTGGTTGAAGCACCCCAGAATTATCTTAGCCCAAACTCTGTAATGATCCTTCAGATCTTTGATCTTGCTGCTGGGCACCCCATGAGTGAAAATCCTTGCAGCTATCACACCCACATCAGCACATCTTTCAGCCATGTCCACACAGCGGACGCCACCGCCACTGTAACCGATTAGCCTTGCAATGTGATCCTCAGTGATCACAATCTTCTTCCCCATAACAAAGGAGGTGACTAGATGTGTTGAAGCCTTGGCGTGAATTCGGAATTCCTTGACAAGCATAGGGAATGTTGGTCCAACCAACCTGTCAAAATACCTTTCCCACTTATGTGCCCTAACTTCTTCAGTTAGGTCAAAACCGTTCTCCTTCAAGCTTCCAAAAACAATGATTAATTCAGAAAGCACTTCAAGATTCTTCACAGGAGTGAGGAGTGTTCTGAATGGCACTTGATATTGCTCAGATGATGCTTTCTTCTGAGGACCTGCAGAAGCACTGCTGGAGGTTGCCATGTTCACACTAAAAAGGTTTTGAGAATAAACTGAGAAAAAGGGTTTTTGCAAGAGATGAACACAGAGATATGCAGAAAATGCTTGAGTATTAGTGAGAAAACGTAAAGAATGAGAATGAGAGATTAATGTGCTTAAATAGAGTTTCAAAAATATTTTGAAAAGATAAACGTTTTTAAGAAAGAGAAAAATCATGATTGCATTTTAAAAGCATGATTACTTTTCATTAAGTGCTTGCTGATTTTGGGGGATTTGAGAAAGATACTTAAAAACGGTTACCAGACATGTGTCTCAATGCACCCAATCAGCGCTTTGCCTTCTCAGAAGCGTGCACGCGTTCTGCTTCAGAGATATGCTGATGATTGGATGACACTTGTTTGATGTAGTGATCAGCACGTCTGTCTTTGAGCTTAGACTCTCAGATCTTTAGACTTGCATCTGATACAATCTGCATGTTCTATCTTTCTGAAAGAAGATTGATCAGAAGTTCACAGTAAAACAATTACATTCTGAAGGTAAATATATTGAATTAAAACATTTTCACTCTGGACAGATTTTCATGCTGAGATGTTTCAGAATGAAATTAAACCTATCTTCTGAAAGGGGTTTAGTAAAGATATCAGCCCATTGATGGTCTGTATCTATAAATTTTAAGTTCAAAATACCTTTCTGAATATAGTCCCTAATGAAGTGATGTTTTATTTCTATATGCTTAGCTCTAGAATGTAAAATGGGATTCTTACTTAAGCAAATAGCAGAAGTATTATCACAGAGTATAGGAATGTTACTCTCAAAAATCTGGAAGTCTTCAAGCTGACTTTTCATCCAGAGCATTTGTGTGCTACATCCTGCTGCTGCTATGTACTCAGCTTCTGCTGTTGATAGTGCAATTGTTGATTGCCTTTTGCTGGACCAAGAGATCAGATTTTCTCCCAGAAACTGGCAGCTTTCAGAAGTACTTTTACGTTCCACTCTGTCTCCAGCAAAATCAGCATCGCAGTAGCCTACTAAGCTGTAATCACTAGATTTTCTATAAAACAAACCCAGATTAGTAGTACCTTTCAGATACTTGAAAATTCGCTTAACAGCTGTTAAGTGAGATTCTCTAGGATCTGATTGGAATCTAGCACAGATACAAACACTGAATAATATGTCAGGTCTTGAAGCAGTCAGATATAGGAGAGAACCAATCATACCTCTGTAGACTTTCTGTTCTACATTTTTGCTTACCTCTTCTCTTTCCAGAATGCACGTGGGATGCATTGGAATCTTTGATGGCTTACATTCTGAGCGGTCAAATTTCTTTAGAAGATCTCTGATGTATTTTCTCTGATGAATGTAAGTTCCTTCTGGAGTTTGATTGATCTGAATTCCTAGAAAGAATTTCAGTTCCCCCATGAGGCTCATCTCAAATTCTGCCTGCATACACTTGGCAAATTTTCTTCCAAGAGAAGGATTAGTAGAACCAAAAATAATATCATCAACATAAATTTGACAGACTAAGATGTCATTCTTAACTGATTTACAGAATAGTGTAGTGTCCACTTTCCCTCTGGTGAATTCATTTTCTAACAGAAAGTTACTTAGCCTTTCATACCAAGCTCTGGGAGCTTGTTTCAGACCATACAGTGATTTCTTTAGTTTGAAAACATGTTCTGGATGTTTTGTATTTTCAAAACCTGGGGGTTGGTGTACATAAACTTCTTCTTCTATATAACCATTTAAGAATGCACTTTTGACATCCATCTGATACAGAGTGATGCCTCTATTAACAGCAAATGAAATTAAAAGTCTGATAGATTCTAACCTGGCGACTGGGGCAAAGGTTTATGTATAGTTTATCCCCTCTTGCTGACTATAACCTTGTGCAACCAGTCGTGCCTTGTTTCTGATGACTTCACCTTGTTCATTTAGCTTGTTTCTGAACACCCATCTTGTTCCAATGATGTTGAATCCTTTTGGTCTGGGAACGAGATCCCATACGTCGTTTCTGGTGAATTGATTCAGCTCTTCTTGCATTGCCAGAATCCAGTCATTATCCAGAAGTGCTTCATCAATAGAAGAAGGTTCAATCAGAGACACAAGTCCCATAAGAGTTTCTTCAGAGTTTCTGAAGCTTGCTCTTGTTCTGATTGGATCTTCCTTTCTTCCTAAGATAGTCTCTTCTGGGTGATCCAAGCTGCTTCTGGGTAATCTCTTCTGAGGTTGATCAGCAACTGTTGTAGGATTGCTAGCAGTGCTCCTTTCAGACGTTGAAGGAATGTCTGTGTTGAGAGCTTCTGATGACTTGTCTTCAGAACCTGCAAATTCAATTTCTATACCTGCAAAAACTTCATTCTTCTTTGACTTTTCAGAGTCAAGCTTATCATCAAAACGAACACTGATTGATTCTTCCACAATCTGTGTTTCTGTATTTTATACTTTGTACCCTCTTGAGCGTTCAGAGTATCCTAACATAATACACTTCTGTGCTTTAGAGTCAAACTTGTTCAAATAATTCTTTGTATTTAATATAAAGCAAGTACATCCAAATGGATGAAAATATGAAATGTTGGGCTTTCTGTTCTTCCACAATTCATATGGAGTCTTTTCCAGAATAGGTCTTATTGAGATTCTATTCTGAATGTAGCACGCTGTGTTTATTGCTTCTGCCCAGAAGGTCTTAGCAACGTTTGTCTCATTGATCATGGTTCTGGCCATTTCTTGCAATGTTCTGTTCTTTCGTTCTACAACTCCATTTTGTTGGGGAGTTCTAGGACAAGAGAAATCATGCAGAATGCCTCTGTCATTAAAGAATGACTCAAAATCTTTGTTTTCAAATTCTCCACCATGATCACTTCTGACTTTAACGATTCTAAAATCCTTTTCATTCTGAACTTGGTTACAGAAGGTAACAAACACAGAGTGTGACTCGTCCTTGTGTCTTAAGAACTTTACCCATGTCCATCTGCTATAGTCATCTACGATTACTAACCCATACTTCTTACCACTGACTGAAGCAGTTTTAACTGGTCCAAATAAGTCAATGTGCAGAAGTTCTAATGGCTTAGAGGTAGAAACAACATTTTTGGATTTAAAAGAAGGTTTTGCAAATTTGCCTTTCTGACATGCTTCACACAGAGCATCTGAATTGAACTTCAAATTAGGAAGTCCTCTAACCAGATTGAGTTTGTTAATCTGAGATATTCTTCTCATACTAACATGCCCCAATCTTCTGTGCCAGATCCACTGCTCGTTGTTAACAGACAAAAGACATTTTACATTCTGACTCTTTAGTTCAGAAAGTTTGATTTTGTAAATGTTGTTTTTCCTCTTACCATTAAACAGGATAGTCCCATCTTTCTGACTAACAGCTTTACATGATTTTTGATTAAAGATTATATCATAACCGTTATCACTTAATTGACTTATGGATAACAGATTATGCATCAATCCATCTACTAGCAGAACATTATTAATAGAGGGAAGATTTCCATTACCTACAGTTCCAGAGCCAATTATCTTTCCCCTCTGATTGCCTCCAAAGCCAACGTGGCCTCCAGGCTTAAGTTCCAGGCTTTGGAACATATGCCTTCTTCCCGTCATGTGTCGTGAGCAGCCAGAGTCCAGGTACCATGACTGGTGTTTCTGACTTGCTGCTAAAGATATCTGCAACATGTATTATTTTATCCTTAGGTACCCAGATTTTCTTGGGTCCTGATTTGTTAGTTTTACCAAAACTCTGGTTGAATTTTGGTTTCACAGAGTTCTTACTGCTAGTGTATTTAATATCATGTGTGTGACCATACACAAAGTGTGAATTCAGAGGAGTGTGTTTAATGGTTAAGTCCATGACATTCTTTGGTGTAGGAACCTTACCTTGGTATCCTATTCCTTTCCTGTCATTTCTGCTAACTCCATAGATCATTGAAGCCATTCTGCTTCTATCTATGCTTTTAGCTAGGAACTTCTGGAAACTGTGATCATACTCCTTGATGATCTCATCAGCGTTGCTGGGAGTTTCAGAAATTGGTTCCTTCTGAGAGTTTTGTAAAGTGTTTTCTAATTTTGAAATCTTATTTCTCAGCTCAGAATTTTCCAATTTGAGACTCTCAGTCTTATTAGAGTCAGATTCAAGATTCCTTTTCAGGTCTCTGAATTTAGCTCTAATTTGCTGATAACGTTCCAGAATCTCATTAAGGCTTTCAGCAAGTTCAGCCTTTGTAAAATTAACAGCAAAGTTAGGAAATACCTCTTCAGTATCTGATTCTGAGTCTGATTCAGAAGCTTCACTATCTTCTGAGATGTTAGCCATGAGAGCTATGTTTTCCCTCTCATCATCTGATTCTGAGTCAGCTTCAGACGAGTCAGAGTCATCCCATGTAGCCATGAGACTTTTCTTCTTCTCTCTTCCAAACTTCTTTTTGGGCTTTTCCCTCTGAAGCTTTGGGCAGTCACTCTTATAGTGTCCTTGCTCATTGCACTCATAGAAGATGATGTCCTTGGTGTTTGGCTTTTTGCTACTTGAGGAGCCTTCAGATCTTCTGTATCCAGAGGAAGAATCTGTCCTTCTGTATCTGGAAGAAGACTCGTTCTGATCAGATCTTCTGGGATTCCTGAACTTTCTTTGTCTTTGCTTCCACAGTTGATTTACTCTTCTGGAAAGGAGAGAGAGTTCGTCTTCTTCTGATGAGGATCCATCAGATGTTTCTTCAACTGCCTGCAAAACTTTAGACTCAAATTTTTTGTTAGATTTTAATGTTAAAGGCTTACCTTGCTTCTGAGGCTCATCAGCTTCTAGCTCTATCTCATGACTTCTGAGGGAGCTGATAAGTTCCTCCAGAGTGATTTTGTTGAGATCTTTAGCTAGCTTCAGAGCTGTAACCATAGGTCTCCACTGCTTGGGTAAACTTCTGATGATTTTCTTGACATGGTCAGCAGTAGAGTATCCTTTGTCCAGAACTTTGAGACCAGCTACCAGAATATGGAATCTAGAGAACATGGTTTCAATGGATTCAGATTCTTCCATTTTGAACGCCTAATACTTCTGAATGAGCGCCAGAGCTTTTGTTTCTTTGACCTGAACGTTGCCCTCATGCGTCATTCTGAGTGAGTCAAAAATATTCTTTGCTGTGTCTCTGTTGGAGATCTTTTCATACTCAGTATAGGAGATGGCGCTGAGGAGGATGGTTCTGGCCTTGTGGTGATTCTTGAAGTCACACTTTTGTTGATCAGACATTGTTTTTCTATCAATCTTCTGACCACTTGCATTCACAGGGTGCGTGTATCCATCTGTCACCATATCCCACAGATCAGCATCATGTGCCAAAAAGAAGCTTTCAATTCTGTCTTTCCAGTAATCAAAGTTTTCTCCATCAAAGACTGGAGGTTTGCCGCTGAATCTGTCTCTGTCCTCATTGTTGTCATTGCTGATGTGAGAATTGTTTCCTGCCATTGTGTTTTTCTGACGCTGGATCTTGTACTGACACGGTTAAGTGTTTTAGCTCAGAACCAGGTGCTCTGATGCCAATTGAAGGGGTGAAAAACACAAGAAGGGGGGGTTGAATTGTAAAATTGAAATCTAATGCAATGAACAAGATATTTTTATCCTGGTTCGTTTGATCTCAAACTACTCCAGTCCACCTGTCAAGGTGATTTCGCCTCTCTCCACCGAGATCTTAATCCACTATATTCAACTGAATATTACAGACTGCTTTAACAACTGCTAAAGCCTTCTTGATCCAAACCACAACCCGGTTTGTCAAGGAAACACTTTCTTACAAAGAGATAAAACTAAGTGTGTGAATGTTTTCTACAAAACTGTATCACAACTGTGATGTATACACAAATTGAAGCTTAGAAACTAGATTGCTAAACAATGATAGAATATCAGAATGTGTGGTTTAGCAAAACTGAGAGAAAGAAGATTTTGATTAGCTTTTATGCGTGTAGAGATTTGGAGAGCATTAGCCATTTCAATCTTCAAAGTCTTGTTTATATAGCACTGAGATGATGAACGTTGGATGTAATATTCTTGATTCAATGCTAATAACAAACTTTCCTTATCGAGCAGATCTTGTCTGGAATGAGGCCGTTGGTATTAATTTGCTTTCAATGCATAGTACCGTTGCTTACTTAATGCAAGTTTTGGCTTGGCTCATTCTGACTCTGCTTAGCTGCTGATGAACTATTGTGTTTCTTTATCAGAGTGTTGAGCGCAGTCTTGTTCATCAGGCTTCAGCATGTACGTGAGTTGATCATCTGATTCTGACATTCTGATATGGCAACTTCTGATGCTGGTGTCAAGAACCAAATTCTGATGCTGATTAGATGTGATTTTTCTTATATCAATCAGAGTATCTGCAAGTCAGAACATAATATTTTTAGGCAACAGATAGTTCATACATGAATATTATAAATAATATATATTTTCACTTTGTTATCATCAAAACTTAAATATAGGGTAGTAGATTCAAACTTTGTTCTAACAATGTAGGCATTCAAACTTCACTCTTCATGAAGCTGTCTCGTGAGCTCCAAAACCTTCTTCTCGCTTGAGTAGAATTGGGCTTCAAAGGTGTCTCGCTCCCCTTTTAGTTGAATCCATAACCTTTGTAATTCCTCGAGAGTGGTAGGCATGTCAGGATAAAGAATAGTGTAGGGAATATCTCCTTCGGCAATAGGCTCCATGATGATAGGTAAGATGGCAGGATACAGAATCATGAGGCTTTGTGAGCGAGCTTGCACCCACTTGAGATAAGGCTCCAATGGAATAGAGTTCTTATACCCCAAATTTTTGCTATCAACTTTGTTCACCATGTCCCAAGCTCGTACAAATCTTTAACGATAAACTTGGACATCGTTCTCATAGTCAAATATAATTCCTTGAACAAATGCGTCATGAGGGCCATCCCTCCGAGCATACCCAAATTATCGTAGATCCAAACAAGGATTATAGGTGATACCTCCACTAATTCCAAAGAGAGGGACATTAGTGAGTTCCCCGCAACGATCAATGATGGTGACATCCTCCAAAGATCGAGAGCACCAATGGATATCTGAATGCGAGAGTGAAATTAACCTTTGAGACCATCTCATGCCTTGCTCGTTCTTCAAAATAGATCGAGGAAGGTGAAAAATAAACCACCTAGCCAACAAAGGAGTGCAACACATAAGAATTCCCCTTCTCTTCATGGTGCGAGTGTGAAGAGAGTGCAGAACGTCTCCCAGTAAGGTAGACACCTGGTTACGAGATAGAAAAACTTTAACCGTATTCACATTTATGAGTTGGTCCAGGTTAGGAAATAGTACCATCCCATAGATTAAAAGGGACAAAACCTCTTCAAAATCTTGCAAATCCAGAGCATCCCAAAAGAGTTGAGCCTTCTCAAACATAAACTTGGCTAGAAAACCCTTAACACCACTTCTCATTTCCCACCTTTCCATAATGTCGGACTGTTGCAAATGTAAAGCTCGAGCAATCTCCTCAGGTCTTGGGTCTTTCTCAATTACGGTGAAGGGTAATTAATCAAGAATAAGCACTCCCAAGAGTTGATAAAACTCCTCTGTGGTGGGAACTAATTGGTAATCTGGAAATGTAAAGTAATGGTCTAAAGGGTCAAAGAATTGAAAGAGCACTTTCATCATGTCTTCATCAAGGCTTGAGGTAACCAGATTGAGAAGTCGACCATGTCTCTTGGTGAATGGAGAATTCTATGGAACCCTTTATTATAACTCTTTGATTTGAGGAGGCACTCTTACGAGATTGACTTGGATAGTATTTTTGTGAGTGGAATCCATGTCCTACAAAATAAAACAAAGATAAATCTCTAGGTCCTTGAAATGGTTAGTGAAAATGCCATGGTATGATGTCATGATGTTATGTACAAGTAAGCATATACAAGCAAAGCAAACAAGTCCTTAGGTTTTGGCTTGCATGAGGTTCATAGGTAAGTACCCTCTTGAAGTTTAGTTGGTTCAACCTGTCCTAGAAAGTAATCGGGTTCTATGAAATCTCAATATCACTGATCTTTCTTCATCAGGCATTATTTCAGCGTAAGCCTCTTTATTGGTGACTGAAATATCCCAAAAGTCTGATCTCAATGAGTGTAGCATCGAGTATCAACCAACTTGAGACTGCACCAAAGCAGGATATCTTACTACTTCCTAATGGCTAAGTTGTTTGATTAAATGTTCTACGGTCAGTTAGTGCTTCATGACACCACACAGCGGCCCTGTATTCTCCTTGACTGGACTTAAGGGATACCGGTACCAACAAATATGTCACACGAATGTAACCATCACTTCAACCATGTCAGTATATCCTACACAGTTCCCATGATCTATTGCTACTTACCTAATAATGTTCCTCGATCTGGGTAGAGGATCAATACAAAACCCAAACAAGGACCCAAAATGTAAAGCAAACAAATCAATTAATGAAAGCTTTTTTAAAGGTGATCTAGTCTCTAAGGTAATCCCACTTTTAAGTATATCCCCAGTAGAGTCGCCAGTTTTATAATATGGTGGGAGAAATGACTTGGGTGTTTTGCATTTTATCGCAATTGTTGCAGATAGCAAGAGTCGCCATCGACTTTCCTTTTATCCAATAAAGGAAAGGGTGAAAAGAACAGGAAAGACCTTTTGAGAATTTTTTTGAGTTCGGGGGGTAGGTTATGAAAAGGGAAGGTGTTAGCACCCTTTTCATCTGTAGTTATCTACGGGCTCTTAGTTGCTAGCTCACATTAAAATGCTTTGATTGAAATGTGTTTTGTGATAGTTTGAAAGTATATTTTAGAAGTGCCTTCGTTTAGGCGAACTTTGTAATGATTTCGTCTCCATAAGAATGCATACAAAGTGTTAACTTTTGAAAATATTTTATTTGAAAGTGTTGGTGTATTTTGAGAGATGTTTTGAAAATGGTTGTGAGCAATAACTATGAACATTCTACCTACTCAAAAAGTATATATTCATTTCCTCCTCCTTTAGATATTGCTATCTTACCATTGATTGATAAGAAGCACTATCATTGGATGTGAAGGGATGGGTGTGGGTCATCGTATAGTCATAGAAAGTAACATTGTAGGATACCCTAGCAATTTTTGTAAGGGTCCTAAGATCATTTATGAAAGCAACATTTGGAGGGTCATCAAGGGACTACGATCCTATATTTAAGGGTCATTGCTAAAGTATCCCACGTTCGAGGGACATGACTGTTTATTCTCAAGGCAACAAGTGAGGTTAACCCTAGAGGTTCAAGTGTACAAAGTATTTGTTTTTATGCTCTTTGTCTTTGAATTAGGGTTTTCTACTTGATTGATTTTAGTCTTGCCATACAAACCCTAATTACTAGCATTTATATTGAAAGTGATAAATTGTAGAGATGTAAAATTTTATGCTATTACATCATTGGGGATGGGAGTACAAATTTACAAATGGGGGATGACAAGTAAATAAACCATAATTTACTATTACAACCATATTGAATTGATCTTGCGGTTGTTAAGAACCTGGAGAGTGGCCGAAGAATAATCTCATGTCGGGCTAAGGAGAGAGGGGTTGTACCTGCAAGGTACTCTAATGATCAAGTAAGTGTGGGAGCAAGAAGGTACTAGCAGAATATCAGGTAGTGAGTAGTGAAATGTGATACCTGGCCCTCACAGGTGTAAGGGTTTATATAATGCCCCTGGCGTGTGGCCATTGGTTCCTGATTTCCCGCCTAGATATGTAGGTTTGGGAAATCAGGTAACTGCCAGGAATTGGTCAAACCAGGCAGGTGTGCCCATAACTAGTCGTTTGTTCCGGGGAGGAGGCTAGTTGCGGGCATCTCTCTGGTCAGTCTCGGGTGGCCCACACGACGCTGGTTTTGGGCAGGCTAAGAAGACGCGACGAGCTTCTTGGATCGAAGTTGGACCAGAAGGGCAACAAGATGACATTGCCCGACAGGTACAGACATTCCGGGTCATGGTCATTAGGTGGCACCTATGAGATGTCTTAGACTGGGCCCACTCAAGCTTTCGGGCCAGTCCAGAACAGTACCCCCCCCCCCAAGTCGTTGATTTTGGGCACAGGAGTGAAGACTTTGATGTCTGCTCGAAGGACGGGGAAATGAGCATTTTCCCGTTGTAATTCTCTGTCGGGGAGGTGAAACGTTTTTCCATTGGGACCTCTGAATTTGGAGAGGTAGCGTGTTTTGGGAAATGTGTCAGTCGAGCGCGCGAATGATGGCCTAGGGCTAGGGTGTCATAATGACGGCCCTGGGGTTCCCAAGGCGCGTGTTTGGTACGTGCGGGCTGTTTCAACTATAAATATGAGAGCAATAGGGCGATTAGTATTTTTCTCCTTCTCCTTTAACTGCTCATATTAGCTCGATAGTCGACCACCGGCATTTTCTCAATTTCTTCATTTGCGGTCATCCAACTTCATCTCTTCTTCTTCTATCGGTGAGTTTCCATTCCTCCATTGTTGCATGACTTAGTGTTTTTGTTTTTTGCCTTTTAGATATGCATGCGGTTAGCATTTAGGGTTCCGTTAGGGAGGAGGTCGTTAGAGACTCTAGGTGGCAGACGTTGTTCCTTTGGTGCATGGCTGCTGAAGCCGCCGTGGGGCTCCCTCGGGGGCCTAGTGCTGTACTACAGGTGATTTGTTAGGGTTTGAATCTTTCTGCAACTTGTTCTCGTTAGAGTACCTCATGGGACTTCTGGGCTTTTTTTGCGATTCCATCCCGTTAGTGTTCCTTAGTGAGGGATTAGGACTCTCTCCTGCGTTTTGTACCCGTCGACATATTTCAGTGAGGGTTCTGGTCGGGGATATGATCCTCGTCTCCCAGCATCATTTCACTTGTCTAGCGGCGGAAGGGTGGTTTCGGCTTTGATGTCGAGCTCATCTTTTTCCTCTGCTTTTCAGGTGCTATGGCTGATGATGCGTATGTTGTTATTTCGAGCGAGTCTACAAAATCCTCTAGGAGCTCTTCGAGCGAGACTAGTGGTAGCTCGTCGAGTATTTTAGAAATCTCCGGGGAGCAGCAGAACCAGACGGATCAATAGATGGGGGAGCCCGACATAGGGGAGACCTCTTCGGCTCGGAACGGCCTGTTTCCTCCTCGAGATGACGAGGATCCTTGAGATTGGGTAGCGAAAGACCCTTAGGGGTGGCAGTCATATTTTTATGAGCACGAGGAGGACATTTTCACTGATGTTTACATTCATGAGGAGGGGGGCCGGGAGTAGTGGTCATTGTATATCCCTGGGAAAGACAGTAGGATATGTTCAAGATATGATAGGAGGCGGATTCCTATGTACGATATAGTCTTCTGGGAGATGGGTCTCCGCCTTCCTTTTTCTGACTTTGAAGTGGTCATTTTTCGGCATCTGCACGTGGCTCCCTCCCAGTTGCACCTGAACGGGATTGCGTTCGTGCAGGCATTCTAGATAATGTGCGACTATCTAAAGATTAAGGCCACAATCCCATTGTTCTTCTATTGTTTTCACATCCAGAGGAGCAGGACTGACAGACGGTGGGGATGGGTCTCCCTCAAACAGGGCAACGGGAAGTTGTTCAAGGCCTACTTGGAGTCCGTGTGTCATTTTAAGGACAAGTACATCTTCATGCAGCCCGCCTCAACAAAGGCGTTGCTGAACATTTTTAGGAGCCGGCCGTTGCTCAATGAGGATGGGACTCCTCTTATAAATGAGCTGGGGGAGCCTACCGCGATGCTAGTCACCAAGTTTCTGTTCCAATGGACCAGCAGACATTTCGAAAAGGAGTTAGGCTCCTATGTCTGGAGAGAGAGAGGGAGCTTGGGGATGAGGACATGTCAAGCTTCACCACTCTGACCTTGTTTATAACTCGAATTCCTCCGGTCCAGCGATTCGTTCGGGGAGGCAGGCCAATGCTGGATAGAAATGAGGAGCCCGTGTTCGAGCCGGGTCTTATAAAAGTTCGGGAGCTCCTTGGGAGCAAGGATCCCGTTAGATATATGGGTACAAAATTTCTTTTTCAGTATGTGGTCGTCGTTTTTTTGACCTATCATTTTATTGACTCTTCTCTTCTTTTTTTTGCAGAAAATATGAATCCTCCTCATGAACGTCTGGCCAAGACACTTGCTACTCGGGCGAGAAAGGCCATGAAGGATGCACAGACTAGCGCGGGGCCAGTTCCTGCTCCTGGATCAGGTGGATCGTCCTCGACTCTGACCATAGGTGTTTTATCTCCATCTGCTATTTCCTCGAAGAGAAGAGGCCTCGACCTGAGGGGAGCATTGACCTTACCGGGGAGACGGGAAAAGGGACTTATGATCTGCCTCCTTGCTGGCTGGAGAGGTCCTTTTTTGAGAGCACGGCTCTTCGTCTTCCTAGGGCTGAATATCTCCTTCTTGAGGGAATGAGACGTCCAGAAAAGAGGGCGACGCTGACCCAAGACGCGGGTGGTTTAATGCGGATCTTGGATATGGCTATTGCATATACTGAGGGGAGTTCATCCCAGGATATGGAAATTAAGAACCTTCGGGCCAAGTTGGCAGCGACCGAGAAGGCCTTGGTTGATAAAGACAAATCCCTAAAGTCGGCCGAGGTAGAGTCGGGGAAGTTATCCGAGGAGCGCATCACTCTTATACTCAAGAGAGAGAGTCTCGAGGGGAAGGTGGCGGCCTTGACTGTCGAGCTTGCACCCGTTGAGGACGAGTCAGAGGATACCAAGGACCTGAAGACTCGGGCCGAATTAGTAGCCCGTTTCTAGCTTGCAGTGGACGATGCTCAGGCCACTTTCGAGGGGAGCTTCGACAACATGGTGAATCAGATGCGTGTGTTGAATCCCGGTGTTGAGCTCAATACTTCGGGCATGGGGGTCAACTACTACGTGGCTGACAGGCATATCCTGGTCCCCAACTACCTGAGGGATATTGTCAATCAACCGGTTGGGGATCCTGCTCGATTATCGCCTATCGTCGAAGGTTAAGCGGAGCGGTGATTATGCATTTGTTTCGGCCTGTGCGTCGTTTTGTAATATTTGTTATTTCCCGGGCTATTGCCCATTTATGTAATATTCGCACAATTTCGGCCCAAGTGGTCACTTTATTTATTTTTCGGCCATTGGTCGTTTCGCTTTGAATACTTAACTTATGTTATTTGCATGTTTGTTGACAAGTTAGCCCGATTAGGATATTTATTTTGCAGAGTTTGTATCGGGGATATGCTTTTTTTGTATGTTCGTCAGTGTGGGGTAACCGATCAAACCATCGGGGCGAATATCGGACGAGAGCCGGAATCTAGGTCTCATTTCGAGAGACCCGGGTTCGGCGGCATGAACTTCCCGTCACGAGTCGGGAATTATACCGTCATGGCACGGAGACTGTGGAGCTCGGTCGAGTTATCCACGTCGGGCTGAGGGTATGCTCGTCAATAGAGCGGAGCCTTGCCCCTTCTAAATACTTTGGGTGCTACGCTTGTTCCTAGGCGCGCACGCGTGGTCGTGCTCAGGCGAGTCTATTTTGTCGACCGAACCTGCCGACTACTCAGTGTTTTTAACTGTAGTATTGTTTTAGCTTTTGAGCATTCCATGATCAAACGAGTTGTTCCCCTTGTAAGTTCTCCAAGTAATACGCTCTGGTTCCCGTTTTGGCATAGATACGATAAGGACCTTCCCAGTTTTCCGCGAGCTTGCCCTTGTGAGATTCTTTGTGATTTCTCTTCAAGACAAGGCTGCCGACCTCGAACTCTCGACGTATCACCTTGGTGTCGTAGCGCATGGCTATTTTTTGTTTGAGCGAGGCCTCTCGCGGGGCCGCTCCTATTCTGATTTCTTCCACCAGATCCAGTTCTTCTGAGGGTGACGTTGCTCATCTCCTTATCCAGAGGTTCCTCGGTCTGTTTGGAAGGTTCCTCGATTTCGACGGGGATAACAGCCTTCGTCCTGTATTCTAGCCGGAACGGAGACTCCCCAGTAGACGAGTGAGTGGTCATTCGATAGGCTCAGAGCATGTTGTGTATCTCTTCGACCCATCGTTTCTTGGTTTCGTCCAACCTTCGCTTGAGGCCTTTGAGTATCACCTTGTTGGCAGCCTCGGCCTGGCCGTTGGTCTGGGGGTGCTCGACGGAGGCAGGATATTTCTTTTGTAGAAGCGAATGACGTTTTTGGCAGTGATTTTGGCCAAGGCTTTGGCTTCTATCCACTTGGTGAAGTAGTCGACCGCTACTATCAGATATTTGTTCTGATTAGTTCCAACCACGAATGGGCCGAGGAGGTCTAGTCCCCACCAGGTGAAGGGCTAGGGAGAGGAGAGGGATTTGAGCTCGCTAGGAGGAGATAAATGCATGTCCTCGTGTCTTTGGAATTTGTCGCATTTCTTCATGTGTTCTCTCGCATTGTGTTGTATGGTGGGGCAGTAGTATCACGCCCGTAAGGCTTTCCTCGTGAGGCATCTTTCGCCCAGATGTTGACTGCCGATGCCCTCATAGATTTCGAGCAGTATGCGTTCCGCTTTGTTTCGATCGACACACTTGAGGAGTGGGATGGAAAATCCTCTTTTGCAAAGTTTGCCCTCAACTAATATGTACGAGCAGGCCCTTCGTCTGATAACGACCGACTCTTTCGGGTTGTCAAGGAGTTTGCCTTTAGTGAGGTAGTCGTGTACGGGGGTCATCCAGCAATCGTTGTCCACGATGGAAAATACTCCTAGGGTGGCAGATGGTTTCTGAGTGCTCGGCCGAGGGAGTACCTCTTGTATTACAAATTTATTTCCTCCCTTCTTCTTTGTGCTCGCCAATTTGGATAAAACGTCTGCGCGGGCATTGTGCTCGCGGGGAACATGTTGAACATCCACAGACCTGAATTTCTTCTTTGCCTCTTGGACCAGGGCCTAATATTCGGTGAGTTGGTCATTTTTGACCTGATATTCACGCCGGACTTGCGAGGTGACCAAGTGAGATTCGGTGAAGATTTTTACTTCCTCGGCTCCCAGTTCTTCGGCTAGCCGTAAGCCTGCGAGGAATGCCTTATATTCGGCTTGATTGTTGGAGGTCAGAAAAGATAGGGGGAGGGAAACTTCGACCAGGGTCCCTTCCTTGTTCTCTAGTATGATGCTCGCGCCGCTTCCGGTTGCACTGGAGGCACCATCGACGAAGATCGTCCAGCGGCGTGAGCTTTCCGGATCTCTGAGCGAGGTCATTTCTGCTATGAAGTCGGACAAGGCTTGAGCCTTAAGGGCTTTCCTGGTTTTGTACTGGATATCGAATTCGAATATTTCTAGAGACCACTTCAGCATTCTACCGGCCATGTTTGGCCTTCCGAGCAGCTGTTTTATTGGTTATCCATCCGGACCATTATGGTATGATCCAGGAAGTAGTGTCTTAGCCTCCTCGCAGCGTTAACGAGGGCCAGAGCCACTTTCTCAATTTGTTGATATCTTGCTTCTGGGCCTTGTAGGGCCTTGCTCGTGAAATAAATTAGCCTTTGTCCCTCTGGAGTTTCCCTTATTAGTGTCGCGCTAATTTCCTTGTAGGCGACAGCTAGATAAATGTAGAGGACTTCGTCTTTCTCGGGCCGGGATAAGATGGCCGGCTGTGAGAGCGCTCTTTTTAACTGGCCGAGGGCTCGCTCGCATTCGGGCGTCCATTTGAAGGCGACTTCCTTGCGCAGGATTTTGAACAAGGGGAGCGCGTGCTGGGTGGATTTTACCATGAATCGGGAAAGAAAAGTGAGCATGTCGTTTAAGATCTGGATGGATTTCTTCGAGGTGGGCGTCGGAAATTCGGAGAAGGCCCGACATTTGTCAGGGTTCGCCTTGATGCCCCGTTCTGTCAGATAGAACCCGAGAAACTTTCCTGCCCGTACACCGAAGGTGCATTTTTCCGTGTTGAATCGCATCTGACACTTTTAGGCTTGCTCGAAAACCTTTTTCAAATGGGCGGCATGGTCGAGCTCTTCGGTGGATTTGAAGATCATGTCGTCCATGTATACTTCGATCATGTCGCCTATTTCGTTGCAAAAGAATTTGTTCATCATGCACTGGTAGGTAGCTCCCGTGTTTTTCATGCCGAATGGCATTACATTGTAGTAATAATTGCTCGCTCTGTCATGAAAGCGGTATATTTTTTGTCCATTTTTTCCATGGGAATCTGGTTGTAACCAGAGTATGCATCCATGAAAGATAACAGTTTAAAACCGGCCGAATTATCGACCAGTTTGTCAATATTGGGGAGGGGATAAGCATCTTTCGGGAAAGCTCGATTGAGATTAATATAGTCAATGCACATTCTCCATTTTCCATTAGATTTTTTAACGAGGACTACATTTGAGAGTCAGGTTGTGTACTGGGCATCAGAAATAAAATGTGCCTCTAGGAGCTCTTTTACAGCTAATTCAGTAGCCTTTGACTTCTCGATTGATTGCTTTCTTCTGCGCTGCACGAACGCCTTGATGGTGGGATCAATAGTTAGGTGATGGCATGCGACTTCAGGGTCTAAATCGGGCATCTCAGTTGCACTCCAGGAAAAGAGATCAAAGTTTTCCTGCAGGAAAGCTTTGAGTTGCCTTTTTGCCAGGTCGGGGAGGTCCGCTCTGATCTTTACTCCCCTGGTGGGGTCTTCTCCGAGGTGAGCCAGCTTGAAGTCGCCGTCCGGGATAGGCTGTGCGTGACTCGAGAGCTCATTGTAGCCAGCAGAGGAGGTTGATCCTTCGTCTTTGACCATAGGCTCTTTCCCCTCGGAGAAGACCCCACCAGGGGAGTAAAGATCAGAGTGGACCTCCCCGACCTGGCAAAAAGGCAACTCAAAGCTTGCCTGCGAGAAAATGCTGATCTCTTTGCCTGGAGTGCAGCCGAGATGCCCGGTTTAGACTCTAATTTAATATTACAACCATAATTTACTATTACAACCATATTGAATATTGCAAGAATAAAATGTACACGAATGTAAGATAAATGTACAAAGAGATGGGAGGTTGTCTTGTTTAAGTTTTTGTGATTTTTTTATGAAAAGAGTTTAACTCAATTAAAGAAAGAAAATAATTGTCTAATCTAATTTAATTTTAACAAGAACCAAACCTAAATTAAATAGAAAAAAGAAAATAAATTAAGTAAGAAAACAATCTTTTTAGGTTTTTTGTGGAAGGGTTTTAATTTAATTAAACAAACTAAAGTAAATAGAAAAAATAATTAAATTTCTAAATTCTAAATTATTTAAAGAAAAATTAAAATGAAACCTAAGTCTAAGATGATTTAATTAAATTTAAGAAAATAAATTAAATTTGTTAGGAAAATATTTTTAGTCTTTTATTTTTTAGAAGAAATAAGATAAAAATATACTAAATATACAAATGATAAATATAAAATATTTTTATATATTGTTTTTTATTAATAAAATAATGATAATAATAATAATATAAATAATAATAAAAAGTAAATATATAAAAGAAAAGAAAATAAAATAAAAATATAAAAAGTCAGGAGGGTGTGAAAATGATTTAGGGTGTAAGTGTATAAAAACTGTTTTTTGTTTGACTTTAGGCCCAAATATATTTTTGTATAATCAGAAAAAATAAGATAAAATAAAAAAAGGTTGTGTTGGGCTGCGTTGTGACCAGTAGACAGGGGGTATTATTGAGCAAATGAGGCAAGCCCAATGGAGGGAGTGTAACACCCCAATTCTACCCGACAATTATATATAAATCAGAGTTACAAAATTCGACAACTGAATCAGATTGCTACAAATTTCAACTTAAAACAACGGCATTCATTGCAGATACATAACACATTAAAACTTTGAATGAACCAACATCAAAATAAGTTAATCTTTTAAATCAACAACTTGAACAACTACGCAACAGAATCATAATAACATCTTTATCCAACATGGAAGCAACTTCTGAATAACAAGTACTTAACAATAATCAACTTAAAGTTCAACAACTGAAATAACAAATACTAAAGCAACTAACATTCATCCCCCCGAGTGTTACATATCAGAGCAATGACACTGACTCGAATCACTGAAGGTCAATCGCCTTCACTCTGGATTACCTGCACGTTACCAACATAAGGGTTACATTCAAACAGAAGGGGTGAGATATCTAACACTATAATAGAATGTATGATAAATATTACACTAGAATCAGTTCATGCAAAAATCACAACTTCACAACTTATAAACAACAACCATCACAACAGGCTATCAAAAAAACACAACAACTAATTCATCATCATAATAGCTCAATTATACAACTTGGAATGTGACTCAATACTATGTGAATGCATGTGGTACCATTGGAGCAGAACTCCCATATTAAAACTGAAGTAGAACTCCTATCTTAATAATTGTCAATTAATAGAGGCATCAACAAGGCATAAGCCTTCTTCGCAGTTTTCCAATCCAGACCATCATAGAGTATGCAAATGTATATGACTCAATGAATGCACTATCACATACTCACAACAATCATCATCCATCGCAAGGTGTAACGCGGTGGTAGAACTGACTTGGTTGTTTTGCGTTTGATCGCAAATATTGCGGTTAGCAAGAGTCACCACCGACTTTTCTTTTATCTAAAAGGAAAGGCTGAAAAGAACAGGAAAGACCTTTGAGATGTTTTCTTGAGTTTGGGGGGTAGATTATGAAAAGGGAAGGTATTAGAACCCTTTTCATCCATGGTTTTCCATGGGCTCTTAGTTTCTTGCTAGATCACTTGCTTTTGTTTGAAAATGTGCTTTGTGTGGTTTTTTGAAAGTATTTTGAAAAAGCGTCATCATTTAGGAAAACTTTGTAATGATTCTCGTTCCTAAGAACGTATACAAAGTGTTAATCTTTTGAAAATGTTTTCAAGTTTGAATAATGTTTCTTTGAAAGTGTTGGTGTTTGTTTTGAAAATAGCAAGGATGTTTTGGTTTTGAAATTGAGCAAGCAACTAGGGACAATCTACCTACTCAAAAGTCTTTCATGTTTATTTCCTCTTTCCTTTGACATTGTTATCTTACCATTGATTTGGTAAGTAACCCTATCTTTGGATGTAAAAGGGACGGGAAAGGGTCATTGTATAGCCATGATTAGCAACCTTGTAAGATATTTTAGCATGTTCTTTAGGGACTAAGATCATTTTAAAAGGCAACATGGATAGCGTCATCGAGGGACTATGATCTTGTATTTTGTTTATTTTTGCTAAGATACCTCATATGCATAATATGGCCATTTTGTAAGGCAACAAAGTGGATTTACCCTAGGGGTGTATGTGTGCAAGTGTATTGGTTTACATGCTTGATTTATCTTGATTAGGGTTTTCTAAGCTTTGATTTTATCTTTCCATACAAACACTAATTACTAGCATTTGTATATAAAGCATTAAATTGCGAAAAATAAAAATACTAAGCTATTACATCATTTAGGGGAGGGGGTATACAAATTTACAAATGAGGAATTGCAAGAAATTAAAACCCTAATTATCTATTACAACCATATTGAATTTGAATAAATGTACAAAAATGAATAAGTAAAAATGGAAGAATGTAAATGTAAAAAGAAATGTGATCTTTGTTTGGTTTTCATGAAAAAAGGTTTTTTGACCTAGTTAACTAATATAAAATAATTAACTAAAAAGAAAATTAAGATTAAGTTAATAAAAGAAATTAATTTATTAAAGAAAACAAATTTTTAGGGATTTTGTGAATTTAATTAAACTAGTAAATAAAATAAAAGTCCTAAGTTTTAAATTGATTTTAGTTTACAAAAAAACAATATAATAATAATTAAGACTAATTATCTAAGTATTAAAAAAAGGAAATTAATTTATTAAAGGAAATGTTTTTTTTTTCTTTTAGTTTTATGAAGAAAAATAAGCTAAATAAACATAAATAATAAAATATAAATATTTTTGGATTTTTATTGATAAAAATAATAATAATAATAAAAATAATATTAATAATAATAATAAAAGATGAAATAAAATAAAAATATAAAATTAAAGTCACGGGGTTAAAAAAGAAATGGGGGTTAACAAAAGTAAAAGGGCCCAAGTCACGTTTTTGTTGTAATCAGAAAAAGTAAATAAAATGGAATTTGGGCTTGGTTGTGGTATGAGTAAACAGGGGGGTATTAGTGAGTAAAATGAATCAGGCCCAAGGGAGAGAGCCCAAACGCGCTGGAAGGAAAAATGACAAAAAATGTGGGGAAAATGCAAAAGGAAACACTGAGGTTCGAACCCATGACCTCTACCAATAACGTGTGCTGCCTTACCACTGGGGTGGCTGTACATCCGTTAACACAACTGAAATGATAAATACATAATACAAAACAAGTCCTGAATATGGAACTTCATCTTCAACCTCCAGCCAGACCACTTGTATCTCATTCATTTCTCAACAAAAATGGAAAATGCAAACATGAAAGGTGCTCCATTTTTCCATACGAATCCAACCATATAAATATCATAAGCTATAAATCAAAGATGAATGAGAATTTTTGAAAGTACCAAATTCTGACCTAATTATTTTCAGAGGTTCAATCCTAAAATTCTCCTAGCTCAATCAATATAAATAAAATCTATGGACATGTACAGCTACAGGGCAATGATGTCTATATTTTATCTTCACAAATGCAAGCCTAACAATGTCTAAGTAATGAGATAGAAGTTCAAGAAAAATACCTCAAAAATAAAAATTGTGAAATGCAAATGAGCTTGATTCAAGGTGCTGCAATGATCAGGTTAGATTCCTCAAGTTCCCAGGAAACTAATGCAATGGTTAGCTTGAGTTGAGAGTGGCTGAAATGGCTTGGAGAAGTCAATATGCAGTGCTCTGTTTTTGGCTATGGAGGATGATGGAAATGGAGTTACAGTTGTGTAACAGGGACAGGGATGAGTTGTATTTGATGTAAGGAAGCTTTAGGAACTAAAAAGCCAAAGAACGCACGAGGGAAATATGAGTTTGGAATTCAAAGTCAGAAATGACACAAAAATGGAGTTTGTGTGCAAATTCTAATTTCGGGGAGTTTTTGGGAGTTTTTGGGCTTATCAATTCGTGTCTTAGCTTGCATATAGTGCCCTTTTTGTAAGCAAGAGGTTTGGATACTTGAGGTGGTCAGAAGTACAAGATCACATGTTTGGCTTCTTGGCTTGTTTTTGAAGTAAGGTTGACAAACATGGTTTCAAGGCAAGGTACAAAGCTATCTAGAGTGGTTACCAACTTTAAACATGCTCATCTGACTTTGTAGAGGAAGTTTGTGCAGAAGGAACAAGTGCAAAGCTCAATGCAAGTTCACTTTGCATAAAGCTTGCTTTATGTAAATGGCAATGGTGCCTTTGTGCCATTAATGGAAAATTAATTTGGATAAAGCTTGAATCAAATGGATAATAGCCCAAAAGCAAGTGTAATCTTCTTATTAGGGAGAGATTTTTAGGTTTAGAGGCCTGCAAAGCAAGATTGTGCAGCATAGGCTTGAGATTTGAATTCTTGTTCATCACAAATTTTGCCTTGCTAAAACATGATCTCAAGGAGTTCTTGGACATTTTGGAAAGCTTGTAGTGTGCTCTACAACCCCCTCTTTGAATCACTTTTGAAAATTCCCCCTGAAACTATGTGAAAATTTGACATGAAGTTAGGTCAAAATCCTGACTAAACTAGGGCAAAATTTTCACTAAGTGTTTAGTTTCTTGACCATGACTTCATGGATTAATAACTTGAGATCCAAGCATTTCTAGGAGAAATTGTGTAAATCAAAGTTTTAGATCTCATGGAGATATACAACTTTCATGTTGAAAGTTTCCTTTGAATCATCATGTATCATGGTGAAAAATTGGCTCAAAGTTGTTAAAAAATATGAAGTTTTCAACACTTGGAAAAATTTCTAAGTTTGGAAACTTTGACTTTTCAAAATGAAATCTTGACTTTTTGATTTCTTGATGATCAAGTTTCATAATTTGACATGTTTTGATGAATTGTGATCTTTGACACTTGATTTTGACCAAAAAGTCAAAGTTTGACTTTTCAGTATACAGTTGACTTTTGATCAGTTGACTAAAAATCAACTATTAATCAATTGATCTTGAGGGATGTTTTGAGTCATGCCATTAGTTTAAAATTATTCAATTGAAACCTTGAGATCATGTCTCCAACCAATTAACCATTTGCTAGGTCAAAAATCAGAAATTTCCCTTTCTCAGTCAAAACCCTAATTTTGACCATTTTGCCCTTTTGATGATCTGATCAAATTTCTTGAGGAATTATGGTCCAAACTTGATAAAATGATACATATGAGTTTATAGTGTTGATATGGATCAAAAATCATGAATTTTGACTGTAAATTGGCCACAATTGACTTTTTCCCCAATACAGCCGATTTTTAGGTTAATTGCTCAATTGACAGGGCAAAAATGTGATCCAAGACTTGAAACTTGACATGAGAAATTTTGAGGGTCTACAATGATCCATTAAATTCATATGAGGCATTAAAAGTTCAAATACCCTTGTGCAATTTCAAACCCTAATTTCAGTCATCATTGCTTAAGGAGGTGTCTTAAGTTGATCAACCCTTGTGCAGTCTTGAACAAAAGGAGATCTTGTGAGAAAATACTTGATAAATGAGAGAGAAAATTTTGGGGTACAACAGCTGCCCATGCTCAATCTTCTTAAACCTGAAGAGTTAGATTGGAGGATCTGCCATTCGTGACTTGAAGGTGGAAGATGATTGGACACTAGAGTGCCCAGAAATTTGCACTCGAAGATGAAATGGGAATGGGCATATAGATGCCATTTGGAGGAATGATGGAGATTTTCCGGAGATGGGCTTGTAGATGCCATCTAAAGGTGATTGTTGACAGAAAATGGACTAAGTCTGAACTTGATTTCAACTGGAAAAGAATCAGAATAAATCTTTGGAGCGACTTATCTGAACCAGAAGTGTTCCTTTGGAAAGTATCAGGACAAACCGTTGAGGGGTTTAAACTGAACCAAAAGAGATCTTGAATATTCTTTAACTGGAAAGAATCAGAGTAAATCTTTGAGCGATTTATCTGAACCAGAGAAAGCGTCTGCGGGAAAGAATCAGAATAAACCGTTGAGAGATTTATCTGAACCCAAAGTGTTCCTTTGGAAAGTATCAGGATGAACCTTCAAGGGGTTTAAACTGAACCAAAGGAGATATTGAGTATTCTTTAACTGTAAATAATCAGAGTAAATCTTTAAGTGATTCATCTGAACCAGAGAAAGCGTCTGCAGGAAAGAATTAGAATAAACCATTGAGAGATTTAAACTGAACCGGCAGGGATCTGGAAAAGAATCAGAATAAATCATTGAGAGATTTATCTGAACCAGAAGTGTTCCTTTGGAAAGTATCAGGATAAACCATTGAGGGGCTTAAAATTAACCAAAAGAGATCTTGAATATTCTTTAACTGGAAAGAATCAGAGTAAATCTTTGTGCGATTTATCTGAACCAGAGAAAGTGTCTATGGAAAGAATCAAAATAAACCGTTGAGAGATTTAAACTGAACCGGAAGGGATCTGGAGAAAAATCAGAACAAATTATTGAGAGATTTATCTGAACCAGAGAAGACGTCTGCAGGAAAGAATCAGAATAAATCGTTGAGAGATTTAAACTGAACCGGCAGGGGTATGAAATAAGAACCAAAACAAATCATTGAGAGATTTACGTGAACCATAAGTGTTCCTTTGGAAAGTATCAGGATAAACCGTTGAGGGGTTTAAACTGAACCAAAAGAGACCTTGAATATTCTTTAACTGGAAAGAATCAGAATAAATCTTTGTGTGATTTATCTGAACCAGAGAAAGACATTTGCAGGAAAGAATCAGAATAAACCATTGAGAGATTTAAACTGGACCAATAGGGATCTGGAGAAGAATCAGAATAAATCGTTGAGAGATTTATCTGAACCAGAGAGGTGTCTGCGGGAAAGAATCAGAATAAACCGTTGAAAGATTTAAACTGAACCGGTAGGGGTCTGAAAGAAATATCTTTTATGTATATGGTTGACCAATCCTTTCTTAGGAATTAATCTGTAATTGACTTGTTGAAAATTTGACGATAATCCTCTGTTGATTGATCTTTCCTGAAAAAGATGAAAAGTTAGTTGCATGCAATGTCATGATATATGAAATGCATGGTGCAATGATGTTCTAAGAATAAATGAGATTTTGTCGTATGTATATGTGTTGACAATGCTATGACGTATGGATGCAATGTATGGATACGTTAATTGTTATGTCGTAGTGTTGTTGGGGTCAGGGAAAATAAATCCATGAGCACTGCTGAGGATGAGGAGTGTAAGTCTTCATGTTTTGAAGTTGAAGTGTTAATGAGCTTCCAATTAGAGAAATAAACTCTATTGTGTAAGGGAAATGTCGTGTATTGCTTGTGGACCTCGTGAAATCCTGCTGGGGAATCCTGAGAAACTGTGTGACTTTCACTGAGGAATCTTAGGAGCGGTAAATGGAAGTCTTGTTCTGTCTAGGATGTGAGAGGGCTTGATATCATTAAGCTGTATACTGGAGATACGTTAGTGATCCTATAGTGGGATGTCCCGTTTTCCGCTCTTGCTGGAAAAAGTACCTGCGGGGGATTTTATGGAATAGTCTAAAGGTATTGTCCTATTTTTTAAAGCCACTAGTGATTGTCTTTCTATTTTTTGTTCCTTTCTTTTTTTTTCATTTGTAAACAGTAGTCATGTTCAAACGCATATGTTCAAAAATAAATCATTGGACGTTTTTGTAAACAAAACACAGAAATAAAGAAAAACAGATAGTTTTGCACTTTCAAAGGAATATCTTTGTATTAACTTGAATAAGTATTTTTGTACAATGAGACGAACATTCTAGTAAGATAATGTTGTCATAAAAAATGAAAATTTGATACAAAGAAAAGATAGCTATGTGAAATAATCCCATGGGGTTCCCATTCTGCTATAGCTTTCGTGTCTCTGAGTGTCTTGTCCACTTGTTGCCTTGTCCGAAGATGATTAGATTGATCAGAACCACTCAGTTTGTAAGTCGAAGCTAAAGGTTGTTTGTAAGGGGATCCAACGGGACATAGTCATTCCCTAACTTTTTCCTGGACCTCCCTTTCGTGTTTTTAGTCCACCGGGATACCCCTTTTTGCCCAAGCCACCCTTTCGGGTTTTCAGCTTGTCGGGTGTACAGAATTTTTTGTATTTTATCCCTATATTTTTCCCGAACCTTTGTGGTTCACCAAGATGCCCTTGTTTTTCCTAGGTGTGTCAACCTAGCGGGTCTCTTATGCGTAGTATCTTTTGACTATGTCCGCGTTCACAGAGTGCGGAAGGTCGTTACCATCCATAGTGGTTAGGATCATTGCTCCACCAGAGAAAATGCTTTTGATCACAAATGGTCCCTCGTATGTAGGAGTCCATTTGCCCATGGGATCACATTGTGGTAATATGGTACGCTTGATTACCAAGTCACCAACCTGATATACCTGACGTCTGACCTTTTTGTTAAAAGCTTTGATCATACGTTTTTTATACATTTGGCTGTGACAGACAGCCGCAAGCCTCTTCTCATCAATCAAATCCAACTGGTCAAGTCGAGTTTGGATCCAATCATCTTCATTCAACCCTGCATCCTTTATGATTCTCAGAGAAGGTATTTGGACTTCAATTGGTAGAACAGCTTCCATGTCGTATACCAAGGAGAAGGGAGTTGCCCCTGTTGATGTGCGCACCATGGTACGGTAGCCATGGAGAGCAAATGGTATCATCTCATGCCAATCCTTGTATGTTACTGTCATTTTTTGTATGATATTTTTGATGTTTTTATTTGTGGCTTCGACAGCACCATTCATCTTTGGCCGGTAAGGGGAATAATTATGGTGTTGGATCTTGAATTGTGCGCATAGTGCGGTGATCATAGTATTGTTGAGATTCGTACCATTGTCTATGATGATTCTCTCTAGGATACCGTACCGACAAATGAGATTCTGTTTGATGAATCGGGCCACAACATTCTTGGTAACAGAAGCGAAAGAAGCTGCCTCAACCCACTTCGTGAAGTTGTCAATGGCCACCAAGATGAAGCGGTGCCCATTAGAAGTTATAGGTTTGATTTCCCCAATTATGTCGATGCCCCACATCGCGAATGGCCAAGGAGCAGTCAGGACGTTTAGAGGAACTGGAGGCACGTGTACTTTGTCACCATAGATCTGACACTTGTGACAGGTTCGTGAATGCTGATAGCAATCTGCTTCCATGGTAGACCAGTAATACCCTGGCCGTAGGATCTTCTTTTCCATCGTATGCCCATTGGAATGGGTGCCAAAACTGCCTTCATGTAGATCAGCTATGATCTTTTCTGCCTCAGCCTTGTCTATGCAACGAAGCAAAACAGAGTCGCGGTTGCACTTAAAGAGAATGCCATTAATGAGGAAGAACTTAGCAGAGAATCTTCTCAAGAACTTCTTATCATTGACTGAAGCTCCTTCCGGATACTCTTGAGCCTCAAGATACCTCTTAACTTCATGGAACCAAGGCTTGTCCACTACTTCTTCAGTATCGATCTCGTTACAGTAAGCTGGTTCATCCATCCATTCAATGGTGATCTTGGGAGCCTCATTACCCCACTTGAGTTTAAACATGGATGACATAGTGGCTAGCGCGTCTGCTAGTTGATTTTCCTCTCGTGAAAAATGCTCAAAGGTAATTTCCTTGAAATGTGGGATTAATGTCAACACATGTTCTTTGTAGGGGATGGGGTTAGGGTGCTTCGTGTCCCGTTCTCCTTTGATATGACTAATGACTAAGGCTTAATCTCCAAATACACTTAAAGACTTGATTCCCAAATCTATGGCAGCTTTGTGACCAAAAATACATGCTTCGTATTCTGCCATATTATTGGTACAGTTGAAATAAAGTCTTGCAGTGAAGGGAGTATGACATCCTTCAAGGGATATGATTACAGCACCTATGCCATTGCCGAGTGCGTTGGAGGCTCCTTCAAAAACCAAGCTCCATCAGGATCCTTGTCCGGGTCCGTCATATGGTCTGAGTTCTTCACAATTGTCTACCATCATGATGTCTTCATCTGGGAATTCGAATTTCACGGACTGGTAGTCATCCACAGCCTGATGAGCAAGGTGATCGGCTAGCACACTTCCCTTTATTGCTTTTTGGGTAGTGTACTGAATGTCGTATTCAGTCAGAATCATCTGCCATCTTGGTATTCTCTCAGAGAGGGCAGGCTTCTCGAATATGTATTTAATTGGATCCATCTTGGATATCAATAAGGTAGTATGGGTAAGCATATACTGTCTTAGCCGACGAGAGGCCCATGCCAGAGTGCAGCAATTTTTCTCGAGCAGTGAATATCTTGTTTCACAGTCGGTAAACTTTTTGCTCAGGTAGCAAATAGCATGCTCTTTTTGGCCAGACTCGTCATGCTGCCCTAGCACACACCCCCATTGAATTTTCAAGAACAGTTAGATACATGATCAAAGGTCTTCCCTCGACTGGCGACATCAAAACAGGAGGCTCTTGTAGGTACTCTTTGATCCTGTCGAAGGCAGCTTGGCATTCATCATTCCATTTGACTACTTGATCTTTCTTCAGTAATTTGAACATTGGTTCACAAGTAGCGGTTAAGTGAGAAATGAATCTGGCAATATAGTTAAGTCATCCTAAGAATCCTCTGACTTCCTTCTCGGTACGAGGAACAGGCATTTCTTGTATTGCTTTTACCTTGGCAGGGTCCACTTTGATGTCTTTACCCCTGACGATGAAGCCTAGGAGTTTACCGGACCTTACTCCAAATGTTCATTTATTCGGGTTCAGCCTTAGCTTGTATTTCTTTAGCCTCTCAAATAGTTTATGCAAATGGTCAAGATGTTCCTCTTAAGTTTGAGATCTGGCTATCATGTCATCCACATAGACCTCTATTTCGTGATGGATTATATCGTGAAATAGAGCTACCATGGCGCGCTGATAAGTTGCCATAGCGTTCTTCAACCCGAATGGCATAACCTTGTATGATCGGTGGAAATAGAACTGACTGTTTTGGAATGCTGGTTTGCGAAATGTCGCGGTAAGCAAGAGTCGCCACCGTCTTTTATTTTCTCCAACAAGGAAAGGACAAAAGCACAGCAAAATTCCTTTTCGAGATGTTTCTCGGTTCGGGAGGTAGATTATAGAAAGGGAAGGTGTTAGCACCCTTTCTATCCGTGGTTATCCACAGGCTCTTAGGTACTTGCTCACTATGTTTTCAAAAATTTTGCTTTTCTTGTGTTTGTGGGTTTTGAAAAGAGTTTTGTTTGAAAACTTCGATTTAACTCTTGTATCTGTCCTCAAGAGTATATGAAGTGTTTGTTTGAAAACTTTTGTCAGAAAAGTGTAAGTGCGAAAAGTTGTTTTTTGTTTTGAAAGAGCAAGTATCTAAGAACCTCTACCTACTCAAAAGGGAATTAAACTGTGTAAATGTCCTTTAGACAGTACTATCCCACTATTGAGAAGTAGGTAGCACCGTCGTTGGAGTTTTTTGGGTCAATTCGATTATAGAGACATGTGGTCACCAAAGCAATAGTAGGACGCCTTAGCGGTAACCCTAATGTCCTAGATCCTTTTTATCCGAGGCAACCGTTTCGAGGCAACTTGGATCTTTAGACAAGAGGGCGACCTCTAAAACACCCTATACTCAATGACCACGTCGAGGCAACCAAGTGAGGCGTACCCTAGGAGTGGCATGTGCACGTGTGTCAGGTTTCATTTAAATTATCTTTGAACATGTATCATTGTGAGCTACGGGTTGATTTTATTTTCAGTCAAGTCTTGTCATGCATAGTTAACAGTTAATAATTGTGCGGAAAGTAAATTGCGGAAAGTAAATCTACGCTATTACAAGGCGTCGGGTATTTACATCGCCAAAAACATAACCCTTGAAAAGTAAATTGCGAGAAAATAAAGAAAGCGATAAAAAGGTCCTAATTACGCTATTACATCCTCGGAGCAATTACATAAATATGATCAAAAATAATATGCGCGAATAAGAATTGAATCAGAGAAGTCCTTAGGGTTTTGACCCTTTTTTTGAGAAAAGAATGAATTTTGGTCCTTTTTGCATTTAATTAAACCTAATTCTAATTAATTAAATAAAAGAAGTGTTTTTTAAGTTTTTTTATGTTTTAATGAGAATAAAATAAAAAGAAATTAAAAGTTGTCAAAACCCTAATTCTATGTTAATTTTATTTATTGTGAAAAAAAGAGTCAAAATTAACCTAATTAAAAAAAGACTAAATTAATTAATTTACATTTATTTACAAAAATAATAAACTAAGGTGAAATTAATAATAATAATAATAATAATATTTCTGATTTTTATTATGAAAATAATAATTTGTGAGTTAATTAAATAATAATAATAATAATTATTATAATTAATAAAATAATTAAATAGAAATTAAAATAGAAAAGAAAAAAGAATAAAGAAACCAGGGGGTGATGGGCCAGCAAGGAGGTGTTGGTTGCAATTTTTAAGCCCACTAAGCTCAAGCCCTTTTGACTTTCCCTGATTGTCCATGATACGCCCTGACTTGGAGTATGGTGGTCATCCACTTATGACCTTCTGATTTGTGCATGTGGCCACTTGGCGCCTGGGATTTGAAAGTGCATGGTGAACATCATTTAGGAAGCCTGCATGTGAATAGGTAAAGAAAAATAGAAACAAGTATTTGGGGGACCTGGGATTCGAACCCAGGTCCCAATGATTCCATGCCAGCACGTCCTCCACTACACCAACTTGCATGCTTTGTTAATATGATACTAAGCAAATATAATATATCAAAATTAATTCATATGCTACAAGACAAAAAAATACGCGCGTTTTTTGAACCAACCAATGGCATGTCACCACCTAGTCATCTTCCTCGCTGAACCTGCAGAATAAGTGTTAGATAGCGGGGGTTTTTAACCCCCACAAACTGCAAAAAGGAAAAATAGCGATTAGCCCTGTGTTGCATATAAATATTTCGCGATGGTTGCTTCACATTCGTCCAGTCTCAACGATTTCAACCATAGGTCTTAAGGGCTCTAATTTTCCCTGTACTGTAAAGCCCCAATTTTACAGCATAAGAACCCTAGAATTTGTCAATGGCAACTTTCGATTCTGTGCATTATAATCCAATTAGCTTATGCCATTAGTTTCCTGTGAGTTCTAGCAATGTAAAACCAACAAAAAATCATATTAAATATGCATGAATCATGAGTTACGATTATGAAAATAATATGCAAATTGTGGGTCTGTTCTTGAGTATTTCTTGAGCTTTAGCACACGAATTTGATTGCTACAAGTTCCTCACACTTTCAGTAATGTGTTTGAATCAACCAAAGTCCTTGAATTGACCTGGAATATAGAAAACAGTTTTGACTTTTCTTGAGTTTTTTTTCAATATTGCTATGGCTTTGTATGCAGTGGTTTCACGTGTGCATGATTAGGTTTAGCTCATGTATATATAGTAGACTGAAACTAGGTTAAATATTTGCCAAGAAATCCATGGAATTGATGTTTGTATATTTGATTGAAAATCAAATATTTTTGAATCTTTTTGATTGGAAAAACTTGCTAAATTTGGAGATTCTTGTCCCTTTGATTTGCACACTAAATTTCCAGCATATATTGACCACTTTTGCTTCACAAAAAGATTGAGAAATCAAATCTTTGAATTTCCTACAATTTAAATTAATTAAATGAATTAAAATCAATTAAAAATCCAATTAATTAATAAAAAATAAGAAAATAATTCAATTTAAGCTTGATGGGTCGTGCATAGGCCATGGATAAAGTTTCAAGAAGAAATTTGAGGCCCATTAGCAAAAACAAAGTGTTTTTAGCAAAGTTGACTTTTGCAAATTCACAAAAATTTCCCAACTTCTCCAATGCATATCTTGCTCAATTTTGATCATATGAACATGTTCTTGGACATTTTGGAAAGGTCTTGAAGTCCTCTAACCAATACCTTTGGTCCCATGTCATTTGGATTTACCAATCTCAAGTTATGGTCTTTGACTTAAAATGCATTTTTGTTGACTTTTGAATTTGACCTATAATGTAGAAATTGATAACTTTTTGTGAGAGCATTTCTTGGACTTGTAATGTGTAGATGGATTGTAGGAAATGTCATCCCCTTCAAAATAAGCATTGGATGGGATTTTTCTGATGAACCGTGAAAAAGTTATGCCCTGGTCAAGATACAGTTGACTTTTCTACTGTCCAAAAATAGTTACTTTTTGCATCTTGATGATTTCTGAGCCATGCTTGTGGAATCATGATCAAGACTTGATCAAATGATTATTATGGACTCAAAATAAGATGTTGACCAAAAATTATGACTTTTGACTGTAAAATGACCATTTTACCCCTGCAGTTGATTGTGAAGCAAATGGAGCTTTTGACTGTGCAATTTGACATTGTGAGTCTTGAGACTTGGCATGTAGGTGCTTGAGCATGTATATGGGCCTATGATACTTGATTGAGCCATTGAAAACCTCAAATTCTTTGAAAGAACAAAAACCCTAATTTTGACTGGCTTAGGAGGCATTTGGACTGTGCAATCCTTGAGTAATCTTGAACCATTTGAAGATGATTCTTGATGAATCTTGAAGAATATGGGAGGGAAAATTTAGGGGTACAACACCTTGTAACAGAAAGTTCCCCACTGTGTGACGAAGGTCGTTTTCCCCATATCCTCAGGTGCCATTTTGATTTGATTGTAGCCTGAGAAACCATCAATAAATGAGAACACTTTATGTTGTGCGGTGTGATACGGTGGGAGAACTGACTTGATGTTTTGCGTTTGTATTCGCAAATGTTCGATTGAGCAAGAGTCGCCACCGACTTTTTATTTATCCTAATGAAAGGTCAAAAAGCACAGGAAAGACCTTTGAGATGTTTTTGGGTTCGGGGGGGTAGATTATGAAAAGGGAAGGTGCTAGCACCCTTTTCATCCATGGTTATCCATGGGCTCTTAGTTACTTGTTTTAGATCACTTGCCTTTGCTTTTCAATTGTTTGAAATGGTGCTTTGTGTGTGTGGTTTTGAAAATGTTTTGAAAAAGATGCCTTGTCTAGGCAACCTTTGTAATGACTCATGTTTGAGTATATACAAAGGTGTTTGTCTTTTTGAAAAGATGTTTCAATATTTTGAAAGTTGTTTTTGAAATTGTGTGGAGATGTGTGTTTGAAAAAATGGCAAGGATGTTTTGCAAGTTTGATCAAGTAACTAAGAGCTATCTACCCTAATTTACTCAAAGGTCTTTTTTATGCTTTTTAACCCTTTTAACAGTGTTGTTTCACCATTGTAGGCAACTTGCTCTAGCAATTTTTGTAAGGGACGAGATCGTTTTATCGAAGGCAACATCGAGGGTCATCGAGGGACTACGATCTTTGTTTATCGAAGGGACGTTTGCTAGAGTGTCTCATACTCGAGGGACATGATTGCATTTTTCCGAGGCAACAGGCGAGGTTACCCTAGAGGTGCAAGTGTGAATTGTGTATTGGTTTTCATGCATTTGTCTTGTATTAGGTTATCTAGCGGTTGATTTTGAATCTTCGCATACAAACCCTAATTACTATACAGTATATGGAAAGCGATAAATTGTGGGAATTTAAAGTCTAAGCTATTACAAATAAGTATCCGGGGATGGGGGTACAAATGTTTACAAATGGGGATGAGTCTTATCAGGATAGTAGTGTCCAAATATTATTTACAACCAAATCGAATCGTTGCATTCTCAATGTAAAAATATAAGAATAAAAAGGAATCAAAAGCAATGTAAGATGCACATGATTATTTACAAGTTAAAATATTTTTTTTGTTTTTATTAATGTTAATTATATATAAACAAAAGAGTTTCTAAAAGAAAGAAATATTTAATTTAAAAATCTATTATTTATGTATTTTTAAGTGTAATAAAAAAAGTATTGTTAATAAAAACTTAATATGAAAAATTAATATATTATTTTTATTTACCAAAAGGAATTAGGTTACATATAAAAAAAGAAAATAAGGTGATGGTAATAAAAAAAGTGTTGATTTGTATAAAAAGAGTTAAGAAAATTAAATGGGCTTTAGGTGTTAGTATGAGAGGCAGGCCCAAATAAAAGAACAAAAATGAAACAGATTCACAAAAAAAGGGGGTGCAGGCGCCATATTCAATTGGGCTTAGGGTTTTGTTCTATGGGGCAGGCCCAGATGTATTTTGACAAAGAATTTGTTAGGGTTTGTATTCGTTTGGTCAGAAAAGGGTTTGTTCATGAACGACGCCGCTCCCTTTCTTCTTCATCGTCCTCTTCGTCCTTTCTCAATCGCGAGCTTCTGACTAAACCTCTCTTCGCTTCAGGCCACTAGGCGCCACCTCCGCTCTCCTCTCTCCATGGTTGAGCAAGGCGGTGACAAGAAAAGGTATCGGTTTCTGTTTTCATGTTTTAGAGTTTCAAAATTCGTGCATGTTATTGATTTTTGACATACTTTGGTCTTCGACTGCTATTGATCTTTGATTATTATTTGTGTTCGTGTGAGGTGTAGAAAAAAAAAAGGAAGAGGAATTTATACCTTGGTTCTGCTTTTTGGAAAGGAGAAGGAGAGTTTGGACAGGAGGCGTTCTCCGGTGGCCAAGGCGAGGGAGCGAGACGCTGATGAAAGCTTTGTTCTGGTACTTGTATCTTTGCTTTGTTTTGTTTTATGATGATGTTATCTTCTGAAAACAACGCTTCTGGATCTTCTTTTCTTCTTCTGAATACTTGCTTCTGTGATGCTTTTAATGATTATGTGATGAGCTGCTTGTTCTGAGGATGCTTGGATTTGTTTTCAATGATGAATTTGATTCTGAGGGTTTTTTGATATGTATTTGATGATGTTTTGATGCTGAGTTTTGGATTGCCTATGATGAACCCAGTTTTGAGGCGCCTGTCATTGTGGTTTGGATGTTTGGATGTTCTTGATGCAGGATGTGTTATGCTTGGTTTTTATGGCTTGTGGTTGTTATGCAGGCTTTTTGATTTGTGTTATATGCAGGCTTTTCTGGCTTGTGTTATATGCGGGATTTTCTGGCTTGTGTTTTATGCAGGCTTTTTGAACAGGCTTCAAGGTTTTGTTGTTTGGTATTGAAACAGGTTTCTGAGTTTGTTTTGGTTACAGGCTTGAGGCAGGTTTCTATAACAGGTTTTTGGCTTGTTAGTTTGCTTTCTTGAAGGCAGTTTGTTGGTAACAGGCAGGCTGTTGTTTTCTTGCTTGAAGGTTTTAATAGGTTGATATGCAGGTTTGGTTTTGTGTAGATGCAGGCGAGCTTTGTTGGTACAGGCAGGCTGTTGTTTGTGTTTACAGTTTGTGGCCTTTTTTCTTTTGTGTTATGCCCCTCTTAACAGTGTTGGGATAATGTTATATTTATCTATGTCTTCTAAGCCCCGCCCAAAAACTGTAAGCCTGCTTACTTTACTTCTCTTTCTCTCTCTCCAGAAAAGCATATTTTATTTCTTAGAATATCTTTTGTTCTGAAAAGGTTGTGGCTAGAAAATGATGAAAAAGTGCTTTTTACAAGCTTGCTTGCAATTTGATTTTGCTCTGCATATCTCTTATCTTCCAGATTTTCTGCATTGGCTTTTTGTGTACTTGTTGACAGTTTTTGACAGCTTCTTTGACAGCTTCTTTTGTCTTTCTTTGACAGTTTGGTTTGCTTAGTTTGGTTGACAGTTTTGTTTGCCTTTATGCATTGTGCAACTTGTTTGTTCAGTTTGCAATTTGGTTTGGCATTTTCAGTTTGAAATTATGCAGCCTTGTATTTAATTAATTCCATGCTTGCAAACAATTTTACTTTCCTCTTTGTGAACCAAGAAGAGGAATTTTCTTGCGATTTGCAGAGAGGACGAACAAACTGATTCCGACCAACAATCTTTAATGATGAACTTTGTTTGTTTATCTGTTCAAAACTGCTTTTCAAATTTAACTGTATTGACTTCTTCCTTTTTTGTCTTTGCAGGTAAATATCAGTTGGGCAAAGGAAGCAACAGTAGAAGATGAAGACTTCAAGAAACTTAGGATAGTTTTATTTTATTTCTAATCATTTGTAATAAACATTATTGTAAATACTGTAAATAAATTTACTGTATTCAAATAACACTTGTACCAATAATTAAAAATAAATAAAAGTCCTTTTGTCAGATAATTCTTTATTTCACTGTCTATTTAATTATTTAAGTTTCTTGAATTAAAATAACTGGAAATAACCCCAATAATTTTAACTCAGATAAAAGAAATAATTAATAAACGTTGTAGTCTCACAACTTCGCATTAACCAGCAATGCGCTCGGCATTCCAATTAATCGCACGTTTTGCACAGTTAAACGAACAACGTCCATACACCTTCTTCTTTACTGATCAAACTAAAGCTTCAAACTTTCAATCAGAAACCTCAACTTCTATCCCAGATGTTTAGACTTTGAGAAACAAACTGGAATCTTGAACAAGCGTCAAAACCATGTGACAATCAAATGAAATGTTGTGGATTCAAATTCTTCTGAGAATGCGTGCGCAAACCCTAATTTTGGATTTATTGTCAAAGAAACGTCTGCTTGATCAAACCCTGAGCCAAACTCAACCAAATCAATAGAAACCCTAATAATCTGCTTGACTGATTTAAAACTAATGAAAATCCTAATTTTGTCTGACTGATAAGAAAAGTCTGTTTGACCGATTCTTAAGCCAATCTGAAAAATCAGGAAAAGCCCGAAGCTGTGATTTCTTGTAAAAAAGAGGAGGGAAAATTTTGGGGTACAACAGTTGCCCCTGTTCAATCTTCTTGAACCTGAAGAGTTAGATTGGCAGTTTTGCCGTTCGTGACTCGAAGGTAAAAGGAGATTGGACACTAGAGTGCCCAAAAAATTTGCACTCGTCAAAGCGTAGTTTTGAGGGAATGGGCTTAAAGATGCCATTTGGAGATGGGCTTAAATATGCCATCTTGAGATGTGACAGAATCTTGTCGGGGGATGGGCTTAGAGATGCCATCTGGAGGTGATTGTATCTTGTTGGAGATGGGCTTGTAGATGCCATCCAAGGATGTTTGTTGAACTGTATGTCGTTGATGAGTGGGTGAGTATCAAAAAGGTATCCATGTTTGGAACATCTCTGAACTGGGGATCTGAATAAGCAATGAATTGACATCCCTGTTTGGACGCATCCGTAAACTATTTTCAGAGGTCTTGAATCTGAACAAGCGATAGATTAACATCCATATATGGAGAACCCGTAAACTGTTTTCAGAGGTCTTGAATCTGAATAAGCATGAGTTGGTCGAGTAAATTTTTGTCCTGTCTGGTTTAAGGTATTAATCTCTGACCTGAGAAAGAAAGGTGGTTTTCCTGGCTTGTTATAGGTATTGATCTTCAATCTCTTCATGTAGATAGTTTTCCTGGCTTGCTACAGGTATTGTGATGTCGGGAATGGGCTTACAGATGCCATTTGGAGATATGATGGATAGTTGTTGGAGATGGGCTTAAAGATGCCATCTGCAGGAGTGTCGATCGCATAACAGATTCCTTAGCGAGAACTTGCATACTTGTTGTTTGTAGAAGATTCTGCTGGGGAAGTCTAACTTTTGTTGAGATTTAGGAACTGACTCATGCTCAATGGAGTATACCGTTGAGGTCATAGTACTCGTCCACACTAAGACGTAGGGAAACATCTTCATCAAGATCTAGGAATTGTCTCGTGCTCAATGGAGTATACCGTTGAGGTTATAGAACTCGTCCACACTATGACGGAGGAAAACATCAAGATCTAGGAACTGACTCGTGCTCACCAGGAGTATACCGTTGAGGTTATAGTACTTGTCCACACTATGACGTAGGGAAACATCTTCATCAAGATCTAGGAACTGTCTCGTGCTCACTGGGAGTATACTGTTGAGGTTATAGAACTCGTCCACACTATGACGGAGGAAAACATCAAGATCTAGGAACTGACTCGTGCTCAATGGAGTATACCGTTGAGGTTATAGTACTTGTCCATACTATGACGTAGGGAAACATCTTCATCAAGATCTAGGAACTGTCTCGTGCTCATCGGGAGTATATCGTTGAGGTTATAGAACTCGTCCATACTATGATGGAGGAAAACATCAAGATCTAGGAACTGACTCATGCTCACCGGGAGTATACCGTTGAGGTTATAGTACTCGTCCACACTATGACATAGGGAAACATCTTCATCATGATCTAGGAATTGTCTCGTGCTCACCGGGAGTATACCGTGGAGGTTATAGAACTCGTCCATACTATGACGGAGGAAAACATCAAGATCTAGGAACTGACTCGTGCTCACCGGGAGTATACCGTTGAGGTTATAGTACTTGTCCATACTATGACGTAGGGAAACATCTTCATCAAGATCTAGGAACTGTCTCGTGCTCACCGGGGGTATACCGTTGAGGTTATAGAACTCGTCCACACTATGACGGAGGAAAACATCAAGATCTAGGAACTGACTTGTGCTCACCGGGAGTATACCGTTGAGGTTATAGTACTTGTCCATACTATGACGTAGGGAAACATCTTCATCAAGATCTAGGAACTGTCTCGTGCTCATCGGGAGTATACCATTGAGGTTATAGAACTCGTCCACACTATGACGGAGGAAAACATCAAGATCTAGGAACTGACTCGTGCTCACCGGGAGTATACCGTTGAGGTTATAGTACTTATCCACACTATGACGTAGGGAAACATCTTCATCAAGATCTAGGAACTGTCTCGTGCTCACCGGGAGTATACCGTTGAGGTTATAGAACTCGTCCACACTATGACGGAGGAAAACATCAAGATCTAGGAACTGACTCGTGCTCACCGGGAGTATACCGTTGAGGTTATAGTACTCGTCCACACTATGACGTAGGGAAACATCTTCATCAAGATCTAGGAACTGTCTCGTGCTCACCGGGAGTATACCGTTGAGGTTATAGAACTCGTCCACACTATGACGGAGGAAACTGTCGAGATTGAGAACCTTATCTAGAATTCAACTGATGATGATTCAATTGAGATTTAAGAATCAGTCAGGTCTTCGACGTAACTGAGAACTTAACTGCATTTTTCCTGAAAGGTAAAGGTCAGTCATATGCAATGCATGATATGGATCAAGCAATGATGTTCTCAACATAAATGAGATTGTATGGTATGATGCGTATATACATGTATCATGATGTATGAGAATGTGATGTTTTAGCTGGGGAAAATAAATCCCGGAGCTGCTGGAGAATAGAGTTGAGTTCTTCGTTTCTGCTGGGGATGATGAACGAAGATGATTGCAGGAGAAAAGAACTCCGTTGGGGAATAAGATGATGAAGAGATTACTCTGCAGGGAAATACTCTGTGGGGAAGAGATTATTTGTTGAGATTTTAACGATAAAGCCCGTTGGGGAATCTGTTGATAAGCTTTGCTGGAGATTTTGATGATGAACTCCGTTGGGGATATTGAAAACTCTGTAGGGAGAATGTTTATTCTGCTTGGGAAAAGAGTTTAGGAGTCTTAGTCGTCTGTTGCTCTACTGGGAAGTCGAAGTTGAACTGATATCTGGTCGGGTCCAGGTTTCGCAGTAACTTGTTGGGGATTATAGAGTAGTCTACTGAGGAAGAGGAGTTGTGGTCCTTTGATTTGTAGTGGTCGGAAAGGCTAACTCAAGCTGGGGAATCCTGGTGTTGTTGGGGAAATAAACCCTGTTGTCGGTCCACTAGAGAGGTGACATCTTTTTTGGGGGAAGTCCTCGAGGATTCTTGAGGTTGATTCAGCTGGGAAAATGGGTTCAGAGATTAAACCCTTGCTGGGAGTCATCCTATGAGAAGGATTTTGGGGAGACTTGTCATTTCCCCTAGTGGCAAGTGTTTGTGGCACTGCCTAGAAATGTTTGATTGTACGTTACCCTTTGTCGGGATTGACGCTTAATGCCCCAAGTAATGGAGATAGAGACCTGCCCCTAGTTACTCTGCACTTTTTTTTTAGAGATTTCCTGGAATCTTGACTGGACTTCCCCAGGTGTGCTGGAATGTGACATGTTATGCCCCCTTGTTGATAGGAGATTTGTCAATGGAAGTGTCATCCTTTTTGAAGTAATTTTGTTCACTGAGAGGGCTTTCGTTCATCGGATATTCGTTGTGTAAATTTCTCTGCTGTCAAACAAATAGCCATATGCAAACAACGATATTCAAATAATGCAAAGTTTATGCTTGTCTCGAAGTTTTGAAAAATGCATTTTTTAGCAGAAAACTTTTCATAAGACAAAATCAACACAAGATTTAGAGCAAAGCCTTACAGGAGTCAGGATACCTTTTGTAACAGTATGCTTTCGAACTAACCCATGCTTCAATTAGGACTTTTGAAGGGTTGTAACGTGGCTTGGTTCACGGTTTAAGAAACAAAGGATAAAGGCTCAAAGTATATTTGTACCCACCCGCTCTTCGTGATGTTCTTCAATCCTAAACTCAGTTAATTGTGCGTCGAACTCTATTCGAGTTTGGAACGACTTTTTGGTGATGGCTCACACAAGTTGAATTTTGGAAGGCAGTCATCATTTTTTTTGCAACATTTTTCATGTTTGTTTGAGGATTTGTAGTGACCTCATTCTTTTGATTCGTTATCCCTAACTTTTGCCTGACTGTTCTAGTTTTCGAGATTACAGTCAGCGGGATGCCCCAGTTTTCTTAAGTCTCTTTTGTAGGTTTTGACTTAGTGGGCTTTTCTTTTTTGAGAGATTGACTGCCTATGAGATAAGCAACCACCACTGTCTTTTGATTCCAGAGGAATGTTTTTGATGTCATTCGTTGTATTAAGAACTGAGAGTTTGCGACTTCAATGCGCATCTTTTTTTTTGAATTAACTGAGAGACTACCCTGCCCCAGGTTTAAATCAAAGGTTTTAATTTGTTTAGAACAGAAAACTCCTACTTCTTTGGCTCGAAGGGGTTGACTAGGGATTATCTTCCTTATAACTCCAGTGTTTGGGATTTGAAAGAAATGCCTGTACATCATCAGCAAGGTCTGTTCAAAAGCATACTGTATGAGATTATGGTATTGTTTTGTCATCCTCCCTCTAAAGGCTTGTAGCTTTTTATCAAGAGTTAAATATCATAAAGTAAGCATAAGAATAGTGAAAACGAATGGATGAATTCAAGACAAACATATGCAATGCATTAATGAAACAGAGTTTGACATTAATAGATAATTGTTTGAATAACAAAGAGATTACAACTTAAAAATTAAAATGAAACAAAGACATTCTCAAATATTTGGCGTAGGAGCAGTGATCACATTTGGAGTCTCTGGAGGGTCAAACTTGATCTCCTTTGTATCAATTAAGTCTTGCACCTTGTTCTTCAAAACCCAACAATCGTCCGTATTATGCCCCGGGCTATCAGAGTGAAAAGCACAGTGGGCATTAGGGTTATACCTTGGTAACGTTGTATTTGAATTCTTTGGAGCTTCTTTTAGGGTCACCAGATTGGTCTTCAGCAACTGTGGCAGAATCTGAGACAAAGTCATGCTGAGACGAGTGAATTGCCTTGGAGGTCTCTCGTCCCTTTGTTGGTTGTGATGCTGAGGAGCACCGGCAGGTTTTGAAATAACAACCGCATTGACAGCTTGTCGGTGTTCAGGTCTATTCTGTCTTCTTGAACTGTAGACCGCACTGGACTCTTTCTTCCTATTGTAAGGCTTTTTCTGAGTATCAGAGGGTGTCACTCCTTGGATCTTTCCACTTTTGATGCCAGCTTCGACCCTTTCGCCGGTCAGTATTAGCTCAGTGAACCCGGCTGAGGAGCTTCCAATTAAGTGATTGAAGAGAGGCCCTGTCAAAGTTCCCATGAAGATGTCAATCAGCTCCCTGTCAGTTAAAGGAGGTTGTACCCTACCAGCCAGATCTCTCCACTTTTGAGCGTATCCTTTGAAATTCTCGTCAGAACCCATGGCCATGTTCTGCAATTGCACACGAGTTGGTGCAAGATCAACATTGTACTGATACTGTTTGTAAAAAGCAGCAGCTAAGTCCTCCCAGGTGTGGATGCGAGAACTCTCCAATTGATAAAACCACTCGAGTTGAGTCCTTACCAAGCTTTCTTGGAAGAAGTGGATCCAAAGCTTCGGATCAGTTGTGTATGGTTGAATCTTGCGGACATAAGACTTTAAGTGCATCTTAGGGCAAGAAACTCCATTGTACAGGGCCAAGGTAGGGACTTTGAACTTCGGCGGGATGACCACTCCAGAAACCAAACCCATGTCTCCTAAATACAAGCCAGGTATTTGTTGAATCTCCATAGCACTGAGGCGATCCTCCAACTGTTTTTACTTGTCATCAGCGGGAGGATATTGTTCCTCGGAGTAGTCAGCTTCAACTTCATCAATCTCCAAATTGTGGTCTTCTTCAAGACTAACCCCTATGTTGGATGGAGTTGAAAGGTCTAGGGATTTAGGTTTTCTTTTCAAGTTCAGGATGCCTGCTGCCCTCTTGGACTTCTTCTTCTTGTCTTTGAGAAGGAGAGCTTTCAGATCCTCTTGCCATTTACCCATAGCCAGAAGCATTTGTTGGAATTGAGCGTTTTGAGCTTGGAGATCTTTCACTGTTTGTTCCATATCCACCTTACTGAAATAAAGAGTAGGAAGATAAGGAGACCTGTATGGGAGAAACCTGTTATGATACGATGCATGATATGTGGATGCATGTTTTCAAGGATCTCGCGGGGTAAACACAAGAAAATGTTAGAGGTTGAACTTTGATCAACATCTTTGATTGGAGAACTTTGTATCAGTGGACGTCTTTCCACGAGAATCAAGCTCACCATGTCAAGTGGGTCATAGCCCCTGATTCAAGTTGTTGTACGGCATTTATTTAGAGGAGAATCCTCTTGCCCTTTGGTAGACATCTGGTTCAACGCGACCCTGCATCAAAAGACCCTCGAGATCCTTGAAATGGTTATTGCAAATGTTATGGTATGATGTTATGATGTTATGTACATGTATGCAAAAGTAAGCAAGTGTATATACAGGTAATCATATTCACACAAAGCAAACAAGTCCTTAGGTTTAGGCTTGCATGGGGTTTGTAGGTAAGTACCCTCTTGAAGTTAGTTGGCTTATCCTGTCCTAAAATAGAAACCGGGTTCTAAGGAGCTCAATATCACTGGATTATTTTATGTGTTCATTGTTTTGGTTTAGCCACTTGACTGGCGACCAAAATATTCCAAGAAAACAATCCTCCATGAGTGTAGTATCGAGTATCTACCAACTTCGGACTGCACCAAAGTCGGTCATCTCACTACCCCTAAAAAGGCCAAGATGGTCAATTAAGGTTCTAGAGTTCGTTAGTGCTTCATGACATTGCTTAGCGGCCCTGTATTCTCCTTGACTACTCAAGGGATACCGGTACCCACAAATATGTCACACTAACATAGCTACTGCTTCAACCGTGTCGGTATACCCCGCACAGTTCCCTCACAGTTTATTGCTATTTACCTAAAAAGGTGCCCCCAAATCCGGGTGTAGGATTTACAACAAACCCAAACAAGGACCCCAAAAAGTAAAGTAATCAAAGCAATCAAAGCAAGCATGTAAAGGTGATCTTAAAACCCTAAGGTAACCCCACTTTAAGAAAATTAAATGGGCTTTAGGTGTTAGTATGAGAGGCAGGCCCAAATAAAAGAACAAAAATGAAACAGATTCACAAAAAAAGGGGGTGCAGGCGCCAGATTCAATTGGGCTTAGGGTTTTATTCTATGGGGCAGGCCCAGATGTATTTTGACAAAGAATTTGTTAGGGTTTGTATTCGTTTGGTCAGAAAAGGGTTTGTTCATGAACGACGTCGCTCCCTTTCTTCGTCATCGTCCTCTTCGTCCTTTCTCAATCGCGAGCTTCTAACTAAACCTCTCTTCGCTTCAGGCCACTAGGCGCCACCTCCGCTCTCCTCTCTCCATGGTTGAGCAAGGCGGTGACAAGAAAAGGTATCGGTTTCTGTTTTCATGTTTTAGGGTTTCAAAATTCGTGCATGTTATTGATTTTTGACATACTTTGGTCTTCGACTGCTATTGATCTTTGATTATTATTTGTGTTCGTGTGAGGTGTAGGAAAAAAAAGGAAGAGGAATTTATACCTTGGTTCTGCTTTTTGGAAAGGAGAAGGAGAGTTTGGACAGGAGGCGTTCTCCGGTGGCCAAGGCGAGGGAGCGAGACGCTGATGAAAGCTTTGTTCCGGTACTTGTATCTTTGCTTTGTTTTGTTTTATGATGATGTTATCTTCTGAAAACAACGCTTCTGGATCTTCTTTTCTTCTTCTGAATACTTGCTTCTGTGATGCTTTTAATGATTATGTGATGAGCTGCTTGTTCTGAGGATGCTTGGATTTGTTTTCAATGATGAATTTGATTCTGAGGGTTTTTTGATATGTATTTGATGATGTTTTGATGCTGAGTTTTGGATTGCCTATGATGAACCCAGTTTTGAGGCGCCTGTCATTGTGGTTTGGATGTTTGGATGTTTTTGATGCAGGCAGTTTGTTGGTAACAGGCAGGCTGTTGTTTTCTTGCTTGAAGGTTTTAATAGGTTGATATGCATGTTTGGTTTTGTGTAGATGCAGGCGAGCTTTGTTGGTACAGGCAGGCTGTTGTTTGTGTTTACAGTTTGTGGCCTTTTTTCTTTTGTGTTCTGCCCCTCTTAACAGTGTTGGGATAATGTTATATTTATCTATGTCTTCTAAGCCCCGCCCAAAAACTGTAAGCCTGCTTACTTTACTTCTCTTTCTCTCTCTCCAGAAAATCATATTTTATTGCTTAGAATATCTTTTGTTCTGAAAAGGTTGTGGCTAGAAAATGATGAAAAAGTGTTTTTTACAAGCTTGCTTGCAATTTGATTTTGCTCTGCATATCTCTTATCTTCCAGATTTTCTGTATTGGCTTTTTGTGTACTTGTTGAAAGTTTTTGATAGCTTCTTTAACAGCTTCTTTTGTCTTTCTTTGATAGTTTGGTTTGCTTAGTTTGGTTGACAGTTTTGTTTGCCTTTATGCATTGTGCAACTTGTTTGTTCAGTTCGCAATTTGGTTTGGCATTTTCAGTTTGAAATTATGCAGCCTTGTATTTAATTAATTTCATGCTTGCAAACAATTTTACTTTCCTCTTTGTGAACCAAGAAGAGGAATTTTCTTGCGATTTGCAGAGAGGACGAACAATATGATTCCGGCCAACAACCTTTAATGATGAACTTTGTTTATTTATCTGTTCAAAACTACTTTTCAAATTTAACTGTATTGACTTCTTCCTTTTTTATCTTTGCAGGTAAATATCAGTTGGGCAAAGGAAGCAACAGTAGAAGATGAAGACTTCAAGAAACTTAGGATAGTTTTATTTTATTTCTAATCATTTGTAATAAACATTATTGTAAATACTGTAAATAAATTTACTGTATTCAAATAACACTTGTACCAATAATTAAAAATAAATAAAAGTCCTTTTGTCAGATAATTCTTTATTTCACTGTCTATTTAATTATTTAAGTTTCTTGAATTAAAATAACTGGAAATAACCCCAATAATTTTAACTCAGATAAAACAAATAATTAATAAACATTGTAGTCTCACAACTTCGCATTAACCAGCAATGCGCCCGGCATTCCAATTAATCGCATGTTTTGCACAGTTAAACGAACAACGTCCATACACCTTCTTCTTTACTGATCAAACTAAAAGCTTCAAACTTTCAATCAGAAACCTCAACTTTTATCCCAGATGTTTAGACTTTGAGAGACAAACAGGAATCTTGAACAAGCGTCAAAACCATGTGACAGTCAAATGAAATGTTGTGGATTCAAATTCTTCTGAGAATGCGTGCGCAAACCCTAATTTTGGATTTATTGTCAAAGAAGCGTCTGCTTGATCAAACCCTGAGCCAAACTCAACCAAATCAATATAAACCCTAATAATCTGCTTGACTGATTTAAAACCAATGAAAATCCTAATTTTGTCTGACTGATAAGAAAAGTCTGTTTGACCGATTCTTAAGCCAATCTGAAAAATCAGGAAAAGCCAAAAGCTGTGATTTCTTGTAAAAAAGAGGAGGGCAAATTTCGGGGTACAACATGCGGTATTGTCCACCAAAATATTGATATGGGGAAGTGGGAAATCATCCTTAGGGCTTGCCCTATTCAAATCTCGGTAATCCACACACATGCGCACTTTGTCATCCTTTTTAGGCACTGGAACAACATTGGCGACCCATTATGGATAGGAGGTGACGGCTAAGAATCTGGTGTTGAATTGCTTCATGAATTCAGTCTTGATCTTCTTTGACATGTCTGGCCGCATGCAACGGACTTTCTGTTTTACCGGAGGGCAGTCTTGTTTTGTTGGTAGACGATGGACCATGATATCAGCATCAAGTCCTGGCATGTCTTTGTATGACCAGGCAATGACCTCAACATAGTCATATAGTAATTGAATTAAGCGCTTCTTGACACTGGGTTCCAGATTGGCTCCTACCTTGACTTCTTTCTTGTCCTCTTCGGTACCCAAGTTAACTGTGTCCACTGGTTCTTCGTGGGGCTGTATGGTCCTTTCTTCCTGTTGTAGTAACCTGGCTAGCTCCCCTGGCACTTCAGAATCTTCCTCACCTTCGTCTTCGGCTTGGTAGATTAGATTTTCAAAGTCACAAAAGGCCATAGCAGAATTGTTACCAATGGGATCCTGAGTGGATGTAGATCTGCATTTTGATACGTGAGTGTGTGTAAGAGCATAGCTATTTTTGAAAGAAATAAAAATGTAGAAAAAGAAAGAAAAAGAGCACAAAGTTAAAACGTCCATGATTCATTGATGACATATGAAAATGAGGTAACAACCCTTACAAATGGACCGTTGTGCCTCGGGTAAGACACAAGGTTTTAAAAGTCTGAATTGTTTAATTATTACAAGTCTGGCAGAAATTTAAAGACAATTATTGTTGAATGAAAGTAATTGGGACAAAATATTTAGCTTCCCAGTTGGTGAGTCCTCCGTTGACAGTTGGGAAAATCCATTCTTCCAGGTCACAGCTGTCATCACTATCCTCTACTACGTTGACTCCATGGTTGCTGATCTTCAAAGGTGGTCCCTTGGCACGGGTACGACGAACAGCTTTCTGGGCTCCTGAAGTGAAACCTAAACCAAATTTGTCAGATTTGTAAGGGATATCCGGGAGTTGGCCCCAAATAGTACACCCACCTTCTTCGACCACTGCCTTGGCATCTTTCAGAGAAGACATCTTTAGCGGAGGTCTGGTAATCTATGGGACTTGGGAAACAGTCTTGGTAGCTGCCAATGTTTGTGGAACTTCCTCGAAATGCTGAAACGGAGTTTCAATGAATTCACCATCCAATTCTAAGTATCTGAAGGAGTTCAGGTGACTGACCATATATTCCTCCTCTCCATGGACAGTAATGATTTTTCCCTTGGTTGGGTATTTCAGCATCTGATGTAGTGTAGAGGTGACGGCACCAGCGTCATGAATCCAAAGCCGACCTAATAAATAGGAATAGGAAGGGCGAATGTACATCACGTAGAAAGTTGAATCAAAGGTTTGAGTTCCAACTTTAATGGGGATGTCCACCTCCCCATGCACCATTCTCTTTGAACCGTCGAAGGCCATTACCACTATGTTGCTGGGTTTTAAGGTCAAACCTTCACAGTCTAGTCTATCGAAAGCTTTCTTAGGAAGCACATTCAGAGAAGAACCAGTATCAACCAGGACATGGGCCAAGGTTGTGCCCCTGCATTCGACAGAGACATGTAATGCCTCATTGTGTTTCCTCCCTCTAAGTGTCAGGTCAGTATCAGAAAAGCCTAAACCATTATCAGCGGTCAAACTGGCCACACAGTCTTAGAACTGACCAGTAGAGGTTTCCTGTGGCACATGGGCAGTTTTAAGAAATTTCACCAAGGCCTTCGCATGAGCCTCGGAGCACAACAATAACGCTAGCATAGAAATCTTTGACGGAGTTTGCCCTAGATGTTAGACTACATTGTAGTCGCTTCTCTTTATAATTTTCAGAATTTCTTCCATCTCCTTTTTGGAGGCTTCCGAGATAGATATTGAGTGCGCCTTCATCCGGACAGGCTCAACTAGAATGTCTTTGCCCCGAGTCTTGGTCGACTCAGTGGTAGGGGTGTCAGCAGGGGTAACCATGGGAATCGTAGTAGTAGGAACAAAATTAGGGATGATCACAGGACCGATAACAGTTTTCGGAGGAGCAATATCTGGGGAGAATATTCTTCCACTTTGGGTTATTTTATTGGTTCCTACAATGTTGCTGATGTCGGGGTCAGCCTTCTCAAAAATTAAGTTTTCATCAGCCAGCCAATCCTGCTTGACGTCGTGATAGTAGACGTCACCCCCATAGTTCCAAGGGACAGTTTTATCTGAGGAGTACGGGATCGTCCCTGGCATAGTAATTATCAGTGGAGTCACTTTAGGCACAGATGTAATTATGATACGGTGGGAGAACTAACTTGAAGGTTTTTGCGTTTGATTGCAAATGTTGTGGTTAGCAAGAGTCGCCACCGACTTTTCTTTTATCCAAAAGGAAAGGTGAAAAAGCACAGGAAAGAACTTTGAGATTATTTCTTGAGTTCGGGGGGTAGATTATGAAAAGGGAAGGTATTAGCACCCTTTTCATCCATGGTTTTCCATGGGCTCTTAGTTACTTTCTAGATCACTTGCTTTTGTTTGAAATTATGCTTTGTGTGGTTTTTTGAAAGTATTTTATAAAGAGACCATTGTTTAGGCAAACTTTGTAATGATTCTCGTTCGTAAGAATGTATACAAAGTGTTTGATCTTTTGAAAATATTTTCAAGTTTGAAATATTTTTTTCGAAAGTGTAGGTGTTTGTTTTTGAAAATAGCAAGGATATTTTGCTTTGAAATTGAGCAAGTAATTAGGAGCATTCTACCTACTCAAAAATCTTTCTTGTTCATTTTCTTTTCCTTTGACATTGTTATCTTACCATTGATTTGGTAAGTAACCCTATCTTTGGATGTAAACGGGACGGGCGTGGGTCATCATATAACCATTGTGATACGGTGGGAGAACTGACTAGGGTTTTGCATTTGTTTTCGCAAATGTTTCGGTTGAGCAAGAGTCGCCACCGACTTTTTATTTTATCCTAAGGAAAGGTTTAAAAAAGCACAGCAAAAACCTTTGAGATTTTTCTTGGGTTCGGGGAGTAGATTATAGAAAGGGAAGGTATTAGCACCCTTTCCATCCATGGTTATCCATGGGCTCTTAGGTACTTGCTTAGATCAACTTGCCTTGGTTTTCAATTGTTTGAAATGGTGCTTGGTGTGTGGTTTTGAAAATGTTTTGAAAAGATGCCTTGTATAGGCTACCCTTGTAACAATTCTTTACTCGAATGTTTTACAAAAGGTGTTTTGTTTTTGAAAAGATGTTTCAAGGTTTTTGAAAGTTGGTTTTGAAAGTGTTTGTGAAGTGTGGTTTGAAATTAGGCAAGTGTTTTCTTTGCAAATTGACAAGTACCTAAGAGTCATCTACCTTAAAGTTCTCAAAGATTTTTGTTATGTTTTAAACCTTTTGACAATTTTGTTCCACCATTGCATTTGGTGGACAATCTTGTATTAGGAGATAAAAGGGACGGGCACGGGTCATCGTTTAGACCATAATTGCAATATTGTTAAATGTCTTTGGGCAATTTTTCTTTGAAAGGGATTTGATCATTTTAGGCAACTTTTTGAAAGCGTCATCGAGGGACTTATGATCATTTGATTGTTTGTTTTACCCAAAGAAACCCAACATGCAACATGGCCCAATTATTTGAAGGCAACAAAGTGGAATACCCTAGGGGTGCAAGTGTGAGATGTGTTGTCCATTTTCATACTTGTTTATCTTGAAATTAGGTCAAACTATTTTGTTCGTTTTATTCGCATACAAACCCTAATTCTAGCATGGCATATTTAAAAGAGCGTTAAAGTGCGAAATTTAAATTCCTACACTATTACAACACAATAATATGGGGAGGGGGGGTACAAATGTTTCAAATGGGGATTATTTAGACAAGAATTTAAATCTAGCTATTACATCATTTTCTTTGAATATTTACAATATAATTAAAAGCATAAATCAAATAGAAATAAAACAAATATGCAAGAATGCAAAAAGGGGTTTTTATATGTATATAAAAAAAGTATTATTTATGTAAAATAAAAAAGGAAATAAAAAAGGTATTATTCTTGGAGTATTTTCATATTTAGGGCAAAACCCTAATTTTAATTAAAATGGTATTAGTTATTTAATATATATAATATTTACTATTTATATACAAAAAATAAAATAAAAATATAGTCTATTTATAAAAATGTATTTTTAATGTTAAATATTAATAAAATAAAAATATTGGGTATTTTATTCTAGGTGTACTAATATATATATATATATATATATATATATATATATATATATATATATATATATATATATATATATATATATATATATATATATATATATATATATATATATATATATATATATATATATATATATATATATATATATATATATATATATATATATATATATA